>CAXAJV010000789.1:2673333-4010000 GCA_963969225.1 Xylocopa violacea
CTGTAACGCTATATGTCCTAGCCTGAGACAACCTAACATGTCGAATATAATATTTTACATTATTCCTGGCGCGTCGGCAACTACTTCTCGGTGGGAACTGTATATACGTCTATAACGTTATATATCCTAACCTAAGACAACTTAATATGTCGAGCGTAATATTTTACAACATTCCTGGCTCGTCGGCCCCTACTCCTCGGTGGGAACATTATATACGCCTATAACGCTATATATCCGAGCTTAAGGCAACCTAACACCTCGGATGTAATGTTTTACAACATTCGTGGCGCGCCGACCGCTATTTCTCGATGGGAACATTATATACGTCTATATCGCTATATATCCTAGCCTAAGGCAACCTAACATGTCGAGCGTAATATTTTACAACATTCCTGGCGCGCCGGCACCTATTTCTCGGTGGGAACATTACATACGTCTATATCGCTATATATACTAGCCTAAGGCAACCTAACATGTCGAATGTAATATTTTACAGCATTCCTGGCGCGCCGGCCCCTACTTCTCGGTGGGAACATTATATACGTCTATAACGTGATATATCCTAGCCTAAGGCAATCCTAACATCTCGGATGTAATATTTTACTACATTCGTGGCGCACCGACCTCTATTTCTCGATGGGAACATTATATACGTCTATATCGCTATATATCCTAGCGTAAGGCAACCTAACATGTCGAGGGTAATATTTTACAACATTCCTGGCTCGTCGGCACCTACTTCTCGGTGGGAACTTTATATACGTCTATAACGTTATATATCCTGGCATAAGGCATCCTTACATGTCGAATGTAATATTTTATAATATTCCTGGCGCGTCGGCAACTACTTCTCGGTGGGAACAGTATATCCGTCTATAACGTTATATATCCTAACCTAAGGCAACTTAACATGTCGAATGTAATGTTTCACCACATTCCTGGCTCGTTGGCCCCTACTTCTCGGTGGGAACATTATGAGCGTCTATAACGTTATATATCCTAACCTAAGGCAACCTAATATCTCGGATGTAATATTTTACAACATTCCTGGCACGTCGGCCCCTACTTCTCGGTGGGAACATTATATACGTCTATAACGCTATATATCCTAGCCTAAGGCAAACTAACATGTCGAATGTAATATTTTACAACATTCCAGTCACTTCGGCCCCTACTTCTCGGTGGGAACATTATATACGTCTATAACGCTATATATCTTAGCCTAAGGCAATCCTAACACCTCGGATGTAATATTTTACAACATTCCCGGCGCGCCGGCACCTATTTCTCGGTGGGAACTTTATATACGTCTATAACGCTATATATCTTAGCCTAAGGCAATCCTAACATCTCGGATGTAATATTTTACAACATTCCTGGCGCGCCGGCACCTATTTCTCGGTGGGAACATTATATACGTCTATAACATTACATATCCTAGCCTAAGGCAACCTAACATCTCGGATGTAATATTTTACTACATTCCTGGCGCGCCGACCGCTATTTCTCGATGGGAACATTATATACGTCTATATCGCTATATATCCTAGCCTAAGGCAACCTAACATGTCGAGCGTAATATTTTACAACATTCCTGGCTCGTCGGCACCTACTTCTCGGTGGGAACTTTATATACGTCTATAACGTTATATATCCTAGCATAAGGCATTCTTACATGTCGAATGTAATATTTTACAATATTCCTGGCGCGTCGGCAACTAATTCTCGGTGGGAACAGTATATCCATCTATAACGTTATATATCCTAACCTAAGGCAACTTAACATGTCGAATGTAATGTTTCACCACATTCCTGGCTCGTTGGCGCCTACTTCTCGGTGGGAACATTATATACATCTATAACGTTATATATCTTAGCCTAAGGCAATCCTAACGCCTCGGATGTAATATTTTACAACATTCCTGGCGCGCCGGCACCTATTTCTCAGTGGGAACATTATATACGTCTATATCGCTATATATCCTAGCCTAACGCAACCTAACATCTCGGATGTAATATTTAACTACATTCCTGGCACGTCGGCCCCTACTTCTCGGTGGGAACATTATATACGCCTATAACGTTATATATTCTAGTCTAAGGCAACCTAACATCTCGGATGTAATATTTTACTACATTCGTGGCGCACCGGCCCCTACTTCTCGGTGGGAACATTAAATACGTCTTTAACGATATATATCCTAGCCTAAGGCAATCCTAACATCTCGGATGTAATATTTTACAATATTCCTGGCTCGTCGGCCCCTACTTCTCGGTGGGAACATTATATACGTCTATAACGCTATATATCCTAACCTAAGGCAACCTAACATCTCGGATGTAATATTTAACTACATTCCTGGCACGTCGGCCCCTACTTCTCGGTGGGAACATTATATACGCCTATAACGTTATATATTCTATTCTAAGGCAACCTAACATCTCGGATGTAATATTTTACTACATTCGTGGCGCACCGGCCCCTACTTCTCGGTGGGAACATTATATACGTCTATAACGTTATATATCCTAGCCTAAGGCAATCCTAACATCTCGGATGTCATATTTTACAACATTCCTGACGCGTCGGCACCTACTTCTCGGTGGGAACATTAAATACGTCTATAACGTTATATATCCTAACCTAAGGGAACCTAACACCTCGGATGTAATGTTTTACAACATTCCTGGCGTGTCGGCCCCTAGTTCTCGGTGGGAACAGTATATACGTCTATAACGTTATATATCCTAACCTAAGGCAACTTAACATGTCGGATGTAATATTTTACAACATACCTGGCCCGTCGGCACCTCCTTCTCGGTGGGAACATTAAGAGCGTCTATAACGTTATATATCCTAACCTAAGGGAACCTAACACTTCGGATGTAATGTTTTACAACATTCCTGGCGTGTCGGCCCCTATTTCTCGGTGGGAACATTATATATGTCTGTAACGCTATATGTCCTAGCCTGAGACAACCTAACATGTCGAATATAATATTTTACATTATTCCTGGCGCGTCGGCACCTCCTTCTCGGTGGGAACATTATGTACGTCTATAGCGTTATATATCCTAACCTAAGGCTATCCTAACATCTCGGATGTAATATTTTACTACATTCGTGGCGCGCCGACCGCTATTTCTCGATGGGAACATTATATACGTCTATATCGCTATATATCCTAGCCTAAGGCAACCTAACATGTCGAGCGTAATATTTTACAACATTCCTGGCTCTTCGGCACCTACTTCTCGGTGGGAACTTTATATACGTCTATAACGTTATATATCCTAGCATAAGGCATCCTTACATGTCGAGCGTAATATTTTACAACATTCCTGGCTCGTCGGCCCCTACTCCTCGGTGGGAACATTATATACGCCTATAACGCTATATATCCGAGCTTAAGGCAACCTAACACCTCGGATGTAATGTTTTACAACATTCCTGGCGTGTCGGCCCCTACTCCTCGGTGGGAACATTATATACGCCTATAACGCTATATAATCAAGCCTAAAGCAACCTAACACCTCGGATGTAATGTTTTACAACATTCCTGGCGTGTCGGCCCCTATTTCTCGGTGGGAACATTATATATGTCTGTAACGCTATATGTCCTAGCCTGAGACAACCTAACATGTCGAATATAATATTTTACATTATTCCTGGCGCGTCGGCAACTACTTCTCGGTGGGAACTGTATATACGTCTATAACGTTATATATCCTAACCTAAGACAACTTAATATGTCGAGCGTAATATTTTACAACATTCCTGGCTCGTCGGCCCCTACTCCTCGGTGGGAACATTATATACGCCTATAACGCTATATATCCGAGCTTAAGGCAACCTAACACCTCGGATGTAATGTTTTACAACATTCCTGGCGTGTCGGCCCCTACTCCTCGGTGGGAACATTATATACGTCTATATCGGTATATATGCTTGCTTAAGGCAACCTAACATGTCGAATGTAATATTTTACAGCATTCTGGCGCGCCGGCCCCTACTTCTCGGTGAGAACATTATATACGTCTATAACGTGATATATCCTAGCCTAAGGCAATCCTAACATCTCGGATGTAATATTTTACTACATTCGTGGCGCGCTGACCGCTATTTCTCGATGGGAACATTATATACGTCTATATCGCTATATATCCTAGCCTAAGGCAACCTAACATGTCGAGCGTAATATTTTGCAACATTCCTGGCTCGTCGGCCCCTACTTCTCGGTGGGAACATTATATACGTCTATAACGCTATATATCCTAGCCTAAGGCAAACTAACATGTCGAATGTAATATTTTATAACATTCCCGTCACATCGGCCCCTACTTCTCGGTTGGAACATTATATACGCCTATAACGTTATATATTCTAGTCTAAGGCAACCTAACATCTCGGATGTAATATTTTACTACATTCGTGGCGCACCGGCCCCTACTTCTCGGTGGGAACATTATATACGTCTATAACGTTATATATCCTAGCCTAAGGCAATCCTAACATCTCGGATGTAATATTTTACAACATTCCTGGCGCGTCGGCACCTACTTCTCGGTGGGAACATTAAATACATCTATAACGTTATATATCCTAACCTAAGGGAACCTAACACCTCGGATGTAATGTTTTACAACATTCCTGGCGTGTCGGCCCCTATTTCTCGGTGGGAACATTATATACGTCTATATCGCTATATATCATAGCCTAAGGCAACCTAACATGTCGAGCGTAATATTTTACAACATTCCTGGCTCGTCGGCCCCTACTCCTCGGTGGGAACATTATATACGCCTATAACGCTATATATCCGAGCTTAAGGCAACCTAACACCTCGGATGTAATGTTTTACAACATTCTTGGCGTGTCGGCCCCTATTTCTCGGTGGGAACATTATATACGTCTTTAACGATATATATCCTAGCCTAAGGCAACTTAACATGTCGGATGTAATATTTTACAACATACCTGGCCCGTCGGCACCTCCTTCTCGGTGGGAACATTAAGAGCGTCTATAACGTTATATATCCTAACCTAAGGGAACCTAACACTTCGGATGTAATGTTTTACAACATTCCTGGCGTGTCGGCCCCTATTTCTCGGTGGGAACATTATATATGTCTGTAACGCTATATGTCCTAGCCTGAGACAACCTAACATGTCGAATATAATATTTTACATTATTCCTGGCGCGTCGGCACCTCCTTCTCGGTGGGAACATTATGTACGTCTATAGCGTTATATATCCTAACCTAAGGCAATCCTAACATCTCGGATGTAATATTTTACTACATTCGTGGCGCGCCGACCGCTATTTCTCGATGGGAACATTATATACGTCTATATCGCTATATATCCTAGCCTAAGGCAACCTAACATGTCGAGCGTAATATTTTACAACATTCCTGGCTCGTCGGCACCTACTTCGAGGTGGGAACTTTATATACGTCTATAACGTTATATATCCTAGCATAAGGCATCCTTACATGTCGAGCGTAATATTTTACAACATTCCTGGCTCGTCGGCCCCTACTCCTCGGTGGGAACATTATATACGCCTATAACGCTATATAATCAAGCCTAAAGCAACCTAACACCTCGGATGTAATGTTTTACAACATTCCTGGCGTGTCGGCCCCTATTTCTCGGTGGGAACATTATATATGTCTGTAACGCTATATGTCCTAGCCTGAGACAACCTAACATGTCGAATATAATATTTTACATTATTCCTGGCGCGTCGGCAACTACTTCTCGGTGGGAACTGTATATACGTCTATAACGTTATATATCCTAACCTAAGACAACTTAATATGTCGAGCGTAATATTTTACAACATTCCTGGCTCGTCGGCCCCTACTCCTCGGTGGGAACATTATATACGCCTATAACGCTATATATCCGAGCTTAAGGCAACCTAACACCTCGGATGTAATGTTTTACAACATTCCTGGCGTGTTGGCCCCTACTCCTCGGTGGGAACATTATATACGCCTATAACGCTATATAATCAAGCCTAAAGCAACCTAACACCTCGGATGTAATGTTTTACAACATTCCTGGCGTGTCGGCCCCTATTTCTCGGTGGGAACATTATATACGTCTTTAACGATATATATCCTAGCCTAAGGCAATCCTAACATCTCGGATGTAATATTTTACAATATTCCTGGCTCGTCGGCCCCTACTTCTCGGTGGGAACATTATATACGTCTATAACGCTATATATCCTAACCTAAGGCAACCTAACATCTCGGATGTAATATTTAACTATATTCCTGGCACGTCGGACCCTACTTCTCGGTGGGAACATTATATACGCCTATAACGTTATATATTCTAGTCTAAGGCAACCTAACATCTCGGATGTAATATTTTACTACATTCGTGGCGCACCGGCCCCTACTTCTCGGTGGGAACATTATATACGTCTATAACGTTATATATCCTAGCCTAAGGCAATCCTAACATCTCGGATGTCATATTTTACAACATTCCTGACGCGTCGGCACCTACTTCTCGGTGGGAACATTAAATACGTCTATAACGTTATATATCCAAACCTAAGGCAACCTAACACCTCGGATGTAATGTTTTACAACATTCCTGGCGTGTCGGCCCCTATTTCTCGGTGGGAATATTATATACGTCTTTAACGCTATATGTCCTAGCCTGAGACAACCTAACATGTCGAATGTAATATTTTACAATATTCCTGGCGCGTCGGCAACTACTTCTCGGTGGGAACACTATATACGTCTATAACGTTATATATCCTAACCTAAGGCAACTTAACATGTCGGATGTAATATTTTACAACATACCTGGCGCGTCGGCACCTCCTTCTCGGTGGGAACATTATGAGCGTCTATAACGTTATATATCCTAACCTAAGGGAACCTAACACTTCGGATGTAATGTTTTACAACATTCCTGGCGTGTCGGCCCCTATTTCTCGGTGGGAACATTATATATGTCTGTAACGCTATATGTCCTAGCCTGAGACAACCTAACATGTCGAATATAATATTTTACATTATTCCTGGCGCGTCGGCAGCTACTTCTCGGTGGGAACTGTATATCCGTCTATAACGTTATATATCCTAACCTAAGACAACTTAACATGTCGAGCGTAATATTTTACAACATTCCTGGCTCGTCGGACCCTACTCCTCGGTGGAAACATTATATACGCCTATAACGATATATATCCGAACCTAAGGCAACCTAACACCTTGGATGTAATGTTTTACAACATTCCTGGCGTGTCGGCCCCTATTTCTCGGTGGGAACATTATATACGTCTTTAGCGATATATATCCTAGCCTAAGGCAATCCTAACATGTCGAAAGTATAATTTTACAACATTCCTGACGCGTCGGCCCCTATTTCTCCGTGGGAACATTATATAAGTCAATAACGTTATATATCCTAACCTAAGGCAACCTAACATCTCGGATGTAATATTTTACTACATTCCTGGCGCGCTGGCCCCCACTTCTCGGTGGGAACATTATATACGTCTATAACGCCATATATCCTAACCTAAGGCAACCTAACATCTCGGATGTAATATTTTACTACATTCCTGGCACGTCGGCCCCTACTTCTCGGAGGGAACATTATATACGTCTATAACGCTATATATCCTAACCTAAGGCAACCTAACATCTCGGATGTAATATTTTACTACATTCCTGTCACGTCGGCCCCTACTTCTCGGTGGGAACATTATATACGTCTATAACGTGATATATCCTAGCCTAAGGCAAACTAACATGTCGAATGTAATATCTTACAACATTCCCGTCACTTCGGCCCCTACTTCTCGGTGGGAATATTATATACGTCTTTAACGCTATATGTCCTAGCCTGAGACAACCTAACATGTCGAATGTAATATTTTACAATATTCCTGGCGCGTCGGCAACTACTTCTCGGTGGGAACGTCATATACGTCTATAACGTTGTATATCCTAACCTAAGGCAACCTAACATTTCGGATGTAATATTTTACAACATTCCTGGCGCGTCGGCACCTCCTTCTCGGTGGGAACATTATATACGTCCATATCGCTATATATCCTAGCCCAAGGCAACCTAACATGTCGAGCGTAATATTTTACAACATTCCTGGCTCGTCGGCACCTACTTCTCGGTGGGAACTTTATATACGTCTATAACGTTATATATCCTAGCATAAGGCATCCTTACATGTCGAATGTAATATTTTACAATATTCCAGGCGCGTCGGCAACTACTTCTCGGTGGGAACAGTATATCCATCTATAACGTTATATATCCTAACCTAAGGCAACTTAACATGTCGAATGTAATGTTTCACCACATTCCTGGCTCGTTGGCGCCTACTTCTCGGTGGGAACATTATATACGTCTATAACGCTATATATCCTAGCCTAAGGCAAACTAACATGTCGAATGTAATATCTTACAACATTCCCGTCACTTCGGCCCCTACTTCTCGGTGGGAATATTATATACGTCTTTAACGCTATATGTCCTAGCCTGAGACAACCTAACATGTCGAATGTAATATTTTACAATATTCCTGGCGCGTCGGCAACTACTTCTCGGTGGGAACATTATATACGTCTATAACGTTGTATATCTTAGCCTAAGGCAATCCTAACACCTCGGATGTAATATTTTACAACATTCCTGGCGCGCCGGCACCTATTTCTCGGTGGGAACATTACATACGTCTATATCGCTATATATACTAGCCTAAGGCAACCTAACATGTCGAATGTAATATTTTACAGCATTCCTGGCGCGCCGGCCCCTACTTCTCGGTGGGAACATTATATACGTCTATAACGTGATATATCCTAGCCTAAGGCAATCCTAACATCTCGGATGTAATATTTTACTACATTCGTGGCGCACCGACCTCTATTTCTCGATGGGAACATTATATACGTCTATATCGCTATATATCCTAGCGTAAGGCAACCTAACATGTCGAGGGTAATATTTTACAACATTCCTGGCTCGTCGGCACCTACTTCTCGGTGGGAACATTATATACGTCTATAACGTTATATATCCTAGCCTAAGGCAATCCTAACATCTCGGATGTCATATTTTACAACATTCCTGACGCGTCGGCACCTACTTCTCGGTGGGAACATTAAATACGTCTATAACGTTATATATCCAAACCTAAGGCAACCTAACACCTCGGATGTAATGTTTTACAACATTCCTGGCGTGTCGGCCCCTATTTCTCGGTGGGAATATTATATACGTCTTTAACGCTATATGTCCTAGCCTGAGACAACCTAACATGTCGAATGTAATATTTTACAATATTCCTGGCGCGTCGGCAACTACTTCTCGGTGGGAACACTATATACGTCTATAACGTTATATATCCTAACCTAAGGCAACTTAACATGTCGGATGTAATATTTTACAACATACCTGGCGCGTCGGCACCTCCTTCTCGGTGGGAACATTATGAGCGTCTATAACGTTATATATCCTAACCTAAGGGAACCTAACACTTCGGATGTAATGTTTTACAACATTCCTGGCGTGTCGGCCCCTATTTCTCGGTGGGAACATTATATATGTCTGTAACGCTATATGTCCTAGCCTGAGACAACCTAACATGTCGAATATAATATTTTACATTATTCCTGGCGCGTCGGCAGCTACTTCTCGGTGGGAACTGTATATCCGTCTATAACGTTATATATCCTAACCTAAGACAACTTAACATGTCGAGCGTAATATTTTACAACATTCCTGGCTCGTCGGACCCTACTCCTCGGTGGAAACATTATATACGCCTATAACGATATATATCCGAACCTAAGGCAACCTAACACCTTGGATGTAATGTTTTACAACATTCCTGGCGTGTCGGCCCCTATTTCTCGGTGGGAACATTATATACGTCTTTAGCGATATATATCCTAGCCTAAGGCAATCCTAACATGTCGAAAGTATAATTTTACAACATTCCTGACGCGTCGGCCCCTATTTCTCCGTGGGAACATTATATAAGTCAATAACGTTATATATCCTAACCTAAGGCAACCTAACATCTCGGATGTAATATTTTACTACATTCCTGGCGCGCTGGCCCCCACTTCTCGGTGGGAACATTATATACGTCTATAACGCCATATATCCTAACCTAAGGCAACCTAACATCTCGGATGTAATATTTTACTACATTCCTGGCACGTCGGCCCCTACTTCTCGGAGGGAACATTATATACGTCTATAACGCTATATATCCTAACCTAAGGCAACCTAACATCTCGGATGTAATATTTTACTACATTCCTGTCACGTCGGCCCCTACTTCTCGGTGGGAACATTATATACGTCTATAACGTGATATATCCTAGCCTAAGGCAAACTAACATGTCGAATGTAATATCTTACAACATTCCCGTCACTTCGGCCCCTACTTCTCGGTGGGAATATTATATACGTCTTTAACGCTATATGTCCTAGCCTGAGACAACCTAACATGTCGAATGTAATATTTTACAATATTCCTGGCGCGTCGGCAACTACTTCTCGGTGGGAACGTCATATACGTCTATAACGTTGTATATCCTAACCTAAGGCAACCTAACATTTCGGATGTAATATTTTACAACATTCCTGGCGCGTCGGCACCTCCTTCTCGGTGGGAACATTATATACGTCCATATCGCTATATATCCTAGCCCAAGGCAACCTAACATGTCGAGCGTAATATTTTACAACATTCCTGGCTCGTCGGCACCTACTTCTCGGTGGGAACTTTATATACGTCTATAACGTTATATATCCTAGCATAAGGCATCCTTACATGTCGAATGTAATATTTTACAATATTCCAGGCGCGTCGGCAACTACTTCTCGGTGGGAACAGTATATCCATCTATAACGTTATATATCCTAACCTAAGGCAACTTAACATGTCGAATGTAATGTTTCACCACATTCCTGGCTCGTTGGCGCCTACTTCTCGGTGGGAACATTATATACGTCTATAACGCTATATATCCTAGCCTAAGGCAAACTAACATGTCGAATGTAATATCTTACAACATTCCCGTCCCTTCGGCCCCTACTTCTCGGTGGGAATATTATATACGTCTTTAACGCTATATGTCCTAGCCTGAGACAACCTAACATGTCGAATGTAATATTTTACAATATTCCTGGCGCGTCGGCAACTACTTCTCGGTGGGAACATTATATACGTCTATAACGTTGTATATCTTAGCCTAAGGCAATCCTAACACCTCGGATGTAATATTTTACAACATTCCTGGCGCGCCGGCACCTATTTCTCGGTGGGAACATTACATACGTCTATATCGCTATATATACTAGCCTAAGGCAACCTAACATGTCGAATGTAATATTTTACAGCATTCCTGGCGCGCCGGCCCCTACTTCTCGGTGGGAACATTATATACGTCTATAACGTGATATATCCTAGCCTAAGGCAATCCTAACATCTCGGATGTAATATTTTACTACATTCGTGGCGCACCGACCTCTATTTCTCGATGGGAACATTATATACGTCTATATCGCTATATATCCTAGCGTAAGGCAACCTAACATGTCGAGGGTAATATTTTACAACATTCCTGGCTCGTCGGCACCTACTTCTCGGTGGGAACTTTATATACGTCTATAACGTTATATATCCTAGCATAAGGCAATCCTAACACTTCGGATGTAATATTTTACAACATTCCTGGCGCGCCGGCACCTATTTCTCGGTGGGAACATTACATACGTCTATATCGCTATATATACTAGCCTAAGGCAACCTAACATGTCGAATGTAATATTTTACAGCATTCCTGGCGCGCCGGCCCCTACTTCTCGGTGGGAACATTATATACGTCTATAACGTGATATATCCTAGCCTAAGGCAATCCTAACATCTCGGATGTAATATTTTACTACATTCGTGGCGCACCGACCTCTATTTCTCGATGGGAACATTATATACGTCTATAGCGCTATATATCCTAGCGTAAGGCAACCTAACATGTCGAGGGTAATATTTTACAACATTTCTGGCTCGTCGGCACCTACTTCTCGGTGGGAACTTTATATACGTCTATAACGTTATATATCCTGGCATAAGGCATCCTTACATGTCGAATGTAATATTTTATAATATTCCTGGCGCGTCGGCAACTACTTCTCGGTGGGAACAGTATATCCGTCTATAACGTTATATATCCTAGCATAAGGCATCCTTACATGTCGAATGTAATATTTTACAATATTCCTGGCGCGTCGGAAACTACTTCTCGGTGGGAACAGTATATCCGTCTATAACGTTATATATCCTAACCTAAGGCAACTTAACATGTCGAATGTAATGTTTCACCACATTCCTGGCTCGTTGGCCCCTACTTCTCGGTGGGAACATTATATACGTCTATAACGTTATATATCTTAGCCTAAGGCAGTCCTAACACCTCGGATGTAATATTTTACAACATTCCCGGCGCGCCGGCACCTATTTCTCGGTGGGAACTTTATATACGTCTATAACGCTATATATCTTAGCCTAAGGCAAACTAACTTGTCGCGCGTAATATTTTACAACATTCCCGTCACTTCGGCCCCTACTTCTCGGTGGGAACATTTTATACGTCTATAACGTTATATATCTTAGCCTAAGGCAATCCTAACGCCTCGGATGTAATATTTTACAACATTCCTGGCGCGCCGGGACCTATTTCTCGGTGGGAACATTATATACGTCTATATCGGTATATATGCTTGCTTAAGGCAACCTAACATGTCGAATGTAATATTTTACAGCATTCCTGGCGCGCCGGCCCCTACTTCTCGGTGAGAACATTATATACGTCTATAACGTGATATATCCTAGCCTAAGGCAATCCTGACATCTCGGATGTAATATTTTACTACATTCGTGGCGCGCCGACCGCTATTTCTCGATGGGAACATTATATACGTCTATATCGCTATATATCCTAGCCTAAGGCAACCTAACATGTCGAGCGTAATATTTTGCAACATTCCTGGCTCGTCGGCCCCTACTTCTCGGTGGGAACATTATATACGTCTATAACGCTATATATCCTAGCCTAAGGCAAACTAACATGTCGAATGTAATATTTTATAACATTCCCGTCACATCGGCCCCTACTTCTCGGTGGGAACATTATATACGCCTATAACGTTATATATTCTAGTCTAAGGCAACCTAACATCTCGGATGTAATATTTTACTACATTCGTGGCGCACCGGCCCCTACTTCTCGGTGGGAACATTATATAAGTCTATAACGTTATATATCCTAGCCTAAGGCAATCCTAACATCTCGGATGTAATATTTTACAACATTCCTGGCGCGTCGGCACCTACTTCTCGGTGGGAACATTAAATACATCTATAACGTTATATATCCTAACCTAAGGGAACCTAACACCTCGGATGTAATGTTTTACAACATTCCTGGCGTGTCGGCCCCTATTTCTCGGTGGGAACATTATATACGTCTTTAACGATATATATCCTAGCCTAAGGCAATCCTAACATTTCGAAAGTATAATTTTACAACATTCCTGACGCGTCGGCCCCTATTTCTCCGTGGGAACATTATATAAGTCAATAACGTTATATATCCTAACCTAAGGCAACCTAACATCTCGGATGTAATATTTTACTACATTCCTGGCGCGCTGGCCCCTACTTCTCGGTGGGAACATTATATACGTCTATAACGCCATATATCCTAACCTAAGGCAACCTAACATGTCGAGCGTAATATTTTACAACATTCCTGGCTCGTCGGCACCTACTTCGAGGTGGGAACTTTATATACGTCTATAACGTTATATATCCTAGCATAAGGCATCCTTACATGTCGAATGTAATATTTTACAATATTCCTGGCTCGTCGGCCCCTACTCCTCGGTGGGAACATTATATACACCTATAACGCGATATATCCGAGCCTAAGGCAACCTAACACCTCGGATGTAATGTTTTACAACATTCCTGGCGTGTCGGCCCCTATTTCTCGGTGGGAACATTATATACGTCTTTAAAGATATATATCCTAGCCTAAGGCAATCCTAACATCTCGGATGTAATATTTTACAATATTCCTGGCTCGTCGGCCCCCTTCTTCTCGGTGGGAACATTATATACGTCTATAACGCTATATATCCTAACCTAAGGCAACCTAACATCTCGGATGTAATATTTAACTACATTCCTGGCACGTCGGCCCCTACTTCTCGGTGGGAACATTATATACGTCTATAACGTTATATATCCTAGCCTAAGGCAATCCTAACATCTCGGATGTCACATTTTACAACATTCCTGGCGCGTCGGCACCTACTTCTCGGTGGGAACATTAAATACGTCTATAACGTTATATATCCTAACCTTAGGGAACCTAACACCTCGGATGTAATGTTTTACAACATTCCTGGCGTGTCGGCCCCTATTTCTCGGTGGGAATATTATATACGTCTTTAACGCTATATGTCCTAGCCTGAGACAACCTAACATGTCGAATGTAATATTTTACAATATTCCTGGCGCGTCGGCAACTACTTCTCGGTGGGAACAGTATATACGTCTATAACGTTATATATCCTAACCTAAGGCAACCTAACATCTCGGATGTAATATTTAACTACATTCCTGGCACGTCGGCCCCTACTTCTCGGTGGGAACATTATATACGTCTATAACGTTATATATCCTAGCCTAAGGCAATCCTAACATCTCGGATGTCACATTTTACAACATTCCTGGCGCGTCGGCCCCTACTTCTCGGTGGGAACATTATATACGTCTATAACATTATATATCCTAGCCTAAGGCAATCCTAACATCTCGGATGTCACATTTTACAACATTCCTGGCGCGTCGGCACCTACTTCTCGGTGGGAACATTAAATACGTCTATAACGCTATATATCCGAACCTAAGGCAACCTAACACCTTGGATGTAATGTTTTACAACATTCCTGGCGTGTCGGCCCCTATTTCTCGGTGGAAACATTATATACGTCTTTAGCGATATATATCCTAGCCTAAGGCAATCCTAACATGTCGAAAGTATAATTTTACAACATTCCTGACGCGTCGGCCCCTATTTCTCCGTGGGAACATTATATAAGTCAATAACGTTATATATCCTAACCTAAGGCAACCTAACATCTCGGATGTAATATTTTACTACATTCCTGGCGCGCTGGCCCCTACTTCTCGGTGGGAACATTATATACGTCTATAACGACATATATCCTAACCTAAGGCAACCTAACATGTCGAGCGTAACATTTTACAACATTCCTGGCTCGTCCGCACCTACTTCGAGGTGGGAACTTTATATACGTCTATAACGTTATATATCCTAGCATAAGGCATCCTTACATGTCGAATATAATATTTTACATTATTCCTGGCGCGTCGGCAACTACTTCTCGGTGGGAACTGTATATACGTCTATAACGTTATATATCCTAACCTAAGACAACTTAACATGTCGAGCGTAATATTTTACAACATTCCTGGCTCGTCGGCACCTACTTCGACGTGGGAACTTTATATACGTCTATAACGTTATATATCCTAGCATAAGGCATCCTTACATGTCGAATGTAATATTTTACAATATTCCTGGCTCGTCGGCCCCTACTCCTCGGTGGGAACATTATATACGCCTATAACGCTATATATCCGAGCCTAAGGCAACCTAACACCTCGGATGTAATGTTTTACAACATTCCTGGCGTGTCGGCCCCTATTTCTCGGTGGGAACATTATATACGTCTTTAAAGATATATATCCTAGCCTAAGGCAACCTAACATCTCGGATGTAATATTTTACTACATTCGTGGCGCACCGGCCCCTACTTCTCGGTGGGAACATTATATACATCTATAACGTTATATATCCTAGCCTAAGGCAATCCTAACATCTCGGATGTAATGTTTTACAACATTCCTGGCGTGTCGGCCCCTATTTCTCGGTGGGAATATTATATACGTCTTTAACGCTATATGTCCTAGCCTGAGACAACCTAACATGTCGAATGTAATATTTTACAATATTCCTGGCGCGTCGGCAACTACTTCTCGGTGGGAACAGTATATACGTCTATAACGTTATATATCCTAACCTAAGGCATCTTAACATGTCGGATGTAATATTTTACAACATACCTGGCGCGTCGGCACCTCCTTCTCGGTGGGAACATTTTGAGCGTCTATAACGTTATATATCCTAACCTAAGGGAACCTAACACTTCGGATGTAATGTTTTACAACATTCCTGGCGTGTCGGCCCCTATTTCTCGGTGGGAACATTATATATGTCTGTAACGCTATATGTCCTAGCCTGAGACAACCTAACATGTCGAATATAATATTTTACATTATTCCTGGCGCGTCGGCAACTACTTCTCGGTGGGAACTGTATATACGTCTATAACGTTATATATCCTAACCTAAGACAACTTAACATGTCGAGCGTAATATTTTACAATATTCCTGGCTCGTCGGCCCCTACTCCTCGGTGGGAGCATTATATACGCCTATAACGCTATATATCCGAGCCTAAGGCAACCTAACACCTCGGATGTAATGTTTTACAACATTCCTGGCGTGTCGGCCCCTATTTCTCGGTGGGAACATTATATACGTCTTTAAAGATATATATCCTAGCCTAAGGCAACCTAACATCTCGGATGTAATATTTTACTACATTCGTGGCGCACCGGCCCCTACTTCTCGGTGGGAACATTATATACATCTATAACGTTATATATCCTAGCCTAAGGCAATCCTAACATCTCGGATGTAATATTTTACAACATTCCTGGCGCGTCGGCACCTACTTCTCGGTGGGAACATTATATATGTCTGTAACGCTATATGTCCTAGCCTGAGACAACCTAACATGTCGAATATAATATTTTACATTATTCCTGGCGCGTCGGCAACTACTTCTCGGTGGGAACTGTATATACGTCTATAACGTTATATATCCTAACCTAAGGCAACCTAACATCTCGGATGTAATATTTAACTACATTCCTGGCACGTCGGCCCCTACTTCTCGGTGGGAACATTATATACGTCTATAACGTTATATATCCTAGCCTAAGGCAATCCTAACATCTCGGATGTCACATTTTACAACATTCCTGGCGCGTCGGCACCT
This sequence comes from Xylocopa violacea, assembly GCA_963969225.1. Classification (NCBI taxonomy): domain Eukaryota; kingdom Metazoa; phylum Arthropoda; class Insecta; order Hymenoptera; family Apidae; genus Xylocopa; species Xylocopa violacea. The sequence goes on from CAXAJV010000789.1 coordinate 2,690,563, forward strand.
ACTTCTCGGTGGGAACATTAAATACGTCTATAACGTTATATATCCTAACCTTAGGGAACCTAACACCTCGGATGTAATGTTTTACAACATTCCTGGCGTGTCGGCCCCTATTTCTCGGTGGGAATATTATATACGTCTTTAACGCTATATGTCCTAGCCTGAGACAACCTAACATGTCGAATGTAATATTTTACAATATTCCTGGCGCGTCGGCAACTACTTCTCGGTGGGAACAGTATATACGTCTATAACGTTATATATCCTAACCTAAGGCAACCTAACATCTCGGATGTAATATTTAACTACATTCCTGGCACGTCGGCCCCTACTTCTCGGTGGGAACATTATATACGTCTATAACGTTATATATCCTAGCCTAAGGCAATCCTAACATCTCGGATGTCACATTTTACAACATTCCTGGCGCGTCGGCCCCTACTTCTCGGTGGGAACATTATATACGTCTATAACATTATATATCCTAGCCTAAGGCAATCCTAACATCTCGGATGTCACATTTTACAACATTCCTGGCGCGTCGGCACCTACTTCTCGGTGGGAACATTAAATACGTCTATAACGCTATATATCCGAACCTAAGGCAACCTAACACCTTGGATGTAATGTTTTACAACATTCCTGGCGTGTCGGCCCCTATTTCTCGGTGGAAACATTATATACGTCTTTAGCGATATATATCCTAGCCTAAGGCAATCCTAACATGTCGAAAGTATAATTTTACAACATTCCTGACGCGTCGGCCCCTATTTCTCCGTGGGAACATTATATAAGTCAATAACGTTATATATCCTAACCTAAGGCAACCTAACATCTCGGATGTAATATTTTACTACATTCCTGGCGCGCTGGCCCCTACTTCTCGGTGGGAACATTATATACGTCTATAACGACATATATCCTAACCTAAGGCAACCTAACATGTCGAGCGTAACATTTTACAACATTCCTGGCTCGTCCGCACCTACTTCGAGGTGGGAACTTTATATACGTCTATAACGTTATATATCCTAGCATAAGGCATCCTTACATGTCGAATATAATATTTTACATTATTCCTGGCGCGTCGGCAACTACTTCTCGGTGGGAACTGTATATACGTCTATAACGTTATATATCCTAACCTAAGACAACTTAACATGTCGAGCGTAATATTTTACAACATTCCTGGCTCGTCGGCACCTACTTCGACGTGGGAACTTTATATACGTCTATAACGTTATATATCCTAGCATAAGGCATCCTTACATGTCGAATGTAATATTTTACAATATTCCTGGCTCGTCGGCCCCTACTCCTCGGTGGGAACATTATATACGCCTATAACGCTATATATCCGAGCCTAAGGCAACCTAACACCTCGGATGTAATGTTTTACAACATTCCTGGCGTGTCGGCCCCTATTTCTCGGTGGGAACATTATATACGTCTTTAAAGATATATATCCTAGCCTAAGGCAACCTAACATCTCGGATGTAATATTTTACTACATTCGTGGCGCACCGGCCCCTACTTCTCGGTGGGAACATTATATACATCTATAACGTTATATATCCTAGCCTAAGGCAATCCTAACATCTCGGATGTAATGTTTTACAACATTCCTGGCGTGTCGGCCCCTATTTCTCGGTGGGAATATTATATACGTCTTTAACGCTATATGTCCTAGCCTGAGACAACCTAACATGTCGAATGTAATATTTTACAATATTCCTGGCGCGTCGGCAACTACTTCTCGGTGGGAACAGTATATACGTCTATAACGTTATATATCCTAACCTAAGGCATCTTAACATGTCGGATGTAATATTTTACAACATACCTGGCGCGTCGGCACCTCCTTCTCGGTGGGAACATTTTGAGCGTCTATAACGTTATATATCCTAACCTAAGGGAACCTAACACTTCGGATGTAATGTTTTACAACATTCCTGGCGTGTCGGCCCCTATTTCTCGGTGGGAACATTATATATGTCTGTAACGCTATATGTCCTAGCCTGAGACAACCTAACATGTCGAATATAATATTTTACATTATTCCTGGCGCGTCGGCAACTACTTCTCGGTGGGAACTGTATATACGTCTATAACGTTATATATCCTAACCTAAGACAACTTAACATGTCGAGCGTAATATTTTACAATATTCCTGGCTCGTCGGCCCCTACTCCTCGGTGGGAGCATTATATACGCCTATAACGCTATATATCCGAGCCTAAGGCAACCTAACACCTCGGATGTAATGTTTTACAACATTCCTGGCGTGTCGGCCCCTATTTCTCGGTGGGAACATTATATACGTCTTTAAAGATATATATCCTAGCCTAAGGCAACCTAACATCTCGGATGTAATATTTTACTACATTCGTGGCGCACCGGCCCCTACTTCTCGGTGGGAACATTATATACATCTATAACGTTATATATCCTAGCCTAAGGCAATCCTAACATCTCGGATGTAATATTTTACAACATTCCTGGCGCGTCGGCACCTACTTCTCGGTGGGAACATTATATATGTCTGTAACGCTATATGTCCTAGCCTGAGACAACCTAACATGTCGAATATAATATTTTACATTATTCCTGGCGCGTCGGCAACTACTTCTCGGTGGGAACTGTATATACGTCTATAACGTTATATATCCTAACCTAAGGCAACTTAACATGTCGGATGTAATATTTTACAACATACCTGGCGCGTCGGCACCTCCTTCTCGGTGGGAACATTATGAGCGTCTATAACGTTATATATCCTAACCTAAGGGAACCTAACACTTCGGATGTAATGTTTTACAACATTCCTGGCGTGTCGGCCCCTATTTCTCGGTGGGAACATTATATATGTCTGTAACGCTATATGTCCTAGCCTGAGACAACCTAACATGTCGAATATAATATTTTACATTATTCCTGGCGCGTCGGCCACTACTTCTCGGTGGGAACTGTATATACGTCTATAACGTTATATATCCTAACCTAAGACAACTTAACATGTCGAGCGTAATATTTTACAACATTCCTGGCTCGTCGGCCCCTACTCATCGGTGGGAACATTATATACGCCTATAACGCTATATATCCGAGCCTAAGGCAACCTAACACCTCGGATGTAATGTTTTACAACATTCCTGGCGTGTCGGCCCCTATTTCTCGGTGGGAACATTATATACGTCTTTAACGATATATATCCTAGCCTAAGGCAATCCTAACATGTCGAAAGTATAATTTTACAACATTTTTGACGCGTCGGCCCCTATTTCTCCGTGGGAACATTATATAAGTCAATAACGTTATATATCCTAACCAAAGGCAACCTGACATCTCGGATGTAATATTTTACTACATTCCTGGCGCGCTGGCCCCTACTTCTCGGTGGGAACATTATATACGTCTATAACGCCATATATCCTAACCTAAGGCAACCTATCATCTCGGATGTAATATTTTACTACATTCCTGGCACGTCGGTCCCTACTTCTCGGTGGGGACATTATATACGTCTATAACGTTATATATCCTAACCTAAGGCAATCCTAACATCTCGGATGTAATATTTTACTACATTCGTGGCGCGCCGACCGCTATTTCTCGATGGGAACATTATATATGTCTGTAACGCTATATGTCCTAGCCTGAGACAACCTAACATGTCGAATATAATGTTTTACATTATTCCTGGCGCGTCGGCAACTACGTCTCGGTGGGAACTGTATATACGTCTATAACGTTATATATCCTAACCTAAGACAACTTAACATGTCGAGCGTAATATTTTACAACATTCCTGGCTCGTCGGCCCCTACTCCTCGGTGGGAACATTATATACGCCTATAACGCTATATATCCGAACCTAAGGCAACCTAACACCTTGGATGTAATGTTTTACAACATTCCTGGCGTGTCGGCCCCTATTTCTCGGTGGAAACATTATATACGTCTTTAGCGATATATATCCTAGCCTAAGGCAATCCTAACATGTCGAAAGTATAATTTTACAACATTCCTGACGCGTCGGCCCCTATTTCTCCGTGGGAACATTATATAAGTCAATAACGTTATATATCCTAACCTAAGGCAACCTAACATCTCGGATGTAATATTTTACTACATTCCTGGCGCGCTGGCCCCTACTTCTCGGTGGGAACATTATATACGTCTATAACGCCATATATCCTAACCTAAGGCAACCTAACATGTCGAGCGTAATATTTTACAACATTCCTGGCTCGTCGGCACCTTCTTCGAGGTGGGAACTTTATATACGTCTATAACGTTATATATCCTAGCATAAGGCATCCTTACATGTCGAATGTAATATTTTACAATATTCCTGGCTCGTCGGCCCCTACTCCTCGGTGGGAACATTATATACACCTATAACGCGATATATCCGAGCCTAAGGCAACCTAACACCTCGGATGTAATGTTTTACAACATTCCTGGCGTGTCGGCCCCTATTTCTCGGTGGGAACATTATATACGTCTTTAAAGATATATATCCTAGCCTAAGGCAATCCTAACATCTCGGATGTAATATTTTACAATATTCCTGGCTCGTCGGCCCCCTTCTTCTCGGTGGGAACATTATATACGTCTATAACGCTATATATCCTAACCTAAGGCAACCTAACATCTCGGATGTAATATTTAACTACATTCCTGGCACGTCGGCCCCTACTTCTCGGTGGGAACATTATATACGTCTATAACGTTATATATCCTAGCCTAAGGCAATCCTAACATCTCGGATGTCACATTTTACAACATTCCTGGCGCGTCGGCACCTACATCTCGGTGGGAACATTAAATACGTCTATAACGTTATATATCCTAACCTTAGGGAACCTAACACCTCGGATGTAATGTTTTACAACATTCCTGGCGTGTCGGCCCCTATTTCTCGGTGGGAATATTATATACGTCTTTAACGCTATATGTCCTAGCCTGAGACAACCTAACATGTCGAATGTAATATTTTACAATATTCCTGGCGCGTCGGCAACTACTTCTCGGTGGGAACAGTATATACGTCTATAACGTTATATATCCTAACCTAAGGCAACCTAACATCTCGGATGTAATATTTAACTACATTCCTGGCACGTCGGCCCCTACTTCTCGGTGGGAACATTATATACGTCTATAACGTTATATATCCTAGCCTAAGGCAATCCTAACATCTCGGATGTCACATTTTACAACATTCCTGGCGCGTCGGCCCCTACTTCTCGGTGGGAACATTATATACGTCTATAACGTTATATATCCTAGCCTAAGGCAATCCTAACATCTCGGATGTCACATTTTACAACATTCCTGGCGCGTCGGCACCTACTTCTCGGTGGGAACATTAAATACGTCTATAACGCTATATATCCGAACCTAAGGCAACCTAACACCTTGGATGTAATGTTTTACAACATTCCTGGCGTGTCGGCCCCTATTTCTCGGTGGAAACATTATATACGTCTTTAGCGATATATATCCTAGCCTAAGGCAATCCTAACATGTCGAAAGTATAATTTTACAACATTCCTGACGCGTCGGCCCCTATTTCTCCGTGGGAACATTATATAAGTCAATAACGTTATATATCCTAACCTAAGGCAACCTAACATCTCGGATGTAATATTTTACTACATTCCTGGCGCGCTGGCCCCTACTTCTCGGTGGGAACATTATATACGTCTATAACGACATATATCCTAACCTAAGGCAACCTAACATGTCGAGCGTAATATTTTACAACATTCCTGGCTCGTCGGCACCTACTTCGAGGTGGGAACTTTATATACGTCTATAACGTTATATATCCTAGCATAAGGCATCCTTACATGTCGAATATAATATTTTACATTATTCCTGGCGCGTCGGCAACTACTTCTCGGTGGGAACTGTATATACGTCTATAACGTTATATATCCTAACCTAAGACAACTTAACATGTCGAGCGTAATATTTTACAACATTCCTGGCTCGTCGGCACCTACTTCGAGGTGGGAACTTTATATACGTCTATAACGTTATATATCCTAGCATAAGGCATCCTTACATGTCGAATGTAATATTTTACAATATTCCTGGCTCGTCGGCCCCTACTCCTCGGTGGGAACATTATATACGCCTATAACGCTATATATCCGAGCCTAAGGCAACCTAACACCTCGGATGTAATGTTTTACAACATTCCTGGCGTGTCGGCCCCTATTTCTCGGTGGGAACATTATATACGTCTTTAAAGATATATATCCTAGCCTAAGGCAACCTAACATCTCGGATGTAATATTTTACTACATTCGTGGCGCACCGGCCCCTACTTCTCGGTGGGAACATTATATACATCTATAACGTTATATATCCTAGCCTAAGGCAATCCTAACATCTCGGATGTAATGTTTTACAACATTCCTGGCGTGTCGGCCCCTATTTCTCGGTGGGAATATTATATACGTCTTTAACGCTATATGTCCTAGCCTGAGACAACCTAACATGTCGAATATAATATTTTACATTATTCCTGGCGCGTCGGCAACTACTTCTCGGTGGGAACTGTATATACGTCTATAACGTTATATATCCTAACCTAAGACAACTTAACATGTCGAGCGTAATATTTTACAATATTCCTGGCTCGTCGGCCCCTACTCCTCGGTGGGAGCATTATATACGCCTATAACGCTATATATCCGAGCCTAAGGCAACCTAACACCTCGGATGTAATGTTTTACAACATTCCTGGCGTGTCGGCCCCTATTTCTCGGTGGGAACATTATATACGTCTTTAAAGATATATATCCTAGCCTAAGGCAACCTAACATCTCGGATGTAATATTTTACTACATTCGTGGCGCACCGGCCCCTACTTCTCGGTGGGAACATTATATACATCTATAACGTTATATATCCTAGCCTAAGGCAATCCTAACATCTCGGATGTAATATTTTACAACATTCCTGGCGCGTCGGCACCTACTTCTCGGTGGGAACATTATATATGTCTGTAACGCTATATGTCCTAGCCTGAGACAACCTAACATGTCGAATATAATATTTTACATTATTCCTGGCGCGTCGGCAACTACTCGGTGGGAACTGTATATACGTCTATAACGTTATATATCCTAACCTAAGGCAACTTAACATGTCGGATGTAATATTTTACAACATACCTGGCGCGTCGGCACCTCCTTCTCGGTGGGAACATTATGAGCGTCTATAACGTTATATATCCTAACCTAAGGGAACCTAACACTTCGGATGTAATGTTTTACAACATTCCTGGCGTGTCGGCCCCTATTTCTCGGTGGGAACATTATATATGTCTGTAACGCTATATGTCCTAGCCTGAGACAACCTAACATGTCGAATATAATATTTTACATTATTCCTGGCGCGTCGGCCACTACTTCTCGGTGGGAACTGTATATACGTCTATAACGTTATATATCCTAACCTAAGACAACTTAACATGTCGAGCGTAATATTTTACAACATTCCTGGCTCGTCGGCCCCTACTCATCGGTGGGAACATTATATACGCCTATAACGCTATATATCCGAGCCTAAGGCAACCTAACACCTCGGATGTAATGTTTTACAACATTCCTGGCGTGTCGGCCCCTATTTCTCGGTGGGAACATTATATACGTCTTTAACGATATATATCCTAGCCTAAGGCAATCCTAACATGTCGAAAGTATAATTTTACAACATTTTTGACGCGTCGGCCCCTATTTCTCCGTGGGAACATTATATAAGTCAATAACGTTATATATCCTAACCAAAGGCAACCTGACATCTCGGATGTAATATTTTACTACATTCCTGGCGCGCTGGCCCCTACTTCTCGGTGGGAACATTATATACGTCTATAACGCCATATATCCTAACCTAAGGCAACCTATCATCTCGGATGTAATATTTTACTACATTCCTGGCACGTCGGTCCCTACTTCTCGGTGGGGACATTATATACGTCTATAACGTTATATATCCTAACCTAAGGCAATCCTAACATCTCGGATGTAATATTTTACTACATTCGTGGCGCGCCGACCGCTATTTCTCGATGGGAACATTATACACGTCTATATCGCTATATATCCTAGCCTAAGGCAACCTAACGTGTCGAGCGTAATATTTTACAACATTCCTGGCTCGTCGGCACCTACTTCTCGGTGGGAACTTTATATACGTCTATAACGTTATATATCCTAGCATAAGGCATCCTTACATGTCGAATGTAATATTTTACAATATTCCTGGCGCGTCGGCAACTACTTCTCGGTGGGAACAGTATATCCGTCTATAACGTTATATATCCTAACCTAAGGCAACTTAACATGTCGAATGTAATGTTTCACCACATTCCTGGCTCGTCGGCACCTACTTCGAGGTGGGAACTTTATATACGTCTATAACGCTATATATCCTAGCATAAGGCATCCTTACATGTCGAATGTAATATTTTACAATATTCCTGGCGCGTCGGCAACTACTTCTCGGTGGGAACAATATATCCGTCTATAACGTTATATATCCTAACCTAAGGCAACTTAACATGTCGAATGTAATGTTTCACCACATTCCTGGCTCGTCGGCACCTACTTCGAGGTGGGAACTTTATATACGTCTATAACGCTATATATCCTAGCATAAGGCATCCTTACATGTCGAATGTAATATTTTACAATATTCCTGGCTCGTCGGTCCCTACTCCTCGGTGGGAACATTATATACGCCTATAACGCTATATATCCGAGCCTAAGGCAACCTAACACCTCGGATGTAATGTTTTACAACATTCCTGGCGTGTCGGCACCTATTTCTCGGTGGGAACATTATATATGTTTTTACGATATATATCCTAGCCTAAGGCAATCCTAACATGTCGAAAGTATAATTTTACAACATTCCTGACGCGTCGGCACCTATTTCTCCGTGGGAACATTATATAAGTCAATAACGTTATATATCCTAACCTAAGGCAACCTAACATCTCGGATGTAATATTTTACTACATTCCTGGCGCGCTGGCCCCTACTTCTCGGTGGGAACATTATATACGTCTATAACGCTATATATCCTAACCTAAGGCAACCTAACATCTCGGAAGCAATATTTTACTACATTCCTGGCACGTCGGCCCCTACTTCTCGGTGGGAACATTATATACGTCTATAACGCTATATATCCTAGCCTAAGGCAAACTAACATGTCGAATGTAATATTTTACAACATTCCCGTCACTTCGGCCCCTACTTCTCGGTGGGAATATTATATACGTCTTTAACGCTATATGTCCTAGCCTGAGACAACCTAACATGTCGAACGTAATATTTTACAATATTCCTGGCGCATCGGCAACTACTTCTCGGTGGGAACGTCATATACGTCTATAACGTTGTATATCCTAACCTAAGGCAACCTAACATCTCGGATGTAATATTTTACAACATTCCTGGCGCGTCGGCACCTCCTTCTCGGTGGGAACATTATGTACGTCTATAACGTTATATATCTTAGCCTAAGGCAATCCTAACACCTCGGATGAAATATTTTACAACATTCCTGGCGTGCCGGCACCTATTTCTCAGTGGGAACATTATATACGTCTATATCGCTATATATACTAGCCTAAGGCAACCTAACATGTCGAGTGTAATATTTTACATCATTCCTGGCGCGCCGGCCCCTGCTTCTCGGTGGGAACATTATATACGTCTATAACGCTATATATCCTAGCCTAAGGCAAACTAACATGTCGAATGTAATATTTTACAACATTCCCGTCACTTCGACCCCTACTTCTCGGTGGGAACATTATATACGTCTATAACGTTATATATCCTAGCCTAAGGCAATCCTAAAATCTCGGATGTAATATTTTACAACATTCCTGGCGCGCCGGCACCTATTTCTCAGTGGGAACATTATATACGTATATATCGCTATATATACTAGCCTAAGGCAATCCTAACATGTCGAAAGTATAATTTTACAACATTCCTGACGCGTCGGCCCCTATTTCTCCGTGGGAACATTATATAAGTCAATAACGTTATATATCCTAACCTAAGGCAACCTAACATCTCGGATGTAATATTTTACTACATTCCTGGCGCGCTGGCCCCTACTTCTCGGTGGGAACATTATATACGTCTATAACGCCATATATCCTAACCTAAGGCAACCTAACATCTCGGATGTAATATTTTACTACATTCCTGGCACGTCGGCTCCTACTTCTCGGTGGGAACATTATATACGTCTATAACGTTATATATCCTAACCTAAGGGAACCTAACACCGCGGACGTAATGTTTTACAACATTCCTGGCATGTCGGCCCCTATTTCTCGGTGGTAATATTATATACGTCTTTAACGCTATATGTCCTAGCCTGAGACAACCTAACATGTCGAATGTAATATTTTACAATATTCCTGGCGCGTCGGCAACTACTTCTCGGTGGGAACAGTATATACGTCTATAACGTTATATATCCTAACCTAAGGCAACTTAACATGTCGGATGTAATATTTTACAACATACCTGGCGCGTCGGCACCTCCTTCTCGGTGGGAACATTATGAGCGTCTATAACGTTATATACCCTAACCTAAGGGAACCTAACACTTCGGATGTAATGTTTTACAACATTCCTGGCGTGTCGGCCCCTATTTCTCGGTGGGAACATTATATATGTCTGTAACGCTATATGTCCTAGCCTGAGACAACCTAACATGTCGAATATTATATTTTACATTATTCCTGGCGCGTCGGCAACTACTTCTCGGTGGGAACTGTATATACGTCTATAACGTTATATATCCTAACCTAAGACAACTTAACATGTCGAGCGTAATATTTTACAACATTCCTGGCTCGTCGGCCCCTACTTCTCGGTGGGAACATTATATACGTCTATAACGTTATATATCTTAGCCTAAGGCAATCCTAACACCTCGGATGTAATATTTTACAACATTCCTGGCGCGCCGGCACCTATTTCTCAGTGGGAACATTATATACGTCTATATCGCTATATATCCTAGCCTAAGGCAACCTAACATGTCGAGCGTAATATTTTACAACATTCCTGGCTCGTCGGCACCTACTTCGAGGTGGGAACTTTATATACGTCTATAACGTTATATATCCTAGCATAAGGCATCCTTACATGTCGCATGTAATATTTTACAATATTCCTGGCTCGTCGGCCCCTACTCCTCGGTGGGAGCATTATATACGCCTATAACGCTATATATCCGAGCCTAAGGCAACCTAACACCTCGGATGTAATGTTTTACAACATTCCTGGCGTGTCGGCCCCTATTTCTCGGTGGGAACATTATATACGTCTTTAAAGATATATATCCTAGCCTAAGGCAACCTAACATCTCGGATGTAATATTTTACTACATTCGTGGCGCACCGGCCCCTACTTCTCGGTGGGAACATTATATACATCTATAACGTTATATATCCTAGCCTAAGGCAATCCTAACATCTCGGATGTAATATTTTACAACATTCCTGGCGCGTCGGCACCTACTTCTCGGTGGGAACATTATATATGTCTGTAACGCTATATGTCCTAGCCTGAGACAACCTAACATGTCGAATGTAATATTTTACAATATTCCTGGCGCGTCGGCAACTACTTCTCGGTGGGAACAGTATATACGTCTATAACGTTATATATCCTAACCTAAGGCAACTTAACATGTCGGATGTAATATTTTACAACATACCTGGCGCGTCGGCACCTCCTTCTCGGTGGGAACATTATGAGCGTCTATAACGTTATATACCCTAACCTAAGGGAACCTAACACTTCGGATGTAATGTTTTACAACATTCCTGGCGTGTCGGCCCCTATTTCTCGGTGGGAACATTATATATGTCTGTAACGCTATATGTCCTAGCCTGAGACAACCTAACATGTCGAATATTATATTTTACATTATTCCTGGCGCGTCGGCAACTACTTCTCGGTGGGAACTGTATATACGTCTATAACGTTATATATCCTAACCTAAGACAACTTAACATGTCGAGCGTAATATTTTACAACATTCCTGGCTCGTCGGCCCCTACTTCTCGGTGGGAACATTATATACGTCTATAACGTTATATATCTTAGCCTAAGGCAATCCTAACACCTCGGATGTAATATTTTACAACATTCCTGGCGCGCCGGCACCTATTTCTCAGTGGGAACATTATATACGTCTATATCGCTATATATCCTAGCTTAAGGCAACCTAACATGTCGAGCGTAATATTTTACAACATTCCTGGCTCGTCGGCACCTACTTCTCGGTGGGAACTTTATATACGTCTATAACGTTATATATCCTAGCATAAGGCATCCTTACATGTCGAATGTAATATTTTACAATATTCCTGGCGCGTCGGCAACTACTTCTCGGTGGGAACAGTATATCCGTCTATAACGTTATATATCCTAACCTAAGGCAACTTAACATGTCGAATGTAATGTTTCACCACATTCCTGGCTCGTCGGCACCTACTTCGAGGTGGGAACATTATATACGTCTATAACGCTATATATCCTAGCATAAGGCATCCTTACATGTCGAATGTAATATTTTACAATATTCCTGGCTCGTCGGTCCCTACTCCTCGGTGGGAACATTATATACGCCTATTACGCTATATATCCGAGCCTAAGGCAACCTAACACCTCGGATGAAATGTTTTACAACATTCCTTGCGTGTCGGCACCTATTTCTCGGTGGGAACATTATATATGTCTTTAACGATATATATCCTAGCCTAAGGCAATCCTAACATGTCGAAAGTATAATTTTACAACATTCCTGACGCGTCGGCACCTATTTCTCCGTGGGAACATTATATAAGTCAATAACGTTATATATCCTAACCTAAGGCAACCTAACATCTCGGATGTAATATTTTACTACATTCCTGGCGCGCTGGCCCCTGCTTCTCGGTGGGAACATTATATACGTCTATAACGTTATATATCCTAACCTAAGGGAACCTAACACCGCGGACGTAGTGTTTTACAACATTCCTGGCGTGTCGGCCCCTATTTCTCGGTGGGAATATTATATACGTCTTTAACGCTATATGTCCTAGCCTGAGACAACCTAACATGTCGAATGTAATATTTTACAATATTCCTGGCGCGTCGGCAACTACTTCTCGGTGGGAACAGTATATACGTCTATAACGTTATATATCCTAACCTAAGGCAACTTAACATGTCGGATATAATATTTTACAACATACCTGGCGCGTCGGCACCTCCTTCTCGGTGGGAACATTATGAGCGTCTATAACGTTATATATCCTAACCTAAGGGAACCTAACACTTCGGATGTAATGTTTTACAACATTCCTGGCACGTCGGCCCCTACTTCTCGGTGGGAACATTATATACGCCTATAACGCTATATATCCTAGCCTAAGGCAAACTAACATGTCGAATGTAATATTTTACAACATTCCCGTCACTTCGGCCCCTACTTCTCGGTGGGAATATTATATACGTCTTTAACGCTATATGTCCTAGCCTGAGACAACCTAACATGTCGAACGTAATATTTTACAATATTCCTGGCGCATCGGCAACTACTTCTTGGTGGGAACGTCATATACGTCTATAACGTTGTATATCCTAACCTAAGGCAACCTAACATCTCGGATGTAATATTTTACAACATTCCTGGCGCGTCGGCACCTCCTTCTGGGTGGGAACATTATGTACGTCTATAACGTTATATATCTTAGCCTAAGGCAATCCTAACACCTCGGATGAAATATTTTACAACATTCCTGGCGCGCCGGCACCTATTTCTCAGTGGGAACATTATATACGTCTATATCGCTATATATACTAGCCTAAGGCAACCTAACATGTCGAGTGTAATATTTTACATCATTCCTGGCGCGCCGGCCCCTGCTTCTCGGTGGGAACATTATATACGTCTATAACGCTATATATCCTAGCCTAAGGCAAACTAACATGTCGAATGTAATATTTTACAACATTCCCGTCACTTCGACCCCTACTTCTCGGTGGGAACATTATATACGTCTATAACGTTATATATCCTAGCCTAAGGCAATCCTAACATCTCGGATGTAATATTTTACAACATTCCTGGCGCGCCGGCACCTATTTCTCAGTGGGAACATTATATACGTATATATCGCTATATATACTAGCCTAAGGCAATCCTAACATGTCGAAAGTATAATTTTACAACATTCCTGACGCGTCGGCCCCTATTTCTCCGTGGGAACATTATATAAGTCAATAACGTTATATATCCTAACCTAAGGCAACCTAACATCTCGGATGTAATATTTTACTACATTCCTGGCGCGCTGGCCCCTACTTCTCGGTGGGAACATTATATACGTCTATAACGCCATATATCCTAACCTAAGGCAACCTAACATCTCGGATGTAATATTTTACTACATTCCTGGCACGTCGGCTCCTACTTCTCGGTGGGAACATTATATACGTCTATAACGCTATATATCCTAACCTAAGGCAACCTAGGATGTAATATTTTACTACATTCTTGGCACGTCGGCCCCTACTTCTCGGTGGGAACATTATATACGTCTATAACGTTATATATCCTAACCTAAGGGAACCTAACACCGCGGACGTAATGTTTTACAACATTCCTGGCATGTCGGCCCCTATTTCTCGGTGGGAATATTATATACGTCTTTAACGCTATATGTCCTAGCCTGAGACAACCTAACATGTCGAATGTAATATTTTACAATATTCCTGGCGCGTCGGCAACTACTTCTCGGTGGGAACGTCATATACGTCTATAACGTTATATATCCTAACCTAAGGCAGCCTAACACCTCGGATGTAATGTTATACAACATTCCTGGCGCGTCGGCCCCTATTTCTCGGTGGGAACATTATATATGTCTATAACGCCATATGTCCTAGCCTGAGACAACCTAACATGTCGAATATAATATTTTACAATATTCCTGGGCGGTCGGCAACTACTTCTCGGTGGGAACTGTATATACGTCTATAACGTTATATATCCTAACCTAAGACAACTTAACATGTCGAATGTAATATTTTACCACATTCCTGGCTCGTTGGCCCCTACCTCTCGGTGGGAACATTATATACGTCTATAACGTTATATATTCTAACCTAAGGGAACCTAACATCTCAGATGTAATATTTTACAACATTCCCGTCACTTCGGCCCCTAGTTCTCGGTGGGAACATTATATACGTCTATAACGTTATATATCTTAGCCTAAGGCAATGCTAACATCTCGGATGTAATATTTTACAACATTCCTGGCGCGCCGGCACCTATTTCTCGGTGGGAACATTATATACGTCTATAACTTTACATATCCTAGCCTAAGGCAACCTAACATCTCGGATGTAATATTTTACAACATTCCTGGCGCGTCGGCACCTACTTCTCGGTGGGAACATTATATACGTCTATAACGTTATATATCCTAGCCTAAGGCAATCCTAACATCTCGGATGTAATATTTTACAACATTCCAGGCGCGTCGGCACCTACTTCTCGGTGGGAACATTAAATACGTCTATAACGTTATATATCCTAACCTAAGGGAACCTAACACCACGGATGTAGTGTTTTACAACATTCCTGGCGTGTCGGCCCCTATTTCTCGGTGGGAATATTATATACGTCTTTAACGCTATATGTCCTAGCCTGAGACAACCTAACATGTCGAATGTAATATTTTACAATATTCCTGGCGCGTCGGCAACTACTTCTCGGTGGGAACAGTATATACGTCTATAACGTTATATATCCTAACCTAAGGCAACTTAACATGTCGGATGAAATATTTTACAACATACCTGGCGCGTCGGCACCTCCTTCTCGGTGGGAACATTATGAGCGTCTATAACGTTATATACCCTAACCTAAGGGAACCTAACACTTCGGATGTAATGTTTTACAACATTCCTGGCGTGTCGGCCCCTATTTCTCGGTGGGAACATTATATATGTCTTTAACGATATATATCCTAGCCTAGGGCAATCCTAACATGTCGAAAGTATAATTTTACAACATTCCTGACGCGTCGGCACCTATTTCTCCGTGGGAACATTATATAAGTCAATAACGTTATATATCCAAACCTAAGGCAACCTAACATATCGGATGTAATATTTTACCACATTCCTGGCGCGCTGGCCCCTACTTCTCGGTGGGAACATTATATACGTCTATACCGCTATATATCCTAACCTAAGGCAACCTAACATCTCGGATGTAATATTTTACTACATTCCCGGCACGTCGGCCCCTACTTCTCGGTGGGAACATTATATACGTCTATAACGCTATATATCCTAGCCTAAGACAAACTAACATGTCGAATGTAATATTTTACAACATTCCCGTCACTTCGGCCCCTACTTCTCGGTGGGAATATTATATACGTCTTTAACGCTATATGTCCTAGCCTGAGACAACCTAACATGTCGAATGTAATATTTTACAATATTACTGGCGCGTCGGCAACTACTTCTCGGTGGGAACGTCATATACGTCTATAACGTTATATATCCTAACCTAAGGCAACTTAACATGTGGAATGTAATGTTTCACCACATTCCTGGCTCGTTGGCGCCTACTTCTCGGTGGGAACATTATATACGTCTATAACATTATATATCTTAGCCTAAGGCAATCCTAACACCTCGGATGTAATATTTTACAACATTCCTGGCGCGCCGGCACCTATTTCTCAGTGGGAACATTATATACGTCTATATCGCTATATATCCTAGCCTAAGGCAACCTAACATGTCGATCGTAATATTTCACAACATTCCTGGCTCGTCGGCCCCTACTTCTCGGTGGGAACATTATATACGTCTATAACGCTATATATCCTAACCTAAGGCAACCTAACATCTCGGATGTAATATTTTACCAGATTCCTGGCGCGCTGGCCCCTACTTCTCGGTGGGAACATTATATACGTCTATACCGCTATATATCCTAACCTAAGGCAACCTAACATCTCGGATGTAATATTTTACTACATTCCTGGCACGTCGGCCCCTACTTCTCGGTGGGAACATTATATACGCCTATAACGTTATATATTCTAGTCTAAGGCAACCTAACATCTCGGATGTAATATTGTACTACATTCGTGGCGCACCGGCCCCTACTTCTCGGTGGGAACATTATATACGTCTATATCGTTATATATCCTAGCCTAAGGCAATCCTAACATCTCGGATGTAATATTTTACAACATTCCTGGCGCGTCGGCACCTACTTCTCGGTGGGAACATTAAATACGTCTATAACGTTATATATCCTAAGCTAAGGGAACCTAACACCTCGGATGTAATGTTTTACAACATTCCTGGCGTGTCGGCCCCTATTTCTCGGTGGGAATATTATATACGTCTTTAACGCTATATGTCCTAGCCTGAGACAACCTAACATGTCGCATGTAATAGTTTACAATATTCCTGGCGCGTCGGCCCCTACTCCTCGGTGGGAACATTATATACGCCTATAACGCTATATATCCGAGCCTAGGGCAACCTAACACCTCGGATGTAATGTTTTACAACATTCCTGGCGTGTCGGCCCCTATTTCTCGGTGGGAACATTAAATACGTCTTTAACTATATATATCCTAGCCTAAGGCAATCCTAACATCTCGGATGTAATATTTTACAATATTCCTGTCTCGTCGGCCCCTACTTCTCGGTGGGAACATTATATACGTCTATAACGCTATATATCCTAACCTAAGGCAACCTAACATCTCGGATGTAATATTTAACTACATTCCTGGCACGTCGGCCCCTACTTCTCGGTGGGAACATTATATACGCCTATAACGTTATATATTCTAGTCTAAGGCAACCTAACATCTCGGATGTAATATTGTACTACATTCGTGGCGCACCGGCCCCTACTTCTCGGTGGGAACATTATATACGTCTATAACGTTATATATCCTAGCCTAAGGCAATCCTAACATCTCGGATGTAATATTTTACAACATTCCAGGCGCGTCGGCACCTACTTCTCGGTGGGAACATTAAATACGTCTATAACGTTATATATCCTAACCTAAGGGAACCTAACACCACGGATGTAGTGTTTTACAACATTCCTGGCGTGTCGGCCCCTATTTCTCGGTGGGAATATTATATACGTCTTTAACGCTATATGTCCTAGCCTGAGACAACCTAACATGTCGAATGTAATATTTTACAATATTCCTGGCGCGTCGGCAACTACTTCTCGGTGGGAACAGTATATACGTCTATAACGTTATATATCCTAACCTAAGGCAACTTAACATGTCGGATGAAATATTTTACAACATACCTGGCGCGTCGGCACCTCCTTCTCGGTGGGAACATTATGAGCGTCTATAACGTTATATACCCTAACCTAAGGGAACCTAACACTTCGGATGTAATGTTTTACAACATTCCTGGCGTGTCGGCCCCTATTTCTCGGTGGGAACATTATATATGTCTGTAACGCTATATGTCCTAGCCTGAGACAACCTAACATGTCGAATATAATATTTTACATTATTCCTGGCGCGTCGGCAACTACTTCTCGGTGGGAACTGTATATACGTCTATAACGTTATATATCCTAACCTAAGACAACTTACAATGTCGAGCGTAATATTTCACAACATTCCTGGCTCGTCGGCCCCTACTCCTCGGTGGGAACATTATATACGCCTATAACGCTATATATCCGAGCCTAAGGCAACCTAACATATCGGATGTAATATTTTACTACATTCCCGGCACGTCGGCCCCTACTTCTCGGTGGGAACATTATATACGTCTTTAACGATATATATCCTAGCCTAAGGCAATCCTAACATCTCGGATGTAATATTTTACAATATTCCTGTCTCGTCGGCCCCTACTTCTCGGTGGGAACATTATATACGTCTATAACGCTATATAACCTAACCTAAGGCAACCTAACATGTCGAATGTAATAGTTTACAATATTCCTGGCGCGTCGGCAACTACTTCTCGGTGGGAACAGTATATACGTCTATAACGCTATATATCCTAACCTAAGGCAACTTAACATGTCGGATATAATATTTTACAACATACCTGGCGCGTCGGCACCTCCTTCTCGGTGGGAACATTATGAGCGTCCATAACGTTATATATCCTAACCTAAGGCAACCTAACATCTCGGATGTAATATTTTACCACATTCCTGGCGCGCTGGCCCCTACTTCTCGGTGGGAACATTATATACGTCTATACCGCTATATATCCTAACCTAAGGCAACCTAACATCTCGGATGTAATATTTTACTACATTCCCGGCACGTCGGCCCCTACTTCTCGGTGGGAACATTATATACGTCTATAACGCTATATATCCTAGCCTAAGACAAACTAACATGTCGAATGTAATATTTTACAACATTCCCGTCACTTCGGCCCCTACTTCTCGGTGGGAATATTATATACGTCTTTAACGCTATATGTCCTAGCCTGAGACAACCTAACATGTCGAATGTAATATTTTACAATATTACTGGCGCGTCGGCAACTACTTCTCGGTGGGAACGTCATATACGTCTATAACGTTATATATCCTAACCTAAGGCAACTTAACATGTGGAATGTAATGTTTCACCACATTCCTGGCTCGTTGGCGCCTACTTCTCGGTGGGAACATTATATACGTCTATAACATTATATATCTTAGCCTAAGGCAATCCTAACACCTCGGATGTAATATTTTACAACATTCCTGGCGCGCCGGCACCTATTTCTCAGTGGGAACATTATATACGTCTATATCGCTATATATCCTAGCCTAAGGCAACCTAACATGTCGATCGTAATATTTCACAACATTCCTGGCTCGTCGGCCCCTACTTCTCGGTGGGAACATTATATACGTCTATAACGCTATATATCCTAACCTAAGGCAACCTAACATCTCGGATGTAATATTTTACCAGATTCCTGGCGCGCTGGCCCCTACTTCTCGGTGGGAACATTATATACGTCTATACCGCTATATATCCTAACCTAAGGCAACCTAACATCTCGGATGTAATATTTTACTACATTCCTGGCACGTCGGCCCCTACTTCTCGGTGGGAACATTATATACGCCTATAACGTTATATATTCTAGTCTAAGGCAACCTAACATCTCGGATGTAATATTGTACTACATTCGTGGCGCACCGGCCCCTACTTCTCGGTGGGAACATTATATACGTCTATATCGTTATATATCCTAGCCTAAGGCAATCCTAACATCTCGGATGTAATATTTTACAACATTCCTGGCGCGTCGGCACCTACTTCTCGGTGGGAACATTAAATACGTCTATAACGTTATATATCCTAAGCTAAGGGAACCTAACACCTCGGATGTAATGTTTTACAACATTCCTGGCGTGTCGGCCCCTATTTCTCGGTGGGAATATTATATACGTCTTTAACGCTATATGTCCTAGCCTGAGACAACCTAACATGTCGCATGTAATAGTTTACAATATTCCTGGCGCGTCGGCCCCTACTCCTCGGTGGGAACATTATATACGCCTATAACGCTATATATCCGAGCCTAGGGCAACCTAACACCTCGGATGTAATGTTTTACAACATTCCTGGCGTGTCGGCCCCTATTTCTCGGTGGGAACATTAAATACGTCTTTAACTATATATATCCTAGCCTAAGGCAATCCTAACATCTCGGATGTAATATTTTACAATATTCCTGTCTCGTCGGCCCCTACTTCTCGGTGGGAACATTATATACGTCTATAACGCTATATATCCTAACCTAAGGCAACCTAACATCTCGGATGTAATATTTAACTACATTCCTGGCACGTCGGCCCCTACTTCTCGGTGGGAACATTATATACGCCTATAACGTTATATATTCTAGTCTAAGGCAACCTAACATCTCGGATGTAATATTGTACTACATTCGTGGCGCACCGGCCCCTACTTCTCGGTGGGAACATTATATACGTCTATAACGTTATATATCCTAGCCTAAGGCAATCCTAACATCTCGGATGTAATATTTTACAACATTCCAGGCGCGTCGGCACCTACTTCTCGGTGGGAACATTAAATACGTCTATAACGTTATATATCCTAACCTAAGGGAACCTAACACCACGGATGTAGTGTTTTACAACATTCCTGGCGTGTCGGCCCCTATTTCTCGGTGGGAATATTATATACGTCTTTAACGCTATATGTCCTAGCCTGAGACAACCTAACATGTCGAATGTAATATTTTACAATATTCCTGGCGCGTCGGCAACTACTTCTCGGTGGGAACAGTATATACGTCTATAACGTTATATATCCTAACCTAAGGCAACTTAACATGTCGGATGAAATATTTTACAACATACCTGGCGCGTCGGCACCTCCTTCTCGGTGGGAACATTATGAGCGTCTATAACGTTATATACCCTAACCTAAGGGAACCTAACACTTCGGATGTAATGTTTTACAACATTCCTGGCGTGTCGGCCCCTATTTCTCGGTGGGAACATTATATATGTCTGTAACGCTATATGTCCTAGCCTGAGACAACCTAACATGTCGAATATTATATTTTACATTATTCCTGGCGCGTCGGCAACTACTTCTCGGTGGGAACTGTATATACGTCTATAACGTTATATATCCTAACCTAAGACAACTTAACATGTCGAGCGTAATATTTTACAACATTCCTGGCTCGTCGGCCCCTACTTCTCGGTGGGAACATTATATACGTCTATAACGTTATATATCTTAGCCTAAGGCAATCCTAACACCTCGGATGTAATATTTTACAACATTCCTGGCGCGCCGGCACCTATTTCTCAGTGGGAACATTATATACGTCTATATCGCTATATATCCTAGCCTAAGGCAACCTAACATGTCGAGCGTAATATTTTACAACATTCCTGGCTCGTCGGCACCTACTTCTCGGTGGGAACTTTATATACGTCTATAACGTTATATATCCTAGCATAAGGCATCCTTACATGTCGAATGTAATATTTTACAATATTCCTGGCGCGTCGGCAACTACTTCTCGGTGGGAACAGTATATCCGTCTATAACGTTATATATCCTAACCTAAGGCAACTTAACATGTCGAATGTAATGTTTCACCACATTCCTGGCTCGTCGGCACCTACTTCGAGGTGGGAACATTATATACGTCTATAACGCTATATATCCTAGCATAAGGCATCCTTACATGTCGAATGTAATATTTTACAATATTCCTGGCTCGTCGGTCCCTACTCCTCGGTGGGAACATTATATACGCCTATTACGCTATATATCCGAGCCTAAGGCAACCTAACACCTCGGATGAAATGTTTTACAACATTCCTTGCGTGTCGGCACCTATTTCTCGGTGGGAACATTATATATGTCTTTAACGATATATATCCTAGCCTAAGGCAATCCTAACATGTCGAAAGTATAATTTTACAACATTCCTGACGCGTCGGCACCTATTTCTCCGTGGGAACATTATATAAGTCAATAACGTTATATATCCTAACCTAAGGCAACCTAACATCTCGGATGTAATATTTTACTACATTCCTGGCGCGCTGGCCCCTGCTTCTCGGTGGGAACATTATATACGTCTATAACGTTATATATCCTAACCTAAGGGAACCTAACACCGCGGACGTAGTGTTTTACAACATTCCTGGCGTGTCGGCCCCTATTTCTCGGTGGGAATATTATATACGTCTTTAACGCTATATGTCCTAGCCTGAGACAACCTAACATGTCGAATGTAATATTTTACAATATTCCTGGCGCGTCGGCAACTACTTCTCGGTGGGAACAGTATATACGTCTATAACGTTATATATCCTAACCTAAGGCAACTTAACATGTCGGATATAATATTTTACAACATACCTGGCGCGTCGGCACCTCCTTCTCGGTGGGAACATTATGAGCGTCTATAACGTTATATATCCTAACCTAAGGGAACCTAACACTTCGGATGTAATGTTTTACAACATTCCTGGCACGTCGGCCCCTACTTCTCGGTGGGAACATTATATACGCCTATAACGCTATATATCCTAGCCTAAGGCAAACTAACATGTCGAATGTAATATTTTACAACATTCCCGTCACTTCGGCCCCTACTTCTCGGTGGGAATATTATATACGTCTTTAACGCTATATGTCCTAGCCTGAGACAACCTAACATGTCGAACGTAATATTTTACAATATTCCTGGCGCATCGGCAACTACTTCTTGGTGGGAACGTCATATACGTCTATAACGTTGTATATCCTAACCTAAGGCAACCTAACATCTCGGATGTAATATTTTACAACATTCCTGGCGCGTCGGCACCTCCTTCTGGGTGGGAACATTATGTACGTCTATAACGTTATATATCTTAGCCTAAGGCAATCCTAACACCTCGGATGAAATATTTTACAACATTCCTGGCGCGCCGGCACCTATTTCTCAGTGGGAACATTATATACGTCTATATCGCTATATATACTAGCCTAAGGCAACCTAACATGTCGAGTGTAATATTTTACATCATTCCTGGCGCGCCGGCCCCTGCTTCTCGGTGGGAACATTATATACGTCTATAACGCTATATATCCTAGCCTAAGGCAAACTAACATGTCGAATGTAATATTTTACAACATTCCCGTCACTTCGACCCCTACTTCTCGGTGGGAACATTATATACGTCTATAACGTTATATATCCTAGCCTAAGGCAATCCTAACATCTCGGATGTAATATTTTACAACATTCCTGGCGCGCCGGCACCTATTTCTCAGTGGGAACATTATATACGTATATATCGCTATATATACTAGCCTAAGGCAATCCTAACATGTCGAAAGTATAATTTTACAACATTCCTGACGCGTCGGCCCCTATTTCTCCGTGGGAACATTATATAAGTCAATAACGTTATATATCCTAACCTAAGGCAACCTAACATCTCGGATGTAATATTTTACTACATTCCTGGCGCGCTGGCCCCTACTTCTCGGTGGGAACATTATATACGTCTATAACGCCATATATCCTAACCTAAGGCAACCTAACATCTCGGATGTAATATTTTACTACATTCCTGGCACGTCGGCTCCTACTTCTCGGTGGGAACATTATATACGTCTATAACGCTATATATCCTAACCTAAGGCAACCTAGGATGTAATATTTTACTACATTCTTGGCACGTCGGCCCCTACTTCTCGGTGGGAACATTATATACGTCTATAACGTTATATATCCTAACCTAAGGGAACCTAACACCGCGGACGTAATGTTTTACAACATTCCTGGCATGTCGGCCCCTATTTCTCGGTGGGAATATTATATACGTCTTTAACGCTATATGTCCTAGCCTGAGACAACCTAACATGTCGAATGTAATATTTTACAATATTCCTGGCGCGTCGGCAACTACTTCTCGGTGGGAACGTCATATACGTCTATAACGTTATATATCCTAACCTAAGGCAGCCTAACACCTCGGATGTAATGTTATACAACATTCCTGGCGCGTCGGCCCCTATTTCTCGGTGGGAACATTATATATGTCTATAACGCCATATGTCCTAGCCTGAGACAACCTAACATGTCGAATATAATATTTTACAATATTCCTGGGCGGTCGGCAACTACTTCTCGGTGGGAACTGTATATACGTCTATAACGTTATATATCCTAACCTAAGACAACTTAACATGTCGAATGTAATATTTTACCACATTCCTGGCTCGTTGGCCCCTACCTCTCGGTGGGAACATTATATACGTCTATAACGTTATATATTCTAACCTAAGGGAACCTAACATCTCAGATGTAATATTTTACAACATTCCCGTCACTTCGGCCCCTAGTTCTCGGTGGGAACATTATATACGTCTATAACGTTATATATCTTAGCCTAAGGCAATGCTAACATCTCGGATGTAATATTTTACAACATTCCTGGCGCGCCGGCACCTATTTCTCGGTGGGAACATTATATACGTCTATAACTTTACATATCCTAGCCTAAGGCAACCTAACATCTCGGATGTAATATTTTACAACATTCCTGGCGCGTCGGCACCTCCTTCTCGGTGGGAACATTATGTACGTCTATAACGTTATATATCCTAACCTAAGGAAACCTAACATCTCGGATGTAATATTTTACTACATTCCTGGCACGTTGGCCCCTACTTCTCGGTGGGAACATTATATACGTCTATAACGCTATATATCCTAGCCTAAGGCAAACTAACATGTCGAATGTAATATTTTACAACATTCCCGTCACTTGGGCCCCTACTTCTCGGTGGGAACATTATATACGCCTATAACGTTATATATTCTAGCCTAAGGCAAACTAACATGTCGAATGTAATATTTTACAACATTCCCGTCACTTGGGCCCCTACTTCTCGGTGGGAACATTATATACGCCTATAACGTTATATATTCTAGTCTAAGGCAACCTAACATCTCGGATGTAATATTTTACTACATTCGTGGCGCACCGGCCCCTACTCCTAGGTGGGAACATTATATACGCCTATAACGCTATATATCCGAGCCTAAGGCAACCTAACACCTCGGATGTAATGTTTTACAACATTCCTGGCGTGTCGGCCCCTATTTCTCGGTGGGAACATTATATATGTCTTTAACGATATATATCCTAGCCTAGGGCAATCCTAACATGTCGAAAGTATAATTTTACAACATTCCTGACGCGTCGGCACCTATTTCTCCGTGGGAACATTATATAAGTCAATAACGTTATATATCCAAACCTAAGGCAACCTAACATATCGGATGTAATATTTTACCACATTCCTGGCGCGCTGGCCCCTACTTCTCGGTGGGAACATTATATACGTCTATACCGCTATATATCCTAACCTAAGGCAACCTAACATCTCGGATGTAATATTTTACTACATTCCCGGCACGTCGGCCCCTACTTCTCGGTGGGAACATTATATACGTCTATAACGCTATATATCCTAGCCTAAGACAAACT
Organism: Xylocopa violacea; assembly: GCA_963969225.1. Classification (NCBI taxonomy): domain Eukaryota; kingdom Metazoa; phylum Arthropoda; class Insecta; order Hymenoptera; family Apidae; genus Xylocopa; species Xylocopa violacea. The sequence continues at coordinate 2,716,705 of CAXAJV010000789.1, forward strand.
AACATGTCGAATGTAATATTTTACAACATTCCCGTCACTTCGGCCCCTACTTCTCGGTGGGAATATTATATACGTCTTTAACGCTATATGTCCTAGCCTGAGACAACCTAACATGTCGAATGTAATATTTTACAATATTACTGGCGCGTCGGCAACTACTTCTCGGTGGGAACGTCATATACGTCTATAACGTTATATATCCTAACCTAAGGCAACTTAACATGTGGAATGTAATGTTTCACCACATTCCTGGCTCGTTGGCGCCTACTTCTCGGTGGGAACATTATATACGTCTATAACATTATATATCTTAGCCTAAGGCAATCCTAACACCTCGGATGTAATATTTTACAACATTCCTGGCGCGCCGGCACCTATTTCTCAGTGGGAACATTATATACGTCTATATCGCTATATATCCTAGCCTGAGGCAACCTAACATGTCGATCGTAATATTTCACAACATTCCTGGCTCGTCGGCCCCTACTTCTCGGTGGGAACATTATATACGTCTATAACGCTATATATCCTAACCTAAGGCAACCTAACATCTCGGATGTAATATTTTACCAGATTCCTGGCGCGCTGGCCCCTACTTCTCGGTGGGAACATTATATACGTCTATACCGCTATATATCCTAACCTAAGGCAACCTAACATCTCGGATGTAATATTTTACTACATTCCTGGCACGTCGGCCCCTACTTCTCGGTGGGAACATTATATACGCCTATAACGTTATATATTCTAGTCTAAGGCAACCTAACATCTCGGATGTAATATTGTACTACATTCGTGGCGCACCGGCCCCTACTTCTCGGTGGGAACATTATATACGTCTATATCGTTATATATCCTAGCCTAAGGCAATCCTAACATCTCGGATGTAATATTTTACAACATTCCTGGCGCGTCGGCACCTACTTCTCGGTGGGAACATTAAATACGTCTATAACGTTATATATCCTAAGCTAAGGGAACCTAACACCTCGGATGTAATGTTTTACAACATTCCTGGCGTGTCGGCCCCTATTTCTCGGTGGGAATATTATATACGTCTTTAACGCTATATGTCCTAGCCTGAGACAACCTAACATGTCGCATGTAATAGTTTACAATATTCCTGGCGCGTCGGCCCCTACTCCTCGGTGGGAACATTATATACGCCTATAACGCTATATATCCGAGCCTAGGGCAACCTAACACCTCGGATGTAATGTTTTACAACATTCCTGGCGTGTCGGCCCCTATTTCTCGGTGGGAACATTAAATACGTCTTTAACTATATATATCCTAGCCTAAGGCAATCCTAACATCTCGGATGTAATATTTTACAATATTCCTGTCTCGTCGGCCCCTACTTCTCGGTGGGAACATTATATACGTCTATAACGCTATATATCCTAACCTAAGGCAACCTAACATCTCGGATGTAATATTTAACTACATTCCTGGCACGTCGGCCCCTACTTCTCGGTGGGAACATTATATACGCCTATAACGTTATATATTCTAGTCTAAGGCAACCTAACATCTCGGATGTAATATTGTACTACATTCGTGGCGCACCGGCCCCTACTTCTCGGTGGGAACATTATATACGTCTATAACGTTATATATCCTAGCCTAAGGCAATCCTAACATCTCGGATGTAATATTTTACAACATTCCAGGCGCGTCGGCACCTACTTCTCGGTGGGAACATTAAATACGTCTATAACGTTATATATCCTAACCTAAGGGAACCTAACACCACGGATGTAGTGTTTTACAACATTCCTGGCGTGTCGGCCCCTATTTCTCGGTGGGAATATTATATACGTCTTTAACGCTATATGTCCTAGCCTGAGACAACCTAACATGTCGAATGTAATATTTTACAATATTCCTGGCGCGTCGGCAACTACTTCTCGGTGGGAACAGTATATACGTCTATAACGTTATATATCCTAACCTAAGGCAACTTAACATGTCGGATGAAATATTTTACAACATACCTGGCGCGTCGGCACCTCCTTCTCGGTGGGAACATTATGAGCGTCTATAACGTTATATACCCTAACCTAAGGGAACCTAACACTTCGGATGTAATGTTTTACAACATTCCTGGCGTGTCGGCCCCTATTTCTCGGTGGGAACATTATATATGTCTGTAACGCTATATGTCCTAGCCTGAGACAACCTAACATGTCGAATATAATATTTTACATTATTCCTGGCGCGTCGGCAACTACTTCTCGGTGGGAACTGTATATACGTCTATAACGTTATATATCCTAACCTAAGACAACTTACAATGTCGAGCGTAATATTTCACAACATTCCTGGCTCGTCGGCCCCTACTCCTCGGTGGGAACATTATATACGCCTATAACGCTATATATCCGAGCCTAAGGCAACCTAACATATCGGATGTAATATTTTACTACATTCCCGGCACGTCGGCCCCTACTTCTCGGTGGGAACATTATATACGTCTTTAACGATATATATCCTAGCCTAAGGCAATCCTAACATCTCGGATGTAATATTTTACAATATTCCTGTCTCGTCGGCCCCTACTTCTCGGTGGGAACATTATATACGTCTATAACGCTATATAACCTAACCTAAGGCAACCTAACATGTCGAATGTAATAGTTTACAATATTCCTGGCGCGTCGGCAACTACTTCTCGGTGGGAACAGTATATACGTCTATAACGCTATATATCCTAACCTAAGGCAACTTAACATGTCGGATATAATATTTTACAACATACCTGGCGCGTCGGCACCTCCTTCTCGGTGGGAACATTATGAGCGTCCATAACGTTATATATCCTAACCTAAGGCAACCTAACATCTCGGATGTAATATTTTACCACATTCCTGGCGCGCTGGCCCCTACTTCTCGGTGGGAACATTATATACGTCTATACCGCTATATATCCTAACCTAAGGCAACCTAACATCTCGGATGTAATATTTTACTACATTCCCGGCACGTCGGCCCCTACTTCTCGGTGGGAACATTATATACGTCTATAACGCTATATATCCTAGCCTAAGACAAACTAACATGTCGAATGTAATATTTTACAACATTCCCGTCACTTCGGCCCCTACTTCTCGGTGGGAATATTATATACGTCTTTAACGCTATATGTCCTAGCCTGAGACAACCTAACATGTCGAATGTAATATTTTACAATATTACTGGCGCGTCGGCAACTACTTCTCGGTGGGAACGTCATATACGTCTATAACGTTATATATCCTAACCTAAGGCAACTTAACATGTGGAATGTAATGTTTCACCACATTCCTGGCTCGTTGGCGCCTACTTCTCGGTGGGAACATTATATACGTCTATAACATTATATATCTTAGCCTAAGGCAATCCTAACACCTCGGATGTAATATTTTACAACATTCCTGGCGCGCCGGCACCTATTTCTCAGTGGGAACATTATATACGTCTATATCGCTATATATCCTAGCCTAAGGCAACCTAACATGTCGATCGTAATATTTCACAACATTCCTGGCTCGTCGGCCCCTACTTCTCGGTGGGAACATTATATACGTCTATAACGCTATATATCCTAACCTAAGGCAACCTAACATCTCGGATGTAATATTTTACCAGATTCCTGGCGCGCTGGCCCCTACTTCTCGGTGGGAACATTATATACGTCTATACCGCTATATATCCTAACCTAAGGCAACCTAACATCTCGGATGTAATATTTTACTACATTCCTGGCACGTCGGCCCCTACTTCTCGGTGGGAACATTATATACGCCTATAACGTTATATATTCTAGTCTAAGGCAACCTAACATCTCGGATGTAATATTGTACTACATTCGTGGCGCACCGGCCCCTACTTCTCGGTGGGAACATTATATACGTCTATATCGTTATATATCCTAGCCTAAGGCAATCCTAACATCTCGGATGTAATATTTTACAACATTCCTGGCGCGTCGGCACCTACTTCTCGGTGGGAACATTAAATACGTCTATAACGTTATATATCCTAAGCTAAGGGAACCTAACACCTCGGATGTAATGTTTTACAACATTCCTGGCGTGTCGGCCCCTATTTCTCGGTGGGAATATTATATACGTCTTTAACGCTATATGTCCTAGCCTGAGACAACCTAACATGTCGCATGTAATAGTTTACAATATTCCTGGCGCGTCGGCCCCTACTCCTCGGTGGGAACATTATATACGCCTATAACGCTATATATCCGAGCCTAGGGCAACCTAACACCTCGGATGTAATGTTTTACAACATTCCTGGCGTGTCGGCCCCTATTTCTCGGTGGGAACATTAAATACGTCTTTAACTATATATATCCTAGCCTAAGGCAATCCTAACATCTCGGATGTAATATTTTACAATATTCCTGTCTCGTCGGCCCCTACTTCTCGGTGGGAACATTATATACGTCTATAACGCTATATATCCTAACCTAAGGCAACCTAACATCTCGGATGTAATATTTAACTACATTCCTGGCACGTCGGCCCCTACTTCTCGGTGGGAACATTATATACGCCTATAACGTTATATATTCTAGTCTAAGGCAACCTAACATCTCGGATGTAATATTGTACTACATTCGTGGCGCACCGGCCCCTACTTCTCGGTGGGAACATTATATACGTCTATAACGTTATATATCCTAGCCTAAGGCAATCCTAACATCTCGGATGTAATATTTTACAACATTCCAGGCGCGTCGGCACCTACTTCTCGGTGGGAACATTAAATACGTCTATAACGTTATATATCCTAACCTAAGGGAACCTAACACCACGGATGTAGTGTTTTACAACATTCCTGGCGTGTCGGCCCCTATTTCTCGGTGGGAATATTATATACGTCTTTAACGCTATATGTCCTAGCCTGAGACAACCTAACATGTCGAATGTAATATTTTACAATATTCCTGGCGCGTCGGCAACTACTTCTCGGTGGGAACAGTATATACGTCTATAACGTTATATATCCTAACCTAAGGCAACTTAACATGTCGGATGAAATATTTTACAACATACCTGGCGCGTCGGCACCTCCTTCTCGGTGGGAACATTATGAGCGTCTATAACGTTATATACCCTAACCTAAGGGAACCTAACACTTCGGATGTAATGTTTTACAACATTCCTGGCGTGTCGGCCCCTATTTCTCGGTGGGAACATTATATATGTCTGTAACGCTATATGTCCTAGCCTGAGACAACCTAACATGTCGAATATAATATTTTACATTATTCCTGGCGCGTCGGCAACTACTTCTCGGTGGGAACTGTATATACGTCTATAACGTTATATATCCTAACCTAAGACAACTTACAATGTCGAGCGTAATATTTCACAACATTCCTGGCTCGTCGGCCCCTACTCCTCGGTGGGAACATTATATACGCCTATAACGCTATATATCCGAGCCTAAGGCAACCTAACATATCGGATGTAATATTTTACTACATTCCCGGCACGTCGGCCCCTACTTCTCGGTGGGAACATTATATACGTCTTTAACGATATATATCCTAGCCTAAGGCAATCCTAACATCTCGGATGTAATATTTTACAATATTCCTGTCTCGTCGGCCCCTACTTCTCGGTGGGAACATTATATACGTCTATAACGCTATATAACCTAACCTAAGGCAACCTAACATGTCGAATGTAATAGTTTACAATATTCCTGGCGCGTCGGCAACTACTTCTCGGTGGGAACAGTATATACGTCTATAACGCTATATATCCTAACCTAAGGCAACTTAACATGTCGGATATAATATTTTACAACATACCTGGCGCGTCGGCACCTCCTTCTCGGTGGGAACATTATGAGCGTCCATAACGTTATATATCCTAACCTAAGGCAACCTAACATCTCGGATGTAATATTTTACCACATTCCTGGCGCGCTGGCCCCTACTTCTCGGTGGGAACATTATATACGTCTATACCGCTATATATCCTAACCTAAGGCAACCTAACATCTCGGATGTAATATTTTACTACATTCCTGGCACGTCGGCCCCTACTTCTCGGTGGGAACATTATATACGCCTATAACGTTATATATTCTAGTCTAAGGCAACCTAACATCTCGGATGTAATATTGTACTACATTCGTGGCGCACCGGCCCCTACTTCTCGGTGGGAACATTATATACGTCTATATCGTTATATATCCTAGCCTAAGGCAATCCTAACATCTCGGATGTAATATTTTACAACATTCCTGGCGCGTCGGCACCTACTTCTCGGTGGGAACATTAAATACGTCTATAACGTTATATATCCTAACCTAAGGGAACCTAACACCTCGGATGTAATGTTTTACAACATTCCTGGCGTGTCGGCCCCTATTTCTCGGTGGGAATATTATATACGTCTTTAACGCTATATGTCCTAGCCTGAGACAACCTAACATGTCGAATGTAATAGTTTACAATATTCCTGGCGCGTCGGCCCCTACTCCTCGGTGGGAACATTATATACGCCTATAACGCTATATATCCGAGCCTAGGGCAACCTAACACCTCGGATGTAATGTTTTACAACATTCCTGGCGCGTCGGCCCCTATTTCTCGGTGGGAACATTAAATACGTCTTTAACGATATATATCCTAGCCTAAGGCAATCCTAACATCTCGGATGTAATATTTTACAATATTCCTGTCTCGTCGGCCCCTACTTCTCGGTGGGAACATTATATACGTCTATAACGCTATATATCCTAACCTAAGGCAACCTAACATCTCGGATGTAATATTTTACTACATTCCTGGCACGTCGGCCCCTACTTCTCGGTGGGAACATTATATACGCCTATAACGTTATATATTCTAGTCTAAGGCAACCTAACATCTCGGATGTAATATTGTACTACATTCGTGGCGCACCGGCCCCTACTTCTCGGTGGGAACATTATATACGTCTATATCGTTATATATCCTAGCCTAAGGCAATCCTAACATCTCGGATGTAATATTTTACAACATTCCTGGCGCGTCGGCACCTACTTCTCGGTGGGAACATTAAATACGTCTATAACGTTATATATCCTAACCTAAGGGAACCTAACACCTCGGATGTAATGTTTTACAACATTCCTGGCGTGTCGGCCCCTATTTCTCGGTGGGAATATTATATACGTCTTTAACGCTATATGTCCTAGCCTGAGACAACCTAACATGTCGAATGTAATAGTTTACAATATTCCTGGCGCGTCGGCCCCTACTCCTCGGTGGGAACATTATATACGCCTATAACGCTATATATCCGAGCCTAGGGCAACCTAACACCTCGGATGTAATGTTTTACAACATTCCTGGCGCGTCGGCCCCTATTTCTCGGTGGGAACATTAAATACGTCTTTAACGATATATATCCTAGCCTAAGGCAATCCTAACATCTCGGATGTAATATTTTACAATATTCCTGTCTCGTCGGCCCCTACTTCTCGGTGGGAACATTATATACGTCTATAACGCTATATATCCTAACCTAAGGCAACCTAACATCTCGGATGTAATATTTAACTACATTCCTGGCACGTCGGCCCCTACTTCTCGGTGGGAACATTATATACGCCTATAACGTTATATATTCTAGTCTAAGGCAACCTAACATCTCGGATGTAATATTGTACTACATTCGTGGCGCACCGGCCCCTACTTCTCGGTGGGAACATTATATACGTCTATAACGTTATATATCCTAGCCTAAGGCAATCCTAACATCTCGGATGTAATATTTTACAACATTCCAGGCGCGTCGGCACCTACTTCTCGGTGGGAACATTAAATACGTCTATAACGTTATATATCCTAACCTAAGGGAACCTAACACATCGGATGTAATGTTTTACAACATTCCTGGCGTGTCGGCCCCTATTTCTCGGTGGGAATATTATATACGTCTTTAACGCTATATGTCCTGGCCTGAGACAACCTAACATGTCGAATGTAATAGTTTACAATATTCCTGGCGCGTCGGCAACTACTTCTCGGTGGGAACAGTATATACGTCTATAACGTTATATATCCTAACCTAAGGCAACTTAACATGTCGGATGTAATATTTTACAACATACCTGGCGCGTCGGCCCCTATTTCTCGGTGGGAACATTAAATACGTCTTTAACGATATATATCCTAGCCTAAGGCAATCCTAACATCTCGGATGTAATATTTTACAATATTCCTGTCTCGTCGGCCCCTACTTCTCGGTGGGAACATTATATACGTCTATAACGCTATATATCCTAACCTAAGGCAACCTAACATCTCGGATGTAATATTTAACTACATTCCTGGCACGTCGGCCCCTACTTCTCGGTGGGAACATTATATACGCCTATAACGTTATATATTCTAGTCTAAGGCAACCTAACATCTCGGATGTAATATTGTACTACATTCGTGGCGCACCGGCCCCTACTTCTCGGTGGGAACATTATATACGTCTATAACGTTATATATCCTAGCCTAAGGCAATCCTAACATCTCGGATGTAATATTTTACAACATTCCAGGCGCGTCGGCACCTACTTCTCGTTGGGAACATTAAATACGTCTATAACGTTATATATCCTAACCTAAGGGAACCTAACACCTCGGATGTAATGTTTTACAACATTCCTGGCGTGTCGGCCCCTACTTCTCGGTGGGAATATTATATACGTCTTTAACGCTATATGTCCTAGCCTGAGACAGCCTAACATGTTGAACGTAATATTTTACAATATTCCTGGCGCATCGGCAACTACTTCTCGGTGGGAACGTCATATACGTCTATAACGTTGTATATCCTAACCTAAGGCAACCTAACATCTCGGATGTAATATTTTACAACATTCCTGGCGCGTCGGCACCTCCTTCTCGGTGGGAACAGTATGTACGTCTATAACGTTATATATCTTACCCTAAGGCAATCCTAACACCTCGGAAGAAATATTTTACATCATTCCTGGCGCGCCGGCACCTATTTCTCAGAGGGAACATTATATACGTCTATATCGCTATATATACTAGCCTAAGGCAACCTAACATGTCGAGTGTAATATTTTACAGCATTCCTGGTGCGCCGGCCCCTACTTCTCGGTGGGAACATTATATACGTCTATAACGCTATATATCCTAGCCTAAGGCAAACTAACATGTCGAATGTAATATTTTACAACATTCCCGTCACTTCGACCCCTACTTCTCGGTGGGAACATTATATACGTCTAGAACGTTATATATCCGAGCCTATGGCAACCTAACACCTCGGATGTAATGTTTTACAACATTCCTGGCGTGTCGGCCCCTATTTCTCGGCGGGAACATTATATACGTCTTTAACGATATATATCCTAGCCTAAGGCAATCCTAACATGTCGAATGTATAATTTTACAACATTCCCGTCACTTCGGCCCCTACTTCTCGGTGGGAACATTATATACGTCTATAACGTTATATATCCTAGACTAAGGCAATCCTAACATCTCGGATGTAATATTTTACAACATTCCTGGCGCGTCGGCACCTACTTCTCGGTGGGAACATTATATACGTCTATAACGTTATATATCCTTACCTAAGGGAACCTAACACCTCGGATGTAATGTTTTACAACATTCCTGGCGTGTCGGCCCCTATTTCTCGGTGGGAATATTATATACGTCTTTAACGCTATATCTCCTAGCCTGAGACAACCTAACATGTCGAATGTAATATTTTACAATATTCCTGGCGCGTCGGCAACTACTTCTCGGTGGGAACAGTATATACGTCTATGACGTTATATATCCTAACCTAAGGCAACTTAACATGTCGGATGTAATATTTTACAACATTCCTGGCGCGTCGGCACCTCCTTCTCGGTGGGAACATTATGAGCGTCTATAACGTTATATATCCTAACCTAAGGGAACCTAACACTTCGGATGTAATGTTTTACAACATTCCTGGCGTGTCGGCCCCTATTTCTCGGTGGGAACATTATATACATCTTTAACGATATATATCCTAGCCTAAGGCAATCCTAACATGTCGAAAGTATAATTTTACAACATTTTTGACGCGTCGGCCCCTATTTCTCCGTGGGAACATTATATAAGTCAATAACGTTATATATCCTAACCTAAGGCAACCTAACATCTCGGATGTAATATTTTACTACATTCCTGGCGCGCTGGCCCCTACTTCTCGGTGAGATCATTATATACGTCTATAACGCCATATATCCTAACCTAAGGCAACCTAACATCTCGGATGTAATATTTTACTACATTCCTGGCACGTCGGCCCCTACTTCTCGGTGGGAACATTATATACGTCTATAACGCTATATATCCTAGCCTAGGGCAAACTAACATGTCGAATGTAATATTTTACAACATTCCCGTCACTTCGGCCCCTACTTCTCGGTGGGAATATTATATACGTCTTTAACGCTATATGTCCTAGCCTGAGACAACCTAACATGTCGAACGTAATATTTTACAATATTCCTGGCGCATCGGCAACTACTTCTCGGTGGGAACGTCATATACGTCTATAACGTTATATATCCTAACCTAAGGCAACCTAACATCTCGGATGTAATATTTTACAACATTCCTGGCGCGCCGGCACCTATTTCTCAGTGGGAACATTATATACGTCTATATCGCTATATATACTAGCCTAAGGCAACCTAACATGTCGAGTGTAATATTTTACAACATTCCTGGCGTGTCGGCCCCTATTTCTCGGTGGGAACATTATATACGTCTTTAACAATATATATCCTAGCCTAAGGCAACCTAGCATCTCGGATGTAATATTTTACTACATTCGTGGCGCACCGGCCCCTACTTCTCGGTGGGAACATTATATACGTCTATAACGTTATATATCCTAGCCTAAGGCAATCCTAACATCTCGGATGTAATATTTTACAACATGCCTGGCGCGTCGGCACCTACTTCTCGGTGGGAACATTAAATACGTCTATAACGTTATATATCCTAACCTAAGGGAACCTAACACATCGGATGTAATGTTTTACAACATTCCTGGCGTGTCGGCCCCTATTTCTCGGTGGGAATATTATATACGTCTTTAACGCTATATGTCCTAGCCTGAGACAACCTAACATGTCGAATGTAATATTTTACAATATTCCTGGCGCGTCGGCAACTACTTCTCGGTGGGAACATTATATACGTGTATAACGTTATATATCCTAGCCTAAGGTAATCCTAACATCTCGGATGTTATATTTTACAACATTCCTGGCTCGTCGGCCCCTACTCCTCGGTGGGAACATTATATACGCCTATAACGCTATATATCCGAGCCTATGGCAACCTAACACCTTGGATGTAATGTTTTACAACATTCCTGGCGTGTCGGCCCCTATTTCTCGGTGGGAACATTATATACATCTTTAACGATATATATCCTAGCCTAAGGCAATCCTAACATGTCGAAAGTATAATTTCACAACATTCCTGACGCGTCGGCCCCTATTTCTCCGTGGGAACATTATATAAGTCAATAACGTTATATATCCTAGCCTAAGGCAACCTAACACCTCGGATGTAATGTTTTACAACATTCCTGGCGTGTCGGCCCCTATTTCTCGGCGGGAACATTATATACGTCTTTAACGATATATATCCTAGCCTAAGGCAATCCTAACATGTCGAATGTATAATTTTACAACATTCCCGTCACTTCGGCCCCTACTTCTCGGTGGGAACATTATATACGTCTATAACGTTATATATCCTAGTCTAAGACAACCTAACATCTCGGATGTAATATTTTACTACATTCGTGTCGCACCGGCCCCTACTTCTCGGTGGGAACATTACATAAGTCTATAACGTTATATATCCTAACCTAAGGCAACTTAACATGTCGGATGTAATATTTTACAACATTCCTGGCGCGTCGGCACCTCCTTCTCGGTGGGAACATTATGTACGTCTATAACGTTATATATCCTAACCTAAGGAAACCTAACATCTCGGATGTAATATTTAACTACATTCGTGGCGCACCGGCCCCTACTTCTCGGTGGGTACATTATATACGTCTATAACGTTATATATCCTAGCCTGAGACAACCTAACATGTCGAATGTAATATTTTACAATATTCCTGGCGCGTCGGCAACTACTTCTCGGTGGGAACAGTATATACGTCTATGACGTTATATATCCTAACCTAAGGCAACTTAACATGTCGGATGTAATATTTTACAACATTCCTGGCGCGTCGGCACCTCCTTCTCGGTGGGAACATTATGAGCGTCTATAACGTTATATATCCTAACCTAAGGCAACCTAACATCTCGGATGTAATATTTTACTACATTCCTGGCTCGTCGGCCCCTACTTCTCGGTGGGAACATTATATACGTCTATAACGTTACTTATCCTAGCCTAAGGCAACCTAACATCTCGGATGTTATATTTTACTACATTCCTGGCGCGCCGGCTCCTACTTCTCGGTGGGAACATTATATACGTCTATATCGCTATATATCATAACGTAAGGCAACCAAACATGTCGAGCGTAATATTTTACAACATTCCTGGCGCGTCGGCACCTCCTTCTCGGTGGGAACATTATATACGTCTATAACGTTATCTATCCTAACCTAAGGAAACCTAACATCTCGAATGTAATGTTATACAACATTCCTGGCGTGCCGGTCCCTATTTCTCGGTGGGAACATTATATATGTCTATAACGCTGTATGTCCTAGCATAAGGTAATCCTAACATCTCGGATGTAATATTTTAAAACATTCCTGGCGCGTCGGCACCTACTTCTCGGTGGGAACATTATGTACGTCTATATCGCTATATATCATAACGTAAGGCAACCTAACATGTCGAGCGTAATATTTTACAAGATTCCTGACTCGTCGGTCCCTACTCCTCGGTGGGAACATTATATACGCCTATAACGCTATATATCCGAGCCTAAGGCAACCTAACACCTCGGATGTAATGTTTTACAACATTCCTGGCGTGTCGGCCCCTATTTCTCGGTGGGAACATTATATACGTCTTTAACGATATATATCCTAGCCTAAGGCAATCCTAACATCTCGGATGTAATATTTTACAATATTCCTGTCTCGTCGGCCCCTACTTCTCGGTGGGAACATTATATACGTCTATAACGCTATATATCCTAACCTAAGGCAACTTAACATGTCGGATATAATATTTTACAACATACCTGGCGCGTCGGCACCTCCTTCTCGGTGGGAACATTTTGAGCGTCTATAACGTTATATATCCTAACCTAAGGGAACCTAACACTTCGGATGTAATGTTTTACAACATTCCTGGCGTGTCGGCCCCTATTTCTCGGTGGGAACATTATATACATCTTTAACGATATATATCCTAGCCTAAGGCAATCCTAACATGTCGAAAGTATAATTTTACAACATTTTTGACGCGTCGGCCCCTATTTCTCCGTGGGAACATTATATAAGTCAATAACGTTATATATCCTAACCTAAGGCAACCTAACATCTCGGATGTAATATTTTACTACATACCTGGCGCGCTGGCCCCTACTTCTCGGTGGGAACATTATATACGTCTATAACTCCATATATCCTAACCTAAGGCAACCTAACATCTCGGATGTAATATTTTACTACATTCCTGGCACGTCGGCCCCTACTTCTCGGTGGGAACATTATATACGTCTATAACGCTATATATCCTAGCCTAAGGCAAACTAACATGTCGAATGTAATATTTTACAACATTCCCGTCACTTCGGCCCCTACTTCTCGGTGGGAATATTATATACGTCTTTAACGCTGTATGTCCTAGCCTGAGACAACCTAACATGTCGAACGTAATATTTTACAATATTCCTGGCGCATCGGCAACTACTTCTCGGTGGGAACGTCATATACGTCTATAACGTTCTATATCCTAACCTAAGGCAACCTAACATCTCGGATGTAATATTTTACAACATTCCTGGCGCGTCGGCACCTCCTTCTCGGTGGGAACATTATGTACGTCTATAACGTTATATATCTTACCCTAAGGCAATCCTAACACCTCGGATGAAATATTTTACATCATTCCTGGCGCGCCGGCACCTATTTCTCAGAGGGAACATTATATACGTCTATATCGCTATATAAACTAGCCTAAGGCAACCTAACATGTCGAGTGTAATATTTTACAGCATTCCTGGCGCGCCGGCCCCTACTTCTCGGTGGGAACATTATATACGTCTATAACGCTATATATCCTAGCCTAAGGCAAACTAACATGTCGAATGTAATATTTTACAACATTCCCGTCACTTCGACCCCTACTTCTCGGTGGGAACATTATATACGTCTATAACGTTATATATCCTAGCCTAAGGCAATCCTAACATCTCGGATGTAATATTTTACAACATTCCTTGCTCGTCGGCACCTACTTCTCGGTGGGAACGTCATATACGTCTATAACGTTATATATCCTAACCTAAGGCAACCTAACATCTCGGATGTAATATTTTACAACATTCCTGGCGCGCCGGCACCTATTTCTCAGTGGGAACATTATATACGTCTATATCGCTATATATACTAGCCTAAGGCAACCTAACATGTCGAGTGTAATATTTTACAACATTCCTGGCGTGTCGGCCCCTATTTCTCGGTGGGAACATTCTATACGTCTTTAACAATATATATCCTAGCCTAAGGCAACCTAACATCTCGGATGTAATATTTTACTACATTCGTGGCGCACCGGCCCCTACTTCTCGGTGGGAACATTATATACGTCTATAACGTTATATATCCTAGCCTAAGGCAATCCTAACATCTCGGATGTAATATTTTACAACATTCCTGGCGCGTCGGCACCTCCTTCTCGGTGGGAACATTATGTACGTCTATAACGTTATATATCCTAACCTAAGGAAACCTAACATCTAGGATGTAATATTTTACTACATTCCTGGCTCGTCGGCCCCTACTTCTCGGTGGGAACATTATATACGTCTATAGCGTTATATATCCTAGCCTAAGGTAATCCTAACATCTCGGATGTAATATTTTAAAACATTCCTGGCGCGTCGGCACCTACTTCTCGGTGGGAACATTATGTACGTCTATATCGCTATATATCATAACGTAAAGCAACCTAACATGTCGAGCGTAATATTTTACAAGATTCCTGACTCGTCGGTCCCTACTCCTCGGTGGGAACATTATATACGCCTATAACGCTATATATCCTAGCCTAAGGCAACCTAACACCTCGGATGTAATGTTTTACAACATTCCTGGCGTGTCGGCCCCTGTTTCTCGGTGGGAACATTATATACGTCTTTAACGATATATATCCTAGCCTAAGTCAATCCTAACATGTCGAATGTATCATTTTACAACATTCCCGTCACTTCGGCCCCTAGTTCTCGGTGGGAACATTATATACGTCTATAACGTTATATATCTTAGCCTAAGGCAATGCTAACATCTCGGATGTAATATTTTACAACATTCCCATCACTTGGGCCCCTACTTCTCGGCGGGAACATTATATACGCCTATAACGTTATATATTCTAGTCTAAGGCAACCTAACATCTCGGATGTAATATTTTACTACATTCGTGGCGCACCGGCCCCTACTTCTCGGAAGGAACATTATATACGTCTATAACGTTATATATCCTAGCCTAAGGCAATCCTAACATCTCGGATGTAATATTTTACAACATTCCTGGCGCGTCGGCACCTACTTCTCGGTGGGAACATTATATACGTCTATAACGTTATATATCCTAACCTAAGGCAACCTAACATCTCGGATGTAATATTTTACTACATTCCTGGCTCGTCGGCCCCTACTTCTCGGTGGGAACATTATATACGTCTATAACGTTACTTATCCTAGCCTAAGGCAACCTAACATCTCGGATGTAATATTTTAAAACATTCCTGGCGCGTCGGCACCTACTTCTCGGTGGGAACAGTATATAAGTCTATAACGTTATATATCCTAACCTAAGGCAACTTAAAATGTCGGATGTAATATTTTACAACATTCCTGGCGCGTCGGCACCTCCTTCTCGGTGGGAACATTATATACGTCTATAACGTTATCTATCCTAACCTAAGGAAACCTAACATCTCGAATGTAATGTTATACAACATTCCTGGCGTGCCGGCCCCTATTTCTCGGTGGGAACATTATATACGTCTTTAACGATATATATCCTAGCCTAAGGCAATCCTAACATCTCGGATGTAATATTTTACAATATTCCTGTCTCGTCGGCCCCTACTTCTCGGTGGGAACATTATATACGTCTATAACGCTATATATCCTAACCTAAGGCAACTTAACATGTCGGATATAATATTTTACAACATACCTGGCGCGTCGGCACCTCCTTCTCGGTGGGAACATTTTGAGCGTCTATAACGTTATATATCCTAACCTAAGGGAACCTAACACTTCGGATGTAATGTTTTACAACATTCCTGGCGTGTCGGCCCCTATTTCTCGGTGGGAACATTATATACATCTTCAACGATATATATCCTAGCCTAAGGCAATCCTAACATGTCGAAAGTATAATTTTACAACATTTTTGACGCGTCGGCCCCTATTTCTCCGTGGGAACATTATATAAGTCAATAACGTTATATATCCTAACCTAAGGCAACCTAACATCTCGGATGTAATATTTTACTACATACCTGGCGCGCTGGCCCCTACTTCTCGGTGGGAACATTATATACGTCTATAACTCCATATATCCTAACCTAAGGC
This sequence comes from Xylocopa violacea, assembly GCA_963969225.1. Taxonomy (NCBI): domain Eukaryota; kingdom Metazoa; phylum Arthropoda; class Insecta; order Hymenoptera; family Apidae; genus Xylocopa; species Xylocopa violacea. The sequence goes on from CAXAJV010000789.1 coordinate 2,733,523, forward strand.
AACCTAACATCTCGGATGTAATATTTTACTACATTCCTGGCACGTCGGCCCCTACTTCTCGGTGGGAACATTATATACGTCTATAACGCTATATATCCTAGCCTAAGGCAAACTAACATGTCGAATGTAATATTTTACAACATTCCCGTCACTTCGGCCCCTACTTCTCGGTGGGAATATTATATACGTCTTTAACGCTGTATGTCCTAGCCTGAGACAACCTAACATGTCGAACGTAATATTTTACAATATTCCTGGCGCATCGGCAACTACTTCTCGGTGGGAACGTCATATACGTCTATAACGTTCTATATCCTAACCTAAGGCAACCTAACATCTCGGATGTAATATTTTACAACATTCCTGGCGCGTCGGCACCTCCTTCTCGGTGGGAACATTATGTACGTCTATAACGTTATATATCTTACCCTAAGGCAATCCTAACACCTCGGATGAAATATTTTACATCATTCCTGGCGCGCCGGCACCTATTTCTCAGAGGGAACATTATATACGTCTATATCGCTATATAAACTAGCCTAAGGCAACCGAACATGTCGAGTGTAATATTTTACAGCATTCCTGGCGCGCCGGCCCCTACTTCTCGGTGGGAACATTATATACGTCTATAACGCTATATATCCTAGCCTAAGGCAAACTAACATGTCGAATGTAATATTTTACAACATTCCCGTCACTTCGACCCCTACTTCTCGGTGGGAACATTATATACGTCTATAACGTTATATATCCTAGCCTAAGGCAATCCTAACATCTCGGATGTAATATTTTACAACATTCCTGGCTCGTCGGCACCTACTTCTCGGTGGGAACGTCATATACGTCTATAACGTTATATATCCTAACCTAAGGCAACCTAACATCTCGGATGTAATATTTTACAACATTCCTGGCGCGCCGGCACCTATTTCTCAGTGGGAACATTATATACGTCTATATCGCTATATATACTAGCCTAAGGCAACCTAACATGTCGAGTGTAATATTTTACAACATTCCTGGCGTGTCGGCCCCTATTTCTCGGTGGGAACATTATATACGTCTTTAACAATATATATCCTAGCCTAAGGCAACCTAACATCTCGGATGTAATATTTTACTACATTCGTGGCGCACCGGCCCCTACTTCTCGGTGGGAACATTATATACGTCTATAACGTTATATATCCTAGCCAAAGGCAATCCTAACATCTCGGATGTAATATTTTACAACATTCCTGGCGCGTCGGCACCTCCTTCTCGGTGGGAACATTATGTACGTCTATAACGTTATATATCCTAACCTAAGGAAACCTAACATCTAGGATGTAATATTTTACTACATTCCTGGCTCGTCGGCCCCTACTTCTCGGTGGGAACATTATATACGTCTATAGCGTTATATATCCTAGCCTAAGGTAATCCTAACATCTCGGATGTAATATTTTAAAACATTCCTGGCGCGTCGGCACCTACTTCTCGGTGGGAACATTATGTACGTCTATATCGCTATATATCATAACGTAAAGCAACCTAACATGTCGAGCGTAATATTTTACAAGATTCCTGACTCGTCGGTCCCTACTTCTCGGTGGGAACATTATATACGTCTATAACGCTATATATCCTAGCCTAAGGCAACCTAACACCTCGGATGTAATATTTTACAACATTCCTGGCGCGCCGGCACCTATTTCTCAGTGGGAACATTATATACGTCTATAACGTTATATATCTTAGCCTAAGGCAATGCTAACATCTCGGATGTAATATTTTACAACATTCCCATCACTTGGGCCCCTACTTCTCGGCGGGAACATTATATACGCCTATAACGTTATATATTCTAGTCTAAGGCAACCTAACATCTCGGATGTAATATTTTACTACATTCGTGGCGCACCGGCCCCTACTTCTCGGAAGGAACATTATATACGTCTATAACGTTATATATCCTAGCCTAAGGCAATCCTAACATCTCGGATGTAATATTTTACAACATTCCTGGCGCGTCGGCACCTACTTCTCGGTGGGAACATTATATACGTCTATAACGTTATATATCCTAACCTAAGGGAACCTAACACCTCGGATGTAATGTTTTACAACATTCCTGGCGTGTCGGCCCCTATTTCTCGGTGGGAATATTATATACGTCTTTAACGCTATATATCATAACGTAAGGCAACCTAACATGTCGAGCGTAATATTTTACAAGATTCCTGACTCGTCGGTCCCTACTTCTCGGTGGGAACATTATATACGTCTATAACGCTATATATCCTAGCCTAAGGCAACCTAACACCTCGGATGTAATGTTTTACAACATTCCTGTCGTGTCGGCCCCTATTTCTCGGTGGGAACATTATATACGTCTTTAACGATATATATCCTAGCCTAAGTCAATCCTAACATGTCGAATGTATCATTTTACAACATTCCCGTCACTTCGGCCCCTAGTTCTCGGTGGGAACATTATATACGTCTATAACGTTATATGTCTTAGCCTAAGGCAATGCTAACATCTCGGATGTAATATTTTACAACATTCCTGGCGCGCCGGCCCCCACTTCTCGGTGGGAATATTATATACGTCTATATCGCTATATATGATAGCCTAAGGCAACCTAACATGTCGAGCGTAATATTTTACAACATTCCTGGCTCGTCGGCCCCTACTTCTCGGTGGGAACATTATGTACGTCTATAACGTTATATATCCTAACCTAAGGGAACCTAACATCTCGGAAGTAATATTTGATAACATTCCTGGCGTGTAGGCCCGTAGTTCTCGGTGGGAATATCATATACGTCTATAACGTTATATATCCTAGCCTAAGGCAATCCTAACATGTCGAATGTAATATTTTACAGCATTCCTGGCGCGTCGGCCCCTACTTCTCGGGTGGAACATTATATACGTCTATACCGTTATATATCCTAACCTAAGGCAACCTAACATCTCGGATATAATATTTTACTACATTCCTGGCACGTCGGCCCCTACTTCTCGGTGGGAACATTATGAACGTCTATAACGTTATATATCCTAATCTAAGGCAACCTAACATCTCGGATGTAATATTTTACTACATTCCTGGCACGTCGGCCACTACTTCTCGGTGGGAACATTATATACGTCTATAGCGTTATATATCCTAGCCTAAGGTAATCCTAACATCTCGGATGTAATATTTTAAAACATTCCTGGCGCGTCGGCACCTACTTCTCGGTGGGAACAGTATATAAGTCTATAACGTTATATATCCTAACCTAAGGCAACCTAACATCTCGGATGTAATATTTTACTACATTCCTGGCACGTCGGCCACTACTTCTCGGTGGGAACATTATATACGTCTATAGCGTTATATATCCTAGCCTAAGGCAACCCAACATCTCGGATGTTATATTTTACTACATTCCTGGCGCGCGGGCCCCTACTTCTCGATGGGAACATTATATACGTCCATATCGCTATATATCATAACGTAAGGCAACCTAACATGTCGAGCGTCATATTTTACAACATTCCTGGCTCGTCGGTCCCTACTTCTCGGTGGGAACATTATATACCTCTATAACGCTATATATCCTAGCCTAAGGCAACCTAACTCCTCGGATGTTATGTTTTACAACATTCCTGGCGTGTCGGCCCCTATTTCTCGGTGGGAACATTATATACGTCTTTAACGATATATATCCTAGCCTAAGGCAATCCTAACATGTCGAATGTATAATTTTACAACATTCCCATCACTTCGGCCCCTACTTCTCGGTGGGAACATTATATACGCCTATAACGTTATATATTCTAGTCTAAGGCAACTTAACATGTCGGATGTAATATTTTACAACATTCCTGGCGCGTCGGCACCTCCTTCTCGGTGGGAACATTATGTACGTCTATAACGTTATATATCCTAACCTAAGGAAACCTAACATCTCGGATGTAATATTTTACTACATTCCTGGCACGTCGGCCCCTACTTCTCGGTGGGAACATTATATACGTCTATAACGCTATATATCCTAGCCTAAGGCAAACTAACATGTCGAAGGTAATATTTTACAACATTCCCGTCACATGGGCCCCAACTTCTCGGTGGGAACATTATATACGCCTATAACGTTAAATATTCTAGTCTAAGGCAACCTAACATCTCGGATGTAATATTTTACTACATTCGTGGCGCACCGGCCCCTACTTCTCGGTGGGTACATTATATACGTCTATAACGTTATATATCCTAGCCTAAGGCAATCCTAACATCTCGGATGTAATATTTTACAACATTCCTGGCGCGTCGGCACCTACTTCTCGGGTGGAACATTATATACGTCTATAACGTTATATATCCTAACCTAAGGCAACCTAACATCTCGGATATAATATTTTACTACATTCCTGGCACGTCGGCCCCTACTTCTCGGTGGGAACATTATATCCGTCTATAGCGTTATATATCCTAGCCTAAGGTAATCCTAACATCTCGGATGTAATATTTTAAAACATTCCTGGCGCGTCGGCACCTACTTCTCGGTGGGAACGGTATATAAGTCTATAACGTTATATATCCTAACCTAAGGCAACTTAAAATGTCGGATGTAATATTTTACAACATTCCTGGCGCGTCGGCACCTCCTTCTCGGTGGGAACATTATATACGTCTATAACGTTATATATCCTAACCTAAGGAAACCTAACACCTCGAATGTAATGTTATACAACATTCCTGGCATGCGGGTCCCTATTTCTCGGTGGGAACATTATATATGTCTATAACGCTATATGTCCTAGCCTAAGACAACCTAACATGTCGAATATAATATTTTACAATATTCCTGGCGCGTCGCAAACTAATTCTCGGTGGGAACTGTATATACGTCTATAACGTTATATATCCTAACCTAAGACAACTTAACATGTCGAGCGTAATATTTTACAACATTCCTGCCTCGTCGGCCCCTACTCCTCGGTGGAAACATTATATACGCCTATAACGCTATATATCCGAGCCTAAGGCAACCTAACACCTCGGATGTAATGTTTTACAACATTCCTGGCGTGTCGTCCCCTATTTCTCGGTGGGAACATTATATGCGTCTTTAACGATATATATCCTAGCCTAAGGCAATCCTAACATCTCGGATGTAATATTTTACAACATTCCTGGCGCGTCGGCACCTACTTCTCGGTGGGAACATTATGAGCGTCTATAACGTTATATATCCTAATCTAAGGCAACCTAACATCTCGGATGTAATATTTTACTACATTCCTGGCACGTCGGCCACTACTTCTCAGTGGGAACATTATATACGTCTATAGCGTTATATATCCTAGCCTAAGGTAATCCTAACATCTCGGATGTAATATTTTAAAACATTCCTGGCGCGTCGGCACCTACTTCTCGGTGGGAACAGTATATAAGTCTATAACGTTATATATCCTAACCTAAGGCAACCTAACATCTCGGATGTAATATTTTACTACATTCCCGGCTCGTCGGCCCCTACTTCTCGGTGGGAACATTATATACGTCTATAACGTTACTTATCCTAGCCTAAGGCAACCCAACATCTCGGATGTTATATTTTACTACATTCCTGGCGCGCGGGCCCCTACTTCTCGATGGGGACATTATATACGTCCATATCGCTATATATCATAACGTAAGGCAACCTAACATGTCGAGCGTCATATTTTACAACATTCCTGGCTCGTCGGTCCCTACTTCTCGGTGGGAACATTATATACCTCTATAACGCTATATATCCTAGCCTAAGGCAACCTAACACCTCGGATGTTATGTTTTACAACATTCCTGGCGTGTCGGCCCCTATTTCTCGGTGGGAACATAATATACGTCTTTAACGATATATATCCTAGCCTAAGGCAATCCTAACATGTCGGATGTAATATTTTACTACATTCGTGGCGCACCGGCCCCTACTTCTTGGTGGGTACATTATATACGTCTATAACGTTATATATCCTAGCCTAAGGTAATCCTAACATCTCGGATGTAATATTTTACAACATTCCTGGCGCGTCGGCACCTACTTCTCGGTGGGAAAATTATATACGTCTATATCGCTATATATCATAACGTAAGGCAACCTAACATGTCGAGCGTAATATTTTACAACATTCCTGACTCGTCGGTCCCTACTTCTCGGTGGGAACATTATATACGTCTATACCGCTATATATCCTAGCCTAAGGCAACCTAACACCTCGGATGTAATGTTTCGCCACATTCCTGGCTCGTTGGCCCCTACTTCTCGGTAGGAACATTATGAGCGTCTATAATGTTATATATCCTAACCTAAGGCAACCTAACATCTCGGATGTAATATTTTACTACATTCCTGGCACGTCGGCCACTACTCCTCGGTGGGAACATTATATCCGTCTATAGCGTTATATATCCTAGCCTAAGGTAATCCTAACATCTCGGATGTAATATTTTAAAACATTCCTGGCGCGTCGGCACCTACTTCTCGGTGGGAACGGTATATAAGTCTATAACGTTATATATCCTAACCTAAGGCAACTTAAAATGTCGGATGTAATATTTTACAACATTCCTGGCGCGTCGGCACCTCCTTCTCGGTGGGAACATTATATACGTCTATAACGTTATATATCCTAACCTAAGGAAACCTAACACCTCGAATGTAATGTTATACAACATTCCTGGCATGCGGGTCCCTATTTCTCGGTGGGAACATTATATATGTCTATAACGCTATATGTCCTAGCCTAAGACAACCTAACATGTCGAATATAATATTTTACAATATTCCTGGCGCGTCGCAAACTAATTCTCGGTGGGAACTGTATATACGTCTATAACGTTATATATCCTAACCTAAGACAACTTAACATGTCGAGCGTAATATTTTACAACATTCCTGCCTCGTCGGCCCCTACTCCTCGGTGGAAACATTATATACGCCTATAACGCTATATATCCGAGCCTAAGGCAACCTAACACCTCGGATGTAATGTTTTACAACATTCCTGGCGTGTCGGCCCCTATTTCTCGGTGGGAACATTATATGCGTCTTTAACGATATGTATCCTAGCCTAAGGCAATCCTAACATCTCGGATGTAATATTTTACTACATTCCTGGCACGTCGGTCCCTACTTCTCTGTGGGAACATTATATACTTCTATAACGCTATATATCCTAACCTAAGGCAACCTAACACCTCGGATGTAATGTTTTACAACATTCCTGGCGTGTCGGCCCCTGTTTCTCGGTGGGAACATTATATACGTCTTTAACGATATATATCCTAGCCTAAGTCAATCCTAACATGTCGAATGTAAAATTTTACAACATTCCTGGCGCGTCGGCACCTACTTCTCGGTGGGAACTGTATATAAGTCTATAACGTTATATATCCTAACCTAAGGCAACCTAACATCTCGGATGTAATATTTTACTACATTCCTGGCTCGTCGACCCCTACTTCTCGGTGGGAACATTATATACGTCTATAACGCTATATATCCTAGCCTAAGGGAACCTAACATCTCGGAAGTAATATTTGATAACATTCCTGGCGTGTAGGCCCGTAGTTCTTGCTGGGAATATCATATACGTCTATAACGTTATATATCCTAGCCTAAGGCAATCCTAACATGTCGAATGTAATATTTTACAGCATTCCTGGCGCGTCGGCCCCTACTTCTCGGGTGGAACATTATATACGTCTATAACGTTATATATCCTAACCTAAGGCAACCTAACATCTCGGATATAATATTTTATTACATTCCTGGCACGTCGGCCCCTACTTCTCGGTGGGAACATTATATACGTCTATAACGTTATATATCCTAGCCTAAGGTAATCCTAACATCTCGAATGTAATATTTTACAACATTCCCGTCACATGGGCCCCAACTTCTCGGTGGGAACATTATATACGCCTATAACGTTAAATATTCTAGTCTAAGGCAACCTAACATCTCGGATATAATATTTTATTACATTCCTGGCACGTCGGCCCCTACTTCTCGGTGGGAACATTATATACGTCTATAACGTTATATATCCTAGCCTAAGGTAATCCTAACATCTCGAATGTAATATTTTACAACATTCCTGGCGCGTCGGCACCTACTTCTCGGTGGGAACAGTATATAAGTCTATAACGTTATATATCCTAAACTAAGGCAACCTAACATCTCGGATGTAATATTTTACTACATTCCTGGCTCGTCGGCCCCTACTTCTCGGTGGGAACATTATATACGTCTATAGCGTTATATATCGTAGCCTAAGGTAATCCTAACATCTCGGATGTAATATTTTAAAACATTCCTGGCGCGTCGGCACCTACTTCTCGGTGGGAACATTATATACGTCTATATCACTATATATCATAACGTAAGGCAACCTAACATGTCGAGCGTAATATTTTACAACATTCCTGACTCGTCGGCCCCTACTTCTCGGCGGGAACATTATATACGTCTATAACGTTACTTATCCTAGCCTAAGGCAACCCAACATCTCGGATGTTATATTTTACTACATTCCTGGCGCGCCGGCCCCTACTTCTCGGTGGGAACATTATATACGTCTATATCGCTATATATCATAACGTAAGGCAACCTAACATGTCGAGCGTAATATTTTACAACATTCCTGGCTCGTCGGTCCCTACTTCTCGGTGGGAACATTATATACGTCTATAACGCTATATATCCTAGCCTAAGGCAAACTAACATGTCGAATGTAATATTTTACAACATTCCCATCACTTGGGCCCCTATTTCTCGGTAGGAACATTATATACGCCTATAACGTTATATATTCTAGTCTAAGGCAACCTAACATCTCGGATGTAATATTTTACTACATTCGTGGCGCACCGGCACCTACTTCTCGGTGGGAACATTATATACGTCTATAACGTTATATATCCTAGCCTAAGGCAATCCTAACATCTCGGATGTAATATTTTACAACATTCCTGGCGCGTCGGCACCTACTTCTCGGTGGGAACATTATATACGTCTATAACGTTATATATCCTAACCTAAGGCAACCTAACACCTCGGATGTAATGTTTTACAACATTCCTGGCGTGTCGGCCCCTATTTCTCGGTGGGAACATTATATATGTCTATAACGCTATATGTCCTAGCCTGAGACAACCTAACATATCGAATATAATATTTTACAATATTCCTGGCGCGTCGGCAACTACTTCTCGGTGGGAACATTATATACGTCTATAACGCCATATATCCTAACCTAAGGCAACCTAACATCTCGGATGTAATATTTTACTACATTCCTGGCACGTCGGCCCCTACTTCTCGGTGGGAACATTATATACGTCTATAACGCTATATATCCTAACCTAAGGCAACCTAACATCTCGTATGTAATATTTTACTACATTCCTGGCACGTCGGCCCCTACTTCTCGGTGGGAACATTATATACGTCTATAACGCTATATATCCCAGCCTAAGGGAGCCTAACATCTCGGAAGTAATATTTGATAACTTTCCTGGCGTGTAGGCCCGTAGTTCTCGGTGGGAATATCATATACGTCTATAACGTTATATATCCTAGCCTAAGGCAATCCTAACACGTCGAATGTAATATTTTACAGCATTCCTGGCGCGTCGGCCCCTACTTCTCGGGTGGAACATTATATACGTCTATACCGTTATATATCCTAACCTAAGGCAACCTAACATCTCGGATATAATATTTTACTACATTCGTGTCGCACCGGCCCCTACTTCTCGGTGGGAACATTACATAAGTCTATAACGTTATATATCCTAACCGAAGGCAACTTAACATGTCGGATGTAATATTTTACAAAATTCCTGGCGCGTCGGCACCTACTTCTCGGTGGGAACAGTATATAAGTCTATAACGTTATATATCCTAACCTAAGGCAACCTAACATCTCGGATGTAATATTTTACTACATTCCTGGCTCGTCGGCTCCTACTTCTCGGTGGGAACATTATATACGTCTATAACGTTACTTATCCTAGCCTAAGGCAACCCAACATCTCGGATGTTATATTTTACTACATTCCTGGCGCGCCGGCCCCTACTTCTCGGTGGGAACATTATATAAGTCTATATCGCTATATATCATAACGTAAGGCAACCTAACATGTCGAGCGTAATATTTTACAACATTCCCGGCTCGTCGGTCCCTACTTCTCGGTGGGAACATTATATATGTCTATAACGCTATATATCCTAGCCTAAGGTAATCCTAACATCTCGGATGTAATATTTTAAAACATTCCTGGCGCTTCGGCACCTACTTCTCGGTTGGAACAGTATATAAGTCTATAACGTTATACATCCTAACCTAAGGCAACTTGAAATGTCGGATGTAATATTTTACTACATTCCTGGCTCGTCGGCCCCTACTTCTCGGCGGGAACATTATATACGTCTATAACGTTACTTATCCTAGCCTAAGGCAACCCAACATCTCGGATGTAATATTTTACTACATTCGTGGCGCACCGGCACCTACTTCTCGGTGGGAACATTATATACGTCTATAACGTTATATATCCTAGCCTAAGGCAATCCTAACATCTCGGATGTAATATTTTACAACATTCCTGGCGCGTCGGCACCTACTTCTCGGTGGGAACATTATATACGTCTATAACGTTATATATCCTAACCTAAGGCAACCTAACACCTCGGATGTAATGTTTTACAACATTCCTGGCGTGTCGGCCCCTATTTCTCGGTGGGGACATTATATATGTCTATAACGCTATATGTCCTAGCCTGAGACAACCTAACATATCGAATATAATATTTTACAATATTCCTGGCGCGTCGGCAACTACTTCTCGGTGGGAACATTATATACGTCTATAACGCCATATATCCTAACCTAAGGCAACCTAACATCTCGGATGTAATATTTTACTACATTCCTGGCACGTCGGCCCCTACTTCTCGGTGGGAACATTATATACGTCTATAACGCTATATATCCTAACCTAAGGCAACCTAACATCTCGTATGTAATATTTTACTACATTCCTGGCACGTCGGCCCCTACTTCTCGGTGGGAACATTATATACGTCTATAACGCTATATATCCCAGCCTAAGGGAGCCTAACATCTCGGAAGTAATATTTGATAACATTCCTGGCGTGTAGGCCCGTAGTTCTCGGTGGGAATATCATATACGTCTATAACGTTATATATCCTAGCCTAAGGCAATCCTAACACGTCGAATGTAATATTTTACAGCATTCCTGGCGCGTCGGCCCCTACTTCTCGGGTGGAACATTATATACGTCTATACCGTTATATATCCTAACCTAAGGCAACCTAACATCTCGGATATAATATTTTACTACATTCGTGTCGCACCGGCCCCTACTTCTCGGTGGGAACATTACATAAGTCTATAACGTTATATATCCTAACCTAAGGCAACTTAACATGTCGGATGTAATATTTTACAAAATTCCTGGCGCGTCGGCACCTACTTCTCGGTGGGAACAGTATATAAGTCTATAACGTTATATATCCTAACCTAAGGCAACCTAACATCTCGGATGTAATATTTTACTACATTCCTGGCTCGTCGGCTCCTACTTCTCGGTGGGAACATTATATACGTGTATAACGTTACTTATCCTAGCCTAAGGCAACCCAACATCTCGGATGTTATATTTTACTACATTCCTGGCGCGCCGGCCCCTACTTCTCGGTGGGAACATTATATACGTCTATATCGCTATATATCATAACGTAAGGCAACCTAACATGTCGAGCGTAATATTTTACAACATTCCCGGCTCGTCGGTCCCTACTTCTCGGTGGGAACATTATATATGTCTATAACGCTATATATCCTAGCCTAAGGTAATCCTAACATCTCGGATGTAATATTTTAAAACATTCCTGGCGCTTCGGCACCTACTTCTCGGTTGGAACAGTATATAAGTCTATAACGTTATACATCCTAACCTAAGGCAACTTGAAATGTCGGATGTAATATTTTACTACATTCCTGGCTCGTCGGCCCCTACTTCTCGGCGGGAACATTATATACGTCTATAACGTTACTTATCCTAGCCTAAGGCAACCCAACATCTCGGATGTTATATTTTACTACATTCCTGGCGCGCCGGCCCCTACTTCTCGGTGGGAACATTATATACGTCTATATCGCTATATATCATAACGTAAGGCAACCTAACATGTCGAGCGTAATATTTTACAACATTCCTGGCTCGTCGGTCCCTACTGCTCGGTGGGAACATTATATACGTCTATAACGCTATATATCCTAGCCTAAGGCAAACTAACATGTCGAATGTAATATTTTACAACATTCCCATCACTTGGGCCCCTATTTCTCGGTAGGAACATTATATACGCCTATAACGTTATATATTCTAGTCTAAGGCAACCTAACATCTCGGATGTAATATTTTACTACATTCGTGGCGCACCGGCACCTACTTCTCGGTGGGAACATTATATACGTCTATAACGTTATATATCCTAGCCTAAGGCAATCCTAACATCTCGGATGTAATATTTTACAACATTCCTGGCGCGTCGGCACCTACTTCTCGGTGGGAACATTATATACGTCTATAACATTATATATCCTAACCTAAGGCAACCTAACACCTCGGATGTAATGTTTTACAACATTCCTGGCGTGTCGGCCCCTATTTCTCGGTGGGAACATTATATATGTCTATAACGCTATATGTCCTAGCCTGAGACAACCTAACATATCGAATATAATATTTTACAATATTCCTGGCGCGTCGGCAACTACTTCTCGGTGGGAACATTATATACGTCTATAACGCCATATATCCTAACCTAAGGCAACCTAACATCTCGGATGTAATATTTTACTACATTCCTGGCACGTCGGCCCCTACTTCTCGGTGGGAACATTATATACGTCTATAACGCTATATATCCTAACCTAAGGCAACCTAACATCTCGTATGTAATATTTTACTACATTCCTGGCACGTCGGCCCCTACTTCTCGGTGGGAACATTATATACGTCTATAACGCTATATATCCCAGCCTAAGGGAGCCTAACATCTCGGAAGTAATATTTGATAACATTCCTGGCGTGTAGGCCCATAGTTCTCGGTGGGAATATCATATACGTCTATAACGTTATATATCCTAGCCTAAGGCAATCCTAACACGTCGAATGTAATATTTTACAGCATTCCTGGCGCGTCGGCCCCTACTTCTCGGGTGGAACATTATATACGTCTATACCGTTATATATCCTAACCTAAGGCAACCTAACATCTCGGATATAATATTTTACTACATTCGTGTCGCACCGGCCCCTACTTCTCGGTGGGAACATTACATAAGTCTATAACGTTATATATCCTAACCTAAGGCAACTTAACATGTCGGATGTAATATTTTACAAAATTCCTGGCGCGTCGGCACCTACTTCCCGGTGGGAACAGTATATAAGTCTATAACGTTATATATCCTAACCTAAGGCAACCTAACATCTCGGATGTAATATTTTACTACATTCCTGGCTCGTCGGCTCCTACTTCTCGGTGGGAACATTATATACGTCTATAACGTTACTTATCCTAGCCTAAGGAAACCCAACATCTCGGATGTTATATTTTACTACATTCCTGGCGCGCCGGCCCCTACTTCTCGGTGGGAACATTATATACGTCTATATCGCTATATATCATAACGTAAGGCAACCTAACATGTCGAGCGTAATATTTTACAACATTCCCGGCTCGTCGGTCCCTACTTCTCGGTGGGAACATTATATATGTCTATAACGCTATATATCCTAGCCTAAGGTAATCCTAACATCTCGGATGTAATATTTTAAAACATTCCTGGCGCTTCGGCACCTACTTCTCGGTTGGAACAGTATATAAGTCTATAACGTTATACATCCTAACCTAAGGCAACTTGAAATGTCGGATGTAATAATTTACAACATTCCTGGCGCGTCGGCACCTCCTTCTCGGTGGGAACATTATATACGTCTATAACGTTATATATCCTAACGTAAGGAAACCTAACACCTCGAATGTAATATACAACATTCCTGGCGTGCCGGTCCCTATTTCTCGGTGGGAACATTATATATGTCTATAACGCTATATGTCCTAGCCTAAGGTAATCCTAACATCTCGGATATAATATAGTACTACATTCCTGGCTCGTCGGCCCCTACTTCTCGGTGGGAACATTATATACGTCTATAACGCTACATATCCTAGCCTAGGGGAACCTAACATCTCGGAAGTAATATTTGATAACATTCCTGGCGTGTAGGCCCGTAGTTCTTGGTGGGAATATCATATACGTCTATAACGTTATATATCCTAGCCTAAGGCAATCCTAAAATATCGAATGTAATATTTTTCAGCATTCCTGGCGCGTCGGCCCCTACTTCTCGGGTGGAACATTATATACGTCTATAACGTTATATATCCTAAACGAAGACAACTTAACATGTCGAGCGTAATATTTTACAACATTCCTGGAGCGTCGGCACCTACTTCTCGGTGGGAACATTATGAGCGTCTATAACGTTATATATCCTAACCTAAGGGAACCTAACACTTCGGATGTAATGTTTTACAACATTCCTGGCGTGTCGGCCCCTATTTCTCGGTGGGAACATTATATATGTCTATAACGCTATATGTCCTAGCCTGAGACAACCTAACATATCGAATGTAATATTTTACTACATTCCTGGCACGTCGGCCACTACTTCTCGGTGGGAACATTATATACGTCTATATCGCTATATATCATAACGTAAGGCAACCTAACATGTCGAGCGTAATATTTTACAACATTCCTGACTCGTCGGTCCCTACATCTCGGTGGGAACAGTATATACGTCTATAACGCTATATATCCTAACCTAAGGCAACTTAACATGTCGGATGTAATATTTTACAACATTCCTGGCGCGTCGGCACCTCCTTCTCGGTGGGAACATTATGAGCGTCTATAACGTTATATATCCTAACCTAAGGGAACCTAACACTTCGGATGTAATGTTTTACAACATTCCTGGCGTGTCGGCCCCTATTTCTCGGTGGGAACATTATATATGTCTATAACGCTATATGTCCTAGCCTGAGACAACCTAACATATCGAATGTAATATTTTAAAACATTCCTGGCGCGTCGGCACCTACTTCTCGGTGGGAACATTATATACGTCTATATCGCTATATATCATAACGTAAGGCAACCTAACATGTCGAGCGTAATATTTTACAACATTCCTGACTCGTCGGTCCCTACTTCTCGGTGGGAACATTATATACGTCTATAACGCTATATATCCTAGCCTAAGGTAATCCTAACATCTCGGATGCAATATTTTACAACATTCCTGGCGCGTCGGCACCTACTTCTCGGTGGGAACATTATATACGCCTATAACGTTATATATCCTAACCTAAGGGAACCTAACATCTCGGATGTAATGTTTTACAACACTCCTGGCGTGTCGGCCCCTATTTCTCGGTGGGAACATTATATACGTCTTTAACGCTATATATCCTAGCCTAAGGCAACCTAACTTGTCGAGCGTAATATTTTACAACATTCCTGGGGCGTCGGCACCTATTTCTCGTTGGGAACATTATATACGTCTTTAACGCTATATATCCTAGCCTAAGGCAACCTAACTTGTCGAGCGTAATATTTTACAACATTCTTGGCGCGTCGGCACCTACTTCTCGGTGGGAACATGATATACGTCTATAACGCTACATATCCTAGCCTAAGGGAACCTAACATCTCGGAAGTAATATTTGATAACATTCCTGGCGTGTAGGCCCGTAGTTCATGGTGGGAATATCATATACGTCTATAACGTTATATATCCTAGCCTAAGGCAATCCTAACATGTCGAATGTAATATTTTACAGCATTCCTGGCGCGTCGGCCCCTACTTCTCGGGTGGAACATTATATACGTCTATAACGTTATATATCCTAACCTAAGGCAACCTAACATCTCGGATATAATATTTTACAACATTCCTGGCGCGTCGGCACCTACTTCTCGGTGGGAACAGTATATAAGTCTATAACGTTATATATCCTAAACTAAGGCATCCTAACATCTCGGATGTAATATTTTACTACATTCCTGGCTCGTCGGCCCCTACTTCTCGGTGGGAACATTATATACGTCTATAGTGTTATATATCCTAGCCTAAGGTAATCCTAACATCTCGGATGTAATATTTTAAAACATTCCTGGCGCGTCGGCACCTACTTCTCGGTGGGAACATTATATACGTCTATATCGCTATATATCATAACGTAAGGCAACCTAACATGTCGAGCGTAATATTTTACAACATTCCTGACTCGTCGGTCCCTACTTCTGGGTGGGAACATTATATACGTCTATAACGTTATATATCCTAGCCTAAGGTAATCCTAACACCTCGGATGTAATATTTTACAACATTCCTGGCGCGTCGGCACCTACTTCTCGGTGGGAACATTATATACGTCTATATCGCTATATATCATAACGTAAGGCAACCTAACATGTCGAGCGTAATATTTTACAACATTCCTGACTCGTCGGTCCCTACTTCTGGGTGGGAACATTATATACGTCTATAACGTTATATATCCTAACCTAAGGAAACCTAACACCTCGAATGTAATGTTATACAACATTCCTGGCGTGCCGGTCCCTATTTCTCGGTGGGAACATTATATATGTCTATAACGCTATATGTCCTAGCCTAAGGTAATCCTAACATCTCGGATGTAATATTTTACAACATTCCTGGCGCGTCGGCACCTACTTCTCGGTGGGAACAGTATATAAGTCTATAACGTTATATATCCTAACCTAAGGCAACCTAACATCTCGGATATAATATTATACTACATTCCTGGCACGTCGGCCCCTACTTCTCGGTGGGAACATTATATACGTCTATAGCGTTATATATCCTAGCCTAAGGTAATCCTAACATCTCGGATGTTATTTTAAAACATTCCTGGCGCGTAGGCACCTACTTCTCGGTGGGAACATGATATACGTCTATAAAGTTATATATCCTAGCCTAAGGCAACCTAACATACCGGATGTAATATTTTACCACATTCCTGGCGCGCTGGCCCCTACTTCTCGGTGGGAACATTATATACGTATATAACGCCATATATCCTAACTTCAGGCAACCAAAAATGTCGAGCGTAACATTTTACTACATTCCTGGCGTGTCGGCCCCTATTTCTCGGTGGAAATATTATATACGTCTTTAACGCTATATGCCCTAGCCTGAGACAACTTAACATGTCGAATGTAATATTTTACAATATTCCTGGCTCGTCGGCCCCTACTTCTCGGTGGGAACATTATATACGTCTATAACGCTACATATCCTAGCCTAAGGGAACCTAACATCTCGGAAGTAATATTTGATAACATTCCTGGCGTGTAGGCCCGTAGTTCATGGTGGGAATATCATATACGTCTATAACGTTATATATCCTAGCCTAAGGCAATCCTAACATGTCGAATGTAATATTTTACAGCATTCCTGGCGGGTCGGCCCCTACTTCTCGGGTGGAACATTATATACGTCTATAACGTTATATATCCTAACCTAAGGCAACCTAACATCTCGGATATAATATTTTACTACATTCCTGGCACGTCGGCCCCTACTTCTCGGTGGGAACATTATATACGTCTATAACGATATATATCCTAGCCTAAGGTAATCCTAACACCTCGGATGTAATATTTTACAACATTCCTGGCGCGTCGGCACCTACTTCTCGGTGGGAACAGTATATAAGTCTATAACGTTATATATCCTAACCTAAGGCAACCTAACATCTCGGATGTAATATTTTACTACATTCCTGGCTCGTCGGCTCCTACTTCTCGGTGGGAACATTATATACGTGTATAACGTTACTTATCCTAGCCTAAGGCAACCCAACATCTCGGATGTTATATTTTACTACATTCCTGGCGCGCCGGCCCCTACTTCTCGGTGGGAACATTATATACTTCTATATCGCTATATATCATAACGTAAGGCAACCTAACATGTCGAGCGTAATATTTTACAACATTCCCGGCTCGTCGGTCCCTACTTCTCGGTGGGAACATTATATATGTCTATAACGCTATATATCCTAGCCTAAGGTAATCCTAACATCTCGGATGTAATATTTTAAAACATTCCTGGCGCTTCGGCACCTACTTCTCGGTTGGAACAGTATATAAGTCTATAACGTTATACATCCTAACCTAAGGCAACTTGAAATGTCGGATGTAATATTTTACTACATTCCTGGCTCGTCGGCCCCTACTTCTCGGCGGGAACATTATATACGTCTATAACGTTACTTATCCTAGCCTAAGGCAACCCAACATCTCGGATGTTATATTTTACTACATTCCTGGCGCGCCGGCAACTACTTCTCGGTGGGAACATTATATACGTCTATAACGCCATATATCCTAACCTAAGGCAACCTAACATCTCGGATGTAATATTTTACTACATTCCTGGCACGTCGGCCCCTACTTCTCGGTGGGAACATTATATACGTCTATAACGCTATATATCCTAACCTAAGGCAACCTAACATCTCGTATGTAATATTTTACTACATTCCTGGCACGTCGGCCCCTACTTCTCGGTGGGAACATTATATACGTCTATAACGCTATATATCCCAGCCTAAGGGAGCCTAACATCTCGGAAGTAATATTTGATAACATTCCTGGCGTGTAGGCCCATAGTTCTCGGTGGGAATATCATATACGTCTATAACGTTATATATCCTAGCCTAAGGCAATCCTAACACGTCGAATGTAATATTTTACAGCATTCCTGGCGCGTCGGCCCCTACTTCTCGGGTGGAACATTATATACGTCTATACCGTTATATATCCTAACCTAAGGCAACCTAACATCTCGGATATAATATTTTACTACATTCGTGTCGCACCGGCCCCTACTTCTCGGTGGGAACATTACATAAGTCTATAACGTTATATATCCTAACCTAAGGCAACTTAACATGTCGGATGTAATATTTTACAAAATTCCTGGCGCGTCGGCACCTACTTCCCGGTGGGAACAGTATATAAGTCTATAACGTTATATATCCTAACCTAAGGCAACCTAACATCTCGGATGTAATATTTTAAAACATTCCTGGCGCTTCGGCACCTACTTCTCGGTTGGAACAGTATATAAGTCTATAACGTTATACATCCTAACCTAAGGCAACTTGAAATGTCGGATGTAATATTTTACAACATTCCTGGCGCGTCGGCACCTCCTTCTCGGTGGGAACATTATATACGTCTATAACGTTATATATCCTAACGTAAGGAAACCTAACACCTCGAATGTAATATACAACATTCCTGGCGTGCCGGTCCCTATTTCTCGGTGGGAACATTATATATGTCTATAACGCTATATGTCCTAGCCTAAGGTAATCCTAACATCTCGGATATAATATAGTACTACATTCCTGGCTCGTCGGCCCCTACTTCTCGGTGGGAACATTATATACGTCTATAACGCTACATATCCTAGCCTAGGGGAACCTAACATCTCGGAAGTAATATTTGATAACATTCCTGGCGTGTAGGCCCGTAGTTCTTGGTGGGAATATCATATACGTCTATAACGTTATATATCCTAGCCTAAGGCAATCCTAAAATATCGAATGTAATATTTTTCAGCATTCCTGGCGCGTCGGCCCCTACTTCTCGGGTGGAACATTATATACGTCTATAACGTTATATATCCTAAACGAAGACAACTTAACATGTCGAGCGTAATATTTTACAACATTCCTGGAGCGTCGGCACCTACTTCTCGGTGGGAACATTATGAGCGTCTATAACGTTATATATCCTAACCTAAGGGAACCTAACACTTCGGATGTAATGTTTTACAACATTCCTGGCGTGTCGGCCCCTATTTCTCGGTGGGAACATTATATATGTCTATAACGCTATATGTCCTAGCCTGAGACAACCTAACATATCGAATGTAATATTTTACTACATTCCTGGCACGTCGGCCACTACTTCTCGGTGGGAACATTATATACGTCTATATCGCTATATATCATAACGTAAGGCAACCTAACATGTCGAGCGTAATATTTTACAACATTCCTGACTCGTCGGTCCCTACATCTCGGTGGGAACAGTATATACGTCTATAACGCTATATATCCTAACCTAAGGCAACTTAACATGTCGGATGTAATATTTTACAACATTCCTGGCGCGTCGGCACCTCCTTCTCGGTGGGAACATTATGAGCGTCTATAACGTTATATATCCTAACCTAAGGGAACCTAACACTTCGGATGTAATGTTTTACAACATTCCTGGCGTGTCGGCCCCTATTTCTCGGTGGGAACATTATATATGTCTATAACGCTATATGTCCTAGCCTGAGACAACCTAACATATCGAATGTAATATTTTAAAACATTCCTGGCGCGTCGGCACCTACTTCTCGGTGGGAACATTATATACGTCTATATCGCTATATATCATAACGTAAGGCAACCTAACATGTCGAGCGTAATATTTTACAACATTCCTGACTCGTCGGTCCCTACTTCTCGGTGGGAACATTATATACGTCTATAACGCTATATATCCTAGCCTAAGGTAATCCTAACATCTCGGATGCAATATTTTACAACATTCCTGGCGCGTCGGCACCTACTTCTCGGTGGGAACATTATATACGCCTATAACGTTATATATCCTAACCTAAGGGAACCTAACATCTCGGATGTAATGTTTTACAACACTCCTGGCGTGTCGGCCCCTATTTCTCGGTGGGAACATTATATACGTCTTTAACGCTATATATCCTAGCCTAAGGCAACCTAACTTGTCGAGCGTAATATTTTACAACATTCCTGGGGCGTCGGCACCTACTTCTCGGTGGGAACATTATATACGTCTATAAAGTTATATATCCTAGCCTAAGGCAACTTAACATGTCGGATGTAATATTTTACAACATTCCTGGCGCGTCGGCACCTCCTTCTCGGTGGGAACATTATGAGCGTCTATAACGTTATATATCCTAACCTAAGGGAACCTAACACTTCGGATGTAATGTTTTACAACATTCCTGGCGTGTCGGCCCCTATTTCTCGGTGGGAACATTATATATGTCTATAACGCTATATGTCCTAGCCTGAGATAACCTAACATATCGAATGTAATATTTTAAAACATTCCTGGCGCGTCGGCACCTAATTCTCGGCGGGAACATTATATACGTCTATAACGTTATATATCCTAACCTAAGGAAACCTGACATCTCGGATGTAATATTTTACAACATTCCCGTCCCTTCGGCCCCTACTTCTCGGTGGGAACATTATATACGTCTATAACGTTGTATATCCTAGCCTAAGGCAATCCTAACATCTCGGATGTAATATTTTACAACATTCCTGGAGCGCCGTCACCTATTTCTCGTTGGGAACATTATATACGTCTACAACGTTATATATCCAAACCTAAGGGAACCTAACATTTCGGATGTAATATTTTACAACATTCCTGGGGCGTCGGCACCTATTTCTCGTTGGGAACATTATATACGTCTTTAACGCTATATATCCTAGCCTAAGGCAACCTAACTTGTCGAGCGTAATATTTTACAACATTCCTGGCGCGTCGGCACCTACTTCTCGGTGGGAACATGATATACGTCTATAACGCTACATATCCTAGCCTAAGGGAACCTAACATCTCGGAAGTAATATTTGATAACATTCCTGGCGTGTAGGCCCGTAGTTCATGGTGGGAATATCATATACGTCTATAACGTTATATATACTAGCCTAAGGCAATCCTAACATGTCGAATGTAATATTTTACAGCATTCCTGGCGCGTCGGCCCCTACTTCTCGGGTGGAACATTATATACGTCTATAACGTTATATATCCTAACCTAAGGCAACCTAACATCTCGGATATAATATTTTACAACATTCCTGGCGCGTCGGCACCTACTTCTCGGTGGGAACAGTATATAAGTCTATAACGTTATATATCCTAAACTAAGGCATCCTAACATCTCGGATGTAATATTTTACTACATTCCTGGCTCGTCGGCCCCTACTTCTCGGTGGGAACATTATATACGTCTATAGTGTTATATATCCTAGCCTAAGGTAATCCTAACATCTCGGATGTAATATTTTAAAACATTCCTGGCGCGTCGGCACCTACTTCTCGGTGGGAACATTATATACGTCTATATCGCTATATATCATAACGTAAGGCAACCTAACATGTCGAGCGTAATATTTTACAACATTCCTGACTCGTCGGTCCCTACTTCTGGGTGGGAACATTATATACGTCTATAACGTTATATATCCTAGCCTAAGGTAATCCTAACACCTCGGATGTAATATTTTACAACATTCCTGGCGCGTCGGCACCTACTTCTCGGTGGGAACATTATATACGTCTATATCGCTATATATCATAACGTAAGGCAACCTAACATGTCGAGCGTAATATTTTACAACATTCCTGACTCGTCGGTCCCTACTTCTGGGTGGGAACATTATATACGTCTATAACGTTATATATCCTAACCTAAGGAAACCTAACACCTCGAATGTAATGTTATACAACATTCCTGGCGTGCCGGTCCCTATTTCTCGGTGGGAACATTATATATGTCTATAACGCTATATGTCCTAGCCTAAGGTAATCCTAACATCTCGGATGTAATATTTTACAACATTCCTGGCGCGTCGGCACCTACTTCTCGGTGGGAACAGTATATAAGTCTATAACGTTATATATCCTAACCTAAGGCAACCTAACATCTCGGATATAATATTATACTACATTCCTGGCACGTCGGCCCCTACTTCTCGGTGGGAACATTATATACGTCTATAGCGTTATATATCCTAGCCTAAGGTAATCCTAACATCTCGGATGTTATTTTAAAACATTCCTGGCGCGTCGGCACCTACTTCTCGGTGGGAACATGATATACGTCTATAAAGTTATATATCCTAGCCTAAGGCAACCTAACATACCGGATGTAATATTTTACCACATTCCTGGCGCGCTGGCCCCTACTTCTCGGTGGGAACATTATATACGTATATAACGCCATATATCCTAACTTCAGGCAACCAAAAATGTCGAGCGTAACATTTTACTACATTCCTGGCGTGTCGGCCCCTATTTCTCGGTGGAAATATTATATACGTCTTTAACGCTATATGCCCTAGCCTGAGACAACTTAACATGTCGAATGTAATATTTTACAATATTCCTGGCTCGTCGGCCCCTACTTCTCGGTGGGAACATTATATACGTCTATAACGCTACATATCCTAGCCTAAGGGAACCTAACATCTCGGAAGTAATATTTGATAACATTCCTGGCGTGTAGGCCCGTAGTTCATGGTGGGAATATCATATACGTCTATAACGTTATATATCCTAGCCTAAGGCAATCCTAACATGTCGAATGTAATATTTTACAGCATTCCTGGCGGGTCGGCCCCTACTTCTCGGGTGGAACATTATATACGTCTATAACGTTATATAGCCTAACCTAAGGCAACCTAACATCTCGGATATAATATTTTACTACATTCCTGGCACGTCGGCCCCTACTTCTCGGTGGGAACATTATATACGTCTATAACGATATATATCCTAGCCTAAGGTAATCCTAACACCTCGGATGTAATATTTTACAACATTCCTGGCGCGTCGGCACCTACTTCTCGGTGGGAACAGTATATAAGTCTATAACGTTATATATCCTAAACTAAGGCATCCTAACATCTCGGATGTAATATTTTACTACATTCCTGGCTCGTCGGCCCCTACTTCTCGGTGGGAACATTATATACGTCTATAGCGTTATATATCCTAGCCTAAGGTAATCCTAACATCTCGGATGTAATATTTTAAAACATTCCTGGCGCGTCGGCACCTACTTCTCGGTGGGAACATTATATACGTCTATATCGCTATATATCATAACGTAAGGCAACCTAACATGTCGAGCGTAATATTTTACAGCATTCCTGACTCGTCGGTCCCTACTTCTGGGTGGGAACATTATATACGTCTATAACGTTATATATCC
Source organism: Xylocopa violacea (assembly GCA_963969225.1). NCBI lineage: Eukaryota > Metazoa > Arthropoda > Insecta > Hymenoptera > Apidae > Xylocopa > Xylocopa violacea. The sequence goes on from CAXAJV010000789.1 coordinate 2,757,757, forward strand.
TAACCTAAGGAAACCTAACACCTCGAATGTAATGTTATACAACATTCCTGGCGTGCCGGTCCCTATTTCTCGGTGGGAACATTATATACGTCTATAACGCTATATATCCTAGCCTAAGGCAACCTAACAAATCGGATGTAATGTTTTACAGCATTCGTGGCGCGTCGGGCCCAACTTCTCGGGTGGAACATTATATACGTCTATAACGTTATATATCCTAAACTAAGGCAACCCAACATCTCGGATGTAATATTTTACTACATTCCTGGCACGTCGGGCCCTACTTCTCGGTGGGAACATTATATACGTCTACAAAGTTATATATCCTAACCTAAGGGAACCTAACACTTCGGATGTACTGTTTTACAACATTCCTGGCGTGTCGGCCCCTATTTCTCGGTGGGAACATTATATATGTCTATAACGCTATATGTCCTAGCCTGAGACAACCTAACATATCGAATGTAATATTTTACTACATTCCTGGCACGTCGGCCACTACTTCTCGGTGGGAACATTATATACGTCTATATCGCTATATATCATAACGTAAGGCAACCTAACATGTCGAGCGTAATATTTTACAACATTCCTGACTCGTCGGTCCCTACTTCTCGGTGGGAACATTATATACGTCTATAACGCTATATATCCTAGCCTGAGGCAACCTAACACCTCGGATGTAATGTTTCACCACATTCCTGGCTCGTTGGCCCCTACTTCTCGGTGGGAACATTATGAGCGTCTATAACGTTATATATCCTAACCTAAGACAACTTAACATGTCGAGCGTAATGTTTTACAACATTCCTGGCTCGTCGGCCCCTACTACTCGGTGGGAACATTATATACGCCTATAACGCTATATATCCGAGTCTAAGGCAACCTAACACCTCGGATGTAATGTTTTACAACATTCCTGGCGTGTCGGCCCCTGTTTCTCGGTGGGAACATTATATACGTCTATAACGTTATATATCCTAACCTAAGGGAACCTAACATCTCGGAAGTAATATTTTACAACATTCCTGGCGCGTCGGCACCTATTTCTCGGTGGGAACATTCTATACGTCTTTAACGCTATATATCCTAGCCTGAGGCAACCTAACTTGTCGAGCGTAATATTTTACAACATTCCTGGGGCGTCGGCCTCTATTTCTCGGTGGGAACATTATATACGTCTATAACGTTTTATATCCTAACCTAAGGCAATCCTAACATCTCGGATGTAATATTTTACAACATTCCTGGCGCGCCGGCACCTATTTCTCGGTGGGAACATTATATACGTCTATAACTTTACATATCCTAGCCTAAGGCAACCTAACAGCTCGGATGTAATATTTTACTGCATTCCTGGCGCGCCGGCCCCCACTTCTCGGTGGGAACATTATATACGTCTATATCGCTATATATCATAGCCTAAGGCAACCGAACATGTCGAGCGTAATATTTTACAACATTCCTGGCTCGTCGGCCCCTACTTCTCGGTGGGAACATTATATACGTCTATAACGTTATATATCCTAACCTAAGGGAACCTAACATCTCGGAAGTAATATTTGATAACATTCCTGGCGTGTAGGCCCGTAGTTCTCGGTGGGAATATCATATACGTCTATAACGTTATATATCCTAACCTAAGGCAACCTAACATGTCGAATGTAATATTTTACTACATTCGTGGCACGTCGGCCCATACTTCTGGGTGGGAACATTGTATACGTCTATAACGCTATATATCCTAGCCTAAGGCAAACTAACATATCGAATGTAATATTTTACAACATTCCCGTCACTTCGGCCCCTACTTCTCGATGGGAACATTATATACGTCTATAACGTTATATATCCTAACCTAAGGCAACCTAACTTGTCGAGCGTAATATTTTACAACAGTCCTGGGGCGTCGTCCCGTATTTCTCGGTGGTAACATTATATACGTCTATAACGTTATACATCCTAACCTAAGGCAATCCTAACATCTCGGATGTAATATTTTACTTCATTCCTGGCACGTCGGCCCCTACATCTCGTTGGGAACATTATATACGTCTATATCGCTATATATCATAGCCTAAGGCAACCGAACATGTCGAATGTAATATTTTACAACATTCCTGGCGCGTCGGCACCTACTTCTCGGTGGGAACATTATATACGTCTATAACGTTATATATCCTAACCTAATGAAACCTAACACCTCGGATGTAATATTTTACTACATTCCTGGCACATCTGCCCCTACTTCTCGGTAGGAACATTATACACGTCTATAATGCCATATATCCTAACCTAAGGCAACCTAACATCTCGGGTCTAATATTTTACTACATTCCTGGCACGTTGGCCCCTACTTCTCGGTGGGAATATTATATACGTCTATAACGCTATATATCCTAGCCTAAGGCAAACTAACATGTCGAATGTAATATTTTCCAACATTCCAGGCGCGTCGGGGCCTACTTCTCGGTGGGAACATTATATCAGTCAATAACGTTATATATCCTAACCTAAGGCATCCTAGCATTTCGGGTGTAATATTATACTACATTCCTGACACGTCGGCCCGTACCTATTGGCGGGAACATTATATAAGTGAATAACGTTATATATCATAACCTAAGGCAACCTAACATCTCGGATGTAATATTTCACTACATTCCTGTCACGTTTGCCCCTACTTCTCGGTGGGAACATTATATACGTCTATAACGCTATATATTCTAGCCTAAGGCAACCAAACATGTCGAATGTTATATTTTACAACATTCCCGACGCTTCGGCACCTACTTCTCGGCGGGAACACTATATACGTCTATAACGTTATATATCCTATCCTAAGGCAACCTAACATGTCGAATGTAATATTTTACAACATTCCTGGCGCATCGGCCTCAACTTCTCGGTGGGAACAATATATACGTCTATAACGTTATATATCCTAACCTAAGGCAACCTAACACCTCTGATGTAATGTTCTACAACATTCCTGGCATGTCGGCCCCTATTTCTCGGTGGCAACATTATATACGTCTGTAACGATATATATCCTAGCCTAAGGCAACCTAACGTCTCTACCGTAATATTTTACAACATTCCTGGCTCGACGGCTGCTACTTCTCGGTGGGAACATTATATACGTCTATAATGTATTTATATCCTAACCTAAGGCAACCTAACATGTCGAGCGTAATATTTTACAATATTCCTGGCGCGTCGGCAACTACTTCTCGGTGGGAACATTGTATACGTCTATAACGATATATATACTACTCTAAGGCAACCTAACATCTCGGATGCAATATTTTACAACATTCCTGACGCGTCGGTCCCTATTTCTCCGTGGGAACATTATATACGTCTATAACGTTATATATCCTAGCCTACGGCAACCTAACTTGTCGAATGTAATATTTTACAACATTCCTGGCGTGTCGGTCCCTATTTCTCGGTGGGAACATTATATACGTTCATAACGTTATATATCCTAGCCTAAGGCAACCTAACATCTGGGATGTAATATTTTAAAACATTCCTGGCATGTCGGTCCCTACGTCTCGGTGGGAACATTATATACGTCTATAACGATATATATCCTAACCTAAGGCAACCTAACATCTCGGATGTAATATTTTACAACATTCCTGGCATGTCGGTCCCTACTTCTTGGTGGAAACATTGTATACGTCTATAACGATATATATACTACTCTAAGGCAACCTAGCATCTCGGATGTAATATTTTACAACATTCCTGACGCGTCGGCCGCTATTTCTCGGTGGGAATATTGTATACGTCTATAACGTTATATATCCTAGCCTAAGGCAACCTAACATCTCGGATGTAATATTTGACAACATTCCTGGCGTGTTAGCTCGCACTTCTCGCTGGGAACATCATATACGTCTATAGCGATATATATCCTAAACGAAGGCAACCTAATATCTCGGATGTAATATTTTACAACATTCCTGGCGCGTCGGCTCCTACTTTCCGGTGGGAACGTTATATACGTCTATAACGATATATATCCTGTCGTAAGGTAATATAACATCTCGGATGTAATATTTTACAACATTCCTGGCGTGTCGTCGCCCGCTTCTCGATGGGGACATTATATACGTCTATAACGTTGTATATCCTAACCTAAAGCAACCTAACATCTGGGATGTAATATTTTACAAGATTCCTGGCATGTCGGTCCCCACGTCTCGGTGGGAACTTTATATACGTATATGACGATATATACCCTAACCTAAGGCAACCTATCATCTAGGATGTAATATTTTACAACATTCCAGGCATGTCGGTCCCTACTTCTCGGTGGGAACATTCTATACGTCTATAACGTTGTATATCCTAACCTAAGGGAACCTAACATCTCGGGTGTAATATTTTACGACATTCCTGACGCGACGGCCCCTATTTCTCGGTGGGAATATTCTATACGTCTATAACGTTGTAAATCCTAACCTAAGGGAACCTAACATCTCGGGTAGTAATATTTTAGAACATTCCTGACGCGTCGGTCCCTATTTCTCGGTGGGAACATTATATACGTCTATAACGTTATATATCCTAGCCTAAGGCAACCTAACATCTGGGATGTAATATTTAAAAACATTCCTGGCGCTTCGGCTGCTACTTTTCGGTGGGAACATTATATACGGCTATAACATTACATATCCTAACGTATGGCAACATAAAATCTCGGATGTTATATTTTACAACATTCCTGGCGTGTCGTCGCCTGCTTCTCGATGGGGACTTTATATACGTCTACAACGTTGTATATCCTAACCTAAGGCAACCTAACATCTCGGATGTAATATTTTACAACATTCTGGCGTGTCGTCGCCTGCTTATCGATGGGGACATTATATACGTCTATAACGTTGTATATCCTAACCTAAGGTAACCTAACATCTCGGATGTAATATTTGACAACATTCCTGGCGTGTCGGCCCGTACTTCTCGGTCGGAACATTCTATACGTCTATAAGGTTGTATATCCTAACCTAAGGGAACCTGACATCTCGAATGTAATATTTTACAACATTCTGGCGTGTCGTCGCCTGCTTCTCGATGGGGACTTTATAAACGTCTATAACGTTGTATATCCTAACCTAGCGCAACCTAACATCTGGGATGTAATATTTTACAACATTCCTGGTATGTCGGGCCCTACGTCTCCGTGGGTACATTCTATATATCTATAACGTTGTATATCCTAGCCTAAGGCAACCTAACATCTCGGATGTAATATTTGACAACATTCCTGGCATGTCGGGCCCTACTTCTCGGTGGGAACATTGTATACGTCTATAACGATATATATTCAAGCCTAAGGCAACCTAACATGTCGAATGTAATATTTTACAAAATTCCTGACGCGTCGGTCCCTATTTCTCGGTGGGAACGTTATATACGTCTATAACGTTATATATCCCAGCCTACGGCAACCTAACATGTCGAATGTAATATTTTACAACATTCCTGTCGTGTCGTCGCCTGCTTCTCGATGGGGACATTATATACGTCTATAACGTTGTATATTCTAACCTAACGCAACCTAACATCTCGGATGTAATATTTTACAACTTTCCTGGCATGTCGGTCCCTACTCCTCTGTGGGAACATTGTATACGTCTATAACGATATATGTCCTAGCCTAATGCAACCTAACATCTCGGATGTAATATTTTACAGCATTCCTGGCGTGTCGTCGCCTGCTTCTAGCTGGGGACATTATATATGTGTATAACGTTGTATTTCCTAACCTAAGGGAACCTAACATCTTAGGTGTAATATTTTACAACATTCCTGACGCGTCGGCCGCTATTTCTCGGTTGGAATATTGTATACGTCTATAACGTTATATATCCTAGCCTAATGCAACCTAACATCTCGGATGTAATATTTTACAACATTCCTGGTATGTCGGGCCCTACGTCTCCGTGGGTACATTCTATATGTCTATAACGTTGTATATCCTAGCCTAAGGCAACCTAACATCCCGGATGTAATATTTGACAACATTCCTGGCGTGTTAACCCGCACTTCTCGGTGAAAACATCATATACGTCTATAGCGATATATATCCTAGCCTAAGGCGATCTAACATGTCGAATGTAATATTTTACATCATTCCTGACGTGTCGGCCCCTATTTCTCGGTGGGAACATTATATACGTCTATAACGTTATATATGCTAGCCTAACGCAACCTAACATGTCGAATGTAATATTTTACAACATTCCTGACGTGTGGGCACGTAGATCACGGTCGTAACATTATATACGCCTACAACGTCATATATACTAGCCTAAGGCAACCTGACATCTCGGATGTAATAGTTGACAACATTCCTGGCGTGTTAGCGCGTACTTCTCGGTGCGAACATCATATACGTCTATAACGTTATATATCCTGTCGTAAGGCAACATAATATCGCGGATGTAATATTTTACAACATTCCTGGTGGGTCGTCGCCCGCTTCGCGATGGGGACATTATATACTTCTATAACGTTGAATATCCTAACCTAAAGCAACATAACATCTGGGATGTAATATTTTACAAGATCCCTGGCATGTCGGTCCCCACGTCTCGCTGGGAACATTATATACGTCTATAAAGATATATATCATAACGTAAAGCAACCTAACATCTCGGATGTAATATTTTACAACATTCCTGGCATGTCGGTCCCTACTTCTCGGTGGAAACAATGTATACGTCTATAACGTTGTATATCCTAACCTAAGGGAACCTAACATCTCGGATGTAATATTTTACAACATTCCTGGCGCTTCGGCTGCTACTTTTCGGTGGGAACGTTATATACGTCTATAACGTTACATATCCTAACTTATGGCATCATAACATCTCGGATGTTACATTTTACAACATTCCTGGCGTGTCGTCGCCTGCTCCTCGATGGAGACATTATATACGTGTATAACGTTGTATATCCTAACGTAACGCAACCTAACATCTGGAATGTAATACATTACAACATTCCTGGCGTGTCGTCGCCTGCTTCTCGATGGGGACATTATATACGTCTATAACGTTGTATATTCTAACCTAACGCAACCTAACATCTGGGATGTAATATTTTACAACATTCCTGGCATGTCGGTCCCTACGTCTCCGTGGGTACATTATATACGTCTATAACGTTGTATATCCTAACCTAACGCAACCTAACATCTGGGATGTAATATTTTAAAACATTCCTGGCATGTCGGTCCCTACGTCTCGGTGGGAAGATTATATACGTCTATAACGATATATATCCTAACCTAAGGCAATCTAACATCTCGGATGTAATATTTTAAAACATTCCTGGCGCTTCGGCTGCTACCTTTCGGTGGGAACATTATATACGGCTATAACGTTACATATCCTAACGTATGGCAACATAAAATCTCGGATGTTATATTTTACACCATTCCTGGCATGTCGGGCCCTACTTCTCGGTGGGAACATTGTATACGTCTATAACGTTATATATCCTAGCCTACGGCAACCTAACTTGTCGAATGTAATATTTTACAACATTCCTGGCGTGTCGTCGCCTACTTCTCGATGGGGACATTATATACATCTATAACGTTGTATATTCTAACCTAACACAACCTAACATCTGGGATGTAACATTTTACCACATTCTGGCTTGTCGTCGCCTGCTTCTCGATGGGGACATTATATACATCTATAACGTTGTATATACTAACCTAACGCAACCTAACATCTGGGATGTAATATTCTACAACATTCCTGGCATGTCGGTCCCTACGTCTCCGTGGGTACATTATATACGTCTGTAACTTTGTATATCCTACCCTAACGCAACCTAACATCTGGGATGTAATATTTCACAACATTCCTGGCATGTCGGTCCCTACGTCTCCGTTGGTACATTATATACATCTATAACGTTGTATATCCTAACCAAACGCAACCTAACATCTGGAATGTAATATTTTAAAACATTCCTGGCATGTCGGTCCCTACGTCTCGGTGGGAACATTATATACGTCTATAACGGTATATATCCTAGCCTAAGGCAACCCATCATCTCGGATGTAATATTTTAAAACATTCCTGGCGCTTCGGCTGCTACTTTTCGGTGGGAACATTATATACGGCTATAACGTTACATATCCTAACGTATGGCAACATAAAATCTCGGATGTTATATTTTACAACATTCCTGGCGTGTCGGCGCCTGCTTCTCCATGGGGACTTTATATACGTCTATAACGTTGTATATCCTAACCTAACGCAACCTAACATCTGGGACGTAATATTTTACAACAATCCTGGCATGTCGGTCCCTACGTCTCGGTGGGAACGTTATATACGTCTATAACGATATATATCCTAACCTAAGGGAACCTTACATCTCGGATGTAATATTTTACACCATTCCTGGCATGTCGGGCCCTACTTCTCGGTGGGAACATTGTATACGTCTATAACGTTATATATCCTAGCCTACGGCAACCTAACTTGTCGAATGTAATATTTTACAACATTCCTGGCGTGTCGTCGCCTACTTCTCGATGGGGACATTATATACATCTATAACGTTGTATATTCTAACCTAACACAACCTAACATCTGGGATGTAACATTTTACTACATTCTGGCTTGTCGTCGCCTGCTTCTCGATGGGGACATTATATACATCTATAACGTTGTATATACTAACCTAACGCAACCTAACATCTGGGATGTAATATTCTACAACATTCCTGGCATGTCGGTCCCTACGTCTCCGTGGGTACATTATATACGTCTGTAACTTTGTATATCCTACCCTAACGCAACCTAACATCTGGGATGCAATATTTCACAACATTCCTGGCATGTCGGTCCCTACGTCTCCGTTGGTACATTATATACATCTATAACGTTGTATATCCTAACCTAACGCAACCTAACATCTGGGATGTAATATTTTAAAACATTCCTGGCATGTCGGTCCCTACGTCTCGGTGGGAACATTATATACGTCTATAACGATATATATCCTAGCCTAAGGCAACCCATCATCTCGGATGTAATATTTTAAAACATTCCTGGCGCTTCGGCTGCTACTTTTCGGTGGGAACATTATATACGGCTATAACATTACATATCCTAACGTATGGCAACATAAAATCTCGGATGTTATATTTTACAACATTCCTGGCGTGTCGTCGCCTGCTTCTCGATGGGGATTTTATATACGTCTATAACGTTGTATATCCTAACCTAACGCAACCTAACATCTGGGATGTAATATTTTACAACATTCCTGGCATGTCGGTCCCTACTTCTCGGTGGAAACAATGTATACGTCTATAACGATGTATATCCTAGCCTAAGGCAACCCAAAATGTCGAATGTAATATTTTACAACATTCCTGCCGTGTCGCCGCCTACTTCACGAATGGGGACATTATATAAATCTATAACGTTATATATCTTACCCTAAGGCAACCTAACACCTCGGATGTAATATTTTTCAACATTCCTGGCATGTCGGTCCCTAATTCTCGGTGGGAACATTCTATATGTCTATAACGTTGTATATTCTAACCTAACGCAACCTAACATCTGGGATGTAATATTTTACAACATTCCTGGCATGTCGGTCCCTACGTCTCCGTGGGTACATTATATACGTCTATAACGTTGTATATCCTAACCTAACGCAACCTAACATCTGGGATGTAATATTTTAAAACATTCCTGGCATGTCGGTCCCTACGTCTCGGTGGGAAGATTATATACGTCTATAACGATATATATCCTAACCTAAGGCAATCTAACATCTCGGATGTAATATTTTAAAACATTCCTGGCGCTCCGGCTGCTACCTTTCGGTGGGAACATTATATACGGCTATAACGTTACATATCCTAACGTATGGCAACATAAAATCTCGGATGTTATATTTTACAACATTCCTGGCGTGTCGGCGCCTGCTTCTCCATGGGGACTTTATATACGTCTATAACGTTGTATATCCTAACCTAACGCAACCTAACATCTGGGACGTAATATTTTACAACAATCCTGGCATGTCGGTCCCTACGTCTCGGTGGGAACGTTATATACGTCTATAACGATATATATCCAAACCTAAGGGAACCTTACATCTCGGATGTAATATTTTACACCATTCCTGGCATGTCGGGCCCTACTTCTCGGTGGGAACATTGTATACGTCTATAACGTTATATATCCTAGCCTACGGCAACCTAACTTGTCGAATGTAATATTTTACAACATTCCTGGCGTGTCGTCGCCTACTTCTCGATGGGGACATTATATACATCTATAACGTTGTATATTCTAACCCAACACAACCTAACATCTGGGATGTAACATTTTACTACATTCTGGCTTGTCGTCGCCTGCTTCTCGATGGGGACATTATATACGTCTATAACGTTGTATATACTAACCTAACGCAACCTAACATCTGGGATGTAATATTCTACAACATTCCTGGCATGTCGGTCCCTACGTCTCCGTGGGTACATTATATACGTCTGTAACTTTGTATATCCTACCCTAACGCAACCTAACATCTGGGATGTAATATTTCACAACATTCCTGGCATGTCGGTCCCTACGTCTCCGTTGGTACATTATATACATCTATAACGTTGTATATCCTAACCTAACGCAACCTCACATCTGGGATGTAATATTTTACAACATTCCTGGCATGTCGGTCCCTACTTCTCGGTGGAAACAATGTATACGTCTATAACGATATATATCCTAGCCTAAGGCAACCCAAAATGTCGAATGTAATATTTTACAACATTCCTGCCGTGTCGCCGCCTACTTCACGAATGGGGACATTATATAAATCTATAACGTTATATATCTTACCCTAAGGCAACCTAACACCTCGGATGTAATATTTTACAACATTCCTGGCATGTCGGTCCCTAATTCTCGGTGGGAACATTCTATATGTCTATAACGTTGTATATCCTAACCTAAGGGAACCTAACATCTCGGATGTAATATTTTAAAACTTTCCTGGCATGTTGGTCCCTACGTCTCGGTGTGAACATTATATACGTATATAACGATATATATCCTAACCTAAGGCAACCTAACATATCGGATGTAATATTTTACAACATTACTGGCGCTTCGGCTGCTACTTTTCGGTGGGAACGTTATATACGTCTATAACGTTACATATCCTAACTTATGGCATCATAACATCTCGGACGTTACATTTTACAACATTCCTGGCGTGTCGTCGCCTGCTCCTCGATGGAGACATTATATACGTGTATAACGTTGTATATCCTAACGTAACGCAACCTAACATCTGGAATGTAATACATTACAACATTCCTGGCGTGTCGTCGCCTGCTTCTCGATGGGGACATTATATACGTCTATAACGTTGTATATTCTAACCTAACGCAACCTAACATCTGGGATGTAATATTTTACAACATTCCTGGCATGTCGGTCCCTACGTCTCCGTGGGTACATTATATACGTCTATAACGTTGTATATCCTAACCTAACGCAACCTAACATCTGGGATGTAATATTTTAAAACATTCCTGGCATGTCGGTCCCTACGTCTCGGTGGGAAGATTATATACGTCTATAACGATATATATCCTAACCTAAGGCAATCTAACATCTCGGATGTAATTTTTTAAAACATTCCTGGCGCTTCGGCTGCTACCTTTCGGTGGGAACATTATATACGGCTATAACGTTACATATCCTAACGTATGGCAACATAAAATCTCGGATGTTATATTTTACAACATTCCTGGCGTGTCGTCGCCTGCTTCTCGATGGGGACTTTATATACGTCTATAACGTTGTATATCCTAACCTAACGCAACCTAACATCTGGGACGTAATATTTTACAACAATCCTGGCATGTCGGTCCCTACGTCTCGGTGGGAACGTTATATACGTCTATAACGATATATATCCTAACCTAAGGGAACCTTACATCTCGGATGTAATATTTTACACCATTCCTGGCATGTCGGGCCCTACTTCTCGGTGGGAACATTGTATACGTCTATAACGTTATATATCCTAGCCTACGGCAACCTAACTTGTCGAATGTAATATTTTACAACATTCCTGGCGTGTTGTCGCCTACTTCTCGATGGGGAAATTATATACATCTATAACGTTGTATATCCTTACCTAAGGCAACCTAACATCTCGGATGTAATATTTTACAACATTCTGGCGTGTCGTCCCCTGCTTCTCGATGGGGACATTATATACGTCTATAACCTTGTATATACTAACCTAACGCAACCTAACATCTGGGATGTAATATTTTAAAACATTCCTGGCATGTCGGTCCCTACGTCTCGGTGGGAACATTATATACGTCTATAACCTTGTATATACTAACCTAACGCAACCTAACATCTGGGATGTAATATTTTACAACATTTCTGGCATGTCGGTCCCTACGTCTCCGGGGGTACATTATATACGTCTGTAACTTTGTATATCCTACCCTAAAGCAACCTAACATCTGGGATGTAATATTTTAAAACATTCCTGGCATGTCGGTCCCTACGTCTCGGTGGGAACATTATATACGTCTATAACGATATATATCCTAACCTAAGGCAACCTAACATCTCGGATGTAATATTTTAAAACATTCCTGGCGCTTCGGCTGCTACTTTTCGGTGGGAACATTATATACGGCTATAACGTTACATATCCTAACGTATGGCAACATAAAATCTCGGATGTTATATTTTACAACATTCCTGGCGTGTCGTCGCCTGCTTCTCGATGGGGACTTTATATACGTCTACAACGTTGTATATCCTAACCTAAGGCAACCTAACATCTCGGATGTAATATTTTACAACATTCTGGCGTGTCGTCGCCTGCTTCTCGATGGGGACATTATATACGTCTATAACGTTGTATATACTAACCTAACGCAACCTAACATCTGGGATGTAATATTTTACAGCATTCCTGGCATGTCGGTCCCTACGTCTCCGTGGGTACATTATATACGTCTGTGACTTTGTATATCCTACCCTAACGCAACCTAACATCTGGGATGTAATATTTTAAAACATTCCTGGCATGTCGGTCCCTACGTCTCGGTGGGAACATTATATACGTCTATGACGATATATAGCCTAACATAAGGCAACCTAACACCTCTGATGTAATATTTTACAACATTCCTGGCGCTTCGGCTGCTACTCTTCGGTGGGAATATTATATACGTCTATAACGTTACATATCCTAACGTATGGCAACATAACATCTCGGATGATATATTTTACAACATTCCTGGCGTGTCGTCGCCTGCTTCTCGATGGGGACTTTATAAACGTCTATAACGTTGTATATACTAACCTAACGCAACCTAACATCTGGGATGTAATATTTTACAGCATTCCTGGCATGTCGGTCCCTACGTCTCCGTGGGTACATTATATACGTCTGTGACTTTGTATATCCTACCCTAACGCAACCTAACATCTGGGATGTAATATTTTAAAACATTCCTGGCATGTCGGTCCCTACGTCTCGTTGGGAACATTATATACGTCTATGACGATATATATCCTAACCTAAGGCAACCTAACATCTCGGATGTAATATTTTAAAACATTCCTGGCGCTTCGGCTGCTACTTTTCGGTGGGAACATTATATACGTCTATAACGATATATATCCTAACCTAAGGCAACCTAACATCTCGGATGTAATATTTTAAAACATTCCTGGCGCTTCGGCTGCTACTTTTCGGTGGGAACATTATATACGGCTATAACGTTACATATCCTAACGTATGGCAACATAAAATCTCGGATGTTATATTTTACAACATTCCTGGCGTGTCGTCGCCTGCTTCTAGATGGGGACATTATATACGTCTATAACCTTGTATATACTAACCTAACGCAACCTAACATCTGGGATGTAATATTTTACAACATTTCTGGCATGTCGGTCCCTACGTCTCGGTGGGAACATTATATACGTCTATAACGATATATACCCTAACCTAAAGCAACCTAACATCTCGGATGTAATATTTTACAACATTCCTGGCATGTCGGTCCCTACTTCTCGGCTGGAAACAATGTATACGTCTATAACGATATATATCCTAGCCTAAGGCAACTTAACATCTCGGATGTAATATTTTACAACATTCCTGACGCGTCGGTCCCTATTTCTCTGTGGGAACATTATATACGTCTATAACGTTATATATCCTAGCCTACGGCAACCTAACTTGTCGAATGTAATATTTTACAACATTCCTGGCGTGTCGTCGCCTACTTCTCGATGGGGACATTATATACATCTATAACGTTGTATATCCTAACCTAACGCAACCTAACATCCGGGACGTAATATTTTACGACATTCCTGGCATGTCGGGCCCTACTTCTCGGTGGGAACATTGTATATAACGTTGTATATCCTAACCTAAAGCAACCTAACATCTGGGATGTAATATTGTACATGATTCCTGGCATGTCGGTCCCCACGTCTCGGTGGGAACATTATATACGCTTATAACGATATATACCCTAACCTAAAGCAACCTAACATCTCGGATGTAATATTTCACAACATTCCTGGCATGTCGGTCCCTACTTCTCGGCTGGAAACAATGTATACGTCTATAACGATATATCTCCTAGCCTAAGGCAACCTAACATGTCGAATGTAATATTTTACATCATTCCTGGCATATCGGTCCCTACTTCTCGGTGGAAACAATGTATACGTCTATAACGATATATATCCTAGCCTAAGGCAACCTAACATCTCGGATGTAGTATTTCACAACATTCCTGGAGGATCGGCCCCACTTCTCGGTGGGAACATTATTTACGTCTGTAACGCAATATAACCTAACCTAACTCATCTAGACCCTCGCTGGTTATTTTACAGAATCCCGTTCGTGTCGGCTCGTACTTCTCGGTGGGGACATTATATACGTCCATAACATTATATTTACTAACCTAAGGCAACCTAACATCTCGGATTTAGTATTTTCCAACATTCCTGGCGGGTCGGCCCCACTTCTCGGTGGAAACATTATTTACGTCTGTAACGTAATATAACCTAACCTAACCCATTTTGCCCCTCGTTGATATTGTTTTACAGAATCCCGGCCGTGTCGGCCCGTACTTCTCGGTGGGGACATTATATACTTCTACAACGTTATATATCCTTAACCTAAGGCAACTTAACATCTCGGATGTAGTATTTGCCAACAGTCCTGACGGGTCCGGCCCTACTTCTCGTTGTGCACATTATATACGTCTGTATCGTAATATAACCTAACGTAACCGATCTAGACCTTCGCTGGTAGTGTTTTACGGCATCCCGTTCGTGTCGTCCCGTACGTCTCGGTCCGCACATTATCTACGTCTATAATGTCACATTTCCTATCCTAAGGCAACCTAACACCTCGTATGTAGTATTTTACAACATTCCTGGCGGGTCGGCCAGACTTCTCGGTGGGAACATTCTTTACGTCTATAACGTAATATAACCTAACCTAACGCATCTAGACCCTCACTGGTAATGTTTTACAGAATCTCGTTCTTGTCCTCCCGTACGTCACGGTGCCGACATTGTATACGTCTATAACGTTATATATCCTCACCTAAGGCAACCTAACATCTCGAATGTAGTATTTTACAACATTCCAGGTGGGTCGGCTCCTACTTCTCGGTGGGAACATTATATACGTCTAGAACGTTATATACCCCAACCCAAGGCAACCTAACATCTCGGGTGTAGTATTTTCCAACATTCCTGGCGTGTCGGCCTCTACTTCTCGGTGGGAACATTATATACGTCTATAACGTAATATAACCTAACCTAACACATCTAGCCCCTCGCTGGTAATGGTTTGCTGAATCTCGCTCGTGTCGTCACGTACGTCTCGGTGGGAACATTGTATGCGTCTACAACGTTATATATCCTAACCTAAGGCAACCTAACATCTCGGATGTAGTATTTTCCAACATTCCTGGCGGGTCGGCATCTACTTCTCGGTGGTAACATTATATACGTCTATAACCTAATATAACCTAACCTAATCCATCTAGACTCTCGCTGGTAATGTTTTACAGAATCCCGGTCGTGTTGTCCCGCACTTCTCGCTGGGGACACTATATACGTCTGAAACGTTATACATCCCCTACCAAAGGCAACCTAACATCTCGAATGTAGTATTTTACTACATTCCAAGCGGTTCGGCCCCTACTTCTGAGTGGGAACATTATATACTTCTATAACGCTATATATCCTAGCCTAAGGCAACCTAACATGTCGAATGTAATATTTTCCAACATTCCTGGCGCGTCGGCCCCTACTTCTCGGTGGGAACATTATATACGTCTATAACGCTATACATCGTAGTCTAAGGCAACCTAACATGTCGAATGTAATATTTTACAACATTCCTGGCACGTCGGGCCCTACTTCTCGGTGGGAACATTATATACTTCTATAACGCTATATATCCTAGCCTAAGGCAACCTGACATGTCGAATTTAATATTTTACAACATTCCTGGCGAGTTGGAACCTACTTCTGGATGGGGACATTATATACATCTATAACGCTGTATATCCTAACCTAAGGCAACCTAACACCTCGGATGTAATATTTTACAACATTCTGGCGTGCCGGTCCCCACGTCTCGATCTGGACATTATATACGTCTATAACGATATACATCCTAACCTAAAGCAACCTAACATACCGCGTGTAATATTTTACAACAGTCCTGACGCGTCGGCCCGTACATCTCGGTGGGAACATCATATACGTCCATAGCGATATCTATCCTAACCGAAGGCAACCTAACATCTCGGATGTAATAGTTGATAACATTCCTGGCGTGTCGGCCCGTACTTCTCGGTGGGAACATTTTATACGTCTATAACTTTATATATCCTTACGTAAGGCAACATAACATCTCGGATGTAATATTTTACAACATTCCTGGCGCGTCGGCTCCTACTTTTCGGTGGGAACGTTATATACGTCTATAACGTTATATATCCTGTCGTAAGGCAACCTAACATCTCGGATGTAATATTTGACAACATTCCTGGCGTGTCGGCCCGTACATCTCGTTGGGAAAATCATGTATGTCTATTGCGATATATATCCTAACCGAAGGCAACCTAACATCGCGGATGTAATATTTGACAACATTCCTGGCGTGTCGGCCCGTACATCTCGGTGGGAACATCATATACGTCTATATCGATATATATCCTAACCGAAGGCAATCTAACATATCGGATGTAATATTTTAAAACAGTCCTGGCGCGTCGGCTCCTACTGCGCGGTGGGAACGTTATATACGTCTATACCGTTATATATCCTGTCGTAAGGCAACATAACATCTCGGATGTAATATTTTACAACATTCCTGGCGTGTCGTCGCCTACTTCTGGATGGGGACATTATATACATCTATAACGTTATATATCCTAACCTAAGGGAACCTAACATCTCGGATGTAGTATTTTCCAACATTCCGGGCCGGTCGGTCCCTACTTCACGGTGGGCACATTATATACGTCTATAACGTAATATAACCTAACCTGACCCATTCAGCCCCTCGCTGGTAATGTTTTACAGAATCCCGGTTGTGTAGGCCCGTACTTCTCGGTGGGGACACTATATACGTCTGCAGCGTTATACATCCTAACCTAGGGCAACCTAACATCTCGAATGTTGAATTTTACAACACTCGAGGCGGGTCGGCCCCTACTTCTGAGTGGGAGCATTATATACGTCTATGTCGTAATATAACCTAACCTATCCCATTTTGCCACTCGGTGATAATGTTTTACAGAATCCCGTTCGTGTCGTCCCGTACGTCCCGGTGGGGACATTATATACGTCTATAACGTTTTATATCCTAACCTAAGGCAACCTAACATCTCGAATGTAGTATATTACCACATTCAAGGAGGGTCGGCCCCTACTTCTCGGTGGGTACATTATATACGTCTATAATGTAACATAACCTCACCTAACCCATTTAGCCCCTCGCGGGTAATGTATTACAGATTCCCGCTCGTGTCGTCACGTACGTCTGGGTGGGAACATTGTATGCGTCTACAACGTTATATATCCTAACGTAAGGCAACCTAACATCTCGGATTTAGTATTTTCCAACATTCCTGGCGGGTCGGCCGCTACTTCTCGGTGGGCACATTACATACGTCTATAACGTAATATAACCTAGCCTAACACATCTAGAATCTCGCTGGTAATGTTTTACAGAATCTCGTTCTTGTCCTCCCGTACGTCACGGTGCCGACATTGTATACGTCTATAACGTTATATATCCTCACCTAAGGCAACCTAACATCTCGAATGTAGTATTTTACAACATTCCAGGTGGGTCGGCTCCTACTTCTCGGTGGGAACATTATATACGTCTAGAACGTTATATACCCCAACCCAAGGCAACCTAACATCTCGGGTGTAGTATTTTCCAACATTCCTGGCGGCTCGGCCTCTACTTCTCGGTGGGAACATTATATACGTCTATAACGTAATATAACCTAACCTAACACATCTAGCCCCTCGCTGGTAATGTTTTGCTGAATCTCGCTCGTGTCGTCACGTACGTCTCGGTGGGAACATTGTATGCGTCTACAACGTTATATATCCTAACCTAAGGCAACCTAACATCTCGGATGTAGTATTTTCCAACATTCCTGGCGGGTCGGCATCTACTTCTCGGTGGTAACATTATATACGTCTATAACCTAATATAACCTAACCTAATCCATCTAGACTCTCGCTGGTAATGTTTTACAGAATCCCGGTCGTGTTGTCCCGCACTTCTCGCTGGGGACACTATATACGTCTGAAACGTTATACATCCTAACCAAAGGCAACCTAACATCTCGAATGTAGTATGTTACTACATTCCAAGCGGTTCGGCCCCTACTTCTGAGTGGGAACATTATATACTTCTATAACGCTATATATCCTAGCCTAAGGCAACCTAACATGTCGAATGTAATATTTTCCAACATTCCTGGCGCGTCGGCCCCTACTTCTCGGTGGGAACATTATATACGTCTATAACGCAATACATCGTAGTCTAAGGCAACCTAACATGTCGAATGTAATATTTTACAACATTCCTGGCACGTCGGGACCTACTTCTCGGTGGGAACATTATATACGTCTATAACGCTATATATCCTAGCCTAAGGCAACCTGACATGTCGAATTTAATATTTTACAACATTCCTGGCGAGTTGGAACCTACTTCTCGGTGGGAACACTATATACGTCTAAAACGTTATATATCCTAACCTAAGGCAACCTAGCATCTCGGGTGTAATATTTTACTACATTCCTGGCGCGGCGGCACCTACTTCTCCGTGGGAACAGTATATAGGTCTATAACGTTATATATCATAACCTAAGGCAGCCTAACATGCCGAATGTAATATTTTACAACAGTCCCGGCGCTTCGGTCCCTACTTCTCTGTGGTAACATTATATACGTCTATAAGGTTATATATCCTAGCCTAAGGCAACCTAACATCTCGGATGTAATATTTTACGACATTCCTGGCATGTCGGTCCCTACTTCTCGGTGGGAACATTCTATACGTCTATAACGTTGTATATCCTAACCTATGGGAACCTAACATCTCGGGTGTAATATTTTAGAACTTTCCTGACGCGTCGGTCCCTATTTCTCGTTGGGAACATTATATACGTCTATAACGTTATATATCCTAGCCTAAGGCAACCTAACATCTCGGATGTAATATTTGACAACATTCCTGGCGTGTCCGCCCGTACTTCTCGGTGGGGACATTATATACGTCTATAACGATATATATCCTAACCTAAGGCAACCTAACATCTCGGATGTAATATTTTACAACATTCCTGGCATGTCGGCCACTACGTCTCGGTGGGAACATTATATACGTGTATAACGTTGTATATCCTAACCTAAGGGAACCTAACATCTCGGATGTAATATTTTACAACATTCTGGCGTGTCGTCGCCTGCTTCGCGACGGGGACATTATACACGTCTATATCGTTATATATCCTAGCCTAAGGCAACCTAACATGTCGAATGTAATATTTTACAACATTCCTGGCGTGTCGTCGCCTACTTCTCGATGGGGACATTATATACATCTATAACGTTGTATATCCTAACCTAAGCCAACCTAACATCTCGGATGTAATATTTTACAACATTCCTGGCATGTCGGTCACTACGTCTCGGTGGGAACATTATATACGTCTATAACGTTGTATATCCTAACCTAAGGGAACCTAACATCTCGGATATAATATTTTACAACATTCTGGCGTGTCGTCGCCTGCTTCTCGATGAGGACATTATATACGTCTATAACGTTGTATATCCTAACCTAACGCAACCTAACGTCTGGGATGTAATATTTTACAACATTCCTGGCATGTCGGTACCTACGTCTCGGTGGGAACATTCTATACGTCTATAACGTTGTATATCCTAACCTAAGGGAACCTAACATCTCGGATGTAAAATTTTACAACATTCCTGGCATTTCGCCCCGTAGTTCTCGGTGTTAATATTATATACGTCTATAACGTTATATATCCTAGCCTAAGGCAACCTAACATCTCGGATGTAATAATTGACAACATTCCTGGCGTGTTAGCCCGTACTTTTCGGTGGGAATATAATATACGTCTATAACGATATATATCCTAACCGAAGGCAACCTAATATCTCGGATGTAATATTTTACAACATTCCTGTCGCGTCGGATCCTACTTTTCGGTGGGATCATTATACACTTCTATAACGTTACATACCCTAACGTAAGGCAACATAACACCTCGGATGTAATATTTGACAACATTCATGGCGTGCCGTCGCCTGCTTCGCGATGGGGACATTATATACGTCTATAATGTTGTATATCCTAACCTAACGCAACCTAACATCTGGGAAGTAATATTTTACAACATTCCTGTCATGTCGGTCCCTACTTCTCGGTGGGAACATTCTATACGTCTATAACGTTATATATCATAACCTAAGGAAACCTAACATCTCGGATGTAATATTTTAACATTCCTGGCTCGTCGGTTCCTACTTTTCGGTGGGAACATTATATACATCTATAACGTCATAAATCCTAACGTAAGGCAACATAACATCTCGGATGGAATATTTTACAACATTCCTGGCGTGTCGTCGCCTGCGTCTCGATGGGGACATTATACACGTCTATAACGTTGTATATCCTAAACTTAAGCAAACTAACATCTGCGATGTAATATTTTACAAGATTCCTGGCATGTCGGACCCCACGTCTCGGTAGGAACATTATATACGTCTATGACGTTGTATATCCTAACCTAACGCAACCTAACATCTGGGATGTAATATTTTACAACATTCCTGGCGTGTCGTCGCCTACTTCAGGATGGGGAAATTATATACATCTATAACGCTGTATATCCTAACCTAAGGCAACATAACATGTCGCATGTAATATTGTACAACATTCCTGGCGTGACGGCGCCTACTTCCCGATGGGGACATTATATACGTCTATAACGTTGTATATCTTAACCAAAGGCAACATAACATCTCGGATGTAATAGTTGACAACATTCCTGGCATGGCGGTCCGTACTTCTCGGTGGGAACATTATATAAGTCTATAACGTTACATATCATAGCCTAAGGCGACCTAAAATGACGAATGTAATATTTTACAACGTTCCTGGCGTGTCGTCGCGTACTTCTCGATGGGGACATTATATACGTCTATAACGTTAAATATCCTAACCGTAGGCAACCTACCATCTCGGATGTAATATTTTACAACATTCCTGGCGCGTCGGCTCCTACATATCGGTGAGAACAATATATACGTCTATAACGTTATATATCCTAACGTAAGGCAACATAACATCACGGATGTAATATTTTGCAACTTTCCTGGCGTGTCGTCGCCTGCTTCTCGATGGGGACCATACATACGTCTATAACGCGGTATATCCTAACCTAACGCACCCTAACATCTGGGATGTAATATTTTAAAACATTCCTGGCATGTCGGTCCCTACGACTTGGTGGGAACATTATATACGTCTATAAGGATATATATTCTAACCTAAGGCAACCAAACATCTGGGATGTAATATTTTACATCATTCCTGCCGTGACGGCGCCTACTGTCCGATGGGGACATTATATACGTCTATACCATTGTATGTCCTACCCTAAGGGAACCTAACATCTCGGATGTATTATTTTACATCATTCCTGGCATGTCGGTCCCTACTTTTCGGTGGGAACATTATATACGCCTATAATGTTACATATCCTGAAGTAAGGCAACATAACATCTCGGATGTTATATTTTACAACATTCCTGGCGTGTCGTCGCCTGCTTCTCGATGGGGATATTATATACGTCTATAACGTTGTATTTCCTAACCTAACGCAATCTTACATCTGGGATGTAATGTTCTACAACATTCCTGGCGCTTCGGCCCCTATTTCTCGGTGGGAACATTATATACGTCCATAACGATATATATCATAGCCTAAGGCAACCTAACGTCTCTACCGTAATATTTTACAACATTCCTGGCTCGACGGCTGCTACTTCTCGGTGGGAACATTATATACGTCTATGACGTATTTATATCCTAACCTAAGGCACCCTAACATGACGAGGGTAATATTTTACAACATTCCTGGCGTGTCGGCCAGTACTTCTCGGTGGGAATATCATATACGTCTATAACGTTATATATCCTAACCTAAGAGCAACCTAACATGTCGAATGTAATATTTTACAACATTCCCGGCGCATCGGTACCTACTTCTCTGTGGTAACATTATATACGTCTATAACGTTATATATTCTAGCCTAAGGCAATCTAACATCTCGGATGTAATATTTTACTACATTCCTGGCTCGTCGGCCCCTACTTCCGGGTGGGAAAATTATATACGTCTATAACGTTATATATCCTAACCTGAGGCAACATAATATCTGGGATGTAATATTTTACAACATTCCTGGCGGGTCATCGCCCGCTTCTCGATGGGGACATTATATACGTCTATAACGTTGAATATCCTAACCTAAAGCAACCTAACATCTGGGTTGTAATATTTTACAAGATCCCTGGCATGTCGGTCCCCACGTCTCGGTGGGAACATTATATACGTCTATAACGTTGTATATACTAACCTAACGCAACCTAACATCTGGGATGTAATATTTTACAACATTCCTGGCATGTCGGTCCCTACTTCTCGGTGGAAACAATGTATACGTCTATAGCGATATATATCCTAGCCTAAGGCAACCCAACATGTCGAATGTAATATTTTACAACATTCCTGGCATGTCGGACCATACTTCTCGGTGGGAACATTATATACGTCTACAACGTTATATATCCTAACCTGAGGCAACCTAACTTGAGGAACGTAATATTTTACAACATTCCTGGCTCATCGGCCCCTACCTCTTGGTGGCAACACTATATCCGTCTATAACGTTATATATCCTAACCTAAGGCAACCTAACATCTCGGATGTAATATTTTACTGCATTCCTGGCACGTCGGCCGCTACTTCTCGGTGGGAATATTATATACATCTATAACGTTATATATCCTAGCCTAAGGCAACCTAACGTGTCGAATGTAATATTTTACAACATGCCTGGCGCGACGGCCGCTAATTTTCGGTGGGAACATTATATACGTCTATAACGCTATATATCCTAGCCTATGGCAACCTAACATGTCGAATGTAATATTTTACAACATTCCCGGCGCTTCGGCCCCTACTTGTCGGTGGGAACATTATATACGTCTATAACGCTATATATCCTACCTTAAGGCAACCTAACATCTCGGATGTAATATTTTACAACATTCCTGTCTCGTCGGCCCCTACTTCTCGGTGGGAACATTATATACGTCTATAACGTTATATATCCTAACCTGAGGCAACCTAACTTGTCGAACGTAATATTTTACAACATTCCTGGCTCATCGGCCCCTACTTCTCGGTGGGAACAATATATACGTCTATAACGTTATATATCCTAACCTAAGGCAACCTAACACATCGGATGTAATGTTCTGCAACATTCCTGGCTTATCGGCCCCCACTTCTCGGTGGCAACACTATATACGTCTATAACGTTATATATCCTAACTTAAGGCAACCTAACATCTCGGATGTAATATTTTACTACATTCCTGGCACGTCGGCCGCTACTTCTCGGTGGGAGTATTATATACGTCTATAAGGCTATATATCCTAGCTTAAGGCAACCTAACGTGTCGAATGTAATATTTCACAACGTTCCTGGCGCGTCGGCCCCTACTTCTCGGTGGGAAAATTATAGAAGTCTATAACGGTATATATCCTAACCTAAGGCAACCTAACATCTCGGATGTAATATTTTATAACATTCCTGGCGTGTCGGCACTTAGTTCTCGGTGGGAACATTATATATGTCTATAACGTCATATATCCTAACCTAAGGCAACCTAACACCTCGGATGTAGTATTTTACAACATTCCTGGCATGTCGGACCATACTTCTCGGTGGGAACATTCTATACGTCTATAACGTTGTATATCCTAACCTAAGGGAACCTAACATCTCGGGTGTAATATTTTACAACATTCCTGACGCGCCGGCCCCTATTTCTCGGTGGGAACATTCTATACGTCTATAACGTTGTATATCCTAACCTAAGGGAACCTAACATCTCGGGTGTAATATTTTACAACATTCCTGACGCGTCGGTCCCTCTTTCTCGGTGGGAACATAATATACGTCTATAACATTATATATCCTAGCCTAAGGCAACCTACCTTGTAGAATGTAATATGTTACAACATACCTGGCGTGTCGTCGCCTACTTCTCGATGGGGACATTATATACGTCTATAACGTTACATATCCTAGCCTAAGGCAACCTAACATCTCGGATGTAATATATTACTACATTCCTGGCGCGCCGGGCACTACTTTTCGGTGGGAACATTATATACGTCTATAACGTGATATATCCTAGCCTAAGGCAATCCTAACATCTTGGAAGTAATATTTTACAACATTCCTGGCGCTTCGGCATCTACTTCTCGGTGGGAACATTATATAAGTCTATAACGTTATATCTCCTAACATAAGGCAACCTAACATCTCGGATGTAATATGTTACTACATTCCTGGCACGTCGGCCCCTACTTCTCGGTGAGAACATTATATACGTCTATAACGTGATATATCCTAGCCTAACGCAATCCTAACGTCTTGGATGTAATATTTTACAACATTCCTGGCGCGTCCGCACCTCCTTCTCGGTAGGAACATTATGTACGTCTATAACGTTATATATCCTAACCTAAGGGAACCTAACACCTCGGATGTAATGTTTTACAACATTCCTGGCGTGTTAGACCGCACTTCTCGGTGGGAACATCATATACGTCTATAACGTTATATATCCTGTCGTAAGGCAACATAACATCTCGGATGTAATATTTTTAAAACATTCCTGGCGTGTCGTCGCCTACTTCTCGATGGGGACGTTATATACGTCTATAACGTTGTATATCCTAACCTAACTCAACCTAACATCTGTGATGTAATATTTTACAACATTCCTGGCATGTCGGTCCCTACGTCTCCGTGGGTACATTATATACGTCTATAACGTTGTATATACTAGCCTAACGCAACCTAACATCTAGGATGTAATATTTTAAAACATTCCGGGCATGTCGGTCCCGGTGTCTCGGTGGGAACATAATATACGTCTATAACGATATATATCCTAACCTAAGGCAACCTAACATCTCGACTGTAGTATTTTACAACATTCCAGGCGGGTCGGCCGTTACTTCTGAGTGGGAGCATTATATACGTCTATATCGTAATATAACCTAACCTATCCCATTTTGCCTCTCGGTGATAATGTTTTACAGAATTCCGTTCGTGTCGTACCGTACGTCCCGGTGCGGACATTCTGTAAGTCTATAACGTTATATTTCGTAACCTTAGGCAACCAGCACTTCTGATGTAATGTTCTACAACATTCCTGGCGCTTCGGCCCCTATTTCTCGGTGGGAACGTTATATACGTCTATAACGATATATATCATAGCCTAAGGCAACCTAACGTCTCTACCGTAATATTTTACAACATTCCTGGCTCGACGGCTGCTACTTCTCGGTGGGAACATTATATACGTCTATAACGTATTTATATCCTAACCTAAGGCACCCTAACATGTCGAGGGTATTATTTTACAACATTCCTGGCGTGTCGGCCAGTACTTCTCGGTGGGAATATCATATACGTCTATAACGTTATATATCCTAACCTAAGAGCAACCTAACATGTCGAATGTAATATTTTACAACATTCCCGGCGCGACGGCCGCTAATTTTCGGTGGGAACATTATATACGTCTATAACGCTATATATCCTAGCCTATGGCAACCTAACATGTCGAATGTAATATTTTACAACATTCCCGGCGCTTCGGCCCCTACTTGTCGGTGGGAACATTATATACGTCTATAACGCTATATATCCTACCTTAAGGCAACCTAACATCTCGGATGTAATATTTTACAACATTCCTGTCTCGTCGGCCCCTACTTCTCGGTGGGAACATTATATACGTCTATAACGTTATATATCCTAACCTGAGGCAACCTAACTTGTCGAACGTAATATTTTACAACATTCCTGGCTCATCGGCCCCTACTTCTCGGTGGGAACAATATATACGTCTATAACGTTATATATCCTAACCTAAGGCAACCTAACACATCGGATGTAATGTTCTGCAACATTCCTGGCTTATCGGCCCCCACTTCTCGGTGGCAACAGTATATACGTCTATAACGTTATATATCCTAACTTAAGGCAACCTAACATCTCGGATGTAATATTTTACTACATTCCTGACGCGTCGGCCGCTATTTCTCGGTGGGAATATTGTATACGTCTATAACGTTACATATCCTAGCCTAAGGCAACCTAACATCTCGGGTGTAATATTTGACAACATTCCTGGCGTGTTAGCCCGCACTTCTCGGTGGGAACATCGTACACGTCTATAGCGATATATATCCTAGCCTAAGGTGACCTAACATGTCGAATGTAATATTTTACATCATTCCTGGCACGTCGGTCCCTACTTCCCGCTGGAAACATTGTATACGTCTATAACGATATATATACCACTCTAAGACAACCTAACATCTCGGATGTAATATTTTACAACATTCTGGCGTGTCATCGCCTGCGTCTCGATGGGGACACTATATACGTCTATAACGTTGTATATCCTAGCCTAAGGCAACCTAACTTGTCGAATGTAATATTTTACAACATTCCTGGCGTGTCGTCGCCTGCTTCTCGATGGGGACATTATATACACCTATAACGTTATATATCCTAACCTAAGGGAACCTAACACTTCAGGTGTAATATTTTACAACATTCCTGACGCGCCGGCCCCTATTTCTCGGTGGGAACATTCTATACGTCTATAACGTTGTATATCCTAACCTAAGGGAACCTAACATCTCGGGTGTAATATTTTAGAACATTCCTGACGCGTCGGTCCCTATTTCTCGGTGGGAACATTATATACGTCTATAACATTATATATCCTAGCCTAAGGCAACCTAACTTGTAGAATGTAATATTTTACAACATTCCTGGCGTGTCGTCGCCTGCTTCTCGATGGGGACTTTATATACGTCTATAACGTTGCATATTCTAACCTAACGCAACCTAACATCTGGGATGTAATATGTTACAACATTCTTGGCATGTCGGTTCCTACGTCTCGGTGGGAACGTTATATACGTCTATAACGATATATATCCTAACCTAAGGGAACCTAACATCTCGGATGTAATATTTTACAACATTCCTGACGTGTCGGCCCCTATTTCTCGGTGGGAACATTCTATACGTCTATAACGTTATATATCCTAGCCTAAGGCAACCTAACATCTCGGATGTAATATTTTACTACATTCCTGGCGCGCCGGCCCCCACTTCTCAGTGGGAACATTCTATACGTCTATATCGCTTTATATCATAGCCTAAGGCAACCTAACATGTCGAGCGTAATATTTTACAACATTCCTGGCTCGTCGGCCCCTGCTTCTCGGTGGGAACAGTATATCCGTCTATAACGTTATATATCCTAACCTAAGGTAACTTAACATGTCGAATGTAATATTTCACCACATTCCTGGCTCGTTGGCCCCTACTTCTCGGTGGGAATATTATATACGTCTATAACGTTACATATCCTAGCCTAAGGCAACCTAACATTTCGGATGTAATATTTTACTACATTCCTGGCGCGTCGGCCCCTACTTCTCGGTGGGAACATTATATAAGTCTATAACGTAATATCTCCTAACATAAGGCAACCTAACATCTCGGATGTAATATGTTACTACATTCCTGGCACGTCGGCCCCTACTTCTCGGTGGGAACATTATATACGTCTATAACGTGATATGTCCTAGCCTAAGGCAATCCTAACGTCTTGGAAGTAATATTTTACAACATTCCTGGCGCGTCCGCACCTCCTTCTCGGTGGGAACATTATGTACGTCTATAACGTTATATATCCTAACCTAAGGGAACCTAACACCTCGGATGTAATGTTATACAACATTCCTGGCGTGTCGGCACCTATTTCTCGGTGGGAACATTATATATGTCTATAACGCTATATGTCCTAGCCTGAGACAACCTAACATGTCGAATATAATATTTTACAATATTCCTGGCGCGTCAGCAACTACTTCTCGGTGGGAACTGTATATACGTCTATAACGTTATATATCCTAGCCTAAGGCGACCTAAAATGTCGAATGTAATGTTTTACATCATTCCCGCTGTGTCGGCCCGTAGTTCCCGGTGGTAACAATACATACGACTATAACGGTATATATCCTACCCTAAGTCAACCTAACATCTCGGATGTAATATTTTACAACATTCCTGACATGTCGGTCCCTACTTCTCTGTGGGAACATTGTATACGTCTAAAACGTTGTATATCCTAACCTAAAGCAACCTAACATCTGGGATGTAATATTTTACAAGATTCCAGGCATGTCGGTCCCCACGTCTCGGTGGGAACATTATATACGTCTATAACGATATATATCCTAGCCTAAGGCAACCTAACATCCGAATGTAATATTTTACAATATTCCTGGCGTGTCGTCGCCTGCTTCTCGATGGGGACATTATATACGTCTATAAGGTTGTATATTCTAACCTAACGCAACCTAACATCTGGGATGTAATATGTTACAACATTCTTGGCATGTCGGTTCCTACGTCTCGGTGGGAACGTTATATACGTCTATAACGATATATATCCTAACCTAAGGGAACCTAACATCTCGGATGTAATATTTTACAACATTCCTGACGCGTCGGTCCCTATTTCTCGGTGGGAACATTCTATACGTCTATAACGTTATATATCCTAGCCTAAGGCAACCTAACATCTCGGATGTAATATTTTACTACATTCCTGGCGCGCCGGCCCCCACTTCTCAGTGGGAACATTATATACGTCTATATCGCTTTATATCATAGCCTAAGGCAACCTAACATGTCGAGCGTAATATTTTACAACATTCCTGGCTCGTCGGCCCCTACTTCTCGGTGGGAACAGTATATCCGTCTATAACGTTATATATCCTAACCTAAGGCAACTTAACATGTCGAATGTAATATTTCACCACATTCCTGGCTCGTTGGCCCCTACTTCTCGGTGGGAACATTATATACGTCTATAACGTTACATATCCTAGCCTAAGGCAACCTAACATCTCGGATGTAATATTTTACTACATTCCTGGCGCGCCGGCCTCTACTTTTCGGTGGGAACATTATATACGTCTGTAACGCTATATATCCTAGCCTAAGGCAACCTAACTTGTCGAGCGTAAAATTTTACCACATTCCTGGCTCGTCGGCCTTTACCTATCGGTGGGAACATTATATACGTCTATAACGTTACATATCCTAACCTAAGGCAACCTAACATCTCGGATGTAATATTTTAATACATTCCTGGCGTCCCGGCCCCCACTTCTCGGTGGGAACATTATATACGTCTATATCGCTTTATAACATAGCCTAAGGGAACCTAACATGTCGATCGTAATATTTTACAACATCCCTGGCTCGTCGGCCTCTACCTCCGGTGGGAACATTACATACGTCTATAACGTTATATATCCTAACCTAAGGCAACTTAACATGTCGAATGTAATATTTTCCCACATTTCTGGCTCGTTGGCCCCTACTCCTCGGTGGGAACATTGTATACGTCTATAACGTGATATAACCTAGCCTAAGGCAATCCTAACATCTCGGATTTAATATTTTACAACATTCCTGGCGTGTCGGCCCCTATTTCTCGGTGGGAACATTATATACGTCTTTAACTCTATATATCCTAGCCTATGGCAACCTAACTTGTCGAGCGTAATATTTTACAACATTCCTGGCGCGTCGGCACCTACTTCTCGGTCGGAACAGTATATACGTCTATAACGTTATATTTCCTAGCCTAAGGCAATCCTAACATGTCGAATGTAAAATTTTACATCATTCCTGGGGCGTCGTCCCCTATTTCTCGGTGGGAACATTATATAAGTCAATAACGTTATATATCCTAACCTAAGGCAACCTAACATCTCGGATGTGATATTTTACAACATTCCCGTCACTTTGGACCCTACTTCTCGGTGGGAACATTATATACGTCTATAAGGATATATATCCTAGCCTGAGGCAATCCTAACATCTCGGATGTAATATTTTACAACATTCCTGGCCGCGTCGGCCCCTACTTCTCGGTGGGAAAAGTATATAAGTCTATAACGTTACATATCCTAGCCTAAGGCAACCCAACATCTCGGATGTTATATTTTACTACATTCCTGGCGCGCCGGCCCCCACTTCTCGGTGGTAACATTATATACGTCTATATCGCTATATATCATAGCCTAAGGCAACCTAACATGTCGAGCGTAATATTGTACAACATTCCTGGATCGTCGGCCCCTACATCTCGGTGGGAACATTATATACGTCTATAACGTTATATATCCTAACCTAAGGGAACCTAACATCTCGGTAGTAATATTTGATAACATTCCTGGCCTGTAGGCCCGTAGATCTCGGTGGGAATATTATATACGTCTCTAACGCTATATATCCTAGCCTAAGGCAAACTAACATATCGAATGTAATATTTTACAACATTCCCGTCACTTCGGCCCCTACTTCTCAGTGGGAACATTATATACGTCTATAACGTTATATATCCTAGCCTAAGGCAAGCTAACATCTAGGATGTTATATTTTACTACATTCCTTGCGCGCCGGCCCCTACTTCTCGGTGGGAACATTATATACGTCTGTAATGCTACATATCCTTACCCAAGGCAACCTAACATCTCGGATGTAATATTTTACTACATTCCTGGCGCGCCGGCCCCTACTTCTCGGTGGGAACATTATATACGTCTATATCGCTATATATCATAACGTAAGGCAACCTAACATGTCGAGCGTAATATTTTACAACATTCCAGGCTCGTCGGCCCCTACTTCTCGGTGGGAACATTATGTACGTCTATAACGCTATATATCCTAGCCTAAGGCAAACTCACATCTCGGATGTAATATTTTACTACATGCGTGGCGCACCGGCCCCTACTTCTCGGTGGGAACATTATATACGTCTATAACGTTATATATCCTAGCCTAAGGCAATCCTAACATCTCGGATGTAATATTTTACAACATTCCTGGCGCGTCGGCACCTACTTCTCGGTGGGAACATTATATACGTCTATAACGTTATATATCCTAACCTAAGGCAACCTAACATACCGGATGTAATATTTTACCACATTCCTGACACGCTGGCCCCTACTTCTCGGTGGGAACATTATATACGTCTATAACGATATATATCCTAGCCTAAGGCAATCCTAACATATCGGATGTAATATTTTACAACATTCCTGGCTCGTCATCCCCTACTTCTCGGTGGGAACATTATATACGTCTATAACGTAATATAACATAACCTAACTCATCCCGCCCCTCGGTGGTGATGTTTTACAGAATCCCTGTCGTGTCGGCCCGTACCACTCCGTGGGAACATTATATACGTCTATAACGTTATATATCCTAACCTAAGGCAAACTCACACCTCGGATGTAGTATTTTCCAACATTCATGGCGGGTCGGCCCCTACTTCTCGGTCGGAACATTACATACGTCTATAACGTAATAGATCCTAACCTAACCCATCTAGACCCTCGCTGGTAATGTTTTAGAGAATCCCGTTCGTGTCGTGCCCTACGTCTCGGTGCGGATATTATATACGTCTATAACGTTATATTTCCTATCCGAAGGCAACCCAACATTTCGAATGTAGTATTTTACAACATTCCTGGCGGGTCGGCCCATACTTCTCCGTGGGCACATTATATACGTCTATAACGGAATATAACCTAACCTAACCCATCTTATAGCTCGCTGGTAATGTTTTACAGAATTCCGGTCGTGTCTGCCCGTTCTTCTCGGTGGGGACGTTATATTCGTCTATAACGTTATGTATCCTAACCTGGGGCAACGTAACATCTCGGATGTAGTGTTTTCCAACATTCCTCGCGGCTCGGTCCCTACTTCTCGGTGGGTACATTATATACGTCTATAACGTAATATAACCTAACCTAACCCATCTAGACCATCCCTGGTAATGCTTTACAGAATCGCGGTCGTGTCGGCCCGTATGTCTCCGTGGGAACATTATATACGTCTATAACGTTATATATCCTAACCTAAGGCAACCTCACACCTCGGATGTAGTATTTTACAACATTCCTGGCGGGCCGGCCCATACTTCTCGGTTCGAACATTATATTCGTGTATAACGTAATATAACCTAACCTAACCCATCTAGACCCTCGCCGGTAATGTTTTACAGTATCCCGGTCGTCTCGGCACATACCTCTCCGTGGGAACATTATATACGTCTATATTGTTATATATCATAACCTAAGGCAACCTCACACCTCGGATGTAGTATTTTACAACATTCCTGGCGGGTCGACGCATACTTCTCGGTTCGAACATTATATTCGTGTATAACGTAATATAACCTATCCTAACCCATCTAGACCCTCGCTGGTAATGTTTTACAGAATCCCGGTCGTGTCGGACCGGCTTCTCCGTGGGAACAATATATACGTCCATAACGTTATATATCCTAACCTAAGGCAACCTCACACCTCGGATGTAGTATTTTACAACATTCCTGGCGTGCCGGCCCCTACTTCTCGGTGGGAACATTATATACGTCTATAACGTAATATAACCTAACCTAACCCATGTGGACCATCGCTGGTAATGTTTTACAGAATCCCGGTCGTATCGGCCCGTATCTCTCCGTGGGAACATTATATACGTCTATAACGTTATGTATACTAACCTAAAGCAACATCACACCTCGGATGTAGTATTTTACAACATTCCTGTCGGGTCGGCCCATACTTCTCGGTTCGAACATTATATTCGTGTATAACGTAATATAACCTATCCTAACCCATCTAGACCCTCGCTGGTAGTGTTTTACAGAATCCCGGTCATGTCGGCCCGTACCTCTCCGTGGGAACAATATATACGTCTATAACGTTAAATATCCTAACCTAATTCAACCTCACACCTCGGATGTAGTATTTTACAACATACCTGGCGGGTCGCCCCATACTTCTCGGTTCGAACATTATATACGTCTATAAAGTAATATAACCTTACCTAACCAATCTAGCCCCTCGCTGGTAATGTTTAACAGAATCCCGGTCGGGTCGGCCCGTAACTCTCCGTGGGAA
Organism: Xylocopa violacea; assembly: GCA_963969225.1. Taxonomy (NCBI): domain Eukaryota; kingdom Metazoa; phylum Arthropoda; class Insecta; order Hymenoptera; family Apidae; genus Xylocopa; species Xylocopa violacea. The sequence continues at coordinate 2,791,818 of CAXAJV010000789.1, forward strand.
CATTATATACGTCTATAACGTTATATATCCTAACCTTAAGCAACCACACACCTCGGATGTAGTATTTTACAACATTCCTGGCGCGTCGGCACCTACTTCTCGGTCGGAACAGTATATACGTCTATAACGTTATATTTCCTAGCCTAAGGCAATCCTAACACGTCGAATGTAAAATTTTACATCATTCCTGGGGCGTCGTCCCCTATTTCTCGGTGGGAACATTATATAAGTCAATAACGTTATATATCCTAACCTAAGGCAACCTAACATCTCGGATGTGATATTTTACAACATTCCCGTCACTTCGGACCCTACTTCTCGGTGGGAACATTATATACGTCTATAAGGATATATATCCTAGCCTGAGGCAATCCTAACATCTCGGATGTAATATTTTACAACATTCCTGGCCGCGTCGGCCCCTACTTCTCGGTGGGAAAAGTATATAAGTCTATAACGTTACATATCCTAGCCTAAGGCAACCCAACATCTCGGATGTTATATTTTACTACATTCCTGGCGCGCCGGCCCCCACTTCTCGGTGGTAACATTATATACGTCTATATCGCTATATATCATAGCCTAAGGCAACCTAACATGTCGAGCGTAATATTGTACAACATTCCTGGATCGTCGGCCCCTACATCTCGGTGGGAACATTATATACGTCTATAACGTTATATATCCTAACCTAAGGGAACCTAACATCTCGGTAGTAATATTTGATAACATTCCTGGCCTGTAGGCCCGTAGATCTCGGTGGGAATATTATATACGTCTCTAACGCTATATATCCTAGCCTAAGGCAAACTAACATATCGAATGTAATATTTTACAACATTCCCGTCACTTCGGCCCCTACTTCTCGGTGGGAACATTATATACGTCTATAACGTTATATATCCTATCCTAAGGCAAGCTAACATCTAGGATGTTATATTTTACTACATTCCTTGCGCGCCGGCCCCTACTTCTCGGTGGGAACATTATATACGTCTGTAATGCTACATATCCTTACCCAAGGCAACCTAACATCCCGGATGTAATATTTTACTACATTCCTGGCGCGCCGGCCCCTACTTCTCGGTGGGAACATTATATACGTCTATATCGCTATATATCATAACGTAAGGCAACCTAACATGTCGAGCGTAATATTTTACAACATTCCAGGCTCGTCGGCCCCTACTTCTCGGTGGGAACATTATGTACGTCTATAACGCTATATATCCTAGCCTAAGGCAAACTCACATCTCGGATGTAATATTTTACTACATGCGTGGCGCACCGGCCCCTACTTCTCGGTGGGAACATTATATACGTCTATAACGTTATATATCCTAGCCTAAGGCAATCCTAACATCTCGGATGTAATATTTTACAACATTCCTGGCGCGTCGGCACCTACTTCTCGGTGGGAACATTATATACGTCTATAACGTTATATATCCTAACCTAAGGCAACCTAACATACCGGATGTAATATTTTACCACATTCCTGACACGCTGGCCCCTACTTCTCGGTGGGAACATTATATACGTCTATAACGATATATATCCTAGCCTAAGGCAATCCTAACATATCGGATGTAATATTTTACAACATTCCTGGCTCGTCATCCCCTACTTCTCGGTGGGAACATTATATACGTCTATAACGTAATATAACATAACCTAACTCATCCCGCCCCTCGGTGGTGATGTTTTACAGAATCCCTGTCGTGTCGGCCCGTACCACTCCGTGGGAACATTATATACGTCTATAACGTTATATATCCTAACCTAAGGCAAACTCACACCTCGGATGTAGTATTTTCCAACATTCATGGCGGGTCGGCCCCTACTTCTCGGTCGGAACATTACATACGTCTATAACGTAATAGATCCTAACCTAACCCATCTAGACCCTCGCTGGTAATGTTTTAGAGAATCCCGTTCGTGTCGTGCCCTACGTCTCGGTGCGGATATTATATACGTCTATAACGTTATATTTCCTATCCGAAGGCAACCCAACATTTCGAATGTAGTATTTTACAACATTCCTGGCGGGTCGGCCCATACTTCTCCGTGGGCACATTATATACGTCTATAACGGAATATAACCTAACCTAACCCATCTAGACCCTCGCCGGTAATGTTTTACAGTATCCCGGTCGTCTCGGCACATACCTCTCCGTGGGAACATTATATACGTCTATATTGTTATATATCATAACCTAAGGCAACCTCACACCTCGGATGTAGTATTTTACAACATTCCTGGCGGGTCGACGCATACTTCTCGGTTCGAACATTATATTCGTGTATAACGTAATATAACCTATCCTAACCCATCTAGACCCTCGCTGGTAATGTTTTGCAGAATCCCGGTCGTGTCGGACCGGCTTCTCCGTGGGAACAATATATACGTCCATAACGTTATATATCCTAACCTAAGGCAACCTCACACCTCGGATGTAGTATTTTACAACATTCCTGGCGTGCCGGCCCCTACTTCTCGGTGGGAACATTATATACGTCTATAACGTAATATAACCTAACCTAACCCATGTGGATCATCGCTGGTAATGTTTTACAGAATCCCGGTCGTATCGGCCCGTATCTCTCCGTGGGAACATTATATACGTCTATAACGTTATGTATACTAACCTAAAGCAACATCACACCTCGGATGTAGTATTTTACAACATTCCTGTCGGGTCGGCCCATACTTCTCGGTTCGAACATTATATTCGTGTATAACGTAATATAACCTATCCTAACCCATCTAGACCCTCGCTGGTAGTGTTTTACAGAATCCCGGTCATGTCGGCCCGTACCTCTCCGTGGGAACAATATATACGTCTATAACGTTAAATATCCTAACCTAATTCAACCTCACACCTCGGATGTAGTATTTTACAACATACCTGGCGGGTCGCCCCATACTTCTCGGTTCGAACATTATATACGTCTATAAAGTAATATAACCTTACCTAACCAATCTAGCCCCTCGCTGGTAATGTTTAACAGAATCCCGGTCGGGTCGGCCCGTAACTCTCCGTGGGAACATTATATACGTCTATAACGTTATATATCCTAACCTTAAGCAACCACACACCTCGGATGTAGTATTTTACAACATTCCTGGCGGGCCGGCCCCTACTTCTCGGTGGGAACATCATATACGTCTATAACGTTATATATCCTAACCTAAGGGAACGTAACATCTGGGATGTAATATATTACAACATTCCTGGCACGCCGGTCCGCACTTCACTGTGGTACCATTATATACGTCTATAATGTTATATATATTAGCGTAAGGCCACCTAACATCTGGGATGTAATATCTTACTACATTCCTGGCGCGCCGGCCCCTACTTCCCGGTGGGAATATTATATATGTCTATAACGCTATATATCCTAGCCTAAGGCAACCTAACATGTCGAATGTAATATTTTACAACATTCCTGTCGCGTCGGCCCCTACTTCTGGATGGGAACATCATATACGTCTATAACGTTAAATATACTAACCTAAGGCAACCTAACATCTCGGGTGTAATATTTTACAACCTTCCGGGCACGTCGGCCCCTACTTCTCGGTGGGAACATTAGATATGTCTATTACGCTATATATCCTAGCCTAAGGCAACCTAACATGTCGAGCGTAATATTTTACAACATTCCTGGCTCGTCGGCCCCTACTTCTCGGTGGGAACAGTATATCCGTCTATAAGGTTATATATCCTAACCTAAGGCAACTTAACATGTCGAATGTAATATTTCACCACATTCCTGGCTCGTTGGCCCCTACTTCTCGGTGGGAACATTATATACGTCTATAACGTTACATATCCTAGCCTAAGGCAACCTAACATATCGAATGTAATATTTTACAACATTCCCGTCACTTCGGCCCCTTCTTCTCGGTGGGAACATTATATACGTCTATAACGTTATATATCCTAGCCTAAGGCAAGCTAACATCTAGGATGTTATATTTTACTACATTCCTTGCGCGCCGGCCCCTACTTCTCGGTGGGAACATTATATACGTCTGTAATGCTACATATCCTTACCCAAGGCAACCTAACATCTCGGATGTAATATTTTACTACATTCCTGGCGCGCCGGCCCCTACTTCTCGGTGGGAACATTATATACGTCTATATCGCTATATATCATAACGTAAGGCAACCTAACATGTCGAGCGTAATATTTTACAACATTCCTGGCGCGTCGGCACCTACTTCTCGGTGGGAACATTATATACGTCTATAACGTTATATATCCTAACCTAAGGCAACCTAACATACCGGATGTAATATTTTACCACATTCCTGACACGCTGGCCCCTACTTCTCCGTGGGAACATTATATACGTCTATAACGTTATATATCCTAACCTAAGGCAAACTCACACCTCGGATGTAGTATTTTCCAACATTCATGGCGGGTCGGCCCCTACTTCTCGGTCGGAACATTACATACGTCTATAACGTAATAGATCCTAACCTAACCCATCTAGACCCTCGCTGGTAATGTTTTAGAGAATCCCGTTCGTGTCGTGCCCTACGTCTCGGTGCGGATATTATATACGTCTATAACGTTATATTTCCTATCCGAAGGCAACCCAACATTTCGAATGTAGTATTTTACAACATTCCAGGCGGGACGGCCCCTACTTTTCGGTGGGAACATTATATACGTCTATATCGTAATATAACATAACCTAACCCATCTTGCCCCTCGGTGGTAATGTTTTACAGAATCCCGGGCGTGTCGGCCCATACTTCACGGTGGGGACATTATATACTTCTATAACTTATACTAAGGTTAACTATAACCTAAGGCATCCTAATACCTCGGATGTAATATTTTACAACATTCCTGGCGTGAAGACGCCTACATCTCGGTGGAGACATTATATACGTCTATACCGTTATATATCCTAACCTAAGGGAACCTAACACCTCTACCGTAATATTTTACAACATTCATGGCATGCCGGTCCGGTCCCTACTGCTCTGCGGTAACATTATATACGTCTATAACGTTATATATCCTAGCCTAACGCTACCTAACTTCTGGGATGTAATATTTTACAACATTCCTGGCATGTCGGTTCCTACATCTCGGTGGGAACATTCTATACGTCTAAAACGTTATATATCCTAACCTAAGGGAACCTAATATCTCGGGTGTAATATTTTACATTCCTGACGCGTCAGCCCCTACTTCTCGATCGGGACATTATATACATCTATAACGTTGTATATCCTAACCTAACGCAACCTAACTTCTGGGATGTAATACTTTACAACATTCCTGGCATGTCGGTCCCTACGTCTCGGCGGGAACATTATATACGTCTATAACGATATATATCCTAGCCTAAGGCAACCTAACATCTCGGATGTAATATATTACAACATTCCTGGCGTGTCGTCGCCTGCTTCTCGATGGGGACATTATATACGTCTATAACGTTGTATATCCTAACCTAACGCAACCTAACTTCTGGGATGTAATAATTTACAACATTCCTGTCGTGTCGGTCCTTACTTCTCGGTGAGAACATTATATACGTCTAAACGATATATATCGTAACCTAAGACAACATAACATCTGGGATGTAATATTTTACAACATTCCTGGCGTGACGGCGCCTACTTCCCGATGCGGAAATTATATTCGTCTATAACGTTATATAACGTAACCTAAGACAACATAACATCTGGGCTGTAATATTTTAAAACATTCCTGGCGGGTCGGCCCATACTTCTCCGTGGGCACATTATATACGTCTATAACGGAATATAACCTAACCTAACCCATCTTATAGCTCGCTGGTAATGTTTTACAGAATTCCGGTCGTGTCTGCCCGTTCTTCTCGGTGGGGACGTTATATTCGTCTATAACGTTATGTATCCTAACCTGGGGCAACGTAACATCTCGGATGTAGTGTTTTCCAACATTCCTCGCGGCTCGGTCCCTACTTCTCGGTGGGTACATTATATACGTCTATAACGTAATATAACCTAACCTAACCCATCTAGACCATCCCTGGTAATGCTTTACAGAATCGCGGTCGTGTCGGCCCGTATGTCTCCGTGGGAACATTATATACGTCTATAACGTTATATATCCTAACCTAAGGCAACCTCACACCTCGGATGTAGTATTTTACAACATTCCTGGCGGGCCGGCCCATACTTCTCGGTTCGAACATTATATTCGTGTATAACGTAATATAACCTAACCTAACCCATCTAGACCCTCGCCGGTAATGTTTTACAGTATCCCGGTCGTCTCGGCACATACCTCTCCGTGGGAACATTATATACGTCTATATCGTTATATATCATAACCTAAGGCAACCTCACACCTCGGATGTAGTATTTTACAACATTCCTGGCGGGTCGACGCATACTTCTCGGTTCGAACATTATATTCGTGTATAACGTAATATAACCTATCCTAACCCATCTAGACCCTCGCTGGTAATGTTTTACAGAATTCCGGTCGTGTCTGCCCGTTCTTCTCGGTGGGGACGTTATATTCGTCTATAACGTTATGTATCCTAACCTGGGGCAACGTAACATCTCGGATGTAGTGTTTTCCAACATTCCTCGCGGCTCGGTCCCTACTTCTCGGTGGGTACATTATATACGTCTATAAAGTAATATAACCTTACCTAACCAATCTAGCCCCTCGCTGGTAATGTTTAACAGAATCCCGGTCGTGTCGGCCCGTAACTCTCCGTGGGAACATTATATACGTCTATAACGTTATATATCCTAACCTTAAGCAACCACACACCTCGGATGTAGTATTTTACAACATTCCTGGCGGGCCGGCCCCTACTTCTCGGTGGGAACATCATATACGTCTATAACGTTATATATCCTAACCTAAGGGAACGTAACATCTGGGATGTAATATATTACAACATTCCTGGCACGCCGGTCCGCACTTCACTGTGGTACCATTATATACGTCTATAATGTTATATATATTATCGTAAGGCCACCTAACATCTCGGATGTAATATCTTACTACATTCCTGGCGCGCCGGCCCCTACTTCCCGGTGGGAATATTATATATGTCTATAACGCTATATATCCTAGCCTAAGGCAACCTAACATGTCGAATGTAATATTTTACAACATTCCTGTCGCGTCGGCCCCTACTTCTGGATGGGAACATCATATACGTCTATAACGTTAAATATACTAACCTAAGGCAACCTAACATCTCGGGTGTAATATTTTACAACCTTCCGGGCACGTCGGCCCCTACTTCTCGGTGGGAACATTAGATATGTCTATTACGCTATATATCCTAGCCTAAGGCAACCTAACATGTCGAATGTAATATTTTACAACATTCCTGGCCCGTCGGACCCTACTTCTCGGTGGGAGCATTATATACGTCTATAAAGTTATATATCCTAGCCTCAGGCGACCTAACAGGTCGAATGTAATATTTTACAACATTCCTGGCGGGTTGGCCCATACTTCTCGGTTCGAACATTATATACGTCTATAAAGTAATATAACCTCTCCTGACCAATCTAGACCCTCGCTGGTAGTGTTTTACGGAATCCCGTTCGTGTCTACCCGTACGTCTCGGTGCGGACATGATATACGTCTATAATTTTATATATCCTAACCTAAGGCAACCTAACATCTCGGATGTAGTATTTTCCAGCATTCCTGGCAGGATGGCCCCTACTCCACGGTGGGAACATTATATGCGTCTATAACGTAATAGAACCTAACTTAACCCATATAGACCAACGCTGGTAATGTTTTACAGAATCCCGGGCCTGTTGTCCCGTACGTCACGGTGCGGACATTATATACGACTATATCGTTATATATCCTAAGCTAAGGCACCCTAACATCTCGAATGTTGTATTTTACATTCCAGGCGGGACGGCCACTACTTCTCGTTGGGCACATTATTTACGACAATAACATAATATAACCTAACCTGACCCATCTAGACCCTCGCTGGTAGTGTTTTACAGAATCCCGTTCGTGTCTTCCCGTACATCTCGGCGCGGACATTATACACGTCTATAACGTTATTTATCCTATCCTAAGGCAACCCAACATCTCGGATGTAGTATTTTCCAACATTCCTGGCGGGTCGGCCCCTATTTCTCGGTGGGAACATTATATACGTCTGTAACGTAATATGACCTAACCTAACCCATCTAGACCCTCACTGGTAATGTTCTACAGAATCCCGTTCGTGTCGTCCCGTACGTCTCGGAGCGTACATTATATACGTCTATAACGTTATATATCCTAACCAGGGGCAATCCAACATCTCGAATTTTATATTTTACAAAATTCCAGGCGGGTCGGCCCCTACATCTCGGTGGGTATATTATATACTTATAGAACCTATTGTAAGCTAACCTAACCTAACCCAGCCCTTTGGTGGTAGTGGATTACAGGATCCCGGTCGTGTCGGCCCTTACTTCTCGGTGGGAACATTATATACGTCCATAAAGTTATATATCCTAACCTAAGGCAACCTGACATATCGGATGTCGTATTTTACAACCTTCCCGGCGGGTCGGCCCCTACGTCTCGGTGGGAATATTATATATGTCTATAACGCTATATATCCTAGCCTAAGGCAACCTAACATGTCGAGCGTAATATTTTACAACATTCCTGGCTCGTCGGCCCCTGCTTCTCGGTGGTAACATTATGTACATCTTTAACGTTATATATCCCAGCCTAAGGCAATCTAACATCTGGCATGTAGTATTTTACAACATTCCTGGCGGGGCGGCCCCTATTTCTCGGTGGGAACATTATATACGTCTATAACGTAAGATAACCTAACCTAACCCATCTAGCCTCTCGATGGTATTGTTTTACAAGATTCCAGGCGTGTCGGTTCCTTCATATCGGTGGGAACATAATCTCATGGTCTGAGGTGCCATACCTATTACCTGCAGTGTTGGGTTGAAATAACCTCTTATTGGCTCTGGGGAATCTGTGCACAAATATATGGAGGAGGCCCGGCACTTAACATCGTTTGCATCAGCCCCACCACCCGCCCCCGCGCTGAGAGTCTCTGAATGTTTTCAGGAGACTCTCTTCTGGGCAGTGCACGCACTGGCATGTGGGAGATAGACGTGATCACCCGTTTATCTCCGCATCTCGCAATACGCGTGCAATGGCTCAAAGGTTGATCCCGAATCTTTTGAGTCTACATGTTTTGTACGAGCATGATAATCTAAGTCCATTTCTTTTTTTTTTTCTTTGAGTTACCCACCGTGGTTACAGTGTCTTCCGTCGTCGGTAACTTCTGTTCTTCCTCTGTCGTTTGGTTACATGAATCTTCTTGAGTTACCGACCTTGGTTATTAAACATTCAGGTGTCGGTAACTCTCCGTCTACTTTTATTTTTCCTCTTCTTCATTTGTGGTCGACCAGTTACCGACCATTATGTAGTCAGCAACTGTCTGCCACGCAATGTCTTCTTTCTTCATTTATTTATCCATTGCCAGTACCTTGCCTCGCTTTTGGTTGTCATTTTGCAAATGTTTGTCATGATGACTCCCGTACACGAAAACCTCGCGCATTCACACACACGAAATTCACGCGCACTCACGCACACGAGATTGTTCGCGCCCGCACTATGACCTATACGCGCACTATACGCATTGTTCACCACTTTCCTCTTGGGGTTTTTCTTCTTTCTTCGGTCTGTGGTTTCCAACGATGCAACTCTTCTGTGTATATATCATTGTTTTTGTCTTCAGTGAAGCTTCTTCTTCGTCTTCGCATGATCCGCGAAGATCGCGTCTCCGTTGAGCTTGCCACTAGCGTCATGGTAGCAATGCAGGAGAAGACCAGCCTACCGAATGGAACTTTGAAGCTGAACTGTCGTGCCTTTTCAGGAAACAACAGCCCCCGCTCGCACGGTTGGACGCGGCAGACGTCTACGACGCCGACCACGCAGGACACGCCGAGCAGAGAGTTCGCGCTCTTCCTCCTCCTCCCTCCTCCTTCCTTCCGCTTCCTTCAAAGCTGTGACTTTATCACAAAACAAAGCCATTGCCTGCCAGGAACTCTGTTTTAGCATCATTTTATCAAAGATACTGCTCAGAGTTAAATCTGGCCCTACCTCGCTTACCAGAGCGCGTCGTGGCAGCTCCCGTGCTGGACAGCGCTGTAGCGTGTGACACCCGCTGTCGTCCTCCTTTTCGCAATGGGGGCACAATGACGTGTTTTCTTTGCCTATCCGCTTCAGAAATGACGCAAAATATCCCGGTGAATATCTGCGTCATTCTGTACGTGAGCACGCCGCTTTTTCTTTCCGTCCATCTCTTTAGATTTTGACGGAGCAAACTTATCGTCTAATGGTTCGTGTGACGGCTCATAGCTTGCTTTCACTTCGTCATCAAGATGCATCTTCCTAACATTCGAGGTTCCTTTCTGGTAACGTCGATTTCCTCTCGCATATTATTATATGCGAAGGTATTTTCTTCCGCGAGAAGTTCGATCGGCGCCAATCCCGCCAATGTCGTTGCTGCATCGTACGAGATCGTCCTGTATACTCTTATCGCAACCTCTCTCCACGGCCTACGCACCGTTTTCAAGTTCTTTTTACTCGCGACAAGAACTTCGCTCTATACCGGCGCACCCTATAGAGCGATACTTCGCTGTATACGATGCTGCCGTACAACCGTTTGACATTTGCGTTCGGACCACCGAGATTTGGCATAATGTGGCTAAAATGTAGTGTCGCACCATCCAATCTGGGCGCCAATCTGGCAAAATGCCACTCGAAATTCCACTTGCTATCGAGGTGAAGTCCAAGATATTTAATATCTTTTTTTACCTCAACAGTTGTATTCGCAATTTTTTTCATCTCTCGGCATTCATCTCTTCTTTTATTGTCACGCGGGTCAATCAAGAGTAAAACTTCTGTTTTTTCCGCGGCAATCTGAAAGCCAAGTTCACGGAACTTCATCGTTACCGATACCACTCCCCCTTCTGCACGACAGATGGTCCTGCTTTCGTTGCTTCTAGTGGCAAGTACTAGCGTGTCATCGGCATAACATGTAATATGTACTCCTATCGGAAGTGGCTGAAAGATAGCTATGTCATATCCGATGTTCCACAGTAACGGTTCAAGAACCGATCCCTGCGGCACTCCGCGATTGACCACCCTCTCAAAGTATCTGTCTTTTCCATTGTAAATAATGGTTCTATCGCTCAGGTAGTTATTTATTACCATACGTAGGTATTCCGGAAAATCATTGCTCCACGTATGGCCGCCCACGAGAGGGAATTGAAGGCATTCTTTATGTCAAAAGATACCGCAAAAGCAATCCCCCCGTTTTTTGTGGCTGTTTCTGCAATCGACTTTACATTTCTTATCGCATCGATTACGGATCGACCTTCCCTAAAACCGTACTGGCAATCCGCTAAATCTCGTCCTCTCGTCGTAAAATGCTGAACGAGTCTCCGGTGAATTACTCTTTCGAAGATTTTTCCTATTTCGTCCAGCAGAACGATCGGACGATAAGCAGACGGATCTTCTTCCGGCCTTCCGGGCTTTTTCAGCAAGAACATTCTGCCAGATTTCCACTTTCTTAGAAATTTTCCGGTCTGCAAGCATTCCGTGAAGATCCTCTGCAGCCGTCGGGCAAAGAAACCTAGAATTCCTAGCCAAGTTCAGCCAGGAACTTCATTCGGGCCTGGCGCAGTGCCCTTTCTCTTAAGTTTTTGCACTGCGCGGGCGATCTCTGGTTGCGCCATTTTCCGCTCGTGGAAATAGATTCTCAACAACCCGCTCCAGGAAGTTTGGTTGCATCGTTTCTGATATAGGAGGCGCCCATGGTCTTAATTTGTCCATTACCATTTTGTATGGACGCCCCCACGGATCCTCTTGCAAGGTGGACATTAGTCGCTCCCGTGCCCGTGTCTTAGAGTCAGATATTGCGGACTGCAGCTTGTTTTTCTTATTTTTATAGCTTTCGTTGCACAGCAGGATGTTTTCTATGTTTCTCATGGACCGGCGACCCTTCTCTCTTTTGTACTGGTGGCGCGTTAGCGTACATTCTGCACAAATTCGCGATATTGTTTCGTTCCACCAATACACAGGTCGTCTTTGCACATTGGGTTTTAGCATGCAAGCGTTGTACACCGCTGTCACGGAATCCATTAATTCTGCTATTATCTCGTCCACATTCACTGGACCTTCTTTTTTTCGAGTCCATGTTGCGGATAAAGCAGCAACCCGCATATAATCGTCGTTCAGCTTCTTAACGGCTCATTTTCTTACGTGGTGCTGCTATCAAGAATTTCTGAGGCGTTTTGCTTGGGCTGTGGAAATCTGTATCCAAATACACTTATAGTCCGACAGATTGTCCATGTTGTCGACTTCTCAATTTTGCACTCTTTTCGCTGCGAGAGCATTTCCCACGGAGATATCTACTATGCTATCTCCTTGAAATCGTGAGCACGTTGCTTCCGCTCCACGATTTAGGATCTGTAAGTTTGCAGCATTCGCCCACTTCAGCATCGAGTGACCGCGATCTATTGTGCTTTTCGAATGTCACATGACTGCATGCGCATTGAAATCTCCAAGTACAAATACTGGGCGGTTCCAAATGTTTTTAATTGCGCTCCATATTTCGTCCAGTAAGCGCTCTTAATCACTCAACGGCTAATTCAGCGGTGCGTACACACCCACCACCACGTATTCCGCCCAGTTCACCGCGATGTAGCTGTTTCCATTTGCTGTTTTGGTTATAGGCTTGTATCCTCGATCCAATATTGACTCAATGGTATCCGATACGGTTCTGCGATGACTATAAGTTCCACCATGCTGCGCTTCATTTCGCTTATTACTAAGTCCTGTGCTTTGGCAGCATGGTGCACATTCACTTGTAGAATTTGACACAGCGGGGTGAATTTTAAGCTTTGTCCATCGCCTCCTCCAGGCTAGATTCATTTTCATTTGAATCTCCTTCGATATCTAGGGCGGCAAACCTGTTTTCCACCGCCATTCCAACGATGGAGTGCTCTATTTTTTTGCCGCCACTCATTCCCTTGCTAGTTTTCGGGACGGCGTCGTCTTTAAGCAGCTCTTTTATTTCCTTTCTAAAATATTTGGTGATCCTGTTGTCACCGCTGCTCTTTTTACTGGTTTCCGTTTTATTACCAGCTTTGTTTTCCGTCTTATTGGCGGTTTTACCGGTGTAGAAGCTGCCAGCTTTGCTCTAATTTGAAACTCTCGCATTGATGGTTTGCATTTTTATCTGTTTAGGTACGTATGGTATTGTTTGCATCCTTCCCACTACGCACTTGTTACAAATCTTCTCTTCTCTTCTCTCAGCTTTATGCACCGTTAATTATCTTAGTACTTATTGCCTGTTTTAGGCACGCGTGGAGTGATTTATCCCCAACCCGCACGTAGGAACTGTATTCTAGACTCTCTATTTACAGAGGTATGATATGTTCGTTTTTTGACATGTAAACAGATTGTATTTTCTTCTTCTTCTAACTCTTGAAATTCTTTGTTTTAGGTGTGCAATGAGCTTTATTCACACCAGGAGCTCCTTATTATTCGTTTTTCTATAGTACGCGTGAATCAGATTTCGTTTTAAGTATGTATTAAACAGCCTTTAACCTATTTTTGTTATGTCTGCTAGACACTTAGTTCTTTCTCTTCAGTTATAGTTTCTCACTTCATAATATATATCTATATGTGCATTTTTAGTGAATGGTTCTTATAATTGTTTGTGTTACAGATATCGAGAGGATTACAAACACTCTACTCACGTCTTGGTCTTCTTAATATTACACACGTACTGCAGTTTGTTAAACAATATCTTTTATACCTTTCACTTTAACTTTTTGTAATGCATGTAATATTTTTATTCTGTCTTTCTTTGTTTGGAATTGATTCTGTCGTATCTTCACTATGTTTGTTTCACTTATCATACATTTGCATGTAGAAAGTGTTTATTCACTTCACCGCAAACTGCACAGGATGTAAAGCTTCCGTATTTAACGAGCTTTTTAACCTGTTTTGACTTGGCGACATGCGTGCGACGCCGACGAGTGTTTACCCCCTCTACACTGTCTATTTATTGCCTTCCTGTCCCCCTTTTTTGTAGGTAAACAGGTTGGCACTTGAGAGGTAGGTCAGTGACAGTCGACTTTTGAGAACACTTTCCGCGGTGGGTCAAGAGCTCCCCTGCCGTGAAACACTTATCTGCCCGACCCCCTTCTGTCAGCGTGGGCACAAGTCTTTTTTCTTTTAACTTTTCATGTTTATTTTCACCCATCCGGTAGTTTTAATTTATTTATAATCAAAACTACTTTTATTGCACTTGATGTACGATTGTTACTTACAATTCTGTGTCATTCTGTTTACAGTGTGTGCTCGCACTCACTGCGCTTATTTGTTGTCTTTCTTCGGTGCGTTACGAATTTATTAGAGTTTTTATTTACTTTTAAATTCGTGACGTATCACGAATTATAATCATTATTGAGATGCTGTCTCTCTCGCACTACGGGTCCTTTATCACCGTGACAGATTGATACTTGCGATCTATTGTCTACTCGCTTACACCTCTGCACCTTTGTCCCTCGCGAAAGGTAAAGTTTGCTGATAGTGAATGCACGTTGGCGCACGGTCTACTATTTCAACTCTTTTTATCGTTGTTTTTGGCGATTAATATCCCGTTTTGTGAGTTATTATTACGCGCGCACGATAATTATCTTCACTCCCTACCGCACCACATCGCCTTCTTCCCGTTTTTTAATAGCTTTTAATCAGCACTTTCCGCACTTCTTACACTTCTTAAGGTGTTGATCGGTGCAGCTTCCGATATCCTCTTCCTCTTCAGTTCTCCCACGACGTCGTCAGCAGCCTCCACGACTCGAAATTAGATTTGGAAATGGCGAACGACCGCGCACGTATCGTAACCGCGAAGGATTAATTCGAATCCGAGCACGAAATTCGCTATTATTCGACCCTAATACCGAAAGAATTCCAGATTTTTACGGCTGGATTTCACACGATACTTACCAAATTCGATTAAGCCATAGCTTGTATTCGAAATCTCAAGATTTCCACTCGAAAACTCGAAAATGCACGGAGCGATGTGAAATGCGTCTATACTCTTCCCCCAAATTCAACACCTAAGGGCGGATATACCGTATCTGGAGCCGATAAAATTGGATTCATTTAATCACTTATTGACACTGTGTTGATATTAACGGCGCCAAGCGTAATGGGCAATAAAATTTGTCAAATCCAGTAAAATGAAATCACCATTCACGTTTGAAACGAGCTAAAATTTCAAAAAATCTTTCATAGAATTTTTATTAAACTTCCAGTTCAATTATTTTTCACGAATTCGAAAAGTATTACATTTTTTAAATTCTCCTCCTATAATACGAATTTTAATCAAATATCAGAGATAAACGATTTATTTATTTAACATTTTTACTGGGGTAACCAGTTGATAATTTCATAGGATCAGTGTTGGTGTTACATCCTCGTTCGTACCATGAATTTTGATCAGCGCTATTCGCGGAATAACGTTCGACGTAACAAAATCGTTCTAGATGTAGCAATCGGAATGAATTTTTTTTTAACCGGTCAGAGGCAATAAAGTAGGAGGGATATGCAAGGAAAACGCCAGAATGCGTCGCGTTACCGCGTTTCGAATTTTAATGGCCCGGTGGAATGATAAAGCGGTAATTAATCGTTGTCCATTGCTGCCGTCGTGAGATTTCAATGGATGCGACGCTTGGTGTCTTTCCAAATAATTATTCCTTCCTTTTTCGCCAATTAATGTTCATATATTTTTCCTTTCGAGATAGCGTTCTCCTTTTTTAAATTCCTTGTTCCTTCTTCCTTTTATGACAAATTATTCGTCGGCAGAGGAGAAATACAACTTTTACTTCAAATATCTATTGTTAGATTTGTATAATTTACTGCAGCGTGGAAAGGTATAGAAAGATAATTTGCTTCCTTTATATTCGATGTATTTTGACGAGCAACAAAAAAATCAATAATGTTTTTATCATTCATGAAGCATGGAGATATAGTTGATGCTTGTTACTTGATTTTTATCGGTTTTCAATACAGAAAGTATAAGAGGATTCGTTTTATGTATAATTTCGAACGAAATTCCTGATCGTTTAGACAAAACTTTATCGTATCGGGTCATTCTGGCTAATGGAAGCGGAATTCTCAATCCTTTTCACCGATGCGAAATATTTTAATCGCATTTCAGCGAATAGAGGGCTTTCTTAACATTTTCTCTTCAAATTAATTCCTTTACCAATTTTCTTTTATTAGCAATTACACATTCTGTCCTCTCTCTCTCCCTCTCTCTCTCTCTCTCTCTCTCTCTCTCTCTCTCTCTCTCTCTCTCGATGAGGCTTGTAAAATGTCCGAGAAATATCGACATGTAAAGCGATAGAAGAATTAAAAGTAAAGTAATAATATTCCTTAGGAGCGAGACGCCATTCATTATGAATTATGGGACGTATAATGGACGCTCTCCCTGACAAATGAGTTAATGCTCCCTCGATGGACCTGTTTAAATCGTTAAGCACCATTAGCGACTTGAAAGTCTGATTCGTAATGGAAAAGAGTGCTGGCGGCAAGCCGGGCGCGTATCGCGACGGATTTTCGCGAAAATTCAAGAACTTAAGGAATTTTAATGTAACCGCGGAGGCAGCTACCGCGCGCAAGCCTGTTTAAATATCCAACAGCAGCGAAGAAATAATTCAACAGCTCGGCCAAGACAAACACTGAGCGATGCGAGATATTTAGGTGAGGAACCGTGTTCGTTTTTACGAGACGCATACCGAAAACGTTGCTGGCCGGGTAAAATTCAGTTGCGCCAGTCTCATTTGGGTTTCCTACTACACTCAGAAAATACGACTGGCACTGATCAAATTACGCCGGAGCGTGCTTCGTATTAAATCCAAAGGGAGACACTGGCTGCTTCAAAATAGCGGCTGTTATTTGAGCGAACGAAGTAAGTTTACGAATGAAGATTCCGCATAAATTAGAAATATATTTTTAATCGAAAATAAATGTGGAGTGTGATATCGAGTGAGAGAAATTGGGAAATTTTGGATAATTTTAACACGTGACAACAGTTTCATTAAATGAATTGAATAATTGGTTGATAGAGACCTAAATGCTTGTGAAGGCGCAAGGTAGAAAGGCGTAGCATGCTTTCAGTGGGGTGTGGGTTCCGTTGCAATTGGAGTCGAGTTACTAGGTAGTTTGAAATCGTAGTTGATCATTAAACGTCGGCGTATCCCATAATTAGTTAATTGTAACGTTACATTGGTTACTTAACCGCTTACGTTGTAAAATTACTGTATGTTCGTACGTTTCAAGGATCTCGTAAAAAATGGCCAAATACTAGCCTATTTAAGTGAAGTAATAAAGAATAGAGAGTAATTCTACATTCAGTAATAGCACGATCGTTGTTACACTCAATTTTGTTCGTCGATGATCTCATCCTGGTTTGCAACAAGAAATAATAAGAGAAGTAAAATTTGTAGAATTTGTGGGTCAGGAACAAGTATATACATATGTATATCATTCCCTGACGAATCGATGGATAAATAATTGTTCATTGTTTTACGCTGCTCAGTTTGACATCATTATTATCCCCGTCAGTTGGCGTCATAATAGCTGTGAACGAGGATGACGTGGTCAGAGACCTGGGAAAGTCTGTAAATAATTTATGTTGCGTCACATCTACGTGCAAGCGTGAGTACGTTACTATAAGCAATTCTTCCGTTTCTATTTACATCAGTCCTTTGTGCGGTTTAATCGAATCTCTGGTGTCTATTCAGTGCGACTTTTAATTGCTCCTGGTCATCCCATAATGAGATGCAGAAGGGATGCAGTCCTGAATCTGCGGTGTCAAATCCTCTCTAATTCGAACGACTTTTGATAACGACTTGCGATAATGAATGAACGTAATCTCTTTTTCGAAAGTTGGCGAACTATTGAGGAGGGTTGGTTAATTATTCGGTGCGCTATTGATCGCAGACGCTATGAAGATTAATCGAATGTTTTTTGCAAACGAATACCTTACGCGTGCTTTTCACTATTATTTTTAAACGTAATTGAGCGTTGTCTGAAATTTGTCTAGTTTCGTAATTCAGTCTTGACTCGATTCGATGGTGGTACACTAATTATTAGCTATAAGTGAAGGGATATGCTAATTGGGGAAAAGGGTTATGTCGCGAAAGTTCTCGATGGTTCTCCAGCTGTCACTTCTGAACTAAATCTAATGGAAAATTGTGCTAATTATAGCAATCTTCTGGCTACCTCTGTTGCGTCGTAAAAGCTTAAAAGTTGACGATATCCTTTACGCATCTGTTCTCCAGTGGCGTGGTTTACTACACCGTGGTTTCGCGAAACTTGGCCGTTTCTCGGGCTGGATATTCATTTTAATACCAGGATAACTTCAGTGTCTACTACACCTTTTCCCCGTGACAAATTCGCGATATTGAATTAATGGACTTTAGAAGTCCATTTCCTCATGCTTCGTACTTACAGTTTCGCGTTTAAGCTGTAACACTGAAACAATCTCATTGTTCGTTCTTTTCTGCCTTTTATTATACCTATGCATACCCATGCATACCCATGCATTATTTTTTCTTTCGTACGTTCTCCTTCTTTCCGTTCGTTCTCCCGTTAATTTCTGATTTTGTTCTCTAAATATTTCGTGAGCGCTGACTGCGAGGAACCAGAAAAACACAGAAAATAGAAATTCCAACAAACCCTTGTCGTTTCTCTTTCCCGTGATTCTGTTTATCAGTGAAATTTCGTACTTCGCAAACAGGAAGGTCGTAAACGGCGTTTGGTCGTGATAATTTCGAAGCGAGCGATGCGCTGCCAGCATGATTATCTTCCCGTCCCGGTTTCAGGGTTTATCGTCGCAACTGCAAGAAGCATCTGGACTAACGATTCAGGAAAATTGTTAGGTTGTTTTAATGTTGCGACTTTGCCGCGCGTCCCTCTCCATTAGCGCGCGAAGTAACACTCTGATTTATTAATATATTATGTTATAATATATTTGTTTAATTGCTCAGCGGCAAACTGCAGGATTGTTCGAAGGTTGCTTTGATTCTTTTATTCTAAATCAGCTTTAGTCGCTCGTATATCGGCTGAACAAACATTCGGAATGCATAGGATACAGTCCATAAATTTCAATGCTGTTTTACAATGTTTACGAATCTCACGATTGAACGTAGCTTCATATAACTCGAGATAAAAGTTTTTCCTTTCTATTTGATTTTCTGCAAAAAAATGTGCGAAACAACAAACATCCATTATCAATCTATTTCCGCGTTCAAAATTCGACGGTCTCTCAAGATTTTTAAAAATTACGACGAATTAATTCTCCAAATCGACGGAAATATACTCGAGTTTCTGAGGGTGAACCGTTTTACCTTCTGCGCAACGCGCAGATCGTTAGCATACGAAAAAACGGAGAAAACGTAAGCTTAGCGACCTCGTTATTCTCAGTTACTCACCTCTTATGAAATCCACCGCCATCTCCAGACCGTACGTGTCCTTATCACAATCGTCAAGGATGTGCGCCCCGATTTTCACACCCGGCAGAATGCCCTCGCCCTCATTGAGGTTATCCAGGGTGTAAAGCCTCGCCTCCAATGCTTGTACTCCGCCCTACGGCATAACAGGGCCGCACGTGATCGGGTCCTGCCTCTCGTGCAACAGCATAAACCCTCCGAGGAAGAGGTCGCCCTCGACGACCGCCTTCTTCTTCACTGGTCAGGCGACGAGAACCTGCGCGCTCGGGTCCATAGATCGGAACTATCTGCGGCCGTATCGAATCAGATGATGAGTTTCCGGGTTCTCGAACCGGAAGCCACGCTCATGTCGCGCCCTCAAACGAGCGCGATCCCTTTCCGCGTCGATGGACCAGCCCGGGGTGGAAAGTCTCGGCGAAGTTCCTGATAAATTTTTTCACGATCGATCGACTCGCTGTTGGAGTAATCGTCGCCGTCGTCGTCGAGTCGAACCTGCTCGGAGCTCAATAACCATCTATCGCCCGGCTCGCTGTTGGCCGAGCACATGTATATCAGCACGGCAGGTAACAGAAGCTTCATGACTTCATAATTGTGAATGGTTGAGCTTGCGAACGGCTTCACACGTTGTCCTGTGTTTGCGTCGGGTGGTGGGTTCGAGTGGAACTTGCAGTTCAGAGCGGCTATGGTCGCTCCTCAATGGGAGATCGGTGGTCCGCTTTCTCCAAGTCCATGGTTTCTAGTTACGTTGCGTTGCGGCGTTGGATGGTACATCGCGATGGTAGTCGATGGTGACAGGGCCTTTATGGGGCCACTGGAACCGGCTGTTTTGGAGCAAGAATGTTCGATCCGTTTCACTTTCGCTGAGAGTTCCGCTGGTCTGGTACTAATTGCTGAAGTTCTGCGATCGGGTAAAGAAACGAAAAGTGGAGGTTGACACGGCGCTGCGGAAGTTTAGAGTGATGAATGGGTGATCGTGGATGGTGACTTGTTTGCGGGGTAACCGGTGTAATCGTTCGTTCCACGTGGAACTGTTGATTCGTTTGGTAGTCTCGCGATATTCTGGATTTACTCGAATGTCATGGGAAATATCTACCTAGCTTTGCTCCTTGCAAGAGAGCTCATCGAGAAGGAAAGTAAGCAACATTTGCTTTTGGCCACTGTTCGTTAGCAGTTACCCCTTTGTCGTCAGTGGTACGGTTCCTGTTTGCTTCTAAAACTTTTGTCACGATTACAAATGTTTCTCCTAGGCTTGGGATCCTTATTTTTCTTTCGCAAATATTCGCGAAATCGTCTATGTGTCGCGACTGCTTCTCGATAAAATTCCGAGTCGAACTTGAGGCAGGGCAATTTTCTTACGTTTACATGTCGACGAGATCGAAAGCCTATTTGAAAACGCCGCGCCAGCAGCCTCGGAACTATCGGGATTCTCTGATTGGATAATTTCGTCGGAGAATCTACAGGGCATGGACCAGTCGGTGCCAAGACAGCAAAAGTGTAAATTGCTTTTGATTTGCAACGAGCCACTCGCGTTCCGATAGCGACCCGATCGCTTCGCGAACTAATTAAAAACTTTGACACGTCGCGCCCTTCTTGGTTCTCGTGTCTTCGGTGGCTGGTGAAGCTTCCTTTCTCCGTTCGAATTACCGTTTATCGCGCCCGCGATAATTCGTTACGAGGCGTACCTGTTGCTCCGCGGTGGTGGCCACGAAAATCTATTTCCATTTCATTATGCCTCCCTCCCTTTCTCGTCGCTGTGATTTTTCGACCGCTCCCCGTGTTTTTTCAAACGCGACGAACTGTTACGCAGCGCATTGTAACGAGGGATGTGGTCGCGTTACCTGTTGCGTCCCTCGACGAGGAACCGTTACCTGGTCTAGCGTAGTTTTGTCCGACTCTATCTGGAATTGGATCACGGATTGTCTAGGAAGTAACTCGACAACGATCGATATTGAGAACGCGACGCCTTGCACCGTTGCCACTCGATGGTTCCAAGTGACGCTGACGGACGTCTGGATGGCTACTCTGTCGAACGCCTGACGGAGAACGGACGTTCGTTTTGTGGGCGTTCGAGGATCTTTTCTACGAGATCTATTCTATTGGTCATTACTGATTTAGTTCAGGGAAGACAATGATCAGAATTTCCAATCTCTACAGTTTTTAATTTGCATAATTATGATTAATAAAGTTTTTAATTCTCAAATTTTAACTCATAATTCATCGCGAAACACTTTTCAGGTTCGAACCGTGTACAATTTTGACAAAAGCTGTAGGTGTTGGCGAAACCTGTGTATAATAAATGTAAATGACGCATTGAGTAATTAAATCCCACGTTCTGTGGTAATTGAGAATCAAGCCAAGGATGGTGGTTAATAATGCGATGAGTTCATGCTGTATTCGAATGGCACAAATGGCACTGTCTATTGCTGATGAAACTGTATGGTGTACAGTGGTATTTACATATTTTTTTGGATCTATTCTATTGGTCATTACTGATTTAGTTCAGGGAAGTCAATGATCAGAATTTCCAATCTCTACAGTTTTTAATTTGCATAATTATGATTAATAAAGTTTTTAATTCTCAAATTTTAACTCATAATTCATCGCGAAATCACGATTGGAATCGAGCAAATTGGAATAAACGGGCGGATATTTTATTGTATCTGTTTGGTATTCGCTATTATTCTGTGGCTAAATGGAGATGGTGTATAATTAATGTAAAAAGTTCCCGAGAGAAAGTTTGCTGAAGCACTGTTAGTTTCTGTTTCAACCGCGATGAATAGAATATAATATTATATTACAATTTCGGAATCTCATTGAAAAACAAAGGAGCCTTTCCAGATAGCCATAGGCTTTTTTCTTTCATTCCATTTTGTCTGTCTGCCTAGTTTTTCCTTTTTCGTACAAAACTTCATCACGTTGAAAAAAAATTCGCATATACTGTGCAGCATTACGAAACTTTTGACATGAAAATTTATATGACTTTCTAAATGATTCGGTTAAACGGACGTGAAAGAGAATAGAACGTTGCAGTGTGCACGTATCAGTTTGTTTTTCCCTCGAAATTAATCTCAATTAAATTACAAATAAGTGAAGTCTTCTGTCAGTTAACAGCATTAATTGGTTGTGGGGAAACATTCGTATAATTTTTACTGGATTTCCTATCCCGATAGAATTGTCAAATAATACATTTTTATCGCCAGAAAATATCTTTTAAAATGTAAACATTTGTTATTCGCATGATGGAGTATATTATATATCTTTTTCTTTTTATAAAAATTAATTTATCAAGCTAATGTGTGTGGATTATTGGATACAGAATGGATTTGTTTCCTGAACCGACATAAACATTTTTCATCGTTACTTCCAGTAATTATCTTTGAGCATTGTGGAACGAGTGATTTATGAATGCGTTGAAAAATGTAAACCACAGGAATAACTGGTCCACGAGAAACATCTGTTCATTTCTCTAAGTTTGGAGATTATTTTTTAATCTGATTTGCACGCTTTGTATAGTGTGGGCCCGGTTCGCGGTGTTCCGACTTTGAAATTTACTTTTTTTAAACGGCTTCCTGAAAATGTTAATTACAAAAGGCATCGACGATGATATGGAAGCTACGACTGGTTTCACCGCTTACTCGGTAATTAAATTTCTCATTAACAGATCTTACGCTCGAAGCCTCTAATCTGACCGATTACGGTCAACGACGGATAGCATTTACTTTCCTTCATTCATTACCAGAAAATTGTACCGACGCGTGCTTCTGGTAACGCTATCTCGAAAATGTTACTCGAACCTACGAAAAAAGTTTTCAAACAGTCTCTTTTCTTTTTCCTTCATTTTCATTGAGACAATTATTCACTAGTTTACGGCGCAATTACTCCGGCGATAACGTTCTTGCGTGCGCGACAAGCACAGGGTCGCGTAAATTGCTATAAAACCGCGGCAGCTGCCACTTAACGAACGTGGTATTTTTCAATCACCTGCGTCTCGTCAAGCTGTATTGCCAGAGAATTTCAGAAGTAATCTTCCAAACTGTTTCTCATGTTATATCATGCGCTAAGCGTAATCGCATGGGGATTAGTTTCTCCCTTTTGCCATTGTTTCATTTTTGTTTTAAACGGTTTTTGTTAAACTATGTGTTCATTCTTTACCCGCGAATGAATTTCCGTAGTTAATTTCTTTTTGCTCCTCGCTCGAATAATTTTGCCCCCCGTTTTATCCAGTGGATCGATCGATTACACCTGTGTCTTCAATGTACTCTGTTATCAGAGAGATATTTTAACGATGCTTACGATTTTCACATCGGTGACGGAACACCACTGTGACAATAGCAATTTCATGGAATCGTTCAATAAAACGCCGAAGAACCGCGGCAGGATTCGCGGGACACGAGCCGGTCGGTTTTTCGTCCACTTGTTTGACTCTTCGTACACATTTCTTCGGCCATAATAATCCAACGGCATCGTAGGACAGAGAGCCGTTGGAGTAGTTGGAGCACACGCGCGCGGCCCCGTGTCGTAGCAGCTACTGACTGGCTCTGCGACTGTATCAACACTACCCTCCTGTGGAACGCATCAACCCTCCGTCACACTCGAAGCCCTGCCTCGTTCCCTACTACCCTACCTTCCCTCTCCCTCCCGTTCATTCTCTTCCTCGTTTCCTCCAAACCGTCTTACCCTGTCCCACGTCACGCCTCGCGAATTCTGTTCCTTTCATTTTGCCGCGTGCGACTGTTTAAATCGTGGATCATAATTCTCTCGCGGGTAGGAATTAAAGAAAGCCAGAACGAAATGTAAAGAAGAGAGGAACGGAAGAAGTGGAAGTTTTTTTTATTCCACCGGTTGTCAGCATTGGCACTTTTAGTCTTGTAAGAAGTACTTTGATAAATTATTGTCGTCGTACGTAAGGAGCTAATCCCGTGATGGCCGGTATGCGCGTGTGCACGTGTCCCATGTAGATGGTCTGGGAGCGAAAGGCGAGGAAAATAACGGGACCGGGGTTGTGTCTTTTGATTGCTGCGAAAGTTGGTTCACGGGGAGGCTGGAGGTAATAAAAGACAAATTTTAGAATATTACGATTCGGTTAAGCGGAGCAGGTTACTTCTCGCAGAATGAAGCTGCAGAATTTTCCCTTCTTCGGTTCATAACTTCGGTTCTGTCACCGAGATAGAAGAAAAAATTTGACGAGTAATTATAAATTTCCAAGCCGTCACGTCGCGAGTTGGGAGATTCATATCGAATCCACATTGCGCATTACTTACTACGCGTTTCAGCGTTGCTTTGTGTTTGCAACCAGCGCGGTTCTGTTTCGTTGTCCGAAAGTTTCGCGCATCGCGTTCTCATTAAATTCAGGCATCGAAGTTAATCGGGTTCGTAGCGATACCCGGAACAAGTTCTCGCAACAGGAACGAACAGTGAGGGAAAACTGATGCGAGCCATCCAATTATAGCGGCGGATCGTGTAGCTATGTCGGATAAGACGCGCGATTATCGGGTTTGTCAAATGGCGGACAGATTCATTTTCCGAAAAAGAATTTCCCTTTTGACGGGTGCGTGACAGTTATACAACACGTCGGATGCTTTTTCATGGAGCCAGCGCATCGATTCGGACCGCTTTTGGCGTTGTTTTACTTTGACGTTTCTCTTTTTTCGCTCGTTCCCCTTGTATTATTATTCCTTTCATTGCATCACGCCGGATCGCTCCTTCTATTGGAAACTTGTAATGGGTGCGGTAGGTTTGAAAGGATTCGAGACCAACATCGCAGGAAATGCCATAACGGTATTTCTCGGGCATTACGTCGCGTCGATGGTATCGGTCTGCAGCGACATAAAAAAAATTCCCATGTTGCAAAAGGACGGAAATTACTTCAAAAGCGAGTTCAAGCTCCTCCTTCTTTGACCCCTCCGTCGAGACTTTAATTTCGTTTTCCTTTTGGCTCGAGTAAAACGGCGATGTTTGGAATGGAACTTGGAACGAGATGGATACACTGGAATAAAAGTGAATGATGTGTAGTAAGCATCTGTGCGGATAAAGTATGCGATACCGAAAAACATCATCGGCGACGTGAATTTCATTGGTTCCTCTAGACTCGATGAATCTCCATATCCCTTCCAGTCGATGGTGAAAAATAGGATGACACGTGCAAGCGTTAAACGTTCCTTCACTAAGTTCCGAGAACTGCGTGCCCAGAACTCGTTGCGGAGTATCTTATTAACGAAAGCGTTCGCTTTTTGCCTACGATATCCTAACTGAATATTATCCCTCGCAACAAGCAGAGAGGCGTTATATTTACACGATAAGGAAAGTTTATGAGGCAATTTTCTTCACCAACAAGCCACAAACTTCTGCGTAATTTCAGTCCTTTCCTTTCAGTGGTTTCGTTCCTTCTTTTCCCCTAACTTTCCCGCCCCATTTTTTGATATTTATCGTCTAGTGGTAAAAAACCAGAAAATAAGTATCTACACCTGAGACATCTCTCTGGAAAAAGAAGAAATTTCGCGCAATCATTGTATCCCATTGAACGTTACCCTAAATAATTCGTGGATTGATGGTTAATTGAACGTTTAATCGACCGTTTCCTTCAGTGGACAAGGTTGCTTGTATCTTATCTAGTCGGATTATCACAATTAAAACGAAATCCGATACGGGCGATTCGATATTTCAGGATAATTGATTCGATGCGAATAATGGGAGGGCTTTCTAGACCGTTGAAAATTCCAGGTTCAAAATGTTACAGGCATTGTTGCATTATTCATCGAGGAAAATGGGATGAACGCGGGAAACGCGTAGTCTAATTTCAAAGAGCAAATATCTGCAGCTACGATCGAAGTTTCATCTTTTTGAAGAAACACTTTCAAGTCGTAGAGAAGAGGTCAGAAAGTGGAGAGTCGCTGCGCGTGAGCGGGCGTAGAGAATATTTTTTCAGACTGCTGTTGTTATCGCTAGGCGAATTAACTTTTTAATCGCCGCGTGATAAAAGAAGATAACGATGGATAAATTAAAATCTGCATTTTAACAGGTTATGAAATGACGTTGCTAATGAACAAGTTTGTACCTTATAAATATTGAAAATCGATAAACGCAGAGGCAGAAATGATACAACTTTCATTTTTTTTTCTCACTTTCTTTCGAACAAAACGTATGCGGCGAAACCGACGAGTCTGTTCGATTTCGTCGGCACAAAGGGTGTATGATTGTGTTTAGTGGTTCGCTATAAATTGGTTACAACTACCTTTAAATATACCAGCATCGAAACATCGTCGATCGTTATACAATTCTCGAGTCGTATAGGAAATGCATATGAAGTCTATTATACTGGGCTTCCTCTATTACACTAGATACACTATATTACACTATCCTTTATGGTACGAGTTTTCATATTTTCTTCATAGTTTGCAGCATGAAAATTTAATGCAGTCATTTCGAATTGGCTGCGAGGTGAAGAGGTGTATCATTTTAATTCGAAACGTTACATTTTTCAGTTAACAGGAACTTTGCTGAACCAGGATGCTTTAATTTTTCCATAATGAAATGTTGCTTCTTATTTTTGCCTCCTTTTAATTAAATTTTATTATTCTGTAACGAGGCGTCACTCGTTTCCCTCCGTTGAAGCTGCACACCTCTAACTCTCGCACTTCAGGCTTGTGAGCGAATTTTTTCTCTCTTGTGTTGTTTAACGGGTGTTTATTAACATTCACTCGAGCTTCGCTGTTCGTTTTCAGCGTCACCTTAAAGTTCTCTCGAGATCTCGTCGTTCTGCTCCCAGCGGTTATGAATACAAACTGCTCCTTCTTTTATTCTTCAGTTCCTTGAAAATCGAATAAATTCGCTATTTTTCCACCTCATCCGCTTCATAAATACAGAATACACCATGGTTCTTATTTTTATTTACATGACTGGCTACCTGGCCGTGTCAAGCGTCGACGGTTACACGAAAAATCGTCCAACAGAGGACGAGTCTTCCACCAGAAGAGATGCTTCCGCGTTTATGGAATATCTGAAGCATCGTTCTCGAGTTAATGAGTGTGAACGAGAAATTTCTGTGTCGCTCTTCTTCATACTTTTTTTTTCACTCCGTCTTAATTAATGATTAATTGACACTATCGTAGCGTCTCGTCTTCTTTGATATACTACGTGAAATATCTTTCCGTTTGAACAGGAAAATCGTGGACGGTGACGCCTGATCCGTGCTATTATTTGTAAATATTTTTGTCTAATGAATAAAAAAGAAGATATAAACGTTTCCAATTTAACTAGATAATTATAAAAATCGTTCTCTAGGGCTCGCTCGACGGTGCCGACATTTTTCTTTTCTGCGCAAATCGTAATTAAAATTGAAAAGCGATTCGACTAATTTCAATGGGAAAGTTAATTATCCACGAACAGCTAGAACGAGGAAAACGAAAAAGCTGGAAGCCTTCACGTGCAAAAGAAGGTCAACGTGGGATTACAATAATCATATGCTAACTCAACTAGTTTGCCGTTATATTACATTCATTACCATCGAACTTTCGTGTAGTTATTAACTTCAACCTGTGTAATTTAATAAAATTCACGTTCAGTAAAGAGTTCATTTGCAAAGCAGCGTATTTGACGTGTTCCTTTACACAGAAGAATTTTATACAGCCAGTGCGCTGGGCACAAAAGTTTGTTCCTTTACGCGAATAAAGTACATAATTTTCATACCATGATTCCTTTTTCATCTCTCTGTTTTATTCAATTTTAGACGAGGTTTTCCTCGAACGCGTCACGATATCGTGGCCAACCAGTGGGTTATGAAAATTGTTGAAATATTTGCGCTATGGAATTACGTATGTTCCCTACGTACGAATCTCCCGATACGTATACGTGTTCCACGTTCGCTGAGAAGCTTTAAAAGAAAAAGAAAAAAACAGGAAAAAAGAGGACGTCGGAAAAAGAAAAAAGTGGAAAAGGCTAGGCGAGAGTGGAATAGCAACACCTCCACGTCCGATCTGCAGAATATCCGAGTGCACGCGTTTTAAGCACTGCCCATAAAAGTATTAATAAAAACTCGAATACTACTTTGAATATCAACGAGATTGCGTCAGTAAGAGTACATGGGTGGAGGAGCTTGGACGTTAAAAACTGTAACCCGCATTACACCTACCATTACTTTGTAGCGAGATTAAACGTTGAGGTTTGAATATTTAATTAAACAAGTAGTGAGGAACGGCATTGCACCGACGATAGACATTCGCGGAGTAATAAAGCGTGCTTCTTATTGAGCTCGTAAAATTTCTGCATTTATGGCTAGCGTGCTTCGTGTTTAGTTTATAATATAGTCAAGTTTCTCGAAAATTATGTGTACGATTGTACAATTTTTGTTACTTTTAATTTTGCTCTTGTTTGAGGAAAATTGTTGGTCACTTAATTGCCAGTCTGGTATATTGATTGATATCACTGAAAATTAAAAAAAGAATAAATGGTTTTATATATCGGCAAATATTTCTAAATCTAATTGAATTACGCAAATAGTTGTAACAATTCGAGTTTCGTGAAGATTTTTAAAAGTTATCAAATTTTGATATTGGAGAGATTGTTGTTACCGGTAAAAGCTACGAGTTAGCAGTGACAGCTCTATTACTTCCCTTACGACTATGATCAAAGTACGATCACCAAAGTCGTACAATTTTACCGTCTTTCGAAATGTTACCAATTCAGCACATGGCTCCAAATAGGTACCGGAAGTAGCAATAGTGATCCCAGTAGATGCATCTTGTCCGCGATAATAATAAATAAATGATTAAGAAGTAAACTCGCGAAGAATAACAATAATTCTCCTTTAAAACGTAAATGTAGCTTTAGTTTACATAAAATTTATAAATGATTATTACCAATAGTTGTGAGTAATCGTTAAGAATATTAACTGGTAAAAAAAATTGCGAAAATCGGTAAATTACGGCCAATTTTAACAAAAAATCAATTTAAAATTTCAGCGCAGGGGTGGGGAGCCACGGGTATATAAGGAGTGCACTTCCGTTGATTTAATCAGTTGCTCGATAGACGCGGTACCGATCGGAGCTGCTCTTGGGCCTAGTTGAGGAAGATGGACCATGATCAACGTGTTATGATGGTGGTGGGGGACCACGAAGAGGGTGCTGTCCTCCATGGTGGCGGACACTGGTCAGCCTGCTGATCCCTTGGTAGTGGACAGTTGTCAAGCGAGCTGAGTCGATGGTGGAGGATTACGGAGAGGGTGCTGACTGCATAGTAGTGGACAATGGTCAGCTAGCTGAGTCGATGGTAGAGGATCATGGAGAGGATGCTAGCCGCTGATGACGTCACTTGTCTGCGAACGGTGAGTTTGTACAAACCGAATTTTTAATTAGAGGTGGTGGGGTAGATGAGGTAGCAGTAGTAGTAATTTTGATATATACTTGAACAAACTGGAGGGCTATCAGCTAGCGCATTCGACTGAATGCTAGCATATATAGCCCTCCTATTTTATATAACTGTAATCGTTCTTTTTATTAGTTTATCGGTTTAAAAAATTAGAGATTGTTATGTATTGAGAATAGTTTCGCGATTGAATGACTAGTGTATACTGTGAACAATCTCGGGATTGAACGATTAGTTTTATTACTTTTATTCGTTTTATGATTTATTATTTGTTTTTCTTATTTTTCAATTTTAATTTTCTTTTTGCTACCAAACTTTTGTATTTGAAGAATTTAGCTTTTTGCAATTGCTACCGAATTTTTGACGTGTCTCCGAATTCTTGACATGTTACTGAAATATTTTTGGGCTTCAGAGAATTGAAAGTCCACACCTATTATATGTTAGATTTATAATAAAAATAGTTTATTAAAGTAACGATATAACAAAATAAAAATAGTGTATTAGAGTAACGATAAAAGAATTCCTAATAAGTTGCGTGCGTAAGCAAATAGCCGTGCTGCGCACCGTATTCGTACTCCATTTGTCATTACACGAGTTTAAGAGAAAAGTTGAATGAAATCTTGGTACCTCAGTGCCGAGGCTGCATATAATGGAAGGGTGGATGGGATTTGGGTTTGGGTATAGGTCCCTGCGTACTCATCTCTAAACGTGGAGGCAAGTATGCAGGGACCTAATTCCTTGATAACGTTTTTGAAAGACCGGTCTTTCTAAAACGATATCGAGTAACATTAGATTTAAGACTTAGATTTAAGAGTTAAATTTAAGAGTCAGATTCAAGAGTCAGATTTAAGAGTCAGATTCAAGAGTCAGATTCAAGAGTCAGATTCAAGAGTCAGATTTAAGTTATTTGCGTAAGGATATCAATGTTCGTTGCGATGTTCTTGTCAAGTGTCGATATTATTCCATTATTCCATATTCTGTTTTATTTCGCATCTCTTTTCGTTCGAATTCTTATTCTGTCATTCTTCGTTGGTATCTGATCTCGCTCCTTTATCTCGTACTTCAGATTTCTATGAAAATAAATCAAATTTCTGCGTTACTCGTGGGATCGCCGAGGGATGAGAATACGTCTTTAGTTATAATTAATTTAGATTTATATGCTAAATAATATAATTTTAATTACTATTGTAATGAAATTGTAAAAGAATACATTTTCTTACCCAAAGTAAACACAACCTATCCCTATTTTCCTTATACTTCTCGTTTAAGAAAACAGAATTACTAATTGATCTAGTGCAAATCAATTCATATTTGCTTGGTATTAATAAATCATTTAGCTGCGCATTCGCTTGCATGCATCGCATGCTGCATGTAAGTAAGGGTTCCTGCGCAGTCACCTCCACGTGGTGGACCTGGGCCCTTGGTAACGTTTTCGAGAGACTGCTCTCTCGAAAACGATATCAAGCTAAGGACTACGCGCGTAGACATAAGTATTGTTGTAAACTCGGTGCTAGAAGTACCAAACCAGTTGGAAGACCATGCTTCGTAACTTCTGATAAAGCTAGATAGATTTTCCACTTGTACAAAGATTACATAGATTTATCTTCAACAATTTTCCATGATGCTCATTCATTCTATTATTTCATTAACTTTACGCGAGATTAGAATAATTTAATTACTGGTACTTTTAGCACCGAATATTTTGCAATACAATTAAAATTTTCCAAGTCCTTTTCAGGACGTTGAAACTTTAAATTGGACAGCAAATAGTTTAGTTTAAGTTAATTTATAAGATCATATTTGTACTCATATAATGTAAATTTATAATTGTGTGAGCCTTTCCCTCTTATCCTGACTCATTTAAGTTAATTTTTACTATTATATTTGTACACTTGTGTAATGTAAATTTGTAATTGTGTAACCCTTTCCCTCTTATCCTGACTTCTTTCACTTATCACAACCGAGCGTAATTATTCTCGCTTTAATTTGTTCGTAAGAATGGTATCCCAGTTCATTGGGTACTAACAGATTCTTCGATATGTGGTAGAATAGTTGTTTCGAAAAAGGTATCTTGCATTTCTTTGTTGTCAGCGATAAAATCATTCATTTTCTATTCATATTCTATTCATAAAAACACGTCGGTCAAAATTCAGGGGCTCGTTTAAGAGAATCCTGCATAATCTATGGCAATTTCTATCTCTTTGTGGTGTTTGTTCTCGAAAGAGATTGGTCTGATTGTTGGAAATTCACTCCATTCCTAATTTATTTTAATTTCTACGTTCATCGTTGGAACGTCGTTGGATACGTTTCTGAACGTAAAGTTTAATCAATGATTTTATATTTATCTATTTTGTGATCGCAAAGTGGTTTCATTATTCTTTTTACATTTAGAAATAAGAAAATGGTATTTTCGGTGAATACAACGTTGGAGATATCACTATGGTATTGTTTTACGTCAAAAAATCTCCATTTCCACAATCTTTAAGATTCTTTCCAATTGCTTCACGCAAACAGGCTATACGAAATTCTATTAGGAGAATCACTATTAGGAGAATCACTATTAAGAGAATCTTGAAATTGGACGTATTTTCTCCGTTCTTGTCAAAAATTCATTGGTTTTGGGGCGAATTTCAACAACTTCACCAACTTCGTCGAGAATAATACCCCTAATCCTTTCCACTTCCTTTGTTATCAAATTTATATGATTACTATGATGAAATTGTTATGACTATTGTAATGAAATTGTTATGATTACTGTACCAAACTTTATATATGTATTGTACTGATTATTGTAATAAAATTGTACGGAAACACATTCTTCTTATTCAGAGGGAAACACACACTTTGATTTATTCCGTTTATTTTTGAGTCGTTTTAAAGTAGAATAATAGAATTTAAAGTATCCTTTCGTATTGCTTTTTGTGCAATACTTTAACTTTTGTAAAATAGAATCATCGTATAATCATTCTATAATAATGTTTCTCTCTGAATAAGAAAGTGTTTCCTTTTGCGATTCGTAAAGTCCATACTGCAATTTCTAGAATTCTTTAGTAGATTTTAGAAAATGTATTATGGATCTCGGTTTTTTAACTGAAATAGAGTCAGATCTCGGTACCTTCTGTAACGAGATCGTAAATATGTAATGGACAGTGGATGGGATTTGGGTTTAGGGGTGGGTCCTTGCGTAGTCACCTCCACGGGGTGGACCTGGGCCCTTGGTAACGTTTTCGAGAGATTGCCTTCTCGAAAACGATATCAAGCTAAGGACTACGCGCGTAGACATAAGTATAATTGTAAACTTGACGCTAGAAATACCAAGCTAGTCAAAAGATCGTGTTTTGTAGCTTCTAATAGAGATAGTTTGATTTTTCATTTGTATAAAGATTTCATAGATTCACTTTTAACAATTTTTTATTATTTCATTAATTTCGTTAGAGATTAGAATAATTTAATCACTGGTACTTCTAGCGTCGAGTCTTTTTCAGTACAATTGAAATTTCCAAGTCCTTCTCAGGACTTTGAAACTTTAAATTGGACTGCGAATAATTTAGTTTAAGTTAATTATTGCCATCCAATTTGTACATTCATGTAATGTAATTTTAATAAGATAATCATCCCCTTTTATCCCGATTTCCCCCGTTTTTATTATTAATTATATATGGTGACTTCTATCTCGCTATGGTGTCCCTTCGATGAAGGGTTGTTTGATCGTTCGACGTCTGATGGTTTGACGTTTGAAGGTTTGATGGTTTGATGTTTGATGGTTTGATGTTTGATGGTTTGATGTTTGATGGCTTGATGTTTGATGGCTTGATGTTTGATGGCTTGATGTTTGATAGTTTGATGATCGATGGTTTGATATTTGATGGTTTGATGATCGATGGTTTGATATTTGATGGTTAGAAAATCACTTTCTTTCTGGTTTATTCTGGTTTACTTAAATCTCTGTTCGCCGTTGGAACGCCGTTGCATCGCCGCTGGATCGCTGACGGATGCATGCGTTTTTAGTCATAAGTACTTGTATATTGTACATCTCTGTAATTTAATTGTAATCGTATTGTAAAGAAATACGTTTTCTTACCCGGAAAGAGAAATAACTGTTCCCCTTTCTTGCACCCCTCGTTTATCAAGACAGAACTTTTAATTGTTCTCGCGTAAATTAGTTCGCGTTTATTTGCTCGAGCACTCTAACTTTATGATTCGTAAGATCGCTTCACGTAGATTTCCTCTTTTTTCTTCCTTTTTTCCCCTTTCCCTTTTTTCCCTTTCCTTTTTTTCTCCTTCGCTCGAGATTTAGATTCTAATCGTCACGCAGGGAAACAGTTGCGACTCAATCAAACCGATGCGTGTTTGTCGTGGCCACCTGGATCTTCACGGGTTCAGCCGTGGACGCGCTCACGATGGAGCGGGCTGAGTGGTTCCCAACCCGAGGCGCTGGGGTCTGACCTGCTGTAAGACGGATTCGGGCGGTTCCACGAGGTTCGTCTCTATCGCAGAGCAATCCTAGAGTTGGGCCTCGCTGGGGTTCAGATGGACATCTCACTCACCGTCGGGGAGAGCGCGGTTGCGATTGTTTCGACGTAAGACGTGGCATAAAACTTGCTCGCGATTCGCGTCGGGTACGGTTTGCCAAATGGCTAACGCGGAAGCATCGGATTGGAATGCTCTTTAATATAATAGTAGAATTTAGAGTATCGTATCGTAGAACCTTTTGCGAGACACTTTCGTTTGTCGAAAGTGTTGGAAGAGTCACTTAATAAATCTCTCTTCGGGTAAGACAGTGGTATTTCTCGTCACCCCTTTCGTAAAGTCCATACTGCATTTCTAAATATCTGATAGATTTTAGGAAATGTATTATGGATTTCGCGTTTATTAAATTCAAGTAGAGTCAGATCTCGGTACCTTTTGTACCGAGATCGTAAATATATAATGGAGGGTGGATGGGATTAGGGTTTAGGGATGGGTCCCTGCGTAGTCACCTCCACGGGGTGGACCTGGGTCCTTGGTAACGTTTTCGAGAGACCGGCCTCCCGAAAACGATATCATGCTAAGGACTACGCACGTAGATTATATAATTAGTTTAATTAGAGAATAAGATATAGTTTAAGTTAATTTTTGCGTTCGTCGCTGGACCGCCGCTGGACCGCCGCTGGACCGCCGTTGGATGACTTGATATAACTTGTTAAATTTATCGTGCCTCATCGAAGGAGGGTTGTTTGATTCTTTAATGTTCGATGGGTAGGTGATTGATATTCGGAAATCCGCTTAGTTTTTGGTTTATTCTGATTTATTTTAACCCCTCCCTTCGCCGCTCGAACGCGGCTGGATGTCGTGATATAACTTACTACATACTCTCCATTAATATAATTTAATTACGTTCCATCTTTGTTCCTTTCCCATGACTATTCTCATGCTAATCAATTCATTCGGTATTAGTAATCTATTCAGTGATCAGTACATGAGTTATCTTAAGTATTGAAACTGAGAGCAGGTGTAGTTGAAATAGAAGTAATCATTCTGTGATTAAAGAAATATATGCGACGGTGGAAAATCAGGGAATTGTTTAAGTAATCCGGCATCTCTCTCTCTCCATCTCTCTTTCTCTCTCTTTCTGTCTCCATGGTATCTTCCCTTGATCAAAGGTTGGCTCTTGATTTCAATAATTACAACAACAGAAAATTTAATTCTGTAGTCGCAAAGTGACTTCATTATTCTCTTTAAATTTGGAAATGAGGAAATGATATTTTCGGTGAATGCAGCGTTTGACGCATGGTATTGTTTTACGTAAAGAAATTGCCATTTCCACGTTTTCCAAGGTTCTTTCCAATTGTTTCACGCAAATAGGCTGTACGAAATTATAATTGAGAATGATTATTAGGGAATCGTGAAATTTGACGTATTTTCTCCGTTCTTGTCAAAAATTCAATGGTTTTGAGTCGAATTTCAACCAATCCTTTTCATTTCCATTCTGTTATCCAATTTTTATGATTTCTATAATAAAATTCCTGTGATGTCAATAAATAATTTCAACAGATATTTCTATGTTCGCCGCTGGATCGCCGCTGGATGCGTATATTATTAGTCATAGATAATAGTAATTATAATTAGATAATAATAATTGTAATAATAATTGTAATGAAATAGTAAGGGAGTATGTACATTGTCTTATCAAGAACGAAACCATAGAATTTTTCCTCAAAATCCCCGTTTTATCGAAATTGAATATAATTATTCTTAGTCTCCATTTGCACACTACTGATGTTTATCAGTAATAGTTTTATTACTCTGCGTACTCGCTGGCATGCATCGCATGTGGCAAGCAAGTAGTGAGCACGCTAACTTAATGTTTCACGTAAGTCGCTGCCATGAGTAGCTCCATGGGTCGAAAAGACTGTGGTTTGGAAAGTGGACAGCGCCGGAAACATTTAGTTAGCAAATCTACGTCATTACGTAGATCCACGTGAGTATGTAGAGTACCTTTGGTCACGTCGCGAATGTTATGTTCACTTTTCTCTTTGATTTATTACTTATCACAAGTTTGTCCAACTTTAATTACCTTTTTAATTTCATTTTTTCAAAATAGAGTATAATAGAGTTTAGTGTTTATCACATAGTAATCCCTTTTCGAAACGCTTTAATGTTTCTAAAGTGTCGATAAAGAGACTTTGTAAATTACTCTCTGGATAAGAACATGATATATAATTCCAGTCTCTTCTTCCCTTTCGCGATTCGTAAAGTCCACGTTGCAATTTCTAAGAAAATGCACCATGGATTTGGCGTGTATTGAATTCAAGTAGAGTCGGATCTCGGTACCTTCTGTACCGAGATCGTAAACATGTAATGGAGGGTGGATGGGATTAGGGAAATATGGATGTCTTCCTGCGTAGTCACCTCCTCGTTGGTGGACCTGGGTACTTGGTAACGTTTTCGAGAACCTGGTCTCTGAAAGACGATATCATGCTAAGGACTGCGCTTGTAGACATAAGTATTGTAGTAAACTTGATGCT
Organism: Xylocopa violacea; assembly: GCA_963969225.1. Lineage (NCBI taxonomy): Eukaryota > Metazoa > Arthropoda > Insecta > Hymenoptera > Apidae > Xylocopa > Xylocopa violacea. The sequence goes on from CAXAJV010000789.1 coordinate 2,828,764, forward strand.
AGATGTACCAAACTAGTTAAAAGATGGTGGTCGTAGCTTTTGATAGAGATAGATAGATTTTTCACTTGATCAAAGGTTTCATAGATTTACTTTCAACAATTTTCTATGATACTCATTCATTCCATTATTTCCTTAACTTTGCGCGAGATTAGAATAACTGGATTACTGGTATCTTTAGCATCGAGTATTTTGCAGTACAATTTAAATTATCCAAGTCCTTTTCAGGACTTGGAAATTTTATTTACGTTGTACTTCACGTAATAGTTGAAGCCATAATTTAAATTAAGTTAAGTAAAATTTTACTCTCGTGGAATCAACCTGGAACCATCGAAGAATTCTACTTTCCCAATTTAAATCAAATCTTTATCTGGCAAGAGGTTTTATGTCTGCAATAATTCACATTTTATGAGCTTTGGAATATTTTTAATTCGGTCCTCCCTTTTGCGTAAAATATATCCACGAATCTTGCAAGAACTGCTACTTTATCAATTTTGAATCCTATATTGTAGAGGGTGTAAAAATTTGTACGCGATCAATATTTCGGACAGTAATGGTACTAAAATTCAATTAGATCAGTGGCCTATCTTGTAGCTCGTCGGTACTAGGATAAATCGAGACGAAGTTATCGACTTGTGCTTGCAGAGTATCACGAGCTTACCGACAGGCGATACTTGAGCTTGCAGTGCACCGTGGAAAGCTTCACGACACCTCCGTATCGACTCGTCTCGATACCTGCATGTTATCTATGCGGGATTCTAGACTTCTGCAGAAGCAAATTTCGTTGTAGATACAATCGCAGCACGGAGCAGAAAATCTCCTTACCGATATTCAATCAATTAGCGTATATGTTGCAAGTGTATTATATTCGTACAAGAATTCAATTAGTCGATCAGAAATCGTTAGAATCACGCAACAAGCAAAGACAGAGAATCTCGCGAATTTTTTGAAACATTCGCGACATCAATCTCGAAATTTGTATTAGCATTGCATTCTCATACAGCAACTTATAAAAGGAATTCAGTAACTCAATACTTCTGCCAGAGTTTTTCATTTAGAAACGCTATGTCCGCTCTGCCTCATCTTTGCAGTGTTTGCACGTTTCGTTCGCCTGCTTTCGCATTCGTGCTGCGGTGAAATTGTCAGTATCGCGACGTGATCTCGCGGAAACACATGAATAATGTCAACTTTCAATGCGAATTCGCTTTCACCGAGTGTCGGGCTATTGCTACGGACATCAAATTTTAATATCCGCACTTTACTTTTCCGCCGAGTGCATGGGAAGTTGTGTTCTTTTCATTAGAATTTTTATGCCTCGTAACGGTCCAGCCGCCAGCGACTAAATGTCTTCTCTAGTTAAGAGATGATCTACTCTGGGGAATGGAGTTTCCCTAGCCTGTATAATGGAAGCAAACGAAACGTCAAGTATTCTTCGTTACACGGAAATCTAACAATGGCGAAGGGTAGGAAAGATGCTTTCATTCGGATGAGGCGGTCTTCTATACGCGCGTTCTTACATCTTTTTTGTACGTAAAAGGATGAGGCTGTATTGTTCTGTTTTGTTGCATCTCGATGGGTATTTAAAAGCAGTGTCGCATGTTTTTGGTGTAGATTCTGATTGTTTCGGAACAAGGGAAATTCTAATTACCTATTTCTGTAGGAGAGTGCAGTATCGTGATATAACGCACGTCTATCACGAATGCAAACTATCTCACGGTAAACTAGCAGTGTGATAGCTCTGCATTTACGATTTCCTTCTCGAGGAAATTGAATTCTATAGAGCTTATCGTTTCAGAATTGTCTAGTGCCGCTTCTTGTTATATTATATCTTAATTTTTATTCTAAGTGAAAGACAAATATGACAACTACTAGATAACTTTGGAGAACGTGTATTAAAGTTAGAATCATTTTGAAGTTTCGACATTTAGATTAGCGATGTTAACTATTCAGTTGATCTTCATTGTGTTTGTGACACAGTAATAATTCAGTAATTGCGTACGTTAACAATTTTAAACACCAAATTACTTTGTGAAAATGGTTCGATTAAAGAAATTTCGTTCGACACACGATAGGCTTTACAGCGAAGCAGTTTGCGCCCTCTGAATTGTGTTAATTAGAAACTTGATTGTAGGTCCAACGCGCGTTTTCGCTGGAGCTATCATTCACGTCAATTAAAATAGCTCTGCGCTAACAATTCGTTAACTGGTTTGCTTCAATGCCCCGCGAAATTACCCACTAGCAAAAACGTAATCCGTGTGTTGATTCCATTCAAAGGAAGCAAATTAGATTAAATATCCAGAATTTGAATCTCTGGGGAGACGTAAACCGTATGCTGAAATTAATTCATAATTATGTAATGGTCGCTAGGTCATAGATGTTTCTATTGAAGTTTCATTTTCGTAGCGTTCAGCTCGTTAGGCATTGCATATTTTTAGAACCTGAAGTAGAAATACAAATTTTTCTTCTCCGTTCCGGGCGGAGTTTTGTGTAACTTTCCGTTCGGTATCCCAACAGAGTATACTCTTCTTTCTTCAAGGGGTACAATTTTTTACCACCACTGCATGGCTATAGAGGCTCATGTTCACTGTCGAAAGAAACGGTCCTAGAATCTATCAAACCTGGTCGCGCATCGATAATCGTGTAGAAAGGATAAATTAACATCTGGCATTGGCCAAATATCTAGGTCGAGAATTTACTGAAGAATCATTGGAGAGAAAAAACGACAATACGAATCTCCGACACAATGTATACAATGTATTCACACTCGCTTCGAAATGAGAAAGGGTGATAAAATGAAATACAAGAAGTAAAAGCAACGGTTCGGTATTTCCACAGACGAATTCGTTACGTCAAAGAACGCGATGTAACCGATGTAAAATTCGACGAAGTTCAAGTACGCGTGACGAGGCTTCTTTTATTATACTACGTTCGTTCTTTGATTTGAAGGTTGATGAAACTTCCTGTCGGGTTGATTCATTTGGTAAACATGGACCTGGCATTTCGCGGAGAATAATAGATTAACATGACTCGTGACAGAGAGGAGAGAACGGAAAAGTTGGAAGAAAGTTGCCGCAATTTCATCTAGCACCGCGCCGCGTAAGTTCGTTACACGGGCGGAATTTTCCATATAAAGCATCGCGCACGCTGAACATCTTATCGCTTCTTTGAGCTATCGCTGTGAGATTCCCCTAGCCTTCAAAGCAGTTAAAATTTTCACAGTTTCAGTGGAATCGTGCCCACAGCGTGACCTACATTCGCGGAATTTCATTTTTCTCCCTATAATGTGACTGCATGTGATTGCAATGTTGGATTGAAAAATTCAAAGTACGCAATGGTTCCGTAGACCTCCGTGAGATGTTCGCGAAGTTTCGCATTGTCAATTTCACTTGTCGTATCTTGGAAATGAACGAACTTAAGCAAATCGAACATTCTCTTTATCTCTCAAAAAGAATGAAGTCGGCAAATAAGCGGTGTTCTTTCCATTTTTCTGATCTTCGCAAATAATTAGTAACAATGTGGTGAAACGGAACATCTTTTTCCTTTAAAGAGAAATTCAATTTTCTTAGTCGTTTAACTCGAATTGTTTCTCTAATCAAAAACGTATTAAACACGTTGACAGTTGCTCGCGGGTATTGCTGAAACTCGTACGAATTTACATTTCCGACGCGCGAATGCATCGCACTCGTCAATCATAACATCAATCTACAACATCGGACACCGACGACCATTGAATTATCAGCCTTCAGCTAATCAACTGACAAAACAACACGTACCTTTGATAAAGTCCACAGCCATTCCCAAGCCGTACGTATCCTTGTCGTAATCGTCGAGAATGTAGGCGCCGATCTTAACACCGGGTACAATTCCACGATCGTTGAGCCTGTCCAGAGTGTAAAGCATCACCTCGAGCGCTTGAACGTCACGTTGCGGCATCACTGGCCCGCAGGTGATGGTATCCTTCCTCTCATGAACCATCATTAGACGACTCAACACTAGATTATACTCGACCATCGCGCTGTGCTTAACTGGCCACTGATTCGGCGGTTCCAGCTCATGCGACGAGTTGTTCGTCGTTTGCGAGGACGCCTCGTCCATGGTAACGGTTCATGGTCAGAAGAAGTGGCGATCATGTCAAAAGTGAACAAAAATTGGTTCACGTCGTTAATCAATCCGATGGTCGACGTTTCGGCGGTAACTGGAAGTTGTTCCCTCTCTGTAGACGAAAGCGCGAGATTTTCGTTAAGGTAGTTGCCCAGAGAACCATTCGTACTTTTCAAACGGGAGCGAAACCTTTGATCAATCCTGCACTCTGGAGACGAATTCTAGTGGACGTGTCAACGAGACTCTTAGCCCCCCGGGAGCATCGTTGCTGGCATTCGCTTGGACGTATTCCATTTGCATGGTCGAGGCGGTTCTTCGTTGGACCTCGTCCTTAACCCACGTCGGCGTAGAAGTTCGTCCCGACACCGGGCCTCCGACCTTCATAGATGAATCAAGTTTCAGGCTCGTCGATGTCGAAGTTTGCACCGTGGACGACCTGGACTTTCGTTCTCTCGTAGGATGATCGATCACCGGGATGGGCATCGTGCTCAAGGAGTTAAACCCGTCGGACGGATTAACTTCGTTCACCGTTCCATTATCCAACGAGCGGGTTTGAGCCCTCTCATTTTTCGAGCTAAACCCGACGGACGGTTCATCAGGCTTAATGTCGCAGTCATGTTTGAATATTTCGATTCAACGACTCTGTCGCCCTTGAACCGACGGGTTGCCGTTTCTTCGAAACCATTAGAGGATCGTTAAACGTTACTTCATCATCTTCTGTCAAACCATCCGTAGCTGTATCGAACCGTTCCGCCTGGTCGTCGATTTTCCTATTTATCGTCCCAATTGTTTGGATAACGGCTTTTCTAGACGCGGATGGTCGTTCAGAAGGGGTTAAAGGAAGCTTCGATTTCGAATATTTCGTTTTATTCACGAGCGATTGCTTATGGTTCGCGTTTATTTTGATATCCTTCGTAATCTTCCGCTCTTGCTCAGTCGAAGATGAGTTCCTGAACGTATCGTCGGAATTTCCCTCGCCGAATTCAGGAAGGCCACTGTTCTCCGACGTATAGCCCCTTTCGGTTAGACAGTTCATATCGTTTCTTAGGTACGAGGCACTCCTTGGCGCCGCAACAGAGCTATGCTCGGAGATCACGAGGACGCCGTCAGACTCCTTTATCACGTTACTTTGCGCAAAAGCCTCTTCCGTTGTCGCTTTATTCGCCTCTTCTTTAGCCTTATCAATCTCGCTCCGCGGTTGCGTCTAATTCCATATCTTGCGACGAATCCGCGCTCAAATTGAGTCTTATCGAGATCACATCGTTACTTAGACTTGAAACGTTTTCCGGTAACTGTGCATTGTCATTTCAACGTCGAATTCGGTTTGCCATTTAACATCGAGCTATCCGATAGCAGTGAATCGTTCTCACTCACCACATCTGGTGCTTCGAGTGTTACTCTGTTAACTCATCCTGTGCTTCCGTCGTGACTTGTTGAACTGAATTCATTGCTCAATGTTAAAGTACTCAAATTTAACGTCGAATCATTCCACTGCTGTACGTGTGCTGCAGCATCTCGATCGTCCAGTGAGTTATACTTAACGTTCTCTGAAATGAAGTCGATCTCCAATTCTGTCTCAACAATTTTCGCATCGTTATCCAAAAAATCATTTGTCGTTTCGTTGAAAGTAACATTCAATGAAGTTCCATCGTATTGCGACGAATGCAACGCGACCGCGTCGGTAGACGGAATAATATTTCTCTTCTCGCGGGTCGAAAAATTTCCACGGGTTCTCCTGTCTGCCTCATCATCGCTTCCATTTGTTGATATCTGTTTCACGGAGATTCCATTCAACTGGCGCGTATACTCCATCTCTCTCCGAATCAACGTTGATTTACGAGACGTCGAGTTTCACCAGGAACCTTCGAACTCTGAAGAATGAGGAGTCCTCCCTTCTGTCTTGATTGCTTTGACTCTTTTGCCTCGCGGCTCGCAAATCGAGGATCCCGAATTCTGGCAGAGGCACGACCACTCCAGATTTATTACATCACCAGAATCGAACGACCTCGGCTCTTCGTCAAGTTTTATTCCCGAATTTTTAATGGACCTTCTGCTCATCAACTGATACATGGAATTATCATGCCCGTCGACTTCTATTTCCCGATTTCCCTTTTGGTTTCAATTCTCCGTCGAACAGTTCACTAATAGAAGCGGAAGATTTATGAGTTTCAATGAAATATCGTTTCTGGATGTATCCTTTGGGCTCAGCATCCCGCGTATCTTTCTTACCTTTCGTAGATGCTCGTCTCTTCGCGTCTTTTAATCTTTTACGACCCGTCAGCGTTTTCAATTTCAACCGTCCAATCCTTAATGGTTGATTAATAGAGGTGGAAGACTCGGCGGAATCGATTAAATATTGCTCAAACGAGCCTTCCGACGGCTTCCTACCACTCAATCCCCCTGGATCCGCGAATTTCTCCGATTTCAATCCTGTTTCGAATGCTTTACCGATAGAAACAACGGATTCAGGAATCTCAGTCGAATGTCGCTTCCATTGCGGTTTCCTCGCCATCTCCCAAGCTCCGAGAACCCACGATACCGTCACCCTGAAAATAGTCCATAGTCCTTTGACCGTCCACCCTATAGGATCTTTTCATCCGAAGACGTCGAAGCTCGCCACTGAATCCCCCTTGCCTTCTCACGTCCTTGTTCTCTCGTCTGAAAGCCTTTAGCGAGTCGTCATTGTACGAATCCACAACAACGTGACCGTAATCAACGGTCGCATCGCCGCCTCTCTAGCGACGTCTTTCATCGCGACACGGGAAACCCGGGAGGATAAGCGGGGCTCTTCCGGAATATTCACTGAACTCCCGGTGAATCCGGTCGATCCCCTGGCAGTTGGCCCGGTTCGGCGTTTATCGCGTCGTTCCTTGTGGCAGTCGTTCGACGGGTCGGGATCCACGAATCGACGATCGCTCGACCGGATCGATCGATCGTCATCTTCGTCGGTTTGATTCGCGTCCACCGCCTGGGCGGTTCGCCAGGAAATTGCTCCCGACGACTCCTCCGTGATGTCATTCTTGACGAGTGGACGGAATGTTTGCCGAGCGGTAGTTGATGGCAATGATAACTTTTAAGGGTGCCGGGATGACGGAGTATTTGAATGGTTTTGGAATTTCAGGGATGGTTCATTAGCGCCGCGAGCCCCGTAAGCGACTTCGGCGCGGTTAACCGACAGCTGGTTGTTACCATAATCGAGCGGATACCGTTCGCCCGCCAAACTGTTTCGCAGAATCGATAGCACCACTGACACGGCCAGTACGGCCAGCCAACAGTTGTTCCGCCGCACCACCTGTCTCCCGTGACAAACATGTCCTGGTCCTACAAAAATACGCAGCGTCTCTGTGAATCCACCACATCGCATAATAAGACCTATCGATCTAGTAATCTTATGCTAATCGAGGAGAAACGTATCGAATATCGTTCTCTACGAGATGTACGTGTTTGTTGCACCGAGACGGTTCGAGGCAATTTGGTTGAAACTATTTGAATGGTACAAAAGGGTTAAATTTGATTCGCTCTGTTTGAGAGCGGTTTAATCTATTTGCAGAGGAATGGAAATGTTTGAAGATTAATTATTCATACGTATATTGTGTATGCAATCAACTTAGAGGTTAAGGGTTGAAGCTTTGTATTACAGATACGTGAAGTGCATTAATATCGTGGAGTTTATTTTGAGCTAAGTTATTAATCATGATGCAATAACGAACCAGTAAATATCTCTGCGAGTGTTGCACATTTTCGAAATTACAGAAGAATACCGCATAGTTGGAACTCCGAGCATTACACGTGCATAGTCAAAGCAGGAACTAACCTCGATCAAACATTGGCTATCAGTTAAGCGTGGAATATTGCCACTAAATTTCTCGTATCCAAATCGAAGGAGCCAGTGGCCGCAACAGGCGCATACGGAGTCCTGGTGCACCATTGTGCATATTTTAGCATCGGTGTATTGATTAATTGTGTTCAATGCGTTCATATTAAATTCTCCATCACTTCTGATAGTACCTTCAAGTGACTGTAAAAGATTAATACCCTGGAAATCCATTTATTTGAACAGCGTCGGTGGAAATCTCGCTCGTGCGAATGCTTTTTGTAGCCATAATACGTTGATCCGATTACTCTTAGTACAAGCGTTTTCATTTGGTTGGCACGGAGCCAAACTGCGAATTGATCGAGAGTGATTTTCATAGTTTCTATAAATCAGATTTATCGATCGCCTTTCTATAGACCGATACGATCAGCAGTATCGTTGATGGATCACCCTCGCGCAGTTAATCGAATGAAATTTTAATAATCCGAGAATATGATAGCTTAGGAACGAAGCTATCGCGATGTCGATATAATCTATACAATTGATGCAGAATTAATTACCACTCGGTTAACGCTATCTCGAAAGCCAATATAATCTCTTTAAGCGACATCTTATTGTTGCCAGGCCGCGCAGCGATCCCCTAATCGCTCTTCCAGAAAATTAACCCCTCGCGCTATAACCGTTGTATCCTATCTAACCGTGGATCGTCGCGATTCAACGCGAGCATCCATTATTTTAACACTGCTTGCGCGTTAATTAGTCCGTTTCGAGGCACGGTCTTTCCTCTTTGTCCAATAAATTTCGCGCGGCTGCGAATCCTGAAGGAAAGCCTCGGAAACGAAGGTTATATTACTTGATCTCCTTTCCGTGCTCGTGTCCAGGTTTGACGCGTTCGTGGGCTAAATATCTGTCGGAACAATGGAGTTACAGGGCTTTCATAAGGCCGTTACTTTATCGAAGGGCAGCCGCGCTCGATAGGATTGAATCGTACGAAATGGACCCCGTTTCGCCCCGTCTCTCGGAGTAGGCACATGCCAGGTTTATTGTCAGATGTATCGACGGAAACGGTGATTTCGCGGGGACAGCGATAGGTTGGTAGGAATTGATCGAGCCCCGTTAAACGGTTATTGGACGATTTAGGTGAGGTAAGCATACTTCCTTGCAGAGCGTATTAAACTTGGTCTTCGATTCTCACGACACTTTCCAGCTTAAATTGACATTTTGGAGGTCTCAGATGTCTTTAATTCAATTATCTTCACGGGTAATTTCAACGGTAACTTTGATTTCCTAATCTTCTCTTATCCGTGGGTGATAATTTGAATGGAATATCCGAAGGATTCATTTTTTACCTTTCAGCTGATGAAATCAGTAATTCATGTTGTAAGTAGTTCATTTCTGTTTTATCGCTTGACGAATTCACTAGAGAATTTGACGGTTTACGGAAAGGAACCAGCATTAGTAAGAAACTTGAAAATTTGTTTGAAAAGAGAGCAACAAAACTGGATATGGTGAATACTGGGTAGTACATATTACTATCTGGATGTGGATTTTGGGAGCGATGCCTTCATCAAGAGAAAATAAGAAGCCAATATTGAAGAGGAAGAGAATAAGAAGAACAGTATGCCGAGGGAAAAATTCAGGGATTCTTCCATTGTTCGTGTTTGAACATTTTTTTCATCTACCCCCGTATTTCGAGGTATAAAGTTAAACTGATAACAAATATTACATACAAGAATGCATGTTTTCGTGAAGTTTTATCACGACAGTCTACCATTATCCTCAACAGCGAAAATTAGTAGCCAATATTGTGTTCCGTTCCTTCTCAACCCCTGAAAGAGAAATTACACTTTCTAAAAGACTTTAGACATCCTGTAGAATCCGCAACTGAAGGGGTTACCGTAAATACCTTTCTAATTACAGTAGCCCGGCAGATGTTGATTAACCGTCCGTCGAAGTAATCTGATGCTCTAATCCTGCAAACAATCTGAATATCCCGTGTCGTTTAACAACAGCGTTTCGTCTAATGGAGCTTTGATCGATGGTTTTACTAGATTAGTAAATATCGTTAATTACAGTGGTGTTAAAATTTGACACGCGTGTGACAGAGATAATCTGTCGTGAATTTATTCAAACGGAATCTGAATTGTCATCTTTTAATGATCGATCTCTTAATCGCGACCAGTAGAAGGAATTCAGCGCGAAGTGATCAGCAAATCCTCATTGTTGAATCGTTTAACTGGTGCATGTAATTACGACTGTATATTGTACATTTGTATCAGCTCCTCGCTCTAATTGGTCTGGTTCGAGCCGCTGACATCTGCATTGTCTATGACAACATATGTTGTCGTAACTTTCTCAATCGTATTCGGGATCCGTTCAATTATACAGGCTTGTATAAGGTACATGTGCGCGAAACAGATGGTTGTGATCACTCCTTGGTTCGATTGAGGAATCCGCGTGGCATTTTTCTAAGGATTTTAATCATTTCGACGAGTTCCCTGACGGCGTTTCCACCTGGCATTCAAGTGCTACAAAATATTTTTCGTCAAGCGAATTCCACGGATACAATTTCGAACGTGGTCGCGTACGTTCTTTCGTCCGCGAGAAGAAAGAACCCATAGAATGGAGTTCCGCGGCGACGCAGCATCCCCTGCAAGTCAAAAGGGGACCAAGGTGGGAACAAAGGGAATCCTTAATGGCACGCAAAGACCGTCTACTGGGAAATAATTGGAGACAAAAGTCTCCATTCCCGTGACGTGTAAAGTGGATTGATTATTCTTGTGACGATATATCTTTGTTCGATTATACGGAACTGCAATTTAGAAGAGGGAAGTTGTTTTTGTTCTCGATAGGTATCCCTCGTTTACTTTCGAGAACACTCGCTAATGGAGCGATTTTTCCATTTGATGGGTTTACATTGGTTCAGCGGCCGTGCTCTTTTTGTTTCACGAGCGACTTCGCGGCCGGCGCAAGGGTCTCCGCTTTAATCTCCCGCATAGACGGTGAGAATGGACCTTTAATCTTCTCCGAACGATCAGTGCTACCTCTTTTGAAAAGCAAGCAATGTATTGTTAATATTGGATGCTTTCCAACCGACCTTTTAAATCGGCGCTATCATTTAAATTCGCAGCTAGATTGGTCCGTGATCTGTTGGCGAGCTTAACTGCTCCCTTCTTTTTTTGTTTGTCCGCTACGATGTACCACTGTTGATAATCTGTGGCGAACGATGACTGGAATGTGATAAGAGGAATTTTTATCGGGAGCCAGCGAACGATTTTTTCCCAGGGAAAAGCTTCTATAAACGCAGCAAGGTTTTATTTCTTACGAAACTTTAATGCTCTTATAATTTCTCTTAAAGTTTTTATTAAAACTCCATGAAGATTTAAGCTGAGTTTTTCCCCCCTCCGCCGATGGGAGTGATCGCGAGATTTTTATTAGAAATTTCGTAGACTGGCTGTAAGCAGCTTTCGTTGTACCTTGGATTTTCTTATCGTCGCGTATAGGAAATGATACCATGAACGATTTGAACTAGAAGTTCGTTGATACAGTTTTATAACCGCCTATAACGCCGTGTAATTGAGGAAGGGCAGCACGTTCGCGTAAGCACACACAACGCGATATAGGATACGAGGAATTCATTTTTCCATTTTCCGCATTGATTGGCAAAGCAGAAAGTCCAAGAAAAAGCGCGAGGTCCTAAGAGGCGACGTTCCAAAGGGGTGGCTAGCGTAGAGTCATAATGCTCGCAGATGTGCCTGCGAACAAAAATTGCGACCAGTGGCATTTCGCGTTTGTATCTGCTTCACGGATCTCGAGATTTCGATACTCCTTGACACCGAATGATTCCGCGATTTTCGCAATAAATAGCGGAGACACGCGTGCATCGTAACGCATCAGCTACCGCTCCTACAAATTCTACACCTAGCAGATGACATACCGAATCTCGGGCCTCTAGAATTTTTTTCATTCAAGTACATATTGTCTATGGGCCACTAGTGACCGCTCCAGGAGTTCGCTCTCCGCATATTTCGACTCCCAGAGCCAGACATGCCGTATCTGGTACCCCTAGAATTGACTTCACTTATGTACTGATTCGCTCTGCGCCATTAATAACCAATCCATGAGTTCTACCTCCTTATACGAAACATAGGGTCGGACATATCATGTCTGTGGACCCTAGTATTGGTTTGATTTAAGTATATATTGGTTGTTGGCCATTAACGACCCCTCCAGAAGTTCGTCAACCTCCACTTATTTGACACCTAGGGCCGGATATGCCGTGCCTGGGGCCCCTAATATTGGATTCATTTAAGTACGGGCACGGAACGGTGATCGTGCACACCGTTGGGGAGTGGCGACCCCACCCTCCGAAGCTGAAGAGTGGTCGGTCTAGTCAGCCGTCAGACAGGAACGGTGAGTGATGGTGAAAAATTCAGTAGTAGTGGGCACTCAGTGACCTGATAAACTCATCCTGTCGACGTAAGCAGGCCACTAGCCCCTGGCATCGGTGCCTCGAGTGTCTAGTGAGACCTCGAGCACCAAGAACTCGAAAATTGCGTAGGGGATTCGTCTTGTCAGCTAGACGAGGCCCCACAAGAAACGTAATTAACGAGCTCGCCTAGATGCCAGTTAAGGGGCAGTTTGCCGACTTCCGGCCGATCACTCCTCATGGTATTTGCACGACTATGGCCTGGCTCGTATTTGGCTAAGGCTGGGAGACCAGTCTCCCCTCGAGTCTCGAAAAGGGCAAAAATGCCCTAGTCTAAACAATCAGGTGGCCGACCCACGGATCGGTCATCGCATGGGTCCCAGTCGACCAACCGAGCGTATCGAACGCTCGGACGGTCGACCAGTGGATACCCCATTTCGAAGTCGAGACTCCGCACATCGTCCAAGGACGACTTACCTCTATTACCCGGAAACTCGTTCAGCATACCAGCTCAACGAGTTCCCACCTACCGTGTACCGTCCGCAGTGCTCACTGCGGAACTCAGGTGCACCCCGGCAGGGCAGCGTCGGTGCGCGCTGTTGGGGAGTAACGACCCCACCTTCCCGATTCGTGAGAAAGCACCAAGAGGCAGAGCGGCGTGTGATGCGCGACGATGGGGAGTGACGACCCCACCTTCACTCCACGTATGAAGCATCACCCTCGAATTTCATGGCTCTCGCGTGAGTCTCCCGGTGTTTTGCACCAGGAGACCGCGGCCCAGGCAGGGCAGCGTCGGTGCGCGCTGTTGGGGAGTAACGACCCCACCTTCCCGATTCGTGAGAAAGCACCAAGAGGCAGAGCGGCGTGTGATGCGCGCCGATGGGGAGTGACGACCCCACCTTCACTCTACGTATGAAGCATCACCCTCGAATCTCATGGCTCTCGCGTGAGTCTCCCGGTGTTTTGCACCAGGAGACCGCGGCCCAGGCAGGGCAGCGCCGGTGCGCGCTGTTGGGGAGTAACGACCCCACCTTCCCGATTCGTGAGAAAGCACCAAGAGGCAGAGCGGCGTGTGATGCGCGCCGATGGGGAGTGACGACCCCACCTTCACTCCATGTATGAAGCATCACCCCCCTAAATTCGCAAATTTCATGATGGCTTCACTCGATCCTAAGTATTCCGGAGGTAAAATAGCCCTCCATTCGGATCTCCGGGTGAGGGCAGAATCGGGAGGAGTCATTGTGGCGATGAATAGGTCAAGACGGGCGAACAACCTTCGGCCCGTGACCTCGCCCCTAGGTGTTGGCCCCATTGTCGAGCAACGAAGCCGCCCGGTAACGCGCTCGATGACGGCCGCCCTTCGGCATCATCGCCAAGCCGCGACCGGGTGTGATTCTGCTCACACGACTCTGGCGCGGCCTCCAGGTATCAGCCTTCGCGCTGTCCAGATACGGATTACGAAATGCGACGCGAGACTCAGGTCGGATCCGGTATCTCCGGCTGAGTCTGTGATAGGAACAGAAATAAAATCAAGCGATAGCTCCGCGAACCCTCCCCCTGCGACCGCGACCCCCCACAACCCCACCGCGCCCGCGCCCGCGCCCGCGACCGTACCGACGTCGTCGACGGCGTCACCGTCCGTAATCGAGACCACGGGTATTAGGATACTGCAGCTGAACATGCAACATTCAGCTACAGTTGCAGGCGAGGTGCGTCAGCTCGTAGCCTCGAAGCACTTAGACGTCCTGCTATTGCAGGAACCATACGTCAGTTCTTCGGGCACGAGCCACACCGTTAGTGGACTAGGGATCGGGGCGAGGGTGGCGGCCGTCAGTTCACAATTCCCGTGGGCTGCGGTTGCCGTGTGCAACCCTCGCTTCGAGATGATTTTTGTCTCGCAGCTAAGCACGGAACACTGTGTGTGTGCAGAAGTGCTGGCGCCCGGCTTCTCAGTATACGTCGCATCATGCTATTTTCAGTATAGCGACGAAATCGAGGAGCACCTCAGGCACCTCGAGATGGTGTTTCAGTCTCTGAGGGGGAAGAGACTCATAGTGTCGGTAGATGCCAACGCTCGGTCGTCACTCTGGGGTCCACAGAGTACAGACGAAAGAGGAGCGATGTTCGAGACGCTCATCCGATCGTTTGGCATGGAAGTTGTGAACGACGCTCGGCAGCCGCCCACCTATTGGTCGACGAGGGGTGAGTCTTTCATCGATGTAACCCTGGCGTCGCCATCCATGCTCCCTTTCGTCAGGGGCTGGAAGGTACGGTGCGGTTGGGCCAACAGCGACCACAACGCCATAGATATCGGGCTGAGGGTACCGAGAGCCAAAGCGGCGGATCGGGGTGGCGCGAGCACTCGGTTCGACACTCGCCGGGCCGATTGGGAGCGCTACCGCGGTTGCCTTGCCGATCTATCTAGATCGAGGCTCGAGGCCCTCCGGCTCGACTCTATGGGAGACGTCGAAAGGATGGCGGAAACGCTCACAGGCGTCATTATCGACGCCTGCGCCGCGTCGATGCCACGTAAAAGAGTGTTTAGAAAGTCTAACCCGTGGTGGACTCGCGAATTAACTAATAAGAAAAAGCACGTGTATCGTCTACGTCGTGCCTTCCAGAGGGAAAGAGACGAAGCCGCCCGCCGAACAAAACTACTAGAGTACCGTTCTTCTTTGCGGGAATACAGTAGGACGGTGAAGCGGACGAAGCTCGAAAGCTGGCGACGATTTGTCACGTCGAACGGGAACTCGGGGCCCTGGAGCACCGTATATAAGTACCAGGCGAAGAAACTCCGAGTTGAGAGAGTTCTCAGCACTCTCCGGCGTGGTAGTGAAACCACATCCAATTGCCGCGAAACAGCCAGCTTGCTCTTGGAGGCACACGTCCCCGACGACCGGGAAGAAGAAGACACGCCGGATCAACGTGTCATTAGGGAAGGCGCACGTTTCGCGCCCGGTACTCCCGACGCTGCCCCCATCACGGAGGCAGAGGTCGTGAGTACCGTTCGTTCATTCAAAAATAATAAAGCCCCAGGCCGGACCACATCGAGGTCCGTGCGCTGAAAACCGCGGCTAGAATCATTCCCGGCCAAATTACACGGCTTTTTAATGGATGCCTTCAATGGGGCGTCTTTCCCTTCGTCTGGAAGGAGGGCTCTCTACGAGTACTTCTTAAGGAAGGGAAGGACGAGAAGGATCCAAAATCCTACCGTCCGATCTGCCTCCTCTCAGTGATAGGTAAACTCTTCGAAAAGCTGCTTAAGGAGCGCCTCTACCAGACGTCGTTGGCGCCTGGAAAAGTGTCCGACCGGCAATTCGGGTTCACGCCCGGAAAGTCGACGGAGGACGCTATCGTGGAGTTGCGCCGCCTGGTCGATTCCTCGGAGGATCGATACGTGGCGGCGATGCTCTTCGATATCTCCGGGGCCTTCGACAATGTCTGGTGGCCATTAGTTTTGAAGTCTCTCAAAGAGCGAGACTGCCCTCGGAATGTTTTCGGAGTAATTTCTAATTACTTCGACGGCCGACGGGTCAAGATCTCGATAGCTTCCGAGCAAGTTTCGAAGCAGGCGACGAGGGGGTGTCCGCAAGGCTCCGCACTCGGTCCCGCCTGCTGGAACCTTATGTTCGACGATCTCCTGCGGTCACTTCAGACCACAGTTGAGAATAGGTTTATCGCTTACGCGGACGATCTCCTCGTCCTAGTAAGCGGGAATAGTAGGCGCGACCTCGAGACCCAAGGTCAACAGGTCGCGAATCAAATTCTTAGTTGGTGTAGTTCGGCCAAACTCGAAATCTCGGCCACAAAGACGGAGGCAATTGTCCTCAAGAGTGGCTGGATCGAGCGGCAACCCTTAGGTCGGAGAGGAGGCGCCCGTCCCGATAGAAAACGCAAGGCCGTTCGGCCTTCGAAAGCCGACCTTGCCGGTAGGCCACCGACCATCCGTATAGGGGACGCAAAAATAAAATTTAGACCCGCGGTCAAGTACCTTGGCGTCACGTTTGATAAAGGAATGCGCGTCCGAACGCATTGCCAAAAAATAAGCGACAAGGTCGGGTCGCTGTTCGCGAGATTAGGTAGGCTGGCGAGGTGTAGTTGGGGGCTTCGCTTCCACTCCCTAGCCGGGATATACAGGGGAGCATTCATCCCGAAAGTGGCATACGCCTCAGCGGGATGGGCCGACCTGTGCTCGGAGAGGGAGTGGAAGGTGCTTAGGTCCGCGCAGCGCCGCGCTTTGATCGCGGTTACCGGCGCGTATCGCCGGATATCGTGGGAAAGTGCGTGCGTGGTGGCCGGCGCGGCTCCTATCGACATCGTCGTCCAGCAAAATAGGGCCCTCTACAATCTTCGTAGAGGAAAGGACGCCAGGTTAGGGAACGCCGTCATCCCAACCGAAGCGGATGACGGAAAACAACGCGTTAAGGATGAGGCGACGAATATGTGGCAAGCCTTGTGGACATCTTCCCACAAGGGCCGCACAACATTCGCCTTCTTCAAGGACGTCCGGGAGAGGTTGGCTGCCGGCTGGCTGAAGCCGAATCACTACACCACGCAGGTGCTGTCGGGTCACGGCAACTTCATGGCTCGTCTCTTGACGTATGCCGTTGCCGATGATGCGACGTGCGTCTGCGGTAGTGCGGTGGACACGGTAGGCCACTTCCTCCTGGAGTGCCCTATCTTCGAGCCGCAGAGGGAAGCTCTGCGGACTTTCGTTCCCGCGAGTGAGTGGAGATGGCCGGAGGCGGCACCGTACCTGGTGTCGTCACCAGAGGCCTTCTCCACGCTCGCCGACTTCAGCAGAGAATCGCACTGGCTGAAAGCTTTCCTGGAGTAGGCTTGCTCCATCTAAATCCGTACTAATCCCTCCCTCGTTCTTGGGGACGGCTCACCCCGGCGTTGTCGGAGCGCCGGGGCAAGGCGGAGCAGCGCTGCACATCTTCGCAGCTAACTGTCTCCGTCGAGCCCTCCTCCTCCTCCGCGATTTGTATCTTATGTACTAATTGTGTGTTTTTCTCCCTACAGGATCAGGGCGAGCATGCACGCGAGCATGCGGTGGGCCAGCCTCCCCGAGGTTCCCCGCGGATGCCCCTGCGGCCGAACGGGACTTAGTCTCGGTCGAGCGTCGGGGTAACTGAACGGCCCACACCGCGGGAAAACGATCGCCGCGGCGCTGCTGGGTTTTTCCTCTCCCGTTCCAGAGGACTGGTTCGCGTTGGCAAGTCGATAGGAAAATGCTGCGTATGCCCTTAAGGCGAGGTAGCAGACTCGTGTCCCTTCCCGGGGCCGGGTTCAGAATATTCTGGATTCATTTAAGTACTTATTGGCTCTTGGCCAGTAGTAATCGCTCCAGGAGTTCTATAGCCGCCTACTTCGAAACATAGGACCGAACATACTATAACAGGGGCCTTTGGAATTGGATTCATACAACCCCCTATTGAAGGTGTGCTATTACTAACAGCGCCAAGAGATTCCCTGGCAACTAATTCGACACCCAGGGTCAGAGATGCGTTCCAAGGGCCTGTAGTGTTGGTCTCATTTAATTACTTATTGGCTCTGGGTCATTCGTAAACCCCCTAGGACTTCGTAGCCCGCATATTCAACCCAAGGTATTCCTAACATGCCACATTTTACTCGCTCGACCATTATATATAAATAGAACCAAATATAACCTAACCTAACACAACCCAACCTCTCGGCGTTAATATTTTATAAAATTCCTGACGTGTCGGCCCCTACTTCTCGGCGGGAACATTATTTACGTCTACAATGTTATATATTCTAACCTAAGGCAACCTAACATCACGGCAGTAATATTTTACAACATTCCTGACGTGTCGGCCACTACTTCTCGTAGGGAACATTATACATAAATAGAACCTAAAATAAATTAACCTAATTCCACCCAGCACTTGTGTAGTAGTGCTTCACAGGATCCCGGGCATGCTGGCCCAACATCGCGGTGGGAACATTATATGCGTCTATAACGTTATATATTATAACTTACGGCAGCCTAACCTCTCGGCGGTCACATATTACAACGTTCCTGGCGTGTCGGAACCTACATCTCGGTAATAACATTATATACGTCTATAACGTACTATAACCTAACCTAACCCATCTAGCCCTACGATGGTAGTGTTTTAAAGAATCTAAAACGAAACATGACCGCCGAGACCTCAGCTTGCGTGAGGTCAGGTTACGCAACGCTACAGACGTAGATAACGTTCCGACCGAGAAGTATGGGTCGACACGCCACTAATGTTGTAAAATGTTACGAGCGAGAGGTTAGGTTGCGATACGTTAGGTTATATAACGTCATAGAACGTATATAATGTTCACGCCGTGAAGCAGGGACTAACCTGCTAGGAATGTTGTTAAATATTACCCTCGAGAGGTTAGGTTGCCTTAGGTTATGACATATAACGTTATAGACGTACATAATGTTCCCACCTAGAAGAAGGGTCTTACTTGCCAGGAATGTTGTAAAATATTACATCCGAGATGTAAGGTTACCTTAGGTTAGGATATATAACGTTATAGACGTATATAATATTCCCACCCAATACATAGGAGCTGAAACGTCTGGGCTTTTGTAAAACACTACCACCCAGTGATTAAGTTGTGTCATGCTATGCTATATAACGTTACAAGCGTATATAATGTTCCCACCCAGAAGTAGGGGCCGACACGCCAGAAATGTTGTGAAATATTACATCGGAGATGTTAGGTTGCCTTAGGTTAGGATGTATAACGATATAGACATATGTACGGTCCCCATCGAGACGTACGGGCCGAGATGACCAGGATTCTGTAAAACATTTCCACCGAGGGGCTAGATGGGACAGGGTAGGTTATAGTACGTTATAGACGTATATAATGTTTCCATCGAGAAGTACGGGCCGACCCGTCAGGAATATTGTAAGGTATTATGGTCGAGAGGTTAGGTTGTGTTAGGTTAAGTTACTTAACTCTATGGACCTACATAATGTTCCCATCGGAAAGCAGGGGCCGACACGCCCGGGATATTGTAAAACATTATTACCCACGGGATAACTGGGTTAGGTTAGGTTACATTAGGTTATAGACCTATATAATGTTCCCACCAAGAAGTAGTGCCCGACATGCCAGGAATGTTGTAAAATATTACATCCGTGATTGTTACACTGGCTTAGGTTAGGATATATAACGTTATAGGCGTATATAATGTCTCCACCGAGAAGGACGGGGCGACACGAAAGGAATGTTGTAAAATATTACCGCCGAGAGGTTAGATTTCCTTATGTTAGGATATATAACGATATTGACGTATATAATTAGCCCGCCGTGAAGTAGAGGCCGACGCGCCAGCAATGTTGTAGAAAATCACGGTGGGAATATCATATACGTCTATGACGGTATATATCCTCACCTAAGGCAACCTAACAGATCGACGGTATTATTTTACAATATACCTCGCGGGTCGGCGTGTTGTGCTCGGTGGGAACATTATATACGTCTATAGAATAATATAACCTATCCTATCCCATCTAGCACCTCACGGGTAATGTTTTACAGCATCCCGGGCGTTTCGGCCCGTACGTCTCGGTGGGGATATTATATACGGCTATATCGTTATATGTCCTAACCTAAGGCAGCCTAACATGTCGGATGTAGTATTTTACAACATTCCTGGGCAAGTCGGCCTCTACTTCTCGGTGGGAACATTATATACGTCTATATCGTAATATAACCTAACATAACCCATCTTGCCCCTCGGTAATAATGTTTTACAGAATCCAGGTCGTGTCGGCCCGTACGTCTCGGTTGGGACATTATATACATCTATAACGATATATATCCTAACCTAAGGCAACCTAACATGTCGAGCGTAATATTTTACAACATTCCTGGCGCGTCGGAACCTACTTCTCTGTGGGAACAGTATATACGTCTCTAACGCTATATATCCTAGCCTAAGGTAACCTAACATGTCGAGCGTAATATTTTACAACATTCCTCGCTGGTCGGCCCCTACTTCTCGGTGGGAATATCATATACGTCTATAACGATATGTATCCTAGCTTAAGGCAACCTAACACGTGGAGCGTAATATTTTATAACATTCCTGGCGTGTCGGCCAGTACTTCTCGGTGGAAATATCATATACGTCTATAACGCTATATATCCTAACCAATCATATCGGATGTAATATTTTACTACATTCCTGGCGCACCGGCCCCTATTTCTCGTTGGGAACATTATATATGTTTACAACGTCATATATCCGAACCTAAGGCAAAATACCATCTCTTATGTAATATTTTACTACATTCCTGGCACGTCGGCCCCTACTTCTGGGTGGGAACATTATATACGTCAATAACGTTATATATCCTAACCTGAGGGAAAATAACGGCTCGGATGTAATATTTTACAACATTCTGGTTTGTCGGTCCCCACGTCTCGATCTGGACATTATATACATCAATAACGATATATATCCAAACTTAAGGGAAACTAACATCTCGGATGTAATATTTTACAACATTTCTGGCGCTTCGGCTCCTACTTTTCGGTGGGAACATTATATACGTCTATAACGTTACATATCCTAACGTAAGGCAACATAGCATCTCGGATGTAATATTTTACAACATTCCTGGCGTGTCGTCGCCTGGTTCTCGATGGGGACATTATATACGTCTATAACGTTGTATATCCTAACCTAACGCAACCTAACGTCTGGGATGTAATATTTTACAACATTCCTGGCATGTTGGTCCCTACGTCTCGGTGGGAACGTTATATACGTCTATAACGATATATATCCAAACTTAAGGGAACCTAACATCTCAGGTGTAATATTTTACAACATTCCTGGCGCTTCGGCTCCTACTTTTCGGTGGGAACATTGTATACGTCTATAACGATAAATATCCTAGCCTAAGCAATCTAACATATCGGATGTAATATTTTACAACATTCCTGGCGTGTCGTTGCCTGCTTCTCGATGGGCACATTATATACGTCCATAACGTTGTATATCCTAACCTAACGCAACCTAACATCTGGGATGTAATATTTTACAACATTCCTGGCATGTCGGTCCCTACGTCTCGGTGGGAACATTCTATGCGTCTATAGCATTGTATATCCTAACCTAAGGGAACCTAACATCTCAGGTGTAATATTTTACAACACTCCTGGCGCTTCGGCTCCTACTTTTCGGTGGGAACATTGTATACGTCTATAAAGATAAATATCCTAGCCTAAGCAATCTAACATATCGGATGTAATATTTTACAACATTCCTGGCGTGTCGTCGCCTGCTTCTCGATGGGGACATTATATACGCCTCTAACGTTGTATATCCTAACCTAATGCAACCTAACAGCTAGGATGTAATATTTTACAACATTCCTGGCATGTCAGTCCCTACGTCTCGCTGGGAACATTATATACGTCTATAACGATATATATCCTAGCCTAAGCAATTTAACATCTCGGATGTAACATTTTACAACATTCCAGGCGTGTCGTCGCCTGCTTCTCGATGGGGCCATTATATACGTCTATAACGTTGTATATCCTAACATAACGCAACCTATCATCTCGGGTGTAGTATTTTACAACATTCCCGATGCGTCGGCCCCTATTTCACGGTGGGACCATTATATACGTCTATAGCGTTATATATCCTAGCCTAAGGCAATCTAACATCTCGGATGTAATATTTTACAACATTCCTGGCGTGTCGCCGCATGCTTCTCGATGGGGACATTATACACATCTACAACGTTGTATATCCTAACCTAAGGCAATCTAACATCTGGGATGTAATATTTTACAACATTCCTGGCATGTCGGTCCCTACCTCTCGGTGGGAACGTTAAATACGTCTATAACGATATATATCCAAACTTAAGGGAACCTAACACCTCGGATGTAATATTTTACAACATTCCTGGCGCTTCGGCTCCTACTTTTCGGTGGGAACATTATATACGTCTATAACGTTATATATCCTAACGTAAGGCAACATAACATCTCGGATGTAATATTTTACAACATTCCTGGCGTGTCGTCGCCTGCTTCTCGATTGGGACATTATATACTTCTATAACGTTGTATATCCTAACCTAACGCAACCTAACATCTGGGATGTAATATTTTACAACATTCCTGGCATGTCGGTCCCTACGTCTCGGTGGGAACATTCTATGCGTCTATAGCATTGTATATCCTAACCTAAGGGAACCTAACATCTCAGGTGTAATATTTTACAACACTCCTGGCGCTTCGGCTCCTACTTTTCGGTGGGAACATTGTATACGTCTATAAAGATAAATATCCTAGCCTAAGCAATCTAACATATCGGATGTAATATTTTACAACATTCCTGGCGTGTCGTCGCCTGCTTCTCGATGGGGACATTATATACGCCTCTAACGTTGTATATCCTAACCTAATGCAACCTAACAGCTAGGATGTAATATTTTACAAAATTCCTGGCATGTCAGTCCCTACGTCTCGCTGGGAACATTATATACGTCTATAACGATATATATCCTAGCCTAAGCAATTTAACATCTCGGATGTAACATTTTACAACATTCCTGGCGTGTCGTCGCCTGCTTCTCGATGGGGACATTATATACGTCTATAACGTTGTATATCCTAACATAACGCAACCTATCATCTCGGGTGTAGTATTTTACAACATTCCCGATGCGTCGGCCCCTATTTCACGGTGGGACCATTATATACGTCTATAGCGTTATATATCCTAGCCTAAGGCAATCTAACATCTCGGATGTAATATTTTACAACATTCCTGGCGTGTCGTCGCCTGCTTCTCGATGGGGACATTATACACATCTACAACGTTGTATATCCTAACCTAACGCAACCTAACATCTGGGATGTAATATTTTACAACATTCCTGGCATGTCGGTCCCTACCTCTCGGTGGGAACGTTAAATACGTCTATAACGATATATATCCAAACTTAAGGGAACCTAACACCTCGGATGTAATATTTTACAACATTCCTGGCGCTTCGGCTCCTACTTTTCGGTGGGAACATTATATACGTCTATAACGTTACGTATCCTAACGTAAGGCAACATAACATCTCGGATGTTATATTTTACAACATTCCTGGCGTGTTGTCTCCTGCTTCTCGATGGGGACATTATATACGTCTATAACGTTGTATATCCTAACCTAACGAAACCTAACATCTCGGATGTAATATTTTACAACATTCCTGGCGTGTCGTAGCCTGCTTCTCAATGGGGACATTATATACGTCTATAACGTTGTATATCCTAACCTAACGCAACCTAACATCTGGGATTTAATATTTTACATCATTCCTGGCGTGTCGTCGCCTGCTTCTCGATGGGGACATTATATACGTCTATAACGTTGTTTATCCTAACCTAACGCAACCTAACATCTGGGATGTAATATGTTATAACATTCCTGGCATGTCGGTCCCTACGTCTCGGTGGGAACATTCTATACGTCTATAACGTTGTATGTCCTAACGTAAGGGAACCTAACATGTCGGGTGTAGTATTTTACTACATTCCTGACGCGTCGGCCCCTATTTCTAGGTGGGACCATTATATACGTCTATAGCGTTATATATCCTAGCCTAAAGCAATCTAACATCTCGGATGTAATATTTTACAACATTCCTGGCGTGTCGTCGCCTGCTTCTTGATGGAGACATTATATACGTCTATAACGTTGTATATCCTAACCTAACGCAACCTGTCATCTCGGGTGTAGTATTTTACAACATTCCCGATGCGTCGGCCCCTATTTCTCGGTGGGACCATTATATACGTCTATAGCGTTAAATATCCTAGCCTAAGGCAATCTAACATCTCGGATGTAATATTTTACAACATTCCTGGCGTGTCGTCGCCTGTTTCTCGATGGGGACATTATATAAGTCTATAACGTTGCATATCCTAACCTAAAGCAACCTAACATCTGGGATTTAAAATTTTACATCATTCCTGGCGTGTCGTCGCCTGCTTCTCGATGGGACATTATATACGTCTATAACGTTGTATATCCTAACCTAACGAAACCTCACATCTGGGATGTAATATTTTACAATATTCCTGGCATGTCAGTCCCTACGTCTCGCTGGGAACATTATATACGTCTATAACGATATATATCCTAGCCTAAGCAATTTAACATCTCGGATGTAATATTTTACAACATTCCTGGCGTGTCGTCGGCTACTTCTCGATGGGGACATTATATACGTCTATAGCGATATATATCCTAACGGAAGGCAAGCTAACATCTCGGATGTATTACTTTACAACATTCCTGGCGCGTCTGCTCCTACTTTTCGGTGGGAACATTATATACGTCTATAGCGATATATATCCTAACCGAAGGGAACCTAACACCTCGGATGTAATATTTTACAACATTCCTGTCGCGTCGGCTCCTATTTTTCGGTGGGAACATTATATACGTCTATAACATTATATATCATAACCTAAGGCAACCTAACATCTCTGCCGTAATATTTTACAACATTCCTGGCGTGTCGGCTCGTACTTCTCGGTGCGAACATTATATACGTCTATAACGTTATATATCCTAACGTAAGGCAACATAACATCTCGGATGTAATATTTTACAACATTCCTGGCGTGTCATCGCCTTCTTCTCCATGGAGACATTATGTACATCTATAACGTTGTATATCCTAACCTAAGGCAACCTATCATCTCGGATGTAATATCTGACAACATTGCAGGCGTGTCGGACCGTACTTCTCGGTGGGAACATCATATACGTCTATAGCGATATATATCCTAACCGAAGTCAACATAACATCTCAGGTGTAATATTTTACAACATTCACGGCGCGTCGGTTCCTACTTATCGATGGGAACATTATAAACGTCTATAACGTTATATATCATAACCTAAGGCAACATAACATCTCGGATGTAATATTTTACAACATTTCTGGCGTGTCGTCGCCTGCTTCTCGATGGGGACATTATATATGTCTATAACGTTGTATATCCTAACCTATCGCAACCTAAAATCTGGGATGTAATATTTTACAACATTCCTGGCATGTCGGACCCTACGTCTCGGTGGGAACATTCTATACGTCTATAACGTTGTATATCCTAACCTAAGGGAACCTAACATTTCGGGTGTAGTATTTTACAACATTCCTGGCGTGTCGTCGCCTACTTCTCGATGGGGACATTAAATACATCTATATCGTTGTATATCCTAACCTAAGGGAACCTAACATCTGGGATGTAATATTTTACAACATTTTTGGCATGTCGGTCCTAACGTATCAGTGGGAACATTATATACGTCTATAACGATATATATCCTAACCTAACGCAACCTAACATCTGGGATGTAATATTCCTGGCGTGTCGTCGCCTGCTTCTCGATGGGGTCATTATATACGTCTATAACGTTGTATATCCTAACCTAAGGCAACCTAACATTTCGGATGTAATATTTTACAACATTCTGGCTTGTCGGTCCCCACGTCTCGATCTGGACATTATATACGTCTATAACAATATATATCCAAACTTAAGGGAAACTAAGATCTCGGATGTAATATTTTACAACATTCCTGGCGCTTCGGCTCCTACTTTTCGGTGGGAACATTATATACGTCTATAACGTTACATATCCTAACGTAAGGCAACATAACATCTCGGATGTTATATTTTACAACATTCCTGGCGTGTCGTCGCCTGCTTCTCGATGGGGACATTATATACGTCTATAACGTTGTATATCCTAGCCTAAGCAATCTAACATCTCGGATGTAATATTTTACAACATTCCTGGCGCTTCGGCTCCTACTTTTCGGTGGGAACATTATATACGTCTATAACGTTACATATCCTAACGTAAGGCAACATAACACCTCGGATGTAATATTTTACAACATTCCTGGCATGTCAGTTCCTACGTCTCGCTGGGAACATTATATACGTTTATAACGATATATATCCTAACCTAACGCAACCTAACATCTGGGATTTAATATTTTACATCATTCCTGGCGTGCCTTCGCCTGCTTCTCGATAGGGACATTATATACGTCTATAACGTTGTATATCCTAACCTAACGCAACCTAAAATCTGGGATGTAATATTTTACAACATTCCTGGCATGTCGGTCCCTACGTCTCGGTGGGAACATTCTATACGTCTATAACGTTGTATATCCTAACCTAAGGGAACCTAACATCTCGGGTGTAGTATTTTACAACATTCCTGACGCGTCGGCCCTTATTTCTCGGTGGGACCATTATATACGTCTATAGCGTTATATATCCTAGCCTAAAGCGACCTGACATGTCGAATGTAATATTTTACATCATTCCTGGCGTATCGGCCCGTAGATCTCGGTGGTAACATGATATACGTCTATAACGTTATGTATTCTAGCCTAAGGCAACCTAACATGCCGAATGTAATATTTTACAACATTCCTGGCGTGTTGTCGCCTGCTTCTCGGTGGGGACATTATATATGTCTATAACGTTGTATATCCTAACCTAACGAAACCTAACATCTGGGATGTAATATTTTACAACATTCCTGGCGTGTCGTCGCCTGCTTCTTGATGGGGACATTATATACGTCTATAACGTTGCATATCCTAACCTAACGCAACCTAACATCTGGGATGTAATATTTTACAACATTCCTGACGCGTCGGCACCTATTTCTCGGTGGGAACTTTATATACGTCTTTAACGTTATATATCCTAGCCTAAGGCGACCTAGCATGTCGACTGTAATATTTTACAGCATTCCTGTCGTGTCGACCCGTATTTCTCGGTGGTAACATTATATGCGTCTATAACGTTACATATCGTAGCCTAAGGCGACCTGACATGTCGAATGTAATATTTTGCAACGTTCCTGGCGTGTCGTCGCCTGCTTCTCGATGGGGACATTATATACGTCTATAACGTTGTATATCCTAACCTAACGCAACCTAACATCTGGGATTTAATATTTTACATCATTCCTGGCGTGTCTTCGCCTGCTTCTCGATAGGGACATTATATACGTCTACAACGTTGTATATCCTAACCTAACGCAACCTAACATCTCGGATGTAATATTTTACAACATTCCTGGCGTGTCGTCGCCTGCTTCTCGATGGGGACATTATATACGTCTATAACGTTGTATATCCTAGCCTAAGCAATCTAACATCTCGGATGTAATATTTTACAACATTCCTGGCGCTTCGGCTCCTACTTTTCGGTGGGAACATTATATACGTCTATAACGTTACATATCCTTACGTAAGGCAACATAACATCTCGGATGTAATATTTTACAACATTCCTGGCGTGTCGTCGCCTACTTCTCGATGGGGACATTAAATACATCTATAACGTTGTATATCCTAACCTAAGGCAACCCAACATCTCGGATGTAATATTTTGCATCATTCCTGTCATGTCGGTCCCTACGTCTCGTTGGGAACACTCTATGCGTCTATAGCGTTGTATATCCTAACCTAAGGGAACCTAACATCACAGGTGTAATATTTTACAACATTCCTGACGCGTCGGCCCCTATTTCTCGGTGGGACCATTATATACGTCTATAGCGTTATATATCCTAGCCTAAAGCGACCTGACATGTCGAATGTAATATTTTAGATCATTCCTGGCGTGTCGGCCCGTAGATCTCGTTGGTAACATGATATACGTCTATAACGTTATGTATTCTAGCCTAAGGCAACCTAACATGCCGAATGTAATATTTTACAACATTCCTGGCGTGTTGTCGCCTGCTTCTCGGTGGGGACATTATATATGTCTATAACGTTGTATATCCTAACCTAACGAAACCTAACATCTGGGATGTAATATTTTACAACATTCCTGGCGTGTCGTCGCCTGCTTCTTGATGGGGACATTATATACGTCTATAACGTTGTATATCCTAACCTAACGCAACCTAACATCTGGGATTTAATATTTTACATCATTCCTGGCGTGTCTTCGCCTGCTTCTCGACAGGGACATTATATACGTCTATAACGTTGTATATCCTAACCTAACGCAACCTAAAATCTGGGATGTAATATTTTACAACATTCCTGGCATGTCGGTCCCTACGTCTCGGTGGGAACATTCTATACGTCTATAACGTTGTATATCCTAACCTAAGGGAACCTAACATCTCGGGTGTAGTATTTTACAACATTCCTGACGCGTCGGCCCCTATTTCTCGGTGGGACCATTATATACGTCTATTGCGTTATATATCCTAGCCTAAGGCGACCTGACATGTCGAATGTAATATTTTACATCATTCCTGGCGTGTCCGCCCGTAGATCTCGGTGGTAACATTATATACGTCTATAACGTTAGGTATTCTAGCCTAAGGCAACCTAACATGCCGAATGTAATATTTTACAACATTCCTGGCGTGTTGTCGCCTGCTTCTCGGTGGGGACATTATATATGTCTATAACGTTGTATATCCTAACCTAACGAAACCTAACATCTGGGATGTAATATTTTACAACATTCCTGGCGTGTCGTCGCCTGCTTCTTGATGGGGACATTATATACGTCTATAACGTTGTATATCCTAACCTAACGCAACCTAACATCTGGGATGTAATATTTTACAACATTCCTGACGCGTCGGCACCTATTTCTCGGTGGGAACTTTATATACGTCTTTAACGTTAAATATCCTAGCCTAAGGCGACCTAGCATGTCGAATGTAATATTTTACATCATTCCTGTCGTGTCGACCCGTATTTCTCGGTGGTAACATTATATGCGTCTATAACGTTACATATCGTAGCCTAAGGCGACCTGACATGTCGAATGTAATATTTTGCAACGTTCCTGGCGTGTCGTCACCTGCTTCTCGATGGGGACATTATGTACGTCTATAGCGTTGTATATCCTAACCTAACACAACCTAACATCTGGGATTTAATATTTTACATCATTCCTGGCGTGTCGTCGCCTGCTTCTCGATGGGGTCATTATATACATCTATAACGTTGTATATCCTAACCTAACGCAACCTAAAATCTGGGATGTAATATTTTACAACATTCCTGGCATGTCGGTCCCTACGTCTCGGTGGGAACATTCTATACGTCTATAACGTTGCATATCCTAACCTAAGGGAACCTAACATCTCGGGTGTAGTATTTTACAACATTCCTGACGCGTCGGCCCCTATTTCTCTGTGGGACCATTATATACGTCTATAGCGTTATATATCCTAGCCTAAGGCGACCTGACATGTCGAATGTAATATTTTACATCATTCCTGGCGTGTCCGCCCGTAGATCTCGGTGGTAACATTATATACGTCTATAACGTTGTGTATTCTAGCCTAAGGCAACCTAACATGCCGAAAGTAATATTTTACAACATTCCTGGCGTGTTGTCGCCTGCTTCTCGGTGGGGACATTATATATGTCTATAACGTTGTATATCCTAACCTAACGAAACCTAACATCTGGGATGTAATATTTTACAACATTCCTGGCATGTCAGTCCCTACGTCTCGCTGGGAACGTTATATACGTCTATAACGACATATATCCAAACTTAAGAGAAACTAACATCTCGGATGTAATATTTTACAACATTCCTGGCGCTTCGGCTCCTACTTTTCGGTGGGAACATTATATACGTCTATAACGTTACGTATCCTAACGTAAGGCAACATAACATCTCGGATGTTATATTTTACAACATTCCTGGCGTGTTGTCTCCTGCTTCTCGATGGGGACATTATATACGTCTATAACGTTGTATATCCTAACCTAACGAAACCTAACATCTCGGATGTAATATTTTACAACATTCCTGGCGTGTCGTAGCCTGCTTCTCAATGGGGACATTATATACGTCTATAACGTTGTATATCCTAACCTAACGCAACCTAACATCTGGGATTTAATATTTTACATCATTCCTGGCGTGTCGTCGCCTGCTTCTCGATGGGGACATTATATACGTCTATAACGTTGTTTATCCTAACCTAACGCAACCTAACATCTGGGATGTAATATGTTATAACATTATTGGCATGTCGGTCCCTACGTCTCGGTGGGAACATTCTATACGTCTATAACGTTGTATGTCCTAACGTAAGGGAACCTAACATGTCGGGTGTAGTATTTTACTACATTCCTGCCGCGTCGGCCCCTATTTCTCGGTGGGACCATTATATACGTCTATAGCGTTATATATCCTAGCCTAAAGCAATCTAACATCTCGGATGTAATATTTTACAACATTCCTGGCGTGTCGTCGCCTGCTTCTTGATGGAGACATTATATACGTCTATAACGTTGTATATCCTAACCTAACGCAACCTGTCATCTCGGGTGTAGTATTTTACAACATTCCCGATGCGTCGGCCCCTATTTCTCGGTGGGACCATTATATACGTCTATAGCGTTAAATATCCTAGCCTAAGGCAATCTAACATCTCGGATGTAATATTTTACAACATTCCTGGCGTGTCGTCGCCTGTTTCTCGATGGGGACATTATATAAGTCTATAACGTTGCATATCCTAACCTAAAGCAACCTAACATCTGGGATTTAAAATTTTACATCATTCCTGGCGTGTCGTCGCCTGCTTCTCGATGGGACATTATATACGTCTATAACGTTGTATATCCTAACCTAACGAAACCTAACATCTGGGATGTAATATTTTACAATATTCCTGGCATGTCAGTCCCTACGTCTCGCTGGGAACATTATATACGTCTATAACGATATATATCCTAGCCTAAGCAATTTAACATCTCGGATGTAATATTTTACAACATTCCTGGCGTGTCGTCGGCTACTTCTTGATGGGGACATTATATACGTCTATAGCGATATATATCCTAACGGAAGGCAAGCTAACATCTCGGATGTATTACTTTACAACATTCCTGGCGCGTCTGCTCCTACTTTTCGGTGGGAACATTATATACGTCTATAGCGATATATATCCTAACCGAAGGGAACCTAACACCTCGGATGTAATATTTTACAACATTCCTGTCGCGTCGGCTCCTATTTTTCGGTGGGAACATTATATACGTCTATAACATTATATATCATAACCTAAGGCAACCTAACATCTCTGCCGTAATATTTTACAACATTCCTGGCGTGTCGGCTCGTACTTCTCGGTGCGAACATTATATACGTCTATAACGTTATATATCCTAACGTAAGGCAACATAACATCTCGGATGTAATATTTTACAACATTCCTGGCGTGTCGTCGCCTGCTTCTCGATTGGGACATTATATACTTCTATAACGTTGTATATCCTAACCTAACGCAACCTAACATCTGGGATGTAATATTTTACAACATTCCTGGCATGTCGGTCCCTACGTCTCGGTGGGAACATTCTATGCGTCTATAGCGTTGTATATCCTAACCTAAGGGAACCTAACATCTCAGGTGTAATATTTTACAACACTCCTGGCGTTTCGGCTCCTACTTTTCGGTGGGAACATTGTATACGTCTATAAAGATAAATATCCTAGCCTAAGCAATCTAACATATCGGATGTAATATTTTACAACATTCCTGTCGCGTCGGCTCCTATTTTTCGGTGCGAACATTATATACGTCTATAACGTTATATATCCTAACGTAAGGCAACATAACATCTCGGATGTAATATTTTACAACATTCCTGGCGTGTCGTCGCCTGCTTCTCGATTGGGACATTATATACTTCTATAACGTTGTATATCCTAACCTAACGCAACCTAACATCTGGGATGTAATATTTTACAACATTCCTGGCATGTCGGTCCGTACGTCTCGCTGGGAACATTATATACGTCTATAACGATATATATCCTAACCTAACGCAACCTAACATCTCGGATGTAATATTTTACAACATTCCTGGCGTGTCGTCGGCTACTTCTCGATGGGGACATTATATACGTCTATAGCGATATATATCCTAACGGAAGGCAAGCTAACATCTCGGATGTATTACTTTACAACATTCCTGGCGCGTCTGCTCCTACTTTTCGGTGGGAACATTATATACGTCTATAGCGATATATATCCTAACCGAAGGGAACCTAACACCTCGGATGTAATATTTTACAACATTCCTGTCGCGTCGGCTCCTATTTTTCGGTGCGAACATTAAATACGTCTATAACGTTATATATCCTAACGTAAGGCAACATAACATCTCGGATGTAATATTTTACAACATTCCTGGCGTGTCGTCGCCTGCTTCTCGATTGGGACATTATATACTTCTATAACGTTGTATATCCTAACCTAACGCAACCTAACATCTGGGATGTAATATTTTACAACATTCCTGGCATGTCGGTCCCTACGTCTCGGTGGGAACATTCTATGCGTCTATAGCGTTGTATATCCTAACCTAAGGGTACCTAACATCTCAGGTGTAATATTTTACAACACTCCTGGCGCTTCGGCTCCTACTTTTCGGTGGGAACATTGTATACGTCTATAAAGATAAATATCCTAGCCTAAGCAATCTAACATATCGGATGTAATATTTTACAACATTCCTGGCGTGTCGTCGCCTGCTTCTCGATGGGGACATTATATACGCCTCTAACGTTGTATATCCTAACCTAATGCAACCTAACAGCTAGGATGTAATATTTTACAACATTCCTGGCATGTCAGTCCCTACGTCTCGCTGGGAACATTATATACGTCTATAACGATATATATCCTAGCCTAAGCAATTTAACATCTCGGATGTAACATTTTACAACATTCCTGGCGTGTCATCGCCTGCTTCTCGATGGGGACATTATATACGTCTATAACGTTGTATATCCTAACATAACGCAACCTATCATTTCGGGTGTAGTATTTTACAACATTCCCGATGCGTCGGCCCCTATTTCACGGTGGGACCATTATATACGTCTATAACGTTATATATCCTAGCCTAAGGCAATCTAACATCTCGGATGTAATATTTTACAACATTCCTGGCGTGTCGTCGCCTGCTTCTCGATGGGGACATTATACACATCTATAAAGTTGTATATCCTAACCTAAGGCAACCTAACACCTCGGATGTAATATTTTACAACATTCCTGGCGCTTCGGCTCCTACTTTTCGGTGGGAACATTATATACGTCTATAACGTTACGTATCCTAACGTAAGGCAACATAACATCTCGGATGTTATATTTTACAACATTCCTGGCGTGTTGTCTCCTGCTTCTCGATGGGGACATTATATACGTCTATAACGTTGTATATCCTAACCTAACGAAACCTAACATCTCGGATGTAATATTTTACAACATTCCTGGCGTGTCGTAGCCTGCTTCTCAATGGGGACATTATATACGTCTATAACGTTGTTTATCCTAACCTAACGCAACCTAACATCTGGGATGTAATATGTTATAACATTCCTGGCATGTCGGTCCCTACGTCTCGGTGGGAACATTCTATACGTCTATAACGTTGTATGTCCTAACGTAAGGGAACCTAACATGTCGGGTGTAGTATTTTACTACATTCCTGACGCGTCGGCCCCTATTTCTCGGTGGGACCATTATATACGTCTATAGCGTTATATATCCTAGCCTAAAGCAATCTAACATCTCGGATGTAATATTTCACAACATTCCTGGCGTGTCGTCGCCTGCTTCTTGATGGAGACATTATATACGTCTATAACGTTGTATATCCTAACCTAACGCAACCTGTCATCTCGGGTGTAGTATTTTACAACATTCCCGATGCGTTGGCCCCTATTTCTCGGTGGGACCATTATATACGTCTATAGCGTTAAATATCCTAGCCTAAGGCAATCTAACATCTCGGATGTAATATTTTACAACATTCCTGGCGTGTCGTCGCCTGTTTCTCGATGGGGACATTATATACGTCTATAACGTTGTATATCCAAACCTAAAGCAACCTAACATCTGGGATTTAAAATTTTACATCATTCCTGGCGTGTCGTCGCCTGCTTCTCGATGGAACATTATATACGTCTATAACGTTGTATATCCTAACCTAACGAAACCTAACATCTCGGATGTAATATTTTACAGCATTCCGGGCATGTCGGTCCCTACATCTCGGTGGCAACATACTATACGTCTATAACGTTGTATATCCTAACCTAAGGGAACCTAACATCTCGGGTGTAATATTTTACAACATTCCTGACGCGACGGCCACTATTTTTCGGTGGAAACATTATATACATTTATAAAGGTATATATCCTAACCTAAAGCAACCTAACATCTCGGATGTAATTTTTTACAACATTCCTGGCTTGTCGGTCCCTACATCTCGGTGGGAACATACTATACATCTATAACTTTGTATATCCTAACCTAAGGAAACCTAACATCTCGGGTGTAATATTTTACAACATTCCTGACGCGTCGGCCCCTATTTTTCGGTGGGAACATTCTATACATTTATAACGGTATATATCCTAGCCTGAGGCAACCTAACATCTCGGATGTAATATTTTACAACATTCGTGGCATATCGGTCCCTACTTCTCGGTGGAAACATTGTATACGTCTATAACGATATATATCCTAGCCTAAGGCAACCTAACATCTCGGATGTAATATTTTACAACATTCCTGGCGTGTCGTCGCCTACTTCTCGATGGGGACATTATATACATCTATAACATTGTATATCCTAACCTAAGGCAACCTAACATCTCGGATGTAATATTTTACAACATTCTGGCGTGTCGTCGCCTGCTTCTCGATGGGGAGATTATATACGTCTATAACGTTGTATATCCTAACCTAACGCAACCTAACATTTGGGATGTAATATTTTACAACATTCCTTGCATGTCGGTGCCTACGTCTCGGTGGGAACATTATATACGTCTATAACGATATATATCCTAACCTAAGGCAACCTAACACCTCGGACGTAATAGTTGACAACATTCCTGTCGTGTAGGCCCGTACTTCTCGGTGGGAACACTGTATACGTCTATAACGTTATATATCCTAGCCTAAGGCGACCTAACATGTCGAATGTAATATTTTACATCATTCCTGGCGTGTCGTCGCCTGCTTCTCGAGGGGAACATTATATATGTCTATAACGTTGTGTATCCTAACCTAACGCAACCTAACATCTGGGATGTAATATTCCTGGCGTGTCGTCGCCTACTTCTGGATGGGGACATTATATACGTCTATAACGTTCTATATCCTAACCTAAGACAGCCTGACATCTCGGATGTAATATTTGACAACATTCCTGGCGTGTCCGCCCGTACTTCTCGGTGGTAACATTCTATACGTCTATAACGTTGTATATCCTAACCTAAGGGAACGTAACATCTCGGGTGTAATATTTTACAACATTCCTGACGCGTCGGCCCCTATTTTTCGGTGGGAACATTATATACGTCTATAACGTTATATATCCTAGCCTAAGGCGACCTAACATGTCGAATGTAATATTTTACAACATTCCTAGCGTGTCGTCTCCTGCTTCTAGATGGGGACATTATATACGTCTATAATGTTGTATATCCTAACCTAACGCAACCTAACATCTGGGATGTAATATTTTACAACATTCCTGACGCGTCGGCCCCTATTTTTCGGTGGGCACATTATATACGTCTATAACGTTATATATCCTAGTCTAAGGCAACCTAACATGTCGAATGTAATATTTTACAACACCCCTGACGCGTCGGCCCCTATTTTTCGGTGGGAACATTATATACGTCTATAACGTTATATATCCTAGCCTAAGGCGACCTAACATGTCGAATGTAATATTTTACATCATTCCTGGCGTGTAGGCCCGTACTTCTCGGTGGGAACATTGTATACGTCTATAACGATATATATCCTAGCCTAAAGCAACCTAACATCTCGGATGTAATATTTTACAACATTCCTGGCGTGTCGTCGCCTACTTCTCGATGGGGACATTATATACATCTATAACATTGTATATCCTAACCTAAGGCAACCTAACATCTCGGAAGTAAAATTTTACAACATTCTGGCGTGTCGTCGCCTGCTTCTCGATGGGGAGATTATATACGTCTATAACGTTGTATATCCTAACCTAACGCAACCTAACATTTGGGATGTAATATTTTACAACATTCCTTGCATGTCGGTGCCTACGTCTCGGTGGGAACATTATATACGTCTATAACGATATATATCCTAACCTAAGGCAACCTAACACCTCGGATGTAATAGTTGACAACATTCCTGTCGTGTAGGCCCGTACTTCTCGGTGGGAACACTGTATACGTCTATAACGTTATATATCCTAGCCTAAGGCGACCTAACATGTCGAATGTAATATTTTACATCATTCCTGGCGTGTCGTCGCCTGCTTCTCGATGGGAACATTATATATGTCTATAACGTTGTGTATCCTAACCTAACGCAACCTAACATCTGGGATGTAATATTCCTGGCGTGTCGTCGCCTACTTCTGGATGGGGACATTATATACGTCTATAACGTTCTATATCCTAACCTAAGACAACCTAACATCTCGGATGTAATAGTTGACAACATTCCTGGCGTGTCCGCCCGTACTTCTCGGTGGGAACATTCTATACGTCTATAACGTTGTATATCCTAACCTAAGGAAACCTAGCATCTCGGATGTAATATTTTACAACATTCCTGGCGTGTCGTCGCCTACTTCTGGATGGGGTCATTATATACGTCTATAACGATATATATCCTAACCTAACGCAACCTAACATCTCGGATGTAATATTTTACAACATTCCTGGCGTGTCGTCGGCTACTTCTCGATGGGGACATTATATACGTCTATAGCGATATATATCCTAACGGAAGGCAAGCTAACATCTCGGATGTATTACTTTACAACATTCCTGGCGCGTCTGCTCCTACTTTTCGGTGGGAACATTATATACGTCTATAGCGATATATATCCTAACCGAAGGGAACCTAACACCTCGGATGTAATATTTTACAACATTCCTGTCGCGTCGGCTCCTATTTTTCGGTGCGAACATTAAATACGTCTATAACGTTATATATCCTAACGTAAGGCAACATAACATCTCGGATGTAATATTTTACAACATTCCTGGCGTGTCGTCGCCTGCTTCTCGATTGGGACATTATATACTTCTATAACGTTGTATATCCTAACCTAACGCAACCTAACATCTGGGATGTAATATTTTACAACATTCCTGGCATGTCGGTCCCTACGTCTCGGTGGGAACATTCTATGCGTCTATAGCGTTGTATATCCTAACCTAAGGGTACCTAACATCTCAGGTGTAATATTTTACAACACTCCTGGCGCTTCGGCTCCTACTTTTCGGTGGGAACATTGTATACGTCTATAAAGATAAATATCCTAGCCTAAGCAATCTAACATATCGGATGTAATATTTTACAACATTCCTGGCGTGTCGTCGCCTGCTTCTCGATGGGGACATTATATACGCCTCTAACGTTGTATATCCTAACCTAATGCAACCTAACAGCTAGGATGTAATATTTTACAACATTCCTGGCATGTCAGTCCCTACGTCTCGCTGGGAACATTATATACGTCTATAACGATATATATCCTAGCCTAAGCAATTTAACATCTCGGATGTAACATTTTACAACATTCCTGGCGTGTCATCGCCTGCTTCTCGATGGGGACATTATATACGTCTATAACGTTGTATATCCTAACATAACGCAACCTATCATTTCGGGTGTAGTATTTTACAACATTCCCGATGCGTCGGCCCCTATTTCACGGTGGGACCATTATATACGTCTATAACGTTATATATCCTAGCCTAAGGCAATCTAACATCTCGGATGTAATATTTTACAACATTCCTGGCGTGTCGTCGCCTGCTTCTCGATGGGGACATTATACACATCTATAAAGTTGTATATCCTAACCTAAGGCAACCTAACACCTCGGATGTAATATTTTACAACATTCCTGGCGCTTCGGCTCCTACTTTTCGGTGGGAACATTATATACGTCTATAACGTTACGTATCCTAACGTAAGGCAACATAACATCTCGGATGTTATATTTTACAACATTCCTGGCGTGTTGTCTCCTGCTTCTCGATGGGGACATTATATACGTCTATAACGTTGTATATCCTAACCTAACGAAACCTAACATCTCGGATGTAATATTTTACAACATTCCTGGCGTGTCGTAGCCTGCTTCTCAATGGGGACATTATATACGTCTATAACGTTGTTTATCCTAACCTAACGCAACCTAACATCTGGGATGTAATATGTTATAACATTCCTGGCATGTCGGTCCCTACGTCTCGGTGGGAACATTCTATACGTCTAT
Source organism: Xylocopa violacea (assembly GCA_963969225.1). Taxonomy (NCBI): domain Eukaryota; kingdom Metazoa; phylum Arthropoda; class Insecta; order Hymenoptera; family Apidae; genus Xylocopa; species Xylocopa violacea. The sequence continues at coordinate 2,867,511 of CAXAJV010000789.1, forward strand.
AACGTTGTATGTCCTAACGTAAGGGAACCTAACATGTCGGGTGTAGTATTTTACTACATTCCTGACGCGTCGGCCCCTATTTCTCGGTGGGACCATTATATACGTCTATAGCGTTATATATCCTAGCCTAAAGCAATCTAACATCTCGGATGTAATATTTCACAACATTCCTGGCGTGTCGTCGCCTGCTTCTTGATGGAGACATTATATACGTCTATAACGTTGTATATCCTAACCTAACGCAACCTGTCATCTCGGGTGTAGTATTTTACAACATTCCCGATGCGTTGGCCCCTATTTCTCGGTGGGACCATTATATACGTCTATAGCGTTAAATATCCTAGCCTAAGGCAATCTAACATCTCGGATGTAATATTTTACAACATTCCTGGCGTGTCGTCGCCTGTTTCTCGATGGGGACATTATATACGTCTATAACGTTGTATATCCAAACCTAAAGCAACCTAACATCTGGGATTTAAAATTTTACATCATTCCTGGCGTGTCGTCGCCTGCTTCTCGATGGAACATTATATACGTCTATAACGTTGTATATCCTAACCTAACGAAACCTAACATCTCGGATGTAATATTTTACAGCATTCCGGGCATGTCGGTCCCTACATCTCGGTGGCAACATACTATACGTCTATAACGTTGTATATCCTAACCTAAGGGAACCTAACATCTCGGGTGTAATATTTTACAACATTCCTGACGCGACGGCCACTATTTTTCGGTGGAAACATTATATACATTTATAAAGGTATATATCCTAACCTAAAGCAACCTAACATCTCGGATGTAATTTTTTACAACATTCCTGGCTTGTCGGTCCCTACATCTCGGTGGGAACATACTATACATCTATAACTTTGTATATCCTAACCTAAGGAAACCTAACATCTCGGGTGTAATATTTTACAACATTCCTGACGCGTCGGCCCCTATTTTTCGGTGGGAACATTCTATACATTTATAACGGTATATATCCTAGCCTGAGGCAACCTAACATCTCGGATGTAATATTTTACAACATTCGTGGCATATCGGTCCCTACTTCTCGGTGGAAACATTGTATACGTCTATAACGATATATATCCTAGCCTAAGGCAACCTAACATCTCGGATGTAATATTTTACAACATTCCTGGCGTGTCGTCGCCTACTTCTCGATGGGGACATTATATACATCTATAACATTGTATATCCTAACCTAAGGCAACCTAACATCTCGGATGTAATATTTTACAACATTCTGGCGTGTCGTCGCCTGCTTCTCGATGGGGAGATTATATACGTCTATAACGTTGTATATCCTAACCTAACGCAACCTAACATTTGGGATGTAATATTTTACAACATTCCTTGCATGTCGGTGCCTACGTCTCGGTGGGAACATTATATACGTCTATAACGATATATATCCTAACCTAAGGCAACCTAACACCTCGGACGTAATAGTTGACAACATTCCTGTCGTGTAGGCCCGTACTTCTCGGTGGGAACACTGTATACGTCTATAACGTTATATATCCTAGCCTAAGGCGACCTAACATGTCGAATGTAATATTTTACATCATTCCTGGCGTGTCGTCGCCTGCTTCTCGAGGGGAACATTATATATGTCTATAACGTTGTGTATCCTAACCTAACGCAACCTAACATCTGGGATGTAATATTCCTGGCGTGTCGTCGCCTACTTCTGGATGGGGACATTATATACGTCTATAACGTTCTATATCCTAACCTAAGACAGCCTGACATCTCGGATGTAATATTTGACAACATTCCTGGCGTGTCCGCCCGTACTTCTCGGTGGTAACATTCTATACGTCTATAACGTTGTATATCCTAACCTAAGGGAACGTAACATCTCGGGTGTAATATTTTACAACATTCCTGACGCGTCGGCCCCTATTTTTCGGTGGGAACATTATATACGTCTATAACGTTATATATCCTAGCCTAAGGCGACCTAACATGTCGAATGTAATATTTTACAACATTCCTAGCGTGTCGTCTCCTGCTTCTAGATGGGGACATTATATACGTCTATAATGTTGTATATCCTAACCTAACGCAACCTAACATCTGGGATGTAATATTTTACAACATTCCTGACGCGTCGGCCCCTATTTTTCGGTGGGCACATTATATACGTCTATAACGTTATATATCCTAGTCTAAGGCAACCTAACATGTCGAATGTAATATTTTACAACACCCCTGACGCGTCGGCCCCTATTTTTCGGTGGGAACATTATATACGTCTATAACGTTATATATCCTAGCCTAAGGCGACCTAACATGTCGAATGTAATATTTTACATCATTCCTGGCGTGTAGGCCCGTACTTCTCGGTGGGAACATTGTATACGTCTATAACGATATATATCCTAGCCTAAAGCAACCTAACATCTCGGATGTAATATTTTACAACATTCCTGGCGTGTCGTCGCCTACTTCTCGATGGGGACATTATATACATCTATAACATTGTATATCCTAACCTAAGGCAACCTAACATCTCGGAAGTAAAATTTTACAACATTCTGGCGTGTCGTCGCCTGCTTCTCGATGGGGAGATTATATACGTCTATAACGTTGTATATCCTAACCTAACGCAACCTAACATTTGGGATGTAATATTTTACAACATTCCTTGCATGTCGGTGCCTACGTCTCGGTGGGAACATTATATACGTCTATAACGATATATATCCTAACCTAAGGCAACCTAACACCTCGGATGTAATAGTTGACAACATTCCTGTCGTGTAGGCCCGTACTTCTCGGTGGGAACACTGTATACGTCTATAACGTTATATATCCTAGCCTAAGGCGACCTAACATGTCGAATGTAATATTTTACATCATTCCTGGCGTGTCGTCGCCTGCTTCTCGATGGGAACATTATATATGTCTATAACGTTGTGTATCCTAACCTAACGCAACCTAACATCTGGGATGTAATATTCCTGGCGTGTCGTCGCCTACTTCTGGATGGGGACATTATATACGTCTATAACGTTCTATATCCTAACCTAAGACAACCTAACATCTCGGATGTAATAGTTGACAACATTCCTGGCGTGTCCGCCCGTACTTCTCGGTGGGAACATTCTATACGTCTATAACGTTGTATATCCTAACCTAAGGAAACCTAGCATCTCGGATGTAATATTTTACAACATTCCTGGCGTGTCGTCGCCTACTTCTGGATGGGGTCATTATATACATCTATAACGTTGTATATCCTAACCTAACGCAACCTGACATCTCGGATGTAATATTTTACAACATTCCTGGCATGTCGGTCCCTACATCTCGGTGGGAACATACTATACGTCTATAACGTTGTATATCCTAACCTAAGGGAACCTAACATCTCGGGTGTAATATTTTACAACATTCCTGACGCGACGGCCACTATTTTTCGGTGGCAACATTATATACATTTATAACGGTATATATCCTAGCCTAAGGCAACCTAACATCTCGGATGTAATATTTTACAACATTCCTGGCATATCGGTCCCTACTTCTCGGTGGAAACATTGTATACGTCTATAACGATATATATCCTAGCCTAAGGCAACCTAACATCTCGGATGTAATATTTTACAACATTCCTGGCGTGTCGTCGCCTACTTCTCGATGGGGACATTATATACATCTATAACATTGTATATCCTAACCTAAGGCAACCTAACATCTCGGATGTAATATTTTACAACATTCTGGCGTGTCGTCGCCTGCTTCTCGATGGGGAGATTATATACGTCTATAACGTTGTATATCCTAACCTAACGCAACCTAACATTTGGGATGTAATATTTTACAACATTCCTTGCATGTCGGTGCCTACGTCTCGGTGGGAACATTATATACGTCTATAACGATATATATCCTAACCTAAGGCAACCTAACACCTCGGACGTAATAGTTGACAACATTCCTGTCGTGTAGGCCCGTACTTCTCGGTGGGAACACTGTATACGTCTATAACGTTATATATCCTAGCCTAAGGCGACCTAACATGTCGAATGTAATATTTTACATCATTCCTGGCGTGTCGTCGCCTGCTTCTCGAGGGGAACATTATATATGTCTATAACGTTGTGTATCCTAACCTAACGCAACCTAACATCTGGGATGTAATATTCCTGGCGTGTCGTCGCCTACTTCTGGATGGGGACATTATATACGTCTATAACGTTCTATATCCTAACCTAAGACAGCCTGACATCTCGGATGTAATATTTGACAACATTCCTGGCGTGTCCGCCCGTACTTCTCGGTGGTAACATTCTATACGTCTATAACGTTGTATATCCTAACCTAAGGGAACGTAACATCTCGGGTGTAATATTTTACAACATTCCTGACGCGTCGGCCCCTATTTTTCGGTGGGAACATTATATACGTCTATAACGTTATATATCCTAGCCTAAGGCGACCTAACATGTCGAATGTAATATTTTACAACATTCCTAGCGTGTCGTCTCCTGCTTCTAGATGGGGACATTATATACGTCTATAATGTTGTATATCCTAACCTAACGCAACCTAACATCTGGGATGTAATATTTTACAACATTCCTGACGCGTCGGCCCCTATTTTTCGGTGGGCACATTATATACGTCTATAACGTTATATATCCTAGTCTAAGGCAACCTAACATGTCGAATGTAATATTTTACAACATTCCTGACGCGTCGGCCCCTATTTTTCGGTGGGAACATTATATACGTCTATAACGTTATATATCCTAGCCTAAGGCGACCTAACATGTCGAATGTAATATTTTACATCATTCCTGGCGTGTAGGCCCGTACTTCTCGGTGGGAACATTGTATACGTCTATAACGATATATATCCTAGCCTAAAGCAACCTAACATCTCGGATGTAATATTTTACAACATTCCTGGCGTGTCGTCGCCTACTTCTCGATGGGGACATTATATACATCTATAACATTGTATATCCTAACCTAAGGCAACCTAACATCTCGGAAGTAAAATTTTACAACATTCTGGCGTGTCGTCGCCTGCTTCTCGATGGGGAGATTATATACGTCTATAACGTTGTATATCCTAACCTAACGCAACCTAACATTTGGGATGTAATATTTTACAACATTCCTTGCATGTCGGTGCCTACGTCTCGGTGGGAACATTATATACGTCTATAACGATATATATCCTAACCTAAGGCAACCTAACACCTCGGATGTAATAGTTGACAACATTCCTGTCGTGTAGGCCCGTACTTCTCGGTGGGAACACTGTATACGTCTATAACGTTATATATCCTAGCCTAAGGCGACCTAACATGTCGAATGTAATATTTTACATCATTCCTGGCGTGTCGTCGCCTGCTTCTCGATGGGAACATTATATATGTCTATAACGTTGTGTATCCTAACCTAACGCAACCTAACATCTGGGATGTAATATTCCTGGCGTGTCGTCGCCTACTTCTGGATGGGGACATTATATACGTCTATAACGTTCTATATCCTAACCTAAGACAGCCTGACATCTCGGATGTAATAGTTGACAACATTCCTGGCGTGTCCGCCCGTACTTCTCGGTGGGAACATTCTATACGTCTATAACGTTGTATATCCTAACCTAAGGGAACGTGACATCTCGGGTGTAATATTTTACAACATTTCTGACGCGTCGGCCTCTATTTTTCGGTGGGAACATTATATACGTCTATAACGTTATATATCCTAGCCTAAGGCGACCTAACATGTCGAATGTAATATTTTACAACATTCCTAGCGTGTCGTCTCCTGCTTCTAGATGGGGACATTATATACGTCTATAATGTTGTATATCCTAACCTAACGCAACCTAACAACTGGGATGTAATATTTTACAACATTCCTGGCGTGTCGTCGCCTGCTTCTCGATGGGGACATTATATACATCTATAACATTGTATATCCTAACCTAAGGCAACCTAACATCTCGGATGTAATATTTTACAACATTCTGTCGTTTCGTCGCCTGCTTCTCGATGGGGAGATTATATACTTCTATAACGATGTATATCCTAACCTAACGCAACCTAACATTTGGGATGTAATATTTTACAACATTCCTGGAGTGTCGTCGCCTACTTCTGGATAAGGTCATTATATACATCTATAACGTTGTATATCCTAACCTAACGCAACCTAACATCTCGGATGTAATATTTTACAACATTCCTGGCATGTCGGTCCCTACTTTTCGGTGGAAACATTGTATACGTCTATAACGATATATATCCTAACCTAAGGCAAACTAACATCTCGGATGTAATAGTTGACAACACTCCAGGCGTGTCAGCCCGTACTTCTCGGTGGGAATATTATATACGTCTATAACGTTATATATCCTACCCTAAGGCCACCTAACATGTCGTATGTAATATTTTACAACATTCCTGGCGTGTCGTCGCCTGCTTCTCGATGGGGACATTATATACGTCTATAACGTTGTATATCCTAACCTAAAGCAACCTAACATCTGGGATGTAATATTTTACAAGATTCCTGGCATGTCGGTCCCCAAGTCTCGGTAGGAACATTATATACGTCTATAACGTTATATATCCTGTCGTAAGCAACATAACATCTCGGATGTAATATTTTACAACATTCCTGACGCGTCGGCCCCTATTTCTCGGTGGGAACATTATATACGTCTATAATGTTGTGTATCCTAACCTAACGCAACCTAACTTCTGGGATGATATATTTTACAACATTCGCGGCATGTCGGACCCTACGTCTCGGTGGGAACATTATATACTTCTACAACGATATAAATCCTAGCCTAAGGCAACCTAACATCTGGGATGTAATATTTTACAACATTCCGAGCGTGTCGTCGCCTACTTCTCGATGGGGACATTAAATACATCTATAACGTTGTATATCCTAACCTAAGGCAACCCAACATCTCGGATGTAATATTTTACATCATTCCTGGCATGTCGGTCCCTACGTCTCGTTGGGAACACTCTATGCGTCTATAGCGTTGTATATCCTAACCTAAGGGAACCTAACATCTCCGGTGTAATATTTTACAACATTCCTGGCGTGTTGTCGCCTGCTTCTCGATGGGGACATTATATATGTCTACAACGTTGTATATCCTAGCCTAAGCAATCTAACATCTCGGATGTAATATTTTACAACATTCCTGGCGTGTCGTCGCCTGCTTCTCGATGGGGACATTATATACGTCTATAACGTTGTATATCCTAGCCTAAGCAATCTAACATCTCGGATGTAATATTTTACAACATTCCTGGCGCTTCGGCTCCTACTTTTCGGTGGGAACATTATATACGTCTATAACGTTACATATCCTAACGTAAGGCAACATAACACCTCGGATGTAATATTTTACAACATTCCTGGCATGTCAGTTCCTACGTCTCGCTGGGAACATTATATACGTTTATAACGATATATATCCTAACCTAACGCAACCTAACATCTGGGATTTAATATTTTACATCATTCCTGGCGTGTCTTCGCCTGCTTCTCGATAGGGACATTATATACGTCTATAACGTTGTATATCCTAACCTAACGCAACCTAAAATCTGGGATGTAATATTTTACAACATTCCTGGCATGTCGGTCCCTACGTCTCGGTGGGAACATTCTATACGTCTATAACGTTGTATATCCTAACCTAAGGGAACCTAACATCTCGGGTGTAGTATTTTACAACATTCCTGACGCGTCGGCCCTTATTTCTCGGTGGGACCATTATATACGTCTATAGCGTTATATATCCTAGCCTAAAGCGACCTGACATGTCGAATGTAATATTTTACATCATTCCTGGCGTATCGGCCCGTAGATCTCGGTGGTAACATGATATACGTCTATAACGTTATGTATTCTAGCCTAAGGCAACCTAACATGCCGAATGTAATATTTTACAACATTCCTGGCGTGTTGTCGCCTGCTTCTCGGTGGGGACATTATATATGTCTATAACGTTGTATATCCTAACCTAACGAAACCTAACATCTGGGATGTAATATTTTACAACATTCCTGGCGTGTCGTCGCCTGCTTCTTGATGGGGACATTATATACGTCTATAACGTTGCATATCCTAACCTAACGCAACCTAACATCTGGGATGTAATATTTTACAACATTCCTGACGCGTCGGCACCTATTTCTCGGTGGGAACTTTATATACGTCTTTAACGTTATATATCCTAGCCTAAGGCGACCTAGCATGTCGACTGTAATATTTTACAGCATTCCTGTCGTGTCGACCCGTATTTCTCGGTGGTAACATTATATGCGTCTATAACGTTACATATCGTAGCCTAAGGCGACCTGACATGTCGAATGTAATATTTTACAACGTTCCTGGCGTGTCGTCGCCTGCTTCTCGATGGGGACATTATATACGTCTATAACGTTGTATATCCTAACCTAACGCAACCTAACATCTGGGATTTAATATTTTACATCATTCCTGGCGTGTCTTCGCCTGCTTCTCGATAGGGACATTATATACGTCTACAACGTTGTATATCCTAACCTAACGCAACCTAACATCTCGGATGTAATATTTTACAACATTCCTGGCGTGTCGTCGCCTGCTTCTTGATGGGGACATTATATACGTCTATAACGTTGTATATCCTAGCCTAAGCAATCTAACATCTCGGATGTAATATTTTACAACATTCCTGGCGCTTCGGCTCCTACTTTTCGGTGGGAACATTATATACGTCTATAACGTTACATATCCTTACGTAAGGCAACATAACATCTCGGATGTAATATTTTACAACATTCCTGGCGTGTCGTCGCCTACTTCTCGATGGGGACATGAAATACATCTATAACGTTGTATATCCTAACCTAAGGCAACCCAACATCTCGGATGTAATATTTTACATCATTCCTGTCATGTCGGTCCCTACGTCTCGTTGGGAACACTCTATGCGTCTATAGCGTTGTATATCCTAACCTAAGGGAACCTAACATCTGGGATGTAATATTTTACAACATTCCTGGCGTGTCGTCGCCTGCTTCTTGATGGGGACATTATATACGTCTATAACGTTGTATATCCTAACCTAACGCAACCTAACATCTGGGATTTAATATTTTACATCATTCCTGGCGTGTCTTCGCCTGCTTCTCGACAGGGACATTATATACGTCTATAACGTTGTATATCCTAACCTAACGCAACCTAAAATCTGGGATGTAATATTTTACAACATTCCTGGCATGTCGGTCCCTACGTCTCGGTGGGAACATTCTATACGTCTATAACGTTGTATATCCTAACCTAAGGGAACCTAACATCTCGGGTGTAGTATTTTACAACATTCCTGACGCGTCGGCCCCTATTTCTCGGTGGGACCATTATATACGTCTATTGCGTTATATATCCTAGCCTAAGGCGACCTGACATGTCGAATGTAATATTTTACATCATTCCTGGCGTGTCCGCCCGTAGATCTCGGTGGTAACATTATATACGTCTATAACGTTAGGTATTCTAGCCTAAGGCAACCTAACATGCCGAATGTATTATTTTACAACATTCCTGGCGTGTTGTCGCCTGCTTCTCGGTGGGGACATTATATATGTCTATAACGTTGTATATCCTAACCTAACGAAACCTAACATCTGGGATGTAATATTTTACAACATTCCTGGCATGTCAGTCCCTACGTCTCGCTGGGAACGTTATATACGTCTATAACGACATATATCCAAACTTAAGGGAAACTAACATCTCGGATGTAATATTTTACAAGATTCCTGGCGATTCGGCTCCTACTTTTCGGTGGGAACATTATATACGTCTATAACGTTGTATATCCTAACCTAAGGCAACCCAACATCTCGGATGTAATATTTTACATCATTCCTGTCATGTCGGTCCCTACGTCTCGTTGGGAACACTCTATGCGTCTATAGCGTTGTATATACTAACCTAAGGGAACCTAACATCTCAGGTGTAATATTTTACAACATTCCTGGCGTCTTGTCGCCTGCTTCTCGATGGGGACATTATATAAGTCTATAACGTTGTATATCCTAGCCTAAGCAATCTAACATCTCGGATGTAATATATTACAACATTCCTGGCGTGTCGTCGCCTGCTTCCCGATGAGGACATTATATACGTCTATAACGTTGTATATCCTAACCTAACACAACCTAACATCTGGGATTTAATATTTTACATCATTCCTGGCGTGTCGTCGCCTGCTTCTCGATGGGGTCATTATATACATCTATAACGTTGTATATCCTAACCTAACGCAACCTAAAATCTGGGATGTAATATTTTACAACATTCCTGGCATGTCGGTCCCTACGTCTCGGTGGGAACATTCTATACGTCTATAACGTTGCATATCCTAACCTAAGGGAACCTAACATCTCGGGTGTAGTATTTTACAACATTCCTGACGCGTCGGCCCCTATTTCTCTGTGGGACCATTATATACGTCTATAGCGTTATATATCCTAGCCTAAGGCGACCTGACATGTCGAATGTAATATTTTACATCATTCCTGGCGTGTCCGCCCGTAGATCTCGGTGGTAACATTATATACGTCTATAACGTTATGTATTCTAGCCTAAGGCAACCTAGCATGCCGAAAGTAATATTTTACAACATTCCTGGCATGTTGTCGCCTGCTTCTCGGTGGGGACATTATATATGTCTATAACGTTGTATATCCTAACCTAACGAAACCTAACATCTGGGATGTAATATTTTACAACATTCCTGGCATGTCAGTCCCTACGTCTCGCTGGGAACGTTATATACGTCTATAACGACATATATCCAAACTTAAGGGAAACTAACATCTCGGATGTAATATTTTACAACATTCCTGGCGATTCGGCTCCTACTTTTCGGTGGGAACATTATATACGTCTATAACGTTGTATATCCTAACCTAAGGGAACCTAACATCTCGGGTGTAGTATTTTACAACATTCCTGACGCGTCGGCCCCTATTTCTCGGTGGGACCATTATACACGTCTATGGCGTTATATATCCTAGCCTTAGGCGACCTGACATGTCGAATGTAATATTTTACATCATTCCTGGCGTATCGGCCCGTAGATCTCGGTGGTAACACGATATACGTCTATAACGTTATGTATTCTAGCCTAAGGCAACCTAACATGCCGAATGTTATATTTTACAACATTCCTGGCGTGTTGTCGCCTGCTTCTCGGTGGGGACATTATATATGTCTATAACGTTGTATATCCTAACCTAACGAAACCTAACATCTGGGATGTAATATTTTACAACATTCCTGGCGTGTCGTCGCCTGCTTCTTGATGGGGACATTATATACGTCTATAACGTTGTATATCCTAACCTAACGCAACCTAACATCTGGGATTTAATATTTTACATCATTCCTGGCGTGTCTTCGCCTGCTTCTCGACAGGGACATTATATACGTCTATAACGTTGTATATCCTAACCTAACGCAACCTAAAATCTGGGATGTAATATTTTACAACATTCCTGGCATGTCGGTCCCTACGTCTCGGTGGGAACATTCTATACGTCTATAACGTTGTATATCCTAACCTAAGGGAACCTAACATCTCGGGTGTAGTATTTTACAACATTCCTGACGCGTCGGCCCCTATTTCTCGGTGGGACCATTATATACGTCTATTGCGTTATATATCCTAGCCTAAGGCGACCTGACATGTCGAATGTAATATTTTACATCATTCCTGGCGTGTCCGCCCGTAGATCTCGGTGGTAACATTATATACGTCTATAACGTTAGGTATTCTAGCCTAAGGCAACCTAACATGCCGAATGTAATATTTTACAACATTCCTGGCGTGTTGTCGCCTGCTTCTCGGTGGGGACATTATATATGTCTATAACGTTGTATATCCTAACCTAACGAAACCTAACATCTGGGATGTAATATTTTACAACATTCCTGGCGTGTCGTCGCCTGCTTCTTGATGGGGACATTATATACGTCTATAACGTTGTATATCCTAACCTAACGCAACCTAACATCTGGGATGTAATATTTTACAACATTCCTGACGCGTCGGCACCTATTTCTCGGTGGGAACTTTATATACGTCTTTAACGTTAAATATCCTAGCCTAAGGCGACCTAGCATGTCGAATGTAATATTTTACATCATTCCTGTCGTGTCGACCCGTATTTCTCGGTGGTAACATTATATGCGTCTATAACGTTACATATCGTAGCCTAAGGCGACCTGACATGTCGAATGTAATATTTTGCAACGTTCCTGGCGTGTCGTCACCTGCTTCTCGATGGGGACATTATATACGTCTATAGCGTTGTATATCCTAACCTAATGCAACCTAAAATCTGGGATGTAATATTTTACAACATTCCTGGCATGTCGGTCCCTACGTCTCGGTGGGAACATTCTATACGTCTATAACGTTGCATATCCTAACCTAAGGGAACCTAACATCTCGGGTGTAGTATTTTACAACATTCCTGACGCGTCGGCCCCTATTTCTCGGTGGGACCATTAGATACGTCTATAGCGTTATATATCCTAGCCTAAGGCGACCTGACATGTCGAATGTAATATTTTACATCATTCCTGGCGTGTCCGCCCGTAGATCTCGGTGGTAACATTATATACGTCTATAACGTTATGTATTCTAGCCTAAGGCAACCTAACATGCCGAATGTAATATTTTACAACATTCCTGGCGTGTTGTCGCCTGCTTCTCGGTGGGGACATTATATATGTCTATAACGTTGTATATCCTAACCTAACGAAACCTAACATCTGGGATGTAATATTTTACAACATTCCTGGCATGTCAGTCCCTACGTCTCGCTGGGAACGTTATATACGTCTATAACGACATATATCCAAACTTAAGGGAAACTAACATCTCGGATGTAATATTTTACAACATTCCTGGCGATTCGGCTCCTACTTTTCGGTGGGAACATTATATACGTCTATAACGTTGTATATCCTAACCTAAGGCAACCCAACATCTCGGATGTAATATTTTACATCATTCCTTTCATGTCGGTCCCTACGTCTCGTTGGGAACACTCTATGCGTCTATAGCGTTGTATATCCTAACCTAAGGGAACCTAACATCACAGGTGTAATATTTTACAACATTCCTGACGCGTCGGCCCCTATTTCTCGGTGGGACCATTATATACGTCTATAGCGTTATATATCCTAGCCTAAAGCGACCTGACATGTCGAATGTAATATTTTAGATCATTCCTGGCGTGTCGGCCCGTAGATCTCGGTGGTAACATGATATACGTCTATAACGTTATGTATTCTAGCCTAAGGCAACCTAACATGCCGAATGTAATATTTTACAACATTCCTGGCGTGTTGTCGCCTGCTTCTCGGTGGGGACATTATATATGTCTATAACGTTGTATATCCTAACCTAACGAAACCTAACATCTGGGATGTAATATTTTACAACATTCCTGGCGTGTCGTCGCCTGCTTCTTGATGGGGACATTATATACGTCTATAACGTTGTATATCCTAACCTAACGCAACCTAACATCTGGGATTTAATATTTTACATCATTCCTGGCGTGTCTTCGCCTGCTTCTCGACAGGGACATTATATACGTCTATAACGTTGTATATCCTAACCTAACGCAACCTAAAATCTGGGATGTAATATTTTACAACATTCCTGGCATGTCGGTCCCTACGTCTCGGTGGGAACATTCTATACGTCTATAACGTTGTATATCCTAACCTAAGGGAACCTAACATCTCGGGTGTAGTATTTTACAACATTCCTGACGCGTCGGCCCCTATTTCTCGGTGGGACCATTATATACGTCTATTGCGTTATATATCCTAGCCTAAGGCGACCTGACATGTCGAATGTAATATTTTACATCATTCCTGGCGTGTCCGCCCGTAGATCTCGGTGGTAACATTATATACGTCTATAACGTTAGGTATTCTAGCCTAAGGCAACCTAACATGCCGAATGTAATATTTTACAACATTCCTGGCGTGTTGTCGCCTGCTTCTCGGTGGGGACATTATATATGTCTATAACGTTGTATATCCTAACCTAACGAAACCTAACATCTGGGATGTAATATTTTACAACATTCCTGGCATGTCAGTCCCTACGTCTCGCTGGGAACGTTATATACGTCTATAACGACATATATCCAAACTTAAGGGAAACTAACATCTCGGATGTAATATTTTACAACATTCCTGGCGATTCGGCTCCTACTTTTCGGTGGGAACATTATATACGTAGATAACGTTGTATATCCTAACCTAAGGCAACCCAACATCTCGGATGTAATATTTTACATCATTCCTGTCATGTCGGTCCCTACGTCTCGTTGGGAACACTCTATGCGTCTATAGCGTTGTATATACTAACCTAAGGGAACCTAACATCTCAGGTGTAATATTTTACAACATTCCTGGCGTGTTGTCGCCTGCTTCTCGATGGGGACATTATATATGTCTATAACGTTGTATATCCTAGCCTAAGCAATCTAACATCTCGGATGTAATATATTACAACATTCCTGGCGTGTCGTCGCCTGCTTCCCGATGAGGACATTATATACGTCTATAACGTTGTATATCCTAACCTAACACAACCTAACATCTGGGATTTAATATTTTACATCATTCCTGGCGTGTCGTCGCCTGCTTCTCGATGGGGTCATTATATACGTCTATAACGTTGTATATCCTAACCTAACGCAACCTAAAATCTGGGATGTAATATTTTACAACATTCCTGGCATGTCGGTCCCTACGTCTCGGTGGGAACATTCTATACGTCTATAACGTTGCATATCCTAACCTAAGGGAACCTAACATCTCGGGTGTAGTATTTTACAACATTCCTGACGCGTCGGCCCCTATTTCTCGGTGGGACCATTATATACGTCTATAGCGTTATATATCCTAGCCTAAGGCGACCTGACATGTCGAATGTAATATTTTACATCATTCCTGGCGTGTCCGCCCGTAGATCTCGGTGGTAACATTATATACGTCTATAACGTTATGTATTCTAGCCTAAGGCAACCTAACATGCCGAAAGTAATATTTTACAACATTCCTGGCGTGTTGTCGCCTGCTTCTCGGTGGGGACATTATATATGTCTATAACGTTGTATATCCTAACCTAACGAAACCTAACATCTGGGATGTAATATTTTACAACATTCCTGGCATGTCAGTCCCTACGTCTCGCTGGGAACGTTATATACGTCTATAACGACATATATCCAAACTTAAGGGAAACTAACATCTCGGATGTAATATTTTACAACATTCCTGGCGATTCGGCTCCTACTTTTCGGTGGGAACATTATATACGTCTATAACGTTGTATATCCTAACCTAAGGCAACCCAACATCTCGGATGTAATATTTTACATCATTCCTGTCATGTCGGTCCCTACGTCTCGTTGGGAACACTCTATGCGTCTATAGCGTTGTATATACTAACCTAAGGGAACCTAACATCTCAGGTGTAATATTTTACAACATTCCTGGCGTGTTGTCGCCTGCTTCTCGATGGGGACATTATATATGTCTATAACGTTGTATATCCTAGTCTAAGCAATCTAACATCTCGGATGTAACATATTACAACATTCCTAGCGTGTCGTCGCCTGCTTCTCGATGGGGACATTATATACGTCTATAACGTTGTATATCCTAACCTAACGCAACCTAACATCTGGGATTTAATATTTTACATCATTCCTGGCGTGTCGTCGCCTGCTTCTCGATGGGGTCATTATATACGTCTATAACGTTGTATATCCTAACCTAACGCAACCTAAAATCTGGGATGTAATATTTTACAACATTCCTGGCATGTCGGTCCCTACGTCTCGGTGGGAACATTCTATACGTCTATAACGTTGTATATCCTAACCTAAGGGAACCTAACATCTCGGGTGTAGTATTTTACAACATTCCTGACGCGTCGGCTCCTATTTCTCGGCGCGACCATTATATACGTCTATGGCGTTATATATCCTAGCCTTAGGCGACCTGACATGTCGAATGTAATATTTTACATCATTCCTGGCGTGTCCGCCCGTAGATCTCGGTGGTAACACGATATACGTCTATAACGTTATGTATTCTAGCCTAAGGCAACCTAACATGCCGAATGTTATATTTTACAACATTCCTGGCGTGTTGTCGCCTGCTTCTCGGTGGGGACATTATATATGTCTATATCGTTGTATATCCTAACCTAACGAAACCTAACATCTGGGATGTAATATTTTACAACATTCCTGGCATGTCAGTCCCTACGTCTCGCTGGGAACGTTATATACGTCTATAACGACATATATCCAAACTTAAGGGAAACTAACATCTCGGATGTAATATTTTACAACATTCATGGCGATTCGGCTCCTACTTTTCGGTGGGAACATTATATACGTCTATAACGTTGTATATCCTAACCTAAGGCAACCCAACATCTCGGATGTAATATTTTACATCATTCCTGTCATGTCGGTCCCTACGTCTCGTTGGGAACACTCTATGCGTCTATAGCGTTGTATATACTAACCTAAGGGAACCTAACATCTCAGGTGTAATATTTTACAACATTCCTGGCGTGTTGTCGCCTGCTTCTCGATGGGGACATTATATATGTATATAACGTTGTATATCCTAGTCTAAGCAATCTAACATCTCGGATGTAATATATTACAACATTCCTAGCGTGTCGTCGCCTGCTTCTCGATGGGGACATTATATACGTCTATAACGTTGTATATCCTAACCTAACGCAACCTAACATCTGGGATTTAATATTTTACATCATTCCTGGCGTGTCGTCGCCTGCTTCTCGATGGGGTCATTATATACGTCTATAACGTTGTATATCCTAACCTAACGCAACCTAAAATCTGGGATGTAATATTTTACAACATTCCTGGCATGTCGGTCCCTATGTCTCGGTGGGAACATTCTATACGTCTATAACGTTGCATATCCTAACCTAAGGGAACCTAACATCTCGGGTGTAGTATTTTACAACATTCCTGACGCGTCGGCCCCTATTTCTCGGTGGGACAATTAGATACGTCTATAGCGTTATATATCCTAGCCTAAGGTGACCTGACATGTCGAATGTAATATTTTACATCATTCCTGGCGTGTCCGCCCGTAGATCTCGGTGGTAACATTATATACGTCTATAACGTTATGTATTCTAGCCTAAGGCAACCTAACATGCCGAATGTAATATTTTACAACATTCCTGGCGTGTTGTCGCCTGCTTCTCGGTGGGGACATTATATATGTCTATAACGTTGTATATCCTAACCTAACGAAACCTAACATCTGGGATGTAATATTTTACAACATTCCTGGCAAGTCAGTCCCTACGTCTCGCTGGGAACGTTATATACGTCTATAACGACATATATCCAAACTTAAGGGAAACTAACACCTCGGATGTAATATTTTACAACATTCCTGGCGATTCGGCTCCTACTTTTCGGTGGGAACATTATATACGTCTATAACGTTGTATATCCTAACCTAAGGCAACCCAACATCTCGGATGTAATATTTTACATCATTCCTGTCATGTCGGTCCCTACGTCTCGTTGGGAACACTCTATGCGTCTATAGCGTTGTATATACTAACCTAAGGGAACCTAACATCTCAGGTGTAATATTTTACAACATTCCTGGCGTGTTGTCGCCTGCTTCTCGATGGGGACATTATATATGTCTATAACGTTGTATATCCTAGTCTAAGCAATCTAACATCTCGGATGTAATATATTACAACATTCCTAGCGTGTCGTCGCCTGCTTCTCGATGGGGACATTATATACGTCTATAACGTTGTATATCCTAACCTAACGCAACCTAACATCTGGGATTTAATATTTTACATCATTCCTGGCGTGTCGTCGCCTGCTTCTCGATGGGGTCATTATATACGTCTATAACGTTGTATATCCTAACCTAACGCAACCTAAAATCTGGGATGTAATATTTTACAACATTCCTGGCATGTCGGTCCCTACGTCTCGGTGGGAACATTCTATACGTCTATAACGTTGTATATCCTAACCTAAGGGAACCTAACATCTCGGGTGTAGTATTTTACAACATTCCTGACGCGTCGGCCCCTATTTCTCGGCGCGACCATTATATACGTCTATGGCGTTATATATCCTAGGCTTAGGCGAGCTGACATGTCGAATGTAATATTTTACATCATTCCTGGCGTGTCCGCCCGTAGATCTCGGTGGTAACACGATATACGTCTATAACGTTATGTATTCTAGCCTAAGGCAACCTAACATGCCGAATGTTGTATTTTACAACATTCCTGGCGTGTTGTCGCCTGCTTCTCGGTGGGGACATTATATATGTCTATATCGTTGTATATCCTAACCTAACGAAACCTAACATCTGGGATGTAATATTTTACAACATTCCTGGCATGTCAGTCCCTACGTCTCGCTGGGAACGTTATATACGTCTATAACGACATATATCCAAACTTAAGGGAAACTAACATCTCGGATGTAATATTTTACAACATTCCTGGCGATTCGGCTCCTACTTTTCGGTGGGAACATTATATACGTCTATAACGTTGTATATCCTAACCTAAGGCAACCCAACATCTCGGATGTAATATTTTACATCATTCCTGTCATGTCGGTCCCTACGTCTCGTTGGGAACACTCTATGCGTCTATAGCGTTGTATATACTAACCTAAGGGAACCTAACATCTCAGGTGTAATATTTTACAACACTCCTGGCGTGTTGTCGCCGGCTTCTCGATGGGGACATTATATATGTCTATAACGTTATGTATTCTAGCCTAAGGCAACCTAACATGCCGAATGTAATATTTTACAACATTCCTGGCGTGTTGTCGCCTGCTTCTCGGTGGGGACATTATATATGTCTATAACGTTGTATATCCTAACCTAACGAAACCTAACATCTGGGATGTAATATTTTACAACATTCCTGGCATGTCAGTCCCTACGTCTCGCTGGGAACGTTATATACGTCTATAACGACATATATCCAAACTTAAGGGAAACTAACATCTCGGATGTAATATTTTACATCATTCCTGTCATGTCGGTCCCTACGTCTCGTTGGGAACACTCCATGCGTCTATAGCGTTGTATATACTAACCTAAGGGAACCTAACATCTCAGGTGTAATATTTTACAACATTCCTGGCGTGTTGTCGCCTGCTTCTCGATGGGGACATTATATATGTCTATAACGTTGTATATCCTAGTCTAAGCAATCTAACATCTCGGATGTAATATATTACAACATTCCTGGCGTGTCGTCGCCTGCTTCTCGATGGGGACATTATATACGTCTATAACGTTGTATATCCTAACCTAACACAACCTAACATCTGGGATTTAATATTTTACATCATTCCTGGCGTGTCGTCGCCTGCTTCTCGATGGGGTCATTATATACGTCTATAACGTTGTATATCCTGACCTAACGCAACCTAAAATCTGGGATGTAATATTTTACAACATTCCTGGCATGTCGGTCCCTACGTCTCGGTGGGAACATTCTATACGTCTATAACGTTGTATATCCTAGCCTAACGAAACCTAACATCTGGGATGTAATATTTTACAACATTCCTGGCGTGTCGTCGCCTGCTTCTTGATGGGGACATTATATACGTCTATAACGTTGTATATCCTAACCTAACGCAACCTAACATCTGGGATGTAATATTTTACAACATTCCTGACGCGTCGGCACCTATTTCTCGGTGGGAACTTTATATACGTCTTTAACGTTATATATCCTAGCCTAATGCGACCTAGCATGTCGAATGTAATATTTTACATCATTCCTGTCGTGTCGACCCGTATTTCTCGGTGGTAACATTATATGCGTCTATAACGTTGCATATCGTAGCCTAAGGCGACCTGACATGTCGAATGTAATATTTTACAACATTCCTGGCGATTCGGCTCCTACTTTTCGGTGGGAACATTATATACGTCTATAACGTTGTATATCCTAACCTAAGGCAACCCAACATCTCGGATGTAATATTTTACATCATTCCTGTCATGTCGGTCCCTACGTCTCGTTGGGAACACTCTATGCGTCTATAGCGTTGTATATACTAACCTAAGGGAACCTAACATCTCAGGTGTAATATTTTACAACACTCCTGGCGTGTTGTCGCCGGCTTCTCGATGGGGACATTATATATGTCTATAACGTTATGTATTCTAGCCTAAGGCAACCTAACATGCCGAATGTAATATTTTACAACATTCCTGGCGTGTTGTCGCCTGCTTCTCGGTGGGGACATTATATATGTCTATAACGTTGTATATCCTAACCTAACGAAACCTAACATCTGGGATGTAATATTTTACAACATTCCTGGCATGTCAGTCCCTACGTCTCGCTGGGAACGTTATATACGTCTATAACGACATATATCCAAACTTAAGGGAAACTAACATCTCGGATGTAATATTTTACAACATTCCTGGCGATTCGGCTCCTACTTTTCGGTGGGAACATTATATACGTCTATAACGTTGTATATCCTAACCTAAGGCAACCCAACATCTCGGATGTAATATTTTACATCATTCCTGTCATGTCGGTCCCTACGTCTCGTTGGGAACACTCTATGCGTCTATAGCGTTGTATATACTAACCTAAGGGAACCTAACATCTCAGGTGTAATATTTTACAACACTCCTGGCGTGTTGTCGCCTGCTTCTCGATGGGGACATTATATATGTCTATAACGTTGTATATCCTAGTCTAAGCAATCTAACATCTCGGATGTAATATATTACAACATTCCTGGCGTGTCGTCGCCTGCTTCTCGATGGGGACATTATATACGTCTATAACGTTGTATATCCTAACCTAACACAACCTAACATCTGGGATTTAATATATTACATCATTCCTGGCGTGTCGTCGCCTGCTTCTCGATGGGGTCATTATATACGTCTATAACGTTGTATATCCTAACCTAACGCAACCTAAAATCTGGGATGTAATATTTTACAACATTCCTGGCATGTCGGTCCCTACGTCTCGGTGGGAACATTCTATACGTCTATAACGTTGCATATCCTAACCTACGGGAACCTAACATCTCGGGTGTAGTATTTTACAACATTCCTGACGCGTCGGCCCCTATTTCTCGGTGGGACCATTATATACGTCTATAGCGTTATATATCCTAGCCTAAGGCGACCTGACATGTCGAATGTAATATTTTACATCATTCCTGGCGTGTCCGCCCGTAGATCTCGGTGGTAACATTATATACGTCTGTAACGTTATGTATTCTAGCCTAAGGCAACCTAACATGCCGAATGTAGTATTTTACAACATTCCTGGCGTGTTGTCGCCTGCTTCTCGGTGGGGACATTATATATGTCTATAACGTTGTATATCCTAACCTAACGAAACCTAACATCTGGGATGTAATATTTTACAACATTCCTGGCATGTCAGTCCCTACGTCTCGCTGGGAAAGTTATATACGTCTATAACGACATATATCCAAACTTAAGGGAAACTAACATCTCGGATGTAATGTTTTACAACATTCCCGGCGATTCGGCTCCTACTTTTCGGTGGGAACATTATATACGTCTATAGCGTTGTATATCCTAACCTAATGCAACCTAAAATCTGGGATGTAATATTTTACATCATTCCTGTCATGTCGGTCCCTACGTCTCGTTGGGAACACTCTATGCGTCTATAACGTTGCATATCCTAACCTAAGGGAACCTAACATCTCGGGTGTAGTATTTTACAACATTCCTGACGCGTCGGCCCCTATTTCTCGGTGGGACCATTAGATACGTCTATAGCGTTATATATCCTAGCCTAGGGCGACCTGACATGTCGAATGTAATATTTTACATCATTCCTGGCGTGTCCGCCCGTAGATCTCGGTGGTAACATTATATACGTCTATAACGTTATGTATTCTAGCCTAAGGCAACCTAACATGCCGAATGTAATATTTTACAACATTCCTGGCGTGTTGTCGCCTGCTTCTCGGTGGGGACATTATATATGTCTATAACGTTGTATATCCTAACCTAACGAAACCTAACATCTGGGATGTAATATTTTACAACATTCCTGGCATGTCAGTCCCTACGTCTCGCTGGGACCGTTATATACGTCTATAACGACATATATCCAAACTTAAGGGAAACTAACATCTCGGATGTAATATTTTACAACATTCCTGGCGATTCGGCTCCTACTTTTCGGTGGGAACATTATATACGTCTATAACGTTGTATATCCTAACCTAAGGCAACCCAACATCTCGGATGTAATATTTTACATCATTCCTGTCATGTCGGTCCCTACGTCTCGTTGGGAACACTCTATGCGTCTATAGCGTTGTATATACTAACCTAAGGGAACCTAACACCTCAGGTGTAATATTTTACAACATTCCTGGCGTGTTGTCGCCTGCTTCTCGATGGGGACATTATATATGTCTATAACGTTGTATATCCTAGTCTAAGCAATCTAACATCTCGGATGTAATATATTACAACATTCCTGGCGTGTCGTCGCCTGCTTCTCGATGGGGACATTATATACGTCTATAACGTTGTATATCCTAACCTAACGCAACCTAACATCTGGCATTTAATATTTTACATCATTCCTGGCTTGTCGTCGCCTGCTTCTCGATGGGGTCATTATATACGTCTATAACGTTGTATATCCTGACCTAACGCAACCTAAAATCTGGGATGTAATATTTTACAACATTCCTGGCATGTCGGTCCCTACGTCTCGGTGGGAACATTCTATACGTCTATAACGTTGCATATCCTAACCTAAGGGAACCTAACATCTCGGGTGTAGTATTTTACAACATTCCTGACGCGTCGGCCCCTATTTCTCGGTGGGACCATTATATACGTCTATAGCGTTATATATCCTAGCCTAAGGCGACCTGACATGTCGAATGTAATATTTTACATCCTTCCTGGCGTGTCCGCCCGTAGATCTCGGTGGTAACATTATATACGTCTATAACGTTATGTATTCTAGCCTAAGGCAACCTAACATGCCGAATGTAATATTTTACAACATTCCTGGCGTGTTGTCGCCTGCTTCTCGGTGGGGACATTATATATGTCTATAACGTTGTATATCCTAACCTAACGAAACCTAACATCTGGAATGTAATATTTTACAACATTGCTGGCATGTCAGTCCCTACGTCTCGCTGGGAACGTTATATACGTCTATAACGACATATATCCAAACTTAAGGGAAACTAACATCTCGGATGTAATATTTTACAACATTCCTGGCGATTCGGCTCCTACTTTTCGGTGGGAACATTATATACGTCTATAACGTTGTATATCCTAACCTAAGGGAACCTAACATCTCGGGTGTAGTATTTTACAACATTCCTGACGCGTCGGCCCCTATTTCTCGGCGGGACCATTATATACGTCTATGGCGTTATATATCCTAGCCTTAGGCGACCTGGCATGTCGAATGTAATATTTTACATCATTCCTGGCGTGTCCGCCCGTAGATCTCGGTGGTAACATTATATACGTCTATAACGTTATGTATTCTAGCCTAAGGCAACCTAACATGCCGAATGTAATATTTTACAACATTCCTGGCGTGTTGTCGCCTGCTTCTCGGTGGGGACATTATATATGTCTATAACGTTGTATATCCTAACCTAACGAAACCTAACATCTGGGATGTAATATTTTACAACATTCCTGGCGTGTCGTCGCCTGCTTCTTGATGGGGACATTATATACGTCTATAACGTTGTATATCCTAACCTAACGCAACCTAACATCTGGGATGTAATATTTTACAACATTCCTGATGCGTCGGCACCTATTTCTCGGTGGGAACTTTATATACGTCTTTAACGTTATATATCCTAGCCTAATGCGACCTAGCATGTCGAATGTAATATTTTACATCATTCCTGTCGTGTCGACCCGTATTTCTCGGTGGTAACATTATATGCGTCTATAACGTTGCATATCGTAGCCTAAGGCGACCTGACATGTCGAATGTAATATTTTGCAACGTTCCTGGCGTGTCGTCGCCTGCTTCTCGATGGGGACATTATATACGTCTATAGCGTTGTATATCCTAACCTAATGCAACCTAACATCTAGGATGTAATATTTTACAACATTCCTGGCATGTCAGTCCCTACGTCTCGCTGGGAACGTTATATACGTCTATAACGACATATATCCAAACTTAAGGGAAACTAACATCTCGGATGTAATATTTTACAACATTCCTGGCGATTCGGCTCCTACTTTTCGGTGGGAACATTATATACGTCTATAACGTTGTATATCCTAACCTAAGGCAACCCAACATCTCGGATGTAATATTTTACATCATTCCTGTCATGTCGGTCCCTACGTCTCGTTGGGAACACTCTATGCGTCTATAGCGTTGTATATACTAACCTAAGGGAACCTAACATCTCAGGTGTAATATTTTACAACATTCCTGGCGTGTTGTCGCCCGCTTCTCGATGGGGACATTATATATGTCCATAACGTTGTATATCCTAGTCTAAGCAGTCTAACATCTCGGATGTAATATATTACAACATTCCTGGCGTGTCGTCGCCTGCTTCTCGATGGGGACATTATATACGTCTATAACGTTGTATATCCTAACCTAACGCAACCTAACATCTGGGATTTAATATTTTACATCATTCCTGGCGTGTCGTCGCCTGCTTCTCGATGGGGTCATTATATACGTCTATAATGTTGTATATCCTAACCTAACGCAACCTAAAATCTGGGATGTAATATTTTACAACATTCCTGGCATGTCGGTCCCTACGTCTCGGTGGGTACATTCTATACGTCTATAACGTTGCATATCCTAACCTAAGGGAACCTAACATCTCGGGTGTAGTATTTTACAACATTCCTGACGCGTCGGCCCCTATTTCTCGGTGGGACCATTATATACGTCTATCGCGTTATATATCCTAGCCTAAGGCGACCTGACATGTCGAATGTAATATTTTACATCCTTCCTGGCGTGTCCGCCCGTAGATCTCGGTGATAACATTATATACGTCTATAACGTTATGTATTCTAGCCTAAGGCAACCTAACATGCCGAATGTAATATTTTACAACATTCCTGGCGTGTTGTCGCCTGCTTCTCGGTGGGGACATTATATATGTCTATAACGTTGTATATCCTAACCTAACGAAACCTAACATCTGGGATGTAATATTTTACAACATTGCTGGCATGTCAGTCCCTACGTCTCGCTGGGAACGTTATATACGTCTATAACGACATATATCCAAACTTAAGGGAAACTAACATCTCGGATGTAATATTTTACAACATTCCTGGCGATTCGGCTCCTACTTTTCGGTGGGAACATTATATACGTCTATAACGTTGTATATCCTAACCTAAGGGAACCTAACATCTCGGGTTTAGTATTTTCCAACATTCCTGACGCGTCGGCCCCTATTTCTCGGCGGGACCATTATATACGTCTATGGCGTTATATATCCTAGCCTTAGGCGACCTGGCATGTCGAATGTAATATTTTACATCATTCCTGGCGTGTCCGCCCGTAGATCTCGGTGGTAACACGATATACGTCTATAACGTTATGTATTCTAGCCTAAGGCAACCTAACATGCCGAATGTAATATTTTACAACATTCCTGGCGTGTTGTCGCCTGCTTCTCGGTGGGGACATTATATATGTCTATAACGTTGTATATCCTAACCTAACGAAACCTAACATCTGGGATGTAATATTTTACAACATTCCTGGCATGTCAGTCCCTACGTCTCGCTGGGAACGTTATATACGTCTATAACGACATATAACCAAACTTAAGGGAAACTAACATCTCGTATGTAATATTTTACAACATTCCTGGCGACTCGGCTCCTACTTTTCGGTGGGAACATTATATACGTCTATAACGTTGTATATCCTAACCTAAGGCAACCCAACATCTCGGATGTAATATTTTACATCATTCTTGTCATGTCGGTCCCTACGTCTCGTTGGGAACACTCTATGCGTCTATAGCGTTGTATATACTAACCTAAGGGAACCTAACATCTCAGGTGTAATATTTTACAACATTCCTGGCGTGTTGTCGCCCGCTTCTCGATCGGGACATTATATATGTCTATAACGTTGTATATCCTAGTCTAAGCAATCTAACATCTCGGATGTAATATATTACAACATTCCTGGCGTGTCGTCGCCTGCTTCTCGATGGGGACATTATATACGTCTATAACGTTGTATATCCTAACCTAACGCAACCTAACATCTGGGATTTAATATTTTACATCATTCCTGGCGTGTCGTCGCCTGCTTCTCGATGGGGTCATTATATACGTCTATAACGTTGTATATCCTAACCTAACGCAACCTAAAATCTGGGATGTAATATTTTACAACATTCCTGGCATGTCGGTCCCTACGTCTCGGTGGGAACATTCTATACGTCTATAACGTTGCATATCCTAACCTAAGGGAACCTAACATCTCGGGTGTAGTATTTTACAACATTCCTGACGCGTCGGCCCCTATTTCTCGGTGGGACCATTATATACGTCTATAGCGTTATATATCCTAGCCTAAGGCGACCTGACATGTCGAATGTAATATTTTACATCCTTCCTGGCGTGTCCGCCCGTAGATCTCGGTGGTAACATTATATACGTCTATAACGTTATGTATTCTAGCCTAAGGCAACCTAACATGCCGAATGTAATATTTTACAACATTCCTGGCGTGTTGTCGCCTGCTTCTCGGTGGGGACATTATATATGTCTATAACGTTGTATATCCTAACCTAACGAAACCTAACATCTGGGATGTAATATTTTACAACATTCCTGGCGTGTCGTCGCCTGCTTCTTGATGGGGACATTAAATACGTCTATAACGTTGTATATCCTAACCTAACGCAACCTAACATCTGGGATGTAATATTTTACAACATTCCTGACGCGTCGGCACCTATTTCTCGGTGGGAACTTTATATACGTCTTTAACGTTATATATCCTAGCCTAATGCGACCTAGCATGTCGAATGTAATATTTTACATCATTCCTGTCGTGTCGACCCGTATTTCTCGGTGGTAACATTATATGCGTCTATAACGTTGTATATCCTAGCCTAAGCAATCTAACACCTCGGATGTAATATATTACAACATTCCTGGCGTGTCGTCGCCTGCTTCTCGATGGGGACATTATATACGTCTATAACGTTGTATATCCTAACCTAACACAACCTAACATCTGGGATTTAATATTTTACATCATTCCTGGCGTGTCGTCGCCTGCTTCTCGATGGGGTCATTATATACGTCTATAACGTTGTATATCCTAACCTAACGCAACCTAAAATCTGGGATGTAATATTTTACAACATTCCTGGCATGTCGGTCCCTACGTCTCGGTGGGAACATTCTATACGTCTATAACGTTGCATATCCTAACCTAAGGGAACCTAACATCTCGGGTGTAGTATTTTACAACATTCCTGACGCGTCGGCCCCTATTTCTCGGTGGGACCATTAGATACATCTATAGCGTTATATATCCTAGCCTAAGGCGACCTGACATGTCGAATGTAATATTTTACATCATTCCTGGCGTGTCCGCCCGTAGATCTCGGTGGTAACATTATATACGTCTATAACGTTATGTATTCTAGCCTAAGGCAACCTAACATGCCGAATGTAATATTTTACAACATTCCTGGCGTGTTGTCGCCTGCTTCTCGGTGGGGACATTATATATGTCTATAACGTTGTATATCCTAACCTAACGAAACCTAACATCTGGGATGTAATATTTTACAACATTCCTGGCATGTCAGTCCCTACGTCTCGCTGGGAACGTTATATACGTCTATAACAACATATATCCAAACTTAAGGGAAACTAACATCTCGGATGTAATATTTTACAACATTCCTGGCGATTCGGCTCCTACTTTTCGGTGGGAACATTATATACGTCTATAACGTTGTATATCCTAACCTAAGGCAACCCAACATCTCGGATGTAATATTTTACATCATTCCTGTCATGTCGGTCCCTACGTCTCGTTGGGAACACTCTATGCGTCTATAGCGTTGTATATACTATCCTAAGGGAACCTAACATCTCAGGTGTAATATTTTACAACATTCCAGGCGTGTTGTCGCCTGCTTCTCGATGGGGACATTATATATGTCTATAACGTTGTATATCCTAGTCCAAGCAATCTAACATCTCGGATGTAATATATTACAACATTCCTGACGTGTCGTCGCCTGCTTCTCGATGGGGACATTATATACGTCTATAACGTTGTATATCCTAACCTAACGCAACCTAACATCTGGCATTTAATATTTTACATCATTCCTGGCTTGTCGTCGCCTGCTTCTCGATGGGGTCATTATATACGTCTATAACCTTGTATATCCTAACCTAACGCAACCTAACATCTGGGATGTAATATTTTACAACATTCCTGGCATGTCGGTACCAACGTCTCGGTGGGAACATTCTATATGTCTATAACGTTGTATATCCTCACCTAAGGAAACCTAACATCTCGGGTGTAGTATTTTACAACATCCCTGACGCGTCGGCCCCTATTTCTCGGTGGGAACATTGTATACGTCTATAACGATACATATCCTAGCCTAAGGCCACCTAACATGTCGAATGTAATATTTTACAACATTCCTGGCGTGTCGTCGCCTGCTTCTCGATGGGGACATTATATACGTCTTTAACGTTGTATATCCTAACCTAACGCAACCTAATATCTGGGATGTAATATTTTACAACATTCCTGGCTTGTCGGTCCCTACTTCTGGGAGGGAACATTGTATACGTCTAAAACGATATATACCCTATCCTAACGCAACCTAACATCTGGGATGTAATATTTTACAACAGTCCTGGCATGTCGGTCCCTACGTCTCGGTGGGAACATTCTATACGTCTATAACGATATATACCCTAACCTACCGCAACCTAACATCTGGGATGTAATATTTTACAACAGTCCTGGCATGTCGGTCCCTACGTCTCGGTGGGAACATTCTATACGTCTATAACGTTGTATATCCTATCCTAAGGAAACCTAACATCTCGGGTGTAGTATTTTACAACATTCCTGACGCGTCGACCCCTATTTCTCGGTGGGACCATTACATACGTCTATAGCGTTTTATATCCTAGCCTAAGGCGACCTAACATGTCGAATGTAATATTTTATATCATTCCTGGCGTGTCGGCCCGTAGTTCTCGGTGATAACATTATATACGTCTATAACGTTATGTATCCTAGCCTAAGGCAACCTAACATGCCGAATGTAATATTTTACAACATTCCTGGTGTGTTGTTGCCTGCTTCTCGATGGGGACATTATATACGTCTATAACCTTGTATATCCTAACCTAAGGCAACCTAACATCTGGGATGTAATATTTTACAACATTCCTGACGCGTCGGCACCTATTTCTCGGTGGGAACTTTATATACGTCTTTAACGTTATATATCCTATCCTAAGGCGACCTAGCATGTAGAATGTAATATTTTACAACATTCCTGGCGTGTCGTCGCCTGCTTCTCGATGGGGACATTATATACGTCTATAACCTTGTATATCCTAACCTAACGCAACCTAACCTCTGGGATGTAATATTTTACAACATTCCTGGCATGTCGGTACCTACGTCTCGGTGGGAACATTCTATATGTCTATAACGTTGTATATCCTCACCTAAGGAAACCTAACATCTCGGGTGTAGTATTTTACAACATCCCTGACGCGTCGGCCCCTATTTCTCGGTGGGAACATTGTATACGTCTATAACGATACATATCCTAGCCTAAGGCCACCTAACATGTCGAATGTAATATTTTACAACATTCCTGGCGTGTCGTCGCCTGCTTCTCGATGGGGACATTATATACGTCTTTAACGTTGTATATCCTAACCTAACGCAACCTAATATCTGGGATGTAATATTTTACAACATTCCTGGCTTGTCGGTCCCTACTTCTGGGTGGGAACATTGTATACGTC
This sequence comes from Xylocopa violacea, assembly GCA_963969225.1. Lineage (NCBI taxonomy): Eukaryota > Metazoa > Arthropoda > Insecta > Hymenoptera > Apidae > Xylocopa > Xylocopa violacea. The sequence goes on from CAXAJV010000789.1 coordinate 2,897,748, forward strand.
TATAACGATATATACCCTATCCTAACGCAACCTAACATCTGGGATGTAATATTTTACAACAGTCCTGGCATGTCGGTCCCTACGTCTCGGTGGGAACATTCTATACGTCTATAACGATATATACCCTAACCTAACGCAACCTAACATCTGGAATGTAATACTTTACAACATTCCTGGCATGTCGGTACCTACGTCTCGGTGGGAACATTCTATATGTCCATAACGTTGTATATCCTAACCTAAGGGAACCTAACATATCGGGTGTAATATTTTACAGCATTCCTGACGCGTCGGCCCCTATTTCTCGGTGGGAACTTTATATACGTCTACAACGTTGTATATCCTAACCTAAGGCAACCTAACATTTCGGATGTAATATTTGATAACATTCCTGGCGTGTCGGCCCGTACATCTCGGTGGGAAAATCATATACGTCTATAGCGATATATATCCTAACCGAAGGCAACCTAACATTCCGAATGTAATATTTTACAACATTCCTGGCGCGTCGGTTCCTATTTTTCGGTGGGAACATTATATACGTCTATAACGTTACATATCCTAACGTAATGCAACATAACATCTCGGATGTAATATTTTACAACATTCCTGGCGTGTTGTCGCCTGCTTCTCGATGGGGACATTATATACGTCTATAACGTTGTATATCCTAACCTAACGCAACCTAACATCTGGGAATTAATATTTTACGTCATTCCTGGCGTGTCGTCGCCTGCTTCTCGATGGGGACATTATATACGTCTATAACGTTGTATATCCTAACCTAACGCAACCCAAAATATGGGATGTAATATTTTACAACATTCCTGGCATGTCGGTCCCTACTTCTCGGTGGGAACATTCTATACGTCTATAACGTTGTATATCCTAACCTAAGGGAACCTAACATCTCGGGTGTAGTATTTTACAACATTCCTGACGCGTCGGCCCCTATTTCTCGGCGGGACCATTATATACGTCTATGGCGTTATATATCCTAGCCTTAGGCGACCTGACATGTCGAATGTAATATTTTGCATCATTCCTGGCGTGTCCGCCAGTAGATCTCGGTGGTAACACGATATACGTCTATAACGTTATGTATTCTAGCCTGAGGCAACCTAACATGCCGAATGTAATATTTTACAACATTCCTGGCGTGCCGTCGCCTGCTTCTCGATGGGGACATTATATACGTCTATAACGTTCTATATCCTAACCTAACGAAACCTAACATCTGGGATGTAATATTTTACAACATTCCTGGCATGTCGGTCCCTACGTCTCGGTGGGAACATTCTATACGTCTATAACGTTGCATATCCTAACCTAAGGGAACCTAACATATCGGGTGTAGTATTTTACAACATTCCTGACGCGTCGGCCCCTATTTCTCGGTGGGTCCATTAGGTACGTCTATAGCGTTATATATCCTAGCCTAAGGCGACCTGACATGTCGAATGTAATATTTTACATCATTCCTGGCGTGTCCGCCCGTAGATCTCGGTGGTAACATTATATACGTCTATAACGTTATGTATCCTAGTCTAAGCAATCTAACATCTCGGATGTAATATATTACAACATTCCTGGCGTGTCGTCGCCTGCTTCTCGATGGGGACATTATATACGTCTATAACGTTGTATATCCTAACCTAACGCAACCTAACATCTGGGATTTAATATTTTACATCATTCCTGGCGTGTCGTCGCCTGCTTCTCGATGGGGTCATTATATACGTCTATAACGTTGTATATCCTAACCTAACGCAACCTAAAATCTGGGATGTAATATTTTACAACATTCCTGGCATGTCGGTCCCTACGTCTCGGTGGGAACATTCTATACGTCTATAACGTTGCATATCCTAACCTAAGGGAACCTAACATCTCGGGTGTAGTATTTTACAACATTCCTGACGCGTCGGCCCCTATTTCTCGGTGGGACCATTATATACGTCTATAGCGTTATATATCCTAGCCTAAGGCGACCTGACATGTCGAATGTAATATTTTACATCCTTCCTGGCGTGTCCGCCCGTAGATCTCGGTGGTAACATTATATACGTCTATAACGTTATGTATTCTAGCCTAAGGCAACCTAACATGCCGAATGTAATATTTTACAACATTCCTGGCGTGTTGTCGCCTGCTTCTCGGTGGGGACATTATATATGTCTATAACGTTGTATATCCTAACCTAACGAAACCTAACATCTGGGATGTAATATTTTACAACATTCCTGGCGTGTCGTCGCCTGATTCTTGATGGGGACATTATATACGTCTATAACGTTGTATATCCTAACCTAACGCAACCTAAAATCTGGGATGTAATATTTTACAACATTCCTGGCATGTCGGTCCCTACGTCTCGGTGGGAACATTCTATACGTCTATAACGTTGCATATCCTAACCTAAGGGAACCTAACATCTCGGGTGTAGTATTTTACAACATTCCTGACGCGTCGGCCCCTATTTCTCGGTGGGACCATTAGATACATCTATAGCGTTATATATCCTAGCCTAAGGCGACCTGACATCTCGAATGTAATATTTTACATCATTCCTGGCGTGTCCGCCCGTAGATCTCGGTGGTAACATTATATACGTCTATAACGTTATGTATTCTAGCCTAAGGCAACCTAACATGCCGAATGTAATATTTTACAACATTCCTGGCGTGTTGTCGCCTGCTTCTCGGTGGGGAAATTATATATGTCTATAACGTTGTATATCCTAACCTAACGAAACCTAACATCCGGGATGTAATATTTTACAACATTCCTGGCATGTCAGTCCCTACGTCTCGCTGGGAACGTTATATACGTCTATAACGACATATATCCAAACTTAAGGGAAACTAACATCTCGGATGTAATATATTACAACATTCCTGGCGTGTCGTCGCCTGCTTCTCGATGGGGACATTATATACGTCTATAACGTTGTATATCCTAACCTAACGCAACCTAACATCTGGCATTTAATATTTTACATCATTCCTGGCTTGTCGTCGCCTGCTTCTCGATGGGGTCATTATATACGTCTATAACGTTGTATATCCTGACCTAACGCAACCTAAAATCTGGGATGTAATATTTTACAACATTCCTGGCATGTCGGTCCCTACGTCTCGGTGGGAACATTCTATACGTCTATAACGTTGTATATCCTAACCTAAGGGAACCTAACATCTCGGGTGTAGTATTTTACAACATTCCTGACGCGTCGGCCCCTATTTCTCGGCGGGACCATTATATACGTCTATGGCGTTATATATCCTAGCCTTAGGCGACCTGACATGTCGAATGTAATATTTTGCATCATTCCTGGCGTGTCCGCTCGTAGATCTCGGTGGTAACACGATATACGTCTATAACGTTATGTATTCTAGCCTAAGGCAACCTAACATGCCGAATGTAATATTTTACAACATTCCTGGCGTGTTGTCGCCTGCTTCTCGGTGGGGACATTATATATGTCTATAACGTTGTATATCCTAACCTAACGAAACCTAACATCTGGGATGTAATATTTTACAACATTCCTGGCATGTCAGTCCCTACGTCTCGCTGGGAACGTTATATACGTCTATAACGACATATATCCAAACTTAAGGGAAACTAACATCTCGGATGTAATATTTTACAACATTCCTGGCGATTCGGCTCCTACTTTTCGGTGGGAACATTATATACGTCTATAACGTTGTATATCCTAACCTAAGGCAACCCAACATCTCGGATGTAATATTTTACATCATTCCTGTCATGTCGGTCCCTACGTCTCGTTGGGAACACTCTATGCGTCTATAGCGTTGTATATACTAACCTAAGGGAACCTAACACCTCAGGTGTAATATTTTACAACATTCCTGGCGTGTTGTCGCCTGCTTCTCGATGGGGACATTATATATGTCTATAACGTTGCATATCCTAGTCTAAGCAATCTAACATCTCGGATGTAATATATTACAACATTCCTGGCGTGTCGTCGCCTGCTTCTCGATGGGGACATTATATACGTCTATAACGTTGTATATCCTAACCTAACGCAACCTAACATCTAGGATTTAATATTTTACATCATTCCTGGCGTGTCGTCGCCTGCTTCTCGATGGGGTCATTATATACGTCTATAACGTTGTATATCCTAACCTAACGCAACCTAAAATCTGGGATGTAATATTTTACAACATTCCTGGCATGTCGGTCCCTACGTCTCGGTGGGAACATTCTATACGTCTATAACGTTGCATATCCTAACCTAAGGGAACCTAACATCTCGGGTGTAGTATTTTACAACATTCCTGACGCGTCGGCCCCTATTTCTCGGTGGGACCATTATATACGTCTATAGCGTTATATATCCTAGCCTAAGGCGACCTGACATGTCGAATGTAATATTTTACATCCTTCCTGGCGTGTCCGCCCGTAGATCTCGGTGGTAACATTATATACGTCTATAACGTTATGTATTCTAGCCTAAGGCAACCTAACATGCCGAATGTAATATTTTACAACATTCCTGGCGTGTTGTCGCCTGCTTCTCGGTGGGGACATTATATATGTCTATAACGTTGTATATCCTAACCTAACGAAACCTAACATCTGGAATGTAATATTTTACAACATTGCTGGCATGTCAGTCCCTACGTCTCGCTGGGAACGTTATATACGTCTATAACGACATATTTCCAAACTTAAGGGAAACTAACATCTCGGATGTAATATTTTACAACATTCCTGGCGATTCGGCTCCTACTTTTCGGTGGGAACATTATATACGTCTATAACGTTGTATATCCTAACCTAAGGGAACCTAACATCTCGGGTGTAGTATTTTACAACATTCCTGACGCGTCGGCCCCTATTTCTCGGCGGGACCATTATATACGTCTATGGCGTTATATATCCTAGCCTTAGGCGACCTGGCATGTCGAATGTAATATTTTACATCATTCCTGGCGTGTCCGCCCGTAGATCTCGGTGGTAACATTATATACGTCTATAACGTTATGTATTCTAGCCTAAGGCAACCTAACATGCCGAATGTAATATTTTACAACATTCCTGGCGTGTTGTCGCCTGCTTCTCGGTGGGGACATTATATATGTCTATAACGTTGTATATCCTAACCTAACGAAACCTAACATCTGGGATGTAATATTTTACAACATTCCTGGCGTGTCGTCGCCTGCTTCTTGATGGGGACATTATATACGTCTATAACGTTGTATATCCTAACCTAACGCAACCTAACATCTGGGATGTAATATTTTACAACATTCCTGATGCGTCGGCACCTATTTCTCGGTGGGAACTTTATATACGTCTTTAACGTTATATATCCTAGCCTAATGCGACCTAGCATGTCGAATGTAATATTTTACATCATTCCTGTCGTGTCGACCCGTATTTCTCGGTGGTAACATTATATGCGTCTATAACGTTGCATATCGTAGCCTAAGGCGACCTGACATGTCGAATGTAATATTTTGCAACGTTCCTGGCGTGTCGTCGCCTGCTTCTCGATGGGGACATTATATACGTCTATAGCGTTGTATATCCTAACCTAATGCAACCTAACATCTAGGATGTAATATTTTACAACATTCCTGGCATGTCAGTCCCTACGTCTCGCTGGGAACGTTATATACGTCTATAACGACATATATCCAAACTTAAGGGAAACTAACATCTCGGATGTAATATTTTACAACATTCCTGGCGATTCGGCTCCTACTTTTCGGTGGGAACATTATATACGTCTATAACGTTGTATATCCTAACCTAAGGCAACCCAACATCTCGGATGTAATATTTTACATCATTCCTGTCATGTCGGTCCCTACGTCTCGTTGGGAACACTCTATGCGTCTATAGCGTTGTATATACTAACCTAAGGGAACCTAACATCTCAGGTGTAATATTTTACAACATTCCTGGCGTGTTGTCGCCCGCTTCTCGATGGGGACATTATATATGTCCATAACGTTGTATATCCTAGTCTAAGCAATCTAACATCTCGGATGTAATATATTACAACATTCCTGGCGTGTCGTCGCCTGCTTCTCGATGGGGACATTATATACGTCTATAACGTTGTATATCCTAACCTAACGCAACCTAACATCTGGGATTTAATATTTTACATCATTCCTGGCGTGTCGTCGCCTGCTTCTCGATGGGGTCATTATATACGTCTATAACGTTGTATATCCTAACCTAACGCAACCTAAAATCTGGGATGTAATATTTTACAACATTCCTGGCATGTCGGTCCCTACGTCTCGGTGGGAACATTCTATACGTCTATAACGTTGCATATCCTAACCTAAGGGAACCTAACATCTCGGGTGTAGTATTTTACAACATTCCTGACGCGTCGGCCCCTATTTCTCGGTGGGACCATTATATACGTCTATAGCGTTATATATCCTAGCCTAAGGCGACCTGACATGTCGAATGTAATATTTTACATCCTTCCTGGCGTGTCCGCCCGTAGATCTCGGTGGTAACATTATATACGTCTATAACGTTATGTATTCTAGCCTAAGGCAACCTAACATGCCGAATGTAATATTTTACAACATTCCTGGCGTGTTGTCGCCTGCTTCTCGGTGGGGACATTATATATGTCTATAACGTTGTATATCCTAACCTAACGAAACCTAACATCTGGGATGTAATATTTTACAACATTCCTGGCGTGTCGTCGCCTGATTCTTGATGGGGACATTATATACGTCTATAACGTTGTATATCCTAACCTAACGCAACCTAAAATCTGGGATGTAATATTTTACAACATTCCTGGCATGTCGGTCCCTACGTCTCGGTGGGAACATTCTATACGTCTATAACGTTGCATATCCTAACCTAAGGGAACCTAACATCTCGGGTGTAGTATTTTACAACATTCCTGACGCGTCGGCCCCTATTTCTCGGTGGGACCATTAGATACATCTATAGCGTTATATATCCTAGCCTAAGGCGACCTGACATCTCGAATGTAATATTTTACATCATTCCTGGCGTGTCCGCCCGTAGATCTCGGTGGTAACATTATATACGTCTATAACGTTATGTATTCTAGCCTAAGGCAACCTAACATGCCGAATGTAATATTTTACAACATTCCTGGCGTGTTGTCGCCTGCTTCTCGGTGGGGACATTATATATGTCTATAACGTTGTATATCCTAACCTAACGAAACCTAACATCTGGGATGTAATATTTTACAACATTCCTGGCATGTCAGTCCCTACGTCTCGCTGGGAACGTTATATACGTCTATAACGACATATATCCAAACTTAAGGGAAACTAACATCTCGGATGTAATATATTACAACATTCCTGGCGTGTCGTCGCCTGCTTCTCGATGGGGACATTATATACGTCTATAACGTTGTATATCCTAACCTAACGCAACCTAACATCTGGCATTTAATATTTTACATCATTCCTGGCTTGTCGTCGCCTGCTTCTCGATGGGGTCATTATATACGTCTATAACGTTGTATATCCTGACCTAACGCAACCTAAAATCTGGGATGTAATATTTTACAACATTCCTGGCATGTCGGTCCCTACGTCTCGGTGGGAACATTCTATACGTCTATAACGTTGTATATCCTAACCTAAGGGAACCTAACATCTCGGGTGTAGTATTTTACAACATTCCTGACGCGTCGGCCCCTATTTCTCGGCGGGACCATTATTTACGTCTATGGCGTTATATATCCTAGCCTTAGGCGACCTGACATGTCGAATGTAATATTTTGCATCATTCCTGGCGTGTCCGCTCGTAGATCTCGGTGGTAACACGATATACGTCTATAACGTTATGTATTCTAGCCTAAGGCAACCTAACATGCCGAATGTAATATTTTACAACATTCCTGGCGTGTTGTCGCCTGCTTCTCGGTGGGGACATTATATATGTCTATAACGTTGTATATCCTAACCTAACGAAACCTAACATCTGGGATGTAATATTTTACAACATTCCTGGCATGTCAGTCCCTACGTCTCGCTGGGAACGTTATATACGTCTATAACGACATATATCCAAACTTAAGGGAAACTAACATCTCGGATGTAATATTTTACAACATTCCTGGCGATTCGGCTCCTACTTTTCGGTGGGAACATTATATACGTCTATAACGTTGTATATCCTAACCTAAGGCAACCCAACATCTCGGATGTAATATTTTACATCATTCCTGTCATGTCGGTCCCTACGTCTCGTTGGGAACACTCTATGCGTCTATAGCGTTGTATATACTAACCTAAGGGAACCTAACACCTCAGGTGTAATATTTTACAACATTCCTGGCGTGTTGTCGCCTGCTTCTCGATGGGGACATTATATACGTCTATAGCGTTATATATCCTAGCCTAAGGCGACCTGACATGTCGAATGTAATATTTTACATCCTTCCTGGCGTGTCCGCCCGTAGATCTCGGTGGTAACATTATATACGTCTATAACGTTATGTATTCTAGCCTAAGGCAACCTAACATGCCGAATGTAATATTTTACAACATTCCTGGCGTGTTGTCGCCTGCTTCTCGGTGGGGACATTATATATGTCTATAACGTTGTATATCCTAACCTAACGAAACCTAACATCTGGAATGTAATATTTTACAACATTGCTGGCATGTCAGTCCCTACGTCTCGCTGGGAACGTTATATACGTCTATAACGACATATATCCAAACTTAAGGGAAACTAACATCTCGGATGTAATATTTTACAACATTCCTGGCGATTCGGCTCCTACTTTTCGGTGGGAACATTATATACGTCTATAACGTTGTATATCCTAACCTAAGGGAACCTAACATCTCGGGTGTAGTATTTTACAACATTCCTGACGCGTCGGCCCCTATTTCTCGGCGGGACCATTATATACGTCTATGGCGTTATATATCCTAGCCTTAGGCGACCTGGCATGTCGAATGTAATATTTTACATCATTCCTGGCGTGTCCGCCCGTAGATCTCGGTGGTAACATTATATACGTCTATAACGTTGTATATCCTAACCTAACGAAACCTAACATCTGGGATGTAATATTTTACAACATTCCTGGCGTGTCGTCGCCTGCTTCTTGATGGGGACATTATATACGTCTATAACGTTGTATATCCTAACCTAACGCAACCTAACATCTGGGATGTAATATTTTACAACATTCCTGATGCGTCGGCACCTATTTCTCGGTGGGAACTTTATATACGTCTTTAACGTTATATATCCTAGCCTAATGCGACCTAGCATGTCGAATGTAATATTTTACATCATTCCTGTCGTGTCGACCCGTATTTCTCGGTGGTAACATTATATGCGTCTATAACGTTGCATATCGTAGCCTAAGGCGACCTGACATGTCGAATGTAATATTTTGCAACGTTCCTGGCGTGTCGTCGCCTGCTTCTCGATGGGGACATTATATACGTCTATAGCGTTGTATATCCTAACCTAATGCAACCTAACATCTAGGATGTAATATTTTACAACATTCCTGGCATGTCAGTCCCTACGTCTCGCTGGGAACGTTATATACGTCTATAACGACATATATCCAAACTTAAGGGAAACTAACATCTCGGATGTAATATTTTACAACATTCCTGGCGATTCGGCTCCTACTTTTCGGTGGGAACATTATATACGTCTATAACGTTGTATATCCTAACCTAAGGCAACCCAACATCTCGGATGTAATATTTTACATCATTCCTGTCATGTCGGTCCCTACGTCTCGTTGGGAACACTCTATGCGTCTATAGCGTTGTATATACTAACCTAAGGGAACCTAACATCTCAGGTGTAATATTTTACAACATTCCTGGCGTGTTGTCGCCCGCTTCTCGATGGGGACATTATATATGTCCATAACGTTGCATATCCTAGTCTAAGCAATCTAACATCTCGGATGTAATATATTACAACATTCCTGGCGTGTCGTCGCCTGCTTCTCGATGGGGACATTATATACGTCTATAACGTTGTATATCCTAACCTAACGCAACCTAACATCTGGGATTTAATATTTTACATCATTCCTGGCGTGTCGTCGCCTGCTTCTCGATGGGGTCATTATATACGTCTATAATGTTGTATATCCTAACCTAACGCAACCTAAAATCTGGGATGTAATATTTTACAACATTCCTGGCATGTCGGTCCCTACGTCTCGGTGGGTACATTCTATACGTCTATAACGTTGCATATCCTAACCTAAGGGAACCTAACATCTCGGGTGTAGTATTTTACAACATTCCTGACGCGTCGGCCCCTATTTCTCGGTGGGACCATTATATACGTCTATAGCGTTATATATCCTAGCCTAAGGCGACCTGACATGTCGAATGTAATATTTTACATCCTTCCTGGCGTGTCCGCCCGTAGATCTCGGTGGTAACATTATATACGTCTATAACGTTATGTATTCTAGCCTAAGGCAACCTAACATGCCGAATGTAATATTTTACAACATTCCTGGCGTGTTGTCGCCTGCTTCTCGGTGGGGACATTATATATGTCTATAACGTTGTATATCCTAACCTAACGAAACCTAACATCTGGGATGTAATATTTTACAACATTGCTGGCATGTCAGTCCCTACGTCTCGCTGGGAACGTTATATACGTCTATAACGACATATATCCAAACTTAAGGGAAACTAACATCTCGGATGTAATATTTTACAACATTCCTGGCGATTCGGCTCCTACTTTTCGGTGGGAACATTATATACGTCTATAACGTTGTATATCCTAACCTAAGGGAACCTAACATCTCGGGTTTAGTATTTTCCAACATTCCTGACGCGTCGGCCCCTATTTCTCGGCGGGACCATTATATACGTCTATGGCGTTATATATCCTAGCCTTAGGCGACCTGGCATGTCGAATGTAATATTTTACATCATTCCTGGCGTGTCCGCCCGTAGATCTCGGTGGTAACACGATATACGTCTATAACGTTATGTATTCTAGCCTAAGGCAACCTAACATGCCGAATGTAATATTTTACAACATTCCTGGCGTGTTGTCGCCTGCTTCTCGGTGGGGACATTATATATGTCTATAACGTTGTATATCCTAACCTAACGAAACCTAACATCTGGGATGTAATATTTTACAACATTCCTGGCATGTCAGTCCCTACGTCTCGCTGGGAACGTTATATACGTCTATAACGACATATAACCAAACTTAAGGGAAACTAACATCTCGTATGTAATATTTTACAACATTCCTGGCGACTCGGCTCCTACTTTTCGGTGGGAACATTATATACGTCTATAACGTTGTATATCCTAACCTAAGGCAACCCAACATCTCGGATGTAATATTTTACATCATTCTTGTCATGTCGGTCCCTACGTCTCGTTGGGAACACTCTATGCGTCTATAGCGTTGTATATACTAACCTAAGGGAACCTAACATCTCAGGTGTAATATTTTACAACATTCCTGGCGTGTTGTCGCCCGCTTCTCGATCGGGACATTATATATGTCTATAACGTTGTATATCCTAGTCTAAGCAATCTAACATCTCGGATGTAATATATTACAACATTCCTGGCGTGTCGTCGCCTGCTTCTCGATGGGGACATTATATACGTCTATAACGTTGTATATCCTAACCTAACGCAACCTAACATCTAGGATTTAATATTTTACATCATTCCTGGCGTGTCGTCGCCTGCTTCTCGATGGGGTCATTATATACGTCTATAACGTTGTATATCCTAACCTAACGCAACCTAAAATCTGGGATGTAATATTTTACAACATTCCTGGCATGTCGGTCCCTACGTCTCGGTGGGAACATTCTATACGTCTATAACGTTGCATATCCTAACCTAAGGGAACCTAACATCTCGGGTGTAGTATTTTACAACATTCCTGACGCGTCGGCCCCTATTTCTCGGTGGGACCATTATATACGTCTATAGCGTTATATATCCTAGCCTAAGGCGACCTGACATGTCGAATGTAATATTTTACATCCTTCCTGGCGTGTCCGCCCGTAGATCTCGGTGGTAACATTATATACGTCTATAACGTTATGTATTCTAGCCTAAGGCAACCTAACATGCCGAATGTAATATTTTACAACATTCCTGGCGTGTTGTCGCCTGCTTCTCGGTGGGGACATTATATATGTCTATAACGTTGTATATCCTAACCTAACGAAACCTAACATCTGGGATGTAATATTTTACAACATTCCTGGCGTGTCGTCGCCTGCTTCTTGATGGGGACATTAAATACGTCTATAACGTTGTATATCCTAACCTAACGCAACCTAACATCTGGGATGTAATATTTTACAACATTCCTGACGCGTCGGCACCTATTTCTCGGTGGGAACTTTATATACGTCTTTAACGTTATATATCCTAGCCTAATGCGACCTAGCATGTCGAATGTAATATTTTACATCATTCCTGTCGTGTCGACCCGTATTTCTCGGTGGTAACATTATATGCGTCTATAACGTTGTATATCCTAGCCTAAGCAATCTAACACCTCGGATGTAATATATTACAACATTCCTGGCGTGTCGTCGCCTGCTTCTCGATGGGGACATTATATACGTCTATAACGTTGTATATCCTAACCTAACACAACCTAACATCTGGGATTTAATATTTTACATCATTCCTGGCGTGTCGTCGCCTGCTTCTCGATGGGGTCATTATATACGTCTATAACGTTGTATATCCTAACCTAACGCAACCTAAAATCTGGGATGTAATATTTTACAACATTCCTGGCATGTCGGTCCCTACGTCTCGGTGGGAACATTCTATACGTCTATAACGTTGCATATCCTAACCTAAGGGAACCTAACATCTCGGGTGTAGTATTTTACAACATTCCTGACGCGTCGGCCCCTATTTCTCGGTGGGACCATTAGATACATCTATAGCGTTATATATCCTAGCCTAAGGCGACCTGACATCTCGAATGTAATATTTTACATCATTCCTGGCGTGTCCGCCCGTAGATCTCGGTGGTAACATTATATACGTCTATAACGTTATGTATTCTAGCCTAAGGCAACCTAACATGCCGAATGTAATATTTTACAACATTCCTGGCGTGTTGTCGCCTGCTTCTCGGTGGGGACATTATATATGTCTATAACGTTGTATATCCTAACCTAACGAAACCTAACATCTGGGATGTAATATTTTACAACATTCCTGGCATGTCAGTCCCTACGTCTCGCTGGGAACGTTATATACGTCTATAACAACATATATCCAAACTTAAGGGAAACTAACATCTCGGATGTAATATTTTACAACATTCCTGGCGATTCGGCTCCTACTTTTCGGTGGGAACATTATATACGTCTATAACGTTGTATATCCTAACCTAAGGCAACCCAACATCTCGGATGTAATATTTTACATCATTCCTGTCATGTCGGTCCCTACGTCTCGTTGGGAACACTCTATGCGTCTATAGCGTTGTATATACTATCCTAAGGGAACCTAACATCTCAGGTGTAATATTTTACAACATTCCAGGCGTGTTGTCGCCTGCTTCTCGATGGGGACATTATATATGTCTATAACGTTGTATATCCTAGTCCAAGCAATCTAACATCTCGGATGTAATATATTACAACATTCCTGGCGTGTCGTCGCCTGCTTCTCGATGGGGACATTATATACGTCTATAACATTGTATATCCTAACCTAACGCAACCTAACATCTGGCATTTAATATTTTACATCATTCCTGGCTTGTCGTCGCCTGCTTCTCGATGGGGTCATTATATACGTCTATAACCTTGTATATCCTAACCTAACGCAACCTAACATCTGGGATGTAATATTTTACAACATTCCTGGCATGTCGGTACCAACGTCTCGGTGGGAACATTCTATATGTCTATAACGTTGTATATCCTCACCTAAGGAAACCTAACATCTCGGGTGTAGTATTTTACAACATCCCTGACGCGTCGGCCCCTATTTCTCGGTGGGAACATTGTATACGTCTATAACGATACATATCCTAGCCTAAGGCCACCTAACATGTCGAATGTAATATTTTACAACATTCCTGGCGTGTCGTCGCCTGCTTCTCGATGGGGACATTATATACGTCTTTAACGTTGTATATCCTAACCTAACGCAACCTAATATCTGGGATGTAATATTTTACAACATTCCTGGCTTGTCGGTCCCTACTTCTGGGAGGGAACATTGTATACGTCTAAAACGATATATACCCTATCCTAACGCAACCTAACATCTGGGATGTAATATTTTACAACAGTCCTGGCATGTCGGTCCCTACGTCTCGGTGGGAACATTCTATACGTCTATAACGATATATACCCTAACCTACCGCAACCTAACATCTGGGATGTAATATTTTACAACAGTCCTGGCATGTCGGTCCCTACGTCTCGGTGGGAACATTCTATACGTCTATAACGTTGTATATCCTATCCTAAGGAAACCTAACATCTCGGGTGTAGTATTTTACAACATTCCTGACGCGTCGACCCCTATTTCTCGGTGGGACCATTACATACGTCTATAGCGTTTTATATCCTAGCCTAAGGCGACCTAACATGTCGAATGTAATATTTTATATCATTCCTGGCGTGTCGGCCCGTAGTTCTCGGTGATAACATTATATACGTCTATAACGTTATGTATCCTAGCCTAAGGCAACCTAACATGCCGAATGTAATATTTTACAACATTCCTGGTGTGTTGTTGCCTGCTTCTCGATGGGGACATTATATACGTCTATAACCTTGTATATCCTAACCTAAGGCAACCTAACATCTGGGATGTAATATTTTACAACATTCCTGACGCGTCGGCACCTATTTCTCGGTGGGAACTTTATATACGTCTTTAACGTTATATATCCTATCCTAAGGCGACCTAGCATGTAGAATGTAATATTTTACAACATTCCTGGCGTGTCGTCGCCTGCTTCTCGATGGGGACATTATATACGTCTATAACCTTGTATATCCTAACCTAACGCAACCTAACCTCTGGGATGTAATATTTTACAACATTCCTGGCATGTCGGTACCTACGTCTCGGTGGGAACATTCTATATGTCTATAACGTTGTATATCCTCACCTAAGGAAACCTAACATCTCGGGTGTAGTATTTTACAACATCCCTGACGCGTCGGCCCCTATTTCTCGGTGGGAACATTGTATACGTCTATAACGATACATATCCTAGCCTAAGGCCACCTAACATGTCGAATGTAATATTTTACAACATTCCTGGCGTGTCGTCGCCTGCTTCTCGATGGGGACATTATATACGTCTTTAACGTTGTATATCCTAACCTAACGCAACCTAATATCTGGGATGTAATATTTTACAACATTCCTGGCTTGTCGGTCCCTACTTCTGGGTGGGAACATTGTATACGTCTATAACGATATATACCCTATCCTAACGCAACCTAACATCTGGGATGTAATATTTTACAACAGTCCTGGCATGTCGGTCCCTACGTCTCGGTGGGAACATTCTATACGTCTATAACGATATATACCCTAACCTAACGCAACCTAACATCTGGAATGTAATACTTTACAACATTCCTGGCATGTCGGTACCTACGTCTCGGTGGGAACATTCTATATGTCCATAACGTTGTATATCCTAACCTAAGGGAACCTAACATATCGGGTGTAATATTTTACAGCATTCCTGACGCGTCGGCCCCTATTTCTCGGTGGGAACTTTATATACGTCTACAACGTTGTATATCCTAACCTAAGGCAACCTAACATTTCGGATGTAATATTTGATAACATTCCTGGCGTGTCGGCCCGTACATCTCGGTGGGAAAATCATATACGTCTATAGCGATATATATCCTAACCGAAGGCAACCTAACATTCCGAATGTAATATTTTACAACATTCCTGGCGCGTCGGTTCCTATTTTTCGGTGGGAACATTATATACGTCTATAACGTTACATATCCTAACGTAATGCAACATAACATCTCGGATGTAATATTTTACAACATTCCTGGCGTGTTGTCGCCTGCTTCTCGATGGGGACATTATATACGTCTATAACGTTGTATATCCTAACCTAACGCAACCTAACATCTGGGAATTAATATTTTACGTCATTCCTGGCGTGTCGTCGCCTGCTTCTCGATGGGGTCATTATATACGTCTATAACGTTGTATATCCTAACCTAACGCAACCTAAAATCTGGGATGTAATATTTTACAACATTCCTGGCATGTCGGTCCCTACGTCTCGGTGGGAACATTCTATACGTCTATAACGTTGCATATCCTAACCTAAGGGAACCTAACATCTCGGGTGTAGTATTTTACAACATTCCTGACGCGTCGGCCCCTATTTCTCGGTGGGACCATTATATACGTCTATAGCGTTATATATCCTAGCCTAAGGCGACCTGACATGTCGAATGTAATATTTTACATCCTTCCTGGCGTGTCCGCCCGTAGATCTCGGTGGTAACATTATATACGTCTATAACGTTATGTATTCTAGCCTAAGGCAACCTAACATGCCGAATGTAATATTTTACAACATTCCTGGCGTGTTGTCGCCTGCTTCTCGGTGGGGACATTATATATGTCTATAACGTTGTATATCCTAACCTAACGAAACCTAACATCTGGGATGTAATATTTTACAACATTCCTGGCGTGTCGTCGCCTGATTCTTGATGGGGACATTATATACGTCTATAACGTTGTATATCCTAACCTAACGCAACCTAAAATCTGGGATGTAATATTTTACAACATTCCTGGCATGTCGGTCCCTACGTCTCGGTGGGAACATTCTATACGTCTATAACGTTGCATATCCTAACCTAAGGGAACCTAACATCTCGGGTGTAGTATTTTACAACATTCCTGACGCGTCGGCCCCTATTTCTCGGTGGGACCATTAGATACATCTATAGCGTTATATATCCTAGCCTAAGGCGACCTGACATCTCGAATGTAATATTTTACATCATTCCTGGCGTGTCCGCCCGTAGATCTCGGTGGTAACATTATATACGTCTATAACGTTATGTATTCTAGCCTAAGGCAACCTAACATGCCGAATGTAATATTTTACAACATTCCTGGCGTGTTGTCGCCTGCTTCTCGGTGGGGACATTATATATGTCTATAACGTTGTATATCCTAACCTAACGAAACCTAACATCTGGGATGTAATATTTTACAACATTCCTGGCATGTCAGTCCCTACGTCTCGCTGGGAACGTTATATACGTCTATAACGACATATATCCAAACTTAAGGGAAACTAACATCTCGGATGTAATATTTTACAACATTCCTGGCGATTCGGCTCCTACTTTTCGGTGGGAACATTATATACGTCTATAACGTTGTATATC
This sequence comes from Xylocopa violacea, assembly GCA_963969225.1. Lineage (NCBI taxonomy): Eukaryota > Metazoa > Arthropoda > Insecta > Hymenoptera > Apidae > Xylocopa > Xylocopa violacea. Next base: position 2,915,197 of record CAXAJV010000789.1, read on the forward strand.
CTAACCTAAGGCAACCCAACATCTCGGATGTAATATTTTACATCATTCCTGTCATGTCGGTCCCTACGTCTCGTTGGGAACACTCTATGCGTCTATAGCGTTGTATATACTATCCTAAGGGAACCTAACATCTCAGGTGTAATATTTTACAACATTCCAGGCGTGTTGTCGCCTGCTTCTCGATGGGGACATTATATATGTCTATAACGTTGTATATCCTAGTCCAAGCAATCTAACATCTCGGATGTAATATATTACAACATTCCTGGCGTGTCGTCGCCTGCTTCCCGATGGGGACATTATATACGTCTATAACGTTGTATATCCTAACCTAACGCAACCTAACATCTGGCATTTAATATTTTACATCATTCCTGGCTTGTCGTCGCCTGCTCCTCGATGGGGTCATTATATACGTCTATAACCTTGTATATCCTAACCTAACGCAACCTAACATCTGGGATGTAATATTTTACAACATTCCTGGCATGTCGGTACCAACGTCTCGGTGGGAACATTCTATATGTCTATAACGTTGTATATCCTCACCTAAGGAAACCTAACATCTCGGGTGTAGTGTTCTACAACATCCCTGACGCGTCGGCCCCTATTTCTCGGTGGGAACATTGTATACGTCTATAACGATACATATCCTAGCCTAAGGCCACCTAACATGTCGAATGTAATATTTTACAACATTCCTGGCGTGTCGTCGCCTGCTTCTCGATGGGGACATTATATACGTCTTTAACGTTGTATATCCTAACCTAACGCAACCTAATATCTGGGATGTAATATTTTACAACATTCCTGGCTTGTCGGTCCCTACTTCTGGGTGGGAACATTGTATACGTCTATAACGATATATACCCTATCCTAACGCAACCTAACATCTGGGATGTAATATTTTACAACAGTCCTGGCATGTCGGTCCCTACGTCTCGGTGGGAACATTCTATACGTCTATAACGATATATACCCTAACCTAACGCAACCTAACATCTGGGATGTAATACTTTACAACATTCCTGGCATGTCGGTACCTACGTCTCGGTGGGAACATTCTATATGTCCATAACGTTGTATATCCTAACCTAAGGGAACCTAACATATCGGGTGTAATATTTTACAGCATTCCTGACGCGTCGGCCCCTATTTCTCGGTGGGAACTTTATATACGTCTACAACGTTGTATATCCTAACCTAAGGCAACCTAACATTTCGGATGTAATATTTGATAACATTCCTGGCGTGTCGGCCCGTACATCTCGGTGGGAAAATCATATACGTCTATAGCGATATATATCCTAACCGAAGGCAACCTAACATTCCGAATGTAATATTTTACAACATTCCTGGCGCGTCGGTTCCTATTTTTCGGTGGGAACATTATATACGTCTATAACGTTACATATCCTAACGTAATGCAACATAACATCTCGGATGTAATATTTTACAACATTCCTGGCGTGTTGTCGCCTGCTTCTCGATGGGGACATTATATACGTCTATAACGTTGTATATCCTAACCTAACGCAACCTAACATCTGGCAATTAATATTTTACGTCATTCCTGGCGTGTCGTCGCCTGCTTCTCGATGGGGACATTATATACGTCTATAACGTTGTATATCCTAACCTAACGCAACCCAAAATATGGGATGTAATATTTTACAACATTCCTGGCATGTCGGTCCCTACTTCTCGGTGGGAACATTCTATACGTATATAACGTTGTATATCCTAACCTAAGGGAACCTAACATCTCGGGTGTAGTATTTTACAACATTCCTGACGTGTCGGCCCCTATTTCTCGGCGGGACCATTATATACGTCTATGGCGTTATATATCCTAGCCTTAGGCGACCTGACATGTCGAATGTAATATTTTGCATCATTCCTGGCGTGTCCGCCCGTAGATCTCGGTGGTAACACGATATACGTCTATAACGTTATCTATTCTAGCCTAAGGCAACCTAACATGCCGAATGTAATATTTTACAACATTCCTGGCGTGCCGTCGCCTGCTTCTCGATGGGGACATTATATACGTCTATAACGTTGTATATCCTAACCTAACGAAACCTAACATCTGGGATGTAATATTTTACAACATTCCTGGCATGTCGGTCCCTACGTCTCGGTGGGAACATTCTATACGTCTATAACGTTGCATATCCTAACCTAAGGGAACCTAACATATCGGGTGTAGTATTTTACAACATTCATGACGCGTCGGCCCCTATTTCTCGGTGGGACCATTAGATACGTCTATAGCGTTATATATCCTAGCCTAAGGCGACCCGACATGTCGAATGTAATATTTTACATCATTCCTGGCGTGTCCGCCCGTAGATCTCGGTGGTAACATTATATACGTCTATAACGTTATGTATCCTAGTCTAAGCAATCTAACATCTCGGATGTAATATATTACAACATTCCTGGCGTGTCGTCGCCTGCTTCTCGATGGGGACATTATATACGTCTATAACGTTGTATATCCTAACCTAACGCAACCTAACATCTGGGATTTAATATTTTACATCATTCCTGGCGTGTCGTCGCCTGCTTCTCGATGGGGTCATTATATACGTCTATAACGTTGTATATCCTAACCTAACGCAACCTAAAATCTGGGATGTAATATTTTACAACATTCCTGGCATGTCGGTCCCTACGTCTCGGTGGGAACATTCTATACGTCTATAACGTTGTATATCCTAACCTAAGGGAACCTAACATCTCGGGTGTAGTATTTTACAACATTCCTGACGCGTCGGCCCCTATTTCTCCGCGGGACCATTATATACGTCTATGGCGTTATATATCCTAGCCTTAGGCGACCTGGCATGTCGAATGTAATATTTTACATCATTCCTGGCGTGTCCGCCCGTAGATCTCGGTGGTAACACGATATACGTTTATAACGTTATGTATTCTAGCCTAAGGCAAACTAACATGCCGAATGCAATATTTTACAACATTCCTGGCGTGTTGTCGCCTGCTTCTCGGTGGGGACATTATATATGTCTATAACGTTGTCTATCCTAACCTAACGGAACCTAACATCTGGGATGTAATATTTTACAACATTCCTGGCATGTCAGTCCCTACGTCTCGCTGGGAACGTTATATACGTCTATAACGACATATATCCAAACTTAAGGGAAACTAACATCTCGGATGTAATATTTTACAACATTCCTGGCGATTCGGCTCCTACTTTTCGGTGGGAACATTATATACGTCTATAACGTTGTATATCCTAACCTAAGGCAACCCAACATCTCGGATGTAATATTTTACATCATTCCTGTCATGTCGGTCCCTACGTCTCGTTGGGAACACTCTATGCGTCTATAGCGTTGTATATACTATCCTAAGGGAACCTAACATCTCAGGTGTAATATTTTACAACATTCCAGGCGTGTTGTCGCCTGCTTCTCGATGGGGACATTATATATGTCTATAACGTTGTATATCCTAGTCCAAGCAATCTAACATCTCGGATGTAATATATTACAACATTCCTGGCGTGTCGTCGCCTGCTTCCCGATGGGGACATTATATACGTCTATAACGTTGTATATCCTAACCTAACGCAACCTAACATCTGGCATTTAATATTTTACATCATTCCTGGCTTGTCGTCGCCTGCTCCTCGATGGGGTCATTATATACGTCTATAACCTTGTATATCCTAACCTAACGCAACCTAACATCTGGGATGTAATATTTTACAACATTCCTGGCATGTCGGTACCAACGTCTCGGTGGGAACATTCTATATGTCTATAACGTTGTATATCCTCACCTAAGGAAACCTAACATCTCGGGTGTAGTGTTCTACAACATCCCTGACGCGTCGGCCCCTATTTCTCGGTGGGAACATTGTATACGTCTATAACGATACATATCCTAGCCTAAGGCCACCTAACATGTCGAATGTAATATTTTACAACATTCCTGGCGTGTCGTCGCCTGCTTCTCGATGGGGACATTATATACGTCTTTAACGTTGTATATCCTAACCTAACGCAACCTAATATCTGGGATGTAATATTTTACAACATTCCTGGCTTGTCGGTCCCTACTTCTGGGTGGGAACATTGTATACGTCTATAACGATATATACCCTATCCTAACGCAACCTAACATCTGGGATGTAATATTTTACAACAGTCCTGGCATGTCGGTCCCTACGTCTCGGTGGGAACATTCTATACGTCTATAACGATATATACCCTAACCTAACGCAACCTAACATCTGGGATGTAATACTTTACAACATTCCTGGCATGTCGGTACCTACGTCTCGGTGGGAACATTCTATATGTCCATAACGTTGTATATCCTAACCTAAGGGAACCTAACATATCGGGTGTAATATTTTACAGCATTCCTGACGCGTCGGCCCCTATTTCTCGGTGGGAACTTTATATACGTCTACAACGTTGTATATCCTAACCTAAGGCAACCTAACATTTCGGATGTAATATTTGATAACATTCCTGGCGTGTCGGCCCGTACATCTCGGTGGGAAAATCATATACGTCTATAGCGATATATATCCTAACCGAAGGCAACCTAACATTCCGAATGTAATATTTTACAACATTCCTGGCGCGTCGGTTCCTATTTTTCGGTGGGAACATTATATACGTCTATAACGTTACATATCCTAACGTAATGCAACATAACATCTCGGATGTAATATTTTACAACATTCCTGGCGTGTTGTCGCCTGCTTCTCGATGGGGACATTATATACGTCTATAACGTTGTATATCCTAACCTAACGCAACCTAACATCTGGCAATTAATATTTTACGTCATTCCTGGCGTGTCGTCGCCTGCTTCTCGATGGGGACATTATATACGTCTATAACGTTGTATATCCTAACCTAACGCAACCCAAAATATGGGATGTAATATTTTACAACATTCCTGGCATGTCGGTCCCTACTTCTCGGTGGGAACATTCTATACGTATATAACGTTGTATATCCTAACCTAAGGGAACCTAACATCTCGGGTGTAGTATTTTACAACATTCCTGACGTGTCGGCCCCTATTTCTCGGCGGGACCATTATATACGTCTATGGCGTTATATATCCTAGCCTTAGGCGACCTGACATGTCGAATGTAATATTTTGCATCATTCCTGGCGTGTCCGCCCGTAGATCTCGGTGGTAACACGATATACGTCTATAACGTTATCTATTCTAGCCTAAGGCAACCTAACATGCCGAATGTAATATTTTACAACATTCCTGGCGTGCCGTCGCCTGCTTCTCGATGGGGACATTATATACGTCTATAACGTTGTATATCCTAACCTAACGAAACCTAACATCTGGGATGTAATATTTTACAACATTCCTGGCATGTCGGTCCCTACGTCTCGGTGGGAACATTCTATACGTCTATAACGTTGCATATCCTAACCTAAGGGAACCTAACATATCGGGTGTAGTATTTTACAACATTCATGACGCGTCGGCCCCTATTTCTCGGTGGGACCATTAGATACGTCTATAGCGTTATATATCCTAGCCTAAGGCGACCCGACATGTCGAATGTAATATTTTACATCATTCCTGGCGTGTCCGCCCGTAGATCTCGGTGGTAACATTATATACGTCTATAACGTTATGTATCCTAGTCTAAGCAATCTAACATCTCGGATGTAATATATTACAACATTCCTGGCGTGTCGTCGCCTGCTTCTCGATGGGGACATTATATACGTCTATAACGTTGTATATCCTAACCTAACGCAACCTAACATCTGGGATTTAATATTTTACATCATTCCTGGCGTGTCGTCGCCTGCTTCTCGATGGGGTCATTATATACGTCTATAACGTTGTATATCCTAACCTAACGCAACCTAAAATCTGGGATGTAATATTTTACAACATTCCTGGCATGTCGGTCCCTACGTCTCGGTGGGAACATTCTATACGTCTATAACGTTGTATATCCTAACCTAAGGGAACCTAACATCTCGGGTGTAGTATTTTACAACATTCCTGACGCGTCGGCCCCTATTTCTCCGCGGGACCATTATATACGTCTATGGCGTTATATATCCTAGCCTTAGGCGACCTGGCATGTCGAATGTAATATTTTACATCATTCCTGGCGTGTCCGCCCGTAGATCTCGGTGGTAACACGATATACGTTTATAACGTTATGTATTCTAGCCTAAGGCAAACTAACATGCCGAATGCAATATTTTACAACATTCCTGGCGTGTTGTCGCCTGCTTCTCGGTGGGGACATTATATATGTCTATAACGTTGTCTATCCTAACCTAACGGAACCTAACATCTGGGATGTAATATTTTACAACATTCCTGGCATGTCAGTCCCTACGTCTCGCTGGGAACGTTATATACGTCTATAACGACATATATCCAAACTTAAGGGAAACTAACATCTCGGATGTAATATTTTACAACATTCCTGGCGATTCGGCTCCTACTTTTCGGTGGGAACATTATATACGTCTATAACGTTGTATATCCTAACCTAAGGGAACCTAACATCTCGGGTTTAGTATTTTACAACATTCATGACGCGTCGGCCCCTATTTCTCGGCGGGACCATTATATACGTCTATGGCGTTATATATCCTAGCCTTAGGCGACCTGGTATGTCGAATGTAATATTTTACATCATTCCTGGCGTGTCCGCCCTTAGATCTCGGTGGTAACACGATATACGTCTATAACGTTATGTATTCTAGGCTAAGGCAACCTAACATGCCGAATGTAATATTTTACAACATTCCTGGCGTGTTGTCTCCTGCTTCTCGGTGGGGACATTATATATGTCTATAACGTTGTATATCCTAACCTAACGAAACCTAACATCTGGGATGTAATATTTTACAACATTCCTGGCATGTCAGTCCCTACGTCTCGCTGGGAACGTTATATACGTCTATAACGACATATATCCAAACTTAAGGGAAACTAACATCTCGTATGTAATATTTTACAACATTCCTGGCGATTCGGCTCCTACTTTTCGGTGGGAACATTATATACGTCTATAACGTTGTATATCCTAACCTAAGGCAACCCAACATCTCGGATGTAATATTTTACATCATTCCTGTCATGTCGGTCCCTACGTCTCGTTGGGAACACTCTATGCGTCTATAGCGTTGTATATACTAACCTAAGGGAACCTAACATCTCAGGTGTAATATTTTACAACATTCCTGGCGTGTTGTCGCCTGCTTCTCGATGGGGACATTATATATGTCTATAACGTTGTATATCCTAGTCTAAGCAATCTAACATCTCGGATGTAATATATTACAACATTCCTGGCGTGTCGTCGCCTGCTTCTCGATGGGGACATTATATACGTCTATAACGTTGTATATCCTAACCTAACGCAACCTAACATCTGGGATTTAATATTTTACATCATTCCTGGCGTGTCGTCGCCTGCTTCTCGATGGGGACATTATACACGTCTATAACGTTGTATATCCTAACCTAACGCAACCTAAAATCTGGGATGTAATATTTTACAACATTCCTGGCATGTCGGTCCATACGTCTCGGTGGGAACATTCTATACGTCTATAACGTTGTATATCCTAACCTAAGGGAACCTAACATCTCGGGTGTAGTATTTTACAACATTCCTGACGCGTCGGCCCCTATTTCTCCGCGGGACCATTATATACGTCTATGGCGTTATATATCCTAGCCTTAGGCGACCTGGCATGTCGAATGTAATATTTTACATCATTCCTGGCGTGTCCGCCCGTAGATCTCGGTGGTAACACGATATACGTCTATAACGTTATGTATTCTAGCCTAAGGCAACCTAACATGCCGAATGCAATATTTTACAACATTCCTGGCGTGTTGTCGCCTGCTTCTCGGTGGGGACATTATATATGTCTATAACGTTGTATATCCTAACCTAACGGAACCTAACATCTGGGATGTAATATTTTACAACATTCCTGGCATGTCAGTCCCTACGTCTCGCTGGGAACGTTATATACGTCTATAACGACATATATCCAAACTTAAGGGAAACTAACATCTCGGATGTAATATTTTACAACATTCCTGGCGATTCGGCTCCTACTTTTCGGTGGGAACATTATATACGTCTATAACGTTGTATATCCTAACCTAAGGGAACCTAACATCTCGGGTTTAGTATTTTACAACATTCCTGACGCGTCGGCCCCTATTTCTCGGCGGGACCATTATATACGTCTATGGCGTTATATATCCTAGCCTTAGGCGACCTGGCATGTCGAATGTAATATTTTACATCATTCCTGGCGTGTCCGCCCGTAGATCTCGGTGGTAACACGATATACGTCTATAACGTTATGTATTCTAGGCTAAGGCAACCTAACATGCCGAATGTAATATTTTACAACATTCCTGGCGTGTTGTCGCCTGCTTCTCGGTGGGGACATTATATATGTCTATAACGTTGTATATCCTAACCTAACGAAACCTAACATCTGGGATGTAATATTTTACAACATTCCTGGCATGTCAGTCCCTACGTCTCGCTGGGAACGTTATATACGTCTATAACGACATATATCCAAACTTAAGGGAAACTAACATCTCGTATGTAATATTTTACAACATTCCTGGCGATTCGGCTCCTACTTTTCGGTGGGAACATTATATACGTCTATAACGTTGTATATCCTAACCTAAGGGAACCTAACATCTCGGGTTTAGTATTTTACAACATTCCTGACGCGTCGGCCCCTATTTCTCGGCGGGACCATTATATACGTCTATGGCGTTATATATCCTAGCCTTAGGCGACCTGGCATGTCGAATGTAATATTTTACATCATTCCTGGCGTGTCCGCCCGTAGATCTCGGTGGTAACACGATATACGTCTATAACGTTATGTATTCTAGGCTAAGGCAACCTAACATGCCGAATGTAATATTTTACAACATTCCTGGCGTGTTGTCGCCTGCTTCTCGGTGGGGACATTATATATGTCTATAACGTTGTATATCCTAACCTAACGAAACCTAACATCTCGGATGTAATATTTTACATCATTCCTGTCATGTCGGTCCCTACGTCTCGTTGGGAACACTCTATGCGTCTATAGCGTTGTATATACTAACCTAAGGGAACCTAACATCTCAGGTGTAATATTTTACAACATTCCTGGCGTGTTGTCGCCCGCTTCTCGATGGGGACATTATATATGTCTATAACGTTGTATATCCTAGTCTAAGCAATCTAACATCTCGGATGTAATATATTACAACATTCCTGGCGTGTCGTCGCCTGCTTCTCGATGGGGACATTATACACGTCTATAACGTTGTATATCCTAACCTAACGCAACCTAACATCTGGGATTTAATATTTTACATCATTCCTGGCGTGTCGTCGCCTGCTTCTCGATGGGGTCATTATATACGTCTATAACGTTGTATATCCTAACCTAACGCAACCTAAAATCTGGGATGTAATATTTTACAACATTCCTGGCATGTCGGTCCCTACGTCTCGGTGGGAACATTCTATACGTCTATAACGTTGCATATCCTAACCTAAGGGAACCTAACATCTCGGGTGTAGTATTTTACAACATTCCTGACGCGTCGGCCCCTATTTCTCGGTGGGACCATTAGATACATCTATAGCGTTATATATCCTAGCCTAAGGCGACCTGACATCTCGAATGTAATATTTTACATCATTCCTGGCGTGTCCGCCCGTAGATCTCGGTGGTAACATTATATACGTCTATAACGTTATGTATTCTAGCCTAAGGCAACCTAACATGCCGAATGTAATATTTTACAACATTCCTGGCGTGTTGTCGCCTGCTTCTCGGTGGGGACATTATATATGTCTATAACGTTGTATATCCTAACCTAACGAAACCTAACATCTGGGATGTAATATTTTACAACATTCCTGGCATGTCAGTCCCTACGTCTCGCTGGGAACGTTATATACGTCTATAACAACATATATCCAAACTTAAGGGAAACTAACATCTCGGATGTAATATTTTACAACATTCCTGGCGATTCGGCTCCTACTTTTCGGTGGGAACATTATATACGTCTATAACGTTGTATATCCTAACCTAAGGCAACCCAACATCTCGGATGTAATATTTTACATCATTCCTGTCATGTCGGTCCCTACGTCTCGTTGGGAACACTCTATGCGTCTATAGCGTTGTATATACTATCCTAAGGGAACCTAACATCTCAGGTGTAATATTTTACAACATTCCAGGCGTGTTGTCGCCTGCTTCTCGATGGGGACATTATATATGTCTATAACGTTGTATATCCTAGTCCAAGCAATCTAACATCTCGGATGTAATATATTACAACATTCCTGGCGTGTCGTCGCCTGCTTCTCGATGGGGACATTATATACGTCTATAACGTTGTATATCCTAACCTAACGCAACCTAACATCTGGCATTTAATATTTTACATCATTCCTGGCTTGTCGTCGCCTGCTTCTCGATGGGGTCATTATATACGTCTATAACCTTGTATATCCTAACCTAACGCAACCTAACATCTGGGATGTAATATTTTACAACATTCCTGGCATGTCGGTACCAACGTCTCGGTGGGAACATTCTATATGTCTATAACGTTGTATATCCTCACCTAAGGAAACCTAACATCTCGGGTGTAGTATTTTACAACATCCCTGACGCGTCGGCCCCTATTTCTCGGTGGGAACATTGTATACGTCTATAACGATACATATCCTAGCCTAAGGCCACCTAACATGTCGAATGTAATATTTTACAACATTCCTGGCGTGTCGTCGCCTGCTTCTCGATGGGGACATTATATACGTCTTTAACGTTGTATATCCTAACCTAACGCAACCTAATATCTGGGATGTAATATTTTACAACATTCCTGGCTTGTCGGTCCCTACTTCTGGGAGGGAACATTGTATACGTCTAAAACGATATATACCCTATCCTAACGCAACCTAACATCTGGGATGTAATATTTTACAACAGTCCTGGCATGTCGGTCCCTACGTCTCGGTGGGAACATTCTATACGTCTATAACGATATATACCCTAACCTACCGCAACCTAACATCTGGGATGTAATATTTTACAACAGTCCTGGCATGTCGGTCCCTACGTCTCGGTGGGAACATTCTATACGTCTATAACGTTGTATATCCTATCCTAAGGAAACCTAACATCTCGGGTGTAGTATTTTACAACATTCCTGACGCGTCGACCCCTATTTCTCGGTGGGACCATTACATACGTCTATAGCGTTTTATATCCTAGCCTAAGGCGACCTAACATGTCGAATGTAATATTTTACAACATTCCTGGCGTGTCGTCGCCTACTTCTCGATGGGGACATTATATACGTCTTTAACGTTGTATATCCTAACCTAACGCAACCTAATATCTGGGATGTAATATTTTACAACATTCCTGGCTTGTCGGTCCCTACTTCTGGGTGGGAACATTGTATACGTCTATAACGATATATACCCTATCCTAACGCAACCTAACATCTGGGATGTAATATTTTACAACAGTCCTGGCATGTCGGTCCCTACGTCTCGGTGGGAACATTCTATACGTCTATAACGATATATACCCTAACCTAACGCAACCTAACATCTGGGATGTAATACTTTACAACATTCCTGGCATGTCGGTACCTACGTCTCGGTGGGAACATTCTATATGTCCATAACGTTGTATATCCTAACCTAAGGGAACCTAACATATCGGGTGTAATATTTTACCGCATTCCTGACGCGTCGGCCCCTATTTCTCGGTGGGAACTTTATATACGTCTACAACGTTGTATATCCTAACCTAAGGCAACCTAACATTTCGGATGTAATATTTGATAACATTCCTGGCGTGTCGGCCCGTACATCTCGGTGGGAAAATCATATACGTCTATAGCGATATATATCCTAACCGAAGGCAACCTAACATTCCGAATGTAATATTTTACAACATTCCTGGCGCGTCGGTTCCTATTTTTCGGTGGGAACATTATATACGTCTATAACGTTACATATCCTAACGTAATGCAACATAACATCTCGGATGTAATATTTTACAACATTCCTGGCGTGTTGTCGCCTGCTTCTCGATGGGGACATTATATACGTCTATAACGTTGTATATCCTAACCTAACGCAACCTAACATCTGGCAATTAATATTTTACGTCATTCCTGGCGTGTCGTCGCCTGCTTCTCGATGGGGACATTATATACGTCTATAACGTTGTATATCCTAACCTAACGCAACCCAAAATATGGGATGTAATATTTTACAACATTCCTGGCATGTCGGTCCCTACTTCTCGGTGGGAACATTCTATACGTATATAACGTTGTATATCCTAACCTAAGGGAACCTAACATCTCGGGTGTAGTATTTTACAACATTCCTGACGCGTCGGCCCCTATTTCTCGGCGGGACCATTATATACGTCTATGGCGTTATATATCCTAGCCTTAGGCGACCTGACATGTCGAATGTAATATTTTGCATCATTCCTGGCGTGTCCGCCCGTAGATCTCGGTGGTAACACGATATACGTCTATAACGTTATGTATTCTAGCCTAAGGCAACCTAACATGCCGAATGTAATATTTTACAACATTCCTGGCGTGCCGTCGCCTGCTTCTCGATGGGGACATTATATACGTCTATAACGTTCTATATCCTAACCTAACGAAACCTAACATCTGGGATGTAATATTTTACAACATTCCTGGCATGTCGGTCCCTACGTCTCGGTGGGAACATTCTATACGTCTATAACGTTGCATATCCTAACCTAAGGGAACCTAACATCTCGGGTGTAGTATTTTACAACATTCCTGACGCGTCGGCCCCTATTTCTCGGTGGGACCATTATATACGTCTATAGCGTTATATATCCTAGCCTAAGGCGACCTGACATGTCGAATGTAATATTTTACATCCTTCCTGGCGTGTCCGCCCGTAGATCTCGGTGGTAACATTATATACGTCTATAACGTTATGTATTCTAGCCTAAGGCAACCTAACATGCCGAATGTAATATTTTACAACATTCCTGGCGTGTTGTCGCCTGCTTCTCGGTGGGGACATTATATATGTCTATAACGTTGTATATCCTAACCTAACGAAACCTAACATCTGGGATGTAATATTTTACAACATTCCTGGCGTGTCGTCGCCTGCTTCTTGATGGGGACATTATATACGTCTATAACGTTGTATATCCTAACCTAACGCAACCTAAAATCTGGGATGTAATATTTTACAACATTCCTGGCATGTCGGTCCCTACGTCTCGGTGGGAACATTCTATACGTCTATAACGTTGCATATCCTAACCTAAGGGAACCTAACATCTCGGGTGTAGTATTTTACAACATTCCTGACGCGTCGGCCCCTATTTCTCGGTGGGACCATTAGATACATCTATAGCGTTATATATCCTAGCCTAAGGCGACCCGACATCTCGAATGTAATATTTTACATCATTCCTGGCGTGTCCGCCCGTAGATCTCGGTGGTAACATTATATACGTCTATAACGTTATGTATTCTAGCTAAGGCAACCTAACATGCCGAATGTAATATTTTACAACATTCCTGGCGTGTTGTCGCCTGCTTCTCGGTGGGGACATTATATATGTCTATAACGTTGTATATCCTAACCTAACGAAACCTAACATCTGGGATGTAATATTTTACAACATTCCTGGCATGTCAGTCCCTACGTCTCGCTGGGAACGTTATATACGTCTATAACGACATATATCCAAACTTAAGGGAAACTAACATCTCGGATGTAATATTTTACAACATTCCTGGCGATTCGGCTCCTACTTTTCGGTGGGAACATTATATACGTCTATAACGTTGTATATCCTAACCTAAGGCAACCCAACATCTCGGATGTAATATTTTACATCATTCCTGTCATGTCGGTCCCTACGTCTCGTTGGGAACACTCTATGCGTCTATAGCGTTGTATATACTATCCTAAGGGAACCTAACATCTCAGGTGTAATATTTTACAACATTCCAGGCGTGTTGTCGCCTGCTTCTCGATGGGGACATTATATATGTCTATAACGTTGTATATCCTAGTCCAAGCAATCTAACATCTCGGATGTAATATATTACAACATTCCTGGCGTGTCGTCGCCTGCTTCCCGATGGGGACATTATATACGTCTATAACGTTGTATATCCTAACCTAACGCAACCTAACATCTGGCATTTAATATTTTACATCATTCCTGGCTTGTCGTCGCCTGCTCCTCGATGGGGTCATTATATACGTCTATAACCTTGTATATCCTAACCTAACGCAACCTAACATCTGGGATGTAATATTTTACAACATTCCTGGCATGTCGGTACCAACGTCTCGGTGGGAACATTCTATATGTCTATAACGTTGTATATCCTCACCTAAGGAAACCTAACATCTCGGGTGTAGTGTTCTACAACATCCCTGACGCGTCGGCCCCTATTTCTCGGTGGGAACATTGTATACGTCTATAACGATACATATCCTAGCCTAAGGCCACCTAACATGTCGAATGTAATATTTTACAACATTCCTGGCGTGTCGTCGCCTGCTTCTCGATGGGGACATTATATACGTCTTTAACGTTGTATATCCTAACCTAACGCAACCTAATATCTGGGATGTAATATTTTACAACATTCCTGGCTTGTCGGTCCCTACTTCTGGGTGGGAACATTGTATACGTCTATAACGATATATACCCTATCCTAACGCAACCTAACATCTGGGATGTAATATTTTACAACAGTCCTGGCATGTCGGTCCCTACGTCTCGGTGGGAACATTCTATACGTCTATAACGATATATACCCTAACCTAACGCAACCTAACATCTGGGATGTAATACTTTACAACATTCCTGGCATGTCGGTACCTACGTCTCGGTGGGAACATTCTATATGTCCATAACGTTGTATATCCTAACCTAAGGGAACCTAACATATCGGGTGTAATATTTTACAGCATTCCTGACGCGTCGGCCCCTATTTCTCGGTGGGAACTTTATATACGTCTACAACGTTGTATATCCTAACCTAAGGCAACCAAACATTTCGGATGTAATATTTGATAACATTCCTGGCGTGTCGGCCCGTACATCTCGGTGGGAAAATCATATACGTCTATAGCGATATATATCCTAACCGAAGGCAACCTAACATTCCGAATGTAATATTTTACAACATTCCTGGCGCGTCGGTTCCTATTTTTCGGTGGGAACATTATATACGTCCATAACGTTACATATCCTAACGTAATGCAACATAACATCTCGGATGTAATATTTTACAACATTCCTGGCGTGTTGTCGCCTGCTTCTCGATGGGGACATTATATACGTCTATAACGTTGTATATCCTAACCTAACGCAACCTAACATCTGGCAATTAATATTTTACGTCATTCCTGGCGTGTCGTCGCCTGCTTCTCGATGGGGACATTATATACGTCTATAACGTTGTATATCCTAACCTAACGCAACCCAAAATATGGGATGTAATATTTTACAACATTCCTGGCATGTCGGTCCCTACTTCTCGGTGGGAACATTCTATACGTATATAACGTTGTATATCCTAACCTAAGGGAACCTAACATCTCGGGTGTAGTATTTTACAACATTCCTGACGCGTCGGTCCCTATTTCTCGGCGGGACCATTATATACGTCTATGGCGTTATATATCCTAGCCTTAGGCGACCTGACATGTCGAATGTAATATTTTGCATCATTCCTGGCGTGTCCGCCCGTAGATCTCGGTGGTAACACGATATACGTCTATAACGTTATGTATTCTAGCCTAAGGCAACCTAACATGCCGAATGTAATATTTTACAACATTCCTGGCGTGCCGTCGCCTGCTTCTCGATGGGGACATTATATACGTCTATAACGTTGTATATCCTAACCTAACGAAACCTAACATCTGGGATGTAATATTTTACAACATTCCTGGCATGTCGGTCCCTACGTCTCGGTGGGAACATTCTATACGTCTATAACGTTGCATATCCTAACCTAAGGGAACCTAACATATCGGGTGTAGTATTTTACAACATTCATGACGCGTCGGCCCCTATTTCTCGGTGGGACCATTAGATACGTCTATAGCGTTATATATCCTAGCCTAAGGCGACCCGACATGTCGAATGTAATATTTTACATCATTCCTGGCGTGTCCGCCCGTAGATCTCGGTGGTAACATTATATACGTCTATAACGTTATGTATCCTAGTCTAAGCAATCTAACATCTCGGATGTAATATATTACAACATTCCTGGCGTGTCGTCGCCTGCTTCTCGATGGGGACATTATATACGTCTATAACGTTGTATATCCTAACCTAACGCAACCTAACATCTGGGATTTAATATTTTACATCATTCCTGGCGTGTCGTCGCCTGCTTCTCGATGGGGTCATTATATACGTCTATAACGTTGTATATCCTAACCTAACGCAACCTAAAATCTGGGATGTAATATTTTACAACATTCCTGGCATGTCGGTCCCTACGTCTCGGTGGGAACATTCTATACGTCTATAACGTTGTATATCCTAACCTAAGGGAACCTAACATCTCGGGTGTAGTATTTTACAACATTCCTGACGCGTCGGCCCCTATTTCTCCGCGGGACCATTATATACGTCTATGGCGTTATATATCCTAGCCTTAGGCGACCTGGCATGTCGAATGTAATATTTTACATCATTCCTGGCGTGTCCGCCCGTAGATCTCGGTGGTAACACGATATACGTTTATAACGTTATGTATTCTAGCCTAAGGCAAACTAACATGCCGAATGCAATATTTTACAACATTCCTGGCGTGTTGTCGCCTGCTTCTCGGTGGGGACATTATATATGTCTATAACGTTGTCTATCCTAACCTAACGGAACCTAACATCTGGGATGTAATATTTTACAACATTCCTGGCATGTCAGTCCCTACGTCTCGCTGGGAACGTTATATACGTCTATAACGACATATATCCAAACTTAAGGGAAACTAACATCTCGGATGTAATATTTTACAACATTCCTGGCGATTCGGCTCCTACTTTTCGGTGGGAACATTATATACGTCTATAACGTTGTATATCCTAACCTAAGGGAACCTAACATCTCGGGTGTAGTATTTTACAACATTCCTGACGCGTCGGCCCCTATTTCTCCGCGGGACCATTATATACGTCTATGGCGTTATATATCCTAGCCTTAGGCGACCTGGCATGTCGAATGTAATATTTTACATCATTCCTGGCGTGTCCGCCCGTAGATCTCGGTGGTAACACGATATACGTCTATAACGTTATGTATTCTAGGCTAAGGCAACCTAACATGCCGAATGTAATATTTTACAACATTCCTGGCGTGTTGTCGCCTGCTTCTCGGTGGGGACATTTTATATGTCTATAACGTTGTATATCCTAACCTAACGAAACCTAACATCTGGGATGTAATATTTTACAACATTCCTGGCATGTCAGTCCCTACGTCTCGCTGGGAACGTTATATACGTCTATAACGACATATATCCAAACTTAAGGGAAACTAACATCTCGTATGTAATATTTTACAACATTCCTGGCGATTCGGCTCCTACTTTTCGGTGGGAACATTATATACGTCTATAACGTTGTATATCGTAACCTAAGGCAACCCAACATCTCGGATGTAATATTTTACATCATTCCTGTCATGTCGGTCCCTACGTCTCGTTGGGAACACTCTATGCGTCTATAGCGTTGTATATACTAACCTAAGGGAACCTAACATCTCAGGTGTAATATTTTACAACATTCCTGGCGTGTTGTCGCCCGCTTCTCGATGGGGACATTATATATGTCTATAACGTTGTATATCCTAGTCTAAGCAATCTAACATCTCGGATGTAATATATTACAACATTCCTGGCGTGTCGTCGCCTGCTTCTCGATGGGGACATTATATACGTCTATAACGTTGTATATCCTAACCTAACGCAACCTAACATCTGGAATTTAATATTTTACATCATTCCTGGCGTGTCGTCGCCTGCTTCTCGATGGGGTCATTATATACGTCTATAACGTTGTATATCCTAACCTAACGCAACCTAAAATCTGGGATGTAATATTTTACAACATTCCTGGCATGTCGGTCCCTACGTCTCGGTGGGAACATTCTATACGTCTATAACGTTGTATATCCTAACCTAAGGGAACCTAACATCTCGGGTGTAGTATTTTACAACATTCCTGACGCGTCGGACCCTATTTCTCGGCGGGACCATTATATACGTCTATGGCGTTATATATCCTAGCCTTAGGCGACCTGGCATGTCGAATGTAATATTTTACATCATTCCTGGCGTGTCCGCCCGTAGATCTCGGTGGTAACACGATATACGTCTATAACGTTATGTATTCTAGCCTAAGGCAACCTAACATGCCGAATGTAATATTTTAGAACATTCCTGGCGTGTTGTCGCCTGCTTCTCGGTGGGGACATTATATATGTCTATAACGTTGTATATCCTAACCTAACGAAACCTAACATCTGGGATGTAATATTTTACAACATTGCTGGCATGTCAGTCCCTACGTCTCGCTGGGAACGTTATATACGTCTATAACGACATATATCCAAACTTAAGGGAAACTAACATCTCGGATGTAATATTTTACAACATTCCTGGCGATTCGGCTCCTACTTTTCGGTGGGAACATTATATACGTCTATAACGTTGTATATCCTAACCTAAGGGAACCTAACATCTCGGGTGTAGTATTTTACAACATTCCTGACGCGTCGGCCCCTATTTCTCGGCGGGACCATTATATACGTCTATGGCGTTATATATCCTAGCCTTAGGCGACCTGGCATGTCGAATGTAATATTTTACATCATTCCTGGCGTGTCCGCCCGTAGATCTCGGTGGTAACATTATATACGTCTATAACGTTATGTATTCTAGCCTAAGGCAACCTAACATGCCGAATGTAATATTTTACAACATTCCTGGCGTGTTGTCGCCTGCTTCTCGGTGGGGACATTATATATGTCTATAACGTTGTATATCCTAACCTAACGAAACCTAACATCTGGGATGTAATATTTTACAACATTCCTGGCGTGTCGTCGCCTGCTTCTTGATGGGGACATTATATACGTCTATAACGTTGTATATCCTAACCTAACGCAACCTAACATCTGGGATGTAATATTTTACAACATTCCTGACGCGTCGGCACCTATTTCTCCGTGGGAACTTTATATACGTCTTTAACGTTATATATCCTAGCCTAATGCGACCTAGCATGTCGAATGTAATATTTTACATCATTCCTGTCGTGTCGACCCGTATTTCTCGGTGGTAACATTATATGCGTCTATAACATTGTATATCCTAGCCTAAGCAATCTAACACCTCGGATGTAATATATTACAACATTCCTGGCGTGTCGTCGCCTGCTTCTCGATGGGGACATTATATACGTCTATAACGTTGTATATCCTAACCTAACACAACCTAACATCTGGGATTTAATATTTTACATCATTCCTGGCGTGTCGTCGCCTGCTTCTCGATGGGGTCATTATATACGTCTATAACGTTGTATATCCTAACCTAACGCAACCTAAAATCTGGGATGTAATATTTTACAACATTCCTGGCATGTCGGTCCCTACGTCTCGGTGGGAACATTCTATACGTCTATAGCGTTGCATATCCTAACCTAAGGGAACCTAAAATCTGGGATGTAATATTTTACAACATTCCTGGCATGTCGGTACCAACGTCTCGGTGGGAACATTCTATATGTCTATAACGTTGTATATCCTCACCTAAGGAAACCTAACATCTCGGGTGTAGTATTTTACAACATCCCTGACGCGTCGGCCCCTATTTCTCGGTGGGAACATTGTATACGTCTATAACGATACATATCCTAGCCTAAGGCCACCTAACATGTCGAATGTAATATTTTACAACATTCCTGGCGTGTCGTCGCCTGCTTCTCGATGGGGACATTATATACGTCTTTAACGTTGTATATCCTAACCTAACGCAACCTAATATCTGGGATGTAATATTTTACAACATTCCTGGCTTGTCGGTCCCTACTTCTGGGAGGGAACATTGTATACGTCTAAAACGATATATACCCTATCCTAACGCAACCTAACATCTGGGATGTAATATTTTACAACAGTCCTGGCATGTCGGTCCCTACGTCTCGGTGGGAACATTCTATACGTCTATAACGATATATACCCTAACCTACCGCAACCTAACATCTGGGATGTAATATTTTACAACAGTCCTGGCATGTCGGTCCCTACGTCTCGGTGGGAACATTCTATACGTCTATAACGTTGTATATCCTATCCTAAGGAAACCTAACATCTCGGGTGTAGTATTTTACAACATTCCTGACGCGTCGACCCCTATTTCTCGGTGGGACCATTACATACGTCTATAGCGTTTTATATCCTAGCCTAAGGCGACCTAACATCTGGGATGTAATATTTTACAACATTCCTGACGCGTCGGCACCTATTTCTCGGTGGGAACTTTATATACGTCTTTAACGTTATATATCCTATCCTAAGGCGACATATCATGTCGAATGTAATATTTTACAACATTCCTGGCGTGTCGTCGCCTGCTTCTCGATGGGGACATTATATACGTCTATAACCTTGTATATCCTAACCTAACGCAACCTAACATCTGGGATGTAATATTTTACAACATTCCTGGCATGTCGGTACCTACGTCTCGGTGGGAACATTCTATATGTCTATAACGTTGTATATCCTCACCTAAGGAAACCTAACATCTCGGGTGTAGTATTTTACAACATCCCTGACGCGTCGGCCCCTATTTCTCGGTGGGAACATTGTATACGTCTATAACGATACATATCCTAGCCTAAGGCCACCTAACATGTCGAATGTAATATTTTACAACATTCCTGGCGTGTCGTCGCCTGCTTCTCGATGGGGACATTATATACGTCTTTAACGTTGTATATCCTAACCTAACGCAACCTAATATCTGGGATGTAATATTTTACAACATTCCTGGCTTGTCGGTCCCTACTTCTGGGTGGGAACATTGTATACGTCTATAACGATATATACCCTATCCTAACGCAACCTAACATCTGGGATGTAATATTTTACAACAGTCCTGGCATGTCGGTCCCTACGTCTCGGTGGGAACATTCTATACGTCTATAACGATATATACCCTAACCTAACGCAACCTAACATCTGGGATGTAATATTCTACAACATTCCTGGCATGTCGGTACCTACGTCTCGGTGGGAACATTCTATATGTCCATAACGTTGTATATCCTAACCTAAGGGAACCTAACATATCGGGTGTAATATTTTACAGCATTCCTGACGCGTCGGCCCCTATTTCTCGGTGGGAACTTTATATACGTCTACAACGTTGTATATCCTAACCTAAGGCAACCTAACATTTCGGATGTAATATTTGATAACATTCCTGGCGGGTCGGCCCGTACATCTCGGTGGGAAAATCATATACGTCTATAGCGATATATATCCTAACCGAAGGCAACCTAACATTCCGAATGTAATATTTTACAACATTCCTGGCGCGTCGGTTCCTATTTTTCGGTGGGAACATTATATACGTCTATAACGTTACATATCCTAACGTAATGCAACATAACATCTCGGATGTAATATTTTACAACATTCCTGGCGTGTTGTCGCCTGCTTCTCGATGGGGACATTATATACGTCTATAACGTTGTATATCCTAACCTAACGCAACCTAACATCTGGGAATTAATATTTTACGTCATTCCTGGCGTGTCGTCGCCTGCTTCTCGATGGGGACATTATATACGTCTATAACGTTGTATATCCTAACCTAACGCAACCCAAAATATGGGATGTAATATTGTACAACATTCCTGGCATGTCGGTCCCTACTTCTCGGTGGGAACATTCTATACGTCTATAACGTTGTATATCCTATCCTAAGGAAACCTAACATCTCGGGTGTAGTATTTTACAACATTCCTGACGCGTCGGCCCCTATTTCTCGGTGGGAACATTGTATACGTCTATAACGATACATATCCTAGCCTAAGGCCACCTAACATGTCGAATGTAATATTTTACAACATTCCTGGCGTGTCGTCGCCTGCTTCTCGATGGGGACATTATATACGTCTTTAACGTTGTATATCCTAACCTAACGCAACCTAATATCTGGGATGTAATATTTTACAACATTCCTGGCTTGTCGGTACCAACGTCTCGGTGGGAACATACTATATGTCTATAACGTTGTATATCCTCACCTAAGGAAACCTAACATCTCGGGTGTAGTATTTTACAACATCCCTGACGCGTCGGCCCCTATTTCTCGGTGGGAACATTGTATACGTCTATAACGATACATATCCTAGCCTAAGGCCACCTAACATGTCGAATGTAATATTTTACAACATTCCTGACGCGTCGGCCCCTATTTTTCGGTGGGAACATTATATACGTCTATAACGTTATATATCCTAGTCTAAGGCAACCTAACATGTCGAATGTAATATTTTACAACATTCCTGTCGTGTCGTCGCCTACTTCTGGATAGGGACATTATATACATCTATAACTTTGTATATCCTAACCTAAAGCAACCTCACATCTCGGATGTAATATTTTGCAACATTCCTGGCGCGTCGGCTCCTATTTTTCGGTGGGAACATTATATACGTCTATAACGTTATATATCCTAACGTAAGGCAACATAACATCTCGGATGTAATATTTTACAAAATTCCTGGCGTGTGGTCGCCTGCTTCTCGATGGGGACATTATATACGTCCATAACGTTGTATATCCTAACCTAACGCAACCTAACATCTGGGATTTAATATTTTACATCATTCCTGGCGTGTCGTCGCCTACTTCTCGATGGGGACATTATATACGTCTATAACCTTGTATATCCTAACCTAACGCAACCTAACATCTGGGATGTAATATTTTACAACATTCCTGGCATGTCGGTACCAACGTCTCGGTGGGAACATTCTATATGTCTATAACGTTGTATATCCTCACCTAAGGAAACCTAACATCTCGGGTGTAGTATTTTACAACATCCCTGACGCGTCGGCCCCTATTTCTCGGTGGGAACATTGTATACGTCTATAACGATACATATCCTAGCCTAAGGCCACCTAACATGTCGAATGTAATATTTTACAACATTCCTGGCGTGTCGTCGCCTGCTTCTCGATGGGGACATTATATACGTCTTTAACGTTGTATATCCTAACCTAACGCAACCTAATATCTGGGATGTAATATTTTACAACATTCCTGGCTTGTCGGTCCCTACTTCTGGGTGGGAACATTGTATACGTCTAAAACGATATATACCCTATCCTAACGCAACCTAACATCTGGGATGTAATATTTTACAACAGTCCTGGCATGTCGGTCCCTACGTCTCGGTGGGAACATTCTATACGTCTATAACGATATATACCCTAACCTAACGCAACCTAACATCTGGGATGTAATATTTTACAACAGTCCTGGCATGTCGGTCCCTACGTCTCGGTGGGAACATTCTATACGTCTATAACGTTGTATATCCTATCCTAAGGAAACCTAACATCTTGGGTGTAGTATTTTACAACATTCCTGACGCGTCGGCCCCTATTTCTCGGTGGGCCCATTATATACGTCTATAGCGTTTTATATCCTAGCCTAAGGCGACCTAACATGTCGAATGTAATATTTTATATCATTCCTGGCGTGTCGGCCCGTAGTTCTCGGTGATAACATTATATACGTCTATAACGTTATGTATCCTAGCCTAAGGCAACCTAACATGCCGAATGTAATATTTTACAACATTCCTGGCGTGTTGTCGCCTGCTTCTCGATGGGGACATTATATACGTCTATAACCTTGTATATCCTAACCTAACGCAACCTAACATCTGGGATGTAATATTTTACAACATTCCTGGCATGTCGGTACCAACGTCTCGGTGGGAACATACTATATGTCTATAACGTTGTATATCCTCACCTAAGGAAACCTAACATCTCGGGTGTAGTATTTTCAAACATCCCTGACGCGTCGGCCCCTATTTCTCGGTGGGAACATTGTATACGTCTATAACGATACATATCCTAGCCTAAGGCCACCTAACATGTCGAATGTAATATTTTACAACATTCCTGGCGTGTCGTCGCCTGCTTCTCGATGGGGACATTATATACGTCTTTAACGTTGTATATCCTAACCTAACGCAACCTAATATCTGGGATGTAATATTTTACAACATTGCTTGCATGTCGGTGCCTACGTCTCGGTGGGAATATTATATACGTCTATAACGTTATATATCCTAGCCTAAGGCCACCTAACATGTCGAATGTAATATTTTACAACATTCCTGACGCGTCGGCCCCTATTTTTCGGTGGGAACATTATATACGTCTATAACGTTATATATCCTAGTCTAAGGCAACCTAACATGTCGAATGTAATATTTTACAACATTCCTGGCGTGTCGTCGCCTACTTCTCGATGGGGACATTATATACGTCTGTAACGTTGTATATCCTAACCTAAGGCAACCTAACATCTGCGATGTAATATATTATAACATTCCTGGCATGTCGTCGCCTGCTTCTCGATGGGCACATTATATACGTCCATAACGTTGTATATTCTAACCTAACGCAACCTAACCTGTCGAATGTTATATTTTACATCATTCCTGTCGTGTCGGCCCGTAGTTCTCGGTGGTAACATTATATGCGTCTATAACGATATATCCTAGCCTAAGGAAACCTAACATATCAAATGTAATATTTTACAACAC
This sequence comes from Xylocopa violacea, assembly GCA_963969225.1. Taxonomy (NCBI): domain Eukaryota; kingdom Metazoa; phylum Arthropoda; class Insecta; order Hymenoptera; family Apidae; genus Xylocopa; species Xylocopa violacea. The sequence continues at coordinate 2,940,190 of CAXAJV010000789.1, forward strand.
TCCTGTCGTGTCGTCGCCTACTTCTGGATAGGGACATTATATACATCTATAACTTTGTATATCCTAACCTAAAGCAACCTCACATCTCGGATGTAATATTTTGCAACATTCCTGGCGCGTCGGCTCCTATTTTTCGGTGGGAACATTATATACGTCTATAACGTTATATATCCTAACGTAAGGCAACATAACATCTCGGATGTAATATTTTACAAAATTCCTGGCGTGTGGTCGCCTGCTTCTCGATGGGGACATTATATACGTCCATAACGTTGTATATCCTAACCTAACGCAACCTAACATCTGGGATTTAATATTTTACATCATTCCTGGCGTGTCGTCGCCTACTTCTCGATGGGGACATTATATACGTCTATAACCTTGTATATCCTAACCTAACGCAACCTAACATCTGGGATGTAATATTTTACAACATTCCTGGCATGTCGGTACCAACGTCTCGGTGGGAACATTCTATATGTCTATAACGTTGTATATCCTCACCTAAGGAAACCTAACATCTCGGGTGTAGTATTTTACAACATCCCTGACGCGTCGGCCCCTATTTCTCGGTGGGAACATTGTATACGTCTATAACGATACATATCCTAGCCTAAGGCCACCTAACATGTCGAATGTAATATTTTACAACATTCCTGGCGTGTCGTCGCCTGCTTCTCGATGGGGACATTATATACGTCTTTAACGTTGTATATCCTAACCTAACGCAACCTAATATCTGGGATGTAATATTTTACAACATTCCTGGCTTGTCGGTCCCTACTTCTGGGTGGGAACATTGTATACGTCTAAAACGATATATACCCTATCCTAACGCAACCTAACATCTGGGATGTAATATTTTACAACAGTCCTGGCATGTCGGTCCCTACGTCTCGGTGGGAACATTCTATACGTCTATAACGATATATACCCTAACCTAACGCAACCTAACATCTGGGATGTAATATTTTACAACAGTCCTGGCATGTCGGTCCCTACGTCTCGGTGGGAACATTCTATACGTCTATAACGTTGTATATCCTATCCTAAGGAAACCTAACATCTTGGGTGTAGTATTTTACAACATTCCTGACGCGTCGGCCCCTATTTCTCGGTGGGCCCATTATATACGTCTATAGCGTTTTATATCCTAGCCTAAGGCGACCTAACATGTCGAATGTAATATTTTATATCATTCCTGGCGTGTCGGCCCGTAGTTCTCGGTGATAACATTATATACGTCTATAACGTTATGTATCCTAGCCTAAGGCAACCTAACATGCCGAATGTAATATTTTACAACATTCCTGGCGTGTTGTCGCCTGCTTCTCGATGGGGACATTATATACGTCTATAACCTTGTATATCCTAACCTAACGCAACCTAACATCTGGGATGTAATATTTTACAACATTCCTGGCATGTCGGTACCAACGTCTCGGTGGGAACATACTATATGTCTATAACGTTGTATATCCTCACCTAAGGAAACCTAACATCTCGGGTGTAGTATTTTCAAACATCCCTGACGCGTCGGCCCCTATTTCTCGGTGGGAACATTGTATACGTCTATAACGATACATATCCTAGCCTAAGGCCACCTAACATGTCGAATGTAATATTTTACAACATTCCTGGCGTGTCGTCGCCTGCTTCTCGATGGGGACATTATATACGTCTTTAACGTTGTATATCCTAACCTAACGCAACCTAATATCTGGGATGTAATATTTTACAACATTGCTTGCATGTCGGTGCCTACGTCTCGGTGGGAATATTATATACGGCTATAACGTTATATATCCTAGCCTAAGGCCACCTAACATGTCGAATGTAATATTTTACAACATTCCTGACGCGTCGGCCCCTATTTTTCGGTGGGAACATTATATACGTCTATAACGTTATATATCCTAGTCTAAGGCAACCTAACATGTCGAATGTAATATTTTACAACATTCCTGGCGTGTCGTCGCCTACTTCTCGATGGGGACATTATATACGTCTGTAACGTTGTATATCCTAACCTAAGGCAACCTAACATCTGCGATGTAATATATTATAACATTCCTGGCATGTCGTCGCCTGCTTCTCGATGGGCACATTATATACGTCCATAACGTTGTATATTCTAACCTAACGCAACCTAACCTGTCGAATGTTATATTTTACATCATTCCTGTCGTGTCGGCCCGTAGTTCTCGGTGGTAACATTATATGCGTCTATAACGATATATCCTAGCCTAAGGAAACCTAACATATCAAATGTAATATTTTACAACACTCCTGTCGTGTCGTCGCCTACTTCTGGATAGGGACATTATATACATCTATAACTTTGTATATCCTAACCTAAAGCAACCTCACATCTCGGATGTAATATTTTGCAACATTCCTGGCGCGTCGGCTCCTATTTTTCGGTGGGAACATTATATACGTCTATAACGTTATATATCCTAACGTAAGGCAACATAACATCTCGGATGTAATATTTTACAAAATTCCTGGCGTGTGGTCGCCTGCTTCTCGATGGGGACATTATATACGTCCATAACGTTGTATATCCTAACCTAACGCAACCTAACATCTGGGATTTAATATTTTACATCATTCCTGGCGTGTCGTCGCCTACTTCTCGATGGGGACATTATATACGTCTATAACCTTGTATATCCTAACCTAACGCAACCTAATATCTGGGATGTAATATTTTACAACATTCCTGGCTTGTCGGTCCCTACTTCTGGGTGGGAACATTGTATACGTCTAAAACGATATATACCCTATCCTAACGCAACCTAACATCTGGGATATAATATTTTACAACAGTCCTGGCATGTCGGTCCCTACGTCTCGGTGGGAACATTCTATACGTCTATAACGATATATACCCTAACCTAACGCAACCTAACATCTGGGATGTAATATTTTACAACAGTCCTGGCATGTCGGTCCCTACGTCTCGGTGGGAACATTCTATACGTCTATAACGTTGTATATCCTATCCTAAGGAAACCTAACATCTCGGGTCTAGTATTTTACAACATTCCTGACGCGTCGGCCCCTATTTCTCGGTGGGTCCATTATATACGGCTATAGCGTTTTATATCCTAGCCTAAGGCGACCTAACATGTCGAATGTAATATTTTATATCATTCCTGGCGTGTCGGCCCGTAGTTCTCGGTGATAACATTATATACGTCTATAACGTTACGTATCCTAGCCTAAGGCAACTTAACATGCCGAATGTAATATTTTACAACATTCCTGGCGTGTTGTCGCCTGCTTCTCGATGGGGACATTATATACGTCTATAACCTTGTATATCCTAACCTAAGGCAACCTAACTTCTGGGATGTAATATTTTACAACATTCCTGACGCGTCGGCACCTATTTCTCGGTGGGAACTTTATATACGTCTTTAACGTTATATATCCTATCCTAAGGCAACCTAACATCTGCGATGTAATATATTACAACATTCCTGGCATGTCGTCGCCTGCTTCTCGATGGGCACATTATATACGTCCATAACGTTGTATATTCTAACCTAACGCAACCTAACCTGTCGAATGTTATATTTTACATCATTCCTGTCGTCTCGGCCCGTAGTTCTCGGTGGTAACATTATATGCGTCTATAACGGTATATCCTAGCCTAAGGAAACCTAACATATCAAATGTAATATTTTACAACACTCCTGTCGTGTCGTCGCCTACTTCTGGATAGGGACATTATATACATCTATAACTTTGTATATCCTAACCTAAAGCAACCTCACATCTCGGATGTAATATTTTGCAACATTCCTGGCGCGTCGGCTCCTATTTTTCGGTGGGAGCATTACATACGTCTATAACGTTATATATCCTAACGTAAGGCAACATAACATCTCGGATGTAATATTTTACAAAATTCCTGGCCTGTGGTCGCCTGCTTCTCGATGGGGACATTATATACGTCCATAACGTTGTATATCCTAACCTAACGCAACCTAACATCTGGGGTTTAATATTTTACAACATTCCTGGCGTGTCGTCGCCTGCTTCTCGATGGGGACATTATATACGTCTATAACCTTGTATATCCTAACCTAACGCAACCTAACATCTGGGATGTAATATTTTACAACATTCCTGGCATGTCGGTACCTACGTCTCGGTGGGAACATTCTATATGTCTATAACGTTGTATATCCTCACCTAAGGAAACCTAACATCTCGGGTGTAGTATTTTACAACATCCCTGACGCGTCGGCCCCTATTTCTCGGTGGGAACATTGTATACGTCTATAACGATACATATCCTAGCCTAAGGCCACCTAACATGTCGAATGTAATATTTTACAACATTCCTGGCGTGTCGTCGCCTGCTTCTCGATGGGGACATTATATACGTCTTTAACGTTGTATATCCTAACCTAACGCAACCTAATATCTGGGATGTAATATTTTACAACATTCCTGGCTTGTCGGTCCCTACTTCTGGGTGGGAACATTGTATACGTCTATAACGATATATACCCTATCCTAACGCAACCTAACATCTGGGATGTAATATTTTACAACAGTCCTGGCATGTCGGTCCCTACGTCTCGGTGGGAACATTCTATACGTCTATAACGATATATACCCTAACCTAACGCAACCTAACATCTGGGATGTAATATTCTACAACATTCCTGGCATGTCGGTACCTACGTCTCGGTGGGAACATTCTATATGTCCATAACGTTGTATATCCTAACCTAAGGGAACCTAACATATCGGGTGTAATATTTTACAGCATTCCTGACGCGTCGGCCCCTATTTCTCGGTGGGAACTTTATATACGTCTACAACGTTGTATATCCTAACCTAAGGCAACCTAACATTTCGGATGTAATATTTGATAACATTCCTGGCGGGTCGGCCCGTACATCTCGGTGGGAAAATCATATACGTCTATAGCGATATATATCCTAACCGAAGGCAACCTAACATTCCGAATGTAATATTTTACAACATTCCTGGCGCGTCGGTTCCTATTTTTCGGTGGGAACATTATATACGTCTATAACGTTACATATCCTAACGTAATGCAACATAACATCTCGGATGTAATATTTTACAACATTCCTGGCGTGTTGTCGCCTGCTTCTCGATGGGGACATTATATACGTCTATAACGTTGTATATCCTAACCTAACGCAACCTAACATCTGGGAATTAATATTTTACGTCATTCCTGGCGTGTCGTCGCCTGCTTCTCGATGGGGACATTATATACGTCTATAACGTTGTATATCCTAACCTAACGCAACCCAAAATATGGGATGTAATATTGTACAACATTCCTGGCATGTCGGTCCCTACTTCTCGGTGGGAACATTCTATACGTCTATAACGTTGTATATCCTATCCTAAGGAAACCTAACATCTCGGGTGTAGTATTTTACAACATTCCTGACGCGTCGGCCCCTATTTCTCGGTGGGAACATTGTATACGTCTATAACGATACATATCCTAGCCTAAGGCCACCTAACATGTCGAATGTAATATTTTACAACATTCCTGGCGTGTCGTCGCCTGCTTCTCGATGGGGACATTATATACGTCTTTAACGTTGTATATCCTAACCTAACGCAACCTAATATCTGGGATGTAATATTTTACAACATTCCTGGCTTGTCGGTACCAACGTCTCGGTGGGAACATACTATATGTCTATAACGTTGTATATCCTCACCTAAGGAAACCTAACATCTCGGGTGTAGTATTTTACAACATCCCTGACGCGTCGGCCCCTATTTCTCGGTGGGAACATTGTATACGTCTATAACGATACATATCCTAGCCTAAGGCCACCTAACATGTCGAATGTAATATTTTACAACATTCCTGACGCGTCGGCCCCTATTTTTCGGTGGGAACATTATATACGTCTATAACGTTATATATCCTAGTCTAAGGCAACCTAACATGTCGAATGTAATATTTTACAACATTCCTGTCGTGTCGTCGCCTACTTCTGGATAGGGACATTATATACATCTATAGCTTTGTATATCCTAACCTAAAGCAACCTCACATCTCGGATGTAATATTTTGCAACATTCCTGGCGCGTCGGCTCCTATTTTTCGGTGGGAACATTATATACGTCTATAACGTTATATATCCTAACGTAAGGCAACATAACATCTCGGATGTAATATTTTACAAAATTCCTGGCGTGTGGTCGCCTGCTTCTCGATGGGGACATTATATACGTCCATAACGTTGTATATCCTAACCTAACGCAACCTAACATCTGGGATTTAATATTTTACATCATTCCTGGCGTGTCGTCGCCTACTTCTCGATGGGGACATTATATACGTCTATAACCTTGTATATCCTAACCTAACGCAACCTAACATCTGGGATGTAATATTTTACAACATTCCTGGCATGTCGGTACCAACGTCTCGGTGGGAACATTCTATATGTCTATAACGTTGTATATCCTCACCTAAGGAAACCTAACATCTCGGGTGTAGTATTTTACAACATCCCTGACGCGTCGGCCCCTATTTCTCGGTGGGAACATTGTATACGTCTATAACGATACATATCCTAGCCTAAGGCCACCTAACATGTCGAATGTAATATTTTACAACATTCCTGGCGTGTCGTCGCCTGCTTCTCGATGGGGACATTATATACGTCTTTAACGTTGTATATCCTAACCTAACGCAACCTAATATCTGGGATGTAATATTTTACAACATTCCTGGCTTGTCGGTCCCTACTTCTGGGTGGGAACATTGTATACGTCTAAAACGATATATACCCTATCCTAACGCAACCTAGCATCTGGGATGTAATATTTTACAACAGTCCTGGCATGTCGGTCCCTACGTCTCGGTGGGAACATTCTATACGTCTATAACGATATATACCCTAACCTAACGCAACCTAACATCTGGGATGTAATATTTTACAACAGTCCTGGCATGTCGGTCCCTACGTCTCGGTGGAAACATTGTATACGTCTATAACGATATATATCCTAGTCTAAGGCAACCTAACATCTCGGATGTAATATTTTACAACATTCTGGCGTGTCGTCGCCTGCTTCTCGATGGGGACATTATATACGTCTATAACGTTGTTTATCCTAACCTAACGCAACCTAACATTTGGGATGTAATATTTTACAACATTCCTGGCATGTCGGTCCCTACTTCTCGGTGGAAACATTGTACACGTTTATAACGATATATATCCTAGCCTAAGGCAACCTAACTTCTCGGATGTAATATTTTACAACATTCCTGGCGTGTGCGCGCGTACTTCTCGGTGGGAACATTATATACGTCTATAACGTAATATATCCTAGCCTAAGGCGACCTAACATGTCGAATGTAATATTTTACATCATTCCTGACGTGTCGGCCCGTAGTTCTCGGTGGTAACATTATATACTTCTATAACGTTATATATCCTAACCTAAAGCAACCTAACATCTCGTATGTAATATTTTACAACATTCCTGGCATGTCGGTCCCTACATCTCGGTGGGATCATTCTATGCGTCTATAACGTTGTATATCCTAACATAAGGGAACCTAACATCTCGGGTGTAATATTTTATAACATTCCTAACGCGTCGGCTCCTAATTTTCGGTGGGAACATTGTATACGTCTATAACGATATATGTCCTAGCCTAAGGCAACCTAATATCTCGGATGTGATTTTTTTACAGCATTCCTGGCATGTCGTCGCCTGCTTCTCGATGGGGACATTATATACATCTATAACGTTGTATATCGTAACCTAAGGCAACCTAACATCTCGGATGTAATATTTTACATTCTTGGCATGTCGGTCCCTACGTCTCGGTGGGAACATTGTGTACGTCTATAACGTTATATATCCTAGCCTAAGGCGACCTAATATATCGAATGTAATATTTTACATCATTCCTGGCGTGTCTTCGCCTGCTTCTCAATGGGAACATTATATACGTCTATAACGTTGTATATCCTAACCTAACGCAACCTAACATCTTGGATGCAATATTCCTGGCGTGTCGTCACCTACTTCTGGATGGGGACATTATATACGTCTATAACGTTATGTATCCTATCGTAAGGCAACACAACATCTCGGATGTAATATTTTACAACATTCCTGGCATGTCGTCGCCTGCTTCTCGATGGGCACACTATATACGTCCATAACGTTGTATATCCTAACCTAATGGAAACTAACATCTGGGATGTCATATTTTACAAAATTCCTGGCACGTCGGTCCCTACTTCTCGGTTTGAACATTCTATACGTCTATAACGTTGTATATCCTAACCTAAGGGAAACTAACATCTCGGGTGTAATATTTTACAACATTCTTGACGCGTCGGCCCCTATTTTTCGGTGGGAACATTATATACGTCTATAACGTTGTGTATACTAACCTAAGGCAACCTAACATCTCGGATGTAATATTTTATAACATTCCTGGCGTGTCGTCGCCTGCTTCTCGATGGTAACATTATATACGTCTATAACGGTGTATATCCTAACCTAACGCAACCTAACATCTCGGATGTAATATTTTACACCATTCCTGGCATGTCGGTCCCTACATCTCGGTGGGAACATACTATACGTCTAGAACGATGTATATCCTAACCTAAGGGAACCTAACATCTCGGGTTTAATATTTTACAACATTCCTGACGCGTCGGCACCTATTTCTCGGTGGGAACTTTATATACGTCTTTAACGTTATATATCCTATCCTAAGGCAACCTAACATCTGCGATGTAATATATTACAACATTCCTGGCATGTCGTCGCCTGCTTCTCGATGGGCACATTAAATACGTCCATAACGTTGTATATTCTAACCTAACGCAACCTAACCTGTCGAATGTTATATTTTACATCATTCCTGTCGTGTCGGCCCGTAGTTCTCGGTGGTAACATTATATGCGTCTATAACGGTATATCCTAGCCTAAGGAAACCTAACATATCAAATGTAATATTTTACAACACTCCTGTCGTGTCGTCGCCTACTTCTGGATAGGGACATTATATACATCTATAACTTTGTATATCCTACCCTAAAGCAACCTCACATCTCGGATGTAATATTTTGCAACATTCCTGGCGCGTCGGCTCCTATTTTTCGGTGGGAGCATTATATACGTCTATAACGTTATATATCCTAACGTAAGGCAACATAACATCTCGGATGTAATATTTTACAAAATTCCTGGCGTGTGGTCGCCTGCTTCTCGATGGGGACATTATATACGTCCATAACGTTGTATATCCTCACCTAAGGAAACCTAACATCTCGGGTGTAGTATTTTACAACATCCCTGACGCGTCGGCCCCTATTTCTCGGTGGGAAGATTGTATACGTCTATAACGATACATATCCTAGCCTAAGGCCACCTAACATGTCGAATGTAATATTTTACAACATTCCTGGCGTGTCGTCGCCTGCTTCTCGATGGGGACATTATATACGTCTTTAACGTTGTATATCCTAACCTAACGCAACCTAATATCTGGGATGTAATATTTTACAACATTCCTGGCTTGTCGGTCCCTACTTCTGGGTGGGAACATTGTATACGTCTATAACGATATATACCCTATCCTAACGCAACCTAACATCTGGGATGTAATATTTTACAACAGTCCTGGCATGTCGGTCCCTACGTCTCGGTGGGAACATTCTATACGTCTATAACGATATATACCCTAACCTAACGCAACCTAACATCTGGGATGTAATATTTTACAACAGTCCTGGCATGTCGGTCCCTACGTCTCGGTGGGAACATTCTATACGTCTATAACGTTTTATATCCTATCCTAAGGAAACCTAACATCTCGGGTCTAGTATTTTACAACATTCCTGACGCGTCGGCCCCTATTTCTCGGTGGGACCATTATATACGGCTATAGCGTTTTATATCCTAGCCTAAGGCGACCTAACATGTCGAATGTAATATTTTATATCATTCCTGGCGTGTCGGCCCGTAGTTCTCGGTGATAACATTATATACGTCTATAACGTTACGTATCCTAGCCTAAGGCAACTTAACATGCCGAATGTAATATTTTACAACATTCCTGGCGTGTCGTCGCCTACTTCTCGATGGGGACATTATATACATCTATAACGTAATATAAACTAACCTATCCCATCTAGCCCCTCGCTGGTAATGTTTTACAGAATACCGCTCGTGTCGGCCCGTACCTCTCCGTAGGAACGTTATATACGTCTATAGCGTTATATATCCTCTCCTAAGGCAACCTCACACTTCGGATGTGGTGTTTTCCAACATTCCTGGCGGGTCGGCCCCTACTTTTCGGTGGGAACATTATATACGTCTATAACGTACAATAAACTAACCTAACCCATCTAGCCCCTCGCTGGTAATGTTTTGTAGAATCCCGTTCGTGTAGCTCTGTACGTCTATGTGGGAACATTATATACGTCTATAACGTTATATATTCTAACGTAATGCAACCTAACATCTCGGATGTAGTATTTTACAACATTCCTGGCGGGTCTGACCCTGCTTCTCGGTGGGAACATTATATACGTCTGTAACGTAATATAAACTAACCTATCCCATCTAGCCCCTCCCTGGTAATGTTTTACAGGATCCCGGTCGTGTCGGCCCGTACCTCTACGTGGGAACGTTATATACGTCTATAGCGTTATATATCCTAACCTAAGGCAACCTAACACCTCGGATGTAGTATGATACAACATTCCTGGCTGGTCTGCCCCTACTTCTCAGTGGGAACATTATATACGTCTATAACCTAATATAACCTAACCTAACCCATCTAGCCCCTCGCTGGGAATGTTTTGTAGAATCCCGTTCGTGTAGCCATGTACGTCTTTGTGGGAACATTATATACGTCTATAACGTTATATATTCTAACGTAAGGCAACCTCACACCTCGGATGTGGTATTTTACAACATTCCTGGCGGGACGGCCCCTACTTCTCGCTGGGAACATTATATACGTCTATAACGTAATCTAAACTAACCTAACCCATCTAGCCCCTCGCTGGTAATGTCTTACAGAATCCCGTTCGTTTCCGCGCGTACATCTCGATGGGGACATTATATACGTCTATAACCTTATATAACCCTACCTAAGACAACCTAACATCTCGGATGTAGTATTTTACAACATTCCTGGCGGGTCGGCCCCTATTTCTCGGTGGGAACATTATATACGTCTATAACATTAATATAACCTAACCTAACCCATCTAGCCCCTCGCTGGAAATGTTTTACAGAATCCCGGTCGTGTCGGCCCCTATTTCTCGGTGGGAACATTATATACGTCTGTAACGTTATATATCCTAGCCTAAGGCAATCTAACATCTCGGATGTAGTATCTTAAAACAGTCCTGGCGGGTCGGCCCCTACTTCTCGGTGGGAACATTATATACTTTTGTAACGTAATATAACCTAACCTAACCCATCTAGACCCTCGCTGGTAATGCTTTACAGAATCCCAGTCATGTCGGCCCAGACCTGTCCGTGGGATCATTATATACGTCTATAGCGTTATATATCCTTACCTAAGGCAATCTAGCACCTCGGATGTAGTATGATACAACATTCCTGGCTGGTCTGCCCCTACTTCTCAGTGGGAAGGTTATATTCGTCTATAACGTAATATAACCTAACCTAACCCATCTAGCCCCACGCTGGTAATGTTTTACAGAATCAAGGTCGTGTCGGCCCGTACCACTCCGTGGAAACATTATATACGTCCATAACGTTATATATCCTTACATAAGGCAACCTAGCACCTCGGATGTAGTATGATACAACATTCCTGCCAGGTCGGCCCCTACTTCTCGGTGGGAACATTATATACGCCTATAACGTAATATAACCTAACTTAACCCATCTAGCCCCTCGCTGGTAATGCTTTACAGAATCCCAGTCATGTCGGCCCAGACATGTCCGTGGGATCATTATATACGTCTATAGCGTTATATATCCTATCCTAAGGCAACCTAACACCTCGGATGTAGTATTTTACGACACTCCTGGCGGGTCGGCCCCTACTTCTCTGTGGGAAGGTTATATACGTCTATAACGTAATATAAACTAACCTAACCCATCTAGCCCCACGCTGGTAATGTTTCACAGAATCCCGGTCGTGTCGGACCGTACCTCTCCGTGGGAACACTATACACGTCTATAACGTTAAGTATCCTAACCTAAGGCAACCTAACACCTCGGATGTAGTATTTTACAACATTCCTGGCAGTTCGGCCCCTACTTCTCGGTGGGAACATTATATACGGCTATGACGTAATATAACCTAACCTAACCCATCTAGCCCCTCGCTGGGAATGTTTCGTAGAATCCCGTTCGTGTAGCCCCGTACTTCTCCGTGGGAACAGTATACACGTCTATAACGTTATATATCCTAACCTAAGGCAACCTCACACCTCGGGTGTAGTATTTTACAACATTCCTGGCGGGCCGGCACCTACTTCACGGTGGGAACATTATATACGGCTATGACGTAATATAACCTAACCTAACCCATCTAGCCCATCGCTGGGAATGTTTCGTAGAATCCCGTTCGTCTGGCCCCGTACGTCTCGGTGGGAACATTATATACGTCTATAACGTTATACATCCTAACCTGAGGCAGCCTAACATCTCGGATGTAGTATTTTACAACATTCCTGGCGGGTCGGCCCCTACTTCTCGGTGCGAACATTATATACGTCTATAACGTAGTATAACCTAACCTAATCCATCTAGCCCCTCGCTGGTAATGTTTCACAGAATCCCGGTCGTGTCGGCCCGTACCTCTCCGTGGGAACACTATACACGTCTATAACGTTATATATCCTAACCCAAGGCAACATCACACCTCGGCTGTAGTATTTTACAACATTCCTGGCGGGCCGGCCCCTCCTTCTTGGTGGGAACATTATATACGTCTATAACGTAATATAACTTAAACCTAACCCATCTAGCACCTCGCTGGTAATGCTTTACAGGATCCCGATCATGTCGTCCCAGAACTATCCGTGGGAACATTATATACGTCTATACCGTTAAATATCCTAACCTAAGGCAACCTAACACATCGGATGTAGTATTTTACAACATTCCTGACTGGTCGGCCCCTATTTCTCGGTTGGAACATTATATACGTCTATCAGGTAATATAACCTAACCTAACACATCTAGCCCCTCGCTGGGCATGATCTACAGAATCCCGGTCGTGTTGGTCTGTACTTCTCCGTGGGAACATTATATACGTCTATAACGTTACATATCCTAACCTAAGGCAACTTAACGTCTCGGATGTAGTACTATACAACATTCCTGGCGGGCCGGCACCTACTTCACGGTGGGAACATTATATACGGCTATGACGTAATATAACCTAACCTATCCCATCTAGCCCCTCGCTGGGAATGTTTCGTAGAATCCCGTTCGTGTAGCCCCGTACGTCTCGGTGGGAACATTATATACGTCTATAACGTTATACATCCTAACCTAAGGCAGCCTAACATCTCGGATTTAGTATTTTACAACATTCCTGGCTGGTCGGCCCCTATTTCTCGGTGGGAACGTTATATACGTGTATGACGTAACATAACCTATCCTAACCCTTCTAGCACCTCGCTGGTAATGTTTTACAGAATCTCGGTCGTGTCGGACCGTACCTCTCCGTGCGGTCATCATATACGTCTATAGCGTTATATATCCTATACTAAGGCAACCCAACGCCTCGGATGTAGTATTTTACGACATTCCTGGCAGGTCGGCCCCTACTTCTCGGTGGGAACATTATATATGTCTATAACGTAATATAACCTATCCCAACCCATATAGCCCCCCGCTGGGAATGTTTTGTAGAATCCCGTTCGTCTAGCCGTGTACGTCTTTGTGGGAACATTATATACGTCTATAACGTTATATATTCTAACGTAAGGCAACCTCACACCTCGGATGTGGTATTTTACAACATTCCTGGCGGGTCGGACCCTGCTTCTCGGTGGGAACATTATATACGTCTGTAACGTAATATAACTTAACCTAACCCATCTAGCCCCACGCTGGTAATGTTTCACAGAATCCCGGTCGCGTCCGCCCGTACATCTCGATGGGTACATTATATACGCCTATAACCTTATATAACCCAACCTAAGGCAACCTAACATCTCGAACGTATTATTTCACAACATTCCCTGCGGGTCGGCCCCTACTTCTCGGTGGGAACATTATATACGTCTATAACCTTATATAAACCAACCTAAGGCAACCTAACATCTCGGATGTAGTATTTTACAACATTCCTGGCGGGTCGGCCCCTATTTCTCGGTGGGAACATTATATACGTCTATAACTTTAATATAACCTAACCTAACCGATCTAGCCCCTCGCTGGAAATGTTTTACAGAATCCCGGTCGTGTCGACCCGTACCTCTGCGTGGGAACGCTATATACGTCTATAGCGTTATATATCCTAACCTAAGGCAACCTAACACCTCAGATGTAGTATGATACAACATTACTGGCTGGTCTGCCCCTACATCTCAGTGGGAGCATTATATACGTCTATAATCTAATATAACCTAACCTAACCCATTTAGCCCCCCGCTGGGAATGTTTTGTAGAATCCCGTTCGTGTAGCCCCGTAAGTCTTTGTGGGAACACTATATACGTCTATAACGTTACACATTCTAACCTAAGGCAGCCTCTCATCTCGGATGTAGTATTTTACAACATTCCTGGCGGGTCGGCCACTACTTCTCGGTGGGAACAGTATATACGTCTATAACGTAATATAACCCAACCTAAGGCAACCTAACATCTCGGATGTAGTATTTTACAACATTCCTGGCGGGTCGGCCCCTATTTCTCTTTCGGAACATTATATACGTCTATAACCTAATATAACCTAACCTAACCCATTTAGCCCCCCGCTGGGAATGTTTTGTAGAATCCCGTTCGTGTAGCCCCGTACGTCTTTGTGGGAACATTATATACGTCTATAACGTTATACATTCTAACCTAAGGCAGCCTAACATTTCGGATGTAGTATTTTACAACATTCCTGGCGGGTCGGCCACTACTTCTCGGTGGGAACGTTATATATGTCTATAACGTAATATAACCTATCCCAACCCATCTAGCCCCCCGCTGGGAATGTTTTGTAGAATCCCGTTGGTCTAGCCATGTACGTCTTCGTGGGAACATTATATACGTCTATAACGTAATATAACCTAACCTAACCCATCTAGGCCTTCGCTGGTAATGTTTTGTAGAATCCCGTTCGTGTAAACCTGTACGTCTTTGTGGGAAGATTATATACGTCTATAACGTTATATATTCTAACGTAAGGCAGCCTAACATCTCGGGTGTAGTATTTTACAACATTCCTGGCGGGTCGGCCCCTACGTCTTGGTGAGAACATTATATACGTCTATAACGTAATATAACCTAACCTAACCTATCTAGCCCCTCGCTAGTAATGTTTTACAGGATCCCGTTCGTGTCCGAACGTACATCTCGGTGGGGACATTATGTACGTGCTATAACCTTATATAACCCAACCTAAGGCAACCTAACACCTCGGATGTAGTATGTTACAACATTCCTGTCAGGTCGGCCCCTACTTCTCGGTGGGAACATTATATACGTCTATAACGTAATATAACATAACCTAACCCATCTAGCCCCTCGCTGGTAATGTCTTACAGAATCCCGTTCGCGTCCGCCCGTACATCTCGATGGGGACATTATATACGACTATAACCTTATATAACCCAAGCTAAGGCAACCTAACATCTCGAATGTAGTATTTTACAACATTCCTTGCGGGTCGGCCCCTATTTCTCGTTGGGAACATTATATACGTCTATAACGTAATATAAACTAACCTAACCCATCTAGCCCATCGCTGGGAATGTTTTGTAGAATCCCGTTCGTGTAGCCCTGTACGTCTTTGTGGGAACATTATATACGTCTATAACGTTATATATTCTAACGTAAGGCAGCCTAACATCTCGGATGTAGTATTTTACAACATTCCTGGCGAGTCTGACCCTGCTTCTCGGTGGGAACATTATATACGTCTATAACGTAATATAAACTAACCTAACCCATCTAGCCCCTCGCTGGTAATGTTTTACAGAATACCGCTCATGTCGGCCCGTACCTCTCCGTAGGAACGTTATATACGTCTATAGCGTTATATATCCTCTCCTAAGGCAACCTCACACTTCGGATGTGGTGTTTTACAACATTCCTGGCGGGTCGGCCCCTACTTCTCGGTGGGAACATTATATACGTCTATAACGTAATATAACCTAACCTAACCCGTCTAGGCCCTCGCTGGTAATGTGTTACAGAATCCCGTTCGTGTCCGCCCGTACATATCGATGGGGACATTATATACGTCTATAACCTTATATAACCCAACCGAAGGCAACCTAACACCTCGGATGTGGTATTTTACAACATTCCTGGCGGGACGACCCCTACTTCTCGGTGGGAACATTATATACGTCTATAACGTAATATAACCTAACCTAACCCATCTAGGCCCTCGCTGGTAATGTCTTACAGAATCCCGTTCGTGTCCGCCCGTACATATCGATGGGGACATTATATTCGTCTATAACCTTATATAACCCAACCTAAGGCAACCTAACATCTCGGATGTAGTATTTTACAACATTCCTGGCGGGTCGGACCCTGCTTCTCGGTGGGAACATTATATACGTCTGCAACGTAATATAAACTAACCTATCCCATCTAGCCCCTCCCTGCTAATGTTTTACAGAATCCCGGTCGTGTCGGCCCGTACCTCTGAGTGGGAACGTTATATACGTCTATCGCGTTATATATCCTCACCTAAGGCAACCTCATACCTCGGATGTGGTATTTTACAACATTCCTGGCGGGTCGGCCCCTACTTTTCGGTGGGAACATTATATACGTCTATAACGTAATATAAACTAACCTAACCCATCTAGCCAGTCGCTGGTAATGTTTTACAGAATCCCGGTCGTGTCGGCCCGTTCATCTCCAAGGGAACATTATATACGTCTATAACGTTATATATCCTAACCCAAGGCAACCTCACACCTCGGATGTAGTATTTTACAACATTCCTGGCGGGTCGACCCCTACTGCTCTTTGGGAACATTATATACGTCTATAACGTAATATAACCTAACCTAACCCATCTAGCCCCTCGCTGGTAATGTTTCACAGAATCCCGGTCGAGTCGGCCCGTACCACTCCGTGGGAACATTATATACGTCTATAACGTTATATATCCTAACCTAAGGCAACCGAACACCTCGGATGTAGTATGTTACAACATTCCTGGCAGGTCGGCCCCTACTTCTCGGTGGGAACATTATATACGTCTATAACGTAATATAAACTAACCTAACCCATCTAGCCCCTCGCTGGGAATGTTTTGTAGAATCCCGTTCGTGTAGCGTTGTACGTCTTTGTGGGAACATTATATACGTCTATAACGTTAAATATTCTAACGTAAGGCAGCCTAACATCTTGGATGTAGTATTTTACAACATTCCTGGCGGGTCGGACCCTGCTTATCGGTGGGAACATTATATACGTCTATAACGTAATATAAACTAACCTAACCCATCTAGCCCCTCGCTGGGAATGTTTTGTAGAATCCCGTTCGTGTAGCGTTCTACGTCTTTGTGGGAACATTATACACGTCTATAACGTTATATATTCTAACGTAAGGCAGCCTAACATCTCGGATGTAGTATTTTACCACATTCCTGGCGGGTCTGACCCTGCTTCTCGGTGGGAACATTATATACGTCTATAACGTAATATAAACTAACCTATCCCATCTAGCCCCTCCCTGGTAATGTTTTACAGGATCCCGGTCGTGTCGGCCCGTACCTCTACGTGGGAACGTTATATACGTCTATAGCGTTATATATCCTAACCTAAGGCAACCTAACACCTCGGATGTAGTATGATACAACATTCCTGGCTGGTCTGCCCCTACATCTCGGTGGGAACATTATATACGTCTATAACGTAATATAACCTATCCCAACCCATCTAGCCCCCCGCTGGGAATGTTTTGTAGAATCTCGTTCGTGTAGCCCTGTACGTCTTTGTGGGGAAATTATATACGTCTATAACGTTATATATTCTAACGTAAGGCAGCCTAACATCTCGGATGTAGTATTTTACAACATTCCTGGCGGGTCGGACCCTGCGTCTCGGTGGGAACATTATATACGTCTATAACCTAATATAAACTAACCTAACCCATCTAGCCCCTCCCTGGTAATGTTTTACAGAATCCCGGTCGTGTCGGCCCGTACCTCTGAGTGGGAACGTTATATACGTCTATCGCGTTATATATCCTCACCTAAGGCAACCTCATACCTCGGATGTGATATTTTACAACATTCCTGGCGGGTCGGCCCCTACTTCTCGATGGGATCATTATATACGTCTATAACGTAATATAACCTAACCTAACCCATCTAGCCCCTCGCTGGTAATGTCTTACAGAATCCCGTTCGTGTCCGCCCGTACATCTCGATGGGGACATTATATACGACTATAGCCTTATATAACCCAACCTAAGGCAACCTAACACCTCGAATGTAGTATTTTACAACATTCCTGGCGGGTCGGCCCCTATTTCTCGGTGCGAACATTATATACGTCTATAACGTTAATATAACCTAACCTAACCCATCTAGCCTGTGGCTGGTAATGTTTTACAGAATCCCGGCCGTGTCGGACCGTACCTCTCCGTGGGAACGTTATATACGTCTATCTCGTTATATATCCTCACCTAAGGCAACCTCATACCTCGGATGTGGTATTTTACAACATTCCTGGCGGGTCGGCCCCTACTTTTCGGTGGGAACATTATATACGTCTATAACGTAATATAACCTATCCCAACCCATATAGCCCCCCGCTGGGAATGTTTTGTAGAATCCCGTTCGTGTAGCCATGTACGTCTTTGTGGGAACATTATATACGTCTATAACGTGATATATTCTAACGTAAGGCAGGCTAACATCTCGGATGTAGTATTTTACAACATTCCTGGCGAGTCTGACCCTGCTTCTCGGTGGGAACATTATATACGTCTATAACGTAATATAAACTAACCTATCCCATCTAGCCCCTCGCTGGTAATGTTTTACAGAATACCGCTCGTGTCGGCCCGTACCTCTCCGTAGGAACGTTATATACGTCTATAGCGTTATATATCCTCTCCTAAGGCAACCTCACACTTCGGATGTGGTGTTTTACAACATTCCTCGCGGGTCGGCCCCTACTTCTCGGTGGGAACATTATATACGTCTATAACATAATATAACCTAACCTAACCCGTCTAGGCCCTGGCTGGTAATGTCTTACAGAATCCCGTTCGTGTCCGCCCGTACATATCGATGGGGACATTATATACGTCTATAACCTTATATAACCCAACCGAAGGCAACCTAACACCTCGGATGTGGTATTTTACAACATTCCTGGCGGGACGGCCCCTACTTCTCGGTGGGAACATTATATACGTCTATAACGTAATATAACCTAACCTAACCCATCTAGGCCCTCGCTGGTAATGTCTTACAGAATCCCGTTCGTGTCCGCCCGTACATATCGATGGGGCATTATATTCGTCTATAACCTTATATAACCCAACCTAAGGCAACCTAACATCTCGGATGTAGTATTTTACAACATTCCTGGCGGGTCGGACCCTGCTTCTCGGTGGGAACATTATATACGTCTGTAACGTAATATAAACTAACCTATCCCATCTAGCCCCTCCCTGGTAATGTTTTACAGAATCCCGGTCGTGTCGGCCCGTACCTCTGAGTGGGAACGTTATATACGTCTATCGCGTTATATATCCTCACCTAAGGCAACCTCATACCTCGGATGTGGTATTTTACAACATTCCTGGCGGGTCGGCCCCTACTTTTCGGTGGGCACATTATATACGTCTATAACGTAATATAAACTAACCTAACCCATCTAGCCCCTCGCTGGGAATGTTTTGTAGAATCCCGTTCGTGTAGCGTTGTACGTCTTTGTGGGAACATTATATACGTCTATAACGTTATATATTCTAACGTAAGGCAGCCTAACATCTTGGATGTAGTATTTTACAACATTCCTGGCGGGTCGGACCCTGCTTATCGGTGGGAACATTATATACGTCTATAACGTAATATAAACTAACCTAACCCATCTAGCCCCTCGCTGGGAATGTTTTGTAGAATCCCGTTCGTGTAGCGTTCTACGTCTTTGTGGGAACATTATACACGTCTATAACGTTATATATTCTAACGTAAGGCAGCCTAACATCTCGGATGTAGTATTTTACCACATTCCTGGCGGGTCTGACCCTGCTTCTCGGTGGGAACATTATATACGTCTATAACGTAATATAAACTAACCTATCCCATCTAGCCCCTCGCTGGTAATGTTTTACAGAATCCCGGTCGAGTCGGCCCGTACCACTCCGTGGGAACATTATATACGTCTATAACGTTATATATCCTAACCTAAGGCAACCTAACACCTCGGATGTAGTATGTTACAACATTCCTGGCAGGTCGGCCCCTACTTCTCGGTGGGAACATTATATACGTCTATAACGTAATATAAACTAACCTAACCCATCTAGCCCCTCGCTGGGAATGTTTTGTAGAATCCCGTTCGTGTAGCGTTGTACGTCTTTGTGGGAACATTATATACGTCTATAACGTTGTATATTCTAACGTAAGGCAGCCTAACATCTCGGATGTAGTATTTTACAACATTCCTGGCGGGTCTGACCCTGCTTCTCGGTGGGAACATTATACACGTCTATAACGTAATATAAACTAACCTTTCCCATGTAGCCCCTCGCTGGTAATGTTTTACAGAATCCCGGTCGTGTCGGCCCGTACCTCTCCGTGGGAACGTTATGTACGTCTATAGCGTTATATATCCTCTCCTAAGGCAACCTCACACCTCGGATGTTGTGTTTTACAACACTCCTGGCGGGTCGGCCCCTACTTCTCGGTGGGAACATTATATATGTCTATAACGTAATATAACCTAACCTAACCCATCTAGCGCCTCGCTGGTAATGTCTTACAGAATCCCGTTCGTGTCCGCCCGTACATCTCGACGGGGACATTATATACGTCTATAACCTTATATAACCCAACCTAAGGCAACCTAACATCTCGAATGTAGTATTTTACAACATTCCTGGCGGGTCGGCCCCTACTTCTCGGTGGGAACATTATATACGTCTATAACCTTATATAACCCTACCTAAGGCAACCTAACATCTCGGATGTAGTATTTTACAACATTCCTTGCGGGTCGGCCCCTATTTCTCGTTGGGAACATTATATACGTCTATAACGTAATATAAACTAACCTAACCCATCTAGCCCATCGCTGGGAATGTTTTGTAGAATCCCGTTCGTGTAGCCCTGTACGTCTTTGTGGGAACATTATATACGTCTATAACGTTATATATTCTAACGTAAGGCAGCCTAACATCTCGGATGTAGTATTTTACAACATTCCTGGCGAGTCTGACCCTGCTTCTCGGTGGGAACATTATATACGTCTATAACGTAATATAAACTAACCTATCCCATCTAGCCCCTCGCTGGTAATGTTTTACAGAATACCGCTCGTGTCGGCCCGTACCTCTCCGTAGGAACGTTATATACGTCTATAGCGTTATATATCCTCTCCTAAGGCAACCTCACACTTCGGATGTGGTATTTTACAACATTCCTGGCGGGACGGCCCCTACTTCTCGGTGGGAACATTATATACGTCTATAACGTAATATAACCTAACCTAACCCATCTAGGCCCTCGCTGGTAATGTCTTACAGAATCCCGTTCGTGTCCGCCCGTACATATCGATGGGGACATTATATTCGTCTATAACCTTATATAACCCAACCTAAGGCAACCTAACATCTCGGATGTAGTATTTTACAACATTCCTGGCGGGTCGGACCCTGCTTCTCGGTGGGAACATTATATACGTCTGTAACGTAATATAAACTAACCTATCCCATCTAGCCCCTCCCTGGTAATGTTTTACAGAATCCCGGTCGTGTCGGCCCGTACCTCTGAGTGGGAACGTTATATACGTCTATCGCGTTATATATCCTCACCTAAGGCAACCTCATACCTCGGATGTGATATTTTACAACATTCCTGGCGGGTCGGCCCCTACTTCTCGATGGGATCATTATATACGTCTATAACGTAATATAACCTAACCTAACCCATCTAGCCCCTCGCTGGTAATGTCTTACAGAATCCCGTTCGTGTCCGCCCGTACATCTCGATGGGGACATTATATACGACTATAGCCTTATATAACCCAACCTAAGGCAACCTAACACCTCGAATGTAGTATTTTACAACATTCCTGGCGGGTCGGCCCCTATTTCTCGGTGCGAACATTATATACGTCTATAACGTTAATATAACCTAACCTAACCCATCTAGCCTGTGGCTGGTAATGTTTTACAGAATCCCGGCCGTGTCGGACCGTACCTCTCCGTGGGAACGTTATATACGTCTATCTCGTTATATATCCTCACCTAAGGCAACCTCATACCTCGGATGTGGTATTTTACAACATTCCTGGCGGGTCGGCCCCTACTTTTCGGTGGGAACATTATATACGTCTATAACGTAATATAACCTATCCCAACCCATATAGCCCCCCGCTGGGAATGTTTTGTAGAATCCCGTTCGTGTAGCCATGTACGTCTTTGTGGGAACATTATATACGTCTATAACGTTATATATTCTAACGTAAGGCAGCCTAACATCTCGGATGTAGTATTTTACAACATTCCTGGCGAGTCTGACCCTGCTTCTCGGTGGGAACATTATATACGTCTATAACGTAATATAAACTAACCTATCCCATCTAGCCCCTCGCTGGTAATGTTTTACAGAATACCGCTCGTGTCGGCCCGTACCTCTCCGTAGGAACGTTATATACGTCTATAGCGTTATATATCCTCTCCTAAGGCAACCTCACACTTCGGATGTGGTGTTTTACAACATTCCTCGCGGGTCGGCCCCTACTTCTCGGTGGGAACATTATATACGTCTATAACATAATATAACCTAACCTAACCCGTCTAGGCCCTGGCTGGTAATGTCTTACAGAATCCCGTTCGTGTCCGCCCGTACATATCGATGGGGACATTATATACGTCTATAACCTTATATAACCCAACCGAAGGCAACCTAACACCTCGGATGTGGTATTTTACAACATTCCTGGCGGGACGGCCCCTACTTCTCGGTGGGAACATTATATACGTCTATAACGTAATATAACCTAACCTAACCCATCTAGGCCCTCGCTGGTAATGTCTTACAGAATCCCGTTCGTGTCCGCCCGTACATATCGATGGGGCATTATATTCGTCTATAACCTTATATAACCCAACCTAAGGCAACCTAACATCTAGGATGTAGTATTTTACAACATTCCTGGCGGGTCGGACCCTGCTTCTCGGTGGGAACATTATATACGTCTGTAACGTAATATAAACTAACCTATCCCATCTAGCCCCTCCCTGGTAATGTTTTACAGAATCCCGGTCGTGTCGGCCCGTACCTCTGAGTGGGAACGTTATATACGTCTATCGCGTTATATATCCTCACCTAGGGCAACCTCATACCTCGGATGTGGTATTTTACAACATTCCTGGCGGGTCGGCCCCTACTTTTCGGTGGGCACATTATATACGTCTATAACGTAATATAAACTAACCTAACCCATCTAGCCCCTCGCTGGGAATGTTTTGTAGAATCCCGTTCGTGTAGCGTTGTACGTCTTTGTGGGAACATTATATACGTCTATAACGTTATATATTCTAACGTAAGGCAGCCTAACATCTTGGATGTAGTATTTTACAACATTCCTGGCGGGTCGGACCCTGCTTATCGGTGGGAACATTATATACGTCTATAACGTAATATAAACTAACCTAACCCATCTAGCCCCTCGCTGGGAATGTTTTGTAGAATCCCGTTCGTGTAGCGTTCTACGTCTTTGTGGGAACATTATACACGTCTATAACGTTATATATTCTAACGTAAGGCAGCCTAACATCTCGGATGTAGTATTTTACCACATTCCTGGCGGGTCTGACCCTGCTTCTCGGTGGGAACATTATATACGTCTATAACGTAATATAAACTAACCTATCCCATCTAGCCCCTCGCTGGTAATGTTTTACAGAATCCCGGTCGAGTCGGCCCGTACCACTCCGTGGGAACATTATATACGTCTATAACGTTATATATCCTAACCTAAGGCAACCTAACACCTCGGATGTAGTATGTTACAACATTCCTGGCAGGTCGGCCCCTACTTCTCGGTGGGAACATTATATACGTCTATAACGTAATATAAACTAACCTAACCCATCTAGCCCCTCGCTGGGAATGTTTTGTAGAATCCCGTTCGTGTAGCGTTGTACGTCTTTGTGGGAACATTATATACGTCTATAACATTGTATATTCTAACGTAAGGCAGCCTAACATCTCGGATGTAGTATTTTACAACATTCCTGGCGGGTCTGACCCTGCTTCTCGGTGGGAACATTATACACGTCTATAACGTAATATAAACTAACCTATCCCATGTAGCCCCTCGCTGGTAATGTTTTACAGAATCCCGGTCGTGTCGGCCCGTACCTCTCCGTGGGAACGTTATGTACGTCTATAGCGTTATATATCCTCTCCTAAGGCAACCTCACACCTCGGATGTTGTATTTTACAACACTCCTGGCGGGTCGGCCCCTACTTCTCGGTGGGAACATTATATATGTCTATAACGTAATATAACCTAACCTAACCCATCTAGCGCCTCGCTGGTAATGTCTTACAGAATCCCGTTCGTGTCCGCCCGTACATCTCGACGGGGACATTATATACGTCTATAACCTTATATAACCCAACCTAAGGCAACCTAACATCTCGAATGTAGTATTTTACAACATTCCTGGCGGGTCGGCCCCTACTTCTCGGTGGGAACATTATATACGTCTATAACCTTATATAACCCTACCTAAGGCAACCTAACATCTCGGATGTAGTATTTTACAACATTCCTTGCGGGTCGGCCCCTATTTCTCGTTGGGAACATTATATACGTCTATAACGTAATATAAACTAACCTAACCCATCTAGCCCATCGCTGGGAATGTTTTGTAGAATCCCGTTCGTGTAGCCCTGTACGTCTTTGTGGGAACATTATATACGTCTATAACGTTATATATTCTAACGTAAGGCAGCCTAACATCTCGGATGTAGTATTTTACAACATTCCTGGCGAGTCTGACCCTGCTTCTCGGTGGGAACATTATATACGTCTATAACGTAATATAAACTAACCTATCCCATCTAGCCCCTCGCTGGTAATGTTTTACAGAATACCGCTCGTGTCGGCCCGTACCTCTCCGTAGGAACGTTATATACGTCTATAGCGTTATATATCCTCTCCTAAGGCAACCTCACACTTCGGATGTGGTATTTTACAACATTCCTGGCGGGACGGCCCCTACTTCTCGGTGGGAACATTATATACGTCTATAACGTAATATAACCTAACCTAACCCATCTAGGCCCTCGCTGGTAATGTCTTACAGAATCCCGTTCGTGTCCGCCCGTACATATCGATGGGGACATTATATTCGTCTATAACCTTATATAACCCAACCTAAGGCAACCTAACATCTCGGATGTAGTATTTTACAACATTCCTGGCGGGTCGGACCCTGCTTCTCGGTGGGAACATTATATACGTCTGTAACGTAATATACTCTAACCTATCCCATCTAGCCCCTCCCTGGTAATGTTTTACAGAATCCCGGTCGTGTCGGCCCGTACCTCTGAGTGGGAACGTTATATACGTCTATCGCGTTATATATCCTCACCTAAGGCAACCTCATACCTCGGATGTGGTATTTTACAACATTCCTGGCGGGTCGGCCCCTACTTTTCGGTGGGAACATTATATACGTCTATAACGTACAATAAACTAACCTAACCCATCTAGCCCCTCGCTGGTAATGTTTTGTAGAATCCCGTTCGTGTAGCCCTGTACGTCTATGTGGGAACATTATATACGTCTATAACGTTATATATTCTAACGTAATGCAGCCTAACATCTCGGATGTAGTATTTTACAACATTCCTGGCGGGTCTGACCCTGCTTCTCGGTGGGAACATTATATACGTCTGTAACGTAATATAAACTAACCTATCCCATCTAGCCCCTCCCTGGTAATGTTTTACAGGATCCCGGTCGTGTCGGCCCGTACCTCTACGTGGGAACGTTATATACGTCTATAGCGTTATATATCCTAACCTAAGGCAACCTAACACCTCGGATGTAGTATGATACAACATTCCTGGCTGGTCTGCCCCTACTTCTCGGTGGGAACATTATATACGTCTATAACGTAATATAACCTATCCCAACCCATCTAGCCCCCCGCTGGGAATGTTTTGTAGAATCCCGTTCGTGTAGCCCTGTACGTCTTTGTGGGGAAATTATATACGTCTATAACGTTATATATTCTAACGTAAGGCAGCCTAACATCTCGGATGTAGTATTTTACAACATTCCTGGCGGGTCGGACCCTGCGTCTCGGTGGGAACATTATATACGTCTATAACGTAATATAAACTAACCTAACCCATCTAGCCCCTCCCTGGTAATGTTTTACAGAATCCCGGTCGTGTCGGCCCGTACCTCTGAGTGGGAACGTTATATACGTCTATCGCGTTATATATCCTCACCTAAGGCAACCTCATACCTCGGATGTGATATTTTACAACATTCCTGGCGGGTCGGCCCCTACTTCTCGATGGGATCATTATATACGTCTATAACGTAATATAACCTAACCTAACCCATCTAGCCCCTCGCTGGTAATGTCTTACAGAATCCCGTTCGTGTCCGCCCGTACATCTCGATGGGGACATTATATACGACTATAGCCTTATATAACCCAACCTAAGGCAACCTAACACCTCGAATGTAGTATTTTACAACATTCCTGGCGGGTCGGCCCCTATTTCTCGGTGCGAACATTATATACGTCTATAACGTTAATATAACCTAACCTAACCCATCTAGCCTGTGGCTGGTAATGTTTTACAGAATCCCGGCCGTGTCGGACCGTACCTCTCCGTGGGAACGTTATATACGTCTATCTCGTTATATATCCTCACCTAAGGCAACCTCATACCTCGGATGTGGTATTTTACAACATTCCTGGCGGGTCGGCCCCTACTTTTCGGTGGGAACATTATATACGTCTATAACGTAATATAACCTATCCCAACCCATATAGCCCCCCGCTGGGAATGTTTTGTAGAATCCCGTTCGTGTAGCCATGTACGTCTTTGTGGGAACATTATATACGTCTATAACGTTATATATTCTAACGTAAGGCAGCCTAACATCTCGGATGTAGTATTTTACAACATTCCTGGCGAGTCTGACCCTGCTTCTCGGTGGGAACATTATATACGTCTATAACGTAATATAAACTAACCTATCCCATCTAGCCCCTCGCTGGTAATGTTTTACAGAATACCGCTCGTGTCGGCCCGTACCTCTCCGTAGGAACGTTATATACGTCTATAGCGTTATATATCCTCTCCTAAGGCAACCTCACACTTCGGATGTGGTGTTTTACAACATTCCTCGCGGGTCGGCCCCTACTTCTCGGTGGGAACATTATATACGTCTATAACATAATATAACCTAACCTAACCCGTCTAGGCCCTGGCTGGTAATGTCTTACAGAATCCCGTTCGTGTCCGCCCGTACATATCGATGGGGACATTATATACGTCTATAACCTTATATAACCCAACCGAAGGCAACCTAACACCTCGGATGTGGTATTTTACAACATTCCTGGCGGGACGGCCCCTACTTCTCGGTGGGAACATTATATACGTCTATAACGTAATATAACCTAACCTAACCCATCTAGGCCCTCGCTGGTAATGTCTTACAGAATCCCGTTCGTGTCCGCCCGTACATATCGATGGGGCATTATATTCGTCTATAACCTTATATAACCCAACCTAAGGCAACCTAACATCTCGGATGTAGTATTTTACAACATTCCTGGCGGGTCGGACCCTGCTTCTCGGTGGGAACATTATATACGTCTGTAACGTAATATAAACTAACCTATCCCATCTAGCCCCTCCCTGGTAATGTTTTACAGAATCCCGGTCGTGTCGGCCCGTACCTCTGAGTGGGAACGTTATATACGTCTATCGCGTTATATATCCTCACCTAAGGCAACCTCATACCTCGGATGTGATATTTTACAACATTCCTGGCGGGTCGGCCCCTACTTCTCGATGGGATCATTATATACGTCTATAACGTAATATAACCTAACCTAACCCATCTAGCCCCTCGCTGGTAATGTCTTACAGAATCCCGTTCGTGTCCGCCCGTACATCTCGATGGGGACATTATATACGACTATAGCCTTATATAACCCAACCTAAGGCAACCTAACACCTCGAATGTAGTATTTTACAACATTCCTGGCGGGTCGGCCCCTATTTCTCGGTGCGAACATTATATACGTCTATAACGTTAATATAACCTAACCTAACCCATCTAGCCTGTGGCTGGTAATGTTTTACAGAATCCCGGCCGTGTCGGACCGTACCTCTCCGTGGGAACGTTATATACGTCTATCTCGTTATATATCCTCACCTAAGGCAACCTCATACCTCGGATGTGGTATTTTACAACATTCCTGGCGGGTCGGCCCCTACTTTTCGGTGGGAACATTATATACGTCTATAACGTAATATAACCTATCCCAACCCATATAGCCCCCCGCTGGGAATGTTTTGTAGAATCCCGTTCGTGTAGCCATGTACGTCTTTGTGGGAACATTATATACGTCTATAACGTTATATATTCTAACGTAAGGCAGCCTAACATCTCGGATGTAGTATTTTACAACATTCCTGGCGAGTCTGACCCTGCTTCTCGGTGGGAACATTATATACGTCTATAACGTAATATAAACTAACCTATCCCATCTAGCCCCTCGCTGGTAATGTTTTACAGAATACCGCTCGTGTCGGCCCGTACCTCTCCGTAGGAACGTTATATACGTCTATAGCGTTATATATCCTCTCCTAAGGCAACCTCACACTTCGGATGTGGTGTTTTACAACATTCCTCGCGGGTCGGCCCCTACTTCTCGGTGGGAACATTATATACGTCTATAACATAATATAACCTAACCTAACCCGTCTAGGCCCTGGCTGGTAATGTCTTACAGAATCCCGTTCGTGTCCGCCCGTACATATCGATGGGGACATTATATACGTCTATAACCTTATATAACCCAACCGAAGGCAACCTAACACCTCGGATGTGGTATTTTACAACATTCCTGGCGGGACGGCCCCTACTTCTCGGTGGGAACATTATATACGTCTATAACGTAATATAACCTAACCTAACCCATCTAGGCCCTCGCTGGTAATGTCTTACAGAATCCCGTTCGTGTCCGCCCGTACATATCGATGGGGCATTATATTCGTCTATAACCTTATATAACCCAACCTAAGGCAACCTAACATCTCGGATGTAGTATTTTACAACATTCCTGGCGGGTCGGACCCTGCTTCTCGGTGGGAACATTATATACGTCTGTAACGTAATATAAACTAACCTATCCCATCTAGCCCCTCCCTGGTAATGTTTTACAGAATCCCGGTCGTGTCGGCCCGTACCTCTGAGTGGGAACGTTATATACGTCTATCGCGTTATATATCCTCACCTAGGGCAACCTCATACCTCGGATGTGGTATTTTACAACATTCCTGGCGGGTCGGCCCCTACTTTTCGGTGGGCACATTATATACGTCTATAACGTAATATAAACTAACCTAACCCATCTAGCCCCTCGCTGGGAATGTTTTGTAGAATCCCGTTCGTGTAGCGTTGTACGTCTTTGTGGGAACATTATATACGTCTATAACGTTATATATTCTAACGTAAGGCAGCCTAACATCTTGGATGTAGTATTTTACAACATTCCTGGCGGGTCGGACCCTGCTTATCGGTGGGAACATTATATACGTCTATAACGTAATATAAACTAACCTAACCCATCTAGCCCCTCGCTGGGAATGTTTTGTAGAATCCCGTTCGTGTAGCGTTCTACGTCTTTGTGGGAACATTATACACGTCTATAACGTTATATATTCTAACGTAAGGCAGCCTAACATCTCGGATGTAGTATTTTACCACATTCCTGGCGGGTCTGACCCTGCTTCTCGGTGGGAACATTATATACGTCTATAACGTAATATAAACTAACCTATCCCATCTAGCCCCTCGCTGGTAATGTTTTACAGAATCCCGGTCGAGTCGGCCCGTACCACTCCGTGGGAACATTATATACGTCTATAACGTTATATATCCTAACCTAAGGCAACCTAACACCTCGGATGTAGTATGTTACAACATTCCTGGCAGGTCGGCCCCTACTTCTCGGTGGGAACATTATATACGTCTATAACGTAATATAAACTAACCTAACCCATCTAGCCCCTCGCTGGGAATGTTTTGTAGAATCCCGTTCGTGTAGCGTTGTACGTCTTTGTGGGAACATTATATACGTCTATAACATTGTATATTCTAACGTAAGGCAGCCTAACATCTCGGATGTAGTATTTTACAACATTCCTGGCGGGTCTGACCCTGCTTCTCGGTGGGAACATTATACACGTCTATAACGTAATATAAACTAACCTATCCCATGTAGCCCCTCGCTGGTAATGTTTTACAGAATCCCGGTCGTGTCGGCCCGTACCTCTCCGTGGGAACGTTATGTACGTCTATAGCGTTATATATCCTCTCCTAAGGCAACCTCACACCTCGGATGTTGTATTTTACAACACTCCTGGCGGGTCGGCCCCTACTTCTCGGTGGGAACATTATATATGTCTATAACGTAATATAACCTAACCTAACCCATCTAGCGCCTCGCTGGTAATGTCTTACAGAATCCCGTTCGTGTCCGCCCGTACATCCCGACGGGGACATTATATACGTCTATAACCTTATATAACCCAACCTAAGGCAACCTAACATCTCGAATGTAGTATTTTACAACATTCCTGGCGGGTCGGCCCCTACTTCTCGGTGGGAACATTATATACGTCTATAACCTTATATAACCCTACCTAAGGCAACCTAACATCTCGGATGTAGTATTTTACAACATTCCTTGCGGGTCGGCCCCTATTTCTCGTTGGGAACATTATATACGTCTATAACGTAATATAAACTAACCTAACCCATCTAGCCCATCGCTGGGAATGTTTTGTAGAATCCCGTTCGTGTAGCCCTGTACGTCTTTGTGGGAACATTATATACGTCTATAACGTTATATATTCTAACGTAAGGCAGCCTAACATCTCGGATGTAGTATTTTACAACATTCCTGGCGAGTCTGACCCTGCTTCTCGGTGGGAACATTATATACGTCTATAACGTAATATAAACTAACCTATCCCATCTAGCCCCTCGCTGGTAATGTTTTACAGAATACCGCTCGTGTCGGCCCGTACCTCTCCGTAGGAACGTTATATACGTCTATAGCGTTATATATCCTCTCCTAAGGCAACCTCACACTTCGGATGTGGTATTTTACAACATTCCTGGCGGGACGGCCCCTACTTCTCGGTGGGAACATTATATACGTCTATAACGTAATATAACCTAACCTAACCCATCTAGGCCCTCGCTGGTAATGTCTTACAGAATCCCGTTCGTGTCCGCCCGTACATATCGATGGGGACATTATATTCGTCTATAACCTTATATAACCCAACCTAAGGCAACCTAACATCTCGGATGTAGTATTTTACAACATTCCTGGCGGGTCGGACCCTGCTTCTCGGTGGGAACATTATATACGTCTGTAACGTAATATACTCTAACCTATCCCATCTAGCCCCTCCCTGGTAATGTTTTACAGAATCCCGGTCGTGTCGGCCCGTACCTCTGAGTGGGAACGTTATATACGTCTATCGCGTTATATATCCTCACCTAAGGCAACCTCATACCTCGGATGTGGTATTTTACAACATTCCTGGCGGGTCGGCCCCTACTTTTCGGTGGGAACATTATATACGTCTATAACGTACAATAAACTAACCTAACCCATCTAGCCCCTCGCTGGTAATGTTTTGTAGAATCCCGTTCGTGTAGCCCTGTACGTCTATGTGGGAACATTATATACGTCTATAACGTTATATATTCTAACGTAATGCAGCCTAACATCTCGGATGTAGTATTTTACAACATTCCTGGCGGGTCTGACCCTGCTTCTCGGTGGGAACATTATATACGTCTGTAACGTAATATAAACTAACCTATCCCATCTAGCCCCTCCCTGGTAATGTTTTACAGGATCCCGGTCGTGTCGGCCCGTACCTCTACGTGGGAACGTTATATACGTCTATAGCGTTATATATCCTAACCTAAGGCAACCTAACACCTCGGATGTAGTATGATACAACATTCCTGGCTGGTCTGCCCCTACTTCTCGGTGGGAACATTATATACGTCTATAACGTAATATAACCTATCCCAACCCATCTAGCCCCCCGCTGGGAATGTTTTGTAGAATCCCGTTCGTGTAGCCCTGTACGTCTTTGTGGGGAAATTATATACGTCTATAACGTTATATATTCTAACGTAAGGCAGCCTAACATCTCGGATGTAGTATTTTACAACATTCCTGGCGGGTCGGACCCTGCGTCTCGGTGGGAACATTATATACGTCTATAACGTAATATAAACTAACCTAACCCATCTAGCCCCTCCCTGGTAATGTTTTACAGAATCCCGGTCGTGTCGGCCCGTACCTCTGAGTGGGAACGTTATATGCGTCTATCGCGTTATATATCCTCACCTAAGGCAACCTCATACCTCGGATGTGATATTTTACAACATTCCTGGCGGGTCGGCCCGTACTTCTCGATGGGATCATTATATACGTCTATAACGTAATATAACCTAACCTAACCCATCTAGCCCCTCGCTGGTAATGTCTTACAGAATCCCGTTCGTGTCCGCCCGTACATCTCGATGGGGACATTATATACGACTATAGCCTTATATAACCCAACCTAAGGCAACCTAACACCTCGAATGTAGTATTTTACAACATTCCTGGCGGGTCGGCCCCTATTTCTCGGTGCGAACATTATATACGTCTATAACGTTAATATAACCTAACCTAACCCATCTAGCCTGTGGCTGGTAATGTTTTACAGAATCCCGGCCGTGTCGGACCGTACCTCTCCGTGGGAACGTTATATACGTCTATCTCGTTATATATCCTCACCTAAGGCAACCTCATACCTCGGATGTGGTATTTTACAACATTCCTGGCGGGTCGGCCCCTACTTTTCGGTGGGAACATTATATACGTCTATAACGTAATATAACATAACCTACCCCATCTAGCCCCTCGCTGGGAATGTTTTGTGGAATCCCGTTCGTGTAGCCCCGGAAGTCTTTGTGGGAACATTATATACGTCTATAACGTTACACATTCTAACCTAAGGCAGCCTAACATCTCGGACGTAGTATTTTACAACATTCCTGGCGGATCGGCCACTACGTCTCGGTGGGAACATTATATACGTCTATAACGTAATATAACCTATCCCAACCCATATAGCCCCCCGCTGGGAATGTTTTGTAGAATCCCGTTCGTGTAGCCATGTACGTCTTTGTGGGAACATTATATACGTCTATAACGTTATATATTCTAACGTAAGGCAGCCTAACATCTCGGATGTAGTATTTTACAACATTCCTGGCGAGTCTGACCCTGCTTCTCGGTGGGAACATTATATACGTCTATAACGTAATATAAACTAACCTATCCCATCTAGCCCCTCGCTGGTAATGTTTTACAGAATACCGCTCGTGTCGGCCCGTACCTCTCCGTAGGAACGTTATATACGTCTATAGCGTTATATATCCTCTCCTAAGGCAACCTCACACTTCGGATGTGGTGTTTTACAACATTCCTCGCGGGTCGGCCCCTACTTCTCGGTGGGAACATTATATACGTCTATAACATAATATAACCTAACCTAACCCGTCTAGGCCCTGGCTGGTAATGTCTTACAGAATCCCGTTCGTGTCCGCCCGTACATATCGATGGGGACATTATATACGTCTATAACCTTATATAACCCAACCGAAGGCAACCTAACACCTCGGATGTGGTATTTTACAACATTCCTGGCGGGACGGCCCCTACTTCTCGGTGGGAACATTATATACGTCTATAACGTAATATAACCTAACCTAACCCATCTAGGCCCTCGCTGGTAATGTCTTACAGAATCCCGTTCGTGTCCGCCCGTACATATCGATGGGGCATTATATTCGTCTATAACCTTATATAACCCAACCTAAGGCAACCTAACATCTCGGATGTAGTATTTTACAACATTCCTGGCGGGTCGGACCCTGCTTCTCGGTGGGAACATTATATACGTCTGTAACGTAATATAAACTAACCTATCCCATCTAGCCCCTCCCTGGTAATGTTTTACAGAATCCCGGTCGTGTCGGCCCGTACCTCTGAGTGGGAACGTTATATACGTCTATCGCGTTATATATCCTCACCTAAGGCAACCTCATACCTCGGATGTGGTATTTTACAACATTCCTGGCGGGTCGGCCCCTACTTTTCGGTGGGCACATTATATACGTCTATAACGTAATATAAACTAACCTAACCCATCTAGCCCCTCGCTGGGAATGTTTTGTAGAATCCCGTTCGTGTAGCGTTGTACGTCTTTGTGGGAACATTATATACGTCTATAACGTTATATATCCTAACCTAAGGCAACCTAACACCTCGGATGTAGTATGTTACAACATTCCTGGCAGGTCGGCCCCTACTTCTCGGTGGGAACATTATATACGTCTATAACGTAATATAAACTAACCTAACCCATCTAGCCCCTCGCTGGGAATGTTTTGTAGAATCCCGTTCGTGTAGCGTTGTACGTCTTTGTGGGAACATTATATACGTCTATAACGTTGTATATTCTAACGTAAGGCAGCCTAACATCTCGGATGTAGTATTTTACAACATTCCTGGCGGGTCTGACCCTGCTTCTCGGTGGGAACATTATACACGTCTATAACGTAATATAAACTAACCTATCCCATCTAGCCCCTCGCTGGTAATGTTTTACAGAATCCCGGTCGTGTCGGCCCGTACCTCTCCGTGGGAACGTTATGTACGTCTATAGCGTTATATATCCTCTCCTAAGGCAACCTCACACCTCGGATGTTGTGTTTTACAACACTCCTGGCGGGTCGGCCCCTACTTCTCGGTGGGAACATTATATATGTCTATAACGTAATATAACCTAACCTAACCCATCTAGCGCCTCGCTGGTAATGTCTTACAGAATCCCGTTCGTGTCCGCCCGTACATCTCGACGGGGACGTTATATACGTCTATAACCTTATATAACCCAACCTAAGGCAACCTAACATCTCGAATGTAGTATTTTACAACATTCCTGGCGGGTCGGCCCCTACTTCTCGGTGGGAACATTATATACGTCTATAACGTTAATATAACCTAACCTAACCCATCTAGGCCCTCGCTGGTAATGTCTTACAGAATCCCGTTCGTGTCCGCCCGTACATATCGATGGGGACATTATATTCGTCTATAACCTTATATAACCCAACCTAAGGCAACCTAACATCTCGGATGTAGTATTTTACAACATTCCTGGCGGGTCGGACCCTGCTTCTCGGTGGGAACATTATATACGTCTGTAACGTAATATAAACTAACCTATCCCATCTAGCCCCTCCCTGGTAATGTTTTACAGAATCCCGGTCGTGTCGGCCCGTACCTCTGAGTGGGAACGTTATATACGTCTATCGCGTTATATATCCTCACCTAAGGCAACCTCATACCTCGGATGTGGTATTTTACAACATTCCAGGCGGGTCGGCCGCTACTTTTCGGTGGGAACATTATATACGTCTATAACGTACAATAAACTAACCTAACCCATCTAGCCCCTCGCTGGTAATGTTTTGTAGAATCCCGTTCGTGTAGCCCTGTACGTCTATGTGGGAACATTATATACGTCTATAACGTTATATATTCTAACGTAATGCAGCCTAACATCTCGGATGTAGTATTTTACAACATTCCTGGCGGGTCGGCCCCTACTTCTCGGTGGGAACATTATATACGTCTATAACATAATATAACCTAACCTAACCCGTCTAGGCCCTCGCTGGTAATGTCTTACAGAATCCCGTTCGTGTCCGCCCGTACATATCGATGGGGACATTATATACGTCTATAACCTTATGTAACTCAACCGAAGGCAACCTAACACCTCGGATGTGGTATTTTACAACATTCCTGGCGGGACGGCCCCTACTTCTCGGTGGGAACATTATATACGTCTATAACGTAATATAACCTAACCTAACCCATCTAGGCCCTCGCTGGTAATGTCTTACAGAATCCCGTTCGTGTCCGCCCGTACATATCGATGGGGCATTATATTCGTCTATAACCTTATATAACCCAACCTAAGGCAACCTTACATCTCGGATGTAGTATTTTACAACATTCCTGGCGGGTCGGACCCTGCTTCTCGGTGGGAACATTATATACGTCTGTAACGTAATATAAACTAACCTATCCCATCTAGCCCCTCCCTGGTAATGTTTTACAGAATCCCGGTCGTGTCGGCCCGTACCTCTGAGTGGGAACGTTATATACGTCTATCGCGTTATATATCCTCACCTAAGGCAACCTCATACCTCGGATGTGGTATTTTACAACATTCCTGGCGGGTCGGCCCCTACTTTTCGGTGGGCACATTATATACGTCTATAACGTAATATAAACTAACCTAACCCATCTAGCCCCTCGCTGGGAATGTTTTGTAGAATCCCGTTCGTGTAGCGTTGTACGTCTTTGTGGGAACATTATATACGTCTATAACGTTATATATTCTAACGTAAGGCAGCCTAACATCTTGGATGTAGTATTTTACAACATTCCTGGCGGGTCGGACCCTGCTTATCGGTGGGAACATTATATACGTCTATAACGTAATATAAACTAACCTAACCCATCTAGCCCCTCGCTGGGAATGTTTTGTAGAATCCCGTTCGTGTAGCGTTCTACGTCTTTGTGGGAACATTATATACGTCTATAACGTTATATATTCTAACGTAAGGCAGCCTAACATCTCGGATGTAGTATTTTACCACATTCCTGGCGGGTTTGACCCTGCTTCTCGGTGGGAACATTATATACGTCTATAACGTAATATAAACTAACCTATCCCATCTAGCCCCTCGCTGGTAATGTTTTACAGAATCCCGGTCGAGTCGGCCCGTACCACTCCGTGGGAACATTATATACGTCTATAACGTTATATATCCTAACCTAAGGCAACCTAACACCTCGGATGTAGTATGTTACAACATTCCTGGCAGGTCGGCCCCTACTTCTCGGTGGGAACATTATATACGTCTATAACGTAATATAAACTAACCTAACCCATCTAGCACCTCGCTGGGAATGTTTTGTAGAATCCCGTTCGTGTAGCGTTGTACGTCCTTGTGGGAACATTATATACGTCTATAACGTTGTATATTCTAACGTAAGGCAGCCTAACATCTCGGATGTAGTATTTTACAACATTCCTGGCGGGTCTGACCCTGCTTCTCGGTGGGAACATTATACACGTCTATAACGTAATATAAACTAACCTATCCCATCTAGCCCCTCGCTGGTAATGTTTTACAGAATCCCGGTCGTGTCGGCCCGTACCTCTCCGTGGGAACGTTATGTACGTCTATAGCGTTATATATCCTCTCCTAAGGCAACCTCACACCTCGGATGTTGTGTTTTACAACACTCCTGGCGGGTCGGCCCCTACTTCTCGGTGGGAACATTATATATGTCTATAACGTAATATAACCTAACCTAACCCATCTAGCGCCTCGCTGGAAATGTTTTACAGAATCCCGGTCCTGTCGGCCCGTACCTCTCCGTGGGAACGTTATATACGTCTATAGCGTTATATATCCTAACCTAAGGCAACCTAACACCTCGGATGTAGTATGATACAACATTCCTGGGTGGTCTGCCCCTACTTCTCAGTGGGAACATTATATACGTCTATAACCTAATATAACCTAACCTAACCCATCTAGCCCCTCGCTAGGAATGTTTTGTAGAATCCCGTTCGTGTAGCCATGTACGTCTCTGTGGGAACATTATATACGTCTATAACGTTATATATTCTAACGTAAGGCAACCTCACACCTCGGATGTGGTATTTTACAACATTCCTGGCGGGACGGCCCCTACTTCGCGCTGCGAACATTATATACGTCTATAACGTAATAAAAGCTAATCTAACCCATCTAGCCCCCCGCTGGGAGTGTTTCGTAGAATCCCGTTCGTGTAGCCCTGTACGTCTTTGTGGGAACATTATATACGTCTTTAACGTTATATATTCTAACGTAAGGCAGCCTAACATCTCGGATGTAGTATTTTACAACATTCCTGGCGGGTCGGACCCTGCTTCTCCGTGGGAACATAATATACGTCTATAACGTAATATAAACTAACCTAACCCATCTAGCCCCTCGCTGGTAATGTCTTACAGAATCCCGTTCGCGTCCGCCCGTACATCTCGATGGGGACATTATATACGACTATAACCTTATATAACCCAACCTAAGGCAACCTAACATCTCGAATGTAGTATTTTACAACATTCCTTGCGGGTCGGCCCCTATTTCTCGGTGGGAACATTATATACGTCTATAACGTAATATAAATTAACCTAACCCATCTAGCCCATCGCTGGGAATGTTTTGTAGAATCCCGTTCGTGTAGCCCTGTACGTGTTTGTGGGAACATTATATACGTCTATAACGTTATATATTCTAACGTAAGGCAGCCTAACATCTCAGATGTAGTATTTTACGACATTCCTGGCGAGTCTGACACTGTTTCTCGGTGGGAACATTATATACGTCTATAACGTAATATGAACTAACCTATCCCATCTCGCCCCTCGCTGGTAATGTTTTACAGAATCCGGCTCGTGTCGGCCCGTACCTCTCCGTAGGAACGTTATATACGTCTATAGCGTTATACATCCTCTCCTAAGGCAACCTCACACCTCGGATGTGGTGTTTTACAACATTCCTGGCGGGTCGGCTCCTACTTCTCGGTGGGAACATTATATACGTCTATAACCTTATATAACCCAACCTAAGGCAACCTACCATCTCGGATGTAGTATTTTACAACATTCCTGACTGGTCGGCCCCTATTTCTCGGTTGGAACATTATATACGTCTATCAGGTAATATAACCTAACCTAACACATCTAGCGCCTCGCTGGGCATGATCTACAGAATCCCGGTCGTGTTGGTATGTACTTCTCCGTGGGAACATTATATACGTCTATAACGTTACATATCCTAACCTAAGGCAACTTAACGTCTCGGATGTAGTACTATACAACATTCCTGGCGGGCCGGCACCTACTTCACGGTGGGAACATTATATACGGCTATGACGTAATATAACCTAACCTATCCCATCTAGCCCCTCGCTGGGAATGTTTCGTAGAATCCCGTTCGTGTAGCCCCGTACGTCTCGGTGGGAACATTATATATGTCTATAACGTTATACATCCTAACCTAAGGCAGCCTAACATCTCGGATTTAGTATTTTACAACATTCCTGGCTGGTCGGCCCCTATTTCTCGGTGGGAACGTTATATACGTGTATGACGTAACATAACCTATCCTAACCCTTCTAGCACCTCGCTGGTAATGTTTTACAGAATCTCGGTCGTGTCGGACCGTACCTCTCCGTGCGGTCATTATATACGTCTATAGCGTTATATATCCTATCCTAAGGCAACCCAACGCCTCGGATGTAGTATTTTACGACATTCTTGGCAGGTCGGCCCCTACTTCTCGGTGGGTACATTATATATGTCTATAACGTAATATAACCTATCCCAACCCATATAGCCCCCCGCTGGGAATGTTTTGTAGAATCCCGTTCGTCTAGCCGTGTACGTCTTTGTGGGAACATTATATACGTCTATAACGTTATATATTCTAACGTAAGGCAACCTCACACCTCGGATGTGGTATTTTGCAACATTCCTGGCGGGTCGGCCCCTACTTCTCGGTGGGAACATTATATACGTCTATAACGTAATACAACCTAACCTAACCCATCTAGCCCCTCGCTGGTAATGTCTTACAGAACCCCGGTCGCGTCCGCCCGTACATCTCGATGGGGACATTATATACGACTATAACCTTATATAACCCAACCTAAGGCAATCTAACATCTCGAACGTAGTATTTCACAACATTCCTGGCGGGTCGGCCCCTACTTCTCGGTGGGAACATTATGTACGTCTATAACCTTATATAAACCAACCTAAGGCAACCTAACATCTCGGATGTAGTATTTTACAACATTCCTGGCGGGTCGGCCCCTATTTCTCGGTGGGAACATTATATACGTCTATAACTTTAATATAACCTAACCTAACCGATCTAGCCCCTCGCTGGAAATGTTTTACAGAATCCCGGTCGTGTCGACCCGTACCTCTGCGTGGGAACGCTATATACGTCTATAGCGTTATATATCCTAACCTAAGGCAACCTAACACCTCAGATGTAGTATGATACAACATTTCTGGCTGGTCTGCCCCTACATCTCAGTGGGAACATTATATACGTCTATAATCTAATATAACCTAACCTAACCCATTTAGCCCCCCGCTGGGAATGTTTTGTAGAATCCCGTTCGTCTAGCCGTGTACGTCTTTGTGGGAACATTATATACGTCTATAACGTTATATATTCTAACGTAAGGCAGCCTAACATCTCGGGTGTAGTATTTTACAACATTCCTGGCGGGTCGGCCACTACTTCTCGGTGGGAACGTTATATATGTCTATAACGTAATATAACCTATCCCAACCCATCTAGCCCCCCGGTGGGAATGTTTTGTAGAATCCCGTTGGTCTAGCCATGTACGTCTTTGTGGGAACATTATATACGTCTATAACGTAATATAACCTAACCTAACCCATCTAGGCCTTCGCTGGTAATGTTTTGTAGAATCCCGTTCGTGTAACCCTGTACGTCTTTGTGGGAACATTATATACGTCTATAACGTTATATATTCTAACGTAAGGCAGCCTAACATCTCGGGTGTAGTATTTTACAACATTCCTGGCGGGTCGGCCCCTACGTCTTGGTGAGAACATTATATACGTCTATAACGTAATATAACCTAACCTAACCTATCTAGCCCCTCGCTGGTAATGTTTTACAGGATCCCGTTCGTGTCCGAACGTAAATCTCGGTGGGGACATTATGTACGTGCTATAACCTTATATAACCCAACCTAAGGCAACCTAACTCCTCGGATGTAGTATGTTACAACATTCCTGTCAGGTCGGCCCCTACTTCTCGGTGGGAACATTATATACGTCTATAACGTAATATAACCTAACCTAACCCATCTAGGCCCTCGCTTGTAATGTCTTACAGAATGCCGTTCGTGTCCGCCCGTACATCTCGATGGGGACATTATATACGTCTATAACCTTATATAACCCAACCTAAGGCAACCTAACATCTCGGATGTAGTATTTTACAACATTCCTGGCGGGTCGGACCCTGCTTCTCGGTGGGAACATTATATACGTCTGTAACGTAATATAAACTAACCTAACCCATCTAGCCCCACGCTGGTAATGTTTCACAGAATCCCGGTCGTGTCGGACCGTACCTCTCCGTGGGAACACTATGCACGTCTATAACGTTATATATCCTAACCTAATTCATCCTCACACCTCGGATGTAGTATTTTACAACATTCCTGGCGGCCCGGCACCTACTTCACAGTGGGAACATTATATACGGCTATGACGTAATATAACCTAACCTAACCCATCTAGCCCATCGCTGGGAATGTTTCGTAGAATCCCGTTCGTCTGGCCCCGTACGTCTCGGTGGGAACATTATATACGTCTATAACGTTATACATCCTAACCTGAGGCAGCCTAACATCTCGGATGTAGTATTTTACAACATTCCTGGCGGGTCGGCCCCTACTTCTCGGTGGGAACATTATATACGTCTATAACGTAATATAACCTAACCTAATCCATCTAGCCCCTCGCTGGTAATGTTTCACAGAATCCCGGTCGTGTCGGCCCGTACCTCTCCGTGGGAACACTATACACGTATATAACGTTATATATCCTAACCCAAGGCAACATAACACCTCGGCTGTAGTATTTTACAACATTCCTGGCGGGCCGGCCCCTCCTTCTCGGTGGGAACATTATATACGTCTATAACGTAATATAACTTAAACCTAACCCATCTAGCCCCTCGCTGGTGATGCTTTACAGAATCCCGGTCATGTCGGCCCAGAACTGTCCGTGGGAACATTATACACGTCTATAACGTTATATATCCTAACCTAAGGCAACCTAACACCTCGGATGTAGTATTTTACAACACCCCTGGCGGGTCGGCCCCTACTTCTTGGTGGGAAAAGTATATACGTCGTTAACGTAATATAACCTAGCTTAACCCATCTAGCCACTCGCTGGTAATGCTTTACAGAATCCCAGTCATGTCGGCCCAGACCTCTTCGTGGGATCATTATCTACGTCTATACCGTTATATATCTTAACCTAAGGCAACCTGATATTTCGGATGTAGTATTTTACGACATTCC
This sequence comes from Xylocopa violacea, assembly GCA_963969225.1. Lineage (NCBI taxonomy): Eukaryota > Metazoa > Arthropoda > Insecta > Hymenoptera > Apidae > Xylocopa > Xylocopa violacea. The sequence goes on from CAXAJV010000789.1 coordinate 2,983,196, forward strand.
TGGCGGGTCGGCCACTACTTCTCGGTGGGAACATTATATACGTCTATAACGTAATATAACCCAACCTAAGGCAACCTAACATCTCGGATGTAGTATTTTACAACATTCCTGGCGGGTCGGCCCCTATTTCTCGGTCGGAACATTATATACGTCTATAACCTAATATAACCTAACCTAACCCATTTAGCCCCCCGCTGGGAATGTTTTGTAGAATCCCGTTCGTGTAGCCCCGTACGTCTTTGTGGGAACATTATATACGTCTATAACGTTATACATTCTAACCTAAGGCAGCCTAACATCTCGGATGTAGTATTTTACAACATTCCTTGCGGGTCGGCCCCTATTTCTCGGTGGGAACATTATATACGTCTATAACGTAATATAAACTAACCTAACCCATCTAGCCCATCGCTGGGAATGTTTTGTAGAATCCCGTTCGTGTAGCCCTGTACGTGTTTGTGGGAACATTATATACGTCTATAACGTTATATATACTAACGTAAGGCAGCCTAACATCTCAGATGTAGTATTTTACGACATTCCTGGCGTGTCTGACACTGTTTCTCGGTGGGAACATTATATACGTCTATAACGTAATATAAACTAACCTATCCCATCTCGCCCCTCGCTGGTAATGTTTTACAGAATCCCGCTCGTGTCGGCCCGTACCTCTCCGTAGGAACGTTATATACGTCTATAGCGTTATACATCCTCTCCTAAGGCAACCTCACACCTCGGATGTGGTGTTTTACAACATTCCTGGCGGGTCGGCCCCTACTTCTCGGTGGGAACATTATATACGTCTATAACCTTATATAACCCAACCTAAGGCAACCTACCATCTCGGATGTAGTATTTTACAACATTCCTGGCGGGTCGGCCCCTATTTCTCGGTGGGAACATTATATACGTCTATAACTTTAATATAACCTAACCTAACCGATCTAGCCCCTCGCTGGAAATGTTTTACAGAATCCCGGTCGTGTCGACCCGTACCTCTGCGTGGGAACGCTATATACGTATATAGCGTTATATATCCTAACCTAAGGCAACCTAACACCTCGGATGTAGTATTTTACAACATTTCTGGCGGGCCGGCCCCTCCTTCTCGGTGGGAACATTATATACGTCTATAACGTAATATAACTTAAACCTAACCCATCTAGCCCCTCGCTGGTAATGCTTTACAGAATCCCAGTCATGTCGGCCCAGACCTGTCCGTGGGATCATTGTATACGTCTATAGCGTTATATATCCTATCCTAAGGCAATCTACTATCTCGGATGTAGTATTTTACAACATTCCTGGTGGGTCGGCCCCTACTTCTCGGTGGGAACATTATATACGTCTATAACGTAATATAACCTAACCCAACCCATCTAGCCCCCCGCTGGGAGTGTTTCGTAGAATCCTGTTCGTGTAGCCCTGTACGTCTTTGTGGGAACATTATATACGTCTTTAACGTTATATATTCTAACGTAAGGCAGCCTAACATCTCGGATGTAGTTTTTACAACATTCCTGGCGGGTCGGACCCTGCTTCTCCGTGGGAACATAATATACGTCTATAACGTAATATAAACTAACATAACCCATCTAGCCCCTCGCTGGTAATGTCCTACAGAATCCCGTTCGTGTCCGCGCGTACATCTCGATGGGGACATTATATACGTCTATAACCTTATATAACCCTACCTAAGACAACCTAACATCTCGGATGTAGTATTTTACAACATTCCTGGCGGGTCGGCCCCTATTTCTCGGTGGGAACATTATATACGGCTATGACGTAATATAACCTAACCTAACCCATCTAGCCCATCGCTGGGAATGTTTCGTAGAATCCCGTTCGTCTGGCCCCGTACGTCTCGGTGGGAACATTATATACGTCTATAACGTTATACATCCTAACCTAAGGCAACCTAACACATCGGATGTAGTATTTTACAACATTCCTGACTGGTCGGCCCCTATTTCTCGGTTGGAACATTATATACGTCTATCAGGTAATATAACCTAACCTAACACATCTAGCCCCTCGCTGGGCATGATCTACAGAATCCCGGTCGTGTTGGTCTGTACTTCTCCGTGGGAACATTATATACGTCTATAACGTTACATATCCTAACCTAAGGCAACTTAACGTCTCGGATGTAGTACTATACAACATTCCTGGCGGGCCGGCACCTACTTCACGGTGGGAACATTATATACGGCTATGACGTAATATAACCTAACCTATCCCATCTAGCCCCTCGCTGGGAATGTTTCGTAGAATCCCGTTAGTGTAGCCCCGTACGTCTCGGTGGGAACATTATATACGTCTATAACGTTATACATCCTAACCTAAGGCAGCCTAACATCTCGGATTTAGTATTTTACAACATTCCTGGCTGGTCGGCCCCTACTTCTCGGTGGGAACATTATATATGTCTATAACGTAATATAACCTATCCCAACCCATATAGCCCCCCGCTGGGAATGTTTTGTAGAATCCCGTTCGTCTAGCCGTGTACGTCTTTGTGGGAACATTATATACGTCTATAACGTTATATATTCTAACGTAAGGCAACCTCACACCTCGGATGTGGTATTTTACAACATTCCTGGCGGGACGGCCCCTACTTCTCGGTGGGAACATTATATACGTCTATAACGTAATATAACTTAACCTAACCCATCTAGGCCCTCGCTTGTAATGTCTTACAGAATCCCGTTCGTGTCCGCCCGTACATCTCGATGGGGACATTATATACGTCTATAACCTTATATAACCCAACCTAAGGCAACCTAACATCTCGGATGTAGTATTTTACAACATTCCTGGCGGGTCGGACCCTGCTTCTCGGTGGGAACATTATATACGTCTGTAACGTAATATAAACTAACCTAACCCATCTAGCCCCACGCTGGTAATGTTTCACAGAATCCCGGTCGTGTCGGACCGTACCTCTCCGTGGGAACACTATGCACGTCTATAACGTTATATATCCTAACCTAATTCATCCTCACACCTCGGATGTAGTATTTTACAACATTCCTTGCGGGTCGGCCCCTATTTCTCGGTGGGAACATTATATACGTCTATAACGTAATATAAACTAACCTAACCCATCTAGCCCATCGCTGGGAATGTTTTGTAGAATCCCGTTCGTGTAGCCCTGTACGTGTTTGTGGGAACATTATATACGTCTATAACGTTATATATACTAACGTAAGGCAGCCTAACATCTCAGATGTAGTATTTTACGACATTCCTGGCGTGTCTGACACTGTTTCTCGGTGGGAACATTATATACGTCTATAACGTAATATAAACTAACCTATCCCATCTCGCCCCTCGCTGGTAATGTTTTACAGAATCCCGCTCGTGTCGGCCCGTACCTCTCCGTAGGAACGTTATATACGTCTATAGCGTTATACATCCTCTCCTAAGGCAACCTCACACCTCGGATGTGGTGTTTTACAACATCCCTGGCGGGTCGGCCCCTACTTCTCGGTGGGAACATTATATACGTCTATAACCTTATATAACCCAACCTAAGGCAACCTACCATCTCGGATGTAGTATTTTACAACATTCCTGGCGGGTCGGCCCCTATTTCTCGGTGGGAACATTATATACGTCTATAACTTTAATATAACCTAACCTAACCGATCTAGCCCCTCGCTGGAAATGTTTTACAGAATCCCGGTCGTGTCGACCCGTACCTCTGCGTGGGAACGCTATATACGTATATAGCGTTATATATCCTAACCTAAGGCAACCTAACACCTCGGATGTAGTATTTTACAACATTTCTGGCGGGCCGGCCCCTCCTTCTCGGTGGGAACATTATATACGTCTATAACGTAATATAACTTAAACCTAACCCATCTAGCCCCTCGCTGGTAATGCTTTACAGAATCCCAGTCATGTCGGCCCAGACCTGTCCGTGGGATCATTGTATACGTCTATAGCGTTATGTATCCTATCCTAAGGCAATCTACTATCTCGGATGTAGTATTTTACAACATTCCTGGTGGGTCGGCCCCTACTTCTCGGTGGGAACATTATATACGTCTATAACGTAATATAACCTAACCCAACCCATCTAGCCCCCCGCTGGGAGTGTTTCGTAGAATCCTGTTCGTGTAGCCCTGTACGTCTTTGTGGGAACATTATATACGTCTATAACGTTATATATTCTAACGTAAGGCAACCTCACACCTCGGATGTGGTATTTTACAACATTCCTGGCGGGACGGCCCCTACTTCTCGGTGGGAACATTATATACGTCTATAACGTAATATAACTTAACCTAACCCATCTAGGCCCTCGCTTGTAATGTCTTACAGAATCCCGTTCGTGTCCGCCCGTACATCTCGATGGGGACATTATATACGTCTATAACCTTATATAACCCAACCTAAGGCAACCTAACATCTCGGATGTAGTATTTTACAACATTCCTGGCGGGTCGGACCCTGCTTCTCGGTGGGAACATTATATACGTCTGTAACGTAATATAAACTAACCTAACCCATCTAGCCCCACGCTGGTAATGTTTCACAGAATCCCGGTCGTGTCGGACCGTACCTCTCCGTGGGAACACTATGCACGTCTATAACGTTATATATCCTAACCTAATTCATCCTCACACCTCGGATGTAGTATTTTACAACATTCCTTGCGGGTCGGCCCCTATTTCTCGGTGGGAACATTATATACGTCTATAACGTAATATAAACTAACCTAACCCATCTAGCCCATCGCTGGGAATGTTTTGTAGAATCCCGTTCGTGTAGCCCTGTACGTGTTTGTGGGAACATTATATACGTCTATAACGTTATATATACTAACGTAAGGCAGCCTAACATCTCAGATGTAGTATTTTACGACATTCCTGGCGTGTCTGACACTGTTTCTCGGTGGGAACATTATATACGTCTATAACGTAATATAAACTAACCTATCCCATCTCGCCCCTCGCTGGTAATGTTTTACAGAATCCCGCTCGTGTCGGCCCGTACCTCTCCGTAGGAACGTTATATACGTCTATAGCGTTATACATCCTCTCCTAAGGCAACCTCACACCTCGGATGTGGTGTTTTACAACATCCCTGGCGGGTCGGCCCCTACTTCTCGGTGGGAACATTATATACGTCTATAACCTTATATAACCCAACCTAAGGCAACCTACCATCTCGGATGTAGTATTTTACAACATTCCTGGCGGGTCGGCCCCTATTTCTCGGTGGGAACATTATATACGTCTATAACTTTAATATAACCTAACCTAACCGATCTAGCCCCTCGCTGGAAATGTTTTACAGAATCCCGGTCGTGTCGACCCGTACCTCTGCGTGGGAACGCTATATACGTATATAGCGTTATATATCCTAACCTAAGGCAACCTAACACCTCGGATGTAGTATTTTACAACATTTCTGGCGGGCCGGCCCCTCCTTCTCGGTGGGAACATTATATACGTCTATAACGTAATATAACTTAAACCTAACCCATCTAGCCCCTCGCTGGTAATGCTTTACAGAATCCCAGTCATGTCGGCCCAGACCTGTCCGTGGGATCATTGTATACGTCTATAGCGTTATATATCCTATCCTAAGGCAATCTACTATCTCGGATGTAGTATTTTACAACATTCCTGGTGGGTCGGCCCCTACTTCTCGGTGGGAACATTATATACGTCTATAACGTAATATAACCTAACCCAACCCATCTAGCCCCCCGCTGGGAGTGTTTCGTAGAATCCTGTTCGTGTAGCCCTGTACGTCTTTGTGGGAACATTATATACGTCTTTAACGTTATATATTCTAACGTAAGGCAGCCTAACATCTCGGATGTAGTTTTTACAACATTCCTGGCGGGTCGGACCCTGCTTCTCCGTGGGAACATAATATACGTCTATAACGTAATATAAACTAACCTAACCCATCTAGCCCCTCGCTGGTAATGTCCTACAGAATCCCGTTCGTGTCCGCGCGTACATCTCGATGGGGACATTATATACGTCTATAACCTTATATAACCCTACCTAAGACAACCTAACATCTCGGATGTAGTATTTTACAACATTCCTGGCGGGTCGGCCCCTATTTCTCGGTGGGAACATTATATACGGATATGACGTAATATAACCTAACCTAACCCATCTAGCCCATCGCTGGGAATGTTTCGTAGAATCCCGTTCGTCTGGCCCCGTACGTCTCGGTGGGAACATTATATACGTCTATAACGTTAGACATCCTAACCTAAGGCAACCTAACACATCGGATGTAGTATTTTACAACATTCCTGACTGGTCGGCCCCTATTTCTCGGTTGGAACATTATATACGTCTATCAGGTAATATAACCTAACCTAACACATCTAGCCCCTCGCTGGGCATGATCTACAGAATCCCGGTCGTGTTGGTCTGTACTTCTCCGTGGGAACATTATATACGTCTATAACGTTACATATCCTAACCTAAGGCAACTTAACGTCTCGGATGTAGTACTATACAACATTCCTGGCGGGCCGGCACCTACTTCACGGTGGGAACATTATATACGGCTATGACGTAATATAACCTAACCTATCCCATCTAGCCCCTCGCTGGGAATGTTTCGTAGAATCCCGTTAGTGTAGCCCCGTACGTCTCGGTGGGAACATTATATACGTCTATAACGTTATACATCCTAACCTAAGGCAGCCTAACATCTCGGATTTAGTATTTTACAACATTCCTGGCTGGTCGGCCCCTACTTCTCGGTGGGAACATTATATATGTCTATAACGTAATATAACCTATCCCAACCCATATAGCCCCCCGCTGGGAATGTTTTGTAGAATCCCGTTCGTCTAGCCGTGTACGTCTTTGTGGGAACATTATATACGTCTATAACGTTATATATTCTAACGTAAGGCAACCTCACACCTCGGATGTGGTATTTTACAACATTCCTGGCGGGACGGCCACTACTTCTCGGTGGGAACATTATATACGTCTATAACGTAATATAACTTAACCTAACCCATCTAGGCCCTCGCTTGTAATGTCTTACAGAATCCCGTTCGTGTCCGCCCGTACATCTCGATGGGGACATTATATACGTCTATAACCTTATATAACCCAACCTAAGGCAACCTAACATCTCGGATGTAGTATTTTACAACATTCCTGGCGGGTCGGACCCTGCTTCTCGGTGGGAACATTATATACGTCTGTAACGTAATATAAACTAACCTAACCCATCTAGCCCCACGCTGGTAATGTTTCACAGAATCCCGGTCGTGTCGGACCGTACCTCTCCGTGGGAACACTATGCACGTCTATAACGTTATATATCCTAACCTAATTCATCCTCACACCTCGGATGTAGTATTTTACAACATTCCTGGCAGCCCGGCACCTACATCACGGGGGGAACATTATATACGGCTATGACGTAATATAACCTAACAAAACCCATCTAGCCCCTCGCTGGGAATGTTTCGTAGAATCCCGTTCGTGTAGCCCCGTACTTCTCCGTAGGAACATTATATACGTCTATAACGTTATACATCCTAACCTAAGGCAGCCTAACATCTCGGATGTAGCATTTTACAACATTCCTGGCGGGCCGGCTCCTACTTCTCGGTGGGAACATTATATACGTCTATAACGTAATATAACCTAACCTAATACATCTAGCCCCTCGCTGGTAATGTTTTACAGAATTCCGGTCGTATCGGTCCGTACCTCTCCATGGGAATGTTATATACGTCTATAGCGTTATATATCCTCACCTAAGGCAACCTCACACCTCGGATGTGGTATTTTGCAACATTCCTGGCGGGTCGGCCCCTACTTCTCGGTGGGAACATTATATACGTCTATAACGTAATACAACCTAACCTAACCCATCTAGCCCCTCGCTGGTAATGTCTTACAGAACCCCGGTCGCGTCCGCCCGTACATCTCGATGGGGACATTATATACGACTATAACCTTATATAACCCAACCTAAGGCAACCTAACATCTCGAACGTAGTATTTCACAACATTCCTGGCGGGTCGGCCCCTACTTCTCGGTGGGAACATTATATACGTCTATAACCTTATATAAACCAACCTAAGGCAACCTAACATCTCGGATGTAGTATTTTACAACATTCCTGGCGGGTCGGACCCTGATTCTCCGTGGGAACATAATATACGTCTATAACGTAATATAAACTAACCTAACCCATCTAGCCCCTCGCTGGTAATGTCTTACAGAATCCCGGTCGTGTCGACCCGTACCTCTGCGTGGGAACGCTATATACGTCTATAGCGTTATATATCCTAACCTAAGGCAACCTAACACCTCAGATGTAGTATGATACAACATTTCTGGCTGGTCTGCCCCTACATCTCAGTGGGAACATTATATACGTCTATAATCTAATATAACCTAACCTAACCCATTTAGCCACCCGCTGGGAATGTTTTGTAGAATCCCGTTCGTGTAGCCCCGCAAGTCTTTGTGGGAACAGTATATACGTCTATAACATTACACATTCTAACCTAAGGTAGCCTCTCATCTCGGATGTAGTATTTTACAACATTCCTGGCGGGTCGGCCACTACTTCTCGGTGGGAACATTATATACGTCTATAACGTAATATAACCCAACCTAAGGCAACCTAACATCTCGGATGTAGTATTTTACAACATTCCTGGCGGGTCGGCCCCTATTCCTCGGTCGGAACATTATATACGTCTATAACCTAATATAACCTAACCTAACCCATTTAGCCCCCCGCTGGGAATGTTTTGTAGAATCCCGTTCATGTAGCCCCGTACGTCTTTGTGGGAACATTATATACGTCTATAACGTTATACATTCTAACCTAAGGCAGCCTAACATCTCGGATGTAGTATTTTACAACATTCCTGGCGGGTCGGCCACTACTTCTCGGTGGGAACATTATATATGTCTATAACGTAATATAACCTATCCCAACCCATCTAGCCCCTCGCTGGGAATGTTTTGTAGAATCCCGTTCGTGTAGCCCCGTACGTCTCGGTGGGAACATTATATACGTCTATAACGTTATACATCCTAACCTAAGGCAGCCTAAGATCTCGGATGTAGTATTTTACAACATTCCTGGCGGGTTGGCCCCTACTTCTCGGTGGGAACATTATATACGTCTATAACGTAATATAACCTAACCTAATCCATCTAGCCCCTCGCTGGTAATGTTTCACAGAATCCCGGTCGTGTCGGCCCGTACCTCTCCGTGGGAACACTATACACGTCTATAACGTTACATATCCTAACCCAAGGCAACATCACACCTCGGCTGTAGTATTCTACAACATTCCTGGCTGGCCGGCGCCTCCTTCTCGGTGGGAACATTATATACGTCTATAAAGTAATATAACCTAGCTTAACCCATCTAGCCCCACGCTGGTAATGCTTTACAGAATCCCAGTCATGTCGGCCCAGACCTGTCCGTGGGATCATTATCTACGTCTATAGCGTTATATATCCTAACCTAAGGCAACCTGATATTTCGGATGTAGTATTTTACGACAGTCCTGGCGGGTCGGCCACTACTTCTCGGTGGGAACATTATATATGTCTATAACGTAATATAACCTATCCCAACCCATCTAGCACCCCGCTGGAAATGTTTTGTAGAATCCCGTTCGTCTAGCCGTGTACGTCTTTGTGGGAACATTATATACGTCTATAACGTTATATATTCTAACGTAAGGCAACCTCACACCTCGGATGTGGTATTTTACAACATTCCTGGCTGGTCTGCTCCTACTTCTCGGTGGGAACATTACATACGTCTATGACGTAACATAACCTAACCTACCCCATCTAGCCCCTCGCTGGGAATGTTTTGTAGAATCCCGTTCGTGTAGCCCTGTACGTCTATGTGGGAACATTATATACGTCTATAACTTTATATATTCTAACGTAAGGCAGCCTAACATCTCGGATGTAGTATTTTACAACATTCCTGGCGGGTCCGACCCTGCTTCTCGGTGGGAACATTATATACGTCTATAACGTAATATAAACTAACCTAACCTATCGAGCTCCTCGCTGGTAATGTTTTACAGAATTCCGGTCGTGTCGGTCCGTACCTCCCCATGGGAACGTTATATACGTCTATAGCGTTATATATCCTAACCTAAGGCAACCTCACTCCTCGGGTGTGGTATTTTGCAACATTCCTGGCGGGTCGGCCCCTACTTCTCGGTGGGAACATTATATACGTCTATAACGTAATACAACCTAACCTAACCCATCTAGCCCCTCGCTGGTAATGTCCTACAGAACCCCGTTCGCGTCCGCCCGTGCATCTCGATGGGGACATTATATACGACTATAACCTTATATAACCCAACCTAAGGCAACCTAACATCTCGGATGTAGTATTTTACAACATTCCTGGCGGGTCGGACCCTGCTTCTCGGTGGGAACATTATATACGTCTATAACATTATATAAACCAACCTAAGGCAACCTAACATCTCGGATGTAGTATTTTACAACATTCCTGGCGGGTCGGCCCCTATTTCTCGGTGGGAACATTATATACGTCTGTAACTTTAATATAACCTAACCTAACCGATCTAGCCCCTCGCTGGAAATGTTTTACAGAATCCCGGTCGTGTCGACCCGTACCTCTGCGTGGGAACGCTATATACGTCTATAGCGTTATATATCCTAACCCAAGGCAACCTAGCACCTCAGATGTAGTATGATACAACATTTCTGGCTGGTCTGCCCCTACTTCTCAGTGGGAACATTATATACGTCTATAATCTAATATAACCTAACCTAACCCATTTAGCCCCCCCCCTGGGAATGTTTTGTAGAATCCCGTTCGTGTAGCCCCGTAAGTCTTTGTGGGAACACTATATACGTCTATAACGTTACACATTCTAACCTAAGGCAGCCTCTCATCTCGGATGTAGTACTTTACAACATTCCTGGCGGGTCGGCCACTACTTCTCGGTGGGAACATTATATACGTCTATAACGTAATATAACCCAACCTAAGGCAACCTAACATCTCGGATGTAGTATTTTACAACATTCCTGGCGGGTCGGCCCCTATTTCTCGGTCGGAACATTATATACGTCTATAACCTAATATAACCTAACCTAACCCATTTAGCCCCCCGCTGGGAATATTTTGTAGAATCCCGTACGTGTAGCCCCGTACGTCTTTGTGGGAACATTATATACGTCTATAACGTTATACATTCTAACCTAAGGCAGCCTAACATCTCGGATGTAGTATTTTACAACATTCCTGGCGGGTCGGCCACTACTTCTCGGTGGGAACATTATATATGTCTATAACGTAATATAACCTATCCCAACCCATCTAGCACCCCGCTGGGAATGTTTTGTAGAATCCCGTTGGTCTAGCCATGTACGTCTTTGTGGGAACATTATATACGTCTATAACGTAATATAACCTAACCTAACCCATCTAGGCCTTCGCTGGTAATGTTTTGTAGAATCCCGTTCGTGTAGCCCGGTACGTCTTTGTGGGAACATTATATACGTCTATAACGTTATATATTCTAACGTAAGGCAGCCTAACATCTCGGGTGTAGTATTTTACAACATTCCTGGCGGGTCGGCCCCTACGTCTTGGTGAGAACATTATATACGTCTATAACGTAATATAACCTAACCTAACCTATCTAGCCCCTCGCTGGTAATGTTCTACAGGATCCCGTTCGTGTCCGAACGTACATCTCGGTGGGGACATTATGTACGTGCTATAACCTTATATAACCCAACCTAAGGCAACCTAACACCTCGGATGTAGTATTTTACAACATTCCTGGCGGGTCGGCCACTACTTCTCGGTGGGAACATTATATATGTCTATAACGTAATATAACCTATCCCAACCCATCTAGCCCCTCGCTGGGAATGTTTTGTAGAATCCCGTTCGTGTAGCCCCGTACGTCTCGGTGGGAACATTATATACGTCTATAACGTTATACATCCTAACCTAAGGCAGCCTAAGATCTCGGATGTAGTATTTTACAACATTCCTGGCGGGTTGGCCCCTACTTCTCGGTGGGAACATTATATACGTCTATAACGTAATATAACCTAACCTAATCCATCTAGCCCCTCGCTGGTAATGTTTCACAGAATCCCGGTCGTGTCGGCCCGTACCTCTCCGTGGGAACACTATACACGTCTATAACGTTACATATCCTAACCCAAGGCAACATCACACCTCGGCTGTAGTATTCTACAACATTCCTGGCTGGCCGGCGCCTCCTTCTCGGTGGGAACATTATATACGTCTATAAAGTAATATAACCTAGCTTAACCCATCTAGCCCCACGCTGGTAATGCTTTACAGAATCCCAGTCATGTCGGCCCAGACCTGTCCGTGGGATCATTATCTACGTCTATAGCGTTATATATCCTAACCTAAGGCAACCTGATATTTCGGATGTAGTATTTTACGACAGTCCTGGCGGGTCGGCCACTACTTCTCGGTGGGAACATTATATATGTCTATAACGTAATATAACCTATCCCAACCCATCTAGCACCCCGCTGGAAATGTTTTGTAGAATCCCGTTCGTCTAGCCGTGTACGTCTTTGTGGGAACATTATATACGTCTATAACGTTATATATTCTAACGTAAGGCAACCTCACACCTCGGATGTGGTATTTTACAACATTCCTGGCTGGTCTGCTCCTACTTCTCGGTGGGAACATTACATACGTCTATGACGTAACATAACCTAACCTACCCCATCTAGCCCCTCGCTGGGAATGTTTTGTAGAATCCCGTTCGTGTAGCCCTGTACGTCTATGTGGGAACATTATATACGTCTATAACTTTATATATTCTAACGTAAGGCAGCCTAACATCTCGGATGTAGTATTTTACAACATTCCTGGCGGGTCCGACCCTGCTTCTCGGTGGGAACATTATATACGTCTATAACGTAATATAAACTAACCTAACCTATCGAGCTCCTCGCTGGTAATGTTTTACAGAATTCCGGTCGTGTCGGCCCGTACCTCCCCATGGGAACGTTATATACGTCTATAGCGTTATATATCCTAACCTAAGGCAACCTCACTCCTCGGGTGTGGTATTTTGCAACATTCCTGGCGGGTCGGCCCCTACTTCTCGGTGGGAACATTATATACGTCTATAACGTAATACAACCTAACCTAACCCATCTAGCCCCTCGCTGGTGATGCTTTACAGAATCCCGGTCATGTCGGCCCAGAACTGTCCGTGGGAACATTACACACGTCTATAACTTTACATATCCAAACCTAAGGCAACCTAACGTCTCGGATGTAGCATTTTACAACATTCCTGGTGGGCCGGCACCTACTTCACGGTGAGAACATTATACATGGCTATGACGTAATATAACCTAACCTAACCCATCTAGCCTGTCGCTGGGAATGTTTCGTAGAATCCCGTTCGTGTAGCCCCGTACTTCTCCGTAGGAACATTATATACGTCTATAACGTTATACATCCTAACCTAAGGCAGCCTAACATCTCGGATGTAACATTTTACAACATTCCTGGCGGGCCGGCCCCTACTTCTCGGTGGGAACATTATATACGTCTATAACGTAATATAACCTAACCTAATACATCTAGCCCCTCGCTGGGAATGTTTTGTAGAATCCCGTTCGTGTAGCCCCGTACGTCTCCGTGGGAACACTATACACGTCTATAACATTATATATCCTAACCCAAGGCAACATCACACCTCGACTGTAGTATTTTACAACATTCCTGGCGGCCTGGCGCCTCCTTCTCGGTGGGAACATTATATACGTCTATAAAGTAATATAACCTAGCTTAACCCATCTAGCCCCACGCTGGTAATGCTTTACAGAATCCCAGTCATTTCGGCCCAGACCTGTCCGTGGGATCATTATCTACGTCTATAGCGTTATATATCCTAACCTAAGGCAACCTGATATTTCGGATGTAGTATTTTACGAGAGTCCTGGCGGGTCGGCCACTACTTCTCGGTGGGAACATTATATATGTCTATAACGTAATATAACCTATCCCAACCCATCTAGCCCCCCGCTGGGAATGTTTTGTAGAATCCCGTTCGTCTAGCCGTGTACGTCTTTGTGGGAACATTATATACGTCTATAACGTTATATATTCTAACGTAAGGCAACCTCACACCTCGGATGTGGTATTTTACAACATTCCTGGCTGGTCTGCTCCTACTTCTCGGTGGGAACATTATATACGTCTATAACGTAATATAACCTAACCTAATCCATCTAGCCCCTCGCTGGTAATGTTTCACAGAATCGCGGTCGTGTTGGCCCGTACCTCTCCGTGGGAACACTATACACGTATATAACGTTATATATCCTAACCCAAGGCAACATAACACCTCGGCTGTAGTATTTTACAACATTCCTGGCGGGCCGGCCCCTCCTTCTCGGTGGGAACATTATATACGTCTATAACGTAATATAACTTAAACCTAACCCATCTAGCCCCTCGCTGGTGATGCTTTACAGAATCCCGGTCATGTCGGCCCAGAACTGTACGTGGGAACATTATACACGTCTATAACGTTACATATCCAAACCTAAGGCAACCTAACGTCTCGGATGTAGCATTTTACAACATTCCTGGTGGGCCGGCACCTACTTCACGGTGAGAACATTATACATGGCTATGACGTAATATAACCTAACCTAACCCATCTAGCCCCTCGCTGGGAATGTTTTGTAGAATCCCGTTCGTGTAGCCCCGTACGTCTCGGTGGGAACATTATATACGTCTATAACGTTATACATCCTAACCTAAGGCAGCCTAACATCTCGGATGTAGTATTTTACAACATTCCTGGCGGGTTGGCCCCTACTTCTCGGTGGGAACATTATATACGTCTATAACGTAATATAACCTAACCTAATCCATCTAGCCCCTCGCTGGAAATGTTTCACAGAATCCCGGTCGTGTCGGCCCGTACCTCTCCGGGGGAACACTATACACGTCTATAACGTTATATATCCTAACCCAAGGCAACATCACACCTCGGCTGTAGTATTTTACAACATTCCTGGGGGGCCGGCGCCTCCTTCTCGGTGGGAACATTATATACGTCTATAAAGTAATATAACCTAGCTTAACCCATCTAGCCCCACGCTGGTAATGCTTTACAGAATCCCAGTCATATCGGCCCAGACCTGTCCGTGGGATCATTATCTACGTCTATAGCGTTATATATCCTAACCTAAGGCAACCTGATATTTCGGATGTAGTATTTTACGACAGTCCTGGCGGGACGGCCACTACTTCTCGGTGGGAACATTATATATGTCTATAACGTAATATAACCTATCCCAACCCATCTAGCCCCCCGCTGGGAATGTTTTGTAGAATCCCGTTCGTCTAGCCGTGTACGTCTTTGTGGGAACATTATATACGTCTATAACGTTATATATTCTAACGTAAGGCAACCTCACACCTCGGATGTGGTATTTTACAACATTCCTGGCTGGTCTGCTCCTACTTCTCGGTGGGAACATTACATACGTCTATGACGTAACATAACCTAACCTACCCCATCTAGCCCCTCGCTGGGAATGTTTTGTAGAATCCCGTTCGTGTAGCCCTGTACGTCTATGTGGGAACATTATATACGTCTATAACGTTATATATTCTAACGTAAGGCAGCCTAACATCTCGGATGTAGTATTTTACAACATTCCTGGCGGGTCCGACCCTGCTTCTCGGTGGGAACATTATATACGTCTATAACGTAATATAAACTAACCTAACCCATCTAGCCCCTCGCTGGTAATGTCTTACAGAACCCCGTTCGCGTCCGCCCGTGCATCTCGATGGGGACATTATATACGACTATAACCTTATATAACCCAACCTAAGGCAACCTAACATCTCGAATGTAGTATTTCACAACATTCCTGGCGGGTCGGCCCCTACTTCTCGGTGGGAACATTATATACGTCTATAACCTTATATAACCCAACCTAAGGCAACCTAACATCTCGGATGTAGTATTTTACAACATTCCTGGCGGGTCGGCCCCTATTTCTCGGTGGGAACATTATATACGTCTATAACTTTAATATAACCTAACCTAACCCATCTAGCCCCTCGCTGGAAATGTTTTACAGAATCCCGGTCGTGTCGTCCCGTACCTCTGCGTGGGAACGCTATATACGTCTATAGCGTTATATATCCTAACCTAAGGCAACCTAACACCTCAGATGTAGTATGATACAACATTTCTGGCTGGTCTGCCCCTACTTCTCAGTGGGAACATTATATACGTCTATAATCTAATATAACCTAACCTAACCCATTTAGCCCCCCGCTGGGAATGTTTTGTAGTATCCCGTTCGTGTAGCCCCGTAAGTCTTTGTGGGAACACTATATACGTCTATAACGTTACACATTCTAACCTAAGGCAGCCTAACATCTCGGATGTAGTATTTTACAACATTCCTGGCGTGTCGGCCACTACTTCTCGGTGGGAACATTATATACGTCTATAACCTAATATAACCTAACCTAACCCATTTAGCCCCCCGCTGGGAATGTTTTGTAGAATCCCGTTCGTGTAGCCCCGTACGTCTTTGTGGGAACATTATATACGTCTATAACGTTATATATTCTAACGTAAGGCAACCTCACACCTCGGATGTGGTTTTTACAACATTCCTGGCGGGACGTCCCCTACTTCTCGGTGGGAACATTATATACGTCTATAACGTAATATAACATAACCTAACCCATCTAGGCCTTCGCTGGTAATGTTTTGTAGAATCCCGTTCGTGTAGCCCTGTACGTCTTTGTGGGAACATTATATACGTCTATAACGTTATATATCCTAACCTAAGGCAACCTAACACCTCGGATGTAGTATGTTACAACATTCCTGGCAGGTCGGCCCCAACTTCTCGGTGGGAACATTATATACGTCTATAGCGTAATATAAGCTAACCTAACCCATCTAGCCCCCTCGCTGGTAATGTTCTACAGAATCCCGGTCATGTAGCATCGTAAATCTCGGTGGGAACATTATATACGTCTATAACGTTATATATCCTAACCTAAGGCAACATAACACCTCGGATGTAGTATGCCACAACATTCGTGTCAGGTCGGCCCCTACTTCTCGGTGGGAAAATTATATACGTCTACAACGTAATATAAACTAACCTAAGCTATCTAGCCCCTCGCTGGTAATGTTTCACAGAATCCCGGTCGTGTGGGCCCGTACCACTCCGTGGGAACATTATATACGTCTATAACGTTATATATCCTAACCTAAGGCAACCTAACACCTCGGATGTAGTATGTTACAACATTCCTGGCTGGTCGGCCCCTGCTTCTCGGTGGGAACATTATATACGTCTAGAACGTAATATAACCTAACCTAACACATCTAGCCCCCCGCTGTGAACGTTTTGTAGAATCCCGTTAGTGTAGCCCCGTACGTCTCGGTGCGAACATTATATACGTCTATAGCGTTATATATCCGAACCTACGGCAACCTCACACCTCGGGTGTAGTATTTTACAACATTCCTGGCGGGCGGAAATTACTTCTCGGTGGGAACATTATATACGCCTATAACGTAATATAACCTAACCTAACCTATCTAGCCCCTCGCTGGTAATGTTTTGTAGAAGCCCGTTCGTGTAGCCCTGTACGTCTTTGTGGGAACATTATATACGACTATAACGTTATATATCCTAACCTAAGGCAACCTAACACCTCGGATGTAGTATGTTACAACATTCCTGGCAGGTCGGCCCCAACTTCTCGGTGGGAACATTATATACGTCTATAGCGTAATATAAACTATCCTAACCCATCTAGCCCCCTCGCTGGTAATGTTTTACAGAATCCCGGTCATGTAGCATCGTACATCTCGGTGGGAACATTATATACGTCTATAACGTTATATATCCTAACCTAAGGCAACATAACACCTCGGATGTAGTATGCCACAACATTCCTGGCGGGTCGGCCCCTATTTCTCGGTGGGAACATTATATACGTCTATAACTTTAATATAACCTAACGTAACCCATCTAGCCCCTCGCTGGAAATGTTTTACAGAATCCCGGTCGGGTCGTCCCGTACCTCTGCGTGGGAACGCTATATACGTCTATAGCGTTATATATCCTAACCTAAGGCAACCTAACACCTCAGATGTAGTATGATACAACATTTCTGGCTGGTCTGCCCCTACTTCTCAGTGGGAACATTATATACGTCTATAATCTAATATAACCTAACCTAACCCATTTAGCCCCCCGCTGGGAATGTTTTGTAGTATCCCGTTCGTGTAGCCCCGT
This sequence comes from Xylocopa violacea, assembly GCA_963969225.1. Lineage (NCBI taxonomy): Eukaryota > Metazoa > Arthropoda > Insecta > Hymenoptera > Apidae > Xylocopa > Xylocopa violacea. The sequence goes on from CAXAJV010000789.1 coordinate 3,001,562, forward strand.
AAGTCTTTGTGGGAACACTATATACGTCTATAACGTTACACATTCTAACCTAAGGCAGCCTAACATCTCGGATGTAGTATTTTACAACATTCCTGGCGTGTCGGCCACTACTTCTCGGTGGGAACATTATATACGTCTATAACCTAATATAACCTAACCTAACCCATTTAGCCCCCCGCTGGGAATGTTTTGTAGAATCCCGTTCGTGTAGCCCCGTACGTCTTTGTGGGAACATTATATACGTCTATAACGTTATATATTCTAACGTAAGGCAACCTCACACCTCGGATGTGGTTTTTACAACATTCCTGGCGGGACGTCCCCTACTTCTCGGTGGGAACATTATATACGTCTATAACGTAATATAACATAACCCAACCCATCTAGGCCTTCGCTGGTAATGTTTTGTAGAATCCCGTTCGTGTAGCCCTGTACGTCTTTGTGGGAACATTATATACGTCTATAACGTTATATATCCTAACCTAAGGCAACCTAACACCTCGGATGTAGTATGTTACAACATTCCTGGCAGGTCGGCCCCAACTTCTCGGTGGGAACATTATATACGTCTATAGCGTAATATAAGCTAACCTAACCCATCTAGCCCCCTCGCTGGTAATGTTTTACAGAATCCCGGTCATGTAGCATCGTAAATCTCGGTGGGAACATTATATACGTCTATAACGTTATATATCCTAACCTAAGGCAACATAACACCTCGGATGTAGTATGCCACAACATTCCTGTCAGGTCGGCCCCTACTTCTCGGTGGGAAAACTATATACGTCTACAACGTAATATAAACTAACCTAAGCTATCTAGCCCCTCGCTGGTAATGTTTCACAGAATCCCGGTCGTGTGGGCCCGTACCACTCCGTGGGAACATTATATACGTCTATAACGTTATATATCCTAACCTAAGGCAACCTAACACCTCGGATGTAGTATGTTACAACATTCCTGGCTGGTCGGCCCCTGCTTCTCGGTGGGAACATTATATACGTCTAGAACGTAATATAACCTAACCTAACACATCTAGCCCCCCGCTGTGAACGTTTTGTAGAATCCCGTTAGTGTAGCCCCGTACGTCTCGGTGCGAACATTATATACGTCTATAGCGTTATATATCCGAACCTACGGCAACCTCACACCTCGGGTGTAGTATTTTACAACATTCCTGGCGGGCGGAAACTACTTCTCGGTGGGAACATTATATACGTCTATAACGTAATATAACCTAACCTAACCTATCTAGCCCCTCGCTGGTAATGTTTTGTAGAAGCCCGTTCGTGTAGCCCTGTACGTCTTTGTGGGAACATTATATACGACTATAACGTTATATATCCTAACCTAAGGCAACCTAACACCTCGGATGTAGTATGTTACAACATTCCTGGCAGGTCTGCCCCAACTTCTCGGTGGGAACATTATATACGTCTATAACGTAATATAAACTAACCTAACCCATCTAGCCCCCTCGCTGGTAATGTTTTACAGAATCCCGGTCGTGCAACACAGTACATCTCGGTGGGAACATTATATACGTCTATAACGTTATATATCCTAACCTAAGGCAACCAAACACCTCGGATGTAGTATGTTACAACATTCCTGTCAGGTCGGCCCCTACTTCTCGGTGGGAACATTATATACGTCTACAACGTAATATAAACAAACCTAAGCCATCTAGCCCCTCGCTGGTAAAGTTTCACAGAATCCCGGACGTGTCAGCCCGTACCACTCTGCGGGAACATTATATACGTCTATAACGTTATATATCCTAACCTAAGGCAACTTAACACCTCGGATGTAGTATGTTACAACATTCCTGGCAGGTCAGCCCCTACTTCTCGATGGGAACATTATATACGTCTACAACATAATATAAACTAACCTAAGCCATCTAGCCCCTCGCTGGTAATGTTTCACAGAATCCCAGTCATATCGGCCCAGACCTGTCCGTGGGATCATTATCTACGTCTATAGCGTTATATATCCTAACCTAAGGCAACCTGATATTTCGGATGTAGTATTTTACGACAGTCCTGGCGGGTCGGCCACTACTTCTCGGTGGGAACATTATATATGTCTATAACGTAATATAACCTATCCCAACCCATCTAGCCCCCCGCTGGGAATGTTTTGTAGAATCCCGTTCGTCTAGCCCTGTACGTCTATGTGGGAACATTATATACGTCTATAACGTTATATATTCTAACGTAAGGCAACCTAACATCTCGGATGTAGTATTTTACAACATTCCTGGCGGGTCCGACCCTGCTTCTCGGTGGGAACATTATATACGTCTATAACGTAATATAAACTAACCTAACCAATCTAGCCCCTCGCTGGTAATGTTTTACAGAATTCCGGTCGTGTCGGTTCTTACCTCTCCATGGGAACGTTATATACGCCTATAGCGTTATATATCCTCACCTAAGGCAACCTCACTCCTCGGATGTGGTATTTTGCAACATGCCTGACAGGTCGGCCCCTACTTCTAGGTGGGAACATTATATACGTCTATAACCTTATATAACCCAACCTAAGGCAACCTAACATCTCGGATGTAGTATTTTACAACATTCCTGGCGGGTCGGCCTCTATTTCTCGGTGGGAACATTATATACGTCTATAACTTTAATATAACCTAACCTAACCCATCTAGCCCCTCGCTGGAAATGTTTTACAGAATCCCGGTCGTGTCGTCCCGTACCTCTGCGTGGGAACGCTATATACGTCTATAGCGTTATATATCCTAACCTAAGGCAATCTAACACCTCAGATGTAGTGTGATACAACATTTCTGGCTGGTCTGCCCCTACTTCTCAGTGGGAACATTATATACGTCTATAATCTAATATAACCTAACCTAACCCATTTAGCCCCCCGCTGGGAATGTTTTGTAGTATCCCGCTCGTGTAGCCCCGTAAGTCTTTGTGGGAACACTATATACGTCTATAACGTTACACATTCTAACCTAAGGCAGCCTAACATCTCGGATGTAGTATTTTACAACATTCCTGGCGTGTCGGCCACTACTTCTCGGTGGGAACATTATATACGTCTATAACCTAATATAACCTAACCTAACCCATTTAGCCCCCCGCTGGGAATGTTTTGTAGAATCCCGTTCGTGTAGCCCCGTACGTCTTTGTGGGAACATTATATACGTCTATAACGTTATACATTCTAACCTAACGCAGCCTAACATCTCGGATGTAGTATTTTACAACATTCCTGGCGGGTCGGCCACTACTTCTCGGTGGGAACATTATATATGTCTATAACGTAATATAACCTATCCCAACCCATCTAGCCCCCCGCTGGGAATGTTTTGTAGAATCACGTTGGTCTAGCCATGTACGTCTTTGTGGGAACATTATATACGTCTATAACGTTATATATTCTAACGTAAGGCAACCTCACACCTCGGATGTGGTTTTTACAACATTCCTGGCGGGACGTCCCCTACTTCTCGGTGGGAACATTATATACGTCTATAACGTAATATAAACTAACCTAACCCATCTAGCCCCCTCGCTGGTAATGTTTTACAGAATCCCGGTCATGTAGCATCGTACATCTCGGTGGGAACATTATATACGTCTATAACGTTATATATCCTAACCTAAGGCAACATAACACCTCGGATGTAGTATGCCACAACATTCCTGTCAGGTCGGCCCCTACTTCTCGGTGGGAAAATTATATACGTCTACAACGTAATATAAACTAACCTAAGCTATCTATCCCCTCGCTGGTAATGTTTCACAGAATCCCGGTCGTGTGGGCCCGTACCACTCCGTGGGAACATTATATACGTCTATAACGTTATATATCCTAACCTAAGGCAACCTAACACCTCGGATGTAGTATGTTACAACATTCCTGGCTGGTCGGCCCCTGCTTCTCGGTGGGAACATTATATACGTCTAGAACGTAATATTACCTAACCTAACACATCTAGCCCCCCGCTGTGAACGTTTTGTAGAATCCCGTTAGTGTAGCCCCGTACGTCTCGGTGCGAACATTATATACGTCTATAGCGTTATATATCCGAACCTACGGCAACCTCACACCTCGGGTGTAGTATTTTACAACATTCCTGGCGGGCGGAAACTACTTCTCGGTGGGAACATTATATACGTCTATAACGTAATATAACCTAACCTAACCTATCTAGCCCCTCGCTGGTAATGTTTTGTAGAAGCCCGTTCGTGTAGCCCTGTACGTCTTTGTGGGAACATTATATACGACTATAACGTTATATATCCTAACCTAAGGCAACCTAACACCTCGGATGTAGTATGTTACAACATTCCTGGCAGGTCTGCCCCAACTTCTCGGTGGGAACACTATATACGTCTATAACGTAATATAATCTAACCCAACCCATCTAGCCCCCCGCTGGGAATGTTTTGTAGAATCCCGTTCGTGTAGCCCTGTACGTCTTTGTGCGAACATTATATACGTCTACAACGTTACATATTCTAACATAAGGCAGCCTAACATCTCGGGTGTAGTATGTTACAACATTCCTGGCAGGTCGGCCCCTACTTCTCGGTGTGAACATTATATACGTCTATAACGTGATATAACCTAACCTAACCCATCTAGCTCCTCGCTGCGAATGTTTTGCAGACTCCCGTTCGTGTAGTCCCGTACGTCTCGGTGGGAACATTATATACGTCTATAACGTTATATATCCTAACCTAAGGTAACCAAACACCTCGGGTGTAGTATTATACAACATTCCTGGCGGGTCGGCCCATACTTCTCGGTTCGAACATTATATACGTCTATAAAGTAATATAACCTTACCTAACCCATCTAGCCCCTCGCTGGTAATGTTTTACAGAATTCCGGTCGTGTCGGCCCGTACAACTCCGTGGGAACATTATATACGTCTATAACGTTATATATCCCAACCTAAGGCAATCTAACATCTCGGATGTAGTATTTTACAACATTCCTGGCGGGTCGGCCCCTACTTCTCGGTGGGAACATTATATACGTCTATAACGTAATATAACCTAACCCAACCCATCTAGCCCCCCGCTGGGAGTGTTTCGTAGAATCCCGTTCGTGTAGCCCTGTACGTCTTTGTGGGAACATTATATACGTCTTTAACGTTATATATTCTAACGTAAGGCAGCCTAACATCTCGGATGTAGTATTTTACAACATTCTTGGCGGGTCGGACCCTCCTTCTCCGTGGGAACATAATATACGTCTATAACGTAATATAAACTAACCTAACCCATCTAGCCCCTCGCTGGTAATGTTTTACAGAATTCGGGTCGTGTCGGCCCGTACCTCTCCGTGGGAACGTTATATACGTCTATAGCGTTATATATCCTCACCTAAGGCAACCTCACACCTCGGATGAGGTATTTTACAACTCTCCTGGCTGGTCGGCCCCTACTTCTCGGTGGGAACATTATATACGTCTATAACGTAATATAACCTAACCTAACCCATCTAGCCCCTCGCTGGTAATGTCTTACAGAATCCCGTTCGTGTCCGCGCGTACATCTCGATGGGGACAGTATATACGTCTATAACCTTATATAACCCAACCTAAGGCAACCTTACATCTCGAATGTAGTATTTTACAACATTCCTGACGGGTCGGGCCCTACTTCTCGGTGGGGACATTATATACGATTATAACGTAATATAACTTAAACCTAACCCATCTAGCCCCTCGCTGGTAATGCTTTACAGAATCCCGGTCATGTCGGCCCAGAACTATCCGTGCGAACATTATATACGTCTATACCGTTATATATCCTAACCTAAGGCAACCTAACACATCGGATGTAGTATTTTAGATCATTCCTGACTGGTCGGCCCCTATTTCTCGGTTGGAACATTATATACGTCTATCAGGTAATATAACCTAACCTAACACATCTAGCCCCTCGCTGGGCATGATCTACAGAATCCCGGTCGTGTTGGTCTGTACCTCTCCGTGGGAACATTATATACGTCTATAACGTTACATATCCTAACCTAAGGCAACCTAACGTCTCGGATGTAGTACTATACAACATTCCTGGCGGGCCGGCACCTACTTCACGGTGGGAACATTTTATACGGCTATGACGTAGTATAACCTATCCTATCCCATCTAGCCCCTCGCTGGGAATGTTTCGTAGAATCCCGTTCGTGTAGCCCCGTACGTCTCGGTGGGAACATTATATACGTCTATAACGTTATACATCCTAACCTAAGGCAGCCTAACATCTCGGATGTAGTATTTTACAACATTCCTGGCGGGCCGGCCCCTACTTCTCGGTGGGAACATTATATACGTCTATAACGGTATATATCCTAACCTAAGGCAACCTAACACCTCGGATGTAGTGTTTTACAACATTCCTGGCAGGTCGGCCCCTACTTCTCGGTGGGAAGATTATACACGTCTATAACGTAATATAACCTAACTTAACCCATCTAGCCCCTCGCTGGTAATGCTTTACAGAATCCCAGTCATGTCGGCCCAGACCTGTCCGTGGGATCATTATATACGTCTATAGCGTTATATATCCTATCCTAAGGCAACCTAACACCTCGGATGTAGTATTTTACGACACTCCTGGCGGGTCGGCCCCTACATCTCGGTGGGAAGGTTATATACGTCTATAACGTAATATAACCTAACCTAACCCATCTAGCCCCACGCTGGTAATGTTTCACAGAATCCCGGTCGTGTCGGACCGTACCTCTCCGTGGGAACACTATGCACGTCTATAACGTTATATATCCTAACCTAATTCAACCTCACACCTCGGATGTAGTATTTTACAACATTCCTGGCGGCCCGGCACCTACTTCACGGTGGGAACATTATATACGGCTATGACGTAATATAACCTAACCTAACCCATCTAGCCCCTCGCTGGGAATGTTTCGTAGAATCCCGTTCGTGTAGCCCCGTACGTCTCGGTGGGAACATTATATACGTCTATATCGTTATACATCCTAACCTAAGGCAGCCTAACATCTCGGATTTAGTATTTTACAACATTCCTGGCTGGTGGGAACCTATTTCTCGGTGGGAACGTTATATACGTGTATGACGTAACATAACCTATCCTAACCCTTCTAGCACCTCGCTGGTAATGTTTTACAGAATCCGGGGCGTGTCGGACCGTACCCCTCCGTGGAGACATTAGATGCGCCTATAACGGTATATATCCTAACCTAAGGCAACCTGACACCTCGGATGTAGTGTTTTACAACATTCCTGGTAGGTCGGCCCCTACTTCTCGGTGGGAACATTATATACGTCTATAACGTAATATAACCTAACTTAACACATCTAGCCCCTCGCTGGTAATGCTTTACAGAATCCCAGTCATGTCGGCCCAGGCCTGTCCGTGGGGTCATTATATACGTCTATAGCGTTATATATCCTATCCTAAGGCAACCTAAAGTCTCGGATGTAGTATTTTACAACATTCCTGGTGGGCCGGCACCTACTTCACGGTGGGAACATTATATATGGCTATGACGTAATATAACCTAACCTATCCCATCTAGCCCCTCGCGGGTAATGTTTCACAGAATCCCGGTCGTGTCGGACCGTACCTCTCCGTGGGAACACTATACACGTCTATAACGTTATATATCCTAACCTAAGGCAACCTCACACCTTGGATGTAGTATTTTACAACATTCCTGGCGAGCCGGCACCTACTTCACGGTGGGAACATTATATATGGCTATGACGTAATATAACCTAACCTAACCCATCTAGCCCCTCGCTGGGAATGTTTCGTAGAATCCCGTTCGTGTAGCCCCGTACTTCTCCGTAGGAACATTATATACGTCTATAACGTTATACATCCTAACCTAAGGCAGCCTAACATCTCGGATGTAGTATTTTACAACATTCCTGGCGGGCCGGCCCCTACTTCTCGGTGGGAACATTATATACGTCCATAACGTAATATAACCTAACCTAATACATCTAGCCCCTCGCTGGGAATGTTTTGTAGAATCCCGTTCGTGTAGCCCCGTACGTCTCGGTGGGAACATAATATACGTCCATAACGTTATACATCCTAACCTAAGGCAGCCTAACATCTCGGATGTAGTATTTTACAACATTCCTGGCGGGTCGGCCCCTACTTCTCGGTGGGAACATTATATACGTCTATAACGTAATATAACCTAACCTAATGCATCTAGCCCCTGGCTGGTAATGTTTCACAGAATCCCGGTCGTGTCGGCCCGTACCTCTCCGTGGGAACACTATACACGTCTATAACGTTATATATCCTAACCCAAGGCAACATGACACCTCGGCTGTAGTATTTTACAACATTCCTGGCGAGCCGGCCCCTCCTTCTCGGTGGGAACATTATATACGTCTATAACGTAGTATAACTTAAACCTAATCCATCTAGCCCCTCGCTGGTAATGCTTTACAGAATCCCGGTCATGTCGGCCCAGAACTATCCGTGGGAGCATTATATACGTCTATACCGTTATATATCCTAACCTAAGGCAACCTAACACATCGGATGTAGTATTTTACAACATTCCTGACTGGTCGGCCCCTATTTCTCGGTTGGAACATCATATACGTCTATCCGGTAATATAACCTAACCTAACACATCTAGCCCCTCGCTGGGCATGATCTACAGAGTCCCGGTCGTGTTGGTCTGTACCTCTCCGTGGGAACATTATATACGTCTTTAACGTTACATATCCTAACCTAAGGCAACTTAACGTCTCGGATGTAGTACTATACAACATTCCTGGCGGGCCGGCACCTACTTCACGGTGGGAACATTATATACGGCTATGACGTAATATAACCTAACCTATCCCATCTAGCCCCTCGCTGGGAATGTTTCGTAGAATCCCGTTCGTGTAGCCCCGTACGTCTCGGTGGGAACATTATATACGTCTTTAACGTTACATATCCTAACCTAAGGCAACTTAACGTCTCGGATGTAGTATTTTACAACATTCCTGGTGGGCCGGCACCTACTTCACGGTGGGAACATTATATATGGCTATGACGTAATATAACCTAACCTAACCCATCTAGCCCTTCGCTGGGAATGTTTCGTAGAATCCCGTTCGTGTAGACCCGTACGTCTCGGTGAGAACATTATATACGTCTATAACGTAATATAACCTAACCTAATGCATCTAGCCCCTGGCTGGTAATGTTTCACAGAATCCCGGTCGTGTCGGCCCGTACCTCTCCGTGGGAACAGTATACACGTCTATAACGTTATATATCCTAACCTAGGGCAACCTCACACCTCGGATGTAGTATTTTACAACATTCCTGGCGCGCCGGCACCTACTTCACGGTGGGAACATTATATACGTCTATAACGTAATATAACCTAACCTAACCCATCTAGCCCCTCGCTGGGAATGTTTCGTAGTATCCCGTTCGTGTAGCCCCGTACGTCTCGGTGGGCACATTATATACGTCTATAACGTTATACATCCCAACCTAAGGCAGCCTAACATCTCGGATGTAGTATTTTACAACATTCCTGGCGGGTCGGCCCCTATTTCTCGGTGGGAACGTTATACACGTCAATGACGTAACATAACCTGTCCTAACCCTTCTAGCACCTCGCTGGTAATGTTTTACAGAATCCCGGCCGTGTCGGACCGTACCTATACGTGGAGACATTAGATTCGTCTATAACGTTGTATATCCTAACCTAAGGCAACCTGATATTTCTGATGTAGTATTTTACAACATTCCTGGCGGGTCGGCCACTATTTCTCGGTGGGAACGTTATATACGTCTATAACGTAATATAACCTAACCTAACCCATCTAGCCCCTCGATGGTAATGTTTTACAGAATCCCGGTCGTGTCGGACCGTACCTCTCCGTGGGAACATTATAGACGTCTATAGCGTTATATGTCCTAACCTAAGGCAGCCTAACATTTCGGATGTAGTATATTACAACATTCCTGGCGGGTCGGCCACTATTTCTCGGTGGGAACGTTATATACGTCTATAACGTAATATAACCTAACCTAACCCATCTAGCCCCACGATGGTAATGTTTTACAGAATTCCGGTCGTGTCGGACCGTACCTCTCCGTGGGAAGATTATAAACGTCTATAGCGTTATATATCCTAACCTAAGGCAACCTCACACCTCGGATGTAGTTTTTTACAACATACATGGCGGGTCGGCCCCTACTTCTCGATGGGAACGTTATATACGTCTATAACGTAATATAACCTAACCTAACCCATCTAGCCCTTCGCTGGTAATGTTTTACAGAATCCCGGTCCTGTCGGCCCGTACCTCTCCGTGGGAACATTATATACGTCTATAACGTTATATATCCTAACCTAAGGCAACCTCATTCCTAGGATGTAATATTTTACAACATTCCTGTCGGGCCGGCCGCTACTTCTCGGTGGGAACTTTATTTACGTCTATAACGTAACATAACCTAACCTAACCCATCTAGGCCCTCGCTGGTAATGTTTTACAGAATTCCGGCCGTGTCGGACCGTACCTATACGTGGAGACATTGGATACGTCTACAACGTTATGTATCCTAACCTAAGGCAACCTCACTCCTCGGATGTAGTATTTTACAACATTCCTGACGGGCCGGCCGCTACTTCTCGGTGGGAACATTATTTATGTCTATAACGTAATATAACCTAATCTAACCCATCTAGCCCCTCGCTGGTAATGTTTTACAGAATCCCGGTCGTGTCGGTCCGTGCCTCTCCGTGGGAACATTATATACGTCTATAACGTAATATAACCCAACGTAACCCATCTAGCCCCTCGCTGGTAATGTTTTACTGAATCCCGGCCGTGTGGGACCGTACCTCTACGTGGAGACATTAGATTCGTCTATAACGTTATATATCCTAACCTAAGGCAACCTGATATTTCGAATGTAGTATTTTACAACATTCCTGGCGGGTCGGCCACTATTTCTCGGTGGGAACGTTATATACGTCTATAACGTAATATAACCTAATCTAACCCATCTAGCCCCTCGCTGGTAATGTTTTACAGAATCCGGGTCGTGTCGGTCCGTGCCTCTCCGTGGGAACATTATATACGTCTATAACGTAATATAACCTAACCGAAACCATCTAGCCCCTGGCTGGTAATGTTTTACAGAATCCCAGTCGTGTCGTTCCGTGCCTCTCCGTGGGAACATTATATACGTCTATAACGTTATATATCCTAACCTAAAGCAACCTATCATCTCGGATGTAGTGTTTTACAACATACCTGGCGGGTCGGCCACTATTTCTCGGTGGCAACGTTATATACGTCTATAACGTAATATAACCTAACCTAACCCATCTAGCCCCTCGATGGTAATGTTTTACAGAATTCCGGTCGTGTCGGACCGTACCTCTCCGTGGGAAGATTATAAGCGTCTACAGCGTTATATATCCTAACCTAAGGCAACCTCACACCTCGGATGTAGTTTTTTACAACATACCTGGCGAGTCGGCCCTTACTTCTCGGTTGGAATATTATATAGGTCTATAACGTAATATAACCTAACCTAACCCATCTAGCCCCTGGCTGGTAATGTTTTACAGAATCCTGGTCGTGACGGCCCGTACCTCTTCGTGGGAACCGTATATACGTCTATAACGTTATATATCTTAACCTAAGGCAACCTCACACTTCGGATGTAGTATTTTACAACATTCCTGGCGGGCCGGCCCCTAATTCTCGGTGGGAACATTATATACGTCTATAACGTAATATAACCTAACCTAACCCATCTAGCCCCTCGATCGTAATCTTTTACAGAATCCCGGTCGCGTCGGCCCGTACCTCTCCGTGGGAACATTGTATACGTCTTTAACGTTATATATCCTAACCTAAGGCAACCTCGCACCTCGGATGTAGTATTTTTCAATATTCCTGGCCGGTCGGCCCCTACTTCTCGGTTGGAACATTATATAGGTCTATAACGTAATATAACCTAACCTAACCCATCTAGCCCCTGACTGGTAATGTTTTACAGAATCCCGGTCGTGAAGGCCCGTACCTCTTCGCGGGAACATTATATACGTCTGTAACGTTATATATCCTAATCTAAGGCAACCTCACTCCTAGGATGTAATATTTTACAACATTCCTGGCGGGTCGGCCCTTACTTCTCGGTTGGAACATTATATAGGTCTATAACGTAATATAACCTATCCTAACCCTTCTAGCCCCTGGCTGGTAAAGTTTTACAGAATCTCGGTCGTGACGGCCCGTACCTCTTCGTGGGAACATTATATACGTCTATAACGTTATATATCCTAACCTAAGGCAACCTAACATCTCGGATGTAGTATTTTACAACATACCTGGCGGGCCGGCCCCTTATTCTCGGTGGGAACATTATATACGTCTATAACGTTATATATCCTAACCTAAGGCAACCTCACACCTCGGATGTAGTATTGTACAACATTCCTGGCGGGTCGGCCCCTAATTCTCGGTGGGAACATTATATACGTCTATAACGTAATATAACCTAATCTAACCCATCTAGCCCCTCGCTGGTAATGTTTTACTGAATCCCGGCCGTGTCGACCGTACCTCTATGTGGAGACATTAGATTCGTCTATAACGTTATATATCCTAACCTAAGGCAACCTAACATCTCAGATGTAGTATTTTACAACATACCTGGCGGGCCGGCCCCTAATTCTCGGTGGGAACATTATATACGTCTATAACGTAATATAACCTAACCTAACCCATCTAGCCCATCGCTGGTAATGTTTTACTGAATCCCGGCCGTGTCGGACCGTACCTCTACGTGGAGACATTAGATTCGTCTAGAACGTTATATATCCTAACCTAAGGCAACCTCAAACCTGGGATGTAGTATTTTACAACATACATGGCGAGTCGGCCCCTACTTCTCGATGGGAACGTTATATACGTCTATAACGTAATATAACCTAACCTAACCCATCTAGCCCCTCGCTGGTAATGTTTTACAGAATCCCGGTCGTGTCGCTCCGTGCCTCTCCGTGGGAACATTATATACGTTTATAACGTTATATATCCTAACCTAAAGCAACCTAACATCTCGGATGTAGTATTTTACAACATTCCTGGCGGTTCGGCCCCTACTTCTCGGTTGGAACATTATATAGGTCTATAACGTAATATGACCTAACCTAACCCATTTAGCCCCTGGCTGGTAATGTTTTACAGAATCCCGGTCGTGACGGCACGTACCTCTTCGTGGGAACATTATATACGTCTATAACATTATATATCCTAACCTAAGACAACCTCACACCTCGAATGTAGTATTTTACAACATTCCTGGCGGGCCGGCACCTACTTCTCGGTGGGAACATTATATACGTCTATAACGTAATATAACCTAACCTAAACCATCTAGCCCCTGGCTGGTAATGTTTTACAGAATACCGGTCGTGACGGCCCGTACCTCTTCGTGGGAACATTATATGCGTCTATAAAGTTATATGTCCTAACGTAAGGCAACCTCACACCTCGGATGTAGTATTTTGTAACATTCCTGGCGGGTCGGCCCCTAACTCTCGGTTGGAACATTATATAGGTCTATAACGTAATATAATCTAATCTAACCCATCTAGCCCCTGATTGGTAATGTTTTACAGAATTCCGGTCGTGACGGCCCGTACCTCTTCGTGGGAACATTATATACGTCTATAACGTTATATATACTAACCTAAGGCAACCTTACACCTCGGATGTAGTATTGTACAACATTCCTGGCGGGTCCGCCCTTACTTCTCGGTTGGAACATTATATAGGTCTATAACGTAATATAACCTATCCTAACCCATCTAGCCCCTGGCTGGTAATGTTTTACAGAATCTCGGTCGTGGCGGCCCGTACCTCTTCGTGGGAACATTATATACGTCTATAACGTTATATATCCTAACCTAAGGCAACCTAACATCTCGGATGTAGTATTTTACAACATACCTGGCGGGCCGGCCCCTTATTCTCGGTGGGCACATTATATTCGTCTATAACGTAATATAACCTAACCTAACCCATCTAGCCCCTCGCTGGTAATGTTTTACTGAATCCCGGCCGTGTCGGACCGTACCTCTATGTGGAGACATTAGATTCGTCTATAACGTTATATATTCTAACCTAAGGCAACCTCAAACCTGGGATGTAGTATTTTACATCATACATGGCGAGTCGGCTCCTACTTCTCGATGGGAACGTTATATACGTCTATAACGTAATATAACCTAACCTAACCCATCTAGCCCCTCGCTGGTAATGTTTTACTGTATCCCGGCCGTGTCGGACCGTACCTCTACGTGGAGACATTAGATTCGTCTATAACGTTATATATCCTAACCTAAAGCAACCTCACTCCTAGGATGTAATATTTTACAACATTCCTGGCGGGTCGGCCCTTACTTCTCGGTTGGAACATTATATAGGTCCATAACGTAATATAACCTATCCTAACCCTTCTAGCCCCTGGCTGGTAATGTTTTACAGAATCTCGGTCGTGACGGCCCGTACCTCTTCGTGGGAACATTATATACGTCTATAACGTTATATATCCTAACCTAAGGCAACCTAACATCTCAGATGTAGTATTTTACAACATACCTGGCGGGCCGGACTCTAATTCTCGGTGGGAACATTATATACGTCTATAACGTAATATAACCTAACCTAACCCATCTAGCCCCTCGCTGGTAATGTTTTACTGAATCCCGGCCGTGTCGGACCGTACCTCTACGTGGAGACATTAGATTCGTCTATAACGTTATATATCCTAACCTAAGGCAACCTCAAACCTGGGATGTAGTATTTTACAACATACATGGCGAGTCGGCCCCTAACTCCCGGTTGGAACATTATATAGGTCTATAACGTAATATAACCTAATCTAACCCATCTAGCCCCTGGCTGGTAATGTTTTACAGAATTCCGGTCGTGACGGCCCGTACCTCTTCGTGGGAACATTATATACGTCTATAACGTTATATATACTAACCTAAGGCAACCTTACACCTCGGATGTAGTATTGTACAACATTCCTGGCGGGTCGGCCCTTACTTCTCGGTTGGAACATTATATAGGTCTATAACGTAATATAACCTATTCTAACCCATCTAGCCCCTGGCTGGTAATGTTTTACAGAATCTCGGTCGTGGCGGCCCGTACCTCTTCGTGGGAACATTATATACGTCTATAACGTTATATATCCTAACCTAAGGCAACCTCAAACCTGGGATGTAGTATTTTACAACATACATGGCGAGTCGGCCCCTACTTCTCGATGGGAACGTTATATACGTCTATAACGTAATATAACCTAACCTAACGCATCTAGCCCCTCGCTGGTAATGTTTTACAGAATCCCGGTCGTGTCGGCCCGTACCTCTCCGTGGGAACATTATATACGTCTATAACGTTATATATCCTAACCTAAGGCAACCTCACTCCTAGGATGTAATATTTTACAACATTCCTGGCGGGTCGGCCCTTACTTCTCGGTTGGAACATTATATAGGTCTATAACGTAATATAACCTATCCTAACCCTTCTAGCCCCTGGCTGGTAATGTTTTACAGAATCTCGGCCGTGACGGCCCGTACCTCTTCGTGGGAACATTATATACGTCTATAACGTTATATATCCTAACCTAAGGCAACCTAACATCTCGGATGTAGTATTTTACAACATACCTGGCGGGCCGGCCCCTTATTCTCGGTGGGAACATTATATACGTCTATAACGTAATACAACCTAACCTAACCCATCTAGCCCCTCGCTGGTAATGTTTTACTGAATCCCGGCCGTGTCGGACCGTACCTCTACGTGGAGACATTAGATTCGTCTAGAACGTTATATATCCTAACCTAAGGCAACCTCAAACCTGGGATGTAGTATTTTACAACATACATGGCGAGTCGGCCCCTACTTCTCGATGGGAACGTTATATACGTCTATAACGTAATATAACCTAACCTAACCCATCTAGCCCCTCGCTGGTAATGTTTTACAGAATCCCGGTCGTGTCGCTCCGTGCCTCTCCGTGGGAACATTATATACGTTTATAACGTTATATATCCTAACCTAAAGCAACCTAACATCTCGGATGTAGTATTTTACAACATACCTGGCGGTTCGGCCCCTACTTCTCGGTTGGAACATTATATAGGTCTATAACGTAATATGACCTAACCTAACCCATCTAGCCCCTGGCTGGTAATGTTTTACAGAATCCCGGTCGTGACGGCACGTACCTCTTCGTGGGAACATTATATACGTCTATAACATTATATATCCTAACCTAAGACAACCTCACACCTCGAATGTAGTATTTTACAACATTCCTGGCGGGCCGGCACCTACTTCTCGGTGGGAACATTATATAGGTCTATAACGTAATATAATCTAATCTAACCCATCTAGCCCCTGATTGGTAATGTTTTACAGAATTCCGGTCGTGACGGCCCGTACCTCTTCGTGGGAACATTATATACGTCTATAACGTTATATATACTAACCTAAGGCAACCTTACACCTCGGATGTAGTATTGTACAACATTCCTGGCGGGTCCGCCCTTACTTCTCGGTTGGAACATTATATAGGTCTATAACGTAATATAACCTATCCTAACCCATCTAGCCCCTGGCTGGTAATGTTTTACAGAATCTCGGTCGTGGCGGCCCGTACCTCTTCGTGGGAACATTATATACGTCTATAACGTTATATATCCTAACCTAAGGCAACCTAACATCTCAGATGTAGTATTTTACAACATACCTGGCGGGCCGGATCCTAATTCTCGGTGGGAACATTATATACGTCTATAACGTAATATAACCTAACCTAACCCATCTAGCCCCTCGCTGGTAATGTTTTACTGAATCCCGGCCGTGTCGGACCCTACCTCTACGTGGAGACATTAGATTCGTCTATAACGTTATATATCCTAACCTAAGGCAACCTCAAACCTGGGATGTAGTATTTTACAACATACATGGCGAGTCGGCCCCTAACTCCCGGTTGGAACATTATATAGGTCTATAACGTAATATAACCTAATCTAACCCATCTAGCCCCTGGCTGGTAATGTTTTACAGAATTCCGGTCGTGACGGCCCGTACCTCTTCGTGGGAACATTATATACGTCTATAACGTTATATATACTAACCTAAGGCAACCTTACACCTCGGATGTAGTATTGTACAACATTCCTGGCGGGTCGGCCCTTACTTCTCGGTTGGAACATTATATAGGTCTATAACGTAATATAACCTATTCTAACCCATCTAGCCCCTGGCTGGTAATGTTTTACAGAATCTCGGTCGTGGCGGCCCGTACCTCTTCGTGGGAACATTATATACGTCTATAACGTTATATATCCTAACCTAAGGCAACCTCAAACGTGGGATGTAGTATTTTACAACATACATGGCGAGTCGGCCCCTACTTCTCGATGGGAACGTTATATACGTCTATAACGTAATATAACCTAACCTAACGCATCTAGCCCCTCGCTGGTAATGTTTTACAGAATCCCGGTCGTGTCGGCCCGTACCTCTCCGTGGGAACATTATATACGTCTATAACGTTATATATCCTAACCTAAGGCAACCTCACTCCTAGGATGTAATATTTTACAACATTCCTGGCGGGTCGGCCCTTACTTCTCGGTTGGAACATTATATAGGTCTATAACGTAATATAACCTATCCTAACCCTTCTAGCCCCTGGCTGGTAATGTTTTACAGAATCTCGGCCGTGACGGCCCGTACCTCTTCGTGGGAACATTATATACGTCTATAACGTTATATATCCTAACCTAAGGCAACCTAACATCTCGGATGTAGTATTTTACAACATACCTGGCTGGCCGGCCCCTTATTCTCGGTGGGAACATTATATACGTCTATAACGTAATACAACCTAACCTAACCCATCTAGCCCCTCGCTGGTAATGTTTTACTGAATCCCGGCCGTGTCGGACCGTACCTCTACGTGGAGACATTAGATTCGTCTAGAACGTTATATATCCTAACCTAAGGCAACCTCAAACCTGGGATGTAGTATTTTACAACATACATGGCGAGTCGGCCCCTACTTCTCGATGGGAACGTTATATACGTCTATAACGTAATATAACCTAACCTTACCCATCTAGCCCCTCGCTGGTAATGTTTTACAGAATCCCGGTCGTGTCGCTCCGTGCCTCTCCGTGGGAACATTATATACGTTTATAACGTTATATATCCTAACCTAAAGCAACCTAACATCTCGGATGTAGTATTTTACAACATACCTGGCGGTTCGGCCCCTACTTCTCGGTTGGAACATTATATAGGTCTATAACGTAATATGACCTAACCTAACCCATCTAGCCCCTGGCTGGTAATGTTTTACAGAATCCCGGTCGTGACGGCACGTACCTCTTCGTGGGAACATTATATACGTCTATAACATTATATATCCTAACCTAAGACAACCTCACACCTCGAATGTAGTATTTTACAACATTCCTGGCGGGCCGGCACCTACTTCTCGGTGGGAACATTATATACGTCTATAACGTAATATAACCTAACCTAAACCATCTAGCCCCTGGCTGGTAATGTTTTACAGAATACCGGTCGTGACGGACCGTACCTCTTCGTGGGAACATTATATGCGTCTATAAAGTTATATGTCCTAACGTAAGGCAACCTCACACCTCGGATGTAGTATTTTGTAACATTCCTGGCGGGTCGGCCCCTAACTCTCGGTTGGAACATTATATAGGTCTATAACGTAATATAATCTAATCTAACCCATCTAGCCCCTGATTGGTAATGTTTTACAGAATTCCGGTCGTGACGGCCCGTACCTCTTCGTGGGAACATTATATACGTCTATAACGTTATATATACTAACCTAAGGCAACCTTACACCTCGGATGTAGTATTGTACAACATTCCTGGCGGGTCCGCCCTTACTTCTCGGTTGGAACATTATATAGGTCTATAACGTAATATAACCTATCCTAACCCATCTAGCCCCTGGCTGGTAATGTTTTACAGAATCTCGGTCGTGGCGGCCCGTACCTCTTCGTGGGAACATTATATACGTCTATAACGTTATATATCCTAACCTAAGGCAACCTCAAACGTGGGATGTAGTATTTTACAACATACATGGCGAGTCGGCCCCTACTTCTCGATGGGAACGTTATATACGTCTATAACGTAATATAACCTAACCTAACGCATCTAGCCCCTCGCTGGTAATGTTTTACAGAATCCCGGTCGTGTCGGCCCGTACCTCTCCGTGGGAACATTATATACGTCTATAACGTTATATATCCTAACCTAAGGCAACCTCACTCCTAGGATGTAATATTTTACAACATTCCTGGCGGGTCGGCCATTACTTCTCGGTTGGAACATTATATAGGTCTATAACGTAATATAACCTATCCTAACCCTTCTAGCCCCTGGCTGGTAATGTTTTACAGAATCTCGGCCGTGACGGCCCGTACCTCTTCGTGGGAACATTATATACGTCTATAACGTTATATATCCTAACCTAAGGCAACCTAACATCTCGGATGTAGTATTTTACAACATACCTGGCTGGCCGGCCCCTTATTCTCGGTGGGAACATTATATACGTCTATAACGTAATACAACCTAACCTAACCCATCTAGCCCCTCGCTGGTAATGTTTTACTGAATCCCGGCCGTGTCGGACCGTACCTCTACGTGGAGACATTAGATTCGTCTAGAACGTTATATATCCTAACCTAAGGCAACCTCAAACCTGGGATGTAGTATTTTACAACATACATGGCGAGTCGGCCCCTACTTCTCGATGGGAACGTTATATACGTCTATAACGTAATATAACCTAACCTTACCCATCTAGCCCCTCGCTGGTAATGTTTTACAGAATCCCGGTCGTGTCGCTCCGTGCCTCTCCGTGGGAACATTATATACGTTTATAACGTTATATATCCTAACCTAAAGCAACCTAACATCTCGGATGTAGTATTTTACAACATACCTGGCGGTTCGGCCCCTACTTCTCGGTTGGAACATTATATAGGTCTATAACGTAATATGACCTAACCTAACCCATCTAGCCCCTGGCTGGTAATGTTTTACAGAATCCCGGTCGTGACGGCACGTACCTCTTCGTGGGAACATTATATACGTCTATAACATTATATATCCTAACCTAAGACAACCTCACACCTCGAATGTAGTATTTTACAACATTCCTGGCGGGCCGGCACCTACTTCTCGGTGGGAACATTATATACGTCTATAACGTAATATAACCTAACCTAAACCATCTAGCCCCTGGCTGGTAATGTTTTACAGAATACCGGTCGTGACGGACCGTACCTCTTCGTGGGAACATTATATGCGTCTATAAAGTTATATGTCCTAACGTAAGGCAACCTCACACCTCGGATGTAGTATTTTGTAACATTCCTGGCGGGTCGGCCCCTAACTCTCGGTTGGAACATTATATAGGTCTATAACGTAATATAACCTAACCTTACCCATCTAGCCCCTCGCTGGTAATGTTTTACAGAATCCCGGTCGTGTCGCTCCGTGCCTCTCCGTGGGAACATTATATACGTTTATAACGTTATATATCCTAACCTAAAGCAACCTAACATCTCGGATGTAGTATTTTACAACATACCTGGCGGTTCGGCCCCTACTTCTCGGTTGGAACATTATATAGGTCTATAACGTAATATGACCTAACCTAACCCATCTAGCCCCTGGCTGGTAATGTTTTACAGAATCCCGGTCGTGACGGCACGTACCTCTTCGTGGGAACATTATATACGTCTATAACATTATATATCCTAACCTAAGACAACCTCACACCTCGAATGTAGTATTTTACAACATTCCTGGCGGGCCGGCACCTACTTCTCGGTGGGAACATTATATACGTCTATAACGTAATATAACCTAACCTAAACCATCTAGCCCCTGGCTGGTAATGTTTTACAGAATACCGGTCGTGACGGACCGTACCTCTTCGTGGGAACATTATATGCGTCTATAAAGTTATATGTCCTAACGTAAGGCAACCTCACACCTCGGATGTAGTATTTTGTAACATTCCTGGCGGGTCGGCCCCTAACTCTCGGTTGGAACATTATATAGGTCTATAACGTAATATAATCTAATCTAACCCATCTAGCCCCTGATTGGTAATGTTTTACAGAATTCCGGTCGTGACGGCCCGTACCTCTTCGTGGGAACATTATATACGTCTATAACGTTATATATACTAACCTAAGGCAACCTTACACCTCGGATGTAGTATTGTACAACATTCCTGGCGGGTCCGCCCTTACTTCTCGGTTGGAACATTATATAGGTCTATAACGTAATATAACCTATCCTAACCCATCTAGCCCCTGGCTGGTAATGTTTTACAGAATCTCGGTCGTGGCGGCCCGTACCTCTTCGTGGGAACATTATATACGTCTATAACGTTATATATCCTAACCTAAGGCAACCTAACATCTCAGATGTAGTATTTTACAACATACCTGGCGGGCCGGACCCTAATTCTCGGTGGGAACATTATATACGTCTATAACGTAATATAACCTAACCTAACCCATCTAGCCCCTCGCTGGTAATGTTTTACTGAATCCCGGCCGTGTCGGACCGTACCTCTACGTGGAGGCATTAGATTCGTCTATAACGTTATATATCCTAACCTAAGGCAACCTCAAACCTGGGATGTAGTATTTTACAACATACATGGCGAGTCGGCCCCTAACTCCCGGTTGGAACATTATATAGGTCTATAACGTAATATAACCTAATCTAACCCATCTAGCCCCTGGCTGGTAATGTTTTACAGAATTCCGGTCGTGACGGCCCGTACCTCTTCGTGGGAACATTATATACGTCTATAACGTTATATATACTAACCTAAGGCAACCTTACACCTCGGATGTAGTATTGTACAACATTCCTGGCGGGTCGGCCCTTACTTCTCGGTTGGAACATTATATAGGTCTATAACGTAATATAACCTATTCTAACCCATCTAGCCCCTGGCTGGTAATGTTTTACAGAATCTCGGTCGTGGCGGCCCGTACCTCTTCGTGGGAACATTATATACGTCTATAACGTTATATATCCTAACCTAAGGCAACCTCAAACCTGGGATGTAGTATTTTACAACATACATGGCGAGTCGGCCCCTACTTCTCGATGGGAACGTTATATACGTCTATAACGTAATATAACCTAACCTAACGCATCTAGCCCCTCGCTGGTAATGTTTTACAGAATCCCGGTCGTGTCGGCCCGTACCTCTCCGTGGGAACATTATATACGTCTATAACGTTATATATCCTAACCTAAGGCAACCTCACTCCTAGGATGTAATATTTTACAACATTCCTGGCGGGTCGGCCCTTACTTCTCGGTTGGAACATTATATAGGTCTATAACGTAATATAACCTATCCTAACCCTTCTAGCCCCTGGCTGGTAATGTTTTACAGAATCTCGGCCGTGACGGCCCGTACCTCTTCGTGGGAACATTATATACGTCTATAACGTTATATATCCTAACCTAAGGCAACCTAACATCTCGGATGTAGTATTTTACAACATACCTGGCGGGCCGGCCCCTTATTCTCGGTGGGAACATTATATACGTCTATAACGTAATACAACCTAACCTAACCCATCTAGCCCCTCGCTGGTAATGTTTTACTGTATCCCGGCCGTGTCGGACCGTACCTCTACGTGGAGACATTAGATTCGTCTATAACGTTATATATCCTAACCTAAAGCAACCTCGCTCCTAGGATGTAATATTTTACAACATTCCTGGCGGGTCGGCCCTTACTTCTCGGTTGGAACATTATATAGGTCCATAACGTAATATAACCTATCCTAACCCTTCTAGCCCCTGGCTGGTAATGTTTTGCAGAATCTCGGTCGTGACGGCCCGTACCTCTTCGTGGTAACATTATATACGTCTATAACGTTATATATCCTAACCTAAGGCAACCTAACATCTCAGATGTAGTATTTTACAACATACCTGGCGGGCCGGCCCCTAATTCTCGGTGGGAACATTATATACGTCTATAACGTAATATAACCTAACCTAACCCATCTAGCCCCTCGCTGGTAATGTTTTACTGAATCCCGGCCGTGTCGGACCGTACCTCTACGTGGAGACATTATATTCGTCTATAACGTTATATACCCTAACCTAAGGCAACCTCAAACCTGGGATGTAGTATTTTACAACATACATGGCGAGTCGGCCCCTACTTCTCGATGGGAACGTTATATACGTCTATAACGTAATATAACCTAACCTAACCCATCTAGCCCCTCGCTGGTAATGTTTTACAGAATCCCGGTCGTGTCGCTCCGTGCCTCTCCGTGGGAACATTATATACGTCTATAACATTATATATCCTAACCTAAGGCAACCTCACACCTCGAATGTAGTATTTTACAACATTCCTGGCGGGCCGGCCCCTACTTCTCAGTGGGAACATTATATACGTCTATAACGTAATATAACCTAACCTAAACCATCTAGCCCCTGGCTGGTAATGTTTTACAGAATACCGGTCGTGACGGCCCGTACCTCTTCGTGGGAACATTATATGCGTCTATAAAGTTATATGTCCTAACGTAAGGCAACCTCACACCTCGGATGTAGTATTTTGTAACATTCCTGGCGGGTCGGCCCCTAACTCTCGGTTGGAACATTATATAGGCCTATAACGTAATATAATCTAATCTAACCCATCTAGCCCCTGGCTGGTAATGTTTTACAGAATTCCGGTCGTGACGGCCCGTACCTCTTCGTGGGAACATTATATGCGTCTATAAAGTTATATGTCCTAACGTAAGGCAACCTCACACCTCGGATGTAGTATTTTGTAACATTCCTGGCGGGTCGGCCCCTAACTCTCGGTTGGAACATTATATAGGTCTATAACGTAATATAATCTAATCTAACCCATCTAGCCCCTGGCTGGTAATGTTTTACAGAATTCCGGTCGTGACGGCCCGTACCTCTTCGTGGGTACATTATATGCGTCTATAAAGTTATATGTCCTAACGTAAGGCAACCTCACACCTCGGATGTAGTATTTTGTAACATTCCTGGCGGGTCGGCCCCTAACTCCCGGTTGGAACATTATATAGGTCTATAACGTAATATAACCTAATCTAACCCATCTAGCCCCTGGCTGGTAATGTTTTACAGAATTCCGGTCGTGACGGCCCGTACCTCTTCGTGGGAACATTATATGCGTCTATAAAGTTATATGTCCTAACGTAAGGCAACCTCACACCTCGGATGCAGTATTTTGTAACATTCCTGGCGGGTCGGCCCCTAACTCCCGGTTGGAACATTATATAGGTCTATAACGTAATATAACCTAATCTAACCCATCTAGCCCCTGGCTGGTAATGTTTTACAGAATTCCGGTCGTGACGGCCCGTACCTCTTCGTGGGAACATTATATACGTCTATAACGTTATATATACTAACCTAAGGCAACCTTACACCTCGGATGTAGTATTGTACAACATTCCTGGCGGGTCGGCCCTTACTTCTCGGTTGGAACATTATATAGGTCTATAACGTAATATAACCTATTCTAACCCATCTAGCACCTGGCTGGTAATGTTTTACAGAATCTCGGTCGTGGCGGCCCGTACCTCTTCGTGGGAACATTATATACGTCTATAACGTTATATATCCTAACCTAAGGCAACCTCAAACCTGGGATGTAGTATTTTACAACATACATGGCGAGTCGGCCCCTACTTCTCGATGGGAACGTTATATACGTCTATAACGTAATATAACCTAACCTAACGCATCTAGCCCCTCGCTGGTAATGTTTTACAGAATCCCGGTCGTGTCGGCCCGTACCTCTCCGTGGGAACATTATATACGTCTATAACGTTATATATCCTAACCTAAGGCAACCTCACTCCTAGGATGTAATATTTTACAACATTCCTGGCGGGTCGGCCCTTACTTCTCGGTTGGAACATTATATAGGTCTATAACGTAATATAACCTATCCTAACCCTTCTAGCCCCTGGCTGGTAATGTTTTACAGAATCTCGGCCGTGACGGCCCGTACCTCTTCGTGGGAACATTATATACGTCTATAACGTTATATATCCTAACCTAAGGCAACCTAACATCTCGGATGTAGTATTTTACAACATACCTGGCGGGCCGGCCCCTTATTCTCGGTGGGAACATTATATACGTCTATAACGTAATATGACCTAACCTAACCCATCTAGCCCCTCGCTGGTAATGTTTTACAGAATCCCGGTCGTGACGGCACGTACCTCTTCGTGGGAACATTATATACGTCTATAACGTTATATATCCTAACCTACGGCAACCTCACACCTCGAATGTAGTATTTTACAACATTCCTGGCGGGCCGGCCCCTACTTCTCGGTGGGAACAATATATACGTCTATAACGTAATATAACCTAACCTAACCCATCTAGCCCCTGGCTGGTAATGTTTTACAGAATTCCGGTCGTGACGGCCCGTACCTCTTCGTGGGAACATTATATGCGTCTATAAAGTTATATGTCCTAACGTAAGGCAACCTCACACCTCGGATGTAGTATTTTGTAACATTCCTGGCGGGTCGGCCCCTAACTCTCGGTTGGAACATTATATAGGTCTATAACGTAATATAATCTAATCTAACCCATCTAGCCCCTGGCTGGTAATGTTTTACAGAATTCCGGTCGTGACGGCCCGTACCTCTTCGTGGGTACATTGTATGCGTCTATAAAGTTATATGTCCTAACGTAAGGCAACCTCACACCTCGGATGTAGTATTTTGTAACATTCCTGGCGGGTCGGCCCCTAACTCCCGGTTGGAACATTATATAGGTCTATAACGTAATATAACCTAATCTAACCCATCTAGCCCCTGGCTGGTAATGTTTTACAGAATTCCGGTCGTGACGGCCCGTACCTCTTCGTGGGAACATTATATACGTCTATAACGTTATATATACTAACCTAAGGCAACCTTACACCTCGGATGTAGTATTGTACAACATTCCTGGCGGGTCGGCCCTTACTTCTCGGTTGGAACATTATATAGGTCTATAACGTAATATAACCTATTCTAACCCATCTAGCCCCTGGCTGGTAATGTTTTACAGAATCTCGGTCGTGGCGGCCCGTACCTCTTCGTGGGAACATTATATACGTCTATAACGTTATATATCCTAACCTAAGGCAACCTCAAACCTGGGATGTAGTATTTTACAACATACATGGCGAGTCGGGCCCTACTTCTCGATGGGAACGTTATATACGTCTATAACGTAATATAACCTAACCTAACCCATCTAGCCCCTCGCTGGTAATGTTTTACAGAATCCCGGTCGTGTCGGCCCGTACCTCTCCGTGGGAACATTATATACGTCTATAACGTTATATATCCTAACCTAAGGCAACCTCACTCCTAGGATGTAATATTTTACAACATTCCTGGCGGGTCGGCCCTTACTTCTCGGTTGGAACATTATATAGGTCTATAACGTAATATAACCCATCCTAACCCTTCTAGCCCCTGGCTGGTAATGTTTTACAGAATCTCGGCCGTGACGGCCCGTACCTCTTCGTGGGAACATTATATACGTCTATAACGTTATATATCCTAACCTAAGGCAACCTAACATCTCGGATGTAGTATTTTACAACATACCTGGCGGGCCGGCCCCTTATTCTCGGTGGGAACATTATATACGTCTATAACGTAATATAACCTAACCTAACCCATCTAGCCCCTCGCTGGTAATGTTTTACTGTATCCCGGCCGTGTCGGACCGTACCTCTACGTGGAGACATTAGATTCGTCTATAACGTTATATATCCTAACCTAAAGCAACCTCGCTCCTAGGATGTAATATTTTACAACATTCCTGGCGAGTCGGCCCTTACTTCTCGGTTGGAACATTATATAGGTCTATAACGTAATATAATCTAATCTAACCCATCTAGCCCCTGGCTGGTAATGTTTTACAGAATTCCGGTCGTGACGGCCCGTACCTCTTCGTGGGTACATTGTATGCGTCTATAAAGTTATATGTCCTAACGTAAGGCAACCTCACACCTCGGATGTAGTATTTTGTAACATTCCTGGCGGGTCGGCCCCTAACTCCCGGTTGGAACATTATATAGGTCTATAACGTAATATAACCTAATCTAACCCATCTAGCCCCTGGCTGGTAATGTTTTACAGAATTCCGGTCGTGACGGCCCGTACCTCTTCGTGGGAACATTATATACGTCTATAACGTTATATATACTAACCTAAGGCAACCTTACACCTCGGATGTAGTATTGTACAACATTCCTGGCGGGTCGGCCCTTACTTCTCGGTTGGAACATTATATAGGTCTATAACGTAATATAACCTATTCTAACCCATCTAGCCCCTGGCTGGTAATGTTTTACAGAATCTCGGTCGTGGCGGCCCGTACCTCTTCGTGGGAACATTATATACGTCTATAACGTTATATATCCTAACCTAAGGCAACCTCAAACCTGGGATGTAGTATTTTACAACATACATGGCGAGTCGGGCCCTACTTCTCGATGGGAACGTTATATACGTCTATAACGTAATATAACCTAACCTAACCCATCTAGCCCCTCGCTGGTAATGTTTTACAGAATCCCGGTCGTGTCGGCCCGTACCTCTCCGTGGGAACATTATATACGTCTATAACGTTATATATCCTAACCTAAGGCAACCTCACTCCTAGGATGTAATATTTTACAACATTCCTGGCGGGTCGGCCCTTACTTCTCGGTTGGAACATTATATAGGTCTATAACGTAATATAACCCATCCTAACCCTTCTAGCCCCTGGCTGGTAATGTTTTACAGAATCTCGGCCGTGACGGCCCGTACCTCTTCGTGGGAACATTATATACGTCTATAACGTTATATATCCTAACCTAAGGCAACCTAACATCTCGGATGTAGTATTTTACAACATACCTGGCGGGCCGGCCCCTTATTCTCGGTGGGAACATTATATACGTCTATAACGTAATATAACCTAACCTAACCCATCTAGCCCCTCGCTGGTAATGTTTTACTGTATCCCGGCCGTGTCGGACCGTACCTCTACGTGGAGACATTAGATTCGTCTATAACGTTATATATCCTAACCTAAAGCAACCTCGCTCCTAGGATGTAATATTTTACAACATTCCTGGCGAGTCGGCCCTTACTTCTCGGTTGGAACATTATATAGGTCCATAACGTAATATAACCTATCCTAACCCTTCTAGCCCCTGGCTGGTAATGTTTTACAGAATCTCGGTCGTGACGGCCCGTACCTCTTCGTGGGAACATTATATACGTCTATAACGTTATATATCCTAACCTAAGGCAACCTAACATCTCAGATGTAGTATTTTACAACATACCTGGCGGGCCGGCCCCTAATTCTCGGTGGGAACATTATATACGTCTATAACGTAATATAACCTAACCTAACCCATCTAGCCCCTCGCTGGTAATGTTTTACTGAATCCCGGCCGTGTCGGACCGTACCTCTACGTGGAGACATTATATTCGTCTATAACGTTATATACCCTAACCTAAGGCAACCTCAAACCTGGGATGTAGTATTTTACAACATACATGGCGAGTCGGCCCCTACTTCTCGATGGGAACGTTATATACGTCTATAACGTAATATAACCTAACCTAACCCATCTAGCCCCTCGCTGGTAATGTTTTACAGAATCCCGGTCGTGTCGCTCCGTGCCTCTCCGTGGGAACATTATATACGTTTATAACGTTATATATCCTAACCTAAAGCAACCTAACATCTCGGATGTAGTATTTTACAACATACCTGGCGGTTCGGCCCCTACTTCTCGGTTGGAACATTATATAGGTCTATAACGTAATATGACCTAACCTAACCCATCTAGCCCCTGGCTGGTAATGTTTTACAGAATCCCGGTCGTGACGGCACGTACCTCTTCGTGGGAACATTATATACGTCTATAACATTATATATCCTAACCTAAGGCAACCTCACACCTCGAATGTAGTATTTTACAACATTCCTGGCGGGCCGGCCCCTACTTCTCGGTGGGAACATTATATACGTCTATAACGTAATATAACCTAACCTAAACCATCTAGCCCCTGGCTGGTAATGTTTTACAGAATACCGGTCGTGACGGCCCGTACCTCTTCGTGGGAACATTATATGCGTCTATAAAGTTATATGTCCTAACGTAAGGCAACCTCACACCTCGGATGTAGTATTTTGTAACATTCCTGGCGGGTCGGCCCCTAACTCTCGGTTGGAACATTATATAGGCCTATAACGTAATATAATCTAATCTAACCCATCTAGCCCCTGGCTGGTAATGTTTTACAGAATTCCGGTCGTGACGGCCCGTACCTCTTCGTGGGAACATTATATGCGTCTATAAAGTTATATGTCCTAACGTAAGGCAACCTCACACCTCGGATGTAGTATTTTGTAACATTCCTGGCGGGTCTGCCCCTAACTCTCGGTTGGAACATTATATAGGTCTATAACGTAATATAACCTAATCTAACCCATCTAGCCCCTGGCTGGTAATGTTTTACAGAATTCCGGTCGTGACGGCCCGTACCTCTTCGTGGGAACATTATATACGTCTATAACGTTATATATACTAACCTAAGGCAACCTTACACCTCGGATGTAGTATTGTACAACATTCCTGGCGGGTCGGCCCTTACTTCTCGGTTGGAACATTATATAGGTCTATAACGTAATATAACCTATTCTAACCCATCTAGCCCCTGGCTGGTAATGTTTTACAGAATCTCGGTCGTGGCGGCCCGTACCTCTTCGTGGGAACATTATATACGTCTATAACGTTATATATACTAACCTAAGGCAACCTTACACCTCGGATGTAGTATTGTACAACATTCCTGGCGGGTCGGCCCTTACTTCTCGGTTGGAACATTATATAGGTCTATAACGTAATATAACCTATCCTAACCCATCTAGCCCCTGGCTGGTAATGTTTTACAGAATCTCGGTCGTGGCGGCCCGTACCTCTTCGTGGGAACATTATATACGTCTATAACGTTATATATCCTAACCTAAGGCAACCTCAAACCTGGGATGTAGTATTTAACAACATACATGGCGAGTCGGCCCCTACTTCTCGATGGGAACGTTATATACGTCTATAACGTAACATAACCTAACCTAACCCATATAGCCCCTCACTGGTAATGTTTTACAGAATCCCGGTCGTGGCGGCCCGTACCTCTTCGTGGGAACATTATATACGTCTATAACGTTATATATACTAACCTAAGGCAACCTTACACCTCGGATGTAGTATTGTACAACATTCCTGGCGGGTCGGCCCTTACTTCTCGGTTGGAACATTATATAGGTCTATAACGTAATATAACCTATCCTAACCCTTCTAGCCCCTGGCTGGTAATGTTTTACAGAATCTCGGTCGTGACGGCCCGTACCTCTTCGTGGGAACATTATATACGTCTATAACGTTATATATCCTAACCTAAGGCAACCTAACATCTCGGATGTAGTATTTTACAACATACCTGGCGGGCCGGCCCCTTATTCTCGGTGGGAACATTATACTCGTCTATAACGTAATATAACCTAACCTAACCCATCTAGCCCCTCGCTGGTAATGTTTTACTGAATCCCGGCCCTGTCGGACCGTACCTCTACGTGGAGACATTAGATTTGTCTATAACGTTATATATTCTAACCTAAGGCAACCTCAAACCTGGGATGTAGTATTTTACATCATACATGGCGAGTCGGCTCCTACTTCTCGATGGGAACGTTATATACGTCTATAACGTAATATAACCTAACCTAACCCATCTAGCCCCTCGCTGGTAATGTTTTACTGTATCCCGGCCGTGTCGGACCGTACCTCTACGTGGAGACATTAGATTCGTCTATAACGTTATATACCCTAACCTAAGGCAACCTCAAACCTGGGATGTAGTATTTTACAACATACATGGCGAGTCGGCCCCTACTTCTCGATGGGAACGTTATATTCGTCTATAACGTAATATAACCTAACCTAACCCATCTAGCCCCTCGCTGGTAATGTTTTACAGAATCCCGGTCGTGTCGCTCCGTGCCTCTCCGTGGGAACATTATATACGTTTATAACGTTATATATCCTAACCTAAAGCAACCTAACATCTCGGATGCAGTATTTTACAACATACCTGGCGGTTCGGCCCCTACTTCTCGGTTGGAACATTATATAGGTCTATAACGTAATATAATCTAATCTAACCCATCTAGCCCCTGGCTGGTAATGTTTTACAGAATTCCGGTCGTGACGGCCCGTACCTCTTCGTGGGAACATTATATGCGTCTATAAAGTTATATGTCCTAACGTAAGGCAACCTCACACCTCGGATGTAGTGTTTTGTAACATTCCTGGCGGGTCTGCCCCTAACTCTCGGTTGGAACATTATATAGGTCTATAACGTAATATAACCTAATCTAACCCATCTAGCCCCTGGCTGGTAATGTTTTACAGAATTCCGGTCGTGACGGCCCGTACCTCTTCGTGGGAACATTATATACGTCTATAACGTTATATATACTAACCTAAGGCAACCTTACACCTCGGATGTAGTATTGTACAACATTCCTGGCGGGTCGGCCCTTACTTCTCGGTTGGAACATTATATAGGTCTATAACGTAATATAACCTATCCTAACCCATCTAGCCCCTGGCTGGTAATGTTTTACAGAATCTCGGTCGTGGCGGCCCGTACCTCTTCGTGGGAACATTATATACGTCTATAACGTTATATATCCTAACCTAAGGCAACCTCAAACCTGGGATGTAGTATTTAACAACATACATGGCGAGTCGGCCCCTACTTCTCGATGGGAACGTTATATACGTCTATAACGTAACATAACCTAACCTAACCCATATAGCCCCTCGCTGGTAATGTTTTACAGAATCCCGGTCGTGGCGGCCCGTACCTCTTCGTGGGAACATTATATACGTCTATAACGTTATATATACTAACCTAAGGCAACCTAACATCTCGGATGTAGTATTTTACAACATACCTGGCGGGCCGGCCCCTTATTCTCGGTGGGAACATTATACTCGTCTATAACGTAATATAACCTAACCTAACCCATCTAGCCCCTCGCTGGTAATGTTTTACTGAATCCCGGCCCTGTCGGACCGTACCTCTACGTGGAGACATTAGATTCGTCTATAACGTTATATATTCTAACCTAAGGCAACCTCAAACCTGGGATGTAGTATTTTACATCATACATGGCGAGTCGGCTCCTACTTCTCGATGGGAACGTTATATACGTCTATAACGTAATATAACCTAACCTAACCCATCTAGCCCCTCGCTGGTAATGTTTTACTGTATCCCGGCCGTGTCGGACCGTACCTCTACGTGGAGACATTAGATTCGTCTATAACGTTATATACCCTAACCTAAGGCAACCTCAAACCTGGGATGTAGTATTTTACAACATACATGGCGAGTCGGCCCCTACTTCTCGATGGGAACGTTATATTCGTCTATAACGTAATATAACCTAACCTAACCCATCTAGCCCCTCGCTGGTAATGTTTTACAGAATCCCGGTCGTGTCGCTCCGTGCCTCTCCGTGGGAACATTATATACGTTTATAACGTTATATATCCTAACCTAAAGCAACCTAACATCTCGGATGCAGTATTTTACAACATACCTGGCGGTTCGGCCCCTACTTCTCGGTTGGAACATTATATAGGTCTATAACGTAATATGACCTAACCTAACCCATCTAGCCCCTGGCTGGTAATGTTTTACAGAATCCCGGTCGTGACGGCACGTACCTCTTCGTGGGAACATTATATACGTCTATAACATTATATATCCTAACCTAAGGCAACCTCACACCTCGAATGTAGTATTTTACAACATTCCTGGCGGGCCGGCCCCTACTTCTCGGTGGGAACATTATATACGTCCTTAACGTAATATAACCTAACCTAAACCATCTAGCCCCTGGCTGGTAATGTTTTACAGAATACCGGTCGTGACGGCCCGTACCTCTTCGTGGGAACATTATATGCGTCTATAAAGTTATATGTCCTAACGTAAGGCAACCTCACACCTCGGATGTAGTATTTTGTAACATTCCTGGCGGGTCGGCCCCTAACTCTCGGTTGGAACATTATATAGGCCTATAACGTAATATAATCTAATCTAACCCATCTAGCCCCTGGCTGGTAATGTTTTACAGAATTCCGGTCGTGACGGCCCGTACCTCTTCGTGGGAACATTATATGCGTCTATAAAGTTATATGTCCTAACGTAAGGCAACCTCACACCTCGGATGTAGTATTTTGTAACATTCCTGGCGGGTCTGCCCCTAACTCTCGGTTGGAACATTATATAGGTCTATAACGTAATATAACCTAATCTAACCCATCTAGCCCCTGGCTGGTAATGTTTTACAGAATCTCGGTCGTGGCGGCCCGTACCTCTTCGTGGGAACATTATATACGTCTATAACGTTATATATACTAACCTAAGGCAACCTTACACCTCGGATGTAGTATTGTACAACATTCCTGGCGGGTCGGCCCTTACTTCTCGGTTGGAACATTATATAGGTCTATAACGTAATATAACCTATCCTAACCCATCTAGCCCCTGGCTGGTAATGTTTTACAGAATCTCGGTCGTGGCGGCCCGTACCTCTTCGTGGGAACATTATATACGTCTATAACGTTATATATCCTAACCTAAGGCAACCTCAAACCTGGGATGTAGTATTTAACAACATACATGGCGAGTCGGCCCCTACTTCTCGATGGGAACGTTATATACGTCTATAACGTAACATAACCTAACCTAACCCATATAGCCCCTCACTGGTAATGTTTTACAGAATCCCGGTCGTGGCGGCCCGTACCTCTTCGTGGGAACATTATATACGTCTATAACGTTATATATACTAACCTAAGGCAACCTTACACCTCGGATGTAGTATTGTACAACATTCCTGGCGGGTCGGCCCTTACTTCTCGGTTGGAACATTATATAGGTCTATAACGTAATATAACCTATCCTAACCCTTCTAGCCCCTGGCTGGTAATGTTTTACAGAATCTCGGTCGTGACGGCCCGTACCTCTTCGTGGGAACATTATATACGTCTATAACGTTATATATCCTAACCTAAGGCAACCTAACATCTCGGATGTAGTATTTTACAACATACCTGGCGGGCCGGCCCCTTATTCTCGGTGGGAACATTATACTCGTCTATAACGTAATATAACCTAACCTAACCCATCTAGCCCCTCGCTGGTAATGTTTTACTGAATCCCGGCCCTGTCGGACCGTACCTCTACGTGGAGACATTAGATTTGTCTATAACGTTATATATTCTAACCTAAGGCAACCTCAAACCTGGGATGTAGTATTTTACATCATACATGGCGAGTCGGCTCCTACTTCTCGATGGGAACGTTATATACGTCTATAACGTAATATAACCTAACCTAACCCATCTAGCCCCTCGCTGGTAATGTTTTACTGTATCCCGGCCGTGTCGGACCGTACCTCTACGTGGAGACATTAGATTCGTCTATAACGTTATATACCCTAACCTAAGGCAACCTCAAACCTGGGATGTAGTATTTTACAACATACATGGCGAGTCGGCCCCTACTTCTCGATGGGAACGTTATATTCGTCTATAACGTAATATAACCTAACCTAACCCATCTAGCCCCTCGCTGGTAATGTTTTACAGAATCCCGGTCGTGTCGCTCCGTGCCTCTCCGTGGGAACATTATATACGTTTATAACGTTATATATCCTAACCTAAAGCAACCTAACATCTCGGATGCAGTATTTTACAACATACCTGGCGGTTCGGCCCCTACTTCTCGGTTGGAACATTATATAGGTCTATAACGTAATATAATCTAATCTAACCCATCTAGCCCCTGGCTGGTAATGTTTTACAGAATTCCGGTCGTGACGGCCCGTACCTCTTCGTGGGAACATTATATGCGTCTATAAAGTTATATGTCCTAACGTAAGGCAACCTCACACCTCGGATGTAGTGTTTTGTAACATTCCTGGCGGGTCTGCCCCTAACTCTCGGTTGGAACATTATATAGGTCTATAACGTAATATAACCTAATCTAACCCATCTAGCCCCTGGCTGGTAATGTTTTACAGAATTCCGGTCGTGACGGCCCGTACCTCTTCGTGGGAACATTATATACGTCTATAACGTTATATATACTAACCTAAGGCAACCTTACACCTCGGATGTAGTATTGTACAACATTCCTGGCGGGTCGGCCCTTACTTCTCGGTTGGAACATTATATAGGTCTATAACGTAATATAACCTATCCTAACCCATCTAGCCCCTGGCTGGTAATGTTTTACAGAATCTCGGTCGTGGCGGCCCGTACCTCTTCGTGGGAACATTATATACGTCTATAACGTTATATATCCTAACCTAAGGCAACCTCAAACCTGGGATGTAGTATTTAACAACATACATGGCGAGTCGGCCCCTACTTCTCGATGGGAACGTTATATACGTCTATAACGTAACATAACCTAACCTAACCCATATAGCCCCTCGCTGGTAATGTTTTACAGAATCCCGGTCGTGGCGGCCCGTACCTCTTCGTGGGAACATTATATACGTCTATAACGTTATATATACTAACCTAAGGCAACCTAACATCTCGGATGTAGTATTTTACAACATACCTGGCGGGCCGGCCCCTTATTCTCGGTGGGAACATTATACTCGTCTATAACGTAATATAACCTAACCTAACCCATCTAGCCCCTCGCTGGTAATGTTTTACTGAATCCCGGCCCTGTCGGACCGTACCTCTACGTGGAGACATTAGATTCGTCTATAACGTTATATATTCTAACCTAAGGCAACCTCAAACCTGGGATGTAGTATTTTACATCATACATGGCGAGTCGGCTCCTACTTCTCGATGGGAACGTTATATACGTCTATAACGTAATATAACCTAACCTAACCCATCTAGCCCCTCGCTGGTAATGTTTTACTGTATCCCGGCCGTGTCGGACCGTACCTCTACGTGGAGACATTAGATTCGTCTATAACGTTATATACCCTAACCTAAGGCAACCTCAAACCTGGGATGTAGTATTTTACAACATACATGGCGAGTCGGCCCCTACTTCTCGATGGGAACGTTATATTCGTCTATAACGTAATATAACCTAACCTAACCCATCTAGCCCCTCGCTGGTAATGTTTTACAGAATCCCGGTCGTGTCGCTCCGTGCCTCTCCGTGGGAACATTATATACGTTTATAACGTTATATATCCTAACCTAAAGCAACCTAACATCTCGGATGCAGTATTTTACAACATACCTGGCGGTTCGGCCCCTACTTCTCGGTTGGAACATTATATAGGTCTATAACGTAATATGACCTAACCTAACCCATCTAGCCCCTGGCTGGTAATGTTTTACAGAATCCCGGTCGTGACGGCACGTACCTCTTCGTGGGAACATTATATACGTCTATAACATTATATATCCTAACCTAAGGCAACCTCACACCTCGAATGTAGTATTTTACAACATTCCTGGCGGGCCGGCCCCTACTTCTCGGTGGGAACATTATATACGTCCTTAACGTAATATAACCTAACCTAAACCATCTAGCCCCTGGCTGGTAATGTTTTACAGAATACCGGTCGTGACGGCCCGTACCTCTTCGTGGGAACATTATATGCGTCTATAAAGTTATATGTCCTAACGTAAGGCAACCTCACACCTCGGATGTAGTATTTTGTAACATTCCTGGCGGGTCGGCCCCTAACTCTCGGTTGGAACATTATATAGGCCTATAACGTAATATAATCTAATCTAACCCATCTAGCCCCTGGCTGGTAATGTTTTACAGAATTCCGGTCGTGACGGCCCGTACCTCTTCGTGGGAACATTATATGCGTCTATAAAGTTATATGTCCTAACGTAAGGCAACCTCACACCTCGGATGTAGTATTTTGTAACATTCCTGGCGGGTCTGCCCCTAACTCTCGGTTGGAACATTATATAGGTCTATAACGTAATATAACCTAATCTAACCCATCTAGCCCCTGGCTGGTAATGTTTTACAGAATTCCGGTCGTGACGGCCCGTACCTCTTCGTGGGAACATTATATACGTCTATAACGTTATATATACTAACCTAAGGCAACCTTACACCTCGGATGTAGTATTGTACAACATTCCTGGCGGGTCGGCCCTTACTTCTCGGTTGGAACATTATATAGGTCTATAACGTAATATAACCTATCCTAACCCATCTAGCCCCTGGCTGGTAATGTTTTACAGAATCTCGGTCATGGCGGCCCGTACCTCTTCGTGGGAACATTATATACGTCTATAACGTTATATATCCTAACCTAAGGCAACCTCAAACCTGGGATGTAGTATTTTACAACATACATGGCGAGTCGGCCCCTACTTCTCGATGGGAACGTTATATACGTCTATAACGTAATATAACCTAACCTAACCCATCTAGCCCCTCGCTGGTAATGTTTTACAGAATCCCGGTCGTGGCGGCCCGTACCTCTTCGTGGGAACATTATATACGTCTATAACGTTATATATACTAACCTAAGGCAACCTTACACCTCGGATGTAGTATTGTACAACATTCCTGGCGGGTCGGCCCTTACTTCTCGGTTGGAACATTATATAGGTCTATAACGTAATATAACCTATCCTAACCCTTCTAGCCCCTGGCTGGTAATGTTTTACAGAATCTCGGTCGTGACGGCCCGTACCTCTTCGTGGGAACATTATATACGTCTATAACGTTATATATCCTAACCTAAGGCAACCTAACATCTCGGATGTAGTATTTTACAACATACCTGGCGGGCCGGCCCCTTATTCTCGGTGGGAACATTATACTCGTCTATAACGTAATATAACCTAACCTAACCCATCTAGCCCCTCGCTGGTAATGTTTTACTGAATCCCGGCCCTGTCGGACCGTACCTCTACGTGGAGACATTAGATTCGTCTATAACGTTATATATTCTAACCTAAGGCAACCTCAAACCTGGGATGTAGTATTTTACATCATACATGGCGAGTCGGCTCCTACTTCTCGATGGGAACGTTATATACGTCTATAACGTAATATAACCTAACCTAACCCATCTAGCCCCTCGCTGGTAATGTTTTACTGTATCCCGGCCGTGTCGGACCGTACCTCTACGTGGAGACATTAGATTCGTCTATAACGTTATATATCCTAACCTAAAGCAACCTCACTCCTAGGATGTAATATTTTAAAACATTCCTGGCGGGTCGGCCCTTACTTCTCGGTTGGAACATTATATAGGTCCATAACGTAATATAACCTATCCTAACCCTTCTAGCCCCTGGCTGGTAATGTTTTACAGAATCTCGGTCGTGACGGCCCGTACCTCTTCGTGGGAACATTATATACGTCTATAACGTTATATATCCTAACCTAAGGCAACCTAACATCTCAGATGTAGTATTTTACAACATACCTGGCGGGCCGGCCCCTAGTTCTCGGTGGGAACATTATATACGTCTATAACGTAATATAACCTAACCTAACCCATCTAGCCCCTCGCTGGTAATGTTTTACTGAATCCCGGCCGTGTCGGAACGTACCTCTACGTGGAGACATTAGATTCGTCTATAACGTTATATATCCTAACCTAAGGCAACCTCAAACCTGGGATGTAGTATTTTACAACATACATGGCGAGTCGGCCCCTACTTCTCGATGGGAACGTTATATACGTCTATAACGTAATATAACCTAACCTAACCCATCTAGCCCCTCGCTGGTAATGTTTTACAGAATCCCGGTCGTGTCGGCCCGTACCTCTCCGTGGGAACATTATATACGTCTATAACGTTATATATCCTAACCTAAGGCAACCTCACTCCTAGGATGTAATATTTTACAACATTCCTGGCGGGCCGGCCCCTACTTCTCGGTGGGAACATTATATACGTCTATAACGTAATATAACCTAATCTAACCCATCTAGCCCCAGGCTGGTAATGTTTTACAGAATTCCGGTCGTGACGGCCCGTACCTCTTCGTGGGAACATTATATACGTCTATAACGTTATATATACTAACCTAAGGCAACCTTACACCTCGGATGTAGTATTGTACAACATTCCTGGCGGGTCGGCCCTTACTTCTCGGTTGGAACATTATATAGGTCTATAACGTAATATAACCTATCCTAACCCTTCTAGCCCCTGGCTGGTAATGTTTTACAGAATCTCGGTCGTGACGGCCCGTACCTCTTCGTGGGAACATTATATACGTCTATAACGTTATATATCCTAACCTAAGGCAACCTAACATCTCGGATGTAGTATTTTACAACATACCTGGCGGGCCAGCCCCTTATTCTCGGTGGGAACATTATATTGGTCTATAACGTAATATAACCTAACCTAACCCATCTAGCCCCTCGCTGGTAATGTTTTACTGAATCCCGGCCGTGTCTGACCGTACCTCTACGTGGAGACATTAGATTCGTCTATAACGTTATATATCCTAACCTAAGGCAACCCCAAACCTGGGATGTAGTATTTTACAACATACATGGCGAGTCGGCCCCTACTTCTCGGTTGGAACATTATATAGGTCTATAACGTAATATGACCTAACCTAACCCATCTAGCCCCTGGCTGGTAATGTTTTACAGAATCCCGGTCGTGACGGCACGTACCTCTTCGTGGGAACATTGTATACGTCTATAACATTATATATCCTAACCTAAGGCAACCTCACACCTCGAATGTAGTATTTTACAACATTCCTGGCGGGCCGGCCCCTACTTCTCGGTGGGAACATTATATACGTCTATAACGTAATATAACCTAACCTAAACCATCTAGCCCCTGGCTGGTAATGTTTTACAGAATACCGGTCGTGACGGCCCGTACCTCTTCGTGGGAACATTATATGCGTCTATAAAGTTATATGTCCTAACGTAAGGCAACCTCACACCTCGGATGTAGTATTGTACAACATTCCTGGCGGGTCGGCCCCTAATTCTCGGTGGGAACATTATATACGTCTATAACGTAATATAACCTAATCCAACCCATCTAGCCCCTCGCTGGTAATGTTTTACTGAATCCCGGCCGTGTCGACCGTACCTCTACGTGGAGACATTAGATTCGTCTATAAGGTTATATATCCTAACCTAAGGCAACCTCAAACCTGGGATGTAGTATTTTACAACATAAATGGCGAGTCGGCCCCTACTTCTCGATGGGAACGTTATATACGTCTATAACGTAATATTACCTAACCTAACCCATCTAGCCCCTCGCTGGTAATGTTTTACTGAATCCCGGCCGTGTCGGACCGTACCTCTACGTGGAGACATTAGATTCGTCTATAACGTTATATATCCTAACCTAAGGCAACCTGATATTTCGGATGTAGTATTTTACAACACTCCTGGCGGGTCGGCCACTATTTCTCGGTGGGAAC
The DNA here is from genome assembly GCA_963969225.1 of Xylocopa violacea. Taxonomy (NCBI): domain Eukaryota; kingdom Metazoa; phylum Arthropoda; class Insecta; order Hymenoptera; family Apidae; genus Xylocopa; species Xylocopa violacea. Next base: position 3,042,266 of record CAXAJV010000789.1, read on the forward strand.
ATTATATACGTCTATAACGTAATATAACCTGACCTAAACCATCTAGCCCCTGGCTGGTAATGTTTTACAGAATACCGGTCGTGTCGGCCCGTACCTCTTCGTGGGAACATTATATACGTCTATAACGTTATATATCCTAACCTAAGGCAACCTAACATCTCAGATGTAGTATTTTACAACATACCTGGCGGGCCGGCCCCTAATACTCGGTGGGAACATTATATACGTCTATAACGTAATATAACCTAACCTAACCCATCTAGCCCCTCGCTGGTAATGTTTTACTGAATCCCGGACGTGTCGGACCGTACCTCTACGTGGAGACATTAGATTCGTCTATAACGTTATATATCCTAACCTAAGGCAACCTGATATTTCGGATGTAGTATTTTACAACACTCCCGGCGGGTCGGCCACTATTTCTCGGTGGGAACATTATATACGTCTATAACGTAATATAACCTAACCTAAACCATCTAGCCCCTGGCTGGTAATGTTTTACAGAATACCGGTCGTGTCGGCCCGTACCTCTTCGTGGGAACATTATATACGTCTATAACGTTATATATCCTAACCTAAGGCAACCTAACATATCACATGTAGTATTTTACAACATACCTGGCGGGCCGGCCCCTAATACTCGGTGGGAACATTATATACGTCTATAACGTAATATAACCTAACCTAACCCATCTAGCCCCTCGCTGGTAATGTTTTACTGAATCCCGGCCGTGTCGGACCGTACCTCTACGTGGAGACATTAGATTCGTCTAGAACGTTATATATCCTAACCTAAGGCAACCTCAAACCTGGGATGTAGTATTTTACAACATACATGGCGAGTCGGCCCCTACTTCTCGATGGGAACGTTATATACGTCTATAACGTAATATAACCTAACCTAACCCATCTAGCCCCTCGCTGGTAATGTTTTACAGAATCCCGGTCGTGTCACTCCGTGCCTCTCCGTGGGAACATTATATACGTTTATAACGTTATATATCCTAACCTAAAGCAACCTCACTCCTAGGATGTAATATTTTACAACATTCCTGGCGGGTCGGCCCTTACTTCTCGGTTGGAACATTATATAGGTCCATAACGTAATATAACCTATCCTAACCCTTCTAGCCCCTGGCTGGTAATGTTTTACAGAATCTCGGTCGTGACGGCCCGTACCTCTTCGTGGGAACATTATATACGTCTATAACGTTATATATCCTAACCTAAGGCAACCTAACATCTCAGATGTAGTATTTTACAACATACCTGGCGGGCCGGCCCCTAGTTCTCGGTGGGAACATTATATACGTCTATAACGTAATATAACCTAACCTAACCCATCTAGCCCCTCGCTGGTAATGTTTTACTGAATCCCGGCCGTGTCGGAACGTACCTCTACGTGGAGACATTAGATTCGTCTATAACGTTATATATCCTAACCTAAGGCAACCTCAAACCTGGGATGTAGTATTTTACAACATACATGGCGAGTCGGCCCCTACTTCTCGATGGGAACGTTATATACGTCTATAACGTAATATAACCTAACCTAACCCATCTAGCCCCTCGCTGGTAATGTTTTACAGAATCCCGGTCGTGTCGGCCCGTACCTCTCCGTGGGAACATTATATACGTCTATAACGTTATATATCCTAACCTAAGGCAACCTCACTCCTAGGATGTAATATTTTACAACATTCCTGGCGGGCCGGCCCCTACTTCTCGGTGGGAACATTATATACGTCTATAACGTAATATAACCTAATCTAACCCATCTAGCCCCTGGCTGGTAATGTTTTACAGAATTCCGGTCGTGACGGCCCGTACCTCTTCGTGGGAACATTATATACGTCTATAACGTTATATATACTAACCTAAGGCAACCTTACACCTCGGATGTAGTATTGTACAACATTCCTGGCGGGTCGGCCCTTACTTCTCGGTTGGAACATTATATAGGTCTATAACGTAATATAACCTATCCTAACCCTTCTAGCCCCTGGCTGGTAATGTTTTACAGAATCTCGGTCGTGACGGCCCGTACCTCTTCGTGGGAACATTATATACGTCTATAACGTTATATATCCTAACCTAAGGCAACCTAACATCTCGGATGTAGTATTTTACAACATACCTGGCGGGCCAGCCCCTTATTCTCGGTGGGAACATTATATTGGTCTATAACGTAATATAACCTAACCTAACCCATCTAGCCCCTCGCTGGTAATGTTTTACTGAATCCCGGCCGTGTCTGACCGTACCTCTACGTGGAGACATTAGATTCGTCTATAACGTTATATATCCTAACCTAAGGCAACCCCAAACCTGGGATGTAGTATTTTACAACATACATGGCGAGTCGGCCCCTACTTCTCGGTTGGAACATTATATAGGTCTATAACGTAATATGACCTAACCTAACCCATCTAGCCCCTGGCTGGTAATGTTTTACAGAATCCCGGTCGTGACGGCACGTACCTCTTCGTGGGAACATTGTATACGTCTATAACATTATATATCCTAACCTAAGGCAACCTCACACCTCGAATGTAGTATTTTACAACATTCCTGGCGGGCCGGCCCCTACTTCTCGGTGGGAACATTATATACGTCTATAACGTAATATAACCTAACCTAAACCATCTAGCCCCTGGCTGGTAATGTTTTACAGAATACCGGTCGTGACGGCCCGTACCTCTTCGTGGGAACATTATATGCGTCTATAAAGTTATATGTCCTAACGTAAGGCAACCTCACACCTCGGATGTAGTATTGTACAACATTCCTGGCGGGTCGGCCCCTAATTCTCGGTGGGAACATTATATACGTCTATAACGTAATATAACCTAATCCAACCCATCTAGCCCCTCGCTGGTAATGTTTTACTGAATCCCGGCCGTGTCGACCGTACCTCTACGTGGAGACATTAGATTCGTCTATAAGGTTATATATCCTAACCTAAGGCAACCTCAAACCTGGGATGTAGTATTTTACAACATAAATGGCGAGTCGGCCCCTACTTCTCGATGGGAACGTTATATACGTCTATAACGTAATATTACCTAACCTAACCCATCTAGCCCCTCGCTGGTAATGTTTTACTGAATCCCGGCCGTGTCGGACCGTACCTCTACGTGGAGACATTAGATTCGTCTATAACGTTATATATCCTAACCTAAGGCAACCTGATATTTCGGATGTAGTATTTTACAACACTCCTGGCGGGTCGGCCACTATTTCTCGGTGGGAACATTATATACGTCTATAACGTAATATAACCTGACCTAAACCATCTAGCCCCTGGCTGGTAATGTTTTACAGAATACCGGTCGTGTCGGCCCGTACCTCTTCGTGGGAACATTATATACGTCTATAACGTTATATATCCTAACCTAAGGCAACCTAACATCTCAGATGTAGTATTTTACAACATACCTGGCGGGCCGGCCCCTAATACTCGGTGGGAACATTATATACGTCTATAACGTAATATAACCTAACCTAACCCATCTAGCCCCTCGCTGGTAATGTTTTACTGAATCCCGGACGTGTCGGACCGTACCTCTACGTGGAGACATTAGATTCGTCTATAACGTTATATATCCTAACCTAAGGCAACCTGATATTTCGGATGTAGTATTTTACAACACTCCTGGCGGGTCGGCCACTATTTCTCGGTGGGAACATTATATACGTCTATAACGTAATATAACCTAACCTAAACCATCTAGCCCCTGGCTGGTAATGTTTTACAGAATACCGGTCGTGTCGGCCCGTACCTCTTCGTGGGAACATTATATACGTCTATAACGTTATATATCCTAACCTAAGGCAACCTAACATATCACATGTAGTATTTTACAACATACCTGGCGGGCCGGCCCCTAATACTCGGTGGGAACATTATATACGTCTATAACGTAATATAACCTAACCTAACCCATCTAGCCCCTCGCTGGTAATGTTTTACTGAATCCCGGCCGTGTCGGACCGTACCTCTACGTGGAGACATTAGATTCGTCTAGAACGTTATATATCCTAACCTAAGGCAACCTCAAACCTGGGATGTAGTATTTTACAACATACATGGCGAGTCGGCCCCTACTTCTCGATGGGAACGTTATATACGTCTATAACGTAATATAACCTAACCTAACCCATCTAGCCCCTCGCTGGTAATGTTTTACAGAATCCCGGTCGTGTCACTCCGTGCCTCTCCGTGGGAACATTATATACGTTTATAACGTTATATATCCTAACCTAAAGCAACCTAACATCTCGGATGTAGTATTTTACAACATACCTGGCGGTTCGGCCCTTACTTCTCGGTTGGAACATTATATAGGTCTATAACGTAATATAACCTATCCTAACCCTTCTAGCCCCTGGCTGGTAAAGTTTTACAGAATCTCGGTCGTGACGGCCCGTACCTCTTCGTGGGAACATTATATACGTCTATAACGTTATATATCCTAACCTAAGGCAACCTAACATCTCGGATGTAGTATTTTACAACATACCTGGCGGGCCGGCCCCTTATTCTCGGTGGGAACATTATATACGTCTATAACGTAATATAACCTAACCTAACCCATCTAGCCCCTCGCTGGTAATGTTTTACTGAATCCCGGCCGTGTCGGACCGTACCTCTACGTGCAGACATTAGATTCGTCTCTAACGTTATATATCCTAAACTAAGGCAACCTCAAACCTGGGATGTAGTATTTTACAACATACATGGCGAGTCAGCTCCTACTTCTCGATGGGAACGTTATATACGTCTATAACGTAATATAACCTAACCTAACCCATCTAGCCCCTCGCTGGTAATGTTTTACAGAATCCCGGTCGTGTCGCTCCGTGCCTCTCCGTGGGAACATTATATACGTTTATAACGTTATATATCCTAACCTAAAGCAACCTAACATCTCGGATGTAGTATTTTACAACATACCTGGCGGTTCGGCCCCTACTTCTCGGTTGGAACATTATATAGGTCTATAACGTAATATGACCTAACCTAACCCATTTAGCCCCTGGCTGGTAATGTTTTACAGAATCCCGGTCGTGACGGCACGTACCTCTTCGTGGGAACATTATATACGTCTATAACATTATATATCCTAACCTAAGACAACCTCACACCTCGAATGTAGTATTTTACAACATTCCTGGCGGGCCGGCACCTACTTCTCGGTGGGAACATTATATACGTCTATAACGTAATATAACCTAACCTAAACCATCTAGCCCCTGGCTGGTAATGTTTTACAGAATACCGGTCGTGACGGCCCGTACCTCTTCGTGGGAACATTATATGCGTCTATAAAGTTATATGTCCTAACGTAAGGCAACCTCACACCTCGGATGTAGTATTTTGTAACATTCCTGGCGTTTCGGCCCCTAACTCTCGGTTGGAACATTATATAGGTCTATAACGTAATATAATCTAATCTAACCCATCTAGCCCCTGATTGGTAATGTTTTACAGAATTCCGGTCGTGACGGCCCGTACCTCTTCGTGGGAACATTATATACGTCTATAACGTTATATATACTAACCTAAGGCAACCTTACACCTCGGATGTAGTATTGTACAACATTCCTGGCGGGTCCGCCCTTACTTCTCGGTTGGAACATTATATAGGTCTATAACGTAATATAACCTATCCTAACCCATCTAGCCCCTGGCTGGTAATGTTTTACAGAATCTCGGTCGTGGCGGCCCGTACCTCTTCGTGGGAACATTATATACGTCTATAACGTTATATATCCTAACCTAAGGCAACCTAACATCTCGGATGTAGTATTTTACAACATACCTGGCGGGCCGGCCCCTTATTCTCGGTGGGCACATTATATTCGTCTATAACGTAATATAACCTAACCTAACCCATCTAGCCCCTCGCTGGTAATGTTTTACTGAATCCCGGCCGTGTCGGACCGTACCTCTATGTGGAGACATTAGATTCGTCTATAACGTTATATATTCTAACCTAAGGCAACCTCAAACCTGGGATGTAGTATTTTACATCATAAATGGCGAGTCGGCTCCTACTTCTCGATGGGAACGTTATATACGTCTATAACGTAATATAACCTAACCTAACCCATCTAGCCCCTCGCTGGTAATGTTTTACTGTATCCCGGCCGTGTCGGACCGTACCTCTACGTGGAGACATTAGATTCGTCTATAACGTTATATATCCTAACCTAAAGCAACCTCACTCCTAGGATGTAATATTTTACAACATTCCTGGCGGGTCGGCCCTTACTTCTCGGTTGGAACATTATATAGGTCCATAACGTAATATAACCTATCCTAACCCTTCTAGCCCCTGGCTGGTAATGTTTTACAGAATCTCGGTCGTGACGGCCCGTACCTCTTCGTGGGAACATTATATACGTCTATAACGTTATATATCCTAACCTAAGGCAACCTAACATCTCAGATGTAGTATTTTACAACATACCTGGCGGGCCGGACCCTAATTCTCGGTGGGAACATTATATACGTCTATAACGTAATATAACCTAACCTAACCCATCTAGCCCCTCGCTGGTAATGTTTTACTGAATCCCGGCCGTGTCGGACCGTACCTCTACGTGGAGACATTAGATTCGTCTATAACGTTATATATCCTAACCTAAGGCAACCTCAAACCTGGGATGTAGTATTTTACAACATACATGGCGAGTCGGCCCCTAACTCCCGGTTGGAACATTATATAGGTCTATAACGTAATATAACCTAATCTAACCCATCTAGCCCCTGGCTGGTAATGTTTTACAGAATTCCGGTCGTGACGGCCCGTACCTCTTCGTGGGAACATTATATACGTCTATAACGTTATATATACTAACCTAAGGCAACCTTACACCTCGGATGTAGTATTGTACAACATTCCTGGCGGGTCGGCCCTTACTTCTCGGTTGGAACATTATATAGGTCTATAACGTAATATAACCTATTCTAACCCATCTAGCCCCTGGCTGGTAATGTTTTACAGAATCTCGGTCGTGGCGGCCCGTACCTCTTCGTGGGAACATTATATACGTCTATAACGTTATATATCCTAACCTAAGGCAACCTCAAACCTGGGATGTAGTATTTTACAACATACATGGCGAGTCGGCCCCTACTTCTCGATGGGAACGTTATATACGTCTATAACGTAATATAACCTAACCTAACGCATCTAGCCCCTCGCTGGTAATGTTTTACAGAATCCCGGTCGTGTCGGCCCGTACCTCTCCGTGGGAACATTATATACGTCTATAACGTTATATATCCTAACCTAAGGCAACCTCACTCCTAGGATGTAATATTTTACAACATTCCTGGCGGGTTGGCCCTTACTTCTCGGTTGGAACATTATATAGGACTATAACGTAATATAACCTATCCTAACCCTTCTAGCCCCTGGCTGGTAATGTTTTACAGAATCTCGGCCGTGACGGCCCGTACCTCTTCGTGGGAACATTATATACGTCTATAACGTTATATATCCTAACCTAAGGCAACCTAACATCTCGGATGTAGTATTTTACAACATACCTGGCGGGCCGGCCCCTTATTCTCGGTGGGAACATTATATACGTCTATAACGTAATACAACCTAACCTAACCCATCTAGCCCCTCGCTGGTAATGTTTTACTGAATCCCGGCCGTGTCGGACCGTACCTCTACGTGGAGACATTAGATTCGTCTAGAACGTTATATATCCTAACCTAAGGCAACCTCAAACCTGGGATGTAGTATTTTACAACATACATGGCGAGTCGGCCCCTACTTCTCGATGGGAACGTTATATACGTCTATAACGTAATATAACCTAACCTAACCCATCTAGCCCCTCGCTGGTAATGTTTTACAGAATCCCGGTCGTGTCGCTCCGTGCCTCTCCGTGGGAACATTATATACGTTTATAACGTTATATATCCTAACCTAAAGCAACCTAACATCTCGGATGTAGTATTTTACAACATACCTGGCGGTTCGGCCCCTACTTCTCGGTTGGAACATTATATAGGTCTATAACGTAATATGACCTAACCTAACCCATCTAGCCCCTGGCTGGTAATGTTTTACAGAATCCCGGTCGTGACGGCACGTACCTCTTCGTGGGAACATTATATACGTCTATAACATTATATATCCTAACCTAAGACAACCTCACACCTCGAATGTAGTATTTTACAACATTCCTGGCGGGCCGGCACCTACTTCTCGGTGGGAACATTATATAGGTCTATAACGTAATATAATCTAATCTAACCCATCTAGCCCCTGATTGGTAATGTTTTACAGAATTCCGGTCGTGACGGCCCGTACCTCTTCGTGGGAACATTATATACGTCTATAACGTTATATATACTAACCTAAGGCAACCTTACACCTCGGATGTAGTATTGTACAACATTCCTGGCGGGTCCGCCCTTACTTCTCGGTTGGAACATTATATAGGTCTATAACGTAATATAACCTATCCTAACCCATCTAGCCCCTGGCTGGTAATGTTTTACAGAATCTCGGTCGTGGCGGCCCGTACCTCTTCGTGGGAAAATTATATACGTCTATAACGTTATATATCCTAACCTAAGGCAACCTAACATCTCAGATGTAGTATTTTACAACATACCTGGCGGGCCGGATCCTAATTCTCGGTGGGAACATTATATACGTCTATAACGTAATATAACCTAACCTAACCCATCTAGCCCCTCGCTGGTAATGTTTTACTGAATCCCGGCCGTGTCGGACCGTACCTCTACGTGGAGACATTAGATTCGTCTATAACGTTATATATCCTAACCTAAGGCAACCTCAAACCTGGGATGTAGTATTTTACAACATACATGGCGAGTCGGCCCCTAACTCCCGGTTGGAACATTATATAGGTCTATAACGTAATATAACCTAATCTAACCCATCTAGCCCCTGGCTGGTAATGTTTTACAGAATTCCGGTCGTGACGGCCCGTACCTCTTCGTGGGAACATTATATACGTCTATAACGTTATATATACTAACCTAAGGCAACCTTACACCTCGGATGTAGTATTGTACAACATTCCTGGCGGGTCGGCCCTTACTTCTCGGTTGGAACATTATATAGGTCTATAACGTAATATAACCTATTCTAACCCATCTAGCCCCTGGCTGGTAATGTTTTACAGAATCTCGGTCGTGGCGGCCCGTACCTCTTCGTGGGAACATTATATACGTCTATAACGTTATATACCCTAACCTAAGGCAACCTCAAACCTGGGATGTAGTATTTTACAACATACATGGCGAGTCGGCCCCTACTTCTCGATGGGAACGTTATATACGTCTATAACGTAATATAACCTAACCTAACCCATCTAGCCCCTCGCTGGTAATGTTTTACAGAATCCCGGTCGTGTCGCTCCGTGCCTCTCCGTGGGAACATTATATACGTTTATAACGTTATATATCCTAACCTAAAGCAACCTAACATCTCGGATGTAGTATTTTACAACATACCTGGCGGTTCGGCCCCTACTTCTCGGTTGGAACATTATATAGGTCTATAACGTAATATGACCTAACCTAACCCATCTAGCCCCTGGCTGGTAATGTTTTACAGAATCCCGGTCGTGACGGCACGTACCTCTTCGTGGGAACATTATATACGTCTATAACATTATATATCCTAACCTAAGGCAACCTCACACCTCGAATGTAGTATTTTACAACATTCCTGGCGGGCCGGCCCCTACTTCTCGGTGGGAACATTATATACGTCTATAACGTAATATAACCTAACCTAAACCATCTAGCCCCTGGCTGGTAATGTTTTACAGAATTCCGGTCGTGACGGCCCGTACCTCTTCGTGGGTACATTATATGCGTCTATAAAGTTATATGTCCTAACGTAAGGCAACCTCACACCTCGGATATAGTATTTTGTAACATTCCTGGCGGGTCGGCCCCTAACTCCCGGTTGGAACATTATATAGGTCTATAACGTAATATAACCTAATCTAACCCATCTAGCCCCTGGCTGGTAATGTTTTACAGAATTCCGGTCGTGACGGCCCGTACCTCTTCGTGGGAACATTATATGCGTCTATAAAGTTATATGTCCTAACGTAAGGCAACCTCACACCTCGGATGCAGTATTTTGTAACATTCCTGGCGGGTCGGCCCCTAACTCCCGGTTGGAACATTATATAGGTCTATAACGTAATATAACCTAATCTAACCCATCTAGCCCCTGGCTGGTAATGTTTTACAGAATTCCGGTCGTGACGGCCCGTACCTCTTCGTGGGAACATTATATACGTCTATAACGTTATATATACTAACCTAAGGCAACCTTACACCTCGGATGTAGTATTGTACAACATTCCTGGCGGGTCGGCCCTTACTTCTCGGTTGGAACATTATATAGGTCTATAACGTAATATAACCTATTCTAACCCATCTAGCACCTGGCTGGTAATGTTTTACAGAATCTCCGTCGTGGCGGCCCGTACCTCTTCGTGGGAACATTATATACGTCTATAACGTTATATATCCTAACCTAAGGCAACCTCAAACCTGGGATGTAGTATTTTACAACATACATGGCGAGTCGGCCCCTACTTCTCGATGGGAACGTTATATACGTCTATAACGTAATATAACCTAACCTAACGCATCTAGCCCCTCGCTGGTAATGTTTTACAGAATCCCGGTCGTGTCGGCCCGTACCTCTCCGTGGGAACATTATATACGTCTATAACGTTATATATCCTAACCTAAGGCAACCTCACTCCTAGGATGTAATATTTTACAACATTCCTGGCGGGTCGGCCCTTACTTCTCGGTTGGAACATTATATAGGTCTATAACGTAATATAACCTATCCTAACCCTTCTAGCCCCTGGCTGGTAATGTTTTACAGAATCTCGGCCGTGACGGCCCGTACCTCTTCGTGGGAACATTATATACGTCTATAACGTTATATATCCTAACCTAAGGCAACCTAACATCTCGGATGTAGTATTTTACAACATACCTGGCGGGCCGGCCCCTTATTCTCGGTGGGAACATTATATACGTCTATAACGTAATATAACCTAACCTAACCCATCTAGCCCCTCGCTGGTAATGTTTTACTGTATCCCGGCCGTGTCGGACCGTACCTCTACGTGGAGACATTAGATTCGTCTATAACGTTATATATCCTAACCTAAAGCAACCTCGCTCCTAGGATGTAATATTTTACAACATTCCTGGCGGGTCGGCCCTTACTTCTCGGTTGGAACATTATATAGGTCCATAACGTAATATAACCTATCCTAACCCTTCTAGCCCCTGGCTGGTAATGTTTTACAGAATCTCGGTCGTGACGGCCCGTACCTCTTCGTGGGAACATTATATACGTCTATAACGTTATATATCCTAACCTAAGGCAACCTAACATCTCAGATGTAGTATTTTACAACATACCTGGCGGGCCGGCCCCTAATTCTCGGTGGGAACATTATATACGTCTATAACGTAATATAACCTAACCTAACCCATCTAGCCCCTCGCTGGTAATGTTTTACTGAATCCCGGCCGTGTCGGACCGTACCTCTACGTGGAGACATTATATTCGTCTATAACGTTATATACCCTAACCTAAGGCAACCTCAAACCTGGGATGTAGTATTTTACAACATACATGGCGAGTCGGCCCCTACTTCTCGATGGGAACGTTATATACGTCTATAACGTAATATAACCTAACCTAACCCATCTAGCCCCTCGCTGGTAATGTTTTACAGAATCCCGGTCGTGTCGCTCCGTGCCTCTCCGTGGGAACATTATATACGTTTATAACGTTATATATCCTAACCTAAAGCAACCTAACATCTCGGATGTAGTATTTTACAACATACCTGGCGGTTCGGCCCCTACTTCTCGGTTGGAACATTATATAGGTCTATAACGTAATATGACCTAACCTAACCCATCTAGCCCCTGGCTGGTAATGTTTTACAGAATCCCGGTCGTGACGGCACGTACCTCTTCGTGGGAACATTATATACGTCTATAACATTATATATCCTAACCTACGGCAACCTCACACCTCGAATGTAGTATTTTACAACATTCCTGGCGGGCCGGCCCCTACTTCTCGGTGGGAACAATATATACGTCTATAACGTAATATAACCTAACCTAACCCATCTAGCCCCTGGCTGGTAATGTTTTACAGAATTCCGGTCGTGACGGCCCGTACCTCTTCGTGGGAACATTATATGCGTCTATAAAGTTATATGTCCTAACGTAAGGCAACCTCACACCTCGGATGTAGTATTTTGTAACATTCCTGGCGGGTCGGCCCCTAACTCTCGGTTGGAACATTATATAGGTCTATAACGTAATATAATCTAATCTAACCCATCTAGCCCCTGGCTGGTAATGTTTTACAGAATTCCGGTCGTGACGGCCCGTACCTCTTCGTGGGTACATTGTATGCGTCTATAAAGTTATATGTCCTAACGTAAGGCAACCTCACACCTCGGATGTAGTATTTTGTAACATTCCTGGCGGGTCGGCCCCTAACTCCCGGTTGGAACATTATATAGGTCTATAACGTAATATAACCTAATCTAACCCATCTAGCCCCTGGCTGGTAATGTTTTACAGAATTCCGGTCGTGACGGCCCGTACCTCTTCGTGGGAACTTTATATACGTCTATAACGTTATATATACTAACCTAAGGCAACCTTACACCTCGGATGTAGTATTGTACAACATTCCTGGCGGGTCGGCCCTTACTTCTCGGTTGGAACATTATATAGGTCTATAACGTAATATAACCTATTCTAACCCATCTAGCCCCTGGCTGGTAATGTTTTACAGAATCTCGGTCGTGGCGGCCCGTACCTCTTCGTGGGAACATTATATACGTCTATAACGTTATATATCCTAACCTAAGGCAACCTCAAACCTGGGATGTAGTATTTTACAACATACATGGCGAGTCGGGCCCTACTTCTCGATGGGAACGTTATATACGTCTATAACGTAATATAACCTAACCTAACCCATCTAGCCCCTCGCTGGTAATGTTTTACAGAATCCCGGTCGTGTCGGCCCGTATCTCTCCGTGGGAACATTATATACGTCTATAACGTTATATATCCTAACCTAAGGCAACCTCACTCCTAGGATGTAATATTTTACAACATTCCTGGCGGGTCGGCCCTTACTTCTCGGTTGGAACATTATATAGGTCTATAACGTAATATAACCTATCCTAACCCATCTAGCCCCTGGCTGGTAATGTTTTACAGAATCTCGGCCGTGACGGCCCGTACCTCTTCGTGGGAACATTATATACGTCTATAACGTTATATATCCTAACCTAAGGCAACCTAACATCTCGGATGTAGTATTTTACAACATACCTGGCGGGCCGGCCCCTTATTCTCGGTGGGAACATTATATACGTCTATAACGTAATATAACCTAACCTAACCCATCTAGCCCCTCGCTGGTAATGTTTTACTGTATCCCGGCCGTGTCGGACCGTACCTCTACGTGGAGACATTAGATTCGTCTATAACGTTATATATCCTAACCTAAAGCAACCTCGCTCCTAGGATGTAATATTTTACAACATTCCTGGCGAGTCGGCCCTTACTTCTCGGTTGGAACATTATATAGGTCCATAACGTAATATAACCTATCCTAACCCTTCTAGCCCCTGGCTGGTAATGTTTTACAGAATCTCGGTCGTGACGGCCCGTACCTCTTCGTGGGAACATTATATACGTCTATAACGTTATATATCCTAACCTAAGGCAACCTAACATCTCAGATGTAGTATTTTACAACATACCTGGCGGGCCGGCCCCTAATTCTCGGTGGGAACATTATATACGTCTATAACGTAATATAACCTAACCTAACCCATCTAGCCCCTGGCTGGTAATGTTTTACAGAATCCCGGTCGTGACGGCACGTACCTCTTCGTGGGAACATTATATACGTCTATAACATTATATATCCTAACCTAAGGCAACCTCACACCTCGAATGTAGTATTTTACAACATTCCTGGCGGGCCGGCCCCTACTTCTCGGTGGGAACATTATATACGTCTATAACGTAATATAACCTAACCTAAACCATCTAGCCCCTGGCTGGTAATGTTTTACAGAATACCGGTCGTGACGGCCCGTACCTCTTCGTGGGAACATTATATGCGTCTATAAAGTTATATGTCCTAACGTAAGGCAACCTCACACCTCGGATGTAGTATTTTGTAACATTCCTGGCGGGTCTGCCCCTAACTCTCGGTTGGAACATTATATAGGTCTATAACGTAATATAACCTAATCTAACCCATCTAGCCCCTGGCTGGTAATGTTTTACAGAATTCCGGTCGTGACGGCCCGTACCTCTTCGTGGGAACATTATATACGTCTATAACGTTATATATACTAACCTAAGGCAACCTTACACCTCGGATGTAGTATTGTACAACATTCCTGGCGGGTCGGCCCTTACTTCTCGGTTGGAACATTATATAGGTCTATAACGTAATATAACCTATCCTAACCCATCTAGCCCCTGGCTGGTAATGTTTTACAGAATCTCGGTCGTGGCGGCCCGTACCTCTTCGTGGGAACATTATATACGTCTATAACGTTATATATCCTAACCTAAGGCAACCTCAAACCTGGGATGTAGTATTTAACAACATACATGGCGAGTCGGCCCCTACTTCTCGATGGGAACGTTATGTACGTCTATAACGTAACATAACCTAACCTAACCCATATAGCCCCTCACTGGTAATGTTTTACTGTATCCCGGCCGTGTCGGACCGTACCTCTACGTGGAGACATTAGATTCGTCTATAACGTTATATACCCTAACCTAAGGCAACCTCAAACCTGGGATGTAGTATTTTACAACATACATGGCGAGTCGGCCCCTACTTCTCGATGGGAACGTTATATTCGTCTATAACGTAATATAACCTAACCTAACCCATCTAGCCCCTCGCTGGTAATGTTTTACAGAATCCCGGTCGTGTCGCTCCGTGCCTCTCCGTGGGAACATTATATACGTCTATAACGTTATATATCCTAACCTAAGGCAACCTCAAACCTGGGATGTAGTATTTAACAACATACATGGCGAGTCGGCCCCTACTTCTCGATGGGAACGTTATATACGTCTATAACGTAACATAACCTAACCTAACCCATATAGCCCCTCACTGGTAATGTTTTACAGAATCCCGGTCGTGGCGGCCCGTACCTCTTCGTGGGAACATTATATACGTCTATAACGTTATATATACTAACCTAAGGCAACCTTACACCTCGGATGTAGTATTGTACAACATTCCTGGCGGGTCGGCCCTTACTTCTCGGTTGGAACATTATATAGGTCTATAACGTAATATAACCTATCCTAACCCTTCTAGCCCCTGGCTGGTAATGTTTTACAGAATCTCGGTCGTGACGGCCCGTACCTCTTCGTGGGAACATTATATACGTCTATAACGTTATATATCCTAACCTAAGGCAACCTAACATCTCGGATGTAGTATTTTACAACATACCTGGCGGGCCGGCCCCTTATTCTCGGTGGGAACATTATACTCGTCTATAACGTAATATAACCTAACCTAACCCATCTAGCCCCTCGCTGGTAATGTTTTACTGAATCCCGGCCCTGTCGGACCGTACCTCTACGTGGAGACATTAGATTCGTCTATAACGTTATATATTCTAACCTGAGGCAACCTCAAACCTGGGATGTAGTATTTTACATCATACATGGCGAGTCGGCTCCTACTTCTCGATGGGAACGTTATATACGTCTATAACGTAATATAACCTAACCTAACCCATCTAGCCCCTCGCTGGTAATGTTTTACTGTATCCCGGCCGTGTCGGACCGTACCTCTACGTGGAGACATTAGATTCGTCTATAACGTTATATACCCTAACCTAAGGCAACCTCAAACCTGGGATGTAGTATTTTACAACATACATGGCGAGTCGGCCCCTACTTCTCGATGGGAACGTTATATTCGTCTATAACGTAATATAACCTAACCTAACCCATCTAGCCCCTCGCTGGTAATGTTTTACAGAATCCCGGTCGTGTCGCTCCGTGCCTCTCCGTGGGAACATTATATACGTTTATAACGTTATATATCCTAACCTAAAGCAACCTAACATCTCGGATGCAGTATTTTACAACATACCTGGCGGTTCGGCCCCTACTTCTCGGTTGGAACATTATATAGGTCTATAACGTAATATGACCTAACCTAACCCATCTAGCCCCTGGCTGGTAATGTTTTACAGAATCCCGGTCGTGACGGCACGTACCTCTTCGTGGGAACATTATATACGTCTATAACATTATATATCCTAACCTAAGGCAACCTCACACCTCGAATGTAGTATTTTACAACATTCCTGGCGGGCCGGCCCCTACTTCTCGGTGGGAACATTATATACGTCTATAACGTAATATAACCTAACCTAAACCATCTAGCCCCTGGCTGGTAATGTTTTACAGAATACCGGTCGTGACGGCCCGTACCTCTTCGTGGGAACATTATATGCGTCTATAAAGTTATATGTCCTAACGTAAGGCAACCTCACACCTCGGATGTAGTATTTTGTAACATTCCTGGCGGGTCGGCCCCTAACTCTCGGTTGGAACATTATATAGGCCTATAACGTAATATAATCTAATCTAACCCATCTAGCCCCTGGCTGGTAATGTTTTACAGAATTCCGGTCGTGACGGCCCGTACCTCTTCGTGGGAACATTATATGCGTCTATAAAGTTATATGTCCTAACGTAAGGCAACCTCACACCTCGGATGTAGTATTTTGTAACATTCCTGGCGGGTCTGCCCCTAACTCTCGGTTGGAACATTATATAGGTCTATAACGTAATATAACCTAATCTAACCCATCTAGCCCCTGGCTGGTAATGTTTTACAGAATTCCGGTCGTGACGGCCCGTACCTCTTCGTGGGAACATTATATACGTCTATAACGTTATATATACTAACCTAAGGCAACCTTACACCTCGGATGTAGTATTGTACAACATTCCTGGCGGGTCGGCCCTTACTTCTCGGTTGGAACATTATATAGGTCTATAACGTAATATAACCTATCCTAACCCATCTAGCCCCTGGCTGGTAATGTTTTACAGAATCTCGGTCGTGGCGGCCCGTACCTCTTCGTGGGAACATTATATACGTCTATAACGTTATATATCCTAACCTAAGGCAACCTCAAACCTGGGATGTAGTATTTAACAACATACATGGCGAGTCGGCCCCTACTTCTCGATGGGAACGTTATATACGTCTATAACGTAACATAACCTAACCTAACCCATATAGCCCCTCGCTGGTAATGTTTTACAGAATCCCGGTCGTGGCGGCCCGTACCTCATCGTGGGAACATTATATACGTCTATAACGTTATATATACTAACCTAAGGCAACCTAACATCTCGGATGTAGTATTTTACAACATACCTGGCGTGCCGGCCCCTTATTCTCGGTGGGAACATTATACTCGTCTATAACGTAATATAACCTAACCTAACCCATCTAGCCCCTCGCTGGTAATGTTTTACTGAATCCCGGCCCTGTCGGACCGTACCTCTACGTGGAGACATTAGATTCGTCTATAACGTTATATATTCTAACCTAAGGCAACCTCAAACCTGGGATGTAGTATTTTACATCATACATGGCGAGTCGGCTCCTACTTCTCGATGGGAACGTTATATACGTCTATAACGTAATATAACCTAACCTAACCCATCTAGCCCCTCGCTGGTAATGTTTTACTGTATCCCGGCCGTGTCGGACCGTACCTCTACGTGGAGACATTAGATTCGTCTATAACGTTATATACCCTAACCTAAGGCAACCTCAAACCTGGGATGTAGTATTTTACAACATACATGGCGAGTCGGCCCCTACTTCTCGATGGGAACGTTATATTCGTCTATAACGTAATATAACCTAACCTAACCCATCTAGCCCCTCGCTGGTAATGTTTTACAGAATCCCGGTCGTGTCGCTCCGTGCCTCTCCGTGGGAACATTATATACGTTTATAACGTTATATATCCTAACCTAAAGCAACCTAACATCTCGGATGCAGTATTTTACAACATACCTGGCGGTTCGGCCCCTACTTCTCGGTTGGAACATTATATAGGTCTATAACGTAATATGACCTAACCTAACCCATCTAGCCCCTGGCTGGTAATGTTTTACAGAATCCCGGTCGTGACGGCACGTACCTCTTCGTGGGAACATTATATACGTCTATAACATTATATATCCTAACCTAAGGCAACCTCACACCTCGAATGTAGTATTTTACAACATTCCTGGCGGGCCGGCCCCTACTTCTCGGTGGGAACATTATATACGTCTATAACGTAATATAACCTAACCTAAACCATCTAGCCCCTGGCTGGTAATGTTTTACAGAATACCGGTCGTGACGGCCCGTACCTCTTCGTGGGAACATTATATGCGTCTATAAAGTTATATGTCCTAACGTAAGGCAACCTCACACCTCGGATGTAGTATTTTGTAACATTCCTGGCGGGTCGGCCCCTAACTCTCGGTTGGAACATTATATAGGCCTATAACGTAATATAATCTAATCTAACCCATCTAGCCCCTGGCTGGTAATGTTTTACAGAATTCCGGTCGTGACGGCCCGTACCTCTTCGTGGGAACATTATATGCGTCTATAAAGTTATATGTCCTAACGTAAGGCAACCTCACACCTCGGATGTAGTATTTTGTAACATTCCTGGCGGGTCTGCCCCTAACTCTCGGTTGGAACATTATATAGGTCTATAACGTAATATAACCTAATCTAACCCATCTAGCCCCTGGCTGGTAATGTTTTACAGAATTCCGGTCGTGACGGCCCGTACCTCTTCGTGGGAACATTATATACGTCTATAACGTTATATATACTAACCTAAGGCAACCTTACACCTCGGATGTAGTATTGTACAACATTCCTGGCGGGTCGGCCCTTACTTCTCGGTTGGAACATTATATAGGTCTATAACGTAATATAACCTATCCTAACCCATCTAGCCCCTGGCTGGTAATGTTTTACAGAATCTCGGTCGTGGCGGCCCGTACCTCTTCGTGGGAACATTATATACGTCTATAACGTTATATATCCTAACCTAAGGCAACCTCAAACCTGGGATGTAGTATTTTACAACATACATGGCGAGTCGGCCCCTACTTCTCGATGGGAACGTTATATACGTCTATAACGTAATATAACCTAACCTAACCCATCTAGCCCCTGGCTGGTAATGTTTTACAGAATCCCGGTCGTGGCGGCCCGTACCTCTTCGTGGGAACATTATATACGTCTATAACGTTATATATACTAACCTAAGGCAACCTTACACCTCGGATGTAGTATTGTACAACATTCCTGGCGGGTCGGCCCTTACTTCTCGGTTGGAACATTATATAGGTCTATAACGTAATATAACCTATCCTAACCCTTCTAGCCCCTGGCTGGTAATGTTTTACAGAATCTCGGTCGTGACGGCCCGTACCTCTTCGTGGGAACATTATATACGTCTATAACGTTATATATCCTAACCTAAGGCAACCTAACATCTCGGATGTAGTATTTTACAACATACCTGGCGGGCCGGCCCCTTATTCTCGGTGGGAACATTATACTCGTCTATAACGTAATATAACCTAACCTAACCCATCTAGCCCCTCGCTGGTAATGTTTTACTGAATCCCGGCCCTGTCGGACCGTACCTCTACGTGGAGACATTAGATTCGTCTATAACGTTATATATTCTAACCTAAGGCAACCTCAAACCTGGGATGTAGTATTTTACATCATACATGGCGAGTCGGCTCCTACTTCTCGATGGGAACGTTATATACGTCTATAACGTAATATAACCTAACCTAACCCATCTAGCCCCTCGCTGGTAATGTTTTACTGTATCCCGGCCGTGTCGGACCGTACCTCTACGTGGAGACATTAGATTCGTCTATAACGTTATATACCCTAACCTAAGGCAACCTCAAACCTGGGATGTAGTATTTTACAACATACATGGCGAGTCGGCCCCTACTTCTCGATGGGAACGTTATATTCGTCTATAACGTAATATAACCTAACCTAACCCATCTAGCCCCTCGCTGGTAATGTTTTACAGAATCCCGGTCGTGTCGCTCCGTGCCTCTCCGTGGGAACATTATATACGTTTATAACGTTATATATCCTAACCTAAAGCAACCTAACATCTCGGATGCAGTATTTTACAACATACCTGGCGGTTCGGCCCCTACTTCTCGGTTGGAACATTATATAGGTCTATAACGTAATATGACCTAACCTAACCCATCTAGCCCCTGGCTGGTAATGTTTTACAGAATCCCGGTCGTGACGGCACGTACCTCTTCGTGGGAACATTATATACGTCTATAACATTATATATCCTAACCTAAGGCAACCTCACACCTCGAATGTAGTATTTTACAACATTCCTGGCGGGCCGGCCCCTACTTCTCGGTGGGAACATTATATACGTCTATAACGTAATATAACCTAACCTAAACCATCTAGCCCCTGGCTGGTAATGTTTTACAGAATACCGGTCGTGACGGCCCGTACCTCTTCGTGGGAACATTATATGCGTCTATAAAGTTATATGTCCTAACGTAAGGCAACCTCACACCTCGGATGTAGTATTTTGTAACATTCCTGGCGGGTCGGCCCCTAACTCTCGGTTGGAACATTATATAGGCCTATAACGTAATATAATCTAATCTAACCCATCTAGCCCCTGGCTGGTAATGTTTTACAGAATTCCGGTCGTGACGGCCCGTACCTCTTCGTGGGAACATTATATGCGTCTATAAAGTTATATGTCCTAACGTAAGGCAACCTCACACCTCGGATGTAGTATTTTGTAACATTCCTGGCGGGTCTGCCCCTAACTCTCGGTTGGAACATTATATAGGTCTATAACGTAATATAACCTAATCTAACCCATCTAGCCCCTGGCTGGTAATGTTTTACAGAATTCCGGTCGTGACGGCCCGTACCTCTTCGTGGGAACATTATATACGTCTATAACGTTATATATACTAACCTAAGGCAACCTTACACCTCGGATGTAGTATTGTACAACATTCCTGGCGGGTCGGCCCTTACTTCTCGGTTGGAACATTATATAGGTCTATAACGTAATATAACCTATCCTAACCCATCTAGCCCCTGGCTGGTAATGTTTTACAGAATCTCGGTCGTGGCGGCCCGTACCTCTTCGTGGGAACATTATATACGTCTATAACGTTATATATCCTAACCTAAGGCAACCTCAAACCTGGGATGTAGTATTTTACAACATACATGGCGAGTCGGCCCCTACTTCTCGATGGGAACGTTATATACGTCTATAACGTAATATAACCTAACCTAACCCATCTAGCCCCTCGCTGGTAATGTTTTACAGAATCCCGGTCGTGGCGGCCCGTACCTCTTCGTGGGAACATTATATACGTCTATAACGTTATATATACTAACCTAAGGCAACCTTACACCTCGGATGTAGTATTGTACAACATTCCTGGCGGGTCGGCCCTTACTTCTCGGTTGGAACATTATATAGGTCTATAACGTAATATAACCTATCCTAACCCTTCTAGCCCCTGGCTGGTAATGTTTTACAGAATCTCGGTCGTGACGGCCCGTACCTCTTCGTGGGAACATTATATACGTCTATAACGTTATATATCCTAACCTAAGGCAACCTAACATCTCGGATGTAGTATTTTACAACATACCTGGCGGGCCGGCCCCTTATTCTCGGTGGGAACATTATACTCGTCTATAACGTAATATAACCTAACCTAACCCATCTAGCCCCTCGCTGGTAATGTTTTACTGAATCCCGGCCCTGTCGGACCGTACCTCTACGTGGAGACATTAGATTCGTCTATAACGTTATATATTCTAACCTAAGGCAACCTCAAACCTGGGATGTAGTATTTTACATCATACATGGCGAGTCGGCTCCTACTTCTCGATGGGAACGTTATATACGTCTATAACGTAATATAACCTAACCTAACCCATCTAGCCCCTCGCTGGTAATGTTTTACTGTATCCCGGCCGTGTCGGACCGTACCTCTACGTGGAGACATTAGATTCGTCTATAACGTTATATATCCTAACCTAAAGCAACCTCACTCCTAGGATGTAATATTTTACAACATTCCTGGCGGGTCGGCCCTTACTTCTCGGTTGGAACATTATATAGGTCCATAACGTAATATAACCTATCCTAACCCTTCTAGCCCCTGGCTGGTAATGTTTTACAGAATCTCGGTCGTGACGGCCCGTACCTCTTCGTGGGAACATTATATACGTCTATAACGTTATATATCCTAACCTAAGGCAACCTAACATCTCAGATGTAGTATTTTACAACATACCTGGCGGGCCGGCCCCTAGTTCTCGGTGGGAACATTATATACGTCTATAACGTAATATAACCTAACCTAAACCATCTAGCCCCTGGCTGGTAATGTTTTACAGAATACCGGTCGTGTCGGCCCGTACCTCTTCGTGGGAACATTATATACGTCTATAACGTTATATATCCTAACCTAAGGCAACCTAACATATCACATGTAGTATTTTACAACATACCTGGCGGGCCGGCCCCTAATACTCGGTGGGAACATTATATACGTCTATAACGTAATATAACCTAACCTAACCCATCTAGCCCCTCGCTGGTAATGTTTTACTGAATCCCGGACGTGTCGGACCGTACCTCTACGTGGAGACATTAGATTCGTCTATAACGTTATATATCCTAACCTAAGGCAACCTCAAACCTGGGATGTAGTATTTTACAACATACATGGCCAGTCGGCTCCTACTTCTCGATGGGAACGTTATATACGTCTATAACGTAATATAACCTAACCTAACCCATCTAGCCCTTCGCTGGTAATGTTTTACAGAATACCGGTCGTGACGGCCCGTACCTCTTCGTGGGAACATTATATGCGTCTATAAAGTTATATGTCCTAACGTAAGGCAACCTCACACCTCGGATGTAGTATTTTGTAACATCCCTGGCGGGTCGGCCCCTAACTCTCGGTTGGAACATTATATAGGTCTATAACGTAATATAACCTAACCTAACCCATCTAGCCCCTCGCTGGTAATGTTTTACAGAATCCAGGTCGTGTCGGCCCGTACCTCTCCGTGGGAACATTATATACGTCTATAACGTTATATATCCTAACCTAAGGCAACCTCACTCCTAGGATGTAATAGTTTACAACATTCCTGGCGGGTCGGCCCTTACTTCTCGGTTGGAACATTATATAGGTCCATAACGTAATATAACCTATCCTAACCCTTCTAGCCCCTGGCTGGTAATGTTTTACAGAATCTCGGTCGTGACGGCCCGTACCTCTTCGTGGGAACATTATATACGTCTATAACGTTATATATCCTAACCTAAGGCAACCTAACATCTCAGATGTAGTATTTTACAACATACCTGGCGGGCCGGCCCCTAATTCTCGGTGGGAACATTATATACGTCTATAACGTAATATAACCTAACCTAACCCATCTAGCCCATCGCTGGTAATGTTTTACTGAATCCCGGCCGTGTCGGACCGTACCTCTACGTGGAGACATTAGATTCGTCTAGAACGTTATATATCCTAACCTAAGGCAACCTCAAACCTGGGATGTAGTATTTTACAACATACATGGCGAGTCGGCCCCTACTTCTCGATGGGAACGTTATATACGTCTATAACGTAATATAACCTAACCTAACCCATCTAGCCCCTCGCTGGTAATGTTTTACAGAATCCCGGTCGTGTCACTCCGTGCCTCTCCGTGGGAACATTATATACGTTTATAACGTTATATATCCTAACCTAAAGCAACCTAACATCTCGGATGTAGTATTTTACAACATACCTGGCGGTTCGGCCCCTAGTTCTCGGTTGGAACATTATATAGGTCTATAACGTAATATGACCTAACCTAACCCATCTAGCCCCTGGCTGGTAATGTTTTACAGAATCCCGGTCGTGACGGCACGTACCTCTTCGTGGGAACATTATATACGTCTATAACATTATATATCCTAACCTAAGACAACCTCACACCTCGAATGTAGTATTTTACAACATTCCTGGCGGGCCGGCACCTACTTCTCGGTGGGAACATTATATACGTCTATAACGTAATATAACCTAACCTAAACCATCTAGCCCCTGGCTGGTAATGTTTTACAGAATACCGGTCGTGACGGCCCGTACCTCTTCGTGGGAACATTATATGCGTCTATAAAGTTATATGTCCTAACGTAAGGCAACCTCACACCTCGGATGTAGTATTTTGTAACATTCCTGGCGGGTCGGCCCCTAACTCTCGGTTGGAACATTATATAGGTCTATAACGTAATATAATCTAATCTAACCCATCTAGCCCCTGATTGGTAATGTTTTACAGAATTCCGGTCGTGACGGCCCGTACCTCTTCGTGGGAACATTATATACGTCTATAACGTTATATATACTAACCTAAGGCAACCTTACACCTCGGATGTAGTATTGTACAACATTCCTGGCGGGTCCGCCCTTACTTCTCGGTTGGAACATTATATAGGTCTATAACGTAATATAACCTATCCTAACCCATCTAGCCCCTGGCTGGTAATGTTTTACAGAATCTCGGTCGTGGCGGCCCGTACCTCTTCGTGGGAACATTATATACGTCTATAACGTTATATATCCTAACCTAAGGCAACCTCAAACCTGGGATGTAGTATTTTACAACATACATGGCGAGTCGGCCCCTACTTCTCGATGGGAACGTTATATACGTCTATAACGTAATATAACCTAACCTAACCCATCTAGCCCCTCGCTGGTAATGTTTTACAGAATCCCGGTCGTGTCGGCCCGTACCTCTCCGTGGAAACATTATATACGTCTATAACGTTATATATCCTAACCTAAGGCAACCTCACTCCTAGGATGTAATATTTTACAACATTCCTGGCGGGCCGGCCCCTACTTCTCGGTGGGAACATTATATACGTCTATAACGTAATATAACCTAACCTAAACCATCTAGCCCCTGGCTGGTAATGTTTTACAGAATACCGGTCGTGACTGCCCGTACCTCTTCGTGGGAACATTATATGCGTCTATAAAGTTATATGTCCTAACGTAAGGCAACCTCACACCTCGGATGTAGTATTTTGTAACATTCCTGGCGGGTCGGCCCCTAACTCTCGGTTGGAACATTATATAGGTCTATAACGTAATATAACCTAATCTAACCCATCTAGCCCCTGGCTGGTAATGTTTTACAGAATTCCGGTCGTGACGGCCCGTACCTCTTCGTGGGAACATTATATACGTCTATAACGTTATATATACTAACCTAAGGCAACCTTACACCTCGGATATAGTATTGTACAACATTCCTGGCGGGTCGGCCCTTACTTCTCGGTTGGAACATTATATAGGTCTATAACGTAATATAACCTATCCTAACCCATCTAGCCCCTGGCTGGTAATGTTTTACAGAATCTCGGTCGTGGCGGCCCGTACCTCTTCGTGGGAACATTATATACGTCTATAACGTTATATATCCTAACCTAAGGCAACCTAACATCTCGGATGTAGTATTTTACAACATACCTGGCGGGCCGGCCCCTTATTCTCGGTGGGCACATTATATTCGTCTATAACGTAATATAACCTAACCTAACTCATCTAGCCCCTCGCTGGTAATGTTTTACTGAATCCCGGCCGTGTCGGACCGTACCTCTATGTGGAGACATTAGATTCGTCTATAACGTTATATATTCTAACCTAAGGCAACCTCAAACCTGGGATGTAGTATTTTACATCATACATGGCGAGTCGGCTCCTACTTCTCGATGGGAACGTTATATACGTCTATAACGTAATATAACCTAACCTAACCCATCTAGCCCCTCGCTGGTAATGTTTTACTGTATCCCGGCCGTGTCGGACCGTACCTCTACGTGGAGACATTAGATTCGTCTATAACGTTATATATCCTAACCTAAAGCAACCTCACTCCTAGGATGTAATATTTTACAACATTCCTGGCGGGTCGGCCCTTACTTCTCGGTTGGAACATTATATAGGTCCATAACGTAATATAACCTATCCTAACCCTTCGAGCCCCTGGCTGGTAATGTTTTACAGAATCTCGGTCGTGACGGCCCGTACCTCTTCGTGGGAACATTATATACGTCTATAACGTTATATATCCTAACCTAAGGCAACCTAACATCTCAGATGTAGTATTTTACAACATACCTGGCGGGCCGGACCCTAATTCTCGGTGGGAACATTATATACGTCTATAACGTAATATAACCTAACCTAACCCATCTAGCCCCTCGCTGGTAATGTTTTACTGAATCCCGGCCGTGTCGGACCGTACCTCTACGTGGAGACATTAGATTCGTCTATAACGTTATATATCCTAACCTAAGGCAACCTCAAACCTGGGATGTAGTATTTTACAACATACATGGCGAGTCGGCCCCTACTTCTCGATGGGAACGTTATATACGTCTATAACGTAATATAACCTAACCTAACCCATCTAGCCCCTCGCTGGTAATGTTTTACAGAATCCCGGTCGTGTCGCTCCGTGCCTCTCCGTGGGAACATTATATACGTTTATAGTGTTATATATCCTAACGTAAAGCAACATAACATCTCGGATGTAGTATTTTACAACATACCTGGCGGTTCGGCCCCTACTTCTCGGTTGGAACATTATATACGTCTATAACGTAATATGACCTAACCTAACCCATCTAGCCCCTGGCTGGTAATGTTTTACAGAATCCCGGTCGTGACGGCACGTACCTCTTCGTGGGAACATTATATACGTCTATAACATTATATATCCTAACCTAAGGCAACCTCACACCTCGAATGTAGTATTTTACAACATTCCTGGCGGGCCGGCCCCTACTTCTCGGTGGGAGCATTATATACGTCTATAACGTAATATAACCTAACCTAAACCATCGAGCCCCTGGCTGGTAATGTTTTACAGAATACCGGTCGTGACGGCCCGTACCTCTTCGTGGGAACATTATATGCGTGTATAAAGTTATATGTCCTAACGTAAGGCAACCTCACACCTCGGATGTAGTATTTTGTAACATTCCTGGCGGGTCGGCCCCTAACTCTCGGTTGGAACATTATATAGGTCTATAACGTAATATAATCTAATCTAACCCATCTAGCCCCTGGCTGGTAATGTTTTACAGAATTCCGGTCGTGACGGCCCGTACCTCTTCGTGGGTACATTATATGCGTCTATAAAGTTATATGTCCTAACGTAAGGCAACCTCACACCTCGGATGTAGTTTTTTGTAACATTCCTGGCGGGTCGGCCCCTAACTCCCGGTTGGAACATTATATAGGTCTATAACGTAATATAACCTAATCTAACCCACCTAGCCCCTGGCTGGTAATGTTTTACAGAATTCCGGTCGTGACGGCCCGTACCTCTTCGTGGGAACATTATATACGTCTATAACGTTATATATACTAACCTAAGGCAACCTTACACCTCGGATGTAGTATTGTACAACATTCCTGGCGGGTCGGCCCTTACTTCTCGGTTGGAACATTATATAGGTCTATAACGTAATATAACCTATTCTAACCCATCTAGCCCCTGGCTGGTAATGTTTTACAGAATCTCGGTCGTGGCGGCCCGTACCTCTTCGTGGGAACATTATATACGTCTATAACGTTATATATCCTAACCTAAGGCAACCTCAAACCTGGGATGTAGTATTTTACAACATACATGGCGAGTCGGCCCCTACTTCTCGATGGGAACGTTATATACGTCTATAACGTAATATAACCTAACCTAACCCATCTAGCCCCTCGCTGGTAATGTTTTACAGAATCCCGGTCGTGTCGGCCCGTACCTCTCCGTGGGAACATTATATACGTCTATAACGTTATATATCCTAACCTAAGGCAACCTCACTCCTAGGATGTAATATTTTACAACATTCCTGGCGGGTCGGCCCTTACTTCTCGGTTGGAACATTATATAGGTCTATAACGTAATATAACCTATCCTAACCCTTCTAGCCCCTGGCTGGTAATGTTTTACAGAATCTCGGTCGTGACGGCCCGTACCTCTTCGTGGGAACATTATATACGTCTATAACGTTATATATCCTAACCTAAGGCAACCTAACATCTCGGATGTAGTATTTTACAACATACCTGGCGGGCCGGCCCCTTATTCTCGGTGGGAACATTATATACGTCTATAACGTAATATAACCTAACCTAACCCATCTAGCCCCTCGCTGGTAATGTTTTACTGTATCCCGGCCGTTTCGGACCGTACCTCTACGTGGAGACATTAGATTCGTCTATAACGTTATATATCCTAACCTAAAGCAACCTCGCTCCTAGGATGTAATATTTTACAACATTCCTGGCGGGTCGGCCCTTACTTCTCGGTTGGAACATTATATAGGTCCATAACGTAATATAACCTATCCTAACCCTTCTAGCCCCTGGCTGGTAATGTTTTACAGAATCTCGGTCGTGACGGCCCGTACCTCTTCGTGGGAACATTATATACGTCTATAACATTATATATCCTAACCTAAGGCAACCTAACATCTCAGATGTAGTATTTTACAACATACCTGGCGGGCCGGCCCCTAATTCTCGGTGGGAACATTATATACGTCTATAACGTAATATAACCTAACCTAACCCATCTAGCCCCTCGCTGGTAATGTTTTACTGAATCCCGGCCGTGTCGGACCGTACCTCTACGTGGAGACATTAGATTCGTCTATAACGTTATATACCCTAACCTAAGGCAACCTCAAACCTGGGATGTAGTATTTTACAACATACATGGCGAGTCGGCCCCTACTTCTCGATGGGAACGTTATATACGTCTACAACGTAATATAACCTAACCTAACCCATCTAGCCCCTCGCTGGTAATGTTTTACAGAATCCCGGTCGTGTCGCTCCGTGCCTCTCCGTGGGAACATTATATACGTTTATAACGTTATATATCCTAACCTAAAGCAACCTAACATCTCGGATGTAGTATTTTACAACATACCTGGCGGTTCGGCCCCTACTTCTCGGTTGGAACATTATATAGGTCTATAACGTAATATGACCTAACCTAACCCATCTAGCCCCTGGCTGGTAATGTTTTACAGAATCCCGGTCGTGACGGCACGTACCTCTTCGTGGGAACATTATATACGTCTATAACATTATATATCCTAACCTAAGGCAACCTCACACCTCGAATGTAGTATTTTACAACATTCCTGGCGGGCCGGCCCCTACTTCTCGGTGGGAACATTATATACGTCTATAACGTAATATAACCTAACCTAAACCATCTAGCCCCTGGCTGGTAATGTTTTACAGAATACCGGTCGTGACGGCCCGTACCTCTTCGTGGGAACATTATATGCGTCTATAAAGTTATATGTCCTAACGTAAGGCAACCTCACACCTCGGATGTAGTATTTTGTAACATTCCTGGCGGGTCGGCCCCTAACTCTCGGTTGGAACATTATATAGGCCTATAACGTAATATAATCTAATCTAACCCATCTAGCCCCTGGCTGGTAATGTTTTACAGAATTCCGGTCGTGACGGCCCGTACCTCTTCGTGGGAACATTATATGCGTCTATAAAGTTATATGTCCTAACGTAAGGCAACCTCACACCTCGGATGTAGTATTTTGTAACATTCCTGGCGGGTCTGCCCCTAACTCTCGGTTGGAACATTATATAGGTCTATAACGTAATATAACCTAATCTAACCCATCTAGCCCCTGGCTGGTAATGTTTTACAGAATTCCGGTCGTGACGGCCCGTACCTCTTCGTGGGAACATTATATACGTCTATAACGTTATATATACTAACCTAAGGCAACCTTACACCTCGGATGTAGTATTGTACAACATTCCTGGCGGGTCGGCCCTTACTTCTCGGTTGGAACATTATATAGGTCTATAACGTAATATAACCTATCCTAACCCATCTAGCCCCTGGCTGGTAATGTTTTACAGAATCTCGGTCGTGGCGGCCCGTACCTCTTCGTGGGAACATTATATACGTCTATAACGTTATATATCCTAACCTAAGGCAACCTCAAACCTGGGATGTAGTATTTTGCAACATACATGGCGAGTCGGCCCCTACTTCTCGATGGGAACGTTATATACGTCTATAACGTAACATAACCTAACCTAACCCATATAGCCCCTCGCTGGTAATGTTTTACAGAATCCCGGTCGTGGCGGCCCGTACCTCTTCGTGGGAACATTATATACGTCTATAACGTTATATATACTAACCTAAGGCAACCTTACACCTCGGATGTAGTATTGTACAACATTCCTGGCGGGTCGGCCCTTACTTCTCGGTTAGAACATTATATAGGTCTATAACGTAATATAACCTATCCTAACCCTTCTAGCCCCTGGCTGGTAATGTTTTACAGAATCTCGGTCGTGACGGCCCGTACCTCTTCGTGGGAACATTATATACGTCTATAACGTTATATATCCTAACCTAAGGCAACCTAACATCTCGGATGTAGTATTTTACAACATACCTGGCGGGCCGGCCCCTTATTCTAGGTGGGAACATTATACTCGTCTATAACGTAATATAACCTAACCTAACCCATCTAGCCCCTCGCTGGTAATGTTTTACTGAATCCCGGCCCTGTCGGACCGTACCTCTACGTGGATACATTAGATTCGTCTATAACGTTACATATTCTAACCTAAGGCAACCTCAAACCTGGGATGTAGTATTTTACATCATACATGGCGAGTCGGCTCCTACTTCTCGATGGGAACGTTATATACGTCTATAACGTAATATAACCTAACCTAACCCATCTAGCCCCTCGCTGGTAATGTTTTACTGTATCCCGGCCGTGTCGGACCGTACCTCTACGTGGAAACATTAGATTCGTCTATAACGTTATATACCCTAACCTAAGGCAACCTCAAACCTGGGATGTAGTATTTTACAACATACATGGCGAGTCGGCCCCTACTTCTCGATGGGAACGTTATATACGTCTATAACGTAATATAACCTAACCTAACCCATCTAGCCCCTCGCTGGTAATGTTTTACAGAATCCCGGTCGTGTCGCTCCGTGCCTCTCCGTGGGAACATTATATACGTTTATAACGTTATATATCCTAACCTAAAGCAACCTCACACCTCGAATGTAGTATTTTACAACATTCCTGGCGGGCCGGCCCCTACTTCTCGGTGGGAACATTATATACGTCTGTAACGTAATATAACCTAACCTAAACCATCTAGCCCCTGGCTGGTAATGTTTTACAGAATACCGGTCGTGACGGCCCGTACCTCTTCGTGGGAACATTATATGCGTCTATAAAGTTATATGTCCTAACGTAAGGCAACCTCACACCTCGGATGTAGTATTTTGTAACATTCCTGGCGGGTCGGCCCCTAACTCTCGGTTGGAACATTATATAGGCCTATAACGTAATATAATCTAATCTAACCCATCTAGCCCCTGGCTGGTAATGTTTTACAGAATTCCGGTCGTGACGGCCCGTACCTCTTCGTGGGAACATTATATGCGTCTATAAAGTTATATGTCCTAACGTAAGGCAACCTCACACCTCGGATGTAGTATTTTGTAACATTCCTGGCGGGTCTGCCCCTAACTCTCGGTTGGAACATTATATAGGTCTATAACGTAATATAACCTATCCTAACCCATCTAGCCCCTGGCTGGTAATGTTTTACAGAATCTCGGTCGTGGCGGCCCGTACCTCTTCGTGGGAACATTATATACGTCTATAACGTTATATATCCTAACCTAAGGCAACCTCAAACCTGGGATGTAGTATTTTACAACATACATGGCGAGTCGGCCCCTACTTCTCGATGGGAACGTTATATACGTCTATAACGTAATATAACCTAACCTAACCCATCTAGCCCCTCGCTGGTAATGTTTTACAGAATCCCGGTCGTGTCGGCCCGTACCTCTCCGTGGAAACATTATATACGTCTATAACGTTATATATCCTAACCTAAAGCAACCTCACTCCTAGGATGTAATATTTTACAACATTCCTGGCGGGTCGGCCCTTACTTCTCGGTTGGAACATTATATAGGTCCATAACGTAATATAACCTATCCTAACCCTTCTAGCCCCTGGCTGGTAATGTTTTACAGAATCTCGGTCGTGACGGCCCGTACCTCTTCGTGGGAACATTATATACGTCTATAACGTTATATATCCTAACCTAAGGCAACCTAACATCTCGGATGTAGTATTTTACAACATACCTGGCGGGCCGGCCCCTTATTCTCGGTGGGAACATTATATACGTCTATAACGTAATATAACCTAACCTAACCCATCTAGCCCCTCGCTGGTAATGTTTTACTGTATCCCGGCCGTTTCGGACCGTACCTCTACGTGGAGACATTAGATTCGTCTATAACGTTATATATCCTAACCTAAAGCAACCTCGCTCCTAGGATGTAATATTTTACAACATTCCTGGCGGGTCGGCCCTTACTTCTCGGTTGGAACATTATATAGGTCCATAACGTAATATAACCTATCCTAACCCTTCTAGCCCCTGGCTGGTAATGTTTTACAGAATCTCGGTCGTGACGGCCCGTACCTCTTCGTGGGAACATTATATACGTCTATAACATTATATATCCTAACCTAAGGCAACCTAACATCTCAGATGTAGTATTTTACAACATAACTGGCGGGCCGGCCCCTAATTCTCGGTGGGAACATTATATACGTCTATGACGTAATATAACCTAACCTAACCCATCTAGCCCCTCGCTGGTAATGTTTTACTGAATCCCGGCCGTGTCGGACCGTACCTCTACGTGGAGACATTAGATTCGTCTATAACGTTATATACCCTAACCTAAGGCAACCTCAAACCTGGGATGTAGTATTTTACAACATACATGGCGAGTCGGCCCCTACTTCTCGATGGGAACGTTATATACGTCTATAACGTAATATAACCTAACCTAACCCATATAGCCCCTCGCTGGTAATGTTTTACAGAATCCCGGTCGTGTCGCTCCGTGCCTCTCCGTGGGAACATTATATACGTTTATAACGTTATATATCCTAACCTAAAGCAACCTAACATCTCGGATGTAGTATTTTACAACATACCTGGCGGTTCGGCCCCTACTTCTCGGTTGGAACATTATATAGGTCTATAACGTAATATGACCTAACCTAACCCATCTAGCCCCTGGCTGGTAATGTTTTACAGAATCCCGGTCGTGACGGCACGTACCTCTTCGTGGGAACATTATATACGTCTATAACATTATATATCCTAACCTAAGGCAACCTCACACCTCGAATGTAGTATTTTACAACATTCCTGGCGGGCCGGCCCCTACTTCTCGGTGGGAACATTATATACGTCTATAACGTAATATAACCTAACCTAAACCATCTAGCCCCTGGCTGGTAATGTTTTACAGAATACCGGTCGTGACGGCCCGTACCTCTTCGTGGGAACATTATATACGTCTATAACGTTATATATACTAACCTAAGGCAACCTTACACCTCGGATGTAGTATTGTACAACATTCCTGGCGGGTCGGCCCTTACTTCTCGGTTGGAACATTATATAGGTCTATAACGTAATATAACCTATCCTAACCCATCTAGCCCCTGGCTGGTAATGTTTTACAGAATCTCGGTCGTGGCGGCCCGTACCTCTTCGTGGGAACATTATATACGTCTATAACGTTATATATCCTAACCTAAGGCAACCTCAAACCTGGGATGTAGTATTTTGCAACATACATGGCGAGTCGGCCCCTACTTCTCGATGGGAACGTTATATACGTCTATAACGTAACATAACCTAACCTAACCCATATAGCCCCTCGCTGGTAATGTTTTACAGAATCCCGGTCGTGGCGGCCCGTACCTCTTCGTGGGAACATTATATACGTCTATAACGTTATATATACTAACCTAAGGCAACCTTACACCTCGGATGTAGTATTGTACAACATTCCTGGCGGGTCGGCCCTTACTTCTCGGTTGGAACATTATATAGGTCTATAACGTAATATAACCTATCCTAACCCTTCTAGCCCCTGGCTGGTAATGTTTTACAGAATCTCGGTCGTGACGGCCCGTACCTCTTCGTGGGAACATTATATACGTCTATAACGTTATATATCCTAACCTAAGGCAACCTAACATCTCGGATGTAGTATTTTACAACATACCTGGCGGGCCGGCCCCTTATTCTCGGTGGGAACATTATACTCGTCTATAACGTAATATAACCTAACCTAACCCATCTAGCCCCTCGCTGGTAATGTTTTACTGAATCCCGGCCCTGTCGGACCGTACCTCTACGTGGAGACATTAGATTCGTCTATAACGTTACATATTCTAACCTAAGGCAATCTCAAACCTGGGATGTAGTATTTTACATCATACATGGCGAGTCGGCTCCTACTTCTCGATGGGAACGTTATATACGTCTATAACGTAATATAACCTAACCTAACCCATCTAGCCCCTCGCTGGTAATGTTTTACTGTATCCCGGCCGTGTCGGACCGTACCTCTACGTGGAAACATTAGATTCGTCTATAACGTTATATACCCTAACCTAAGGCAACCTCAAACCTGGGATGTAGTATTTTACAACATACATGGCGAGTCGGCCCCTACTTCTCGATGGGAACGTTATATACGTCTATAACGTAATATAACCTAACCTAACCCATCTAGCCCCTCGCTGGTAATGTTTTACAGAATCCCGGTCGTGTCGCTCCGTGCCTCTCCGTGGGAACATTATATACGTTTATAACGTTATATATCCTAACCTAAAGCAACCTCACACCTCGAATGTAGTATTTTACAACATTCCTGGCGGGCCGGCCCCTACTTCTCGGTGGGAACATTATATACGTCTGTAACGTAATATAACCTAACCTAAACCATCTAGCCCCTGGCTGGTAATGTTTTACAGAATACCGGTCGTGACGGCCCGTACCTCTTCGTGGGAACATTATATGCGTCTATAAAGTTATATGTCCTAACGTAAGGCAACCTCACACCTCGGATGTAGTATTTTGTAACATTCCTGGCGGGTCGGCCCCTAACTCTCGGTTGGAACATTATATAGGCCTATAACGTAATATAATCTAATCTAACCCATCTAGCCCCTGGCTGGTAATGTTTTACAGAATTCCGGTCGTGACGGCCCGTACCTCTTCGTGGGAACATTATATGCGTCTATAAAGTTATATGTCCTAACGTAAGGCAACCTCACACCTCGGATGTAGTATTTTGTAACATTCCTGGCGGGTCTGCCCCTAACTCTCGGTTGGAACATTATATAGGTCTATAACGTAATATAACCTATCCTAACCCATCTAGCCCCTGGCTGGTAATGTTTTACAGAATCTCGGTCGTGGCGGCCCGTACCTCTTCGTGGGAACATTATATACGTCTATAACGTTATATATCCTAACCTAAGGCAACCTCAAACCTGGGATGTAGTATTTTACAACATACATGGCGAGTCGGCCCCTACTTCTCGATGGGAACGTTATATACGTCTATAACGTAATATAACCTAACCTAACCCATCTAGCCCCTCGCTGGTAATGTTTTACAGAATCCCGGTCGTGTCGGCCCGTACCTCTCCGTGGAAACATTATATACGTCTATAACGTTATATATCCTAACCTAAAGCAACCTCACTCCTAGGATGTAATATTTTACAACATTCCTGGCGGGTCGGCCCTTACTTCTCGGTTGGAACATTATATAGGTCCATAACGTAATATAACCTATCCTAACCCTTCTAGCCCCTGGCTGGTAATGTTTTACAGAATCTCGGTCGTGACGGCCCGTACCTCTTCGTGGGAACATTATATACGTCTATAACGTTATATATCCTAACCTAAGGCAACCTAACATCTCGGATGTAGTATTTTACAACATACCTGGCGGGCCGGCCCCTTATTCTCGGTGGGAACATTATATACGTCTATAACGTAATATAACCTAACCTAACCCATCTAGCCCCTCGCTGGTAATGTTTTACTGTATCCCGGCCGTTTCGGACCGTACCTCTACGTGGAGACATTAGATTCGTCTATAACGTTATATATCCTAACCTAAAGCAACCTCGCTCCTAGGATGTAATATTTTACAACATTCCTGGCGGGTCGGCCCTTACTTCTCGGTTGGAACATTATATAGGTCTATAACGTAATATAACCTATCCTAACCCTTCTAGCACCTGGCTGGTAATGTTTTACAGAATCTCGGTCGTGACGGCCCGTACCTCTTCGTGGGAACATTATATACGTCTATAACATTATATATCCTAACCTAAGGCAACCTAACATCTCAGATGTAGTATTTTACAACATAACTGGCGGGCCGGCCCCTAATTCTCGGTGGGAACATTATATACGTCTATGACGTAATATAACCTAACCTAACCCATCTAGCCCCTCGCTGGTAATGTTTTACTGAATCCCGGCCGTGTCGGACCGTACCTCTACGTGGAGACATTAGATTCGTCTATAACGTTATATACCCTAACCTAAGGCAACCTCAAACCTGGGATGTAGTATTTTACAACATACATGGCGAGTCGGCCCCTACTTCTCGATGGGAACGTTATATACGTCTATAACGTAATATAACCTAACCTAACCCATCTAGCCCCTCGCTGGTAATGTTTTACAGAATCCCGGTCGTGTCGCTCCGTGCCTCTCCGTGGGAACATTATATACGTTTATAACGTTATATATCCTAACCTAAAGCAACCTAACATCTCGGATGTAGTATTTTACAACATACCTGGCGGTTCGGCCCCTACTTCTCGGTTGGAACATTATATAGGTCTATAACGTAATATGACCTAACCTAACCCATCTAGCCCCTGGCTGGTAATGTTTTACAGAATCCCGGTCGTGACGGCACGTACCTCTTCGTGGGAACATTATATACGTCTATAACATTATATATCCTAACCTAAGGCAACCTCACACCTCGAATGTAGTATTTTACAACATTCCTGGCGGGCCGGCCCCTACTTCTCGGTGGGAACATTATATACGTCTATAACGTAATATAACCTAACCTAAACCATCTAGCCCCTGGCTGGTAATGTTTTACAGAATACCGGTCGTGACGGCCCGTACCTCTTCGTGGGAACATTATATGCGTCTATAAAGTTATATGTCCTAACGTAAGGCAACCTCACACCTCGGATGTAGTATTTTGTAACATTCCTGGCGGGT
Organism: Xylocopa violacea; assembly: GCA_963969225.1. Lineage (NCBI taxonomy): Eukaryota > Metazoa > Arthropoda > Insecta > Hymenoptera > Apidae > Xylocopa > Xylocopa violacea. Next base: position 3,079,782 of record CAXAJV010000789.1, read on the forward strand.
CGGCCCCTAACTCTCGGTTGGAACATTATATAGGCCTATAACGTAATATAATCTAATCTAACCCATCTAGCCCCTGGCTGGTAATGTTTTACAGAATTCCGGTCGTGACGGCCCGTACCTCTTCGTGGGAACATTATATGCGTCTCTAAAGTTATATGTCCTAACGTAAGGCAACCTCACACCTCGGATGTAGTATTTTGTAACATTCCTGGCGGGTCTGCCCCTAACTCTCGGTTGGAACATTATATAGGTCTATAACGTAATATAACCTAATCTAACCCATCTAGCCCCTGGCTGGTAATGTTTTACAGAATTCCGGTCGTGACGGCCCGTACCTCTTCGTGGGAACATTATATACGTGTATAACGTTATAAATACTAACCTAAGGCAACCTTACACCTCGGATGTAGTATTGTACAACATTCCTGGCGGGTCGGCCCTTACTTCTCGGTTGGAACATTATATAGGTCTATAACGTAATATAACCTATCCTAACCCATCTAGCCCCTGGCTGGTAATGTTTTACAGAATCTCGGTCGTGGCGGCCCGTACCTCTTCGTGGGAACATTATATACGTCTATGACGTTATATATCCTAACCTAAGGCAACCTCAAACCTGGGATGTAGTATTTTACATCATACATGGCGAGTCGGCTCCTACTTCTCGATGGGAACGTTATATACGTCTATAACGTAATATAACCTAACCTAACCCATCTAGCCCCTCGCTGGTAATGTTTTACAGAATCCCGGTCGTGGCGGCCCGTACCTCTTCGTGGGAACATTATATACGTCTATAACGTTATATATACTAACCTAAGGCAACCTTACACCTCGGATGTAGTATTGTACAACATTCCTGGAGGGTCGGCCCTTACTTCTCGGTTGGAACATTATATAGGTCTATAACGTAATATAACCTATCCTAACCCTTCTAGCCCCTGGCTGGTAATGTTTTACAGAATCTCGGTCGTGACGGCCCGTACCTCTTCGTGGGAACATTATATACGTCTATAACGTTATATATCCTAACCTAAGGCAACCTAACATCTCGGATGTAGTATTTTACAACATACCTGGCGGGCCGGCCCCTTATTCTCGGTGGGAACATTATACTCGTCTATAACGTAATATAACCTAACCTAACCCATCTAGCCCCTCGCTGGTAATGTTTTACTGAATCCGGGCCCTGTCGGACCGTACCTCTACGTGGAGACATTAGATTCGTCTATAACGTTATATATTCTAACCTAAGGCAACCTCAAACCTGGGATGTAGTATTTTACATCATACATGGCGAGTCGGCTCCTACTTCTCGATGGGAACGTTATATACGTCTATAACGTAATATAACCTAACCTAACCCATCTAGCCCCTCGCTGGTAATGTTTTACTGTATCCCGGCCGTGTCGGACCGTACCTCTACGTGGAGACATTAGATTCGTCTATAACGTTATATATCCTAACCTAAAGCAACCTCACTCCTAGGATGTAATATTTTACAACATTCCTGGCGGGTCGGCCCTTACTTCTCGGTTGGAACATTATATAGGTCCATAACGTAATATAACCTATCCTAACCCTTCTAGCCCCTGGCTGGTAATGTTTTACAGAATCTCGGTCGTGACGGCCCGTACCCCTTCGTGGGAACATTATATACGTCTATAACGTTATATATCCTAACCTAAGGCAACCTAACATCTCAGATGTAGTATTTTACAACATACCTGGCGGGCCGGCCCCTAGTTCTCGGTGGGAACATTATATACGTCTATAACGTAATATAACCTAACCTAACCCATCTAGCCCCTCGCTGGTAATGTTTTACTGAATCCCGGCCGTGTCGGAACGTACCTCTACGTGGAGACATTAGATTCGTCTATAACGTTATATATCCTAACCTAAGGCAACCTCAAACCTGGGATGTAGTATTTTACAACATACATGGCGAGTCGGCCCCTACTTCTCGATGGGAACGTTATATACGTCTATAACGTAATATAACCTAACCTAACCCATCTAGCCCCTCGCTGGTAATGTTTTACAGAATCCCGGTCGTGTCGGCCCGTACCTCTCCGTGGGAACATTATATACGTCTATAACGTTATATATCCTAACCTAAGGCAACCTCAAACCTGGGATGTAGTATTTTGCAACATACATGGCGAGTCGGCCCCTACTTCTCGATGGGAACGTTATATACGTCTATAACGTAACATAACCTAACCTAACCCATATAGCCCCTCGCTGGTAATGTTTTACAGAATCCCGGTCGTGGCGGCCCGTACCTCTTCGTGGGAACATTATATACGTCTATAACGTTATATATACTAACCTAAGGCAACCTTACACCTCGGATGTAGTATTGTACAACATTCCTGGCGGGTCGGCCCTTACTTCTCGGTTGGAACATTATATAGGTCTATAACGTAATATAACCTATCCTAACCCTTCTAGCCCCTGGCTGGTAATGTTTTACAGAATCTCGGTCGTGACGGCCCGTACCTCTTCGTGGGAACATTATATACGTCTATAACGTTATATATCCTAACCTAAGGCAACCTAACATCTCGGATGTAGTATTTTACAACATACCTGGCGGGCCGGCCCCTTATTCTCGGTGGGAACATTATACTCGTCTATAACGTAATATAACCTAACCTAACCCATCTAGCCCCTCGCTGGTAATGTTTTACTGAATCCCGGCCCTGTCGGACCGTACCTCTACGTGGAGACATTAGATTCGTCTATAACGTTACATATTCTAACCTAAGGCAATCTCAAACCTGGGATGTAGTATTTTACATCATACATGGCGAGTCGGCTCCTACTTCTCGATGGGAACGTTATATACGTCTATAACGTAATATAACCTAACCTAACCCATCTAGCCCCTCGCTGGTAATGTTTTACTGTATCCCGGCCGTGTCGGACCGTACCTCTACGTGGAAACATTAGATTCGTCTATAACGTTATATACCCTAACCTAAGGCAACCTCAAACCTGGGATGTAGTATTTTAGAACATACATGGCGAGTCGGCCCCTACTTCTCGATGGGAACGTTATATACGTCTATAACGTAATATAACCTAACCTAACCCATCTAGCCCCTCGCTGGTAATGTTTTACAGAATCCCGGTCGTGTCGCTCCGTGCCTCTCCGTGGGAACATTATATACGTTTATAACGTTATATATCCTAACCTAAAGCAACCTCACATCTCGAATGTAGTATTTTACAACATTCCTGGCGGGCCGGCCCCTACTTCTCGGTGGGAACATTATATACGTCTATAACGTAATATAACCTAACCTAAACCATCTAGCCCCTGGCTGGTAATGTTTTACAGAATACCGGTCGTGACGGCCCGTACCTCTTCGTGGGAACATTATATGCGTCTATAAAGTTATATGTCCTAACGTAAGGCAACCTCACACCTCGGATGTAGTATTTTGTAACATTCCTGGCGGGTCGGCCCCTAACTCTCGGTTGGAACATTATATAGGCCTATAACGTAATATAATCTAATCTAACCCATCTAGCCCCTGGCTGGTAATGTTTTACAGAATTCCGGTCGTGACGGCCCGTACCTCTTCGTGGGAACATTATATGCGTCTATAAAGTTATATGTCCTAACGTAAGGCAACCTCACACCTCGGATGTAGTATTTTGTAACATTCCTGGCGGGTCTGCCCCTAACTCTCGGTTGGAACATTATATAGGTCTATAACGTAATATAACCTATCCTAACCCATCTAGCCCCTGGCTGGTAATGTTTTACAGAATCTCGGTCGTGGCGGCCCGTACCTCTTCGTGGGAACATTATATACGTCTATAACGTTATATATCCTAACCTAAGGCAACCTCAAACCTGGGATGTAGTATTTTACAACATACATGGCGAGTCGGCCCCTACTTCTCGATGGGAACGTTATATACGTCTATAACGTAATATAACCTAACCTAACCCATCTAGCCCCTCGCTGGTAATGTTTTACAGAATCCCGGTCGTGTCGGCCCGTACCTCTCCGTGGAAACATTATATACGTCTATAACGTTATATATCCTAACCTAAAGCAACCTCACTCCTAGGATGTAATATTTTACAACATTCCTGGCGGGTCGGCCCTTACTTCTCGGTTGGAACATTATATAGGTCCATAACGTAATATAACCTATCCTAACCCTTCTAGCCCCTGGCTGGTAATGTTTTACAGAATCTCGGTCGTGACGGCCCGTACCTCTTCGTGGGAACATTATATACGTCTATAACGTTATATATCCTAACCTAAGGCAACCTAACATCTCGGATGTAGTATTTTACAACATACCTGGCGGGCCGGCCCCTTATTCTCGGTGGGAACATTATATACGTCTATAACGTAATATAACCTAACCTAACCCATCTAGCCCCTCGCTGGTAATGTTTTACTGTATCCCGGCCGTTTCGGACCGTACCTCTACGTGGAGACATTAGATTCGTCTATAACGTTATATATCCTAACCTAAAGCAACCTCGCTCCTAGGATGTAATATTTTACAACATTCCTGGCGGGTCGGCCCTTACTTCTCGGTTGGAACATTATATAGGTCCATAACGTAATATAACCTATCCTAACCCTTCTAGCCCCTGGCTGGTAATGTTTTACAGAATCTCGGTCGTGACGGCCCGTACCTCTTCGTGGGAACATTATATACGTCTATAACATTATATATCCTAACCTAAGGCAACCTAACATCTCAGATGTAGTATTTTACAACATAACTGGCGGGCCGGCCCCTAATTCTCGGTGGGAACATTATATACGTCTATGACGTAATATAACCTAACCTAACCCATCTAGCCCCTCGCTGGTAATGTTTTACTGAATCCCGGCCGTGTCGGACCGTACCTCTACGTGGAGACATTAGATTCGTCTATAACGTTATATACCCTAACCTAAGGCAACCTCAAACCTGGGATGTAGTATTTTACAACATACATGGCGAGTCGGCCCCTACTTCTCGATGGGAACGTTATATACGTCTATAACGTAATATAACCTAACCTAACCCATCTAGCCCCTCGCTGGTAATGTTTTACAGAATCCCGGTCGTGTCGCTCCGTGCCTCTCCGTGGGAACATTATATACGTTTATAACGTTATATATCCTAACCTAAAGCAACCTAACATCTCGGATGTAGTATTTTACAACATACCTGGCGGTTCGGCCCCTACTTCTCGGTTGGAACATTATATAGGTCTATAACGTAATATGACCTAACCTAACCCATCTAGCCCCTGGCTGGTAATGTTTTACAGAATCCCGGTCGTGACGGCACGTACCTCTTCGTGGGAACATTATATACGTCTATAACATTATATATCCTAACCTAAGGCAACCTCACACCTCGAATGTAGTATTTTACAACATTCCTGGCGGGCCGGCCCCTACTTCTCGGTGGGAACATTATATACGTCTATAACGTAATATAACCTAACCTAAACCATCTAGCCCCTGGCTGGTAATGTTTTACAGAATACCGGTCGTGACGGCCCGTACCTCTTCGTGGGAACATTATATGCGTCTATAAAGTTATATGTCCTAACGTAAGGCAACCTCACACCTCGGATGTAGTATTTTGTAACATTCCTGGCGGGTCGGCCCCTAACTCTCGGTTGGAACATTATATAGGCCTATAACGTAATATAATCTAATCTAACCCATCTAGCCCCTGGCTGGTAATGTTTTACAGAATTCCGGTCGTGACGGCCCGTACCTCTTCGTGGGAACATTATATGCGTCTCTAAAGTTATATGTCCTAACGTAAGGCAACCTCACACCTCGGATGTAGTATTTTGTAACATTCCTGGCGGGTCTGCCCCTAACTCTCGGTTGGAACATTATATAGGTCTATAACGTAATATAACCTAATCTAACCCATCTAGCCCCTGGCTGGTAATGTTTTACAGAATTCCGGTCGTGACGGCCCGTACCTCTTCGTGGGAACATTATATACGTGTATAACGTTATATATACTAACCTAAGGCAACCTTACACCTCGGATGTAGTATTGTACAACATTCCTGGCGGGTCGGCCCTTACTTCTCGGTTGGAACATTATATAGGTCTATAACGTAATATAACCTATCCTAACCCATCTAGCCCCTGGCTGGTAATGTTTTACAGAATCTCGGTCGTGGCGGCCCGTACCTCTTCGTGGGAACATTATATACGTCTATGACGTTATATATCCTAACCTAAGGCAACCTCAAACCTGGGATGTAGTATTTTACATCATACATGGCGAGTCGGCTCCTACTTCTCGATGGGAACGTTATATACGTCTATAACGTAATATAACCTAACCTAACCCATCTAGCCCCTCGCTGGTAATGTTTTACAGAATCCCGGTCGTGGCGGCCCGTACCTCTTCGTGGGAACATTATATACGTCTATAACGTTATATATACTAACCTAAGGCAACCTTACACCTCGGATGTAGTATTGTACAACATTCCTGGAGGGTCGGCCCTTACTTCTCGGTTGGAACATTATATAGGTCTATAACGTAATATAACCTATCCTAACCCTTCTAGCCCCTGGCTGGTAATGTTTTACAGAATCTCGGTCGTGACGGCCCGTACCTCTTCGTGGGAACATTATATACGTCTATAACGTTATATATCCTAACCTAAGGCAACCTAACATCTCGGATGTAGTATTTTACAACATACCTGGCGGGCCGGCCCCTTATTCTCGGTGGGAACATTATACTCGTCTATAACGTAATATAACCTAACCTAACCCATCTAGCCCCTCGCTGGTAATGTTTTACTGAATCCCGGCCCTGTCGGACCGTACCTCTACGTGGAGACATTAGATTCGTCTATAACGTTATATATTCTAACCTAAGGCAACCTCAAACCTGGGATGTAGTATTTTACATCATACATGGCGAGTCGGCTCCTACTTCTCGATGGGAACGTTATATACGTCTATAACGTAATATAACCTAACCTAACCCATCTAGCCCCTCGCTGGTAATGTTTTACTGTATCCCGGCCGTGTCGGACCGTACCTCTACGTGGAGACATTAGATTCGTCTATAACGTTATATATCCTAACCTAAAGCAACCTCACTCCTAGGATGTAATATTTTACAACATTCCTGGCGGGTCGGCCCTTACTTCTCGGTTGGAACATTATATAGGTCCATAACGTAATATAACCTATCCTAACCCTTCTAGCCCCTGGCTGGTAATGTTTTACAGAATCTCGGTCGTGACGGCCCGTACCCCTTCGTGGGAACATTATATACGTCTATAACGTTATATATCCTAACCTAAGGCAACCTAACATCTCAGATGTAGTATTTTACAACATACCTGGCGGGCCGGCCCCTAGTTCTCGGTGGGAACATTATATACGTCTATAACGTAATATAACCTAACCTAACCCATCTAGCCCCTCGCTGGTAATGTTTTACTGAATCCCGGCCGTGTCGGAACGTACCTCTACGTGGAGACATTAGATTCGTCTATAACGTTATATATCCTAACCTACGGCAACCTCAAACCTGGGATGTAGTATTTTACAACATACATGGCGAGTCGGCCCCTACTTCTCGATGGGAACGTTATATACGTCTATAACGTAATATAACCTAACCTAACCCATCTAGCCCCTCGCTGGTAATGTTTTACAGAATCCCGGTCGTGTCGGCCCGTACCTCTCCGTGGGAACATTATATACGTCTATAACGTTATATATCCTAACCTAAGGCAACCTCACTCCTAGGATGTAATATTTTACAACATTCCTGGCGGGCCGGCCCCTACTTCTCGGTGGGAACATTATATACGTCTATAACGTAATATAACCTAATCTAACCCATCTAGCCCCTGGCTGGTAATGTTTTACAGAATTCCGGTCGTGACGGCCCGTACCTCTTCGTGGGAACATTATATACGTCTATAACGTTATATATACTAACCTAAGGCAACCTTACACCTCGGATGTAGTATTGTACAACATTCCTGGCGGGTCGGCCCTTACTTCTCGGTTGGAACATTATATAGGTCTATAACGTAATATAACCTATCCTAACCCTTCTAGCCCCTGGCTGGTAATGTTTTACAGAATCTCGGTCGTGACGGCCCGTACCTCTTCGTGGGAACATTATATACGTCTATAACGTTATATATCCTAACCTAAGGCAACCTAACATCTCGGATGTAGTATTTTACAACATACCTGGCGGGCCAGCCCCTTATTCTCGGTGGGAACATTATATTCGTCTATAACGTAATATAACCTAACCTAACCCATCTAACCCCTCGCTGGTAATGTTTTACTGAATCTCGGCCGTGTCGGACCGTACCTCTACGTGGAGACATTAGATTCGTCTATAACGTTATATATCCTAACCTAAGGCAACCCCAAACCTGGGATGTAGTATTTTACAACATACATGGCGAGTCGGCCCCTACTTCTCGGTTGGAACATTATATAGGTCTATAACGTAATATGACCTAACCTAACCCATCTAGCCCCTGGCTGGTAATGTTTTACAGAATCCCGGTCGTGACGGCACGTACCTCTTCGTGGGAACATTATATACGTCTATAACATTATATATCCTAACCTAAGGCAACCTCACACCTCGAATGTAGTATTTTACAACATTCCTGGCGGGCCGGCCCCTACTTCTCGGTGGGACCATTATATACGTCTATAACGTAATATAACCTAACCTAAACCATCTAGCCCCTGGCTGGTAATGTTTTACAGAATACCGGTCGTGACGGCCCGTACCTCTTCGTGGGAACATTATATGCGTCTATAAAGTTATATGTCCTAACGTAAGGCAACCTCACACCTCGGATGTAGTATTTTGTAACATTCCTGGCGGGTCGGCCCCTAACTCTCGGTTGGAACATTATATAGGTCTATAACGTAATATAATCTAATCTAACCCATCTAGCCCCTGGCTGGTAATGTTTTACAGAATTCCGGTCGTGACGGCCCGTACCTCTTCGTGGGAACATTATATGCGTCTATAAAGTTATATGTCCTAACGTAAGGCAACCTCACACCTCGGATGTAGTATTTTGTAACATTCCTGGCGGGTCGGCCCCTAACTCTCGGTTGGAACATTATATAGGTCTATAACGTAATATAACCTAATCTAACCCATCTAGCCCCTCGCTGGTAATGTTTTACAGAATTACGGTCGTGACGGCCCGTACCTCTTCGTGGGAACATTATATACGTCTATAACGTTATATATACTAACCTAAGGCAACCTTACACCTCAGATGTAGTATTGTACAACATTCCTGGCGGGTCCGCCCTTACTTCTCGGTTGGAACATTATATAGGTCTATAACGTAATATAACCTATCCTAACCCATCTAGCCCCTGGCTGGTAATGTTTTACAGAATCTCGGTCGTGGCGGCCCGTACCTCTTCGTGGGAACATTATATACGTCTATGACGTTATATATCCTAACCTAAGGCAACCTCAAACCTGGGATGTAGTATTTTACAACATACATGGCGAGTCGGCCGCTACTTCTCGATGGGAACGTTATATACGTCTATAACGTAATATAACCTAACCTAACCCATCTAGCCCCTCGCTGGTAATGTTTTACACAATCCCGGTCGTGTCGGCCCGTACCTCTCCGTGGGAACAATATATACGTCTATAACGTTATATATCCTAACCTAAGGCAACCTCACTCCTAGGATGTAATATTTTACAACATTCCTGGCGGGCCGGCCCCTACTTCTCGGTGGGAACATTATATACGTCTATAACGTAATATAACCTAACCTAAACCATCTAGCCCCTGGCTGGTAATGTTTTACAGAATACCGGTCGTGACGGCCCGTACCTCTTCGTGGGAACATTATATGCGTCTATAAAGTTATATGTCCTAACGTATGGCAACCTCACACCTCGGATGTAGTATTTTGTAACATTCCTGGCGGGTCGGCCCCTAACTCTCGGTTGGAACATTATATAGGTCTATAACGTAATATAATCTAATCTAACCCATCTAGCCCCTGGCTGGTAATGTTTTACAGAATTCCGGTCGTGACGGACCGTACCTCTTCGTGGGAACATTATATGCGTCTATAAAGTTATATGTCCTAACGTAAGGCAACCTCACACCTCGGATGTAGTATTTTGTAACATTCCTGGCGGTTCGGCCCCTAACTCTCGGTTGGAACATTATATATGTCTATAACGTAATATAACCTAATCTAATCCATCTAGCCCCTGGCTGGTAATGTTTTACAGAATTCCGGTCGTGACGGCCCGTACCTCTTCGTGGGAACATTATATACGTCTATAACGTTATATATACTAACCTAAGGCAACCTTACACCTCAGATGTACTATTGTACAACATTCCTGGCGGGTCCGCCCTTAATTCTCGGTTGGAACATTATATAGGTCTATAACGTAATATAACCTAACCTAACCCATCTAGCCCCTGGCTGGTAATGTTTTACAGAATCCCGGTCGCGGCGGCCCGTACCTCTTCGTGGGAACATTATATACGTCTATAACGTTATATATCCTAACCTAAGGCAACCTCACACCTCGGATGTAGTATTGTACAACATTCCTGGCGGGTCGGCCCCTAATTCTCGGTGGGAACATTATATACGTCTATAACGTAATATAACCTAATCTAACCCATCTAGCCCCTCGCTGGTAATGTTTTACACAATCCCGGTCGTGTCGGCCCGTACCTCTACGTGGAGACATTAGATTCGTCTATAACGTTATATATCCTAACCTAAGGCAACCTCAAACCTGGGATGTAGTATTTTACAACATAAATGGCGAGTCGGCCCCTACTTCTCGATGGGAACGTTATATACGTCTATAACGTAATATAACCTGACCTAACCCATCTAGCCCCTCGCTGGTAATGTTTTACTGAATCCCGGCCGTGTCGGACCGTACCTCTACGTGGAGACATTAGATTCGTCTATAACGTTATATATCCTAACCTAAGGCAACCTGATATTTCGGATGTAGTATTTTACAACATTCCGGGCGGGTCGGCCACTATTTCTCGGTGGGAACATTATATACGTCTATAACGTAATATAACCTAACCTAAACCATCTAGCCCCTGGCTGGTAATGTTTTACAGAATACCGGTCGTGTCGGCCCGTACCTCTCCGTGGGAACATTATATACGTCTATAACGTTATATATACTAACCTATGGCAACCTAACATCTCGGGTGTAGTATTTTACAACATACCTGGCGGGCCGGCCCCTAATTCTCGGTGGGAACATTATATACGTCTATAACGTAATATAACCTAACCTAACCCATCTAGCCCCTCGATCGTAATCTTTTACAGAGTACCGGTCGTGTCGGCCCGTACCTCTCCGTGGGAACATTATATACGTCTATAACGTTATATATACTAACCTAAGGCAACCTCACTCCTAGGATGTAATATTTTACAACATTCCTGGCGGGTCGGCCACTATTTCTCGGTGGGAACATTATATACGTCTATAACGTAATATAACCTAACCTAAACCATCTAGCCCCTGGCTGGTAATGTTTTACAGAATACCGGTCGTGACGGCCCGTACCTCTTCGTGGGAACATTATATGCGTCTATAAAGTTGTATGTCCTAACGTAAGGCAACCTCACACCTCGGATGTAGTATTTTGTAACATTCCTGGCGGGTCGGCCCCTAACTCTCGGTTGGAACATTATATAGGTCTATAACGTAATATAATCTAATCTAACCCATCTAGCCCCTGGCTGGTAATGTTTTACAGAATTCCGGTCGTGACGGCCCGTACCTCTTCGTGGGAACATTATATGCGTCTATAAAGTTATATGTCCTAACGTAAGGCAACCTCACACCTCGGATGTAGTATTTTGTAACATTCCTGGCGGGTCGGCCCCTAACTCTCGGTTGGAACATTATATAGGTCTATAACGTAATATAACCTAATCTAACCCATCTAGCCCCTGGCTGGTAATGTTTTACAGAATTCCGGTCGTGACGGCCCGTACCTCTTCGTGGGAACATTATATACGTCTATAACGTTATATATACTAACCTCTGGCAACCTAATATCTCGGGTGTAGTATTTTACAACATACCTGGCGGGCCGGCCCCTAATTCTCGGTTGGAACATTATATAGGTCTATAACGTAATGTAACCTATCCTAACCCATCTAGCCCCTGGCTGGTAATGTTTTACAGAATCTCGGTCGTGGCGGCCCGTACCTCCTCGTGGGAACATTATATCCGTCTATAACGTTATATATCCTAACCTAAGGCAACCTCAAACCTGGGATGTAGTATTTTACAACATACATGGCGAGTCGGCCCCTACTTCTCGATGGGAACGTTATATACGTCTATAACGTAATATAACCTAACCTAACCCATCTAGCCCCTCGCTGGTAATGTTTTACAGAATCCCGGTCGTGTCGCTCCGTGCCTCTCCGTGGGAACATTATATACGTTTATAACGTTATATATCCTAACCTAAAGCAACCTAACATCTCGGATGTAGTATTTTACAACATACCTGGCGGTTCGGCCCCCACTTCTCGGTTGGACCATTATATAGGTCTATAACGTAATATGACCTAACCTAACCCATCTAGCCCCTGGCTGGTAATGTTTTACAGAATCCCGGTCGTGACGGCACGTACCTCTTCGTGGGAACATTATATACGTCTATAACATTATATATCCTAACCTAAGGCAACCTCACACCTCGAATGTAGTATTTTACAACATTCCTGGCGGGCCGGCCCCTACTTCTCGGTGGGAACATTATATACGTCTATAACGTAATATAACCTAACCTAAACCATCTAGCCCCTGGCTGGTAATGTTTTACAGAATACCGGTCGTGACGGCCCGTACCTCGTCGTGGGAACATTATATGCGTCTATAAAGTTATATGTCCTAACGTAAGGCAACCTCACACCTCGGATGTAGTATTTTGTAACATTCCTGGCGGGTCGGCCCCTAACTCTCGGTTGGAACATTATATAGGTCTATAACGTAATATAATCTGATCTAACCCATCTAGCCCCTGGCTGGTAATGTTTTACAGAATTCCGGTCGTGACGGCCCGTACCTCTTCGTGGGAACATTATATGCGTCTATAAAGTTATATGTCCTAACGTAAGGCAACCTCACACCTCGGATGTAGTATTTTGTAACATTCCTGGCGGGTCGGCCCCTAACTCTCGGTTGGAACATTATATAGGTCTATAACGTAATATAACCTATCCTAACCCATCTAGCCCCTGGCTGGTAATGTTTTACAGAATCTCGGTCGTGGCGGCCCGTACCTCTTCGTGGGAACATTATATACGTCTATAACGTTATATATCCTAACCTAAGGCAACCTCAAACCTGGGATGTAGTATTTTACAACATACATGGCGCGTCGGCCCCTACTTCTCGATGGGAACGTTATATACGTCTATAACGTAATATAACCTAACCTAACCCATCTAGCCCCTCGATCGTAATCTTTTACAGAATACCGGTCGTGTCGGCCCGTACCTCTCCGTGGGAACATTATATACGTCTATAACGTTATATATACTAACCTAAGGCAACCTCACTCCTAGGATGTAATATTTTACAACATTCCTGGCGGGTCGGCCACTATTTCTCGGTGGGAACATTATATACGTCTATAACGTAATATAACCTAACCTAAACCATCTAGCCCCTGGCTGGTAATGTTTTACAGAATACCGGTCGTGTCGGCCCGTACCTCTCCGTGGGAACATTATATACGTCTATAACGTTATATATCCTAACCTAAGGCAACCTAACATCTCGGGTGTAGTATTTTACAACATACCTGGCGGGCCGGCCCCTAATTCTCGGTGGGAACATTATATACGTCTATAACGTAATATAACCTAACCTAACCCATCTAGCCCCTCGATCGTAATCTTTTACAGAATTCCGGTCGTGTCGGACCGTACCTCTCCGTGGGAACATTATAAACGTCTATACCGTTATATATCCTAACCTAAGGCAACCTCACACCTCGGATGTAGTATTTTACAACATACATGGCGGGTCGGCCCCTACTTCTCGGTTGGAACATTATATAGGTCTATAACGTAATATAACCTAACCTAACCCATCTAGCCCCTGGCTGGTAATGTATTACAGAATCCCGGTCGCGTCGGCCCGTACCTCTCCGTGGGAACATTGTATACGTCTTTAACGTTATATATCCTAACCTAAGGCAACCTCGCACCTCGGATGTAGTATTTTTCAATATTCCTGGCCGGTCGGCCCCTACTTCTCGGTTGGAACACTATATAGGTCTATAACGTAATATAACCTAACCTAACCCATCTAGCCCCTGGCTGGTAATGTTTTACAGAATCCCGGTCGTGAAGGCCCGTACCTCTTCGTGGGAACATTATATACGTCTATAACGTTATATATCCTAACCTAAGGCAACCTCACACCTCGGATGTAGTATTGTACAACATTCCTGGCGGGTCGGCCCCTAATTCTCGGTGGGAACATTATATACGTCTATAACGTAATATAAGCTAACCTAAACCATCTAGCCCCTGGCTGGTAATGTTTTACAGAATACCGGTCGTGACGGCCCGTACCTCTTCGTGGGAACATTATATGCGTCTATAAAGTTATATGTCCTAACGTAAGGCAACCTCACACCTCGGATGTAGTATTTTGTAACATTCCTGGCGGGTCGGCCCCTAACTCTCGGTTGGAACATTATATAGGTCTATAACGTAATATAATCTAATCTAACCCATCTAGCCCCTGGCTGGTAATGTTTTACAGAATTCCGGTCGTGACGGCCCGTACCTCTTCGTGGGAACATTATATGCGTCTATAAAGTTATATGTCCTAACGTAAGGCAACCTCACACCTCGGATGTAGTATTTTGTAACATTCCTGGCGGGTCGGCCCCTAACTCTCGGTTGGAACATTATATAGGTCTATAACGTAATATAACCTAATCTAACCCATCTAGCCCCTGGCTGGTAATGTTTTACAGAATTCCGGTCGTGACGGCCCATACCTCTTCGTGGGAACATTATATACGTCTATAACGTTATATATACTAACCTATGGCAACCTAATATCTCGGGTGTAGTATTTTACAACATACCTGGCGGGCCGGCCCCTAATTCTCGGTTGGAACATTATATAGGTCTATAACGTAATGTAACCTATCCTAACCCATCTAGCCCCTGGCTGGTAATGTTTTACAGAATCTCGGTCGTGGCGGCCCGTACCTCCTCGTGGGAACATTATATCCGTCTATAACGTTATATATCCTAACCTAAGGCAACCTCAAACCTGGGATGTAGTATTTTACAACATACATGGCGAGTCGGCCCCTACTTCTCGATGGGAACGTTATATACGTCTATAACGTAATATAACCTAACCTAACCCATCTAGCCCCTCGCTGGTAATGTTTTACAGAATCCCGGTCGTGTCGCTCCGTGCCTCTCCGTGGGAACATTATATACGTTTATAACGTTATATATCCTAACCTAAAGCAACCTAACATCTCGGATGTAGTATTTTACAACATACCTGGCGGTTCGGCCCCTACTTCTCGGTTGGACCATTATATAGGTCTATAACGTAATATGACCTAACCTAACCCATCTAGCCCCTGGCTGGTAATGTTTTACAGAATCCCGGTCGTGACGGCACGTACCTCTTCGTGGGAACATTATATACGTCTATAACATTATATATCCTAACCTAAGGCAACCTCACACCTCGAATGTAGTATTTTACAACATTCCTGGCGGGCCGGCCCCTACTTCTCGGTGGGAACATTATATACGTCTATATCGTAATATAACCTAACCTAAACCATCTAGCCCCTGGCTGGTAATGTTTTACAGAATACCGGTCGTGACGGCCCGTACCTCGTCGTGGGAACATTATATGCGTCTATAAAGTTATATGTCCTAACGTAAGGCAACCTCACACCTCGGATGTAGTATTTTGTAACATTCCTGGCGGGTCGGCCCCTACTTCTCGATGGGAACGTTATATACGTCTATAACGTAATATAACCTAACCTAACCCATCTAGCCCCTCGCTGGTAATGTTTTACAGAATCCCGGTCGTGTCGGCCCGTACCTCTCCGTGGGAACATTATATACGTCTATAACGTTATATATACTAACCTAAGGCAACCTCACTCCTAGGATGTAATATTTTACAACATTCCTGGCGGGTCGGCCCTTACTTCTCGGTTGGAACATTATATAGGTCTATAACGTAATATAACCTATCCTAACCCTTCTAGCCCCTGGCTGGTAATGTTTTACAGAATCTCGGTCGTGGCGGCCCGTACCTCTTCGTGGGAACATTATATACGTCTATAACGTTATATATCCTAACCTAAGGCAACCTCAAACCTGGGATGTAGTATTTTACAATATACCTGGCGGGCCGGCCCCTTATTCTCGGTGGGAACATTATATACGTCTATAACGTAATATAACCTAACCTAAACCATCTAGCCCCTGGCTGGTAATGTTTTACAGAATACCGGTCGTGTCGGCCCGTACCTCTTCGTGGGAACATTATATACGTCTATAACGTTATATATCCTAACCTAAGGCAACCTAACATCTCAGATGTAGTATTTTACAACATACCTGGCGGGCCGGCCCCTAATACTCGGTGGGAACATTATATACGTCTATAACATAATATAACCTAACCTAACCCATCTAGCCCCTCGCTGGTAATGTTTTACTGAATCCCGGCCGTGTCGGACCGTACCTCTACGTGGAGACATTAGATTCGTCTATAACGTTATATATCCTAACCTAAGGCAACCTGATATTTCGGATGTAGTATTTTACAACATTCCTGGCGGGTCGGCCACTATTTCTCGGTGGGAACATTATATACGTCTATAACGTAATATAACCTAACCTAAACCATCTAGCCCCTGGCTGGTAATGTTTTACAGAATACCGGTCGTGTCGGCCCGTACCTCTCCGTGGGAACATTATATACGTCTATAACGTTATATATCCTAACCTAAGGCAACCTAACATCTCGGGTGTAGTATTTTACAACATACCTGGCGGGCCGGCCCCTAATTCTCGGTGGGAACATTATATACGTCTATAACGTAATATAACCTAACCTAACCCATCTAGCCCCTCGATCGTAATCTTTTACAGAATACCGGTCGTGTCGGCCCGTACCTCTCCGTGGGAACATTATATACGTCTATAACGTTATATATACTAACCTAAGGCAACCTCACTCCTAGGATGTAATATTTTACAACATTCCTGGCGGGTCGGCCACTATTTCTCGGTGGGAACGTTATATACGTCTATAACGTAATATAACCTAACCTAAACCATCTAGCCCCTGGCTGGTAATGTTTTACAGAATACCGGTCGTGTCGGCCCGTACCTCTTCGTGGGAACATTATATACGTCTATAACGTTATATATCCTAACCTAAGGCAACCTAACATCTCAGATGTAGTATTTTACAACATACCTGGCGGGCCGGCCCCTAATACTCGGTGGGAACATTATATACGTCTATAACGTAATATAACCTAACCTAACCCATCTAGCCCCTCGCTGGTAATGTTTTACTGAATCCCGGCCGTGTCGGACCGTACCTCTACGTGGAGACATTAGATTCGTCTATAACGTTATATATCCCAACCTAAGGCAACCTGATATTTCGGATGTAGTATTTTACAACATTCCTGGCGGGTCGGCCACTATTTCTCGGTGGGAACATTATATACGTCTATAACGTAATATAACCTAACCTAAACCATCTAGCCCCTGGCTGGTAATGTTTTACAGAATACCGGTCGTGTCGGCCCGTACCTCTCCGTGGGAACATTATATACGTCTATAACGTTATATATACTAACCTATGGCAACCTAACATCTCGGGTGTAGTATTTTACAACATACCTGGCGGGCCGGCCCCTAATTCTCGGTGGGAACATTATATACGTCTATAACGTAATATAACCTAACCTAACCCATCTAGCCCCTCGATCGTAATCTTTTACAGAATACCGGTCGTGTCGGCCCGTACCTCTCCGTGGGAACATTATATACGTCTATAACGTTATATATACTAACCTAAGGCAACCTCACTCCTAGGATGTAATATTTTACAACATTCCTGGCGGGTCGGCCACTATTTCTCGGTGGGAACATTATATACGTCTATAACGTAATATAACCTAACCTAAACCATCTAGCCCCTGGCTGGTAATGTTTTACAGAATACCGGTCGTGTCGGCCCGTACCTCTCCGTGGGAACATTATATACGTCTATAACGTTATATATCCTAACCTAAGGCAACCTAACATCTCGGGTGTAGTATTTTACAACATACCTGGCGGGCCGGCCCCTAATTCTCGGTGGGAACATTATATACGTCTATAACGTAATATAACCTAACCTAACCCATCTAGCCCCTCGATCGTAATCTTTTACAGAATTCCGGTCGTGTCGGACCGTACCTCTCCGTGGGAACATTATAAACGTCTATACCGTTATATATCCTAACCTAAGGCAACCTCACACCTCGGATGTAGTATTTTACAACATACATGGCGGGTCGGCCCCTACTTCTCGGTTGGAACATTATATAGGTCTATAACATAATATAACCTAACCTAACCCATCTAGCCCCTGGCTGGTAATGTATTACAGAATCCCGGTCGCGTCGGCCCGTACCTCTCCGTGGGAACATTGTATACGTCTTTAACGTTATATATCCTAACCTAAGGCAACCTCGCACCTCGGATGTAGTATTTTTCAATATTCCTGGCCGGTCGGCCCCTACTTCTCGGTTGGAACATTATATAGGTCTATAACGTAATATAACCTAACCTAACCCATCTAGCCCCTGGCTGGTAATGTTTTACAGAATCCCGGTCGTGAAGGCCCGTACCTCTTCGTGGGAACATTATATACGTCTATAACGGTATATATCCTAACCTAAGGCAACCTCACACCTCGGATGTAGTATTGTACAACATTCCTGGCGGGTCGGCCCCTAATTCTCGGTGGGAACATTATATACGTCTATAACGTAATATAACCTAACCTAAATCATCTAGCCCCTGGCTGGTAATGTTTTACAGAATACCGGTCGTGACGGCCCGTACCTCTTCGTGGGAACATTATATGCGTCTATAAAGTTATATGTCCTAACGTAAGGCAACCTCACACCTCGGATGTAGTATTTTGTAACATTCCTGGCGGGTCGGCCCCTAACTCTCGGTTGGAACATTATATAGGTCTATAACGTAATATAATCTAATCTAACCCATCTAGCCCCTGGCTGGTAATGTTTTACAGAATTCCGGTCGTGACGGCCCGTACCTCTTCGTGGGAACATTATATGCGTCTATAAAGTTATATGTCCTAACGTAAGGCAACCTCACACCTCGGATGTAGTATTTTGTAACATTCCTGGCGGGTCGGCCCCTAACTCTCGGTTGGAACATTATATAGGTCTATAACGTAATATAACCTAATCTAACCCATCTAGCCCCTGGCTGGTAATGTTTTACAGAATTCCGGTCGTGACGGCCCGTACCTCTTCGTGGGAACATTATATACGTCTATAACGTTATATATACTAACCTATGGCAACCTAACATCTCGGGTGTAGTATTTTACAACATACCTGGCGGGCCGGCCCCTAATTCTCGGTTGGAACATTATATAGGTCTATAACGTAATGTAACCTATCCTAACCCATCTAGCCCCTGGCTGGTAATGTTTTACAGAATCTCGGTCGTGGCGGCCCGTACCTCTTCGTGGGAACATTATATACGTCTATAACGTTATATATCCTAACCTAAGGCAACCTCAAACCTGGGATGTAGTATTTTACAACATACATGGCGAGTCGGCCCCTACTTCTCGATGGGAACGTTATATACGTCTATAACGTAATATAACCTAACCTAACCCATCTAGCCCCTCGCTGGTAATGTTTTACACAATCCCGGTCGTGTCGGCCCGTACCTCTCCGTGGGAACATTATATACGTCTATAACGTTATATATACTAACCTAAGGCAACCTCACTCCTAGGATGTAATATTTTACAACATTCCTGGCGGGTCGGCCACTATTTCTCGGTGGGAACATTATATACGTCTATAACGTAATATAACCTAACCTAAACCATCTAGCCCCTGGCTGGTAATGTTTTACAGAATACCGGTCGTGTCGGCCCGTACCTCTCCGTGGGAACATTATATACGTCTATAACGTTATATATCCTAACCTAAGGCAACCTAACATCTCGGGTGTAGTATTTTACAACATACCTGGCGGGCCGGCCCCTAATTCTCGGTGGGAACATTATATACGTCTATAACGTAATATAACCTAACCTAACCCATCTAGCCCCTCGATCGTAATCTTTTACAGAATTCCGGTCGTGTCGGACCGTACCTCTCCGTGGGAACATTATAAACGTCTATACCGTTATATATCCTAACCTAAGGCAACCTCACACCTCGGATGTAGTATTTTACAACATACATGGCGGGTCGGCCCCTACTTCTCGGTTGGAACATTATATAGGTCTATAACGTAATATAACCTAACCTAACCCATCTAGCCCCTGGCTGGTAATGTATTACAGAATCCCGGTCGCGTCGGCCCGTACCTCTCCGTGGGAACATTGTATACGTCTTTAACGTTATATATCCTAACCTAAGGCAACCTCGCACCTCGGATGTAGTATTTTTCAATATTCCTGGCCGGTCGGCCCCTACGTCTCGGTTGGAACATTATATAGGTCTATAACGTAATATAACCTAACCTAACCCATCTAGCCCCTGGCTGGTAATGTTTTACAGAATCCCGGTCGTGAAGGCCCGTACCTCTTCGTGGGAACATTATATACGTCTATAACGTTATATATCCTAACCTAAGGCAACCTCACACCTCGGATGTAGTATTGTACAACATTCCTGGCGGGTCGGCCCCTAATTCTCGGTGGGAACATTATATACGTCTATAACGTAATATAACCTAACCTAAATCATCTAGCCCCTGGCTGGTATTGTTTTACAGAATACCGGTCGTGACGGCCCGTACCTCTTCGTGGGAACATTATATGCGTCTATAAAGTTATATGTCCTAACGTAAGGCAACCTCACACCTCGGATGTAGTATTTTGTAACATTCCTGGCGGGTCGGCCCCTAACTCTCGGTTGGAACATTATATAGGTCTATAACGTAATATAATCTAATCTAACCCATCTAGCCCCTGGCTGGTAATGTTTTACAGAATTCCGGTCGTGACGGCCCGTACCTCTTCGTGGGAACATTATATGCGTCTATAAAGTTATATGTCCTAACGTAAGGCAACCTCACACCTCGGATGTAGTATTTTGTAACATTCCTGGCGGGTCGGCCCCTAACTCTCGGTTGGAACATTATATAGGTCTATAACGTAATATAACCTAATCTAACCCATCTAGCCCCTGGCTGGTAATGTTTTACAGAATTCCGGTCGTGACGGCCCGTACCTCTTCGTGGGAACATTATATACGTCTATAACGTTATATATACTAACCTATGGCAACCTAACATCTCGGGTGTAGTATTTTACAACATACCTGGCGGGCCGGCCCCTAATTCTCGGTGGGAACATTATATACGTCTATAACGTAATATAACCTAACCTAACCCATCTAGCCCCTCGATCGTAATCTTTTACAGAATTCCGGTCGTGTCGGACCGTACCTCTCCGTGGGAACATTATAAACGTCTATACCGTTATATATCCTAACCTAAGGCAACCTCACACCTCGGATGTAGTATTTTACAACATACATGGCGGGTCGGCCCCTACTTCTCGGTTGGAACATTATATAGGTCTATAACGTAATATAACCTAACCTAACCCATCTAGCCCCTGGCTGGTAATGTATTACAGAATCCCGGTCGCGTCGGCCCGTACCTCTCCGTGGGAACATTGTATACGTCTTTAACGTTATATATCCTAACCTAAGGCAACCTCGCACCTCGGATGTAGTATTTTTCAATATTCCTGGCCGGTCGGCCCCTACTTCTCGGTTGGAACATTATATAGGTCTATAACGTAATATAACCTAACCTAACCCATCTAGCCCCTGGCTGGTAATGTTTTACAGAATCCCGGTCGTGAAGGCCCGTACCTCTTCGTGGGAACATTATATACGTCTATAACGTTATATATCCTAACCTAAGGCAACCTCACACCTCGGATGTAGTATTGTACAACATTCCTGGCGGGTCGGCCCCTAATTCTCGGTGGGAACATTATATACGTCTATAACGTAATATAACCTAACCTAAATCATCTAGCCCCTGGCTGGTAATGTTTTACAGAATACCGGTCGTGACGGCCCGTACCTCTTCGTGGGAACATTATATGCGTCTATAAAGTTATATGTCCTAACGTAAGGCAACCTCACACCTCGGATGTAGTATTTTGTAACATTCCTGGCGGGTCGGCCCCTAACTCTCGGTTGGAACATTATATAGGTCTATAACGTAATATAATCTAATCTAACCCATCTAGCCCCTGGCTGGTAATGTTTTACAGAATTCCGGTCGTGACGGCCCGTACCTCTTCGTGGGAACATTATATGCGTCTATAAAGTTATATGTCCTAACGTAAGGCAACCTCACACCTCGGATGTAGTATTTTGTAACATTCCTGGCGGGTCGGCCCCTAACTCTCGGTTGGAACATTATATAGGTCTATAACGTAATATAACCTAATCTAACCCATCTAGCCCCTGGCTGGTAATGTTTTACAGAATTCCGGTCGTGACGGCCCGTACCTCTTCGTGGGAACATTATATACGTCTATAACGTTATATATACTAACCTATGGCAACCTAACATCTCGGGTGTAGTATTTTACAACATACCTGGCGGGCCGGCCCCTAATTCTCGGTTGGAACATTATATAGGTCTATAACGTAATGTAACCTATCCTAACCCATCTAGCCCCTGGCTGGTAATGTTTTACAGAATCTCGGTCGTGGCGGCCCGTACCTCTTCGTGGGAACATTATATACGTCTATAACGTTATATATCCTAACCTAAGGCAACCTCAAACCTGGGATGTAGTATTTTACAACATACATGGCGAGTCGGCCCCTACTTCTCGATGGGAACGTTATATACGTCTATAACGTAATATAACCTAACCTAACCCATCTAGCCCCTCGCTGGTAATGTTTTACACAATCCCGGTCGTGTCGGCCCGTACCTCTCCGTGGGAACATTATATACGTCTATAACGTTATATATACTAACCTAAGGCAACCTCACTCCTAGGATGTAATATTTTACAATATACCTGGCGGGCCGGCCCCTTATTCTCGGTGGGAACATTATATACGTCTATAACGTAATATAACCTAACCTAAACCATCTAGCCCCTGGCTGGTAATGTTTTACAGAATACCGGTCGTGTCGGCCCGTACCTCTTCGTGGGAACATTATATACGTCTATAACGTTATATATCCTAACCTAAGGCAACCTAACATCTCAGATGTAGTATTTTACAACATACCTGGCGGGCCGGCCCCTAATACTCGGTGGGAACATTATATACGTCTATAACGTAATATAACCTAACCTAACCCATCTAGCCCCTCGCTGGTAATGTTTTACTGAATCCCGGCCGTGTCGGACCGTACCTCTACGTGGAGACATTAGATTCGTCTATAACGTTATATATCCTAACCTAAGGCAACCTGATATTTCGGATGTAGTATTTTACAACATTCCTGGCGGGTCGGCCACTATTTCTCGGTGGGAACATTATATACGTCTATAACGTAATATAACCTAACCTAAACCATCTAGCCCCTGGCTGGTAATGTTTTACAGAATACCGGTCGTGTCGGCCCGTACCTCTCCGTGGGAACATTATATACGTCTATAACGTTATATATCCTAACCTAAGGCAACCTAACATCTCGGGTGTAGTATTTTACAACATACCTGGCGGGCCGGCCCCTAATTCTCGGTGGGAACATTATATACATCTATAACGTAATATAACCTAACCTAACCCATCTAGCCCCTCGATCGTAATCTTTTACAGAATACCGGTCGTGTCGGCCCGTACCTCTCCGTCGGAACATTATATACGTCTATAACGTTATATATACTAACCTAAGGCAACCTCACTCCTAGGATGTAATATTTTACAACATTCCTGGCGGGTCGGCCACTATTTCTCGGTGGGAACATTATATACGTCTATAACGTAATATAACCTAACCTAAACCATCTAGCCCCTGGCTGGTAATGTTTTACAGAATACCGGTCGTGACGGCCCGTACCTCTCCGTGGGAACATTATATGCGTCTATAAAGTTGTATATCCTAACCTAAGGCAACCTAACATCTCGGGTGTAGTATTTTACAACATACCTGGCGGGCCGGCCCCTAATTCTCGGTGGGAACATTATATACGTCTATAACGTAATATAACCTAACCTAACCCATCTAGCCCCTCGATCGTAATCTTTTACAGAATACCGGTCGTGTCGGCCCGTACCTCTCCGTGGGAACATTATATACGTCTATAACGTTATATATACTAACCTAAGGCAACCTCACTCCTAGGATGTAATATTTTACAACATTCCTGGCGGGTCGGCCACTATTTCTCGGTGGGAACATTATATACGTCTATAACGTAACATAACCTAACCTAAACCATCTAGCCCCTGGCTGGTAATGTTTTACAGAATACCGGTCGTGTCGGCCCGTACCTCTCCGTGGGAACATTATATACGTCTATAACGTTATATATCCTAACCTAAGGCAACCTAACATCTCGGGTGTAGTATTTTACAACATACATGGCGAGTCGGTCCCTACTTCTCGATGGGAACGTTATATACGTCTATAACGTAATATAACCTAACCTAACCCATCTAGCCCCTCGATCGTAATCTTTTACAGAATTCCGGTCGTGTCGGACCGTACCTCTCCGTGGGAACATTATAAACGTCTATACCGTTATATATCCTAACCTAAGGCAACCTCACACCTCGGATGTAGTATTTTACAACATACATGGCGGGTCGGCCCCTACTTCTCGGTGGGAACATTATATAGGTCCATAACGTAATATAACCTATCCTAACCCTTCTAGCCCCTGGCTGGTAATGTTTTACAGAATACCGGTCGTGTCGGCCCGTACCTCTCCGTGGGAACATTATATACGTCTATAACGTTATATATCCTAACCTAAGGCAACCTAACATCTCGGGTGTAGTATTTTACAACATACCTGGCGGGCCGGCCCCTAATTCTCGGTGGGAACATTATATACGTCTATAACGTAATATAACCTAACCTAACCCATCTAGCCCCTCGATCGTAATCTTTTACAGAATTCCGGTCGTGTCGGACCGTACCTCTCCGTGGGAACATTATAAACGTCTATACCGTTATATATCCTAACCTAAGGCAACCTCACACCTCGGATGTAGTATTTTACAACATACATGGCGGGTCGGCCCCTACTTCTCGGTTGGAACATTATATAGGTCTATAACGTAATATAACCTAACCTAACCCATCTAGCCCCTGGCTGGTAATGTATTACAGAATCCCGGTCGCGTCGGCCCGTACCTCTCCGTGGGAACATTGTATACGTCTTTAACGTTATATATCCTAACCTAAGGCAACCTCGCACCTCGGATGTAGTATTTTTCAATATTCCTGGCCGGTCGGCCCCTACTTCTCGGTTGGAACATTATATAGGTCTATAACGTAATATAACCTAACCTAACCCATCTAGCCCCTGGCTGGTAATGTTTTACAGAATCCCGGTCGTGAAGGCCCGTACCTCTTCGTGGGAACATTATATACGTCTATAACGTTATATATACTAACCTATGGCAACCTAACATCTCGGGTGTAGTATTTTACAACATACCTGGCGGGCCGGCCCCTAATTCTCGGTTGGAACATTATATAGGTCTATAACGTAATGTAACCTATCCTAACCCATCTAGCCCCTGGCTGGTAATGTTTTACAGAATCTCGGTCGTGGCGGCCCGTACCTCTTCGTGGGAACATTATATACGTCTATAACGTTATATATCCTAACCTAAGGCAACCTAACATCTCAGATGTAGTATTTTACAACATTCCTGGCGGGCCGGCCCCTAATACTCGGTGGGAACATTATATACGTCTATAACGTAATATAACCTAACCTAACCCATCTAGCCCCTCGCTGGTAATGTTTTACTGAATCCCGGCCGTGTCAGACCGTACCTCTACGTGGAGACATTAGATTCGTCTATAACGTTATATATCCTAACCTAAGGCAACCTGATATTTCGGATGTAGTATTTTACAACATTCCTGGCGGGTCGGCCACTATTTCTCGGTGGGAACATTATATACGTCTATAACGTAATATAACCTAACCTAAACCATCTAGCCCCTGGCTGGTAATGTTTTACAGAATACCGGTCGTGTCGGCCCGTACCTCTCCGTGGGAACATTATATACGTCTATAACGTTATATATCCTAACCTAAGGCAACCTAACATCTCGGGTGTAGTATTTTACAACATACCTGGCGGGCCGGCCCCTAATTCTCGGTGGGAACATTATATACATCTATAACGTAATATAACCTAACCTAACCCATCTAGCCCCTCGATCGTAATCTTTTACAGAATACCGGTCGTGTCGGCCCGTACCTCTCCGTGGGAACATTATATACGTCTATAACGTTATATATACTAACCTAAGGCAACCTCACTCCTAGGATGTAATATTTTACAACATTCCTGGCGGGTCGGCCATTATTTCTCGGTGGGAACATTATATACGTCTATAACGTAATATAACCTAACCTAAACCATCTAGCCCCTGGCTGGTAATGTTTTACAGAATACCGGTCGTGTCGGCCCGTACCTCTCCGTGGGAACATTATATACGTCTATAACGTTATATATCCTAACCTAAGGCAACCTAACATCTCGGGTGTAGTATTTTACAACATACCTGGCGGGCCGGCCCCTAATTCTCGGTGGGAACATTATATACGTCTATAACGTAATATAACCTAACCTAACCCATTTAGCCCCTCGATCGTAATCTTTTACAGCATACCGGTCGTGTCGGCCCGTACCTCTCCGTGGGAACATTATATACGTCTATAACGTAATATAACCTAACCTAAACCATCTAGCCCCTGGCTGGTAATGTTTTACAGAATACCGGTCGTGTCGGCCCGTACCTCTCCGTGGGAACATTATATACGTCTATAACGTTATATATCCTAACCTAAGGCAACCTAACATCTCGGGTGTAGTATTTTACAACATACCTGGCGGGCCGGCCCCTAATTCTCGGTGGGAACATTATATACGTCTATAACGTAATATAACCTAACCTAACCCATCTAGCCCCTCGATCGTAATGTTTTACACAATACCGGTCGTGTCGGCCCGTACCTCTCCGTGGGAACATTATATACGTCTATAACGTTATATATCCTAACCTAAGGCAACCTAACATCTCGGGTGTAGTATTTTACAACATACCTGGCGGGCCGGCCCCTAATTCTCGGTGGGAACATTATATACGTCTATAACGTAATATAACCTAACCTAACCCATCTAGCCCCTCGATCGTAATCTTTTACAGAATACCGGTCGTGTCGGCCCGTATCTCTCCGTCGGAACATTATATACGTCTATAACGTTATATATACTAACCTAAGGCAACCTCACTCCTAGGATGTAATATTTTACAACATTCCTGGCGGGTCGGCCACTATTTCTCGGTGGGAACATTATATACGTCTATAACGTAATATAACCTAACCTAAACCATCTAGCCCCTGGCTGGTAATGTTTTACAGAATACCGGTCGTGACGGCCCGTACCTCTCCGTGGGAACATTATATGCGTCTATAAAGTTGTATATCCTAACCTAAGGCAACCTAACATCTCGGGTGTAGTATTTTACAACATACCTGGCGGGCCGGCCCCTAATTCTCGGTGGGAACATTATATACGTCTATAACGTAATATAACCTAACCTAACCCATCTAGCCCCTCGATCGTAATCTTTTACAGAATACCGGTCGTGTCGGCCCGTACCTCTCCGTGGGAACATTATATACGTCTATAACGTTATATATACTAACCTAAGGCAACCTCACTCCTAGGATGTAATATTTTACAACATTCCTGGCGGGTCGGCCACTATTTCTCGGTGGGAACATTATATACGTCTATAACGTAATATAACCTAACCTAAACCATCTAGCCCCTGGCTGGTAATGTTTTACAGAATACCGGTCGTGTCGGCCCGTACCTCTCCGTGGGAACATTGTATACGTCTTTAACGTTATATATCCTAACCTAAGGCAACCTCGCACCTCGGATGTAGTATTTTTCAATATTCCTGGCCGGTCGGCCCCTACTTCTCGGTTGGAACATTATATAGGTCTATAACGTAATATAACCTAACCTAACCCATCTAGCCCCTGGCTGGTAATGTTTTACAGAATCCCGGTCGTGAAGGCCCGTACCTCTTCGTGGGAACATTATATACGTCTATAACGTTATATATACTAACCTATGGCAACCTAACATCTCGGGTGTAGTATTTTACAACATACCTGGCGGGCCGGCCCCTAATTCTCGGTTGGAACATTATATAGGTCTATAACGTAATGTAACCTATCCTAACCCATCTAGCCCCTGGCTGGTAATGTTTTACAGAATCTCGGTCGTGGCGGCCCGTACCTCTTCGTGGGAACATTATATACGTCTATAACGTTATATATCCTAACCTAAGGCAACCTCAAACCTGGGATGTAGTATTTTACAACATACATGGCGAGTCGGCCCCTACTTCTCGATGGGAACGTTATATACGTCTATAACGTAATATAACCTAACCTAACCCATCTAGCCCCTCGCTGGTAATGTTTTACACAATCCCGGTCGTGTCGGCCCGTACCTCTCCGTGGGAACATTATATACGTCTATAACGTTATATATACTAACCTAAGGCAACCTCACTCCTAGGATGTAATATTTTACAATATACCTGGCGGGCCGGCCCCTTATTCTCGGTGGGAACATTATATACGTCTATAACGTAATATAACCTAACCTAAACCATCTAGCCCCTGGCTGGTAATGTTTTACAGAATACCGGTCGTGTCGGCCCGTACCTCTTCGTGGGAACATTATATACGTCTATAACGTTATATATCCTAACCTAAGGCAACCTAACATCTCAGATGTAGTATTTTACAACATTCCTGGCGGGCCGGCCCCTAATACTCGGTGGGAACATTATATACGTCTATAACGTAATATAACCTAACCTAACCCATCTAGCCCCTCGCTGGTAATGTTTTACTGAATCCCGGCCGTGTCAGACCGTACCTCTACGTGGAGACATTAGATTCGTCTATAACGTTATATATCCTAACCTAAGGCAACCTGATATTTCGGATGTAGTATTTTACAACATTCCTGGCGGGTCGGCCACTATTTCTCGGTGGGAACATTATATACGTCTATAACGTAATATAACCTAACCTAAACCATCTAGCCCCTGGCTGGTAATGTTTTACAGAATACCGGTCGTGTCGGCCCGTACCTCTCCGTGGGAACATTATATACGTCTATAACGTTATATATCCTAACCTAAGGCAACCTCAAACCTGGGATGTAGTATTTTACAACATACCTGGCGGGCCGGCCCCTAATTCTCGGTGGGAACATTATATACGTCTATAACGTAATATAACCTAACCTAACCCATTTAGCCCCTCGATCGTAATCTTTTACAGCATACCGGTCGTGTCGGCCCGTACCTCTCCGTGGGAACATTATATACGTCTATAACGTAATATAACCTAACCTAAACCATCTAGCCCCTGGCTGGTAATGTTTTACAGAATACCGGTCGTGTCGGCCCGTACCTCTCCGTGGGAACATTATATACGTCTATAACGTTATATATCCTAACCTAAGGCAACCTAACATCTCGGGTGTAGTATTTTACAACATACCTGGCGGGCCGGCCCCTAATTCTCGGTGGGAACATTATATACGTCTATAACGTAATATAACCTAACCTAACCCATCTAGCCCCTCGATCGTAATGTTTTACAGAATACCGGTCGTGTCGGCCCGTACCTCTCCGTGGGAACATTATATACGTCTATAACGTTATATATCCTAACCTAAGGCAACCTAACATCTCGGGTGTAGTATTTTACAACATACCTGGCGGGCCGGCCCCTAATTCTCGGTGGGAACATTATATACGTCTATAACGTAATATAACCTAACCTAACCCATCTAGCCCCTCGATCGTAATCTTTTACAGAATACCGGTCGTGTCGGCCCGTACCTCTCCGTCGGAACATTATATACGTCTATAACGTTATATATACTAACCTAAGGCAACCTCAAACCTGGGATGTAGTATTTTACAACATTCCTGGCGGGTCAGCCCTTACTTCTCGGTTGGAACAACATATAGGTCTATAACGTAATATAACCTATCCTAACCCTTCGAGCCCCTGGCTGGTAATGTTTTACAGAATCTCGGTCGTGACGGCCCGTACCTCTTCGTGGGAACATTATATACGTCTATAACGTTATATATCCTAACCTAAGGCAACCTAACATCTCGGATGTAGTATTTTACAACATACCTGGCGGGCCGGCCCCTTATTCTCGTTGGGAACATTATATACGTCTATAACGTAATATAACCGAACCTAACCCATCTAGCCCCTCGCTGGTAATGTTTTACTGAATCCCGGCCGTGTCGGACCGTACCTCTTCGTGGGAACATTATATACGTCTATAACGTTATATATCCTAACCTAAGGCAACCTAACATCTCGGATGTAGTATTTTACAACATACCTGGCGGGCCGGCCCCTTATTCTCGGTGGGAACATTATATACGTCTATAACGTAATATAACCTAACCTAACCCATCTAGCCACTCGCTGGTAATGTTTTACTGAATCCCGGCCGTGTCGGACCGTACCTCTACGTGGAGACATTAGATTCGTCTATAACGTTATATATTCTAACCTAAGGCAACCTCAAACCTGGGATGTAGTATTTTACATCATACATGGCGAGTCGGCTCCTACTTCTCGATGGGAACGTTATATACGTCTATAACGTAATATAACCTAACCTAACCCATCTAGCCCCTCGCTGGTAATGTTTTACTGTATCCCGGCCGTGTCGGACCGTACCTCTACGTGGAGACATTAGATTCGTCTATAACGTTATATATCCTAACCTAAAGCAACCTCACTCCTAGGATGTAATATTTTACAACATTCCTGGCGGGTCGGCCCTTACTTCTCGGTTGGAACATTATATAGGTCCATAACGTAATATAACCTATCCTAACCCTTCTAGCCCCTGGCTGGTAATGTTTTACAGAATCTCGGTCGTGACGGCCCGTACCTCTTCGTGGGAACATTATATACGTCTATAACGTTATATATCCTAACCTAAGGCAACCTAACATCTCAGATGTAGTATTTTACAACATACCTGGCGGGCCGGCCCCTAATTCTCGGTGGGAACATTATATACGTCTATAACGTAATATAACCTAACCTAACCCATCTAACCCCTCGCTGGTAATGTTTTACTGAATCCCGGCCGTGTCGGACCGTACCTCTACGTGGAGACATTAGATTCGTCTATAACGTTATATATCCTA
Organism: Xylocopa violacea; assembly: GCA_963969225.1. Taxonomy (NCBI): domain Eukaryota; kingdom Metazoa; phylum Arthropoda; class Insecta; order Hymenoptera; family Apidae; genus Xylocopa; species Xylocopa violacea. Next base: position 3,111,626 of record CAXAJV010000789.1, read on the forward strand.
ACCTAAGGCAACCTCAAACCTGGGATGTAGTATTTTACAACATACATGGCGAGTCGGCCCCTACTTCTCGATGGGAACGTTATATACGTCTATAACGTAATATAACCTAACCTAACCCATCTAGCCGCTCGCTGGTAATGTTTTACAGAATCCCGGTCGTGTCGGCGCGTACCTCTCCGTGGGAACATTATATACGTCTATAACGTTATATATACTAACGTAAGGCAACCTCACTCCTAGGATGTAATATTTTACAACATTCCTGGCGGGTCGGCCCTTACTTCTCGGCTGGAACATTATATAGGTCTATAACGTAATATAACCTATCCTAACCCATCTATCCCCTGGCTGGTAATGTTTTACAGAATCTCGGTCGTGGCGGCCCGTACCTCTTCGTGGGAACATTATATACGTCTATAACGTTATATATCCTAACCTAAGGCAACCTAACATCTCGGATGTAGTATTTTACAACATACCTGGCGGGCCGGCCCCTTATTCTCGGTGGGAACGTTATATACGTCTATAACGTAATATAACCTAACCTAACCCATCTAGCCACTCGCTGGTAATGTTTTACAGAATCCCGGTCGTGTCGGACCGTACCTCTACGTGGAGACATTAGATTCGTCTATAACGTTATATATTCTAACCTAAGGCAACCTCAAACCTGGGATGTAGTATTTTACATCATACATGGCGAGTCGGCTCCTACCTCTCGATGGGAACGTTATATACGTCTATAACGTAATATAACCTAACCTAACCCATCTAGCCCCTCGTTGGTAATGTTTTACTGTATCCCGGCGGTGTCGGACCGTACCTCTACGTGGAGACATTAGATTCGTCTATAACGTTATATATCCTAACCTAAAGCAACCTCACTCCTAGGATGTAATGTTTTACAACATTCCTGGCGGGTCGGCCCTTACTTCTCGGTTGGAACATTATATAGGTCCATAACGTAATATAACCTATCCTAACCCTTCTAGCCCCTGGCTGGTAATGTTTTACAGAATCTCGGTCGTGACGGCCCGTACCTCTTCGTGGGAACATTATATACGTCTATAACGTTATATATCCTAACCTAAGGCAACCTAACATCTCAGATGTAGTATTTTACAACATACCTGGCGGGCCGGCCCCTAATTCTCGGTGGGAACATTATATACGTCTATAACGTAATATAACCTAACCTAACCCATCTAGCCCCTCGCTGGTAATGTTTTACTGAATCCCGGCCGTGTCGGACCGTACCTCTACGTGGAGACATTAGATTCGTCTATAACGTTATATATCCTAACCTAAGGCAACCTCAAACCTGGGATGTAGTATTTTACAACATACATGGCGAGTCGGCCCCTACTTCTCGATGGGAACGTTATATACGTCTATAACGTAATATAACCTAACCTAACCCATCTAGCCCCTCGCTGGTAATGTTTTACAGAATCCCGGTCGTGTCGCTCCGTGCCTCTCCGTGGGAACATTATATACGTCTATAACGTTATATATCCTAACCTAAGGCAACCTCAAACCTGGGATGTAGTATTTTACAACATACATGGCGAGTCGGCCCCTACTTCTCGATGGGAACGTTATATACGTCTATAACGTAATATAACCTAACCTAACCCATCTAGCCCCTCGCTGGTAATGTTTTACAGAATCCCGGTCGTGTCGGCCCGTACCTCTCCGTGGGAACATTATATACGTCTATAACGTTATATATACTAACGTAAGGCAACCTCACTCCTAGGATGTAATATTTTACAACATTCCTGGCGGGTCGGCCCTTACTTCTCGGTTGGAACATTATATAGGTCTATAACGTAATATAACCTATCCTAACCCATCTAGCCCCTGGCTGGTAATGTTTTACAGAATCTCGGTCGTGGCGGCCCGTACCTCTTCGTGGGAACATTATATACGTCTATAACGTTATATATCCTAACCTAAGGCAACCTCAAACCTGGGATGTAGTATTTTACAACATACATGGCGAGTCGGCCCCTACTTCTCGATGGGAACGTTATATACGTCTATAACGTAATATAACCTAACCTAACCCATCTAGCCCCTCGCTGGTAATGTTTTACAGAATCCCGGTTGTGTCGGCCCGTACATCTCCGTGGGAACATTATATACGTCTATAACGTTATATATACTAACGTAAGGCAACCTCACTCCTAGGATGTAATATTTTACAACATTCCTGGCGGGTCGGCCCTTACTTCTCGGTTGGAACATTATATAGGTCTATAACGTAATATAACCTATCCTAACCCTTCTAGCCCCTGGCTGGTAATGTTTTACAGAATCTCGGTCCTGGCGGCCCGTACCTCTTCGTGGGAACATTATATACGTCTATAACGTTATATATCCTAACCTAAGGCAACCTCAAACCTGGGATGTAGTATTTTACAACATTCCTGGCGGGTCAGCCCTTACTTCTCGGTTGGAACAACATATAGGTCTATAACGTAATATAACCTATCCTAACCCTTCGAGCCCCTGGCTGGTAATGTTTTACAGAATCTCGGTCGTGACGGCCCGTACCTCTTCGTGGGAACATTATATACGTCTATAACGTTATATATCCTAACCTAAGGCAACCTAACATCTCGGATGTAGTATTTTACAACATACCTGGCGGGCCGGCCCCTTATTCTCGTTGGGAACATTATATACGTCTATAACGTAATATAACCTAACCTAACCCATCTAGCCCCTCGCTGGTAATGTTTTACTGAATCCCGGCCGTGTCGGACCGTACCTCTTCGTGGGAACATTATATACGTCTATAACGTTATATATCCTAACCTAAGGCAACCTAACATCTCGGATGTAGTATTTTACAACATACCTGGCGGGCCGGCCCCTTATTCTCGGTGGGAACATTATATACGTCTATAACGTAATATAACCTAACCTAACCCATCTAGCCACTCGCTGGTAATGTTTTACTGAATCCCGGCCGTGTCGGACCGTACCTCTACGTGGAGACATTAGATTCGTCTATAACGTTATATATTCTAACCTAAGGCAACCTCAAACCTGGGATGTAGTATTTTACATCATACATGGCGAGTCGGCTCCTACTTCTCGATGGGAACGTTATATACGTCTATAACGTAATATAACCTAACCTAACCCATCTAGCCCCTCGCTGGTAATGTTTTACTGTATCCCGGCCGTGTCGGACCGTACCTCTACGTGGAGACATTAGATTCGTCTATAACGTTATATATCCTAACCTAAAGCAACCTCACTCCTAGGATGTAATATTTTACAACATTCCTGGCGGGTCGGCCCTTACTTCTCGGTTGGAACATTATATAGGTCCATAACGTAATATAACCTATCCTAACCCTTCTAGCCCCTGGCTGGTAATGTTTTACAGAATCCCGGTCGTGTCGGCCCGTACCTCTCCGTGGGAACATTATATACGTCTATAACGTTATATATACTAACGTAAGGCAACCTCACTCCTAGGATGTAATATTTTACAACATTCCTGGCGGGTCGGCACTTACTTCTCGGTTGGAACATTATATAGGTCTATAACGTAATATAACCTATCCTAACCTATCTAGCCCCTGGCTGGTAATGTTTTACAGAATCTCGGTCGTGGCGGCCCGTACCTCTTCGTGGGAACATTATAAACGTCTATAACGTTATATATCCTAACCTAAGGCAACCTCAAACCTGGGATGTAGTATTTTACAACATACATGGCGAGTCGGCCCCTACTTCTCGATGGGAACGTTATATACGTCTATAACGTAATATAACCTAACCTAACCCATCTAGCCCCTCGCTGGTAATGTTTTACAGAATCCCGGTCGTGTCGGCCCGTACCTCTCCGTGGGAACATTATATACGTCTATAACGTTATATATACTAACGTAAGGCAACCTCACTCCTAGGATGTAATATTTTACAACATTCCTGGCGGGTCGGCCCTTACTTCTCGGTTGGAACATTATATAGGTCTATAACGTAATATAACCTATCCTAACCCATCTATCCCCTGGCTGGTAATGTTTTACAGAATCTCGGTCGTGGCGGCCCGTACCTCTTCGTGGGAACATTATATACGTCTATAACGTTATATATCCTAACCTAAGGCAACCTAACATCTCGGATGTAGTATTTTACAACATACCTGGCGGGCCGGCCCCTTATTCTCGGTGGGAACGTTATATACGTCTATAACGTAATATAACCTAACCTAACCCATCTAGCCCCTCGCTGGTAATGTTTTACAGAATCCCGGTCGTGTCGGACCGTACCTCTACGTGGAGACATTAGATTCGTCTATAACGTTATATATTCTAGCCTAAGGCAACCTCAAACCTGGGATGTAGTATTTTACATCATACATGGCGAGTCGGCTCCTACTTCTCGATGGGAACGTTATATACGTCTATAACGTAATATAACCTAACCTATCCCATCTAGCCCCTCGCTGGTAATGTTTTACTGTATCCCGGCCGTGTCGGACCGTACCTCTACGTGGAGACATTAGATTCGTCTATAACGTTATATATCCTAACCTAAAGCAACCTCACTCCTAGGATGTAATATTTTACAACATTCCTGGCGGGTCGGCCCTTACTTCTCGGTTGGAACATTATATAGGTCCATAACGTAATATAACCTATCCTAACCCTTCTAGCCCCTGGCTGGTAATGTTTTACAGAATCCCGGTCGTGTCGGCCCGTACCTCTCCGTGGGAACATTATATACGTCTATAACGTTATATATACTAACGTAAGGCAACCTCACTCCTAGGATGTAATATTTTACAACATTCCTGGCGGGTCGGCCCTTACTTCTCGGTTGGAACATTATATAGGTCTATAACGTAATATAACCTATCCTAACCCATCTAGCCCCTGGCTGGTAATGTTTTACAGAATCTCGGTCGTGGCGGCCCGTACCTCTTCGTGGGAACATTATATACGTCTATAACGTTATATATCCTAACCTAAGGCAACCTCAAACCTGGGATGTAGTATTTTACAACATACATGGCGAGTCGGCCCCTACTTCTCGATGGGAACGTTATATACGTCTATAACGTAATATAACCTAACCTAACCCATCTAGCCCCTCGCTGGTAATGTTTTACAGAATCCCGGTCGTGTCGGCCCGTACCTCTCCGTGGGAACATTATATACGTCTATAACGTTATATATACTAACGTAAGGCAACCTCACTCCTAGGATGTAATATTTTACAACATTCCTGGCGGGTCGGCCCTTACTTCTCGGTTGGAACATTATATAGGTCTATAACGTAATATAACCTATCCTAACCCATCTATCCCCTGGCTGGTAATGTTTTACAGAATCTCGGTCGTGGCGGCCCGTACCTCTTCGTGGGAACATTATATACGTCTATAACGTTATATATCCTAACCTAAGGCAACCTAACATCTCGGATGTAGTATTTTACAACATACCTGGCGGGCCGGCCCCTTATTCTCGGTGGGAACGTTATATACGTCTATAACGTAATATAACCTAACCTAACCCATCTAGCCCCTCGCTGGTAATGTTTTACAGAATCCCGGTCGTGTCGGACCGTACCTCTACGTGGAGACATTAGATTCGTCTATAACGTTATATATTCTAGCCTAAGGCAACCTCAAACCTGGGATGTAGTATTTTACATCATACATGGCGAGTCGGCTCCTACTTCTCGATGGGAACGTTATATACGTCTATAACGTAATATAACCTAACCTATCCCATCTAGCCCCTCGCTGGTAATGTTTTACTGTATCCCGGCCGTGTCGGACCGTACCTCTACGTGGAGACATTAGATTCGTCTATAACGTTATATATCCTAACCTAAAGCAACCTCACTCCTAGGATGTAGTATTTTACAACATTCCTGGCGGGTCGGCCCTTACTTCTCGGTTGGAACATTATATAGGTCCATAACGTAATATAACCTATCCTAACCCTTCTAGCCCCTGGCTGGTAATGTTTTACAGAATCTCGGTCGTGACGGCCCGTGCCTCTTCGTGGGAACATTATATACGTCTATAACGTTATATATCCTAACCTAAGGCAACCTAACATCTCAGATGTAGTATTTTACAACATACCTGGCGGGCCGGCCCCTAATTCTCGGTGGGAACATTATATACGTCTATAACGTAATATAACCTAACCTAACCCATCTAGCCCCTCGCTGGTAATGTTTTACTGAATCCCGGCCGTGTCGGACCGTACCTCTACGTGGAGACATTAGATTCGTCTATAACGTTATATATCCTAACCTAAGGCAACCTCAAACCAGGGATGTAGTATTTTACAACATACATGGCGAGTCGGCCCCTACTTCTCGATGGGAACGTTATATACGTCTATAACGTAATATAACCTAACCTAACCCATCTAGCCCCTCGCTGGTAATGTTTTACAGAATCCCGGTCGTGTCGCTCCGTGCCTCTCCGTGGGAACATTATATACGTCTATAACGTTATATATCCTAACCTAAGGCAACCTCAAACCTGGGATGTAGTATTTTACAACATACATGGCGAGTCGGCCCCTACTTCTCGATGGGAACGTTATATACGTCTATAACGTAATATAACCTAACCTAACCCATCTAGCCCCTCGCTGGTAATGTTCTACAGAATGCCGGTCGTGTCGGCCCGTACCTCTCCGTGGGAACATTATATACGTCTATAACGTTGTATATACTAACGTAAGGCAACCTCACTCCTAGGATGTAATATTTTACAACATTCCTGGCGGGTCGGCCCTTACTTCTCGGTTGGAACATTATATAGGTCTATAACGTAATATAACCTATCCTAACCCATCTAGCCCCTGGCTGGTAATGTTTTACAGAATCTCGGTCGTGGCGGCCCGTACCTCTTCGTGGGAACATTATATACGTCTATAACGTTATATATCCTAACCTAAGGCAACCTCAAACCTGGGATGTAGTATTTTACAACATACATGGCGAGTCGGCCCCTACTTCTCGATGGGAACGTTATATACGTCTATAACGTAATATAACCTAACCTAACCCATCTAGCCCCTCGCTGGTAATGTTTTACAGAATCCCGGTTGTGTCGGCCCGTACATCTCCGTGGGAACATTATATACGTCTATAACGTTATATATACTAACGTAAGGCAACCTCACTCCTAGGATGTAATATTTTACAACATTCCTGGCGGGTCGGCCCTTACTTCTCGGTTGGAACATTATATAGGTCTATAACGTAATATAACCTATCCTAACCCTTCTAGCCCCTGGCTGGTAATGTTTTACAGAATCTCGGTCCTGGCGGCCCGTACCTCTTCGTGGGAACATTATATACGTCTATAACGTTATATATCCTAACCTAAGGCAACCTCAAACCTGGGATGTAGTATTTTACAACATTCCTGGCGGGTCAGCCCTTACTTCTCGGTTGGAACAACATATAGGTCTATAACGTAATATAACCTATCCTAACCCTTCGAGCCCCTGGCTGGTAATGTTTTACAGAATCTCGGTCGTGACGGCCCGTACCTCTTCGTGGGAACATTATATACGTCTATAACGTTATATATCCTAACCTAAGGCAACCTAACATCTCGGATGTAGTATTTTACAACATACCTGGCGGGCCGGCCCCTTATTCTCGTTGGGAACATTATATACGTCTATAACGTAATATAACCTAACCTAACCCATCTAGCCCCTCGCTGGTAATGTTTTACTGAATCCCGGCCGTGTCGGACCGTACCTCTTCGTGGGAACATTATATACGTCTATAACGTTATATATCCTAACCTAAGGCAACCTAACATCTCGGATGTAGTATTTTACAACATACCTGGCGGGCCGGCCCCTTATTCTCGGTGGGAACATTATATACGTCTATAACGTAATATAACCTAACCTAACCCATCTAGCCACTCGCTGGTAATGTTTTACTGAATCCCGGCCGTGTCGGACCGTACCTCTACGTGGAGACATTAGACTCGTCTATAACGTTATATATTCTAACCTAAGGCAACCTCAAACCTGGGATGTAGTATTTTACATCATACATGGCGAGTCGGCTCCTACTTCTCGATGGGAACGTTATATACGTCTATAACGTAATATAACCTAACCTAACCCATCTAGCCCCTCGCTGGTAATGTTTTACTGTATCCCGGCCGTGTCGGACCGTACCTCTACGTGGAGACATTAGATTCGTCTATAACGTTATATATCCTAACCTAAAGCAACCTCACTCCTAGGATGTAATACTTTACAACATTCCTGGCGGGTCGGCCCTTACTTCTCGGTTGGAACATTATATAGGTCCATAACGTAATATAACCTATCCTAACCCTTCTAGCCCCTGGCTGGTAATGTTTTACAGAATCCCGGTCGTGTCGGCCCGTACCTCTCCGTGGGAACATTATATACGTCTATAACGTTATATATACTAACGTAAGGCAACCTCACTCCTAGGATGTAATATTTTACAACATTCCTGGCGGGTCGGCCCTTACTTCTCGGTTGGAACATTATATAGGTCTATAACGTAATATAACCTATCCTAACCCATCTAGCCCCTGGCTGGTAATGTTTTACAGAATCTCGGTCGTGGCGGCCCGTACCTCTTCGTGGGAACATTATATACGTCTATAACGTTATATATCCTAACCTAAGGCAACCTCAAACCTGGGATGTAGTATTTTACAACATACATGGCGAGTCGGCCCCTACTTCTCGATGGGAACGTTATATACGTCTATAACGTAATATAACCTAACCTAACCCATCTAGCCCCTCGCTGGTAATGTTTTACAGAATCCCGGTCGTGTCGGCCCGTACCTCTCCGTGGGAACATTATATACGTCTATAACGTTATATATACTAACGTAAGGCAACCTCACTCCTAGGATGTAATATTTTACAACATTCCTGGCGGGTCGGCCCTTACTTCTCGGTTGGAACATTATATAGGTCCATAACGTAATATAACCTATCCTAACCCTTCTAGCCCCTGGCTGGTAATGTTTTACAGAATCTCGGTCGTGAAGGCCCGTACCTCTTCGTGGGAACATTATATACGTCTATAACGTTATATATCCTAACCTAAGGCAACCTAACATCTCAGATGTAGTATTTTACAACATACCTGGCGGGCCGGCCCCTAATTCTCGGTGGGAACATTATATACGTCTATAACGTAATATAACCTAACCTAACCCATCTATCCCCTCGCTGGTAATGTTTTACTGAATCCCGGCCGTGTCGGACCGTACCTCTACGTGGAGACATTAGATTCGTCTATAACGTTATATATCCTAACCTAAGGCAACCTCAAACCTGGGATGTAGTATTTTACAACATACATGGCGAGTCGGCCCCTACTTCTCGATGGGAACGTTATATACGTCTATAACGTAATATAACCTAACCTAACCCATCTAGCCCCTCGCTGGTAATGTTTTACAGAATCCCGGTCGTGTCGCTCCGTGCCTCTCCGTGGGAACATTATATACGTTTATAACGTTATATATCCTAACCTAAAGCAACCTAACATCTCGGATGTAGTATTTTACAACATACCTGGCGGTTCGGCCCCTACTTCTCGGTTGGAACATTATATAGGTCTATAACGTAATATGACCTAACCTAACCCATCTAGCCCCTGGCTGGTAATGTTTTACAGAATCCCGGTCGTGACGGCACGTACCTCTTCGTGGGAACATTATATACGTCTATAACATTATATATCCTAACCTAAGGCAAACTCACACCTCGAATGTAGGATTTTACAACATTCCTGGCGGGCCGGCCCCTACTTCTCGGTGGGAACATTATATACGTCTATAACTTAATATAACCTAACCTAAACCATCTAGCCCCTGGCTGGTAATGTTTTACAGAATACCGGTCGTGACGGCCCGTACCTCCTCGTGGGAACATTATATGCGTCTATAAAGTTATATGTCCTAACGTAAGGCAACCTCACACCTCGTATGTAGTATTTTGTAACATTCCTGGCGGGTCGGCCCCTAACTCTCGGTTGGAACATTATATAGGTCTATAACGTAATATAACCTAATCTAACCCATCTAGCCCCTGGCTGGTAATGTTTTACAGAATTCTGGTCGTGACGGCCCGTACCTCTTCGTGGGAACATTATATGCGTCTATAAAGTTATATGTCCTAACGTAAGGCAACCTCACACCTCGGATGTAGTATTTTGTAACATTCCTGGCGGGTCGGCCCCTAACTCTCGGTTGGAACATTATATAGGTCTATAACGTAATATAACCTAATCTAACCCATCTAGCCCCTGGCTGGTAATGTTTTACAGAATTCCGGTCGTGACGGCCCGTACCTCTTCGTGGGAACATTATATACGTCTATAACGTTATATATACTAACCTAAGGCAACCTCACACCTCGGATGTAGTATTGTACAACATTCCTGGCGCGTCGGGCCTTACTTCTCGGTTGGAACATTATATAGGTCTATAACGTAATATAACCTATCCTAAACCATCTAGCCCCTGGCTGGTAATGTTTTACAGAATCTCGGTCGTGGCGGCCCGTACATCTCCGTGGGAACATTATATACGTCTATAACGTTATATATACTAACGTAAGGCAACCTCACTCCTAGGATGTAATATTTTACAACATTCCTGGCGGGTCGGCCCTTACTTCTCGGTAGGAACATTATATAGGTCTATAACGTAATATAACCTATCCTAACCCTTCTAGCCCCTGGCTGGTAATGTTTTACAGAATCTCGGTCGTGGCGGCCCGTACCTCTTCGTGGGAACATTATATACGTCTATAACGTTATATATCCTAACCTAAGGCAACCTCAAACCTGGGATGTAGTATTTTACAACATTCCTGGCGGGTCAGCCCTTACTTCTCGGTTGGAACAACATATAGGTCTATAACGTAATATAACCTATCCTAACCCTTCGAGCCCCTGGCTGGTAATGTTTTACAGAATCTCGGTCGTGACGGCCCGTACCTCTTCGTGGGAACATTATATACGTCTATAACGTTATATATCCTAACCTAAGGCAACCTAACATCTCGGATGTAGTATTTTACAACATACCTGGCGGGCCGGCCCCTTATTCTCGTTGGGAACATTATATACGTCTATAACGTAATATAACCTAACCTAACCCATCTAGCCCCTCGCTGGTAATGTTTTACTGAATCCCGGCCGTGTCGGACCGTACCTCTTCGTGGGAACATTATATACGTCTATAACGTTATATATCCTAACCTAAGGCAACCAAACATCTCGGATGTAGTATTTTATAACATACCTGGCGGGCCGGCCCCTTATTCTCGGTGGGAACATTATATACGTCTATAACGTAATATAACCTAACCTAACCCATCTAGCCACTCGCTGGTAATGTTTTACTGAATCCCGGCCGTGTCGGACCGTACCTCTACGTGGAGACATTAGATTCGTCTATAACGTTATATATTCTAACCTAAGGCAACCTCAAACCTGGGATGTAGTATTTTACATCATACATGGCGAGTCGGCTCCTACTTCTCGATGGGAACGTTATATACGTCTATAACGTAATATAACCTAACCTAACCCATCTAGCCCCTCGCTGGTAATGTTTTACTGTATCCCGGCCGTGTCGGACCGTACCTCTACGTGGAGACATTAGATTCGTCTATAACGTTATACATCCTAACCTAAGGCAACCTCACTCCTAGTATGTAATATTTTACAACATTCCTGGCGGGTCGGCCCTTACTTCTCGGTTGGAACAATATATAGGTCTATAACGTAATATAACCTATCCTAACCCTTCTAGCCCCTGGCTGGTAATGTTTTACAGAATCTCGGTCGTGACGGCACGTACCTCTTCGTGGGAACATTATATACGTCTATAACGTTATATATCCTAACCTAAGGCAACCTAACATCTCGGATGTAGTATTTTACAACATACCTGGCGGGCCGGCCCCTTATTCTCGGTGGGAACGTTATATACGTCTATAACGTAATATAACCTAACCTAACCCATCTAGCCCCTCGCTGGTAATGTTTTACAGAATCCCGGTCGTGTCGGACCGTACCTCTACGTGGAGACATTAGATTCGTCTATAACGTTATATATTCTAACCTAAGGCAACCTCAAACCTGGGATGTAGTATTTTACATCATACATGGCGAGTCGGCTCCTACTTCTCGATGGGAACGTTATATACGTCTATAACGTAATATAACCTAACCTAACCCATCTAGCCCCTCGCTGGTAATGTTTTACTGTATCCCGGCCGTGTCGGACCGTACCTCTACGTGGAGACATTAGATTCGTCTATAACGTTATATATCCTAACCTAAAGCAACCTCACTCCTAGGATGTAATATTTTACAACATTCCTGGCGGGTCGGCCCTTACTTCTCGGTTGGAACATTATATAGGTCCATAACGTAATATAACCTATCCTAACCCTTCTAGCGCCTGGCTGGTAATGTTTTACAGAATCTCGGTCGTGACGGCCCGTACCTCTTCGTGGGAACATTATATACGTCTATAACGTTATATATCCTAACCTAAGGCAACCTAACATCTCAGATGTAGTATTTTACAACATACCTGGCGGGCCGGCCCCTAATTCTCGGTGGGAACATTATATACGTCTATAACGTAATATAACCTAACCTAACCCATCTATCCCCTCGCTGGTAATGTTTTACTGAATCCCGGCCGTGTCGGACCGTACCTCTACGTGGAGACATTAGATTCGTCTATAACGTTATATATCCTAACCTAAGGCAACCTCAAACCTGGGATGTAGTATTTTACAACATACATGGCGAGTCGGCCCCTACTTCTCGATGGGAACGTTATATACGTCTATAACGTAATATAACCTAACCTAACCCATCTAGCCCCTCGCTGGTAATGTTTTACAGAATCCCGGTCGTGTCGCTCCGTGCCTCTCCGTGGGAACATTATATACGTTTATAACGTTATATATCCTAACCTAAAGCAACCTAACATCTCGGATGTAGTATTTTACAACATACCTGGCGGTTCGGCCCCTACATCTCGGTTGGAACATTATATAGGTCTATAACGTAATATGACCTAACCTAACCCATCTAGCCCCTGGCTGGTAATGTTTTACAGAATCCCGGTCGTGACGGCACGTACCTCTTCGTGGGAACATTATATACGTCTATAACATTATATATCCTAACCTAAGGCAAACTCACACCTCGAATGTAGGATTTTACAACATTCCTGGCGGGCCGGCCCCTACTTCTCGGTGGGAACATTATATACGTCTGTAACGTAATATAACCTAACCTAAACCATCTAGCCCCTGGCTGGTAATGTTTTACAGTATACCGGTCGTGACGGCCCGTACCTCTTCGTGGGAACATTATATGCGTCTATAAAGTTATATGTCCTAACGTAAGGCAACCTCACACCTCGGATGTAGTATTTTGTAACATTCCTGGCGGGTCGGCCCCTAACTCTCGGTTGGAACATTATATAGGTCTATAACGTAATTTAACCTAATCTAACCCATCTAGCCCCTGGCTGGTAATGTTTTACAGAATTCTGGTCGTGACGGCCCGTACCTCTTCGTGGGAACATTATATACGTCTATATCGTTATATATCCTAACCTAAGGCAACCTCAAACCTGGGATGTAGTATTTTACAACATACATGGCGCGTCGGCCCCTACTTCTCGATGGGAACGTTATATACGTCTATAACGTAATATAACCTAACCTAACCCATCTAGTGCCTCGCTGGTAATGTTTTACAGAATCCCGGTCGTGTCGGCCCGTACCTCTCCGTGGGAACATTATATACGTCTATAACGTTATATATACTAACCTAAGGCAACCTCACTCCTAGGATGTAATATTTTACAACATTCCTGGCGGGTCGGCCACTATTTCCCGGTTGGAACATTATATAGGTCTATAACGTAATATAACCTAACCTAACCCATCTAGCCCCTCGCTGGTAATGTTTTACTGAATCCCGGCCGTGTCGGACCGTACCTCTTCGTGGGAACATTATATACGTCTATAACGTTATATATCCTAACCTAAGGCAACCTAACATCTCGGATGTAGTATTTTACAACATACCTGGCGGGCCGGCCCCATATTCTCGGTGGGAACATTATATACGTCTATAACGTAATATAACCTAATCTAACCCATCTAGCCCCTGGCTGGTAATGTTTTACAGAATCCCGGTCGTGACGGCCCGTACCTCTTCGTGGGTACATTATTACCGTCTATAACGCTATGTATCCTAACCTAAGGCAACCTCACACCTCGGATGTAGTATTTTACAACATTCCTGGCGAGTCGGCCCCTACTTCTCGGTTGGAACATTATATACGTCTATAACGCAATATAACCTAACCTAACCCATCCAGCCCCTCGCTGGTAATGTTTTACAGAATCCCGGTCGGTTCGGCCCGTACCTCTCCGTGGGAACATTATATACGTCTATAACGTTATATATCCTAACCTAAGGCAACCTCACACCTCGGATGTAGTATTTTATAACATTTCTGGCGGGCCGGCCCCTACTTCTCGGTGGGAACATTATATACGTTTATAAAGTAATATAACCTAACCTAACCCATCTAGCCCCTTGCTGGTAATGTTTTACAGAATCCCGGTCCTGTCGGACTGTACCTCTCCGTGCGAACATTATATACGTCTATAACGTTATATATCCTAACCTAAGGCAACGTCACACCTCGGATGTAGAATTTACAACATACCTGGCCTGTCGGCCCCTACTTCTCGGTGGGAACATTATATACGTCAATAACGTAATATAACCTAACCTAACCCATCTAGCCCCTCGCTGGTAATGTTTTACAGAATCCCGGTCGTGTAGGTCCGTGCCTCTCCGTGGGAACATTATATACGTCTATAACGTTATATATCCTAACCTAAGGCAGCCTAATATTTCCGATGTAGTATATTGCAACATTCCTGGCGGGTCAGCCACTATTTCTCGGTGGGAACATTATATACGTCTATAACGTAATATAACCTAACCTAATCCATCTGGCCCCTCGCTGGTAATGTCTTACAGAATCCCGGTCCTGTCGGCCCGTACCTCTCCGTGGGAACATTATATACGTCTATAACGTTATATACCCTAACCTAAAGCAACCTAACATTTCGGATGTAGTATATTACAACATTCCTGGCGGGTCGGCCCCTACTTCTCGATGGGAACGTTATATACATCTATAACGTAAAATAACCTAACCTAACCCATCCAGCCCCTCGCTGGTAATGTTTTACAGAATCCCGGTCGGGTCGGCCCGTACCTCTCCGTGGGAACATTATAAACGTCTATAGCGTCATATATCCTAACCTAAGGCAGCCTAATATTTCGGATGTAGTATATTACAACATTCCTGGCGGGTCAGCCACTATTTCTCGGTGGGAACATTATATACGTCTATAACGTAATATAACCTAACCTAATCCATCTGGCCCCTCGCTGGTAATGTTTTACAGAATCCCGGTCCTGTCGGCCCGTACCTCCCCGTGGGAAAAATATATACGTCTATAACGTTATATATCCTAACCAAAGGCAACCTCAAACCTCGGATGTAGTATTATACAACATTCCAGGCAGGTCGGCCCCTACTTCTTGGTTGGAACATTATATACGTCTATAACGTAATATAACCTAACCTAATCCATCTGGCCCCTCGCTGGTAATGTCTTACAGAATCCCGGTCCTGTCGGCCCGTACCTCTCCGTGGGAACAATATATACGTCTATAACGTTATATATCCTAACCTAAGGCAACCTCAAACCTTGGATGTAGTATTTTACGACATTCCTGGCGGGTCGGCCCCTACTCCTCGGTGGGAACGTTATATACGTCTATAACGTAATATACCCTAACCTAACCCATCTAGCCCCTGGCTGGTAATGTTTTACAGAATCCCGGTCGTGACGGCACGTCCCTCTTCGTGGGAACATTATATACGTCTATAACGTTATATATCGTAACCTAAGGTAACCTCATACCTCGGATGTAGTATTTTACAACATACCTGGCGGGTCGGCCCCTACTTCTCGGTTGGAACATTATATACGTCTATAACGTAATATAACCTAACCTTATCCATCTGGCCCCTCGCTGGTAATGTCTTACAGAATCCCGGTCCTGTCGGCCCGTACCTCTCCGTGGGAACATTATATACGTCTATAACGTTATATATCCTAACCTAAGGCAGCCCCACACCTCGGATGTAGTATTTTACAACATACCTGGCGGGTCGGCCCCTACTTCTCGGTTGGAACATTATATACGTCTATAACGTAATATAACCTAACCTAATCCATCTGGCCCCTCGCTGGTAATGTTTTACAGTATCCCGGTCGGGTCGGTCCGTACCTCTCCGTGGGAACATCATAAACGTCTATAGCGTTATATATCCTAACCTAAGGCAACCTCACTCCTCGGATGTAGTATTTTACAACATTCCTGGCGGGCCGGCCGCTACGTCTCTGTGGGATCATTATATACGTCTATAACGTAATATAACCCAACCTAACCCATCTAGCCCCTGGATGGTAATGTTTTGCAGAATCTCGGTCGTGACGGCCCGTAAACCTTCGCGGGAACATTATATACTTCTATAACGTTATATATCGTAACCTAAGGAAACCTCAAACCTCGGATGTAGTATTTTACAACATACGTGGCGGGTCGGCCCCAACTTCTCGATGGGAACGTTATATACGTCTATAACGTAATATAACCTAACCTAACCCATCCAGCCCCTCGCTGGTAATGTTTTACAGAATCCCGGTCGTGACGGCACGTACCTCTTCGTGGGAACATTAGATACGTCTATAACGTTATATATCCTAACTTAAGGCAACCTCACACCTCGGATGTAGTATTTTACAACATTCCTGGCGGGTAGGCCCCTACTTCTCGGTTGGAACATTATATACGTCTATAAAGTAATATAACCTAACCTAACCCATCTAGCCCCTCGATGGTAATGTTTTACAGAATTCCGGTCGTGTCGTACCGTACCTCTCCGTGGGAACATTATGAACGTCTATAGCGTTATATATCCTAACCTAAGGCAACCTCACACATCGGATGTAGTATTTTACAACATTCCTGGCTGGTCGGCCCCTACTTCCCGGTTGGAACATTATATACGTCTATAACGTAATATAACCTAATCTAACCCATCTAGCCCCTCGATGGTAATGTTTTACAGAATTCCGGTCGTGTCGGACCGTACCTCTCCGTGGGAACATTATAAACGTCTATAGCGTTATATATCCTAACCTAAGGCAACCTCACACATCGGATGTAGTATTTTACAACATTCCTGGCGGGTCGGCCCCTACTTATCGGTTGGAACGTTATATACGTCTATAACGTAATATAACCTAACCTCACCCATCCAGCCCCTCGCTGGTAATGTTTTACAGAATCCCGGTCGTGTCGGTCCGTGCCTCTCCGTGGGAACATTATATACGTCTATAACGTTATATATCCTAACCTAAAGCAACCTAACATTTCGGATGTAGTATATTACAACATTCCTGGCGGGTCGGCCCCTACTTCTCGATGGGAACGTTATATACGTCTATAACGTAATATAACCTAACCTAACCCATCCAGCCCCTCGCTGGTAATGTTTTACACAATCCCGGTCGGGTCGGCCCGTACCTCTCCGTGGGAACATTATAAACGTCTATAGCGTCATATATCCTAACCTAAGGCAGCCTAATATTTCGGATGTAGTATATTAAAACATTCCTGGCGGGTCGGCCACTATTTCTCGGTGGGAACATTATATACGTCTATAACGTAATATAACCTAACCTAACCCATCTGGCCCCTCGCTGGTAATGTTTTACAGTATCCCGGTCGGGTCGGCCCGTACCTCTCCGTGGGAACATCATAAACGTCTATAGCGTTATATATCCTAACCTAAGGCAACCCCAAACCTCGGATGTAGTATTTTACAACATTCCTGTCGGGCCGGCCGCTACTTCTCGGTGGGAACATTATTTACGTCTATAACGTAATATAACCTAACCTAACCCATCTAGCCCCTCGCTGGTAATGTTTTACAGAATCCCGGTCGTGTCGGTCCATGCATCTCCGTGGGAACATTATATACGTCTATAACGTTATATATCCTAACCTAAGGCAACCTCACACCTCGTATGTCGTATTTTACAACATACCTGGCGGGTCGGCCCCTACTTCTCGGTTGGAACATTATACACGTCTATAACGTAATATAACCTAACCTAATCCATCTGGCCCCTCGCTGGTAATGTTTTACAGTATCCCGGTCGGGTCGGCCCGTACCTCTCCGTGGGAACATCATAAACGTCTATAGCGTTATATATCCTAACCTAAGGCAACCTCACTCCTCGGATGTAGTATTTTACAACATTCCTGGCGGGCCGGCCGCTACGTCTCTGTGGGATCATTATATACGTCTATAACGTAATATAACCCAACCTAACCCATCTAGCCCCTGGATGGTAATGTTTTGCAGAATCCCGGTCGTGACGGCCCGTAAACCTTCGCGGGAACATTATATACTTCTATAACGTTATATATCGTAACCTAAGGCAACCTCAAACCTCGGATGTAGTATTTTACAACATACGTGGCGGGTCGGCCCCAACTTCTCGATGGGAACGTTATATACGTCTATAACGTAATATAACCTAACCTAACCCATCCAGCCCCTCGCTGGTAATGTTTTACAGAATCCCGGTCGTGACGGCACGTACCTCTTCGTGGGAACATTAGATACGTCTATAACGTTATATATCCTAACTTAAGGCAACCTCACACCTCGGATGTAGTATTTTACAACATTCCTGGCGGGTAGGCCCCTACTTCTCGGTTGGAACATTATATACGTCTATAAAGTAATATAACCTAACCTAACCCATCTAGCCCCTCGATGGTAATGTTTTACAGAATTCCGGTCGTGTCGGACCGTACCTCTCCGTGGGAACATTATGAACGTCTATAGCGTTATATATCCTAACCTAAGGCAACCTCACACATCGGATGTAGTATTTTACAACATTCCTGGCTGGTCGGCCCCTACTTCCCGGTTGGAACATTATATACGTCTATAACGTAATATAACCTAATCTAACCCATCTAGCCCCTCGATGGTAATGTTTTACAGAATTCCGGTCGTGTCGGACCGTACCTCTCCGTGGGAACATTATAAACGTCTATAGCGTTATATATCCTAACCTAAGGCAACCTCACACATCGGATGTAGTATTTTACAACATTCCTGGCGGGTCGGCCCCTACTTATCGGTTGGAACGTTATATACGTCTATAACGTAATATAACCTAACCTCACCCATCCAGCCCCTCGCTGGTAATGTTTTACAGAATCCCGGTCGTGTCGGTCCGTGCCTCTCCGTGGGAACATTATATACGTCTATAACGTTATATATCCTAACCTAAAGCAACCTAACATTTCGGATGTAGTATATTACAACATTCCTGGCGGGTCGGCCCCTACTTCTCGATGGGAACGTTATATACGTCTATAACGTAATATAACCTAACCTAACCCATCCAGCCCCTCGCTGGTAATGTTTTACAGAATCCCGGTCGTGTCGGTCCATGCATCTCCGTGGGAATATTATATACGTCTATAACGTTATATATCCTAACCTAAGGCAACCTCACACCTCGTATGTCGTATTTTACAACATACCTGGCGGGTCGGCCCCTACTTCTCGGTTGGAACATTATACACGTCTATAACGTAATATAACCTAACCTAACCCATCTGGCCCCTCGCTGGTAATGTTTTAGAGAATCCCGGCCGTGTCGGACCGTACCACTACGTGGAGACATTAGATACGTCTATAACGTTATATATCCTAACCTAAGGCAACCTCACTCCTCGGATGTAGTATTTTACAACATTCCTGGCGGGCCGGCCATTACGTCTCTGTGGGAACATTATATAAGTCTATAACGTAATGTAACCCAACCTAACCCATCTAGACCCTGGCTGGTAATGTTTTGCAGAATCCCGGTCGTGACGGTCCGTACATCTTCGCGGGAACATTATATACGTCTATAACGTTATATATCCTAACCTAAGGCAACCCCAAACCTCGGATGTAGTATTTTACAACATTCCTGTCGGGCCGGCCGCTACTTCTCGGTGGGAACATTATTTACGTCTATAACGTAATATAACCTAACCTAACCCATCTAGCCCCTCGCTGGTAATGTTTTACAGAATCCCGGTCGTGTCGGTCCATGCATCTCCGTGGGAACATTATATACGTCTATAACGTTATATATCCTAACCTAAGGCAACCTCACACCTCGTATGTCGTATTTTACAACATACCTGGCGGGTCGGCCCCTACTTCTCGGTTGGAACATTATACACGTCTATAACGTAATATAACCTAACCTAATCCATCTGGCCCCTCGCTGGTAATGTTTTACAGTATCCCGGTCGGGTCGGCCCGTACCTCTCCGTGGGAACATCATAAACGTCTATAGCGTTATATATCCTAACCTAAGGCAACCTCACTCCTCGGATGTAGTATTTTACAACATTCCTGGCGGGCCGGCCGCTACGTCTCTGTGGGAACATTATATACGTCTATAACGTAATATAACCCAACCTAACCCATCTAGCCCCTGGATGGTAATGTTTTGCAGAATCCCGGTCGTGACGGCCCGTAAACCTTCGCGGGAACATTATATACTTCTATAACGTTATATATCGTAACCTAAGGCAACCTCAAACCTCGGATGTAGTATTTTACAACATACCTGGCGGGTCGGCCCCAACTTCTCGATGGGAACGTTATATACGTCTATAACGTAATATAACCTAACCTAACCCATCCAGCCCCTCGCTGGTAATGTTTTACAGAATCCCGGTCGTGACGGCACGTACCTCTTCGTGGGAACATTAGATACGTCTATAACGTTATATATCCTAACTTAAGGCAACCTCACACCTCGGATGTAGTATTTTACAACAATCCTGGCGGGTCGGCCCCTACTTCTCGGTTGGAACATTATATACGTCTATAACGTAATATAACCTAACCTAACCCATCTAGCCCCTCGATGGTAATGTTTTACAGAATTCCGGTCGTGTCGGACCGTACCTCTCCGTGGGAACATTATGAACGTCTATAGCGTTATATATCCTAACCTAAGGCAACCTCACACATCGGATGTAGTATTTTACAACATTCCTGGCGGGTCGGCCCCTACTTATCGGTTGGAACGTTATATACGTCTATAACGTAATATAACCTAACCTCACCCATCCAGCCCCTCGCTGGTAATGTTTTACAGAATCCCGGTCGTGTCGGTCCGTGCCTCTCCGTGGGAACATTATATACGTCTATAACGTTATATATCCTAACCTAAGGCAACCTCACACATCGGATGTAGTATTTTACAACATTCCTGGCTGGTCGGCCCCTACTTCCCGGTTGGAACATTATATACGTCTATAACGTAATATAACCTAATCTAACCCATCTAGCCCCTCGATGGTAATGTTTTACAGAATTCCGGTCGTGTCGGACCGTACCTCTCCGTGGGAACATTATAAACGTCTATAGCGTTATATATCCTAACCTAAGGCAACCTCACACATCGGATGTAGTATTTTACAACATTCCTGGCGGGTCGGCCCCTACTTATCGGTTGGAACGTTATATACGTCTATAACGTAATATAACCTAACCTCACCCATCCAGCCCCTCGCTGGTAATGTTTTACAGAATCCCGGTCGTGTCGGTCCGTGCCTCTCCGTGGGAACATTATATACGTCTATAACGTTATATATCCTAACCTAAAGCAACCTAACATTTCGGATGTAGTATATTACAACATTCCTGGCGGGTCGGCCCCTACTTCTCGATGGGAACGTTATATACGTCTATAACGTAATATAACCTAACCTAACCCATCCAGCCCCTCGCTGGTAATGTTTTACAGAATCCCGGTCGTGTCGGTCCATGCATCTCCGTGGGAATATTATATACGTCTATAACGTTATATACCCTAACCTAAGGCAACCTCACACCTCGTATGTCGTATTTTACAACATACCTGGCGGGTCGGCCCCTACTTCTCGGTTGGAACATTATACACGTCTATAACGTAATATAACCTAACCTAACCCATCTGGCCCCTCGCTGGTAATGTTTTAGAGAATCCCGGCCGTGTCGGACCGTACCACTACGTGGAGACATTAGATACGTCTATAACGTTATATATCCTAACCTAAGGCAACCTCACTCCTCGGATGTAGTATTTTACAACATTCCTGGCGGGCCGGCCATTACGTCTCTGTGGGAACATTATATAAGTCTATAACGTAATATAACCCAACCTAACCCATCTAGACCCTGGCTGGTAATGTTTTGCAGAATCCCGGTCGTGACGGTCCGTACATCTTCGCGGGAACATTATATACGTCTATAACGTTATATATCCTAACCTAAGGCAACCCCAAACCTCGGATGTAGTATTTTACAACATTCCTGTCGGGCCGGCCGCTACTTCTCGGTGGGAACATTATTTACGTCTATAACGTAATATAACCTAACCTAACCCATCTAGCCCCTCGCTGGTAATGTTTTACAGAATCCCGGTCGTGTCGGACCATGCATCTCCGTGGGAACATTATATACGTCTATAACGTTATATATCCTAACCTAAGGCAACCTCACACCTCGTATGTCGTATTTTACAACATACCTGGCGGGTCGGCCCCTACTTCTCGGTTGGAACATTATACACGTCTATAACGTAATATAACCTAACCTAATCCATCTGGCCCCTCGCTGGTAATGTTTTACAGTATCCCGGTCGGGTCGGCCCGTACCTCTCCGTGGGAACATCATAAACGTCTATAGCGTTATATATCCTAACCTAAGGCAACCTCACTCCTCGGATGTAGTATTTTACAACATTCCTGGCGGGCCGGCCGCTACGTCTCTGTGGGAACATTATATACGTCTATAACGTAATATAACCCAACCTAACCCATCTAGCCCCTGGATGGTAATGTTTTGCAGAATCCCGGTCGTGACGGCCCGTAAACCTTCGCGGGAACATTATATACTTCTATAACGTTATATATCGTAACCTAAGGCAACCTCAAACCTCGGATGTAGTATTTTACAACATACCTGGCGGGTCGGCCCCAACTTCTCGATGGGAACGTTATATACGTCTATAACGTAATATAACCTAACCTAACCCATCCAGCCCCTCGCTGGTAATGTTTTACAGAATCCCGGTCGTGACGGCACGTACCTCTTCGTGGGAACATTAGATACGTCTATAACGTTATATATCCTAACTTAAGGCAACCTCACACCTCGGATGTAGTATTTTACAACAATCCTGGCGGGTCGGCCCCTACTTCTCGGTTGGAACATTATATACGTCTATAACGTAATATAACCTAACCTAACCCATCTAGCCCCTCGATGGTAATGTTTTACAGAATTCCGGTCGTGTCGGACCGTACCTCTCCGTGGGAACATTATGAACGTCTATAGCGTTATATATCCTAACCTAAGGCAACCTCACACATCGGATGTAGTATTTTACAACATTCCTGGCGGGTCGGCCCCTACTTCACGGTTGGAACATTATATACGTCTATAACGTAATATAACCTAATCTAACCCATCTAGCCCCTCGATGGTAATGTTTTACAGAATTCCGGTCGTGTCGGACCGTACCTCTCCGTGGGAACATTATAAACGTCTATAGCGTTATATATCCTAACCTAAGGCAACCTCACACATCGGGTGTAGTATTTTACAACATTCCTGGCGGGTCGGCCCCTACTTATCGGTTGGAACGTTATATACGTCTATAACGTAATATAACCTAACCTCACCCATGCAGCCCCTCGCTGGTAATGTTTTACAGAATCCCGGTCGGGTCGGCCCGTACCTCTCCGTGGGACCATTATAAACGTCTATAGCGTTATATATCCTAACCTAAGGCAACCTCACTCCTCGGATGTAGTATTTTACAACATTCCTGGCGGGCCGGCCGCTACGTTTCTGTGGGATCATTATATACGTCTATAACGTAATATAACCCAACCTAACCCATCTAGCCCCTGGATGGTAATGTTTTGCAGAATCCCGGTCGTGACGGCCCGTAAACCTTCGCGGGAACATTATATACTTCTATAACGTTATATATCGTAACCTAAGGCAACCTCAAACCTCGGATGTAGTATTTTACAACATACGTGGCGGGTCGGCCCCAACTTCTCGATGGGAACGTTATATACGTCTATAACGTAATATAACCTAACCTAACCCATCCAGCCCCTCGCTGGTAATGTTTTACAGAATCCCGGTCGTGACGGCACGTACCTCTTCGTGGGAACATTAGATACGTCTATAACGTTATATATCCTAACTTAAGGCAACCTCACACCTCGGATGTAGTATTTTACAACATTCCTGGCGGGTAGGCCCCTACTTCTCGGTTGGAACATTATATACGTCTATAAAGTAATATAACCTAACCTAACCCATCTAGCCCCTCGATGGTAATGTTTTACAGAATTCCGGTCGTGTCGGACCGTACCTCTCCGTGGGAACATTATGAACGTCTATAGCGTTATATATCCTAACCTAAGGCAACCTCACACATCGGATGTAGTATTTTACAACATTCCTGGCTGGTCGGCCCCTACTTCCCGGTTGGAACATTATATACGTCTATAACGTAATATAACCTAACCTAACCCATCTGGCCCCTCGCTGGTAATGTTTTAGAGAATCCCGGCCGTGTCGGACCGTACCACTACGTGGAGACATTAGATACGTCTATAACGTTATATATCCTAACCTAAGGCAACCTCACTCCTCGGATGTAGTATTTTACAACATTCCTGGCGGGCCGGCCATTACGTCTCTGTGGGAACATTATATAAGTCTATAACGTAATATAACCCAACCTAACCCATCTAGACCCTGGCTGGTAATGTTTTGCAGAATCCCGGTCGTGACGGTCCGTACATCTTCGCGGGAACATTATATACGTCTATAACGTTATATATCCTAACCTAAGGCAACCCCAAACCTCGGATGTAGTATTTTACAACATTCCTGTCGGGCCGGCCGCTACTTCTCGGTGGGAACATTATTTACGTCTATAACGTAATATAACCTAACCTAACCCATCTAGCCCCTCGCTGGTAATGTTTTACAGAATCCCGGTCGTGTCGGACCATGCATCTCCGTGGGAACATTATATACGTCTATAACGTTATATATCCTAACCTAAGGCAACCTCACACCTCGTATGTCGTATTTTACAACATACCTGGCGGGTCGGCCCCTACTTCTCGGTTGGAACATTATACACGTCTATAACGTAATATAACCTAACCTAATCCATCTGGCCCCTCGCTGGTAATGTTTTACAGTATCCCGGTCGGGTCGGCCCGTACCTCTCCGTGGGACCATCATAAACGTCTATAGCGTTATATATCCTAACCTAAGGCAACCTCACTCCTCGGATGTAGTATTTTACAACATTCCTGGCGGGCCGGCCGCTACGTCTCTGTGGGAACATTATATACGTCTATAACGTAATATAACCCAACCTAACCCATCTAGCCCCTGGATGGTAATGTTTTGCAGAATCCCGGTCGTGACGGCCCGTAAACCTTCGCGGGAACATTATATACTTCTATAACGTTATATATCGTAACCTAAGGCAACCTCAAACCTCGGATGTAGTATTTTACAACATACCTGGCGGGTCGGCCCCAACTTCTCGATGGGAACGTTATATACGTCTATAACGTAATATAACCTAACCTAACCCATCCAGCCCCTCGCTGGTAATGTTTTACAGAATCCCGGTCGTGACGGCACGTACCTCTTCGTGGGAACATTAGATACGTCTATAACGTTATATATCCTAACTTAAGGCAACCTCACACCTCGGATGTAGTATTTTACAACAATCCTGGCGGGTCGGCCCCTACTTCTCGGTTGGAACATTATATACGTCTATAACGTAATATAACCTAACCTAACCCATCTAGCCCCTCGATGGTAATGTTTTACAGAATTCCGGTCGTGTCGGACCGTACCTCTCCGTGGGAACATTATGAACGTCTATAGCGTTATATATCCTAACCTAAGGCAACCTCACACATCGGATGTAGTATTTTACAACATTCCTGGCGGGTCGGCCCCTACTTCACGGTTGGAACATTATATACGTCTATAACGTAATATAACCTAATCTAACCCATCTAGCCCCTCGATGGTAATGTTTTACAGAATTCCGGTCGTGTCGGACCGTACCTCTCCGTGGGAACATTATAAACGTCTATAGCGTTATATATCCTAACCTAAGGCAACCTCACACATCGGGTGTAGTATTTTACAACATTCCTGGCGGGTCGGCCCCTACTTATCGGTTGGAACGTTATATACGTCTATAACGTAATATAACCTAACCTCACCCATGCAGCCCCTCGCTGGTAATGTTTTACAGAATCCCGGTCGGGTCGGCCCGTACCTCTCCGTGGGACCATTATAAACGTCTATAGCGTTATATATCCTAACCTAAGGCAACCTCACTCCTCGGATGTAGTATTTTACAACATTCCTGGCGGGCCGGCCGCTACGTTTCTGTGGGATCATTATATACGTCTATAACGTAATATAACCCAACCTAACCCATCTAGCCCCTGGATGGTAATGTTTTGCAGAATCCCGGTCGTGACGGCCCGTAAACCTTCGCGGGAACATTATATACTTCTATAACGTTATATATCGTAACCTAAGGCAACCTCAAACCTCGGATGTAGTATTTTACAACATACGTGGCGGGTCGGCCCCAACTTCTCGATGGGAACGTTATATACGTCTATAACGTAATATAACCTAACCTAACCCATCCAGCCCCTCGCTGGTAATGTTTTACAGAATCCCGGTCGTGACGGCACGTACCTCTTCGTGGGAACATTAGATACGTCTATAACGTTATATATCCTAACTTAAGGCAACCTCACACCTCGGATGTAGTATTTTACAACATTCCTGGCGGGTAGGCCCCTACTTCTCGGTTGGAACATTATATACGTCTATAAAGTAATATAACCTAACCTAACCCATCTAGCCCCTCGATGGTAATGTTTTACAGAATTCCGGTCGTGTCGGACCGTACCTCTCCGTGGGAACATTATGAACGTCTATAGCGTTATATATCCTAACCTAAGGCAACCTCACTCCTCGGATGTAGTATTTTACAACATTCCTGTCTGGCCGGCCGCTACTTCTCGGTGGGAACATTATATACGTCTATAACGTAATATAACCCAACCTGACCCATCTAGCCCCGGGATGGTAATGTTTTGCAGAATCCCGGTCGTGACGGCCCGTAAACCTTCGCGGGAACATTATATACTTCTATAACGTTATATATCGTAACCTAAGGCAACCTCAAACCTCGGATGTAGTATTTTACAACATACCTGGCGGGTCGGCCCCAACTTCTCGATGGGAACGTTATATACGTCTATAACGTAATATAACCTAACCTAACCCATCCAGCCCCTGGCTGGTAATGTTTTACAGAATTCTGGTCGTGTCGGACCGTACCTCTCCGTGGGAACATTATGAACGTCTATAGCGTTATATATCCTAACCTAAGGCAACCTCGCACATCGGATGTAGTATTTTACAACATTCCTGGCTGGTCGGCCCCTACTTCCCGGTTGGAACATTATATACGTCTATAACGTAATATAACCTAATCTAACCCATCTAGCCCCTCGATGGTAATGTTTTACAGAATTCCGGTCGTGTCGGACCGTACCTCTCCGTGGGAACATTATGAACGTCTATAGCGTTATATATCCTAACCTAAGGCAACCTCACACATCGGATGTAGTATTTTACAACATTCCTGGCGGGTCGGCCCCTACTTCACGGTTGGAACATTATATACGTCTATAACGTAATATAACCTAATCTAACCCATCTAGCCCCTCGATGGTAATGTTTTACAGAATTCCGGTCGTGTCGGACCGTACCTATCCGTGGGAACATTATAAACGTCTATAGCGTTATATATCCTAACCTAAGGCAACCTCACACATCGGGTGTAGTATTTTACAACATTCCTGGCGGGTCGGCCCCTACTTATCGGTTGGAACGTTATATACGTCTATAACGTAATATAACCTAACCTCACCCATGCAGCCCCTCGCTGGTAATGTTTTACAGAATCCCGGTCGGGTCGGCCCGTACCTCTCCGTGGGACCATTATAAACGTCTATAGCGTTATATATCCTAACCTAAGGCAACCTCACTCCTCGGATGTAGTATTTTACAACATTCCTGGCGGGCCGGCCGCTACGTCTCTGTGGGAACATTGTATACGTCTATAACGTAATATAACCCAACCTAACCCATCTAGCCCCTGGATGGTAATGTTTTGCAGAATCCCGGTCGTGACGGCCCGTAAACCTTCGCGGGAACATTATATACTTCTATAACGTTATATATCGTAACCTAAGGCAACCTCAAACCTCGGATGTAGTATTTTACAACATACCTGGCGGGTCGGCCCCAACTTCTCGATGGGAACGTTATATACGTCTATAACGTAATATAACCTAACCTAACCCATCCAGCCCCTCGCTGGTAATGTTTTACAGAATCCCGGTCGTGACGGCACGTACCTCTTCGTGGGAACATTAGATACGTCTATAACGTTATATATCCTAACTTAAGGCAACCTCACACCTCGGATGTAGTATTTTACAACATTCCTGGCGGGTCGGCCCCTACTTCTCGGTTGGAACATTATATACGTCTATAACGTAATATAACCTAACCTAACCCATCTAGCCCCTCGATGGTAATGTTTTACAGAATTCCGGTCGTGTCGGACCGTACCTCTCCGTGGGAACATTATGAACGTCTATAGCGTTATATATCCTAACCTAAGGCAACCTCACACATCGGATGTAGTATTTTACAACATTCCTGGCGGGTCGGCCCCTACTTCTCGGTTGGAACATTATATACGTCTATAACGTAATATAACCTAATCTAACCCATCTAGCCCCTCGATGGTAATGTTTTACAGAATTCCGGTCGTGTCGGACCGTACCTCTCCGTGGGAACATTATAAACGTCTATAGCGTTATATATCCTAACCTAAGGCAACCTCACACATCGGGTGTAGTATTTTACAACATTCCTGGCGGGTCGGCCCCTACTTATCGGTTGGAACGTTATATACGTCTATAACGTAATATAACCTAACCTCACCCATCCAGCCCCTCGCTGGTAATGTTTTACAGAATCCCGGTCGTGTCGGTCCGTGCCTCTCCGTGGGAACATTATATACGTCTATAACGTTATATATCCTAACCTAAAGCAACCTAACATTTCGGATGTAGTATATTATAACATTCCTGGCGGGTCGGCCCCTACTTCTCGATGGGAACGTTATATACGTCTATAACGTAATATAACCTAACCTAACCCATCCAGCCCCTCGCTGGTAATGTTTTACACAATCCCGGTCGGGTCGGCCCGTACCTCTCCGTGGGAACATTATAAACGTCTATAGCGTCATATATCCTAACCTAAGGCAGCCTAATATTTCGGATGTAGTATATTACAACATTCCTGGCGGGTCGGCCACTATTTCTCGGTGGGAACATTATATACGTCTATAACGTAATATAACCTAACCTAACCCATCTGGCCCCTCGCTGGTAATGTTTTAGAGAATCCCGGCCGTGTCGGACCGTACCACTACGTGGAGACATTAGATACGTCTATAACGTTATATATCCTAACCTAAGGCAACCTCACTCCTCGGATGTAGTATTTTACAACATTCCTGTCGGGCCGGCCGCTACTTCTCGGTGGGAACATTATTTACGTCTATAACGTAATATAACCTAACCTAACCCATCTAGCCCCTCGCTGGTAATGTTTTACAGAATCCCGGTCGTGTCGGTCCGTGCATCTCCGTGGGAAAATTATATACGTCTATAACGTTATATATCCTAACCTATGGCAACCTCACACCTCGTATGTCGTATTTTACAACATACCTGGCGGGTCGGCCCCTACTTCTCGGTTGGAACATTATACACGTCTATAACGTAATATAACCTAACCTAATCCATCTGGCCCCTCGCTGGTAATGTTTTACAGTATCCCGGTCGGGTCCGCCCGTACCTCTCCGTGGGAACATCATAAACGTCTATAGCGTTATATATCCTAACCTAAGGCAACCTCACTCCTCGGATGTAGTATTTTACAACATTCCTGGCGGGCCGGCCGCTACGTCTCTGTGGGAACATTATATACGTCTATAACGTAATATAACCCAACCTAACCCATCTAGCCCCTGGATGGTAATGTTTTGCAGAATCCCGGTCGTGACGGCCCGTAAACCTTCGCGGGAACATTATATACTTCTATAACGTTATATATCGTAACCTAAGGCAACCTCAAACCTCGGATGTAGTATTTTACAACATACCTGGCGGGTCGGCCCCAACTTCTCGATGGGAACGTTATATACGTCTATAACGTAATATAACCTAACCTAACCCATCCAGCCCCTCGCTGGTAATGTTTTACAGAATCCCGGTCGTGACGGCACGTACCTCTTCGTGGGAACATTAGATACGTCTATAACGTTATATATCCTAACTTAAGGCAACCTCACACCTCGGATGTAGTATTTTACAACATTCCTGGCGGGTCGGCCCCTACTTCTCGGTTGGAACATTATATACGTCTATAACGTAATATAACCTAACCTAACCCATCTAGCCCCTCGATGGTAATGTTTTACAGAATTCCGGTCGTGTCGGACCGTACCTCTCCGTGGGAACATTATGAACGTCTATAGCGTTATATATCCTAACCTAAGGCAACCTCACACATCGGATGTAGTATTTTACAACATTCCTGGCGGGTCGGCCCCTACTTCTCGGTTGGAACATTATATACGTCTATAACGTAATATAACCTAATCTAACCCATCTAGCCCCTCGATGGTAATGTTTTACAGAATTCCGGTCGTGTCGGACCGTACCTCTCCGTGGGAACATTATAAACGTCTATAGCGTTATATATCCTAACCTAAGGCAACCTCACACATCGGGTGTAGTATTTTACAACATTCCTGGCGGGTCGGCCCCTACTTATCGGTTGGAACGTTATATACGTCTATAACGTAATATAACCTAACCTCACCCATGCAGCCCCTCGCTGGTAATGTTTTACAGAATCCCGGTCGGTTCGGCCCGTACCTCTCCGTGGGACCATTATAAACGTCTATAGCGTTATATATCCTAACCTAAGGCAACCTCACTCCTCGGATGTAGTATTTTACAACATTCCTGGCGGGCCGGCCGCTACGTCTCTGTGGGAACATTGTATACGTCTATAACGTAATATAACCCAACCTAACCCATCTAGCCCCTGGATGGTAATGTTTTGCAGAATCCCGGTCGTGACGGCCCGTAAACCTTCGCGGGAACATTATATACTTCTATAACGTTATATATCGTAACCTAAGGCAACCTCAAACCTCGGATGTAGTATTTTACAACATACCTGGCGGGTCGGCCCCAACTTCTCGATGGGAACGTTATATACGTCTATAACGTAATATAACCTAACCTAACCCATCCAGCCCCTCGCTGGTAATGTTTTACAGAATCCCGGTCGGCTCGGCCCGTACATCTCCGTGGGAAAATTATAAACGTCTATAGCGTTATATATCCTAACCTAAGGCAGCCTAACATTTCGGATGTAGTATATTACAACATTCCTGGCGGGTTGGCCACTAATTCTCGGTTGGAACATTATATACGTCTATAACGTAATATAACCTAATCTAATCCATCTAGCCCCTCGCTGGTAATGTTTTACAGAATCCCGGTCGTGTCGGCCCGTACCTCTTCGTGGAACATTATATACGTCTATAACGTTATATATCCTAACCTGAGGCAACCTCGCACCTCGGATGTAGTATTTTACAACATTCCTGTCTGGCCGGCCGCTACTTCTCGGTTGGAACATTATATAGGTCTATAACGTTATATATTCTAACCTAAGGCAACCTCACACCTCGGATGTAGTATTTTACAACATACCTGACGCGTCGGCCCCTACTTCTCGATGGGAACGTTATATACGTCTATAACGTAATATAACCTAACCTAACCCATCTAGCACCTCGTTGGTAATGTTTTACAGAATCCCGGTCGTGTCGGTCCGTGCCTCTCCGTGGGAACATTATATACGTCTATAAAGTTATATATCCTAACCTAAGGCAACCTCACACCTCGGATGTAGTATTTTACAACATACCTGGCCTGTCGGCCACTACTTCTCGGTGGGGACATTATATACGTCAATAACGTAATAAAACCTAACCTAACCCATCTAGCACCTCGTTGGTAATGTTTTACAGAATCCCGGTCGTGTCGGTCCGTGCCTCTCCGTGGGAACATTATATACGTCTATAACGTTATATATCCTAACCTAAGGCAACCTCACTCCTCGGATGTAGTATTTTACAACATTCCTGTCTGGCCGGCCGCTACTTCTCGGTGGGAACATTATATACGTCTATAACGTAATATAACCCAACCTGACCCATCTAGCCCCGGGATGGTAATGTTTTGCAGAATCCCGGTCGTGACGGCCCGTAAACCTTCGCGGGAACATTATATACTTCTATAACGTTATATATCGTAACCTAAGGCAACCTCAAACCTCGGATGTAGTATTTTACAACATACCTGGCGGGTCGGCCCCAACTTCTCGATGGGAACGTTATATACGTCTATAACGTAATATAACCTAACCTAACCCATCCAGCCCCTGGCTGGTAATGTTTTACAGAATTCTGGTCGTGTCGGACCGTACCTCTCCGTGGGAACATTATGAACGTCTATAGCGTTATATATCCTAACCTAAGGCAACCTCGCACATCGGATGTAGTATTTTACAACATTCCTGGCTGGTCGGCCCCTACTTCCCGGTTGGAACATTATATACGTCTATAACGTAATATAACCTAATCTAACCCATCTAGCCCCTCGATGGTAATGTTTTACAGAATTCCGGTCGTGTCGGACCGTACCTCTCCGTGGGAACATTATGAACGTCTATAGCGTTATATATCCTAACCTAAGGCAACCTCACACATCGGATGTAGTATTTTACAACATTCCTGGCGGGTCGGCCCCTACTTCACGGTTGGAACATTATATACGTCTATAACGTAATATAACCTAATCTAACCCATCTAGCCCCTCGATGGTAATGTTTTACAGAATTCCGGTCGTGTCGGACCGTACCTATCCGTGGGAACATTATAAACGTCTATAGCGTTATATATCCTAACCTAAGGCAACCTCACACATCGGGTGTAGTATTTTACAACATTCCTGGCGGGTCGGCCCCTACTTATCGGTTGGAACGTTATATACGTCTATAACGTAATATAACCTAACCTCACCCATGCAGCCCCTCGCTGGTAATGTTTTACAGAATCCCGGTCGGGTCGGCCCGTACCTCTCCGTGGGACCATTATAAACGTCTATAGCGTTATATATCCTAACCTAAGGCAACCTCACTCCTCGGATGTAGTATTTTACAACATTCCTGGCGGGCCGGCCGCTACGTCTCTGTGGGAACATTGTATACGTCTATAACGTAATATAACCCAACCTAACCCATCTAGCCCCTGGATGGTAATGTTTTGCAGAATCCCGGTCGTGACGGCCCGTAAACCTTCGCGGGAACATTATATACTTCTATAACGTTATATATCGTAACCTAAGGCAACCTCAAACCTCGGATGTAGTATTTTACAACATACCTGGCGGGTCGGCCCCAACTTCTCGATGGGAACGTTATATACGTCTATAACGTAATATAACCTAACCTAACCCATCCAGCCCCTCGCTGGTAATGTTTTACAGAATCCCGGTCGTGACGGCACGTACCTCTTCGTGGGAACATTAGATACGTCTATAACGTTATATATCCTAACTTAAGGCAACCTCACACCTCGGATGTAGTATTTTACAACATTCCTGGCGGGTCGGCCCCTACTTCTCGGTTGGAACATTATATACGTCTATAACGTAATATAACCTAACCTAACCCATCTAGCCCCTCGATGGTAATGTTTTACAGAATTCCGGTCGTGTCGGACCGTACCTCTCCGTGGGAACATTATGAACGTCTATAGCGTTATATATCCTAACCTAAGGCAACCTCACACATCGGATGTAGTATTTTACAACATTCCTGGCGGGTCGGCCCCTACTTCTCGGTTGGAACATTATATACGTCTATAACGTAATATAACCTAATCTAACCCATCTAGCCCCTCGATGGTAATGTTTTACAGAATTCCGGTCGTGTCGGACCGTACCTCTCCGTGGGAACATTATAAACGTCTATAGCGTTATATATCCTAACCTAAGGCAACCTCACACATCGGGTGTAGTATTTTACAACATTCCTGGCGGGTCGGCCCCTACTTATCGGTTGGAACGTTATATACGTCTATAACGTAATATAACCTAACCTCACCCATCCAGCCCCTCGCTGGTAATGTTTTACAGAATCCCGGTCGTGTCGGTCCGTGCCTCTCCGTGGGAACATTATATACGTCTATAACGTTATATATCCTAACCTAAAGCAACCTAACATTTCGGATGTAGTATATTATAACATTCCTGGCGGGTCGGCCCCTACTTCTCGATGGGAACGTTATATACGTCTATAACGTAATATAACCTAACCTAACCCATCCAGCCCCTCGCTGGTAATGTTTTACACAATCCCGGTCGGGTCGGCCCGTACCTCTCCGTGGGAACATTATAAACGTCTATAGCGTCATATATCCTAACCTAAGGCAGCCTAATATTTCGGATGTAGTATATTACAACATTCCTGGCGGGTCGGCCACTATTTCTCGGTGGGAACATTATATACGTCTATAACGTAATATAACCTAACCTAACCCATCTGGCCCCTCGCTGGTAATGTTTTAGAGAATCCCGGCCGTGTCGGACCGTACCACTACGTGGAGACATTAGATACGTCTATAACGTTATATATCCTAACCTAAGGCAACCTCACTCCTCGGATGTAGTATTTTACAACATTCCTGTCGGGCCGGCCGCTACTTCTCGGTGGGAACATTATTTACGTCTATAACGTAATATAACCTAACCTAACCCATCTAGCCCCTCGCTGGTAATGTTTTACAGAATCCCGGTCGTGTCGGTCCGTGCATCTCCGTGGGAAAATTATATACGTCTATAACGTTATATATCCTAACCTATGGCAACCTCACACCTCGTATGTCGTATTTTACAACATACCTGGCGGGTCGGCCCCTACTTCTCGGTTGGAACATTATACACGTCTATAACGTAATATAACCTAACCTAATCCATCTGGCCCCTCGCTGGTAATGTTTTACAGTATCCCGGTCGGGTCCGCCCGTACCTCTCCGTGGGAACATCATAAACGTCTATAGCGTTATATATCCTAACCTAAGGCAACCTCACTCCTCGGATGTAGTATTTTACAACATTCCTGGCGGGCCGGCCGCTACGTCTCTGTGGGAACATTATATACGTCTATAACGTAATATAACCCAACCTAACCCATCTAGCCCCTGGATGGTAATGTTTTGCAGAATCCCGGTCGTGACGGCCCGTAAACCTTCGCGGGAACATTATATACTTCTATAACGTTATATATCGTAACCTAAGGCAACCTCAAACCTCGGATGTAGTATTTTACAACATACCTGGCGGGTCGGCCCCAACTTCTCGATGGGAACGTTATATACGTCTATAACGTAATATAACCTAACCTAACCCATCCAGCCCCTCGCTGGTAATGTTTTACAGAATCCCGGTCGTGACGGCACGTACCTCTTCGTGGGAACATTAGATACGTCTATAACGTTATATATCCTAACTTAAGGCAACCTCACACCTCGGATGTAGTATTTTACAACATTCCTGGCGGGTCGGCCCCTACTTCTCGGTTGGAACATTATATACGTCTATAACGTAATATAACCTAACCTAACCCATCTAGCCCCTCGATGGTAATGTTTTACAGAATTCCGGTCGTGTCGGACCGTACCTCTCCGTGGGAACATTATGAACGTCTATAGCGTTATATATCCTAACCTAAGGCAACCTCACACATCGGATGTAGTATTTTACAACATTCCTGGCGGGTCGGCCCCTACTTCTCGGTTGGAACATTATATACGTCTATAACGTAATATAACCTAATCTAACCCATCTAGCCCCTCGATGGTAATGTTTTACAGAATTCCGGTCGTGTCGGACCGTACCTCTCCGTGGGAACATTATAAACGTCTATAGCGTTATATATCCTAACCTAAGGCAACCTCACACATCGGGTGTAGTATTTTACAACATTCCTGGCGGGTCGGCCCCTACTTATCGGTTGGAACGTTATATACGTCTATAACGTAATATAACCTAACCTCACCCATGCAGCCCCTCGCTGGTAATGTTTTACAGAATCCCGGTCGGTTCGGCCCGTACCTCTCCGTGGGACCATTATAAACGTCTATAGCGTTATATATCCTAACCTAAGGCAACCTCACTCCTCGGATGTAGTATTTTACAACATTCCTGGCGGGCCGGCCGCTACGTCTCTGTGGGAACATTGTATACGTCTATAACGTAATATAACCCAACCTAACCCATCTAGCCCCTGGATGGTAATGTTTTGCAGAATCCCGGTCGTGACGGTCCGTGCCTCTCCGTGGGAACATTATATACGTCTATAAAGTTATATATCCTAACCTAAGGCAACCTCACACCTCGGATGTAGTATTTTACAACATACCTGGCCTGTCGGCCACTACTTCTCGGTGGGGACATTATATACGTCAATAACGTAATAAAACCTAACCTAACCCATCTAGCACCTCGTTGGTAATGTTTTACAGAATCCCGGTCGTGTCGGTCCGTGCCTCTCCGTGGGAACATTATATACGTCTATAACGTTATATATCCTAACCTAAGGCAACCTCACTCCTCGGATGTAGTATTTTACAACATTCCTGTCTGGCCGGCCGCTACTTCTCGGTGGGAACATTATATACGTCTATAACGTAATATAACCCAACCTGACCCATCTAGCCCCGGGATGGTAATGTTTTGCAGAATCCCGGTCGTGACGGCCCGTAAACCTTCGCGGGAACATTATATACTTCTATAACGTTATATATCGTAACCTAAGGCAACCTCAAACCTCGGATGTAGTATTTTACAACATACCTGGCGGGTCGGCCCCAACTTCTCGATGGGAACGTTATATACGTCTATAACGTAATATAACCTAACCTAACCCATCCAGCCCCTGGCTGGTAATGTTTTACAGAATTCTGGTCGTGTCGGACCGTACCTCTCCGTGGGAACATTATGAACGTCTATAGCGTTATATATCCTAACCTAAGACAACCTCACACATCGGATGTAGTATTTTACAACATTCCTGGCTGGTCGGCCCCTACTTCCCGGTTGGAACATTATATACGTCTATAACGTAATATAACCTAATCTAACCCATCTAGCCCCTCGATGGTAATGTTTTACAGAATTCCGGTCGTGTCGGACCGTACCTCTCCGTGGGAACATTATAAACGTCTATAGCGTTATATATCCTAACCTAAGGCAACCTCACACATCGGATGTAGTATTTTACAACATTCCTGGCGGGTCGGCCCCTACTTGTCGGTTGGAACGTTATATACGTCTATAACGTAATATAACCTAACCTCACCCATCCAGCCCCTCGCTGGTAATGTTTTACAGAATCCCGGTCGTGTCGGTCCGTGCCTCTCCGTGGGAACATTATATACGTCTATAACGTTATATATCCTAACCTAAAGCAACCTAACATTTCGGATGTAGTATATTACAACATTCCTGGCGGGTCGGCCCCTACTTCTCGATGGGAACGTTATATACGTCTATAACGTAATATAACCTAACCTAACCCATCCAGCCCCTCGCTGGTAATGTTTTACACAATCCCGGTCGGGTCGGCCCGTACCTATCCGTGGGAACATTATAAACGTCTATAGCGTCATATATCCTAACCTAAGGCAGCCTAATATTTCGGATGTAGTATATTACAACATTCCTGGCGGGTCGGCCACTATTTCTCGGTGGGAACATTATATACGTCTATAACGTAATATAACCTAACCTAACCCATCTGGCCCCTCGCTGGTAATGTTTTAGAGAATCCCGGCCGTGTCGGACCGTACCACTACGTGGAGACATTAGATACGTCTATAACGTTATATATCCTAACCTAAGGCAACCTCACTCCTCGGATGTAGTATTTTACAACATTCCTGGCGGGCCGGCCGCTACGTCTCTGTGGGAACAATATATACGTCTATAACGTAATATAACCCAACCTAACCCATCTAGCACCTGGATGGTAATGTTTTGCAGAATCCCGGTCGTGACGGCCCGTAAACCTTCGCGGGAACATTATATACTTCTATAACGTTATATATCGTAACCTAAGGCAACCTCAAACCTCGGATGTAGTATTTTACAACATACCTGGCGGGTCGGCCCCAACTTCTCGATGGGAACGTTATATACGTCTATAACGTAATATAACCTAACCTAACCCATCCAGCCCCTCGCTGGTAATGTTTTACAGAATCCCGGTCGTGACGGCACGTACCTCTTCGTGGGAACATTAGATACGTCTATAACGTTATATATCCTAACTTAAGGCAACCTCACACCACGGATGTAGTATTTTACAACATTCCTGGCGGGTCGGCTCCTACTTCTCGGTTGGAACATTATATACGTCTATAACGTAATATAACCTAACCTAACCCATCCAGCCCCTCGCTGGTAATGTTTTACACAATCCCGGTCGGGTCGGCCCGTACCTCTCCGTGGGAACATTATGAACGTCTATAGCGTTATATATCCTAACCTAAGGCAACCTCACACATCGGATGTAGTATTTTACAACATTCCTGGCGGGTCGGCCCCTACTTGTCGGTTGGAACGTTATATACGTCTATAACGTAATATAACCTAACCTCACCCATCCAGCCCCTCGCTGGTAATGTTTTACAGAATCCCGGTCGTGTCGGTCCGTGCCTCTCCGTGGGAACATTATATACGTCTATAACGTTATATATCCTAACCTAAAGCAACCTAACATTTCGGATGTAGTATATTACAACATTCCTGGCGGGTCGGCCCCTACTTCTCGATGGGAACGTTATATACGTCTATAACGTAATATAACCTAACCTAACCCATCCAGCCCCTCGCTGGTAATGTTTTACACAATCCCGGTCGGGTCGGCCCGTACCTATCCGTGGGAACATTATAAACGTCTATAGCGTCATATATCCTAACCTAAGGCAGCCTAATATTTCGGATGTAGTATATTACAACATTCCTGGCGGGTCGGCCACTATTTCTCGGTGGTAACATTATATACGTCTATAACGTAATATAACCTAACCTAACCCATCTGGCCCCTCGCTGGTAATGTTTTAGAGAATCCCGGCCGTGTCGGACCGTACCACTACGTGGAGACATTAGATACGTCTATAACGTTATATACCCTAACCTAAGGCAACCTCACTCCTCGTATGTCGTATTTTACAACATACCTGGCGGGTCGGCCCCTACTTCTCGGTTGGAACATTATACACGTCTATAACGTAATATAACCTAACCTAATCCATCTGGCCCCTCGCTGGTAATGTTTTACAGTATCCCGGTCGGGTCGGCCCGTACCTCTCCGTGGGAACATCATAAACGTCTATAGCGTTATATATCCTAACCTAAGGCAACCTCACTCCTCGGATGTAGTATTTTACAACATTCCTGGCGGGCCGGCCGCTACGTCTCTGTGGGAACAATATATACGTCTATAACGTAATATAACCCAACCTAACCCATCTAGCCCCTGGATGGTAATGTTTTGCAGAATCCCGGTCGTGACGGCCCGTAAACCTTCGCGGGAACATTATATACTTCTATAACGTTATATATCGTAACCTAAGGCAACCTCAAACCTCGGATGTAGTATTTTACAACATACCTGGCGGGTCGGCCCCAACTTCTCGATGGGAACGTTATATACGTCTATAACGTAATATAACCTAACCTAACCCATCCAGCCCCTCGCTGGTAATGTTTTACAGAATCCCGGTCGTGACGGCACGTACCTCTTCGTGGGAACATTAGATACGTCTATAACGTTATATATCCTAACTTAAGGCAACCTCACACCTCGGATGTAGTATTTTACAACATTCCTGGCGGGTCGGCCCCTACTTCTCGGTTGGAACATTATATACGTCTATAACGTAATATAACGTAACCTAACCCATCTAGCCCCTCGATGGTAATGTTTTACAGAATTCCGGTCGTGTCGGACCGTACCTCTCCGTGGGAACATTATGAACGTCTATAGCGTTATATATCCTAACCTAAGGCAACCTCACACATCGGATGTAGTATTTTACAACATTCCTGGCGGGTCGGCCCCTACTTCTCGGTTGGAACATTATATACGTCTATAACGTAATATAACCTAATCTAACCCATCTAGCCCCTCGATGGTAATGTTTTACACAATTCCGGTCGTGTCGGACCGTACCTCTCCGTGGGAACATTATAAACGTCTATAGCGTTATATATCCTAACCTAAGGCAACCTCACACATCGGGTGTAGTATTTTACAACATTCCTGGCGGGTCGGCCCCTACTTATCGGTTGGAACGTTATATACGTCTATAACGTAATATAACCTAACCTCACCCATGCAGCCCCTCGCTGGTAATGTTTTACAGAATCCCGGTCGGGTCGGACCGTACCTCTCCGTGGGACCATTATAAACGTCTATAGCGTTATATATCCTAACCTAAGGCAACCTAACATTTCGGATGTAGTATATTACAACATTCCTGGCGGGTCGGCCCCTACTTCTCGATGGGAACGTTATATACGTCTATAACGTAATATAACCTAACCTAACCCATCCAGCCCCTCGCTGGTAATGTTTTACAGAATCCCGGTCGGGTCGGCCCGTACATCTCCGTGGGAACATTATAAACGTCTATAGCGTTATATATCCTAACCTAAGGCAGCCTAACATTTCGGATGTAGTATATTACAACATTCCTGGCGGGTTGGCCACTAATTCTCGGTTGGAACATTATATACGTCTATAACGTAATATAACCTAATCTAATCCATCTAGCCCCTCGCTGGTAATGTTTTACAGAATCCCGGTCGTGTCGACCCGTACCTCTTCGTGGGAACATTATATACGTCTATAACGTTATATATCCTAACCTGAGGCAACCTCGCACCTCGGATGTAGTATTTTACAACATTCCTGTCTGGCTGGCCGCTACTTCTCGGTGGGAACATCATATACGTCTATAACGTAATATAACCCAACCTAACCCATCTAGCCCCTGGATGGTAATGTTTTGCAGAATCCCGGTCGTGACGGCCCGTAAACCTTCGCGGGAACATTATATACTTCTATAACGTTATATATCGTAACCTAAGGCAACCTCAAACCTCGGATGTAGTATTTTACAACATACCTGGCGGGTCGGCCCCAACTTCTCGATGGGAACGTTATATACGTCTATAACGTAATATAACCTAACCTAACCCATCCAGCCCCTCGCTGGTAATGTTTTACAGAATCCCGGTCGTGACGGCACGTACCACTTCGTGGGAACATTAGATACGTCTATAACGTTATATATCCTAACTTAAGGCAACCTCACACCTCGGATGTAGTATTTTACAACATTCCTGGCGGGTCGGCCACTACTTCTCGGTGGGGACATTATATACGTCAATAACGTAATATAACCTAACCTAACCCATCTAGCACCTCGTTGGTAATGTTTTACAGAATCCCGGTCGTGTCGGTCCGTGCCTCTCCGTGGGAACATTATATACGTCTATAACGTTATATATCCTAACCTAAGGCAACCTCACTCCTCGGATGTAGTATTTTACAACATTCCTGTCTGGCTGGCCGCTACTTCTCGGTGGGAACATTATATACGTCTAT
Organism: Xylocopa violacea; assembly: GCA_963969225.1. Lineage (NCBI taxonomy): Eukaryota > Metazoa > Arthropoda > Insecta > Hymenoptera > Apidae > Xylocopa > Xylocopa violacea. Next base: position 3,153,924 of record CAXAJV010000789.1, read on the forward strand.
AACGTAATATAACCCAACCTAACCCATCTAGCCCCTGGATGGTAATGTTTTGCAGAATCCCGGTCGTGACGGCCCGTAAACCTTCGCGGGAACATTATATACTTCTATAACGTTATATATCGTAACCTAAGGCAACCTCAAACCTCGGATGTAGTATTTTACAACATACCTGTCGGGTCGGCCCCAACTTCTCGATGGGAACGTTATATACGTCTATAACGTAATATAACCTAACCTAACCCATCCAGCCCCTCGCTGGTAATGTTTTACAGAATCCCGGTCGTGACGGCACGTACCTCTTCGTGGGAACATTAGATACGTCTATAACGTTATATATCCTAACTTAAGGCAACCTCACACCTCGGATGTAGTATTTTACAACATTCCTGGCGGGTCGGCCCCTACTTCTCGGTTGGAACATTATATACGTCTATAACGTAATATAACCTAACCTAACCCATCTAGCCCCTCGATGGTAATGTTTTACAGAATTCCGGTCGTGTCGGACCGTACCTCTCCGTGGGAACATTATGAACGTCTATAGCGTTATATATCCTAACCTAAGGCAACCTCACACATCGGATGTAGTATTTTACAACATTCCTGGCGGGTCGGCCCCTACTTCTCGGTTGGAACATTATATACGTCTATAACGTAATATAACCTAATCTAACCCATCTAGCCCCTCGATGGTAATGTTTTACAGAATTCCGGTCGTGTCGGACCGTACCTCTCCGTGGGAACATTATAAACGTCTGTAGCGTTATATATCCTAAGCTAAGGCAACCTCACACATCGGATGTAGTATTTTACAACATTCCTGGCGGGTCGGCCCCTACTTATCGGTTGGAACGTTATATACGTCTATAACGTAATATAACCTAACCTCACCCATGCAGCCCCTCGCTGGTAATGTTTTACAGAATTCTGGTCGGGTCGGCACGTACCTCTCCGTGGGACCATTATAAACGTCTATAGCGTTATATATCCTAACCTAAGGCAACCTCACTCCTCGGATGTAGTATTTTACAACATTCCTGGCGGGCCGGCCGCTACGTCTCTGTGGGAACATTGTATACGTCTATAACGTAATATAACCCAACCTAACCCATCTAGCCCCTGGATGGTAATGTTTTGCAGAATCCCGGTCGTGACGGCCCGTAAACCTTCGCGGGAACATTATATACTTCTATAACGTTATATATCGTAACCTAAGGCAACCTCAAACCTCGGATGTAGTATTTTACAACATACCTGGCGGGTCGGCCCCAACTTCTCGATGGGAACGTTATATACGTCTATAACGTAATATAACCTAACCTAACCCATCCAGCCCCTCGCTGGTAATGTTTTACAGAATCCCGGTCGGGTCGGCCCGTACATCTCCGTGGGAACATTATAAACGTCTATAGCGTTATATATCCTAACCTAAGGCAGCCTAACATTTCGGATGTAGTATATTACAACATTCCTGGCGGGTTGGCCACTAATTCTCGGTTGGAACATTATATACGTCTATAACGTAATATAACCTAATCTAATCCATCTAGCCCCTCGCTGGTAATGTTTTACAGAATCCCGGTCGTGTCGACCCGTACCTCTTCGTGGGAACATTATATACGTCTATAACGTTATATATCCTAACCTGAGGCAACCTCGCACCTCGGATGTAGTATTTTACAACATTCCTGTCTGGCTGGCCGCTACTTCTCGGTGGGAACATTATATACGTCTATAACGTAATATAACCCAACCTAACCCATCTAGCCCCTGGATGGTAATGTTTTGCAGAATCCCGGTCGTGACGGCCCGTAAACCTTCGCGGGAACATTATATACTTCTATAACGTTATATATCGTAACCTAAGGCAACCTCAAACCTCGGATGTAGTATTTTACAACATACCTGGCGGGTCGGCCCCAACTTCTCGATGGGAACGTTATATACGTCTATAACGTAATATAACCTAACCTAACCCATCCAGCCCCTCGCTGGTAATGTTTTACAGAATCCCGGTCGTGACGGCACGTACCACTTCGTGGGAACATTAGATACGTCTATAACGTTATATATCCTAACTTAAGGCAACCTCACACCTCGGATGTAGTATTTTACAACATTCCTGGCGGGTCGGCCACTACTTCTCGGTGGGGACATTATATACGTCAATAACGTAATATAACCTAACCTAACCCATCTAGCACCTCGTTGGTAATGTTTTACAGAATCCCGGTCGTGTCGGTCCGTGCCTCTCCGTGGGAACATTATATACGTCTATAACGTTATATATCCTAACCTAAGGCAACCTCACTCCTCGGATGTAGTATTTTACAACATTCCTGTCTGGCTGGCCGCTACTTCTCGGTGGGAACATTATATACGTCTATAACGTAATATAACCCAACCTAACCCATCTAGCCCCTGGATGGTAATGTTTTGCAGAATCCCGGTCGTGACGGCCCGTAAACCTTCGCGGGAACATTATATACTTCTATAACGTTATATATCGTAACCTAAGGCAACCTCAAACCTCGGATGTAGTATTTTACAACATACCTGTCGGGTCGGCCCCAACTTCTCGATGGGAACGTTATATACGTCTATAACGTAATATAACCTAACCTAACCCATCCAGCCCCTCGCTGGTAATGTTTTACAGAATCCCGGTCGTGACGGCACGTACCTCTTCGTGGGAACATTAGATACGTCTATAACGTTATATATCCTAACTTAAGGCAACCTCACACCTCGGATGTAGTATTTTACAACATTCCTGGCGGGTCGGCCCCTACTTCTCGGTTGGAACATTATATACGTCTATAACGTAATATAACCTAACCTAACCCATCTAGCCCCTCGATGGTAATGTTTTACAGAATTCCGGTCGTGTCGGACCGTACCTCTCCGTGGGAACATTATGAACGTCTATAGCGTTATATATCCTAACCTAAGGCAACCTCACACATCGGATGTAGTATTTTACAACATTCCTGGCGGGTCGGCCCCTACTTCTCGGTTGGAACATTATATACGTCTATAACGTAATATAACCTAATCTAACCCATCTAGCCCCTCGATGGTAATGTTTTACAGAATTCCGGTCGTGTCGGACCGTACCTCTCCGTGGGAACATTATAAACGTCTGTAGCGTTATATATCCTAAGCTAAGGCAACCTCACACATCGGATGTAGTATTTTACAACATTCCTGGCGGGTCGGCCCCTACTTATCGGATGGAACGTTATATACGTCTATAACGTAATATAACCTAACCTCACCCATGCAGCCCCTCGCTGGTAATGTTTTACAGAATTCTGGTCGGGTCGGCACGTACCTCTCCGTGGGACCATTATAAACGTCTATAGCGTTATATATCCTAACCTAAGGCAACCTCACTCCTCGGATGTAGTATTTTACAACATTCCTGGCGGGCCGGCCGCTACGTCTCTGTGGGAACATTGTATACGTCTATAACGTAATATAACCCAACCTAACCCATCTAGCCCCTGGATGGTAATGTTTTGCAGAATCCCGGTCGTGACGGCCCGTAAACCTTCGCGGGAACATTATATACTTCTATAACGTTATATATCGTAACCTAAGGCAACCTCAAACCTCGGATGTAGTATTTTACAACATACCTGGCGGGTCGGCCCCAACTTCTCGATGGGAACGTTATATACGTCTATAACGTAATATAACCTAACCTAACCCATCCAGCCCCTCGCTGGTAATGTTTTACAGAATCCCGGTCGGGTCGGCCCGTACATCTCCGTGGGAACATTATAAACGTCTATAGCGTTATATATCCTAACCTAAGGCAGCCTAACATTTCGGATGTAGTATATTACAACATTCCTGGCGGGTTGGCCACTAATTCTCGGTTGGAACATTATATACGTCTATAACGTAATATAACCTAATCTAATCCATCTAGCCCCTCGCTGGTAATGTTTTACAGAATCCCGGTCGTGTCGACACGTACCTCTTCGTGGGAACATTATATACGTCTATAACGTTATATATCCTAACCTGAGGCAACCTCGCACCTCGGATGTAGTATTTTACAACATTCCTGTCTGGCTGGCCGCTACTTCTCGGTGGGAACATTATATACGTCTATAACGTAATATAACCCAACCTAACCCATCTAGCCCCTGGATGGTAATGTTTTGCAGAATCCCGGTCGTGACGGCCCGTAAACCTTCGCGGGAACATTATATACTTCTATAACGTTATATATCGTAACCTAAGGCAACCTCAAACCTCGGATGTAGTATTTTACAACATACCTGGCGGGTCGGCCCCAACTTCTCGATGGGAACGTTATATACGTCTATAACGTAATATAACCTAACCTAACCCATCCAGCCCCTCGCTGGTAATGTTTTACAGAATCCCGGTCGTGACGGCACGTACCACTTCGTGGGAACATTAGATACGTCTATAACGTTATATATCCTAACTTAAGGCAACCTCACACCTCGGATGTAGTATTTTACAACATTCCTGGCGGGTCGGCCACTACTTCTCGGTGGGGACATTATATACGTCAATAACGTAATATAACCTAACCTAACCCATCTAGCACCTCGTTGGTAATGTTTTACAGAATCCCGGTCGTGTCGGTCCGTGCCTCTCCGTGGGAACATTATATACGTCTATAACGTTATATATCCTAACCTAAGGCAACCTCACTCCTCGGATGTAGTATTTTACAACATTCCTGTCTGGCTGGCCGCTACTTCTCGGTGGGAACATTATATACGTCTATAACGTAATATAACCCAACCTAACCCATCTAGCCCCTGGATGGTAATGTTTTGCAGAATCCCGGTCGTGACGGCCCGTAAACCTTCGCGGGAACATTATATACTTCTATAACGTTATATATCGTAACCTAAGGCAACCTCAAACCTCGGATGTAGTATTTTACAACATACCTGTCGGGTCGGCCCCAACTTCTCGATGGGAACGTTATATACGTCTATAACGTAATATAACCTAACCTAACCCATCCAGCCCCTCGCTGGTAATGTTTTACAGAATCCCGGTCGTGACGGCACGTACCTCTTCGTGGGAACATTAGATACGTCTATAACGTTATATATCCTAACTTAAGGCAACCTCACACCTCGGATGTAGTATTTTACAACATTCCTGGCGGGTCGGCCCCTACTTCTCGGTTGGAACATTATATACGTCTATAACGTAATATAACCTAACCTAACCCATCTAGCCCCTCGATGGTAATGTTTTACAGAATTCCGGTCGTGTCGGACCGTACCTCTCCGTGGGAACATTATGAACGTCTATAGCGTTATATATCCTAACCTAAGGCAACCTCACACATCGGATGTAGTATTTTACAACATTCCTGGCGGGTCGGCCCCTACTTCTCGGTTGGAACATTATATACGTCTATAACGTAATATAACCTAATCTAACCCATCTAGCCCCTCGATGGTAATGTTTTACAGAATTCCGGTCGTGTCGGACCGTACCTCTCCGTGGGAACATTATAAACGTCTGTAGCGTTATATATCCTAAGCTAAGGCAACCTCACACATCGGATGTAGTATTTTACAACATTCCTGGCGGGTCGGCCCCTACTTATCGGATGGAACGTTATATACGTCTATAACGTAATATAACCTAACCTCACCCATGCAGCCCCTCGCTGGTAATGTTTTACAGAATCACGGTCGGGTCGGCCCGTACCTCTCCGTGGGACCATTATAAACGTCTATAGCGTTATATATCCTAACCTAAGGCAACCTCACTCCTCGGATGTAGTATTTTACAACATTCCTGGCGGGCCGGCCGCTACGTCTCTGTGGGAACATTGTATACGTCTATAACGTAATATAACCCAACCTAACCCATCTAGCCCCTGGATGGTAATGTTTTGCAGAATCCCGGTCGTGACGGCCCGTAAACCTTCGCGGGAACATTATATACTTCTATAACGTTATATATCCTAACCTAAGGCAACCTCACTCCTCGGATGTAGTATTTTACAACATTCCTGTCTGGCTGGCCGCTACTTCTCGGTGGGAACATTATATACGTCTATAACGTAATATAACCCAACCTAACCCATCTAGCCCCTGGATGGTAATGTTTTGCAGAATCCCGGTCGTGACGGCCCGTAAACCTTCGCGGGAACATTATATACTTCTATAACGTTATATATCGTAACCTAAGGCAACCTCAAACCTCGGATGTAGTATTTTACAACATACCTGGCGGGTCGGCCCCAACTTCTCGATGGGAACGTTATATACGTCTATAACGTAATATAACCTAACCTAACCCATCCAGCCCCTCGCTGGTAATGTTTTACAGAATCCCGGTCGTGACGGCACGTACCTCTTCGTGGGAACATTAGATACGTCTATAACGTTATATATCCTAACTTAAGGCAACCTCACACCTCGGATGTAGTATTTTACAACATTCCTGGCGGGTCGGCCCCTACTTATCGGTTGGAACGTTATATACGTCTATAACGTAATATAACCTAACCTCACCCATCCAGCCCCTCGCTGGTAATGTTTTACAGAATCCCGGTCGTGTCGGTCCGTGCCTCTCCGTAGGAACATTATATACGTCTATAACGTTATATATCCTAACCTAAAGCAACCTAACATTTCGGATGTAGTATATTACAACATTCCTGGCGGGTCGGCCCCTACTTCTCGATGGGAACGTTATATACGTCTATAACGTAATATAACCTAACCTAACCCATCCAGCCCCTCGCTGGTAATGTTTTACACAATCCCGGTCGGGTCGGCCCGTACCTCTCCGTGGGAACATTATAAACGTCTATAGCGTCATATATCCTAACCTAAGGCAGCCTAATATTTCGGATGTAGTATATTACAACATTCCTGGCGGGTCGGCCATTATTTCTCGGTGGGAACATTATATACGTCTATAACGTAATATAACCTAACCTAACCCATCTGGCCCCTCGCTGGTAATGTTTTAGAGAATCCCGGCCGTGTCGGACCGTACCACTACGTGGAGACATTAGATACGTCTATAACGTTATATATCCTAACCTAAGGCAACCTCACTCCTCGGATGTAGTATTTTACAACCTTCCTGGCGGGCCGGCCATTACGTCTCTGTGGGAACATTATATAAGTCTATAACGTAATATAACCCAACCTAACCCATCTAGACCCTGGCTGGTAATGTTTTGCAGAATCCCGGTCGTGACGGCACGTACCTCTTCGTGGGAACATTAGATACGTCTATAACGTTATATATCCTAACTTAAGGCAACCTCACACCTCGGATGTAGTATTTTACAACATTCCTGGCGGGTCGGCCCCTACTTCTCGGTTGGAACATTATATACGTCTATAACGTAATATAACCTAACCTAACCCATCTAGCCCCTCGATGGTAATGTTTTACAGAATTCCGGTCGTGTCGGACCGTACCTCTCCGTGGGAACATTATGAACGTCTATAGCGTTATATATCCTAACCTAAGGCAACCTCACACATCGGATGTAGTATTTTACAACATTCCTGGCGGGTCGGCCCCTACTTCTCGGTTGGAACATTATATACGTCTATAACGTAATATAACCTAATCTAACCCATCTAGCCCCTCGATGGTAATGTTTTACAGAATTCCGGTCGTGTCGGACCGTACCTCTCCGTGGGAACATTATAAACGTCTATAGCGTTATATATCCTAACCTAAGGCAACCTCACACATCAGATGTAGTATTTTACAACATTCCTGCCGGGTCGGCCCCTACTTATCGGTTGGAACGTTATATACGTCTATAACGTAATATAACCTAACCTCACCCATGCAGCCCCTCGCTGGTAATGTTTTACAGAATCCCGGTCGGGTCGGCCCGTACCTCTCCGTGGGACCATTATAAACGTCTATAGCGTTATATATCCTAACCTAAGGCAACCTCACTCCTCGGATGTACTATTTTACAACATTCCTGGCGGGCCGGCCGCTACGTCTCTGTGGGAACATTGTATACGTCTATAACGTAATATAACCCAACCTAACCCATCTAGCCCCTGGATGGTAATGTTTTGCAGAATCCCGGTCGTGACGGCACGTACCTCTTCGTGGGAACATTAGATACGTCTATAACGTTATATATCCTAACTTAAGGCAACCTCACACCTCGGATGTAGTATTTTACAACATTCCTGGCGGGTCGGCCCCTACTTCTCGGTTGGAACATTATATACGTCTATAACGTAATATAACCTAACCTAACCCATCTAGCCCCTCGATGGTAATGTTTTACAGAATTCCGGTCGTGTCGGACCGTACCTCTCCGTGGGAACATTATGAACGTCTATAGCGTTATATATCCTAACCTAAGGCAACCTCACACATCGGATGTAGTATTTTACAACATTCCTGGCGGGTCGGCCCCTACTTCTCGGTTGGAACATTATATACGTCTATAACGTAATATAACCTAATCTAACCCATCTAGCCCCTCGATGGTAATGTTTTACACAATTCCGGTCGTGTCGGACCGTACCTCTCCGTGGGAACATTATAAACGTCTATAGCGTTATATATCCTAACCTAAGGCAACCTCACACATCGGGTGTAGTATTTTACAACATTCCTGGCGGGTCGGCCCCTACTTATCGGTTGGAACGTTATATACGTCTATAACGTAATATAACCTAACCTCACCCATTCAGCCCCTCGCTGGTAATGTTTTACAGAATCCCGGTCGGGTCGGCCCGTACCTCTCCGTGGGACCATTATAAACGTCTATAGCGTTATATATCCTAACCTAAGGCAACCTAACATTTCGGATGTAGTATATTACAACATTCCTGGCGGGTCGGCCCCTACTTCTCGATGGGAACGTTATATACGTCTATAACGTAATATAACCTAACCTAACCCATCCAGCCCCTCGCTGGTAATGTTTTACACAATCCCGGTCGGGTCGGCCCGTACCTATCCGTGGGAACATTATAAACGTCTATAGCGTCATATATCCTAACCTAAGGCAGCCTAATATTTCGGATGTAGTATATTACAACATTCCTGGCGGGTCGGCCACTATTTCTCGGTGGGAACATTATATACGTCTATAACGTAATATAACCTAACCTAACCCATCTGGCCCCTCGCTGGTAATGTTTTAGAGAATCCCGGCCGTGTCGGACCGTACCACTACGTGGAGACATTAGATACGTCTATAACGTTATATATCCTAACCTAAGGCAACCTCACTCCTCGGATGTAGTATTTTACAACATTCCTGGCGGGCCGGCCATTACGTCTCTGTGGGAACATTATATAAGTCTATAACGTAATATAACCCAACCTAACCCATCTAGACCCTGGCTGGTAATGTTTTGCAGAATCCCGGTCGTGACGGTCCGTACATCTTCGCGGGAACATTATATACGTCTATAACGTTATATATCCTAACCTAAGGCAACCCCAAACCTCGGATGTAGTATTTTACAACATTCCTGTCGGGCCGGCCGCTACTTCTCGGTGGGAACATTATTTACGTCTATAACGTAATATAACCTAACCTAACCCATCTAGCCCCTCGCTGGTAATGTTTTACAGAATCCCGGTCGTGTCGGTCCGTGCATCTCCGTGGGAACATTATATACGTCTATAACGTTATATATCCTAACCTAAGGCAACCTCACACCTCGTATGTCGTATTTTACAACATACCTGGCGGGTCGGCCCCTACTTCTCGGTTGGAACATTATACACGTCTATAACGTAATATAACCTAACCTAATCCATCTGGCCCCTCGCTGGTAATGTTTTACAGTATCCCGGTCGGGTCGGCCCGTACCTCTCCGTGGGAACATCATAAACGTCTATAGCGTTATATATCCTAACCTAAGGCAACCTCACTCCTCGGATGTAGTATTTTACAACATTCCTGGCGGGCCGGCCGCTACGTCTCTGTGGGAACAATATATACGTCTATAACGTAATATAACCCAACCTAACCCATCTAGCCCCTGGATGGTAATGTTTTGCAGAATCCCGGTCGTGACGGCCCGTAAACCTTCGCGGGAACATTATATACTTCTATAACGTTATATATCGTAACCTAAGGCAACCTCAAACCTCGGATGTAGTATTTTACAACATACCTGGCGGGTCGGCCCCAACTTCTCGATGGGAACGTTATATACGTCTATAACGTAATATAACCTAACCTAACCCATCCAGCCCCTCGCTGGTAATGTTTTACAGAATCCCGGTCGTGACGGCACGTACCTCTTCGTGGGAACATTAGATACGTCTATAACGTTATATATCCTAACTTAAGGCAACCTCACACCTCGGATGTAGTATTTTACAACATTCCTGGCGGGTCGGCCCCTACTTCTCGGTTGGAACATTATATACGTCTATAACGTAATATAACCTAACCTAACCCATCTAGCCCCTCGATGGTAATGTTTTACAGAATTCCGGTCGTGTCGGACCGTACCTCTCCGTGGGAACATTATGAACGTCTATAGCGTTATATATCCTAACCTAAGGCAACCTCACACATCGGATGTAGTATTTTACAACATTCCTGGCGGGTCGGCCCCTACTTCTCGGTTGGAACATTATATACGTCTATAACGTAATATAACCTAATCTAACCCATCTAGCCCCTCGATGGTAATGTTTTACACAATTCCGGTCGTGTCGGACCGTACCTCTCCGTGGGAACATTATAAACGTCTATAGCGTTATATATCCTAACCTAAGGCAACCTCACATATCGGGTGTAGTATTTTACAACATTCCTGGCGGGTCGGCCCCTACTTATCGGTTGGAACGTTATATACGTCTATAACGTAATATAACCTAACCTCACCCATGCAGCCCCTCGCTGGTAATGTTTTACAGAATCCCGGTCGGGTCGGCCCGTACCTCTCCGTGGGACCATTATAAACGTCTATAGCGTTATATATCCTAACCTAAGGCAACCTCACTCCTCGGATGTAGTATTTTACAACATTCCTGGCGGGCCGGCCGCTACGTCTCTGTGGGAACATTGTATACGTCTATAACGTAATATAACCCAACCTAACCCATCTAGCCCCTGGATGGTAATGTTTTGCAGAATCCCGGTCGTGACGGCCCGTAAACCTTCGCGGGAACATTATATACTTCTATAACGTTATATATCGTAACCTAAGGCAACCTCAAACCTCGGATGTAGTATTTTACAACATACCTGGCGGGTCGGCCCCAACTTCTCGATGGGAACGTTATATACGTCTATAACGTAATATAACCTAACCTAACCCATCCAGCCCCTCGCTGGTAATGTTTTACAGAATCCCGGTCGGGTCGGCCCGTACATCTCCGTGGGAACATTATAAACGTCTATAGCGTTATATATCCTAACCTAAGGCAGCCTAACATTTCAGATGTAGTATATTACAACATTCCTGGCGGGTTGGCCACTAATTCTCGGTTGGAGCATTATATACGTCTATAACGTAATATAACCTAATCTAATCCATCTAGCCCCTCGCTGGTAATGTTTTACAGAATCCCGGTCGTGTCGGCCCGTACCTCTTCGTGGGACCATTATATACGTCTATAACGTTATATATCCTAACCTGAAGCAACCTCGCACGTCGGATGTAGTATTTTACAACATTCCTGTCTGGCCGGCCGCTACTTCTCGGTTGGAACATTATATAGGTCTATAACGTTATATATTCTAACCTAAGGCAACCTCACACCTCGGATGTAGTATTTTACAACATACCTGACGCGTCGGCCCCTACTTCTCGATGGGAACGTTATATACGTCTATAACGTAATATAACCTAACCTAACCCATCTAGCACCTCGTTGGTAATGTTTTACAGAATCCCGGTCGTGTCGGTCCGTGCCTCTCCGTGGGAACATTATATACGTCTATAAAGTTATATATCCTAACCTAAGGCAACCTCACACCTCGGATGTAGTATTTTACAACATACCTGGCCTGTCGGCCACTACTTCTCGGTGGGGACATTATATACGTCAATAACGTAATAAAACCTAACCTAACCCATCTAGCACCTCGTTGGTAATGTTTTACAGAATCCCGGTCGTGTCGGTCCGTGCCTCTCCGTGGGAACATTATATACGTCTATAACGTTATATATCCTAACCTAAGGCAACCTCACACCTCGGATGTAGTATTTTACAACATTCCTCTCTGGCCGGCCGCTACTTCTCGGTGGGAACATTATATACGTCTATAACGTAATATAACCCAACCTGACCCATCTAGCCCCTGGATGGTAATGTTTTGCAGAATCCCGGTCGTGACGGCCCGTAAACCTTCGCGGGAACATTATATACTTCTATAACGTTATATATCGTAACCTAAGGCAACCTCAAACCTCGGATGTAGTATTTTACAACATACCTGGCGGGTCGGCCCCAACTTCTCGATGGGAACGTTATATACGTCTATAACGTAATATAACCTAACCTAACCCATCCAGCCCCTCGCTGGTAATGTTTTACAGAATCCCGGTCGTGACGGCACGTACCTCTTCGTGGGAACATTAGATACGTCTATAACGTTATATATCCTAACTTAAGGCAACCTCACACCTCGGATGTAGTATTTTACAACATTCCTGGCGGGTCGGCCCCTACTTCTCGGTTGGAACATTATATACGTCTATAACGTAATATAACCTAACCTAACCCATCTAGCCCCTCGATGGTAATGTTTTACAGAATTCCGGTCGTGTCGGACCGTACCTCTCCGTGGGAACATTATGAACGTCTATAGCGTTATATATCCTAACCTAAGGCAACCTCACACATCGGATGTAGTATTTTACAACATTCCTGGCTGGTCGGCCCCTACTTCTCGGTTGGAACATTATATACGTCTATAACGTAATATAACCTAATATAACCCATCTAGCCCCTCGATGGTAATGTTTTACAGAATTCCGGTCGTGTCGGACCGTACCTCTCCGTGGGAACATCATAAACGTCTATAGCGTTATATATCCTAACCTAAGGCAACCTCACACATCGGATGTAGTATTTTACAACATTCCTGGCGGGTCGGCCCCTACTTATCGGTTGGAACGTTATATACGTCTATAACGTAATATAACCTAACCTCACCCATCCAGCCCCTCGCTGGTAATGTTTTACAGAATCCCGGTCGTGTCGGTCCGTGCCTCTCCGTAGGAACATTATATACGTCTATAACGTTATATATCCTAACCTAAAGCAACCTAACATTTCGGATGTAGTATATTACAACATTCCTGGCGGGTCGGCCCCTACTTCTCGATGGGAACGTTATATACGTCTATAACGTAATATAACCTAACCTAACCCATCCAGCCCCTCGCTGGTAATGTTTTACACAATCCCGGTCGGGTCGGCCCGTACCTCTCCGTGGGAACATTATAAACGTCTATAGCGTCATATATCCTAACCTAAGGCAGCCTAATATTTCGGATGAAGTATATTACAACATTCCTGGCGGGTCGGCCACTATTTCTCGGTGGGAACATTATATACGTCTATAACGTAATATAACCTAACCTAACCCATCTGGCCCCTCGCTGGTAATGTTTTAGAGAATCCCGGCCGTGTCGGACCGTACCACTACGTGGAGACATTAGATACGTCTATAACGTTATATATCCTAACCTAAGGCAACCTCACTCCTCGGATGTAGTATTTTACAACCTTCCTGGCGGGCCGGCCATTACGTCTCTGTGGGAACATTATATAAGTCTATAACGTAATATAACCCAACCTAACCCATCTAGACCCTGGCTGGTAATGTTTTGCAGAATCCCGGTCGTGACGGCACGTACCTCTTCGTGGGAACATTAGATACGTCTATAACGTTATATATCCTAACTTAAGGCAACCTCACACCTCGGATGTAGTATTTTACAACATTCCTGGCGGGTCGGCCCCTACTTCTCGGTTGGAACATTATATACGTCTATAACGTAATATAACCTAACCTAACCCATCTAGCCCCTCGATGGTAATGTTTTACAGAATTCCGGTCGTGTCGGACCGTACCTCTCCGTGGGAACATTATGAACGTCTATAGCGTTATATATCCTAACCTAAGGCAACCTCACACATCGGATGTAGTATTTTACAACATTCCTGGCGGGTCGGCCCCTACTTCTCGGTTGGAACATTATATACGTCTATAACGTAATATAACCTAATCTAACCCATCTAGCCCCTCGATGGTAATGTCTTACAGAATTCCGGTCGTGTCGGACCGTACCTCTCCGTGGGAACATTATAAACGTCTATAGCGTTATATATCCTAACCTAAGGCAACCTCACACATCAGATGTAGTATTTTACAACATTCCTGGCGGGTCGGCCCCTACTTATCGGTTGGAACGTTATATACGTCTATAACGTAATATAACCTAACCTCACCCATGCAGCCCCTCGCTGGTAATGTTTTACAGAATCCCGGTCGGGTCGGCCCGTACCTCTCCGTGGGACCATTATAAACGTCTATAGCGTTATATATCCTAACCTAAGGCAACCTCACTCCTCGGATGTACTATTTTACAACATTCCTGGCGGGCCGGCCGCTACGTCTCTGTGGGAACATTGTATACGTCTATAACGTAATATAACCCAACCTAACCCATCTAGCCCCTGGATGGTAATGTTTTGCAGAATCCCGGTCGTGACGGCCCGTAAACCTTCGCGGGAACATTATATACTTCTATAACGTTATATATCGTAACCTAAGGCAACCTCAAACCTCGGATGTAGTATTTTACAACATACCTGGCGGGTCGGCCCCAACTTCTCGATGGGAACGTTATATACGTCTATAACGTAATATAACCTGACCTAACCCATCCAGCCCCTCGCTGGTAATGTTTTACAGAATCCCGGTCGGGTCGGCCCGTACATCTCCGTGGGAACATTATAAACGTCTATAGCGTTATATATCCTAACCTAAGGCAGCCTAACATTTCGGATGTAGTATATTACAACATTCCTGGCGGGTTGGCCACTAATTCTCGGTTGGAACATTATATACGTCTATAACGTAATATAACCTAATCTAATCCATCTAGCCCCTCGCTGGTAATGTTTTACAGAATCCCGGTCGTGTCGGCCCGTACCTCTTCGTGGGAACATTATATACGTCTATAACGTTATATATCCTAACCTGAGGCAACCTCGCACCTCGGATGTAGTATTTTACAACATTCCTGTCTGGCCGGCCGCTACTTCTCGGTTGGAACATTATATAGGTCTATAACGTTATATATTCTAACCTAAGGCAACCTCACACCTCGGATGTAGTATTTTACAACATACCTGACGCGTCGGCCCCTACTTCTCGATGGGAACGTTATATACGTCTATAACGTAATATAACCTAACCTAACCCATCTAGCACCTCGTTGGTAATGTTTTACAGAATCCCGGTCGTGTCGGTCCGTGCATCTCCGTGGGAACATTATATACGTCTATAAAGTTATATATCCTAACCTAAGGCAACCTCACACCTCGGATGTAGTATTTTACAACATACCTGGCCTGTCGGCCACTACTTCTCGGTGGGGACATTATATACGTCAATAACGTAATATAACCTAACCTAACCCATCTAGCACCTGGTTGGTAATGTTTTACAGAATCCCGGTCGTGTCGGTCCGTGCCTCTCCGTGGGAACATTATATACGTCTATAACGTTATATATCCTAACCTAAGGCAACCTCACTCCTCGGATGTAGTATTTTACAACATTCCTGTCTGGCCGGCCGCTACTTCTCGGTGGGAACATTATATACGTCTATAACGTAATATAACCCAACCTAACCCATCTAGCCCCTGGATGGTAATGTTTTGCAGAATCCCGGTCGTGACGGCCCGTAAACCTTCGCGGGAACATTATATACTTCTATAACGTTATATATCGTAACCTAAGGCAACCTCAAACCTCGGATGTAGTATTTTACAACATACCTGGCGGGTCGGCCCCAACTTCTCGATGGGAACGTTATATACGTCTATAACGTAATATAACCTAACCTAACCCATCCAGCCCCTCGCTGGTAATGTTTTACACAATCCCGGTCGGGTCGGCCCGTACCTCTCCGTGGGAACATTATAAACGTCTATAGCGTCATATATCCTAACCTAAGGCAGCCTAATATTTCGGATGTAGTATATTACAACATTCCTGGCGGGTCGGCCATTATTTCTCGGTGGGAACATTATATACGTCTATAACGTAATATAACCTAACCTAACCCATCTGGCCCCTCGCTGGTAATGTTTTAGAGAATCCCGGCCGTGTCGGACCGTACCACTACGTGGAGACATTAGATACGTCTCTAACGTTATATATCCTAACCTAAGGCAACCTCACTCCTCGGATGTAGTATTTTACAACCTTCCTGGCGGGCCGGCCATTACGTCTCTGTGGGAACATTATATAAGTCTATAACGTAATATAACCCAACCTAACCCATCTAGACCCTGGCTGGTAATGTTTTGCAGAATCCCGGTCGTGACGGCACGTACCTCTTCGTGGGAACATTAGATACGTCTATAACGTTATATATCCTAACTTAAGGCAACCTCACACCTCGGATGTAGTATTTTACAACATTCCTGGCGGGTCGGCCCCTACTTCTCGGTTGGAACATTATATACGTCTATAACGTAATATAACCTAACCTAACCCATTTAGCCCCTCGATGGTAATGTTTTACAGAATTCCGGTCGTGTCGGACCGTACCTCTCCGTGGGAACATTATGAACGTCTATAGCGTTATATATCCTAACCTAAGGCAACCTCACACATCGGATGTAGTATTTTACAACATTCCTGGCGGGTCGGCCCCTACTTCTCGGTTGGAACATTATATACGTCTATAACGTAATATAACCTAATCTAACCCATCTAGCCCCTCGCTGGTAATGTTTTACAGAATTCCGGTCGTGTCGGACCGTACCTCTCCGTGGGAACATTATAAACGTCTATAGCGTTATATATCCTAACCTAAGGCAACCTCACACATCAGATGTAGTATTTTACAACATTCCTGGCGGGTCGGCCCCTACTTATCGGTTGGAACGTTATATACGTCTATAACGTAATATAACCTAACCTCACCCATGCAGCCCCTCGCTGGTAATGTTTTACAGAATCCCGGTCGGGTCGGCCCGTACCTCTCCGTGGGACCATTATAAACGTCTATAGCGTTATATATCCTAACCTAAGGCAACCTCACTCCTCGGATGTACTATTTTACAACATTCCTGGCGGGCCGGCCGCTACGTCTCTGTGGGAACATTGTATACGTCTATAACGTAATATAACCCAACCTAACCCATCTAGCCCCTGGATGGTAATGTTTTGCAGAATCCCGGTCGTGACGGCCCGTAAGCCTTCGCGGGAACATTATATACCTCTATAACGTTATATATCGTAACCTAAGGCAACCTCAAACCTCGGATGTAGTATTTTACAACATACCTGGCGGGTCGGCCCCAACTTCTCGATGGGAACGTTATATACGTTTATAACGTAATATAACCTGACCTAACCCATCCAGCCCCTCGCTGGTAATGTTTTACAGAATTCCGGTCGGGTCGGCCCGTACATCTCCGTGGGAACATTATAAACGTCTATAGCGTTATATATCCTAACCTAAGGCAGCCTAACATTTCGGTTGTAGTATATTACAACATTCCTGGCGGGTTGGCCACTAATTCTCGGTTGGAACATTATATACGTCTATAACGTAATATAACCTAATTTAATGCATCTAGCCCCTCGCTGGTAATGTTTTACAGAATCCCGGTCGTGTCGGCCCGTACCTCTTCGTGGGAACATTATATACGTCTATAACGTTATATATCCTAACCTGAGGCAACCTCGCACCTCGGATGTAGTATTTTACAACATTCCTGTCTGGCCGGCCGCTACTTCTCGGTTGGAACATTATATAGGTCTATAACGTTATATATTCTAACCTAAGGCAACCTCACACCTCGGATGTAGTATTTTACAACATACCTGACGCGTCGGCCCCTACTTCTCGATGGGAACGTTATATACGTCTATAACGTAATATAACCTAACCTAACCCATCTAGCACCTCGTTGGTAATGTTTTACAGAATCCCGGTCGTGTCGGTCCGTGCATCTCCGTGGGAACATTATATACGTCTATAAAGTTATATATCCTAACCTAAGGCAACCTCACACCTCGGATGTAGTATTTTACAACATACCTGGCCTGTCGGCCACTACTTCTCGGTGGGGACATTATATACGTCAATAATGTAATATAACCTAACCTAACCCATCTAGCACCTTGTTGGTAATGTTTTACAGAATCCCGGTCGTGTCGGTCCGTGCCTCTCCGTGGGAACATTATATACGTCTATAACGTTATATATCCTAACCTAAGGCAACCTCACTCCTCGGATGTAGTATTTTACAACATTCCTGTCTGGCCGGCCGCTACTTCTCGGTGGGAACATTATATACGTCTATAACGTAATATAACCCAACCTAACCCATCTAGCCCCTGGATGGTAATGTTTTGCAGAATCCCGGTCGTGACGGCCCGTAAACCTTCGCGGGAACATTATATACTTCTATAACGTTATATATCGTAACCTAAGGCAACCTCAAACCTCGGATGTAGTATTTTACAACATACCTGGCGGGTCGGCCCCAACTTCTCGATGGGAACGTTATATACGTCTATAACGTAATATAACCTAACCTAACCCATCCAGCCCCTCGCTGGTAATGTTTTACAGAATCCCGGTCGTGACGGCACGTACCTCTTCGTGGGAACATTAGATACGTCTATAACGTTATATATCCTAACTTAAGGCAACCTCACACCTCGGATGTAGTATTTTACAACATTCCTGGCGGGTCGGCCCCTACCTCTCGGTTGGAACATTATATACGTCTATAACGTAATATAACCTAACCTAACCCATCTAGCCCCTCGATGGTAATGTTTTACAGAATTCCGGTCGTGTCGGACCGTACCTCTCCGTGGGAACATTATGAACGTCTATAGCGTTATATATCCTAACCTAAGGCAACCTCACACATCGGATGTAGTATTTTACAACATTCCTGGCGGGTCGGCCCCTACTTCTCGGTTGGAACATTATATACGTCTATAACGTAATATAACCTAATCTAACCCATCTAGCCCCTCGCTGGTAATGTTTTACAGAATTCCGGTCGTGTCGGACCGTACCTCTCCGTGGGAACATTATAAACGTCTATAGCGTTATATATCCTAACCTAAGGCAACCTCACACATCAGATGTAGTATTTTACAACATTCCTGGCGGGTCGGCCCCTACTTATCGGTTGGAACGTTATATACGTCTATAACGTAATATAACCTAACCTCACCCATGCAGCCCCTCGCTGGTAATGTTTTACAGAATCCCGGTCGGGTCGGCCCGTACCTCTCCGTGGGACCATTATAAACGTCTATAGCGTTATATATCCTAACCTAAGGCAACCTCACTCCTCGGATGTACTATTTTACAACATTCCTGGCGGGCCGGCCGCTACGTCTCTGTGGGAACATTGTATACGTCTATAACGTAATATAACCCAACCTAACCCATCTAGCCCCTGGATGGTAATGTTTTGCAGAATCCCGGTCGTGACGGCCCGTAAGCCTTCGCGGGAACATTATATACCTCTATAACGTTATATATCGTAACCTAAGGCAACCTCAAACCTCGGATGTAGTATTTTACAACATACCTGGCGGGTCGGCCCCAACTTCTCGATGGGAACGTTATATACGTTTATAACGTAATATAACCTGACCTAACCCATCCAGCCCCTCGCTGGTAATGTTTTACAGAATTCCGGTCGGGTCGGCCCGTACATCTCCGTGGGAACATTATAAACGTCTATAGCGTTATATATCCTAACCTAAGGCAGCCTAACATTTCGGTTGTAGTATATTACAACATTCCTGGCGGGTTGGCCACTAATTCTCGGTTGGAACATTATATACGTCTATAACGTAATATAACCTAATTTAATGCATCTAGCCCCTCGCTGGTAATGTTTTACAGAATCCCGGTCGTGTCGGCCCGTACCTCTTCGTGGGAACATTATATACGTCTATAACGTTATATATCCTAACCTGAGGCAACCTCGCACCTCGGATGTAGTATTTTACAACATTCCTGTCTGGCCGGCCGCTACTTCTCGGTTGGAACATTATATAGGTCTATAACGTTATATATTCTAACCTAAGGCAACCTCACACCTCGGATGTAGTATTTTACAACATACCTGACGCGTCGGCCCCTACTTCTCGATGGGAACGTTATATACGTCTATAACGTAATATAACCTAACCTAACCCATCTAGCACCTCGTTGGTAATGTTTTACAGAATCCCGGTCGTGTCGGTCCGTGCATCTCCGTGGGAACATTATATACGTCTATAAAGTTATATATCCTAACCTAAGGCAACCTCACACCTCGGATGTAGTATTTTACAACATACCTGGCCTGTCGGCCACTACTTCTCGGTGGGGACATTATATACGTCAATAATGTAATATAACCTAACCTAACCCATCTAGCACCTTGTTGGTAATGTTTTACAGAATCCCGGTCGTGTCGGTCCGTGCCTCTCCGTGGGAACATTATATACGTCTATAACGTTATATATCCTAACCTAAGGCAACCTCACTCCTCGGATGTAGTATTTTACAACATTCCTGTCTGGCCGGCCGCTACTTCTCGGTGGGAACATTATATACGTCTATAACGTAATATAACCCAACCTAACCCATCTAGCCCCTGGATGGTAATGTTTTGCAGAATCCCGGTCGTGACGGCCCGTAAACCTTCGCGGGAACATTATATACTTCTATAACGTTATATATCGTAACCTAAGGCAACCTCAAACCTCGGATGTAGTATTTTACAACATACCTGGCGGGTCGGCCCCAACTTCTCGATGGGAACGTTATATACGTCTATAACGTAATATAACCTAACCTAACCCATCCAGCCCCTCGCTGGTAATGTTTTACAGAATCCCGGTCGTGACGGCACGTACCTCTTCGTGGGAACATTAGATACGTCTATAACGTTATATATCCTAACTTAAGGCAACCTCACACCTCGGATGTAGTATTTTACAACATTCCTGGCGGGTCGGCCCCTACCTCTCGGTTGGAACATTATATACGTCTATAACGTAATATAACCTAACCTAACCCATCTAGCCCCTCGATGGTAATGTTTTACAGAATTCCGGTCGTGTCGGACCGTACCTCTCCGTGGGAACATTATGAACGTCTATAGCGTTATATATCCTAACCTAAGGCAACCTCACACATCAGGATGTAGTATTTTACAACATTCCTGGCGGGTCGGCCCCTACTTCTCGGTTGGAACATTATATACGTCTATAACGTAATATAACCTAATCTAACCCATCTAGCCCCTCGATGGTAATGTTTTACAGAATTCCGGTCGTGTCGGACCGTACCTCTCCGTGGGAACATTATAAACGTCTATAGCGTTATATATGCTAACCTAAGGCAACCTCACACATCGGATGTAGTATTTTACAACATTCCTGGCGGGTCGGCCCCTACTTATCGGTTGGAACGTTATATACGTCTATAACGTAATATAACCTAACCTCACCCATGCAGCCCCTCGCTGGTAATGTTTTACAGAATCCCGGTCGGGTCGGCCCGTACCTCTCCGTGGGACCATTATAAACGTCTATAGCGTTATATATCCTAACCTAAGGCAACCTCACACATCGGATGTAGTATTTTACAACATTCCTGGCGGGTCGGCCCCTACTTCTCGGTTGGAACATTATATACGTCTATAACGTAATATAACCTAATCTAACCCATCTAGCCCCTCGATGGTAATGTTTTACAGAATTCCGGTCGTGTCGGACCGTACCTCTCCGTGGGAACATTATAAACGTCTATAGCGTTATATATCCTAACCTAAGGCAACCTCACTCCTCGGATGTACTATTTTACAACATTCCTGGCGGGCCGGCCGCTACGTCTCTGTGGGAACATTGTATACGTCTATAACGTAATATAACCCAACCTAACCCATCTAGCCCCTGGATGGTAATGTTTTGCAGAATCCCGGTCGTGACGGCCCGTAAACCTTCGCGGGAACATTATATACTTCTATAACGTTATATATCGTAACCTAAGGCAACCTCAAACCTCGGATGTAGTATTTTACAACATACCTGGCGGGTCGGCCCCAACTTCTCGATGGGAACGTTATATACGTCTATAACGTAATATAACCTGACCTAACCCATCCAGCCCCTCGCTGGTAATGTTTTACAGAATTCCGGTCGGGTCGGCCCGTACATCTCCGTGGGAACATTATAAACGTCTATAGCGTTATATATCCTAACCTAAGGCAGCCTAACATTTCGGATGTAGTATATTACAACATTCCTGGCGGGTTGGCCACTAATTCTCGGTTGGAACATTATATACGTCTATAACGTAATATAACCTAATCTAATGCATCTAGCCCCTCGCTGGTAATGTTTTACAGAATCCCGGTCGTGTCGGCCCGTACCTCTTCGTGGGAACATTATATACGTCTATAACGTTATATATCCTAACCTGAGGCAACCTCGCACCTCGGATGTAGTATTTTACAACATACCTGGCGGGTCGGCCCCAACTTCTCGATGGGAACGTTATATACGTCTATAACGTAATATAACCTAACCTAACCCATCCAGCCCCTCGCTGGTAATGTTTTACAGAATCCCGGTCGGGTCGGCCCGTACCTCTCCGTGGGAACATTATAAACGTCTATAGCGTTATATATCCTAACCTAAGGCAACCTCACACATCGGATGTAGTATATTACAACATTCCTGGCGGGTTGGCCACTAATTCTCGGTTGGAACATTATATACGTCTATAACGTAATATAACCTAATCTAATCCATCTAGCCCCTCGCTGGTAATGTTTTACAGAATCCCGGTCGTGTCGGCCCGTACCTCTTCGTGGGAACATTATATACGTCTATAACGTTATATATCCTAACCTGAGGCAACCTCGCACCTCGGATGTAGTATTTTACAACATTCCTGTCTGGCCGGCCGCTACTTCTCGGTTGGAACATTATATAGGTCTATAACGTTATATATTCTAACCTAAGGCAACCTCACACCTCGGATGTAGTATTTTACAACATACCTGACGCGTCGGCCCCTACTTCTCGATGCGAACGTTATATACGTCTATAACGTAATATAACCTAACCTAACCCATCTAGCACCTCGTTGGTAATGTTTTACAGAATCCCGGTCGTGTCGGTCCGTGCCTCTCCGTGGGAACATTATATACGTCTATAAAGTTATATATCCTATCCTAAAGCAACCTAACATCTCGGATGTAGTATTTTACAACATACCTGGCCTGTCGGCCACTACGTCTCGGTTGGAACATTATATAAGTCTATAACGTAATATAACATAACCTAACCCATCCAGCCCCTCGCTGGTAATGTTTTACAGAATCCCGGTCGGTTCGGCCCGTACCTCTCCGTGGGAACATTATATACGTCTATAAAGTTATATATCCTATCCTAAAGCAACCTAACATCTCGGATGTAGTATTTTACAACATACCTGGCGGGTCGGCCCCTACGTCTCGGTTGGAACATTATATAGGTCTATAACGTAATATAACATAACCTAAGCCATCTAGCCTCTGGCTGGTAATGTTTTACAGAGTCCCGGTCGTGTCGGTCCGTGCCTCTCCGTGGGAACATTATATACGTCTATAAAGTTATATATCCTATCCTAAAGCAACCTAACGTCTCGGATGTTGTATTTTACAACATACCTGGCGGGTCGGCCCCTACGTCTCGGTTGGAACATTATATACGTCTATAACGTAATATAACCTAACCTAACCCATCTAGCCCCTCGATGGTAATGTTTTACAGAATTCCGGTCGTGTCGGACCGTACCTCTCCGTGGGAACATTATAAACGTCTGTAGCGTTATATATCCTAACCTAAGGCAACCTCACACCTCGGATGTAGTTTTTTACAACATACATGGCGGGTCGGCCCCTACTTCTCGATGGGAACGTTATATACGTCTATAACGTAATATAACCTAATCTAACCCATCTAGCCCCTGGCTGGTAATGTTTTACAGAATCCCGGTCGTGACAGCCCGTACCTCTTCGTGGGTACATTATATACGTCTATAACGCTATATATCCTAACCTAAGGCAACCTCACACCTCGGATGTAGTATTTTACAACATTCCTGGCGAGTCGGCCCCTACTTCTCGGTTGGAACATTATATACGTCTATAAAGCAATATAACCTAACCTAACCCATCTAGCCCCTCGCTGGTAATGTTTTACAGAATCCAGGTAGTGTCGGTCCGTGCCTATCCGTGGGAACATTATATACGTCTATAACGTTATATATCCTAACCTAAAGCAACCTAACATTTCGGATGTAGTATATTACAACATTCCTGGCGGGTCGGCCCCTACTTCTCGATGGGAACGTTATATACGTCTATAACGTAGTATAACCTAACCTAACCCATCCAGCCCCTCGCTGGTAATGTTTTACAGAATCCCGGTCGGTTCGGCCCGTACCTCTCCGTGGGAACATTATATACGTCTATAACGTTATATATCCTAACCTAAGGAAACCTCACACCTCGGATGTAGTATTTTATAACATTTCTGGCGGGCCGGCCCCTACTTCTCGGTGGGAACATTATATACGTTTATAAAGTAATATAACCTAACCTAACCCATCTAGCCCCTTGCTGGTAATGTTTTACAGAATCCCGGTCCTGTCGGACTGTACCTCTCCGTGCGAACATTATATACGTCTATAACGTTATATATCCTAACCTAAGGCAACGTCACACCTCGGATGTAGTATTTTACAACATACCTGGCCTGTCGGCCCCTACTTCTCGGTGGGAACATTATATACGTCAATAACGTAATATAACCTAACCTAACCCATCTAGCCCCTCGCTGGTAATGTTTTACAGAATCCCGGTCGTGTCGGTCCGTGCATCTCCGTGGGAACATTATATACGTCTATAAAGTTATATATCCTATCCTAAAGCAACCTAACATCTCGGATGTAGTATTTTACAACATACCTGGCGGGTCGGCCCCTACGTCTCGGTTGGAACATTATATAGGTCTATAACGTAATATAACATAACCTAAGCCATCTAGCCTCTGGCTGGTAATGTTTTACAGAGTCCCGGTCGTGTCGGTCCGTGCCTCTCCGTGGGAACATTATATACGTCTATAAAGTTATATATCCTATCCTAAAGCAACCTAACGTCTCGGATGTAGTATTTTACAACATACCTGGCGGGTCGGCCCCTACGTCACGGTTGGAACATTATATACGTCTATAACGTAATATAACCTAACCTAACCCATCTAGCCCCTCGATGGTAATGTTTTACAGAATTCCGGTCGTGTCGGACCGTACCTCTCCGTGGGAACATTATAAACGTCTGTAGCGTTATATATCCTAACCTAAGCAACCTCACACCTCGGATGTAGTATTTTACAACATTCCTGGCGGGCCGGCCGCTACGTCTCTGTGCGAACATTATATACGTCTATAACGTAATATAACCCAACCTAACCCATCTAGCCCCTGGATGGTAATGTTTTGCAGAATCCCGGTCGTGACGGCCCGTAAACCTTCGCGGGAACATTATATACTTCTATAACGTTATATATCGTAACCTAAGGCAACCTCAAACCTCGGATGTAGTATTTTACAACATACCTGGCGGGTCGGCCCCAACTTCTCGATGGGAACGTTATATACGTCTATAACGTAATATAACCTAACCTAACCCATCCAGCCCCTCGCTGGTAATGTTTAACAGAATCCCGGTCGGGTCGGCCCGTACATCTCCGTGGGAACATTATAAACGTCTATAGCGTTATATATCGTAGCCTAAGGCAGCCTAACATTTCGGATGTAGTATATTACAACATTCCTGGCGGGTTGGCCACTAATTCTCGGTTGGAACATTATATACGTCTATAACGTAATATAACCTAATCTAATCCATCTAGCCCCTCGCTGGTAATGTTTTACAGAATCCCGGTCGTGTCGGCCCGTACCTCTTCGTGGGAACATTATATACGTCTATAACGTTATATATCCTAACCTGAGGCAACCTCGCACCTCGGATGTAGTATTTTACAACATTCCTGTCTGGCCGGCCGCTACTTCTCGGTTGGAACATTATATAGGTCTATAACGTTATATATTCTAACCTAAGGCAACCTCACACCTCGGATGTAGTATTTTACAACATACCTGACGCGTCGGCCCCTACTTCTCGATGGGAACGTTATATACGTCTATAACGTAATATAACCTATCCTAACCCATCTAGCACCTCGTTGGTAATGTTTTACAGAATCCCGGTCGTGTCGGTCCGTGCCTCTCCGTGGGAACATTATATACGTCTATAAAGTTATATATCCTAACCTAAGGCAACCTCACACCTCGGATGTAGTATTTTACAACATACCTGGCCTGTCGGCCACTACTTCTCGGTGGGGACATTATATACGTCAATAACGTAATATAACCTAACCTAACCCATCTAGCCCCTCGCTGGTAATGTTTTACAGAATCCCGGTCGTGTCGGTCCGTGCCTCTCCGTGGGAACATTATATACGTCTATAACGTTATATATCGTAACCTAAGGCAACCTCACTCCTCGGATGTAGTATTTTACAACATTCCTGTCTGGCCGGCCGCTACTTCTCGGTGGGAACATTATATACGTCTATAACGTTATATATTCTAACCTAAGGCAACCTCACACTTCGGATGTAGTATTTTACAACATACCTGGCGCGTCGGCCCCTACTTCTCGATGGGAACGTTATATACGTCTATAACGTAATATAACCTAACCTAACCCATCTAGCACCTCGTTGGTAATGTTTTACAGAATCCCGGTCGTGTCGGTCCGTGCCTCTCCGTGGGAACATTATATACGTCTATAAAGTTATATATCCTATCCTAAAGCAACCTAACATCTCGGATGTAGTATTTTACAACATACCTGGCGGGTCGGCCCCTACGTCTCGGTTGGAACATTATATAGGTCTATAACGTAATATAACATAACCTAAGCCATCTAGCCTCTGGCTGGTAATGTTTTACAGAGTCCCGGTCGTGTCGGTCCGTGCCTCTCCGTGGGAACATTATATACGTCTATAAAGTTATATATCCTATCCTAAAGCAACCTAACGTCTCGGATGTAGTATTTTACAACATACCTGGCGGGTCGGCCCCTACGTCACGGTTGGAACATTATATACGTCTATAACGTAATATAACCTAACCTAACCCATCTAGCCCCTCGATGGTAATGTTTTACAGAATTCCGGTCGTGTCGGACCGTACCTCTCCGTGGGAACATTATAAACGTCTGTAGCGTTATATATCCTAACCTAAGCAACCTCACACCTCGGATGTAGTATTTTACAACATTCCTGGCGGGCCGGCCGCTACGTCTCTGTGCGAACATTATATACGTCTATAACGTAATATAACCCAACCTAACCCATCTAGCCCCTGGATGGTAATGTTTTGCAGAATCCCGGTCGTGACGGCCCGTAAACCTTCGCGGGAACATTATATACTTCTATAACGTTATATATCGTAACCTAAGGCAACCTCAAACCTCGGATGTAGTATTTTACAACATACCTGGCGGGTCGGCCCCAACTTCTCGATGGGAACGTTATATACGTCTATAACGTAATATAACCTAACCTAACCCATCCAGCCCCTCGCTGGTAATGTTTAACAGAATCCCGGTCGGGTCGGCCCGTACATCTCCGTGGGAACATTATAAACGTCTATAGCGTTATATATCGTAGCCTAAGGCAGCCTAACATTTCGGATGTAGTATATTACAACATTCCTGGCGGGTTGGCCACTAATTCTCGGTTGGAACATTATATACGTCTATAACGTAATATAACCTAATCTAATCCATCTAGCCCCTCGCTGGTAATGTTTTACAGAATCCCGGTCGTGTCGGCCCGTACCTCTTCGTGGGAACATTATATACGTCTATAACGTTATATATCCTAACCTGAGGCAACCTCGCACCTCGGATGTAGTATTTTACAACATTCCTGTCTGGCCGGCCGCTACTTCTCGGTTGGAACATTATATAGGTCTATAACGTTATATATTCTAACCTAAGGCAACCTCACACCTCGGATGTAGTATTTTACAACATACCTGACGCGTCGGCCCCTACTTCTCGATGGGAACGTTATATACGTCTATAACGTAATATAACCTATCCTAACCCATCTAGCACCTCGTTGGTAATGTTTTACAGAATCCCGGTCGTGTCGGTCCGTGCCTCTCCGTGGGAACATTATATACGTCTATAAAGTTATATATCCTAACCTAAGGCAACCTCACACCTCGGATGTAGTATTTTACAACATACCTGGCCTGTCGGCCACTACTTCTCGGTGGGGACATTATATACGTCAATAACGTAATATAACCTAACCTAACCCATCTAGCTCCTCGCTGGTAATGTTTTACAGAATCCCGGTCGTGTCGGTCCGAGCCTCTCCGTGGGAACATTATATACGTCTATAACGTTATATATCGTAACCTAAGAAAACCTCACTCCTCGGATGTAGTATTTTACAACATTCCTGTCTGGCCGGCCGCTACTTCTCGGTGGGAACATTATATACGTCTATAACGTTATATATTCTAACCTAAGGCAACCTCACACTTCGGATGTAGTATTTTACAACATACCTGGCGCGTCGGCCCCTACTTCTCGATGGGAACGTTATATACGTCTATAACGTAATATAACCTAACCTAACCCATCTAGCACCTCGTTGGTAATGTTTTACAGAATCCCGGTCGTGTCGGTCCGTGCCTCTCCGTGGGAACATTATATACGTCTATAAAGTTATATATCCTATCCTAAAGCAACCTAACATCTCGGATGTAGTATTTTACAACATACCTGGCGGGTCGGCCCCTACGTCTAGGTTGGAACATTATATAGGTCTATAACGTAATATAACATAACCTAAGCCATCTAGCCTCTGGCTGGTAATATTTTACAGAGTCCCGGTCGTGTCGGTCCGTGCCTCTCCGTGGGAACATTATATACGTCTATAAAGTTATATATCCTATCCTAAAGCAACCTAACGTCTCGGATGTAGTATTTTACAACATACCTGGCGGGTCGGCCCCTACGTCTCGGTTGGAACATTATATACGTCTATAACGTAATATAACCTAACCTAACCCATCTAGCCCCTCGATGGTAATGTTTTACAGAATTCCGGTCGTGTCGGACCGTACCTCTCCGTGGGAACATTATAAACGTCTGTAGCGTTATATATCCTAACCTAAGGCAACCTCACACCTCGGATGTAGTTTTTTACAACATACATGGCGGGTCGGCCCCTACTTCTCGATGGGAACGTTATATACGTCTATAACGTAATATAACCTAATCTAACCCATCTAGCCCCTGGCTGGTAATGTTTTACAGAATCCCGGTCGGTTCGGCCCGTACCTCTTCGTGGGTACATTATATACGTCTATAACGTTATATATCCTAACCTAAGGCAACCTCGCACCTCGGATGTAGTATTTTATAACATTTCTGGCGGGCCGGCCCCTACTTCTCGGTGGGAACATTATATACGTCTATAACGTAATATAACCTAACCTTATCCATCTGGCCCCTCGCTGGTAATGTCTTACAGAATCCCGGTCCTGTCGGCCCGTACCTCTGCGTGGGAACATTATATACGTCTATAACGTTATATATCCTAACCTAAGGCAACCTCACACCTCGGATGTAGTATTTTATAACATTTCTGGCGGGCCGGCCCCTACTTCTCGGTTGGAACATTATATACGTCTATAACGTAATATAACCTAACCTTATCCATCTGGCCCCTCGCTGGTAATGTCTTACAGAATCCCGGTCCTGTCGGCCCGTTCCTCTCCGTGGGAACATTATATACGTCTATAACGTTATATATCCTAACCTAAGGCAACCTCACACCTCGGATGTAGTATTTTATAACATTTCTGGCGGGCCGGCCCCTACTTCTCGGTGGGAACATTATATACGTTTATAAAGTAATATAACCTAACCTAACCCATCCAGCCCCTCGCTGGTAATGTTTTACAGAATCCCGGGCGGGTCGGCCCGTACCTCTCCGTGGGAACATTATAAACGTCTATAGCGTCATATATCCTAACCTAAGGCAGCCTAATATTTCGGATGTAGTATATTACAACATTCCTGGCGGGTCAGCCACTATTTCTCAGTGGGAACATTATATACATGTATAACGTAATATAACCTAACCTAACCCATCTGGACCCTCGCTGGTAATGTTTTAGAGAACCCCGGCCGTGTCGGACCGTACCACTACGTGGAGACATTAGATACGTCTATAACGTTATATATCCTAACCTAAGGCAACCTCACTCCTCGGATGTAGTATTTTACAACATTCCTGGCGGGCCGGCCGCTACGTCTCTGTGGGAACATTATATAAGTCTATAACGTAATATAACCCAACCTAACCCATCTAGACCCTGGCTGTTAATGTTTTGCAAAATCCCGGTCGTGACGGCCCGTACATCTTCGCGGGAACATTATATACGTCTATAACGTTATATATCCTAACCTAAGGCAACCCCAAACCTCGGATGTAGTATTTTACAACATTCCTCTCGGGCCGGCCGCTACTTCTCGGTGGGAACATTATTTACGTCTATAACGTAATATAACCTAACCTAACCCATCTAGCCCCTCGCTGGTAGTGTTTTACAGAATCCCGGTCGTGTCGGTCCGTGCATCTCCGTGGGAACATTATATACGTCTATAACGTTATATATCCTAACCTAAGGCAACCTCAAACCTTGGATGTAGTATTTTACGACATTCCTGGCGGGTCGGCCCCTACTCCTCGGTGGGAACGTTATATACGTCTATAACGTAATATAGACTAACCTAACCCATCTAGCCCCTGGCTGGTAATGTTTTACAGAATCCCGGTCGTGACGGCACGTACCTCTTCGTGGGAACATTATATACGTCTATAACGTTATATATCGTAACCTAAGGCAACCTCACACCACGGATGTAGTATTTTACAACATACCTGGCGGGTCGGCCCCAACTTCTCGATGGGAACGTTATATACGTCTATAACGTAATATAACCTAACCTAACCCATCCAGCCCCTCGCTGGTAATGTTTTACAGAATCCCGGTCGGGTCGGCCCGTACATCTCCGTGGGAACATTATAAACGTCTATAGCGTTATATATCCTAGCCTAAGGCAGCCTAACATTTCGGATGTAGTATATTACAACATTCCTGGCGGGTTGGCCACTAATTCTCGGTTGGAACATTATATACGTCTATAACGTAATATAACCTATCCTAACCCATCTAGCACCTCGTTGGTAATGTTTTACAGAATCCCGGTCGTGTCGGTCCGTGCCTCTCCGTGGGAACATTATATACGTCTATAAAGTTATATATCCTAACCTAAGGCAACCTCACACCTCGGATGTAGTATTTTACAACATACCTGGCCTGTCGGCCACTACTTCTCGGTGGGGACATTATATACGTCAATAACGTAATATAACCTAACCTAACCCATCTAGCTCCTCGCTGGTAATGTTTTACAGAATCCCGGTCGTGTCGGTCCGTGCCTCTCCGTGGGAACATTATATACGTCTATAACGTTATATATCGTAACCTAAGGCAACCTCACTCCTCGGATGTAGTATTTTACAACATTCCTGTCTGACCGGCCGCTACTTCTCGGTGGGAACATTATATACGTCTATAACGTTATATATTCTAACCTAAGGCAACCTCACACTTCGGATGTAGTATTTTACAACATACCTGGCGCGTCGGCCCCTACTTCTCGATGGGAACGTTATATACGTCTATAACGTAATATAACCTAACCTAACCCATCTAGCACCTCGTTGTTAATGTTTTACAGAATCCCGGTCGTGTCGGTCCGTGCCTCTCCGTGGGAACATTATATACGTCTATAACGTAATATAACCTAACCTTATCCATCTGGCCCCTCGCTGGTAATGTCTTACAGAATCCCGGTCCTGTCGGCCCGTACCTCTGCGTGGGAACATTATATACGTCTATAACGTTATATATCCTAACCTAAGGCAACCTCACACCTCGGATGTAGTATTTTATAACATTTCTGGCGGGCCGGCCCCTACTTCTCGGTTGGAACATTATATACGTCTATAACGTAAAATAACCTGACCTTATCCATCTGGCTCCTCGCTGGTAATGTCTTACAGAATCCCGGTCCTGTCGGCCCGTACCTCTCCGTGGGAACATTATATACGTCTATAACGTTATATATCCTAACCTAAGGCAACCTCACACCTCGGATGTAGTATTTTATAACATTTCTGGCGGGCCGGCCCCTACTTCTCGGTGGGAACATTATATACGTTTATAAAGTAATATAACCTAACCTAACCCATCCAGCCCCTCGCTGGTAATGTTTTACAGAATCCTGGGCGGGTCGGCCCGTACCTCTCCGTGGGAATATTATAAACGTCTATAGCGTCATATATCCTAACCTATGGCAGCCTAATATTTCGGATGTAGTATATTACAACATTCCTGGCGGGTCAGCCACTATTTCTCAGTGGGAACATTATATACATGTATAACGTAATATAACCTAACCTAACCCATCTGGACCCTCGCTGGTAATGTTTTAGAGAACCCCGGCCGTGTCGGACCGTACCACTACGTGGAGACATAAGATACGGCTATAACGTTATATATCCTAACCTAAGGCAACCTCACTCCTCGGATGTAGTATTTTACAACATTCCTGGCGGGCCGGCCGCTACGTCTCTGTGGGAACATTATATAAGTCTATAACGTAATATAACCCAACCTAACCCATCTAGACCCTGGCTGTTAATGTTTTGCAAAATCCCGGTCGTGACGGCCCGTACATCTTCGCGGGAACATTATATACGTCTATAACGTTATATATCCTAACCTAAGGCAACCCCAAACCTCGGATGTAGTATTTTACAACATTCCTCTCGGGCCGGCCGCTACTTCTCGGTGGGAACATTATTTACGTCTATAACGTAATATAACCTAACCTAACCCATCTAGCCCCTCGCTGGTAATGTTTTACGGAATCCCGGTCGTGTCGGTCCGTGCATCTCCGTGGGAACATTATATACGTCTATAACGTTATATATCCTAACCTAAGGCAACCTCAAACCTTGGATGTAGTATTTTACGACATTCCTGGCGGGTCCGCCCCTACTCCTCGGTGGGAACGTTATATACGTCTATAACGTAATATAGACTAACCTAACCCATCTAGCCCCTGGCTGGTAATGTTTTACAGAATCCCGGTCGTGACGGCACGTACCTCTTCGTGGGAACATTATATACGTCTATAACGTTATATATCGTAACCTAAGGCAACCTCACACCACGGATGTAGTATTTTACAACATACCTGGCGGGTCGGACCCTACTTCTCGGTTGGAACATTATATACGTCTATAACGTAATATAACCTAACCTTATCCATCTGGCCCCTCGCTGGTAATGTCTTACAGAATCCCGGTCCTGTCGGCCCGTACCTCTCCGTGGGAACATTATATACGTCTATAACGTTATATATCCTAACCTAAGGCAGCCTAACATTTCGGATGTAGTATACCACAACATTCCTGGCGGGTTGGCCACTATTTCTCGGTTGGAACATTATATACGTCTATAACGTAATATAACCTAACCTAATCCATCTGGCCCCTCGCTGGTAATGTTTTACAGAATCCCGGTCCTGTCGGCCCGTACCTCCCCGTGGGAAAATTATATACGTCTATAACGTTATATATCCTAACCAAAGGCAACCTCAAACCTCGGATGTAGTATTATACAACATTGCAGGCGGGTCAGCCCCTACTTCTTGGTTGGAACATTATATACGTCTATAACGTAATATAACCTAACTTAATCCATCTGGCCCCTCGCTGGTAATGTCTTACAGAATCCCGGTCCTGTCGGCCCGTACCTCTCCGTGGGAACATTATATACGTCTATAACGTTATATATCCTAACCTAAGGCAACCTCACACCTCGGATGTAGTTTTTTACAACATACATGGCGGGTCGGCCCCTACTTCTCGATGGGAACGTTATATACGTCAATAACGTAATATAACCTAATCTAACCCATCTAGCCCCTGGCTGGTAATGTTTTACAGAATCCCGGTCGTGACGGCCCGTACCTCTTCGTGGGTACATTATATACGTCTATAGCGCTATATATCCTAACCTAAGGCAACCTCACACCTCGGATGTAGTATTTTACAACATTCCTGGCGAGTCGGCCCCTACTTCTCGGTTGGAACATTATATACGTCTATAACGTAATATAACCTAACCTTATCCATCTGGCCCCTCGCTGGTAATGTCTTACAGAATCCCGGTCCTGTCGGCCCGTACCTCTCCGTGGGAACATTATATACGTCTATAACGTTATATATCCTAACCTAAGGCAACCTCACACCTCGGATGTAGTATTTTACAACATACCTGGCGCGTCGGCCCCTACTTCTCGATGGGAACGTTATATACGTCTATACCGTAATATAACCTAACCTAACCCATCTAGCACCTCGTTGGTAATGTTTTACAGAATCCCGGTCGTGTCGGACCGTACCTCTCCGTGGGAACATTATAAACGTCTGTAGCGTTATATATCCTAACCTAAGGCAACCTCACACCTCGGATGTAGTATTTTACAACATTCCTGGCGGGCCGGCCGCTACGTCTCTGTGCGAACATTATATACGTCTATAACGTAATATAAACCAACCTAACCCATCTAGCCCCTGGATGGTAATGTTTTGCAGAATCCCGGTCGTGACGGCCCGTAAACCTTCGCGGGAACATTATATACTTCTATAGCGCTATATATCCTAACCTAAGGCAACCTCACACCTCGGATGTAGTATTTTACAACATTCCTGGCGAGTCGGCCCCTACTTCTCGGTTGGAACATTATATACGTCTATAACGTAATATAACCTAACCTAACCCATCTAGCCCCTCGATGGTAATGTTTTACAGAATTCCGGTCGTGTCGGACCGTACCTCTCCGTGGGAACATTATAAACGTCTGTAGCGTTATATATCCTAACCTAAGGCAACCTCACACCTCGGATGTAGTATTTTACAACATTCCTGGCGGGCCGGCCGCTACGTCTCTGTGCGAACATTATATACGTCTATAACGTAATATAACCCAACCTAACCCATCTAGCCCCTGGATGGTAATGTTTTGCAGAATCCCGGTCGTGACGGCCCGTAAACCTTCGCGGGAACATTATATACTTCTATAACGTTATATATCGTAACCTAAGGCAACCTCAAACCTCGGATGTAGTATTTTAGAACATACCTGGCGGGTCGGCCCCAACTTCTCGATGGGAACGTTATATACGTCTATAACGTAATATAACCTAACCTAACCCATCCAGCCCCTCGCTGGTAATGTTTTACAGAATCCCGGTCGGGTCGGCCCGTACATCTCCGTGGGAACATTATATACGTCTATAACGTTATATATCCTAACCTAAGGCAACCTCACACCTCGGATGTAGTTTTTTACAACATACATGGCGGTTCGGCCCCTACTTCTCGATGGGAACGTTATATACGTCAATAACGTAATATAACCTAATCTAACCCATCTAGCCCCTGGCTGGTAATGTTTTACAGAATCCCGGTCGTGACGGCCCGTACCTCTTCGTGGGTACATTATATACGTCTATAGCGCTATATATCCTAACCTAAGGCAACCTCACACCTCGGATGTAGTATTTTACAACATTCCTGGCGAGTCGGCCCCTACTTCTCGGTTGGAACATTATATACGTCTATAACGTAATATAACCTAACCTTATCCATCTGGCCCCTCGCTGGTAATGTCTTACAGAATCCCGGTCCTGTCGGCCCGTACCTCTCCGTGGGAACATTATATACGTCTATAACGTTATATATCCTAACCTAAGGCAACCTCACACCTCGGATGTAGTATTTTACAACATACCTGGCGCGTCGGCCCCTACTTCTCGATGGGAACGTTATATACGTCTATAACGTAATATAACCTAACCTAACCCATCTAGCACCTCGTTGGTAATGTTTTACAGAATCCCGGTCGTGTCGGTCCGTGCCTCTCCGTGGGAACATTATATACGTCTATAAAGTTATATATCCTATCCTAAAGCAACCTAACATCTCGGATGTAGTATTTTACAACATACCTGGCGGGTCGGCCCCTACGTCTCGGTTGGAACATTATATAGGTCTATAACGTAATATAACATAACCTAAGCCATCTAGCCTCTGGCTGGTAATGTTTTACAGAGTCCCGGTCGTGTCGGTCCGTGCCTCTCCGTGGGAACATTATATACGTCTATAAAGTTATATATCCTATCCTAAAGCAACCTAACGTCTCGGATGTAGTATTTTACAACATACCTGGCGGGTCGGCCCCTACGTCTCGGTTGGAACATTATATACGTCTATAACGTAATATAACCTAACCTAACCCATCTAGCCCCTCGATGGTAATGTTTTACAGAATTCCGGTCGTGTCGGACCGTACCTCTCCGTGGGAACATTATAAACGTCTGTAGCGTTATATATCCTAACCTAAGGCAACCTCACACCTCGGATGTAGTATTTTACAACATTCCTGGCGGGCCGGCCGCTACGTCTCTGTGCGAACATTATATACGTCTATAACGTAATATAACCCAACCTAACCCATCTAGCCCCTGGATGGTAATGTTTTGCAGAATCCCGGTCGTGACGGCCCGTAAACCTTCGCGGGAACATTATATACTTCTATAACGTTATATATCGTAACCTAAGGCAACCTCAAACCTCGGATGTAGTATTTTACAACATACCTGGCGGGTCGGCCCCAACTTCTCGATGGGAACGTTATATACGTCTATAACGTAATATAACCTAACCTAACCCATCCAGCCCCTCGCTGGTAATGTTTTACAGAATCCCGGTCGGGTCGGCCCGTACATCTCCGTGGGAACATTATAAACGTCTATAGCGTTATATATCCTAGCCTAAGGCAGCCTAACATTTCGGATGTAGTATATTACAACATTCCTGGCGGGTTGGCCACTAATTCTCGGTTGGAACATTATATACGTCTATAACGTAATATAACCTAATCTAATCCATCTAGCCCCTCGCTGGTAATGTTTTACAGAATCCCGGTCGTGTCGGCCCGTACCTCTTCGTGGGAACATTATATACGTCTATAACGTTATATATCCTAACCTGAGGCAACCTCGCACCTCGGATGTAGTATTTTACAACATTCCTGTCTGGCCGGCCGCTACTTCTCGGTTGGAACATTATATAGGTCTATAACGTTATATATTCTAACCTAAGGCAACCTCACACCTCGGATGTAGTATTTTACAACATACCTGACGCGTCGGCCCCTACTTCTCGATGGGAACGTTATATACGTCTATAACGTAATATAACCTATCCTAACCCATCTAGCACCTCGTTGGTAATGTTTTACAGAATCCCGGTCGTGTCGGTCCGTGCCTCTCCGTGGGAACATTATATACGTCTATAAAGTTATATATCCTAACCTAAGGCAACCTCACACCTCGGATGTAGTATTTTACAACATACCTGGCCTGTCGGCCACTACTTCTCGGTGGGGACATTATATACGTCAATAACGTAATATAACCTAACCTAACCCATCTAGCTCCTCGCTGGTAATGTTTTACAGAATCCCGGTCGTGTCGGTCCGTGCCTCTCCGTGGGAAAATTATATACGTCTATAACGTTATATATCGTAACCTAAGGCAACCTCACTCCTCGGATGTAGTATTTTACAACATTCCTGTCTGGCCGGCCGCTACTTCTCGGTGGGAACATTATATACGTCTATAACGTTATATATTCTAACCTAAGGCAACCTCACACTTCGGATGTAGCATTTTACAACATACCTGGCGCGTCGGCCCCTACTTCTCGATGGGAACGTTATATACGTCTATAACGTAATATAACCTAACCTAACCCATCTAGCACCTCGTTGGTAATGTTTTACAGAATCCCGGTCGTGTCGGTCCGTGCCTCTCCGTGGGAACATTATATACGTCTATAAAGTTATATATCCTATCCTAAAGCAACCTAACATCTCGGATGTAGTATTTTACAACATACCTGGCGGGTCGGCCCCTACGTCTCGGTTGGAACATTATATAGGTCTATAACGTAATATAACATAACCTAAGCCATCTAGCCTCTGGCTGGTAATATTTTACAGAGTCCCGGTCGTGTCGGTCCGTGCCTCTCCGTGGGAACATTATATACGTCTATAAAGTTATATATCCTATCCTAAAGCAACCTAACGTCTCGGATGTAGTATTTTACAACATACCTGGCGGGTCGGCCCCTACGTCTCGGTTGGAACATTATATACGTCTATAACGTAATATAACCTAACCTAACCCATCTAGCCCCTCGATGGTAATGTTTTACAGAATTCCGGTCGTGTCGGACCGTACCTCTCCGTGGGAACATTATAAACGTCTGTAGCGTTATATATCCTAACCTAAGGCAACCTCACACCTCGGATGTAGTTTTTTACAACATACATGTCGGGTCGACCCCTACTTCTCGATGGGAACGTTATATACGTCTATAACGTAATATAACCTAATCTAACCCATCTAGCCCCTGGCTGGTAATGTTTTACAGAATCCCGGTGGTGACAGCCCGTACCTCTTCGTGGGTACATTATATACGTCTATAACGCTATATATCCTAACCTAAGGCAACCTCACACCTCGGATGTAGTATTTTACAACATTCCTGGCGAGTCGGCCCCTACTTCTCGGTTGGAACATTATATACGTCTATAACGCAATATAACCTAACCTAACCCATCTAGCCCCTCGCTGGTAATGTTTTACAGAATCTAGGTCGTGTCGGTCCGTGCCTATCCGTCTGAACATTATATACGTCTATAACGTTATATATCCTAACCTAAAGCAACCTAACATTTCGGATGTAGTATATTACAACATTCCTGGCGGGTCGGCCCCTACTTCTCGATGGGAACGTTATATACGTCTATAACGTAATATAACCTAACCTAACCCATCCAGCCCCTCGCTGGTAATGTTTTACAGAATCCCGGTCGGTTCGGCCCGTACCTCACCGTGGGAACATTATATACGTCTATAACGTTATATATCCTAACCTAAGGCAACCTCGCACCTCGGATGTAGTATTTTATAACATTTCTGGCGGGCCGGCCCCTACTTCTCGGTGGGAACATTATATACGTCTATAACGTAATATAACCTAACCTTATCCATCTGGCCCCTCGCTGGTAATGTCTTACAGAATCCCGGTCCTGTCGGCCCGTACCTCTGCGTGGGAACATTATATACGTCTATAACGTTATATATCCTAACCTAAGGCAACCTCACACCTCGGATGTAGTATTTTATAACATTTCTGGCGGGCCGGCCCCTACTTCTCGGTTGGAACATTATATACGTCTATAACGTAATATAACCTAACCTTATCCATCTGGCCCCTCGCTGGTAATGTCTTACAGAATCCCGGTCCTGTCGGCCCGTACCTCTCCGTGGGAACATTATATACGTCTATAACGTTATATATCCTAACCTAAGGCAACCTCACACCTCGGATGTAGTATTTTACAACATTTCTGGCGGGCCGGCCCCTACTTCTCGGTGGGAACATTATATACGTTTATAAAGTAATATAACCTAACCTAACCCATCCAGCCCCTCGCTGGTAATGTTTTACAGAATCCCGGGCGGGTCGGCCCGTACCTCTCCGTGGGAACATTATAAACGTCTATAGCGTCATATATCCTAACCTAAGGCAGCCTAATATTTCGGATGTAGTATATTACAACATTCCTGGCGGGTCAGCCACTATTTCTCAGTGGGAACATTATATACATGTATAACGTAATATAACCTAACCTAACCCATCTGGACCCTCGCTGGTAATGTTTTAGAGAATCCCGGCCGTGTCGGACCGTACCACTACGTGGAGACATTAGATACGTCTATAACGTTATATATCCTAACCTAAGGCAACCTCACTCCTCGGATGTAGTATTTTACAACATTCCTGGCGGGCCGGCCGCTACGTCTCTGTGGGAACGTTATATAAGTCTATAACGTAATATAACCCAACCTAACCCATCTAGACCCTGGCTGTTAATGTTTTGCAAAATCCCGGTCGTGACGGCCCGTACATCTTCGCGGGAACATTATATACGTCTATAACGTTATATATCCTAACCTAAGGCAACCCCAAACCTCGGATGTAGTATTTTACAACATTCCTCTCGGGCCGGCCGCTACTTCTCGGTGGGAACATTATTTACGTCTATAACGTAATATAACCTAACCTAACCCATCTAGCCCCTCGCTGGTAATGTTTTACAGAATCCCGGTCGTGTCGGTCCGTGCATCTCCGTGGGAACATTATATACGTCTATAACGTTATATATCCTAACCTAAGGCAACCTCAAACCTTGGATGTAGTATTTTACGACATTCCTGGCGGGTCGGCCCCTACTCCTCGGTGGGAACGTTATATACGTCTATAACGTAATATAGACTAACCTAACCCATCTAGCCCCTGGCTGGTAATGTTTTACAGAATCCCGGTCGTGACGGCACGTACCTCTTCGTGGGAACATTATATACGTCTATAACGTTATATATCGTAACCTAAGGCAACCTCACACCACGGATGTAGTATTTTACAACATACCTGGCGGGTCGGCCCCAACTTCTCGATGGGAACGTTATATACGTCTATAACGTAATATAACCTAACCTAACCCATCCAGCCCCTCGCTGGTAATGTTTTACAGAATCCCGGTCGGGTCGGCCCGTACATCTCCGTGGGAACATTATAAACGTCTATAGCGTTATATATCCTAGCCTAAGGCAGCCTAACATTTCGGATGTAGTATATTACAACATTCCTGGCCGGTTGGCCACTAATTCTCGGTTGGAACATTATATACGTCTATAACGTAATATAACCTAATCTAATCCATCTAGCCCCTCGCTGGTAATGTTTTACAGAATCCCGGTCGTGTCGGCCCGTACCTCTTCGTGGGAACATTATATACGTCTATAACGTTATATATCCTAACCTAAGGCAACCTCGCACCTCGGATGTAGTATTTTATAACATTTCTGGCGGGCCGGCCCCTACTTCTCGGTGG
The DNA here is from genome assembly GCA_963969225.1 of Xylocopa violacea. Classification (NCBI taxonomy): domain Eukaryota; kingdom Metazoa; phylum Arthropoda; class Insecta; order Hymenoptera; family Apidae; genus Xylocopa; species Xylocopa violacea. The sequence continues at coordinate 3,195,465 of CAXAJV010000789.1, forward strand.
GAACATTATATACGTCTATAACGTAATATAACCTAACCTTATCCATCTGGCCCCTCGCTGGTAATGTCTTACAGAATCCCGGTCCTGTCGGCCCGTACCTCTGCGTGGGAACATTATATACGTCTATAACGTTATATATCCTAACGTAAGGCAACCTCACACCTCGGATGTAGTATTTTATAACATTTCTGGCGGGCCGGCCCCTACTTCTCGGTTGGAACATTATATACGTCTATAACGTAATATAACCTAACCTTATCCATCTGGCCCCTCGCTGGTAATGTCTTACAGAATCCCGGTCCTGTCGGCCCGTACCTCTCCGTGGGAACATTATATACGTCTATAACGTTATATATCCTAACCTAAGGCAACCTCACACCTCGGATGTAGTATTTTATAACATTTCTGGCGGGCCGGCCCCTACTTCTCGGTGGGAACATTATATACGTTTATAAAGTAATATAACCTAACCTAACCCATCCAGCCCCTCGCTGGTAATGTTTTACAGAATCCCGGGCGGGTCGGCCCGTACCTCTCCGTGGGAACATTATAAACGTCTATAGCGTCATATATCCTAACCTAAGGCAGCCTAATATTTCGGATGTAGTATATTACAACATTCCTGGCGGGTCAGCCACTATTTCTCAGTGGGAACATTATATACATGTATAACGTAATATAACCTAACCTAACCCATCTCGACCCTCGCTGGTAATGTTTTAGAGAACCCCGGCCGTGTCGGACCGTACCACTACGTGGAGACATTAGATACGTCTATAACGTTATATATCCTAACCTAAGGCAACCTCACTCCTCGGATGTAGTATTTTACAACATTCCTGGCGGGCCGGCCGCTACGTCTCTGTGGGAACATTATATAAGTCTATAACGTAATATAACCCAACCTAACCCATCTAGACCCTGGCTGTTAATGTTTTGCAAAATCCCGGTCGTGACGGCCCGTACATCTTCGCGGGAACATTATATACGTCTATAACGTTATATATCCTAACCTAAGGCAACCCCAAACCTCGGATGTAGTATTTTACAACATTCCTCTCGGGCCGGCCGCTACTTCTCGGTGGGAACATTATTTACGTCTATAACGTAATATAACCTAACCTAACCCATCTAGCCCCTCGCTGGTAATGTTTTACAGAATCCCGGTCGTGTCGGTCCGTGCATCTCCGTGGGAACATTATATACGTCTATAACGTTATATATCCTAACCTAAGGCAACCTCAAACCTTGGATGTAGTATTTTACGACATTCCTGGCGGGTCGGCCCCTACTCCTCGGTGGGAACGTTATATACGTCTATAACGTAATATAGACTAACCTAACCCATCTAGCCCCTGGCTGGTAATGTTTTACAGAATCCCGGTCGTGACGGCACGTACCTCTTCGTGGGAACATTATATACGTCTATAACGTTATATATCGTAACCTAAGGCAACCTCACACCACGGATGTAGTATTTTACAACATACCTGGCGGGTCGGCCCCAACTTCTCGATGGGAACGTTATATACGTCTATAACGTAATATAACCTAACCTAACCCATCCAGCCCCTCGCTGGTAATGTTTTACAGAATCCCGGTCGGGTCGGCCCGTACATCTCCGTGGGAACATTATAAACGTCTATAGCGTTATATATCCTAGCCTAAGGCAGCCTAACATTTCGGATGTAGTATATTACAACATTCCTGGCGGGTTGGCCACTAATTCTCGGTTGGAACATTATATACGTCTATAACGTAATATAACCTAATCTAATCCATCTAGCCCCTCGCTGGTAATGTTTTACAGAATCCCGGTCGTGTCGGCCCGTACCTCTTCGTGGGAACATTATATACGTCTATAACGTTATATATCCTAACCTAAGGCAACCTCGCACCTCGGATGTAGTATTTTATAACATTTCTGGCGGGCCGGCCCCTACTTCTCGGTGGGAACATTATATACGTCTATAACGTAATATAACCTAACCTTATCCATCTGGCCCCTCGCTGGTAATGTCTTACAGAATCCCGGTCCTGTCGGCCCGTACCTCTGCGTGGGAACATTATATACGTCTATAACGTTATATATCCTAACGTAAGGCAACCTCACACCTCGGATGTAGTATTTTATAACATTTCTGGCGGGCCGGCCCCTACTTCTCGGTTGGAACATTATATACGTCTATAACGTAATATAACCTAACCTTATCCATCTGGCCCCTCGCTGGTAATGTCTTACAGAATCCCGGTCCTGTCGGCCCGTACCTCTCCGTGGGAACATTATATACGTCTATAACGTTATATATCCTAACCTAAGGCAACCTCACACCTCGGATGTAGTATTTTATAACATTTCTGGCGGGCCGGCCCCTACTTCTCGGTGGGAACATTATATACGTTTATAAAGTAATATAACCTAACCTAACCCATCCAGCCCCTCGCTGGTAATGTTTTACAGAATCCCGGGCGGGTCGGCCCGTACCTCTCCGTGGGAACATTATAAACGTCTATAGCGTCATATATCCTAACCTAAGGCAGCCTAATATTTCGGATGTAGTATATTACAACATTCCTGGCGGGTCAGCCACTATTTCTCAGTGGGAACATTATATACATGTATAACGTAATATAACCTAACCTAACCCATCTCGACCCTCGCTGGTAATGTTTTAGAGAACCCCGGCCGTGTCGGACCGTACCACTACGTGGAGACATTAGATACGTCTATAACGTTATATATCCTAACCTAAGGCAACCTCACTCCTCGGATGTAGTATTTTACAACATTCCTGGCGGGCCGGCCGCTACGTCTCTGTGGGAACATTATATAAGTCTATAACGTAATATAACCCAACCTAACCCATCTAGACCCTGGCTGTTAATGTTTTGCAAAATCCCGGTCGTGACGGCCCGTACATCTTCGCGGGAACATTATATACGTCTATAACGTTATATATCCTAACCTAAGGCAACCCCAAACCTCGGATGTAGTATTTTACAACATTCCTCTCGGGCCGGCCGCTACTTCTCGGTGGGAACATTATTTACGTCTATAACGTAATATAACCTAACCTAACCCATCTAGCCCCTCGCTGGTAATGTTTTACAGAATCCCGGTCGTGTCGGTCCGTGCATCTCCGTGGGAACATTATATACGTCTATAACGTTATATATCCTAACCTAAGGCAACCTCAAACCTTGGATGTAGTATTTTACGACATTCCTGGCGGGTCGGCCCCTACTCCTCGGTGGGAACGTTATATACGTCTATAACGTAATATAGACTAACCTAACCCATCTAGCCCCTGGCTGGTAATGTTTTACAGAATCCCGGTCGTGACGGCACGTACCTCTTCGTGGGAACATTATATACGTCTATAACGTTATATATCGTAACCTAAGGCAACCTCACACCACGGATGTAGTATTTTACAACATACCTGGCGGGTCGGCCCCAACTTCTCGATGGGAACGTTATATACGTCTATAACGTAATATAACCTAACCTAACCCATCCAGCCCCTCGCTGGTAATGTTTTACAGAATCCCGGTCGGGTCGGCCCGTACATCTCCGTGGGAACATTATAAACGTCTATAGCGTTATATATCCTAGCCTAAGGCAGCCTAACATTTCGGATGTAGTATATTACAACATTCCTGGCGGGTTGGCCACTAATTCTCGGTTGGAACATTATATACGTCTATAACGTAATATAACCTAATCTAATCCATCTAGCCCCTCGCTGGTAATGTTTTACAGAATCCCGGTCGTGTCGGCCCGTACCTCTTCGTGGGAACATTATATACGTCTATAACGTTATATATCCTAACCTGAGGCAACCTCGCACCTCGGATGTAGTATTTTACAACATTCCTGTCTGGCCGGCCGCTACTTCTCGGTTGGAACATTATATAGGTCTATAACGTTATATATTCTAACCTACGGCAACCTCACACCTCGGATGTAGTATTTTACAACATACCTGACGCGTCGGCCCCTACTTCTCGATGGGAACGTTATATACGTCTATAACGTAATATAACCTATCCTAACCCATCTAGCACCTCGTTGGTTATGTTTTACAGAATCCCGGTCGTGTCGGTCCGTGCCTCTCCGTGGGAACATTATATACGTCTATAAAGTTATATATCCTAACCTAAGGCAACCTCACACCTCGGATGTAGTATTTTACAACATACCTGGCCTGTCGGCCACTACTTCTCGGTGGGGACATTATATACGTCAATAACGTAATATAACCTAACCTAACCCATCTAGCTCCTCGCTGGTAATGTTTTACAGAATCCCGGTCGTGTCGGTCCGTGCCTCTCCGTGGGAACATTATATACGTCTATAACGTTATATATCGTAACCTAAGGCAACCTCACTCCTCGGATGTAGTATTTTACAACATTCCTGTCTGGCCGGCCGCTACTTCTCGGTGGGAACATTATATACGTCTATAACGTTATATATTCTAACCTAAGGCAACCTCACACTTCGGATGTAGTATTTTACAACATACCTGGCGCGTCGGCCCCTACTTCTCGATGGGAACGTTATATACGTCTATAACGTAATATAACCTAACCTAACCCATCTAGCACCTCGTTGGTAATGTTTTACAGAATCCCGGTCGTGTCGGTCCGTGCCTCTCCGTGGGAACATTATATACGTCTATAAAGTTATATATCCTATCCTAAAGCAACCTAACATCTCGGATGTAGTATTTTACAACATACATGGCGGGTCGGCCCCTACTTCTCGATGGGAACGTTATATACGTCTATAACGTAATATAGACTAACCTAACCCATCTAGCCCCTGGCTGGTAATGTTTTACAGAATCCCGGTCGTGACGGCACGTACCTCTTCGTGGGAACATTATATACGTCTATAACGTTATATATCGTAACCTAAGGCAACCTCACACCACGGATGTAGTATTTTACAACATACCTGGCGGGTCGGACCCTACTTCTCGGTTGGAACATTATATACGTCTATAACGTAATATAACCTAACCTTATCCATCTGGCCCCTCGCTGGTAATGTCTTACAGAATCCCGGTCCTGTCGGCCCGTACCTCTCCGTGGGAACATTATATACGTCTATAACGTTATATATCCTAACCTAAGGCAGCCTAACATTTCGGATGTAGTATACCACAACATTCCTGGCGGGTTGGCCACTATTTCTCGGTTGGAACATTATATACGTCTATAACGTAATATAACCTAACCTAATCCATCTGGCCCCTCGCTGGTAATGTTTTACAGAATCCCGGTCCTGTCGGCCCGTACCTCCCCGTGGGAAAATTATATACGTCTATAACGTTATATATCCTAACCAAAGGCAACCTCAAACCTCGGATGTAGTATTATACAACATTGCAGGCGGGTCAGCCCCTACTTCTTGGTTGGAACATTATATACGTCTATAACGTAATATAACCTAACCTAATCCATCTGGCCCCTCGCTGGTAATGTCTTACAGAATCCCGGTCCTGTCGGCCCGTACCTCTCCGTGGGAACATTATATACGTCTATAACGTTATATATCCTAACCTAAGGCAACCTCACACCTCGGATGTAGTTTTTTACAACATACATGGCGGGTCGGCCCCTACTTCTCGATGGGAACGTTATATACGTCAATAACGTAATATAACCTAATCTAACCCATCTAGCCCCTGGCTGGTAATGTTTTACAGAATCCCGGTCGTGACGGCCCGTACCTCTTCGTGGGAACATTATATACGTCTATAACGTTATATATCCTAACCTAAGGCAACCTCACACCTCGGATGTAGTATTTTATAACATTTCTGGCGGGCCGGCCCCTACTTCTCGGTTGGAACATTATATACGTCTATAACGTAATATAACCTAACCTTATCCATCTGGCACCTCGCTGGTAATGTCTTACAGAATCCCGGTCCTGTCGGCCCGTACCTCTCCGTGGGAACATTATATACGTTTATAACGTTATATATCCTAACCTAAGGCAACCTCACACCTCGGATGTAGTATTTTATAACATTTCTGGCGGGCCGGCCCCTACTTCTCGGTGGGAACATTACATACGTTTATAAAGTAATATAACCTAACCTAACCCATCCAGCCCCTCGCTGGTAATGTTTTACAGAATCCTGGGCGGGTCGGCCCGTACCTCTCCGTGGGAACATTATAAACGTCTATAGCGTCATATATCCTAACCTAAGGCAGCCTAATATTTCGGATGTAGTATATTACAACATTCCTGGCGGGTCAGCCACTATTTCTCAGTGGGAACATTATATACATGTATAACGTAATATAACCTAACCTAAACCATCTGGACCCTCGCTGGTAATGTTTTAGAGAACCCCGGCCGTTTCGGACCGTACCACTACGTGGAGACATTAGATACGTCTATAACGTTATATATCCTAACCTAAGGCAACCTCACTCCTCGGATGTAGTATTTTACAACATTCCTGGCGGGCCGGCCGCTACGTCTCTGTGGGAACATTATATAAGTCTATAACGTAATATAACCCAACCTAACCCATCTAGACCCTGGCTGTTAATGTTTTGCAAAATCCCGGTCGTGACGGCCCGTACATCTTCGCGGGAACATTATATACGTCTATAACGTTATATATCCTAACCTAAGGCAACCCCAAACCTCGGATGTAGTATTTTACAACATTCCTCTCGGGCCGGCCGCTACTTCTCGGTGGGAACATTATTTACGTCTATAACGTAATATAACCTAACCTAACCCATCTAGCCCCTCGCTGGTAATGTTTTACAGAATCCCGGTCGTGTCGGTCCGTGCATCTCCGTGGGAACATTATATACGTCTATAACGTTATATATCCTAACCTAAGGCAACCTCAAACCTTGGATGTAGTATTTTACGACATTCCTGGCGGGTCGGCCCCTACTCCTCGGTGGGAACGTTATATACGTCTATAACGTAATATAGACTAACCTAACCCATCTAGCCCCTCGATGGTAATGTTTTACAGAATTCCGGTCGTGTCGGACCGTACCTCTCCGTGGGAACATTATAAACGTCTGTAGCGTTCTATATCCTAACCTAAGGCAACCTCACACCTCGGATGTAGTTTTTTACAACATACATGGCGGGTCGGCCCCTACTTCTCGATGGGAACGTTATATACGTCTATAACGTAATATAACCTAATCTAACCCATCTAGCCCCTGGCTGGTAATGTTTTACAGAATCCCGGCCGTGACGGGCCGTACTTCTTCGTGGGTACATTATATACGTCTATAACGCTATATATCCTAACCTAAGGCAACCTCAAACCTCGGATGTAGTATTATACAACATTGCAGGCGGGTCAGCCCCTACTTCTTGATTGGAACATTATATACGTCTATAACGTAATATAACCTAACCTAACCCATCTAGCCCCTCGCTGGTAATGTTTTACAGAATCCCGGTCCTGTCGGCCCGTACCTCTCCGTGGGAACATTATATACGTCTATAACGTTATATATCCTAACCTAAAGCAACCTCACACCTCGGATGTAGTTTTTTACAACATTCCTGGCGGGTCGGCCCCTACTTCTCGATGGGAACGTTATATACGTCTATAACGTAATATAACCTAACCTAACCCATCCAGCCCCTCGCTGGTAATGTTTTACAGTATCCCGGTCGGTTCGGCCCGTACCTCTCCGTGGGAACATTATATACGTCTATAACGTTATATATCCTAACCTAAGGCAACCTCACACCTCGGATGTAGTATTTTACAACATTCCTGGCGGGCCGGCCGCTACGTCTCTGTGGGAACATTATATAAGTCTATAACGTAATATAACACAACCTAACCCATCTAGACCCTGGCTGGTAATGTTTTGCAAAATCCCGGTCGTGACGGCCCGTACATCTTCGCGGGAACATTATATACGTCTATAACGTTATATATCCTAACCTAAGGCAACCCCAAACCTCGGATGTAGTATTTTACAACATTCCTGTCGGGCCGGCCGCTACTTCTCGGTGGGAACATTATTTACGTCTATAACGTAATATACCCTAACCTAACCCATCTAGCCCCTGGCTGGTAATGTTTTACAGAATCCTGGTCGTGACGGCACGTACCTCTTCGTGGGAACATTATATACGTCTATAACGTTATATATCGTAACCTAAGGCAACCTCACACCACGGATGTAGTATTTTACAACATACCTGGCGGGTCGGCCCCTACTTCTCGGTTGGAACATTATATACGTCTATAACGTAATATAACCTAACCTTATCCATCTGGCCCCTCGCTGGTAATGTCTTACAGAATCCCGGTCCTGTCGGCCCGTACCTCTCCGTGGGAACATTATATACGTCTATAACGTTATATATCCTAACCTAAGGCAGCCTAACATTTCGGATGTAGTATACCACAACATTCCTGGCGGGTTGGCCACTATTTCTCGGTTGGAACATTATATACGTCTATAACGTAATATAACCTAACCTAATCCATCTAGCCCCTCGCTGGTAATGTTTTACAGAATCCCGGTCGTGTCGGCCCGTACCTCTCCGTGGGAACATTATATACGTCTATAACGTTATATATCCTAACCTAAGGCAACCTCACTACTCGGATGTAGTATTTTACAACATTCCTGGCAGGTCGGACCCTACGTCTCGGTTGGAACATTATATACGTCTATAACGTAATATAACCTAACCTAACCCATCTAGCCCCTCGCTGGTAATGTTTTACAGAATCCCGGTCGTGTCGGTCCGTGCATCTCCGTGGGAACATTATATACGTCTATAACGTTATATATCCTAACCTAAGGCAGCCTAATATTTCGGATGTAGTATATTACAACATTCCTGGCGGGTCGGCCACTATTTCTCGGTGGGAGCATTATATACGTCTATAACGTAACATAACCTAACCTAACCCATCTGGCCCCTCGCTGGTAATGTTTTAGAGAATCCCGGCCGTGTCGGACCGTACCACTACGTGGAGACATTAGATACGTCTATAACGTTATATATCCTAACCTAAGGCAACCTCACTCCTCGGATGTAGTATTTTACAACATTCCTGGCGGGCCGGCCGCTACGTCTCTGTGGGAACATTATATAAGTCTATAACGTAATATAACCCAACCTAACCCATCTAGAACCTGGCTGGTAATGTTTTGCAGAATCCCGGTCGTGACGGCCCGTACATCTTCGCGGGAACATTATATACGTCTATAACGTTATATATCCTAACCTAAGGCAACCTCACACCTCGGATATAGTATTTTACAACATACCTGGCCTGTCGGCCCCTACTTCTCGGTGGGAACATTATATAGGTCTATAGCGTAATATAACCTAACCTAACCCATCTAGCCCCTGGCTGGTAATGTTTTACAGAATCCCGGTCGTGTCGGTCCGTTCCTCTCCGTGGGAACATTATATACGTCTATAACGTTATATATCCTAAGCTAAAGCAACTTAACATCTCGGATGTAGTATTTTACAACATTCCTGGCGGGTTGGCCCCTACGTCTCGGTTGGAACATTATATACGTCTATAACGTAATATAACCTAACCTAACCCATCTAGCCCCTCGATGGTAATGTTTTACAGAATTCCGGTCGTGTCGGACCGTACCTCTCCGTGGGAACATTATAAACGTCTGTAGCGTTATATATTCTAACCTAAGGCAACCTCACACCTCGGATGTAGTTTTTTACAACATACATGGCGGGTCGGCCCCTACTTCTCGATGGGAACGTTATATACGTCTATAACGTAATATAACCTAATCTAAACCATCTAGCCCCTGGCTGGTAATGTTTTACAGCATCCCGGTCGTGACGGCCCGTACCTCTTCGTGGGTACATTATATACGTCTATAACGCTATATATCCTAACCTAAGGCAACCTCAAACCTCGGATGTAGTATTTTACGACATTCCTGGCGGGTCGGCCCCTACTCCTCGGTGGGAACGATATATACGTCTATAACGTAATATACACTAACCTAACCCATCTAGCCCCTGGCTGGTAATGTTTTACAGAATCCCGGTCGTGACGGCACGTACCTCTTCGTGGGAACATTATATACGTCTATAACGTTATATATCGTAACCTAAGGCAACCTCAAACCTCGGATGTAGTATATCACAACATTCCTGGCGGGTTGGCCACTACTTGTCGGTTGGAACATTATATACGTCTATAACGTAATATAACCTAACCTAATCCATCTAGCTCCTCGCTGGTAATGTTTTACAGAATCCCGGTCGTGTCGGCCCGTACCTCTCCGTGGGAACATTATATACGTCTATAAAGTTATATATCCTATCCTAAAGCAACCTAACATCTCGGATGTAGTATTTTACAACATACCTGGCGGGTCGGACCCTACTTCTCGGTTGGAACATTATATAGGTCTATAACGTAGTATAACCTAACCTAACCCATCTAGCCCCTGGCTGGTAATGTTTTACAGAATACCGGTCGTGACGGCCCGTACCTCTTCGTGGGAACATTATATGCGTCTATAACGTTATATATCCTAACCTAAGGCAACCTCACACCTCGGATGTAGTATTTTACAACATTCCTGGCGGGCCGACCCCTACTTCTCGGTGAGAACATTATATACGTCTATGACGTAATATAACCTAACCTAACCCATCTAGCCCCAGGCTGGTAATGTTTTACAGAATCCCGGTCGGGTCGGTCCGTGCCATTCCGTGGGAACATTATATACGTCTATAAAGTTATATATCCTATCCTAAAGCAACCTAACATCTCGGATGTAGTATTTTACAACATACCTGGCGGGTCGGCCCCTACTTCTCGGTTGGAACATTATATAGGTCTATAACGTAATATAACCTAACCTAACCCATCTAGCCCCTGGCTGGTAATGTTTTAGAGAATCCCGGCCGTGTCGGACCGTACCACTACGTGGAGACATTAGATACGTCTATAACGTTATATATCCTAACCTAAGGCAACCTCACTCCTCGGATGTAGTATTTTACAACATTCCTGGCGGGCCGGCCGCTACGTCTCTGTGGGAACATTATATAAGTCTATAACGTAATATAACACAACCTAACCCATCTAGACCCTGGCTGGTAATGCTTTGCAAAATCCCGGTCGTGACGGCCCGTACATCTTCGCGGGAACATTATAAACGTCTATAGCGTTATATATCCTAACCTAAGACTGCCTAACATTTCGGATGTAGTATATCACAACATTCCTGGCGGGTTGGCCACTATTTCTCGGTTGGAACATTATATACGTCTATAACGTAATATAACCTAACCTAATCCATCTAGCCCCTTGCTGGTAATGTTTTACAGAATCCCGGTCGTGTCGGCCCGTACCTCTGCGTGGGAACATTATATACGTCTATAACGTTATATATCCTAAGCTAAAGCAACCTAACATCTCGGATGTAGTATTTTACAACATACCTGGCGGGTCGGTCCTTACATCTCGGTTGGAACATTATATAGGTCTATAGCGTAATATAACCTAACCTAACCTAACCTAACGTAATATAACCTAACCTAACCCATCTAGCCCATGGCTGGTAATGTTTTACAGAATCCTGGTCGTGACGGCCCGTACCTCTTCGTGGGAACATTATATACGTCTATAACGTTATATATCCTAACCTAAGGCAACCTCACACCTCGGATGTAGTATTTTACAACATTCCTGGCGGGCCGGCCCCTACTTCTCGGTGGGAACATTATATACGTCTATAACGTTATATATTCTAACCTAAGGCAACCTCACACCTCGGATGTAGTATTTTACAACATACCTGGCGCGTCGGCCCCTACTTCTCGATGGGAACGTTATATACGTCTATAACGTAATATACCCTAACCTAACCCATCTAGCACCTCGTTGGTAATGTTTTACAGAATCCCGGTCGTGTCGGTCCGTGCCTCTCCGTGGGAACATTATATACGTCTATAACGTTATATATCGTAACCTAAGGCAACCTCAAACCTCGGATGTAGTATTTTACAACATACCTGGCGGGTCGGCCCCTACTTCTCGATGGGAACGTTATATACGTCTATAACGTAATAAAACCTAACCTAACCCATCCAGCCCCTCGCTGCTAATGTTTTACAGAATCCCGGTCGGGTCGGCCCGTACATCTCCGTGGGAACATTATAAACGTCTATAGCGTTATATATCCTAACCTAAGACTGCCTAACATTTCGGATGTAGTATATCACAACATTCCTGGCGGGTTGGCCACTATTTCTCGGTTGGAACATTATATACGTCTATAACGTAATATAACCTAACCTAATCCATCTAGCCCCTTGCTGGTAATGTTTTACAGTATCCCGGTCGTGTCGGCACGTACCTCTCCGTGGGAACATTATATACGTCTATAACGTTATATATCCTAAGCTAAAGCAACCTAACATCTCGGATGTAGTATTTTACAACATACCTGGCGGGTCGGTCCTTACATCTCGGTTGGAACATTATATAGGTCTATAGCGTAATATAACCTAACCTAACCTAACCTAACGTAATATAACCTAACCTAACCCATCTAGCCCCTGGCTGGTAATGTTTTACAGAATCCTGGTCGTGACGGCCCGTACCTCTTCGTGGGAACATTATATACGTCTATAACGTTATATATCCTAACCTAAGGCAACCTCACACCTCGGATGTAGTATTTTACAACATTCCTGGCGGGCCGGCCCCTACTTCTCGGTGGGAACATTATATACGTCTATAACGTTATATATTCTAACCTAAGGCAACCTCACACCTCGGATGTAGTATTTTACAACATACCTGGCGCGTCGGCCCCTACTTCTCGATGGGAACGTTATATACGTCTATAACGTAATATAACCTAACCTAACCCATCTAGCACCTCGTTGGTAATGTTTTACAGAATCCCGGTCGTGTCGGTCCGTGCCTCTCCGTGGGAACATTATATACGTCTATAAAGTTATATATCCTATCCTAAAGCAACCTAAAATCTCGGATGTAGTATTTTACAACATACCTGGCGGGTCGGCCCCTACGTCTCGGTTGGAACATTATATACGTCTATAACGCAATATAACCTAGCCTAACCCATCTAGCCCCTGGCTGGTAATGTTTTACAGAATCCCGGTCGTGTCGGCCCGTACCTCTCCGTGGGAACATTATATACGTCTATAACGTTATATATCCTAACCTAAGACTGCCTAACATTTCGGATGTAGTATATCACAACATTCCTGGCGGGTTGGCCACTATTTCTCGGTTGGAACATTATATACGTCTATAACGTAATATAACCTAACCTAATCCATCTAGCCCCTTGCTGGTAATGTTTTACAGAATCCCGGTCGTGTCGGCCCGTACCTCTGCGTGGGAACATTATATACGTCTATAACGTTATATATCCTAAGCTAAAGCAACCTAACATCTCGGATGTAGTATTTTACAACATACCTGGCGGGTCGGTCCTTACATCTCGGTTGGAACATTATATAGGTCTATAGCGTAATATAACCTAACCTAACCTAACCTAACGTAATATAACCTAACCTAACCCATCTAGCCCATGGCTGGTAATGTTTTACAGAATCCTGGTCGTGACGGCCCGTACCTCTTCGTGGGAACATTATATACGTCTATAACGTTATATATCCTAACCTAAGGCAACCTCACACCTCGGATGTAGTATTTTACAACATTCCTGGCGGGCCGGCCCCTACTTCTCGGTGGGAACATTATATACGTCTATAGCGTTATATATTCTAACCTAAGGCAACCTCACACCTCGGATGTAGTATTTTACAACATACCTGGCGCGTCGGCCCCTACTTCTCGATGGGAACGTTATATACGTCTATAACGTAATATACCCTAACCTAACCCATCTAGCCCCTGGCTGGTAATGTTTTACAGAATCCCGGTCGTGACGGCACGTACCTCTTCGTGGGAACATTATATACGTCTATAACGTTATATATCGTAACCTAAGGCAACCTCAAACCTCGGATGTAGTATTTTACAACATACCTGGCGGGTCGGCCCCTACTTCTCGATGGGAACGTTATATACGTCTATAACGTAATATAACCTAACCTAACCCATCCAGCCCCTCGCTGGTAATGTTTTACAGAATCCCGGTCGGGTCGGCCAGTACATCTCCGTGGGAACATTATAAACGTCTATAGCGTTATATATCCTAACCTAAGGCTGCCTAACATTTCGGATGTAGTATATCACAACATTCCTGGCGGGTTGGCCACTACTTGTCGGTTGGAACATTATATACGTCTATAACGTAATATAACCTAACCTAATCCATCTAGCTCCTCGCTGGTAATGTTTTACAGAATCCCGGTCGTGTCGGCCCGTACCTCTCCGTGGGAACATTATATACGTCTATAAAGTTATATATCCTATCCTAAAGCAACCTAACATCTCGGATGTAGTATTTTACAACATACCTGGCGGGTCGGACCCTACTTCTCGGTTGGAACATTATATAGGTCTATAACGTAGTATAACCTAACCTAACCCATCTAGCCCCTGGCTGGTAATGTTTTACAGAATACCGGTCGTGACGGCCCGTACCTCTTCTTGGGAACATTATATGCGTCTATAACGTTATATATCCTAACCTAAGGCAACCTCACACCTCGGATGTAGTATTTTACAACATTCCTGGCGGGCCGACCCCTACTTCTCGGTGAGAACATTATATACGTCTATGACGTAATATAACCTAACCTAACCCATCTAGCCCCTGGCTGGTAATGTTTTACAGAATCCCGGTCGGGTCGGTCCGTGCCATTCCGTGGGAACATTATATACGTCTATAAAGTTATATATCCTATCCTAAAGCAACCTAACATCTCGGATGTAGTATTTTACAACATACCTGGCGGGTCGGCCCCTACTTCTCGGTTGGAACATTATATAGGTCTATAACGTAATATAACCTAACCTAACCCATCTAGCCCCTGGCTGGTAATGTTTTAGAGTATCCCGGCCGTGTCGGACCGTACCACTACGTGGAGACATTAGATACGTCTATAACGTTATATATCCTAACCTAAGGCAACCTCACTCCTCGGATGTAGTATTTTACAACATTCCTGGCGGGCCGGCCGCTACGTCTCTGTGGCAACATTATATAAGTCTATAACGTAATATAACACAACCTAACCGATCTAGACCCTGGCTGGTAATGTTTTGCAAAATCCCGGTCGTGACGGCCCGTACATCTTCGCGGGAACATTATATACGTCTATAACGTTATATATCCTAACCTATGGCAACCCCAAACCTCGGATGTAGTATTTTACAACATTCCTGTCGGGCCGGCCGCTACGTCTCTGTGGGAACATTATATAAGTCTATAACGTAATATAACCCAACCTAACCCATCTAGAACCTGGCTGGTAATGTTTTGCAGAATCCCGGTCGTGACGGCCCGTACATCTTCGCGGGAACATTATATACGTCTATAACGTTATATATCGTAACCTAAGGCAACCTCAAACCTCGGATGTAGTATTTTACAACATACCTGGCGGGTCGGCCCCTACTTCTCGATGGGAACGTTATATACGTCTATAACGTAATATAACCTAACCTAACCCATCCAGCCCCTCGCTGCTAATGTTTTACAGAATCCCGGTCGGGTCGGCCCGTACATCTCCGTGGGAACATTATAAACGTCTATAGCGTTATATATCCTAACCTAAGACTGCCTAACATTTCGGATGTAGTATATCACAACATTCCTGGCGGGTTGGCCACTATTTCTCGATGGGAACGTTATATACGTCTATAACGTAATATAACCTAACCTAACCCATCTAGCACCTCGTTGGTAATGTTTTACAGAATCCCGGTCGTGTCGGTCCGTGCCTCTCCGTGGGAACATTATATACGTCTATAAAGTTATATATCCTATCCTAAAGCAACCTAAAATCTCGGATGTAGTATTTTACAACATACCTGGCGGGTCGGCCCCTACGTCTCGGTTGGAACATTATATACGTCTATAACGCAATATAACCTAGCCTAACCCATCTAGCCCCTGGCTGGTAATGTTTTACAGAATCCCGGTCGTGTCGGCCCGTACCTCTCCGTGGGAACATTATATACGTCTATAACGTTATATATCCTAACCTAAGACTGCCTAACATTTCGGATGTAGTATATCACAACATTCCTGGCGGGTTGGCCACTATTTCTCGGTTGGAACATTATATACGTCTATAACGTAATATAACCTAACCTAATCCATCTAGCCCCTTGCTGGTAATGTTTTACAGAATCCCGGTCGTGTCGGCCCGTACCTCTGCGTGGGAACATTATATACGTCTATAACGTTATATATCCTAAGCTAAAGCAACCTAACATCTCGGATGTAGTATTTTACAACATACCTGGCGGGTCGGTCCTTACATCTCGGTTGGAACATTATATAGGTCTATAGCGTAATATAACCTAACCTAACCTAACCTAAAGTAATATAACCTAACCTAACCCATCTAGCCCATGGCTGGTAATGTTTTACAGAATCCTGGTCGTGACGGCCCGTACCTCTTCGTGGGAACATTATATACGTCTATAACGTTATATATCCTAACCTAAGGCAACCTCACACCTCGGATGTAGTATTTTACAACATTCCTGGCGGGCCGGCCCCTACTTCTCGGTGGGAACATTATATACGTCTATAACGTTATATATTCTAACCTAAGGCAACCTCACACCTCGGATGTAGTATTTTACAACATACCTGGCGCGTCGGCCCCTACTTCTCGATGGGAACGTTATATACGTCTATAATGTAATATACCCTAACCTAACCCATCTAGCACCTCGTTGGTAATGTTTTACAGAATCCCGGTCGTGTCGGTCCGTGCCTCTCCGTGGGAACATTATATACGTCTATAACGTTATATATCGTAACCTAAGGCAACCTCAAACCTCGGATGTAGTATTTTACAACATACCTGGCGGGTCGGCCCCTACTTCTCGATGGGAACGTTATATACGTCTATAACGTAATATAACCTAACCTAACCCATCCAGCCCCTCGCTGCTAATGTTTTACAGAATCCCGGTCGGGTCGGCCCGTACATCTCCGTGGGAACATTATAAACGTCTATAGCGTTATATATCCTAACCTAAGACTGCCTAACATTTCGGATGTAGTATATCACAACATTCCTGGCGGGTTGGCCACTATTTCTCGGTTGGAACATTATATACGTCTATAACGTAATATAACCTAACCTAATCCATCTAGCCCCTTGCTGGTAATGTTTTACAGTATCCCGGTCGTGTCGGCACGTACCTCTCCGTGGGAACATTATATACGTCTATAACGTTATATATCCTAAGCTAAAGCAACCTAACATCTCGGATGTAGTATTTTACAACATACCTGGCGGGTCGGTCCTTACATCTCGGTTGGAACATTATATAGGTCTATAGCGTAATATAACCTAACCTAACCTAACCTAACGTAATATAACCTAACCTAACCCATCTAGCCCCTGGCTGGTAATGTTTTACAGAATCCTGGTCGTGACGGCCCGTACCTCTTCGTGGGAACATTATATACGTCTATAACGTTATATATCCTAACCTAAGGCAACCTCACACCTCGGATGTAGTATTTTACAACATTCCTGGCGGGCCGGCCCCTACTTCTCGGTGGGAACATTATATACGTCTATAACGTTATATATTCTAACCTAAGGCAACCTCACACCTCGGATGTAGTATTTTACAACATACCTGGCGCGTCGGCCCCTACTTCTCGATGGGAACGTTATATACGTCTATAACGTAATATAACCTAACCTAACCCATCTAGCACCTCGTTGGTAATGTTTTACAGAATCCCGGTCGTGTCGGTCCGTGCCTCTCCGTGGGAACATTATATACGTCTATAAAGTTATATATCCTATCCTAAAGCAACCTAAAATCTCGGATGTAGTATTTTACAACATACCTGGCGGGTCGGCCCCTACGTCTCGGTTGGAACATTATATACGTCTATAACGCAATATAACCTAGCCTAACCCATCTAGCCCCTGGCTGGTAATGTTTTACAGAATCCCGGTCGTGTCGGCCCGTACCTCTCCGTGGGAACATTATATACGTCTATAACGTTATATATCCTAACCTAAGACTGCCTAACATTTCGGATGTAGTATATCACAACATTCCTGGCGGGTTGGCCACTATTTCTCGGTTGGAACATTATATACGTCTATAACGTAATATAACCTAACCTAATCCATCTAGCCCCTTGCTGGTAATGTTTTACAGAATCCCGGTCGTGTCGGCCCGTACCTCTGCGTGGGAACATTATATACGTCTATAACGTTATATATCCTAAGCTAAAGCAACCTAACATCTCGGATGTAGTATTTTACAACATACCTGGCGGGTCGGTCCTTACATCTCGGTTGGAACATTATATAGGTATATAGCGTAATATAACCTAACCTAACCTAACCTAACGTAATATAACCTAACCTAACCCATCTAGCCCATGGCTGGTAATGTTTTACAGAATCCTGGTCGTGACGGCCCGTACCTCTTCGTGGGAACATTATATACGTCTATAACGTTATATATCCTAACCTAAGGCAACCTCACACCTCGGATGTAGTATTTTACAACATTCCTGGCGGGCCGGCCCCTACTTCTCGGTGGGAACATTATATACGTCTATAGCGTTATATATTCTAACCTAAGGCAACCTCACACCTCGGATGTAGTATTTTACAACATACCTGGCGCGTCGGCCCCTACTTCTCGATGGGAACGTTATATACGTCTATAACGTAATATACCCTAACCTAACCCATCTAGCCCCTGGCTGGTAATGTTTTACAGAATCCCGGTCGTGACGGCACGTACCTCTTCGTGGGAACATTATATACGTCTATAACGTTATATATCGTAACCTAAGGCAACCTCAAACCTCGGATGTAGTATTTTACAACATACCTGGCGGGTCGGCCCCTACTTCTCGATGGGAACGTTATATACGTCTATAACGTAATATAACCTAACCTAACCCATCCAGCCCCTCGCTGGTAATGTTTTACAGAATCCCGGTCGGGTCGGCCAGTACATCTCCGTGGGAACATTATAAACGTCTATAGCGTTATATATCCTAACCTAAGGCTGCCTAACATTTCGGATGTAGTATATCACAACATTCCTGGCGGGTTGGCCACTACTTGTCGGTTGGAACATTATATACGTCTATAACGTAATATAACCTAACCTAATCCATCTAGCTCCTCGCTGGTAATGTTTTACAGAATCCCGGTCGTGTCGGCCCGTACCTCTCCGTGGGAACATTATATACGTCTATAAAGTTATATATCCTATCCTAAAGCAACCTAACATCTCGGATGTAGTATTTTACAACATACCTGGCGGGTCGGACCCTACTTCTCGGTTGGAACATTATATAGGTCTATAACGTAGTATAACCTAACCTAACCCATCTAGCCCCTGGCTGGTAATGTTTTACAGAATACCGGTCGTGACGGCCCGTACCTCTTCTTGGGAACATTATATGCGTCTATAACGTTATATATCCTAACCTAAGGCAACCTCACACCTCGGATGTAGTATTTTACAACATTCCTGGCGGGCCGACCCCTACTTCTCGGTGAGAACATTATATACGTCTATGACGTAATATAACCTAACCTAACCCATCTAGCCCCTGGCTGGTAATGTTTTACAGAATCCCGGTCGGGTCGGTCCGTGCCATTCCGTGGGAACATTATATACGTCTATAAAGTTATATATCCTATCCTAAAGCAACCTAACATCTCGGATGTAGTATTTTACAACATACCTGGCGGGTCGGCCCCTACTTCTCGGTTGGAACATTATATAGGTCTATAACGTAATATAACCTAACCTAACCCATCTAGCCCCTGGCTGGTAATGTTTTAGAGAATCCCGGCCGTGTCGGACCGTACCACTACGTGGAGACATTAGATACGTCTATAACGTTATATATCCTAACCTAAGGCAACCTCACTCCTCGGATGTAGTATTTTACAACATTCCTGGCGGGCCGGCCGCTACGTCTCTGTGGGAACATTATATAAGTCTATAACGTAATATAACACAACCTAACCGATCTAGACCCTGGCTGGTAATGTTTTGCAAAATCCCGGTCGTGACGGCCCGTACATCTTCGCGGGAACATTATATACGTCTATAACGTTATATATCCTAACCTATGGCAACCCCAAACCTCGGATGTAGTATTTTACAACATTCCTGTCGGGCCGGCCGCTACGTCTCTGTGGGAACATTATATAAGTCTATAACGTAATATAACCCAACCTAACCCATCTAGAACCTGGCTGGTAATGTTTTGCAGAATCCCGGTCGTGACGGCCCGTACATCTTCGCGGGAACATTATATACGTCTATAACGTTATATATCGTAACCTAAGGCAACCTCAAACCTCGGATGTAGTATTTTACAACATACCTGGCGGGTCGGCCCCTACTTCTCGATGGGAACGTTATATACGTCTATAACGTAATATAACCTAACCTAACCCATCCAGCCCCTCGCTGCTAATGTTTTACAGAATCCCGGTCGGGTCGGCCCGTACATCTCCGTGGGAACATTATATACGTCTATAAAGTTATATATCCTATCCTAAAGCAACCTAAAATCTCGGATGTAGTATTTTACAACATACCTGGCGGGTCGGCCCCTACGTCTCGGTTGGAACATTATATACGTCTATAACGCAATATAACCTAGCCTAACCCATCTAGCCCCTGGCTGGTAATGTTTTACAGAATCCCGGTCGTGTCGGCCCGTACCTCTCCGTGGGAACATTATATACGTCTATAACGTTATATATCCTAACCTAAGACTGCCTAACATTTCGGATGTAGTATATCACAACATTCCTGGCGGGTTGGCCACTATTTCTCGGTTGGAACATTATATACGTCTATAACGTAATATAACCTAACCTAATCCATCTAGCCCCTTGCTGGTAATGTTTTACAGAATCCCGGTCGTGTCGGCCCGTACCTCTGCGTGGGAACATTATATACGTCTATAACGTTATATATCCTAAGCTAAAGCAACCTAACATCTCGGATGTAGTATTTTACAACATACCTGGCGGGTCGGTCCTTACATCTCGGTTGGAACATTATATAGGTCTATAGCGTAATATAACCTAACCTAACCTAACCTAAAGTAATATAACCTAACCTAACCCATCTAGCCCATGGCTGGTAATGTTTTACAGAATCCTGGTCGTGACGGCCCGTACCTCTTCGTGGGAACATTATATACGTCTATAACGTTATATATCCTAACCTAAGGCAACCTCACACCTCGGATGTAGTATTTAACGACATTCCTGGCGGGTCGGCCCCTACTTCTCGATGGGAACGTTATATACGTCTATAACGTAATATAACCTAACCTAACCCATCCAGCCCCTCGCTGGTAATGTTTTACAGAATCCCGGTCGGGTCGGCCCGTACACCTCCGTGGGAACATTATAAACGTCTATAGCGTTATATATCCCAACCTAAGGCTGCCTAACATTTCGGATGTAGTATATCACAACATTCCTGGCGGGTTGGCCACTATTTCTCGGTTGGAACATTATATACGTCTATAGCGTAATATAACCTAACCTAACCCATCTAGCCCCTGGCTGGTAATGTTTTACAGAATCCCGGTCGTGTCGGTCCGTTCCTCTCCGTGGGAACATTATATACGTCTATAACGTTATATATACTAAGCTAAAGCAACTTAACATCTCGGATGTAGTATTTTACAACATTCCTGGCGGGTTGGCCCCTACGTCTCGGTTGGAACATTATATACGTCTATAACGTAATATAACCTAACCTAACCCATCTAGCCCCTCGATGGTAATGTTTTACAGAATTCCGGTCGTGTCGGACCGTACCTCTCCGTGGGAACATTATAAACGTCTGTAGCGTTATATATTCTAACCCAAGGCAACCTCACACCTCGGATGTAGTTTTTTACAACATACATGGCGGGTCGGCCCCTACTTCTCGATGGGAACGTTATATACGTCTATAACGTAATATAACCTAATCTAAACCATCTAGCCCCTGGCTGGTAATGTTTTACAGCATCCCGGTCGTGACGGCCCGTACCTCTTCGTGGGTACATTATATACGTCTATAACGCTATATATCCTAACCTAAGGCAACCTCAAACCTCGGATGTAGTATTTTACGACATTCCTGGCGGGTCGGCCCCTACTCCTCGGTGGGAACGATATATACGTCTATAACGTAATATACACTAACCTAACCCATCTAGCCCCTGGCTGGTAATGTTTTACAGAATCCCGGTCGTGACGGCACGTACCTCTTCGTGGGAACATTATATACGTCTATAACGTTATATGTCGTAACCTAAGGCAACCTCAAACCTCGGATGTAGTATTTTACAACATACCTGGCGGGTCGGCCCCTACTTCTCGATGGGAACGTTATATACGTCTATAACGTAATATAACCTAACCTAACCCATCCAGCCCCTCGCTGGTAATGTTTTACAGAATCCCGGTCGGGTCGGCCAGTACATCTCCGTGGGAACATTATAAACGTCTATAGCGTTATATATCCTAACCTAAGGCTGCCTAACATTTCGGATGTAGTATATCACAACATTCCTGGCGGGTTGGCCACTATTTGTCGGTTGGAACATTATATACGTCTATAACCTAATATAACCTAATCTAACCCATCGAGCCCCTCGCTGGTAATGTTTTACAGAATCCCGGTCGTGTCGGCCCGTACCTCTCCGTGGGAACATTATATACGTCTATAAAGTTATATATCCTATCCTAAAGCAACCTAACATCTCGGATGTAGTATTTTACAACATACCTGGTGGGTCGGATCCTACTTCTCGGTTGGAACATCATATAGGTCTATAACGTAGTATAACCTAACCTAACCCATCTAGCCCCTGGCTGGTAATGTTTTACAGAATACCGGTCGTGACGGCCCGTACCTCTTCGTGGGAACATTATATGCGTCTATAACGTTATATATCCTAACCTAAGGCAACCTCACACCTCGGATGTAGTATTTTACAACATTCCTGGCGGGCCGACCCCTACTTCTCGGTGAGAACATTATATACGTCTATGACGTAATATAACCTAACCTAACCCATCTAGCCCCTGGCTGGTAATGTTTTACAGAATCCCGGTCGGGTCGGTCCGTGCCATTCCGTGGGAACATTATATACGTCTATAAAGTTATATATCCTATCCTAAAGCAACCTAACATCTCGGATGTAGTATTTTACAACATACCTGGCGGGTCGGCCCCTACTTCTCGGTTGGAACATTATATAGGTCTATAACGTAATATAACCTAACCTAACCCATCTAGCCCCTGGCTGGTAATGTTTTACAGAATCCCGGTCGTGTCGGACCGTACCTCTCCGTGGGAACATTATATACGTCTATAACGTTATATATCCTAACCTAAGGCAACCTCACACCTCGGATGTAGTATTTTATAACATTCCTGGCGGACCGGCCCCTACCTCTCGGTGGGAACATTATATACGTTTATAACGTAATATAACCTAACCTAACCCATCTAGCCCCTCGCTGGTAATGTTTTACAGAATCCCGGTCGTGTCGGCCTGTACCTCTCCGTGCGAACATTATATACGTCTATAACGTTATATATCCTAACCTAAGGCAACCTCACACCTCGGATGTAGTATTTTACAACATACCTGGCCTGTCGGCCCCTACTTCTCGGTGGGAACTTTATATACGTCTATAACGTAATATAACCTAACCTAACCCATCTGGCCCCTCGCTGGTAATGTTTTACAGAATCCCGGTCGTGTCGTTCCGTGCCTCTCCGTGGGAACATTATATACGTCTATAACGTTATATATCCTAACCTAAAGCAACCTATCATCTCGGATGTAGTATTTTACAACATACATGGCGGGTCAGCCCCTACTTCCCGATGGGAACGTTATATACGTCTATAACGTAATATAACCTAATCCAACCAATCTAGCCCCTGGCTGGTAATGTTTTACAGAATCCCGGTCGTGTCGGCCCGTACGTCTCCGTGGGAACATTATATACGTCTATAACGTTATATATCCTAACCTAAAGCAACCTCACACCTCGGATGTAGTATTTTACGACATTCCTGGCGGGTCGGCCCCTACGTCTCGGTTGGAACATTATATACGTCTATAACGTAATGTAACCTAACCTAACCCATCTGGCCCCTCGCTGGTAATGTTTTAGAGATTCCCGGCCGTGTCGGACCGTACCTCTTCGTGGAGACATTAGATACGTCTATAACGTTATATATCCTAACCTAAGGCAACCTCACGCCCCGGATGTAGTATTTTACAACATACCTGGCGGGCCGGCCGCTACGTCTCTGTGGGAACATTATATAAGTCTATAACGTAATATAACCCAACCTAACCCATCTAGGCCCTGGCTGGCAATGTTTTGCAGAATACCGGTCGTGACGGCCCGTACATCTTCGCGGGAACATTATATACGTCTATAACGTTATATATCCTTACCTAAGGCAACCCCAAACCTCGGATGTAGTATTTTATAACATTCCTGGTTGGCCGGCCCCTACTTCTTGGTGGGAACATTATATACGTCTATAACCTAATATAACCTAATCTAACCCATCTAGCCCCTCGCTGGTAATGTTTTACAGAATCCCGGTCGTGTCGGCCTGTACCTCTCCGTGCGAACATTATATACGTCTATAACGTTATATATCCTAACCTAAAGCAACCTAACATTTCGGATGTAGTATATTACAACATTCCTGGCGGGTCGGCCCCTACTTCTCGATGGGAACGTTATATACGTCTATAACGTAATATAACCTAACCTAACCCATCCAGCCCCTCGCTGGTAATGTTTTACAGAATCCCGGTCGGGTCGGCCCGTATCTCTCCGTGGGAACATTATATACATCTACAACGTTATATATCCTAACCTAAGGCAACCTCACACCGCGGATGTAATATTTTACAACATTCCTGGCGGGTCGGCCGCTACTTCTCGGTGGGAACTTTATTTACGTCTATAACGTAATATAACCTAACCTAACCCATCTAGCCCCTCGCTGGTAATGTTTTACAGAATCCCGGCCGTGTCGGACCGTACCTCTACGTGGAGACATTGGATACGTCTATAACGTTGTATATCCTAACCTAAGACAACCTCACTCCTCGGATGTAGTATTTTACAACATTCCTGTCGGGCCGGCCGCTACTTCTCGGTGGGAACATTATTTACGTCTATAACCTAATATAACCTAATCTAACCCATCGAGCCCCTCGCTGGTAATGTTTTACAGAATCCCGGTCGTGTCGGTCCGTGCCTCTCCGTGGGAACATTATATACGTCTATAACGTTATATATCCTAAGCTAAAGCAACCTAACATCTCGGATGTAGTATTTTACAACATACCTGGCGGGTCGGTCCTTACTTCTCGGTTGGAAAATTATATAGGTCTATAGCGTAATATAACCTAACCTAACCTATTTAGTCCCTGGCTGGTAATGTTTTACAGAATACCGGTCGTGACGGCCCGTACCTCTTCGTGGGAACATTATATGCGTCTATAACGTTATATATCCTAACCTAAGGCAACCTCACACCTCGGATGTAGTATTATACAACATTTCTGGCGGGTCGGCCCCTACTTCTCGGTTGGAACATTATATACGTCTATAACGTAATATAACCTAACCTAACCCATCTAGCCCCTCGATGGTAATGTCTTACAGAATTCCGATCGTGCCGGACCGTACTTCTCCGTGGGAACATTATAAACGTCTATAGCGTTATATATCCTAACCTAAGGCATCCTCACACCTCGGATGTAGTTTTTTACAACATACATGGCGGGTCGGCCCCTACTTCTCGATGGGAACGTTATTTACGTCTATAACGTAATATAACCTAATCTAAACCATCTAGCCCCTGGCTGGTAATGTTTTACAGCATCCCGGTCGTGACGGCCCGTACCTCTTCGTGGGTACATTATATACGTCTATAACGCTATATATCCTAACCTAAGGCAACCTCAAACCTCGGATGTAGTATTTTACGACATTCCTGGCGGGTCGGCCCCTACTCCTCGGTGGGAACGATATATACGTCTATAACGTAATATACACTAACCTAACCCATCTAGCCCCTGGCTGGTAATGTTTTACAGAATCCCGGTCGTGACGGCACGTACCTCTTCGTGGGAACATTATATACGTCTATAACGTTATATATCGTAACCTAAGGCAACCTCAAACCTCGGATGTAGTATTTTACAACATACCTGGCGGGTCGGCCCCTACTTCTCGATGGGAACGTTATATACGTCTATAACGTAATATAACCTAACCTAACCCATTCAGCCCCTCGCTGGTAATGTTTTACAGAATCCCGGTCTGGTCGGCCAGTACATCTCCGTGGGAACATTATAAACGTCTATAGCGTTATATATCCTAACCTAAGGCTGCCTAACATTTCGGATGTAGTATATCACAACATTCCTGGCGGGTTGGCCACTATTTGTCGGTTGGAACATTATATACGTCTATAACCTAATATAACATAATCTAACCCATCGAGCCCCTCGCTGGTAATGTTTTACAGAATCCCGGTCGTGTCGGCCCGTACCTCTCCGTGGGAACATTATATACGTCTATAACGTTATATATCCTAACCTAAGGCAACCTCACACCTCGGATGTAGTATTTTATAACATTCCTCGCGGACCGGCCCCTACCTCTCGGTGGGAACATTATATACGTTTATAACGTAATATAACCTAACCTAACCCATCTAGCCCCTCGCTGGTAATGTTTTACAGAATCCCGGTCGTGTCGGCCTGTACCTTTCCGTGCGAACATTATATACGTCTATAACGTTATATATCCTAACCTAAGGCAACCTCACACCTCGGATGTAGTATTTTACAACATACCTGGCCTGTCGGCCCCTACTTCTCGGTGGGAACTTTATATACGTCTATAACGTAATATAACCTAACCTAACCCATCTGGCCCCTCGCTGGTAATGTTTTACAGAATCCCGGTCGTGTCGGCCTGTACCTCTCCGTGCGAACATTATATACGTCTATAACGTTATATATCCTAACCTAAAGCAACCTAACATTTCGGATGTAGTATATTACAACATTCCTGACGGGTCGGCCCCTACTTCTCGGTGGGAACATTATATACGTCAATAACGTAATATAACCTAACCTAACCCATCTAGCCCCTCGCTTGTAATGTTTTACAGAATCCCGGTCGTGTCGGTCCGTGCCTCTCCGTGGGAAAATTATATACGTCTATAACGTTATATATCCTAACCTAAAGCAACCTAACATTTCGGATGTAGTATATTACAACATTCCTGGCGGGTCGGCCCCTACTTCTCGATGGGAACGTTATATACGTCTATAACGTAATATAACCTAACCTAACCCATCCAGCCCCTCGCTGGTAATGTTTTACAGAATCCCGGTCGGGTCGGCCCGTACCTCTCCGTGGGAACATTATATACATCTACAACGTTATATATCCTAACCTAAGGCAACCTCACACCGCGGATGTAGCATTTTACAACATTCCTGGCGGGTCGGCCCCTACTTCTCGGTTGGAACATTATATACGTCTATAACGTAATATAACCTAACCTAACCCATCTAGCCCCTCGATGGTAATGTTTTACAGAATTCCGATCGTGTCGGACCGTACCTCTCCGTGGGAACATTATAAACGTCTATAGCGTTATATATCCTAACCTAAGGCAACCTCACACCTCGGATGTAGTTTTTTACAACATTCCTGGCGGGTCGGCCCCTACTTCTCGGTTGGAACATTATATACGTCTATAACGCAATATAACCTAACCTAACCCATTTAGCCCCTCGCTGGTAATGTTTTACAGAATCCCGGTCGTGTCGGCCCGTACCTCTCCGTGGGGACTTTATATAAGTCTATAACGTTATATATCCTAACCTAAGGCAACCTCACTCCTAGGATGTAATATTTTACAACATTCCTGTCGGGCCGGCCGCTACTTCTCGGTGGGAACTTTATTTACGTCTATAACGTAATATAACCTAACCTAACCCATCTAGCCCCTCGCTGGTAATGTTTTACAGAATCCCGGCCGTGTCGGACCGTACCTCTACGTGGCGACGTTGGATACGTCTATAACGTTGTATATCCTAACCTAAGACAACCTCACTCCTCGGATGTAGTATTTTACAACATTCCTGTCGGGCCGGCCGCTACTTCTCGGTGGGAACATTATTTACGTCTATAACCTAATATAACCTAATCTAACCCATCGAGCCCCTCGCTGGTAATGTTTTACAGAATCCCGGTCGTGTCGGTCCGTGCCTCTCCGTGGGAACATTATATACGTCTATAAAGTTATATATCCTATCCTAAAGCAACCTAACATCTCGGATGTAGTATTTTACAACATACCTGGCGGGTCGGCCCCTACTTCTCGGTTGGAACATTATATAGGTCTATAACGTAATATAACCTAACCTAACCCATCTAGCCCCTGGCTGGTAATGTTTTACAGAATCCCGGTCGTGTCGGACCGTACCTCTCCGTGGGAACATTATATACGTCTATAACGTTATATATCCTAACCTAAGGCAACCTCACACCTCGGATGTAGTATTTTATAACATTCCTGGCGGACCGGCCCCTACCTCTCGGTGGGAACATTATATACGTTTATAACGTAATATAACCTAACCTAACCCATCTAGCCCCTCGCTGGTAATGTTTTACAGAATCCCGGTCGTGTCGTTCCGTGCCTCTCCGTGGGAACATTATATACGTCTATAACGTTATATATCCTAACCTAAAGCAACCTATCATCTCGGATGTAGTATTTTACAACATACATGGCGGGTCAGCCCCTACTTCCCGATGGGAACGTTATATACGTCTATAACGTAATATAACCTAATCCAACCAATCTAGCCCCTGGCTGGTAATGTTTTACAGAATCCCGGTCGTGTCGGCCCGTACGTCTCCGTGGGAACATTATATACGTCTATAACGTTATATATCCTAACCTAAAGCAACCTCACACCTCGGATGTAGTATTTTACGACATTCCTGGCGGGTCGGCCCCTACGTCTCGGTTGGAACATTATATACGTCTATAACGTAATGTAACCTAACCGAACCCATCTGGCCCCTCGCTGGTAATGTTTTAGAGATTCCCGGCCGTGTCGGACCGTACCTCTTCGTGGAGACATTAGATACGTCTATAACGTTATATATCCTAACCTAAGGCAACCTCACTCCCCGGATGTAGTATTTTACAACATACCTGGCGGGCCGGCCGCTACGTCTCTGTGGGAACATTATATAAGTCTATAACGTAATATAACCCAACCTAACCCATCTAGGCCCTGGCTGGCAATGTTTTGCAGAATACCGGTCGTGACGGCCCGTACATCTTCGCGGGAACATTATATACGTCTATAACGTTATATATCCTTACCTAAGGCAACCCCAAACCTCGGATGTAGTATTTTATAACATTCCTGGTTGGCCGGCCCCTACTTCTTGGTGGGAACATTATATACGTCTATAACCTAATATAACCTAATCTAACCCATCTAGCCCCTCGCTGGTAATGTTTTACAGAATCCCGGTCGTGTCGGCCTGTACCTCTCCGTGCGAACATTATATACGTCTATAACGTTATATATCCTAACCTAAAGCAACCTAACATTTCGGATGTAGTATATTACAACATTCCTGACGGGTCGGCCCCTACTTCTCGGTGGGAACATTATATACGTCAATAACGTAATATAACCTAACCTAACCCATCTAGCCCCTCGCTTGTAATGTTTTACAGAATCCCGGTCGTGTCGGTCCGTGCCTCTCCGTGGGAAAATTATATACGTCTATAACGTTATATATCCTAACCTAAAGCAACCTAACATTTCGGATGTAGTATATTACAACATTCCTGGCGGGTCGGCCCCTACTTCTCGATGGGAACGTTATATACGTCTATAACGTAATATAACCTAACCTAACCCATCCAGCCCCTCGCTGGTAATGTTTTACAGAATCCCAGTCGGGTCGGCCCGTACCTCTCCGTGGGAACATTATATACATCTACCACGTTATATATCCTAACCTAAGGCAACCTCACACCGCGGATGTAGCATTTTACAACATTCCTGGCGGGTCGGCCCCTACTTCTCGATGGGAACGTTATATACGTCTATAACGTAATATAACCTAACCTAACCCATCCAGCCCCTCGATGGTAATGTTTTACAGAATTCCGATCGTGTCGGACCGTACCTCTCCGTGGGAACATTATAAACGTCTATAGCGTTATATATCCTAACCTAAGGCAACCTCACACCTCGGATGTAGTTTTTTACAACATTCCTGGCGGGTCGGCCCCTACTTCTCGGTTGGAACATTATATACGTCTATAACGCAATATAACCTAACCTAACCCATCTAGCCCCTCGCTGGTAATGTTTTACAGAATCCCGGTCGTGTCGGCCCGTACCTCTCCGTGGGGACTTTATATAAGTCTATAACGTTATATATCCTAACCTAAGGCAACCTCACTCCTAGGATGTAATATTTTACAACATTCCTGTCGGGCCGGCCGCTACTTCTCGGTGGGAACTTTATTTACGTCTATAACGTAATATAACCTAACCTAACCCATCTAGCCCCTCGCTGGTAATGTTTTACAGAATCCCGGCCGTGTCGGACCGTACCTCTACGTGGAGACGTTGGATACGTCTATAACGTTGTATATCCTAACCTAAGACAACCTCACTCCTCGGATGTAGTATTTTACAACATTCCTGTCGGGCCGGCCGCTACTTCTCGGTGGGAACATTATTTACGTCTATAACCTAATATAACCTAATCTAACCCATCGAGCCCCTCGCTGGTAATGTTTTACAGAATCCCGGTCGTGTCGGTCCGTGCCTCTCCGTGGGAACATTATATACGTCTATAACGTTATATATCCTAAGCTAAAGCAACCTAACATCTCGGATGTAGTATTTTACAACATACCTGGCGGGTCGGTCCTTACTTCTCGGTTGGAAAATTATATAGGTCTATAGCGTAATATAACCTAACCTAACCTATCTAGTCCCTGGCTGGTAATGTTTTACAGAATACCGGTCGTGACGGCCCGTACCTCTTCGTGGGAACATTATATGCGTCTATAACGTTATATATCCTAACCTAAGGCAACCTCACACCTCGGATGTAGTATTATACAACATTTCTGGCGGGTCGGCCCCTACTTCTCGGTTGGAACATTATATACGTCTATAACGTAATATAACCTAACCTAACCCATCTAGCCCCTCGATGGTAATGTTTTACAGAATTCCGATCGTGCCGGACCGTACTTCTCCGTGGGAACATTATAAACGTCTATAGCGTTATATATCCTAACCTAAGGCATCCTCACACCTCGGATGTAGTTTTTTACAACATACATGGCGGGTCGGCCCCTACTTCTCGATGGGAACGTTATTTACGTCTATAACGTAATATAACCTAACCTAACCCATCTAGCCCATCGCTGGTAATGTTTTACAGAATCCCGGCCGTGTCGGACCGTACCTCTACGTGGAGACATTGGATACGTCTATAACGTTGTATATCCTAACCTAAGGCAACCTCACTCCTCGGATGTAGTATTTTACAACATTCCTGTCGGGCCGGCCGCTACTTCTCGGTGGGAACATTATTTACGTCTATAACCTAATATAACCTAATCTAACCCATCTAGCCCCTCGCTGGTAATGTTTTACAGAATCCCGGTCGTGTCGGTCCGTTCCTCTCCGTGGGAACATTATATACGTTTATAACGTTATATATCCTAAGCTAAAGCAACCTAACATCTCGGATGTAGTATTTTACAACATACCTGGCGGGTCGGTCCTTACTTCTCGGTTGGAACATTATATAGGTCTATAACGTAATATAACCTAACCTAACCCATCTAGCCCCTGGCTGTTAATGTTTTACAGAATCCCGGTCGTGTCGGTCCGTGCCTCTCCGTGGGAACATTATATACGTCTATAACGTTATATATCCTAACCTAAGGCAACCTCACACCTCGGATGTAGTATTTTATAACATTCCTGGCGGGCCGGCCCCTACTTCTCGGTGGGAACATTATATACGTTTATAACGTAATATAACCTAACCTAACCCATCTAGCCCCTCGCTGGTAATGTTTTACAGAATCCCGGTCGTGTCGGGCTGTACCTCTCCGTGCGAACATTATATACGTCTATAACGTTATATATCTTAACCTAAGGCAACCTCACACCTCGGATGTAGTATTTTACAACATACCTGGCGTGTCGGTCCCTACATCTCGGTGGGAACATTATATACGTCAATAACGTAATATAACCTAACCTAACCCATCTAGCCCCTCGCTTGTAATGTTTTACAGAATCCCGGTCGTGTCGGTCCGTGCCTCTCCGTGGGAACATTATATACGTCTATAACGTTATATATCCTAACCTAAAGCAACCTAACATTTCGGATGTAGTATATTACAACATTCCTGGCGGGTCGGCCCCTACTTCTCGATGGGAACGTTATATACGTCTATAACGTAATATAACCTAACCTAACCCATCCAGCCCCTCGCTGGTAATGTTTTACAGAATCCCGGTCGGGTCGGCCCGTACCTCTCCGTGGGAACATTATATACGTCTATAACGTTATATATCCTAACCTAAGGCAACCTCACACCGCGGATGTAGTATTTTACAACATTTCTGGCGGGTCGGCCCCTACTTCTCGGTTGGAACATTATATACGTCTATAACGTAATATAACCTAACCTAACCCATCTAGCCCCTCGATGGTAATGTTTTACAGAATTCCGGTCGTGTCGGACCGTACCTCTCCGTGCGAACATTATATACGTCTATAACGTTATATATCCTAACCTAACGCAACCTCACACCTCGGATGTAGTATTTTACAACATACCTGGCCTGTCGGCCCCTACTTCTCGGTGGGAACTTTATATACGTCTATAACGTAATATAACCTAACCTAACCCATCTGGCCCCTCGCTGGTAATGTTTTACAGAATCCCGGTCGTGTCGTTCCGTGCCTCTCCGTGGGAACATTATATACGTCTATAACGTTATATATCCTAACCTAAAGCAACCTATCATCTCGGATGTAGTATTTTACAACATACATGGCGGGTCAGCCCCTACTTCTCGGTTGGAACATTATATAGGTCTATAACGTAATATAACCTAACCTAACCCATCTAGCCCCTGGCTGGTAATGTTTTACAGAATCCCGGTCGTGTCGGACCGTACCTCTCCGTGGGAACATTATAAACGTCTATAACGTTATATATCCTAACCTAAGGCAACCTCACACCTCGGATGTAGTATTTTATAACATTCCTGGCGGACCGGCCCCTACCTCTCGGTGGGAACATTATATACGTTTATAACGTAATATAACCTAACCTAACCCATCTAGCCCCTCGCTGGTAATGTTTTACAGAATCCCGGTCGTGTCGTTCCGTGCCTCTCCGTGGGAACATTATATACGTCTATAACGTTATATATCCTAACCTAAAGCAACCTATCATCTCGGATGTAGTATTTTACAACATACATGGCGGGTCAGCCCCTACTTCCCGATGGGAACGTTATATACGTCTATAACGTAATATAACCTAATCCAACCAATCTAGCCCCTGGCTGGTAATGTTTTACAGAATCCCGGTCGTGTCGGCCCGTACGTCTCCGTGGGAACATTATATACGTCTATAACGTTATATATCCTAACCTAAAGCAACCTCACACCTCGGATGTAGTATTTTACGACATTCCTGGCGGGTCGGCCCCTACGTCTCGGTTGGAACATTATATACGTCTATAACGTAATGTAACCTAACCGAACCCATCTGGCCCCTCGCTGGTAATGTTTTAGAGATTCCCGGCCGTGTCGGACCGTACCTCTTCGTGGAGACATTAGATACGTCTATAACGTTATATATCCTAACCTAAGGCAACCTCACTCCCCGGATGTAGTATTTTACAACATACCTGGCGGGCCGGCCGCTACGTCTCTGTGGGAACATTATATAAGTCTATAACGTAATATAACCCAACCTAACCCATCTAGGCCCTGGCTGGCAATGTTTTGCAGAATACCGGTCGTGACGGCCCGTACATCTTCGCGGGAACATTATATACGTCTATAACGTTATATATCCTTACCTAAGGCAACCCCAAACCTCGGATGTAGTATTTTATAACATTCCTGGTTGGCCGGCCCCTACTTCTTGGTGGGAACATTATATACGTCTATAACCTAATATAACCTAATCTAACCCATCTAGCCCCTCGCTGGTAATGTTTTACAGAATCCCGGTCGTGTCGGCCTGTACCTCTCCGTGCGAACATTATATACGTCTATAACGTTATATATCCTAACCTAAAGCAACCTAACATTTCGGATGTAGTATATTACAACATTCCTGACGGGTCGGCCCCTACTTCTCGGTGGGAACATTATATACGTCAATAACGTAATATAACCTAACCTAACCCATCTAGCCCCTCGCTTGTAATGTTTTACAGAATCCCGGTCGTGTCGGTCCGTGCCTCTCCGTGGGAAAATTATATACGTCTATAACGTTATATATCCTAACCTAAAGCAACCTAACATTTCGGATGTAGTATATTACAACATTCCTGGCGGGTCGGCCCCTACTTCTCGATGGGAACGTTATATACGTCTATAACGTAATATAACCTAACCTAACCCATCCAGCCCCTCGCTGGTAATGTTTTACAGAATCCCAGTCGGGTCGGCCCGTACCTCTCCGTGGGAACATTATATACATCTACAACGTTATATATCCTAACCTAAGGCAACCTCACACCGCGGATGTAGCATTTTACAACATTCCTGGCGGGTCGGCCCCTACTTCTCGGTTGGAACATTATATACGTCTATAACGTAATATAACCTAACCTAACCCATCTAGCCCCTCGATGGTAATGTTTTACAGAATTCCGATCGTGTCGGACCGTACCTCTCCGTGGGAACATTATAAACGTCTATAGCGTTATATATCCTAACCTAAGGCAACCTCACACCTCGGATGTAGTTTTTTACAACATTCCTGGCGGGTCGGCCCCTACTTCTCGGTTGGAACATTATATACGTCTATAACGCAATATAACCTAACCTAACCCATCTAGCCCCTCGCTGGTAATGTTTTACAGAATCCCGGTCGTGTCGGCCCGTACCTCTCCGTGGGGACTTTATATAAGTCTATAACGTTATATATCCTAACCTAAGGCAACCTCACTCCTAGGATGTAATATTTTACAACATTCCTGTCGGGCCGGCCGCTACTTCTCGGTGGGAACTTTATTTACGTCTATAACGTAATATAACCTAACCTAACCCATCTAGCCCCTCGCTGGTAATGTTTTACAGAATCCCGGCCGTGTCGGACCGTACCTCTACGTGGAGACGTTGGATACGTCTATAACGTTGTATATCCTAACCTAAGACAACCTCACTCCTCGGATGTAGTATTTTACAACATTCCTGTCGGGCCGGCCGCTACTTCTCGGTGGGAACATTATTTACGTCTATAACCTAATATAACCTAATCTAACCCATCGAGCCCCTCGCTGGTAATGTTTTACAGAATCCCGGTCGTGTCGGTCCGTGCCTCTCCGTGGGAACATTATATACGTCTATAACGTTATATATCCTAAGCTAAAGCAACCTAACATCTCGGATGTAGTATTTTACAACATACCTGGCGGGTCGGTCCTTACTTCTCGGTTGGAAAATTATATAGGTCTATAGCGTAATATAACCTAACCTAACCTATCTAGTCCCTGGCTGGTAATGTTTTACAGAATACCGGTCGTGACGGCCCGTACCTCTTCGTGGGAACATTATATGCGTCTATAACGTTATATATCCTAACCTAAGGCAACCTCACACCTCGGATGTAGTATTATACAACATTTCTGGCGGGTCGGCCCCTACTTCTCGGTTGGAACATTATATACGTCTATAACGTAATATAACCTAACCTAACCCATCTAGCCCCTCGATGGTAATGTCTTACAGAATTCCGATCGTGCCGGACCGTACTTCTCCGTGGGAACATTATAAACGTCTATAGCGTTATATATCCTAACCTAAGGCATCCTCACACCTCGGATGTAGTTTTTTACAACATACATGGCGGGTCGGCCCCTACTTCTCGATGGGAACGTTATTTACGTCTATAACGTAATATAACCTAACCTAACCCATCTAGCCCATCGCTGGTAATGTTTTACAGAATCCCGGCCGTGTCGGACCGTACCTCTACGTGGAGACATTGGATACGTCTATAACGTTGTATATCCTAACCTAAGGCAACCTCACTCCTCGGATGTAGTATTTTACAACATTCCTGTCGGGCCGGCCGCTACTTCTCGGTGGGAACATTATTTACGTCTATAACCTAATATAACCTAATCTAACCCATCTAGCCCCTCGCTGGTAATGTTTTACAGAATCCCGGTCGGGTCGGCCCGTACCTCTCCGTGGGAACATTATATACGTCTATAACGTTATATATCCTAACCTAAGGCAACCTCACACCGCGGATGTAGTATTTTACAACATTTCTGGCGGGTCGGCCCCTACTTCTCGGTTGGAACATTATATACGTCTATAACGTAATATAACCTAACCTAACCCATCTAGCCCCTCGATGGTAATGTTTTACAGAATTCCGATCGTGTCGGACCGTACCTCTCCGTGGGAACATTATAAACGTCTATAGCGTTATATATCCTAACCTAAGGCAACCTCACAGCTCGGATGTAGGTTTTTACAACATTCCTGGCGGGTCGGACCCTACTTCTCGGTTGGAACATTATATACGTCTATAACGCAATATAACCTAACCTAACCCATCTAGCCCCTCGCTGGTAATGTTTTACAGAATCCCGGTCGTGTCGGCCCGTACCTCTCCGTGGGGACATTATATACGTCTATAACGTTATATATCCTAACCTAAGGCAACCTCACTCCTAGGATGTAATATTTTACAACATTCCTGTCGGGCCGGCCGCTACTTCTCGGTGGAAACTTTATTTACGTCTATAACGTAATATAACCTAACCTAATCCATCTTGCCCCTGGCTGGTAATGTTTTACAGAATCCCGGTCGTGTCGGACCGTACCTCTACGTGGAGACATTGGATACGTCTATAACGTTGTATATCCTAACCTAAGACAACCTCACTCCTCGGATGTAGTATTTTACAACGTTCCTGTCGGGCCGGCCGCTACTTCCCGGTGGGAACATTATTTACGTCTATAACCTGATATAACCTAATCTAACCCATCTAGCCCCTCGCTTGTAATGTTTTACAGAATCCCGGTCGTGTCGGTCCGTGCCTCTCCGTGGGAACATTATATACGTCTATAACGTTATATATCCTAACCTAAAGCAACCTAACATTTCGGATGTAGTATATTACAACATTCCTGGCGGGTCGGCCCCTACTTCTCGATGGGAACGTTATATACGTCTATAACGTAATATAACCTAACCTAACCCATCCAGCCCCTCGCTGGTAATGTTTTACAGAATCCCGGTCGGGTCGGCCCGTACCTCTACGTGGGAACATTATATACGTCTATAACGTTATATATCCTAACCTAAGGCAACCTCACACCGCGGATGTAGTATTTTACAACATTTCTGGCGGGTCGGCCCCTACTTCTCGGTTGGAACATTATATACGTCTATAACGTAATATAACCTAACCTAACCCATCTAGCCCCTCGATGGTAATGTTTTACAGAATTCCGATCGTGTCGGACCGCACCTCTCCGTGGGAACATTATAAACGTCTATAGCGTTATATATCCTAACCTAAGGCAACCTCACAGCTCGGATGTAGGTTTTTACAACATTCCTGGCGGGTCGGCCCCTACTTCTCGGTTGGAACATTATATACGTCTATAACGCAATATAACCTAACCTAACCCATCTAGCCCCTCGCTGGTAATGTTTTACAGAATCCCGGTCGTGTCGGCCCGTACCTCTCCGTGGGGACATTATATACGTCTATAACGTTATATATCCTAACCTAAGGCAACCTCACTCCTAGGATGTAATATTTTACAACATTCCTGTCGGGCCGGCCGCTACTTCTCGGTGGAAACTTTATTTACGTCTATAACGTAATATAACCTAACCTAATCCATCTTGCCCCTGGCTGGTAATGTTTTACAGAATCCCGGTCGTGTCGGACCGTACCTCTACGTGGAGACATTGGATACGTCTATAACGTTGTATATCCTAACCTAAGACAACCTCACTCCTCGGATGTAGTATTTTACAACGTTCCTGTCGGGCCGGCCGCTACTTCCCGGTGGGAACATTATTTACGTCTATAACCTGATATAACCTAATCTAACCCATATAGCCACTCGCTGGTAATGTTTTACAGAATCCCGGTCGTGTCGGTCCGTGCCTCTCCGTGGGAACATTATATACGTCTATAACGTTATATATCCTAACCTAAGGCAACCTCACACCTCGGATGTAGTATTTTATTACATTCCTGGCGGGCCGGCCCCTACTTCTCGGTGGGAACATTATATACGTTTATAACGTAATATAACCTAACCTAACCCATCTAGCCCCTCGCTGGTAATGTTTTACAGAATCCCGGTCGTGTCGGCCTGTACCTCTCCGTGCGAACATTATATACGTCTATAACGTTATATATCCTAACCTAAGGCAACCTCACACCTCGGATGTAGTATTTTACAACATACCTGGCGTGTCGGCCCCTACTTCTCGGTGGGAACATTATATACGTCAATAACGTAATATAACCTAACCTAACCCGTCTAGCCCCTCGCTTGTAATGTTTTACAGAATCCCGGTCGTGTCGGTCCGTGCCTCTCCGTGGGAACATTATATTCGTCTATAACGTTATATATCCTAACCTAAAGCAACCTAACATTTCGGATGTAGTATATTACAACATTCCTGGCGGGTCGGCCCCTACTTCTCGATGGGAACGTTATATACGTCTATAACGTAATATAACCTAACCTAACCCATCCAGCCCCTCGCTGGTAATGTTTTACAGAATCCCGGTCGGGTCGGGCCGTACCTCTCCGTGGGAACATTATATACGTCTATAACGTTATATATCCTAACCTAAGGCAACCTCACACCGCGGATGTAGCATTTTACAACATTCCAGGCGGGTCGGCCCCTACTTCTCGGTTGGAACATTATATACGTCTATAACGCAATATAACCTAACCTAACCCATCTAGCCCCTCGCTGGTAATGTTTTACAGAATCCCGGTGGTGTCGGCCTGTACCTCTCCGTGGGGACATTATATAAGTCTATAACGTTATATATCCTAACCTAAGGCAACCTCACTCCTAGGATGTAATATTTTACAACATTCCTGTCGGGCCGGCCGCTACTTCTCGGTGGGAACTTTATTTACGTCTATAACGTAATATAACCTAACCTAACCCATCTAGCCCCTCGCTGGTAATGTTTTACAGAATCCCGGCCGTGTCGGACCGTACCTCTACGTGGAGACATTGGATACGTCTATAACGTTGTATATCCTAACCTAAGACAACCTCACTCCTCGGATGTAGTATTTTACAACATTCCTGTCGGGCCGGCCCCTACTTCTCGGTTGGAACATTATATACGTCTATAACGTAATATAACCTAACCTAACCCATCTAGCCCCTCGATGGTAATGTCTTACAGAATTCCGATCGTGCCGGACCGTACTTCTCCGTGGGAACATTATAAACGTCTATAGCGTTATATATCCTAACCTAAGGCATCCTCACACCTCGGATGTAGTTTTTTACAACATACATGGCGGGTCGGCCCCTACTTCTCGATGGGAACGTTATATACGTCTATAATGTAATATGACCTAATCTAACCCATCTAGCCCCTGGCTGGTAATGTTTTACAGAATCCCGGTCGTGACGGCCCGTACCTCTTCGTGGGCACATTATATACGTCTATAACGCTATATATCCTAACCTAAGGCAACCTCACACCGCGGATGTAGTATTTTACAACATTCCTGGCGGGTCGGCCCCTACTTCTCGGTTGGAACATTATATACGTCTATAACGCAATATAACCTAACCTAACCCATCTAGCCCCTCGCTGGTAATGTTTTACAGAATCCCGGTCGTGTCGGCCCGTACCTCTCCGTGGGAACAATATATACGTCTATAACGTTATATATCCTAACCTAAGGCAACCTCACTCCTAGGATGTAATATTTTACAACATTCCTGTCGGGCCGGCCGCTACTTCTCGGTGGGAACTTTATTTACGTCTATAACGTAATATAACCTAACCTAACCCATCTAGCCCATCGCTGGTAATGTTTTACAGAATCCCGGCCGTGTCGGACCGTACCTCTACGTGGAGACGTTGGATACGTCTATAACGTTATATATCCTAACCTAAGGCAACCTCACTCCTCGGATGTAGTATTTTACAACATTCCTGTCGGGCCGGCCGCTACTTCTCGGTGGGAACATTATTTACGTCTATAACCTAATATAACCTAATCTAACCCATCTAGCCCCTCGCTGGTAATGTTTTACAGAATCCCGGTCGTGTCGGTCCGTGCCTCTCCGTGGGAACATTATATACGTCTATAACGTTATATATCCTAACCTAAAGCAACCTAACATTTCGGATGTAGTATATTACAACATTCCTGGCGGGTCGGCCCCTACTTCTCGATGGGAACGTTATATACGTCTATAACGTAATATAACCTAACCTAACCCATCCAGCCCCTCGCTGGTAATGTTTTACAGAATCCCGGTCGGGTCGGCCCGTACCTCTACGTGGGAACATTATATACGTCTATAACGTTATATATCCTAACCTAAGGCAACCTCACACCGCGGATGTAGTATTTTACAACATTTCTGGCGGGTCGGCCCCTACTTCTCGGTTGGAACATTATATACGTCTATAACGTAATATAACCTAACCTAACCCATCTAGCCCCTCGATGGTAATGTTTTACAGAATTCCGATCGTGTCGGACCGCACCTCTCCGTGGGAACATTATAAACGTCTATAGCGTTATATATCCTAACCTAAGGCAACCTCACAGCTCGGATGTAGGTTTTTACAACATTCCTGGCGGGTCGGCCCCTACTTCTCGGTTGGAACATTATATACGTCTATAACGCAATATAACCTAACCTAACCCATCTAGCCCCTCGCTGGTAATGTTTTACAGAATCCCGGTCGTGTCGGCCCGTACCTCTCCGTGGGGACATTATATACGTCTATAACGTTATATATCCTAACCTAAGGCAACCTCACTCCTAGGATGTAATATTTTACAACATTCCTGTCGGGCCGGCCGCTACTTCTCGGTGGAAACTTTATTTACGTCTATAACGTAATATAACCTAACCTAATCCATCTTGCCCCTGGCTGGTAATGTTTTACAGAATCCCGGTCGTGTCGGACCGTACCTCTACGTGGAGACATTGGATACGTCTATAACGTTGTATATCCTAACCTAAGACAACCTCACTCCTCGGATGTAGTATTTTACAACGTTCCTGTCGGGCCGGCCGCTACTTCCCGGTGGGAACATTATTTACGTCTATAACCTGATATAACCTAATCTAACCCATATAGCCACTCGCTGGTAATGTTTTACAGAATCCCGGTCGTGTCGGTCCGTGCCTCTCCGTGGGAACATTATATACGTCTATAACGTTATATATCCTAACCTAAGGCAACCTCACACCTCGGATGTAGTATTTTATTACATTCCTGGCGGGCCGGCCCCTACTTCTCGGTGGGAACATTATATACGTTTATAACGTAATATAACCTAACCTAACCCATCTAGCCCCTCGCTGGTAATGTTTTACAGAATCCCGGTCGTGTCGGCCTGTACCTCTCCGTGCGAACATTATATACGTCTATAACGTTATATATCCTAACCTAAGGCAACCTCACACCTCGGATGTAGTATTTTACAACATACCTGGCGTGTCGGCCCCTACTTCTCGGTGGGAACATTATATACGTCAATAACGTAATATAACCTAACCTAACCCGTCTAGCCCCTCGCTTGTAATGTTTTACAGAATCCCGGTCGTGTCGGTCCGTGCCTCTCCGTGGGAACATTATATTCGTCTATAACGTTATATATCCTAACCTAAAGCAACCTAACATTTCGGATGTAGTATATTACAACATTCCTGGCGGGTCGGCCCCTACTTCTCGATGGGAACGTTATATACGTCTATAACGTAATATAACCTAACCTAACCCATCCAGCCCCTCGCTGGTAATGTTTTACAGAATCCCGGTCGGGTCGGGCCGTACCTCTCCGTGGGAACATTATATACGTCTATAACGTTATATATCCTAACCTAAGGCAACCTCACACCGCGGATGTAGCATTTTACAACATTCCAGGCGGGTCGGCCCCTACTTCTCGGTTGGAACATTATATACGTCTATAACGCAATATAACCTAACCTAACCCATCTAGCCCCTCGCTGGTAATGTTTTACAGAATCCCGGTGGTGTCGGCCTGTACCTCTCCGTGGGGACATTATATAAGTCTATAACGTTATATATCCTAACCTAAGGCAACCTCACTCCTAGGATGTAATATTTTACAACATTCCTGTCGGGCCGGCCGCTACTTCTCGGTGGGAACTTTATTTACGTCTATAACGTAATATAACCTAACCTAACCCATCTAGCCCCTCGCTGGTAATGTTTTACAGAATCCCGGCCGTGTCGGACCGTACCTCTACGTGGAGACATTGGATACGTCTATAACGTTGTATATCCTAACCTAAGACAACCTCACTCCTCGGATGTAGTATTTTACAACATTCCTGTCGGGCCGGCCCCTACTTCTCGGTTGGAACATTATATACGTCTATAACGTAATATAACCTAACCTAACCCATCTAGCCCCTCGATGGTAATGTCTTACAGAATTCCGATCGTGCCGGACCGTACTTCTCCGTGGGAACATTATAAACGTCTATAGCGTTATATATCCTAACCTAAGGCATCATCACACCTCGGATGTAGTTTTTTACAACATACATGGCGGGTCGGCCCCTACTTCTCGATGGGAACGTTATATACGTCTATAATGTAATATGACCTAATCTAACCCATCTAGCCCCTGGCTGGTAATGTTTTACAGAATCCCGGTCGTGACGGCCCGTACCTCTTCGTGGGCACATTATATACGTCTATAACGCTATATATCCTAACCTAAGGCAACCTCACACCGCGGATGTAGTATTTTACAACATTCCTGGCGGGTCGGCCCCTACTTCTCGGTTGGAACATTATATACGTCTATAACGCAATATAACCTAACCTAACCCATCTAGCCCCTCGCTGGTAATGTTTTACAGAATCCCGGTCGTGTCGGCCCGTACCTCTCCGTGGGAACAATATATACGTCTATAACGTTATATATCCTAACCTAAGGCAACCTCACTACTAGGATGTAATATTTTACAACATTCCTGTCGGGCCGGCCGCTACTTCTCGGTGGGAACTTTATTTACGTCTATAACGTAATATAACCTAACCTAACCCATCTAGCCCATCGCTGGTAATGTTTTACAGAATCCCGGCCGTGTCGGACCGTACCTCTACGTGGAGACGTTGGATACGTCTATAACGTTATATATCCTAACCTAAGGCAACCTCACTCCTCGGATGTAGTATTTTACAACATTCCTGTCGGGCCGGCCGCTACTTCTCGGTGGGAACATTATTTACGTCTATAACCTAATATAACCTAATCTAACCCATCTAGCCCCTCGCTGGTAATGTTTTACAGAATCCCGGTCGTGTCGGTCCGT
Organism: Xylocopa violacea; assembly: GCA_963969225.1. Lineage (NCBI taxonomy): Eukaryota > Metazoa > Arthropoda > Insecta > Hymenoptera > Apidae > Xylocopa > Xylocopa violacea. The sequence goes on from CAXAJV010000789.1 coordinate 3,239,609, forward strand.
TCCTCTCCGTGGGAACATTATATACGTCTATAACGTTATATATCCTAAGCTAAAGCAACCTAACATCTCGGATGTAGTATTTTACAACATACCTGGCGGGTCGGTCCTTACTTCTCGGTTGGAACATTATATAGGTCTATAACGTAATATAACCTAACCTAACCCATCTAGCCCCTGGCTGTTAATGTTTTACAGAATCCCGGTCGTGTCGGTCCGTGCCTCTCCGTGGGAACATTATATACGTCTATAACGTTATATATCCTAACCTAAGGCAACCTCACACCTCGGATGTAGTATTTTATAACATTCCTGGCGGGCCGGCCCCTACTTCTCGGTGGGAACATTATATACGTTTATAACGTAATATAACCTAACCTAACCCATCTAGCCCCTCGCTGGTAATGTTTTACAGAATCCCGGTCGTGTCGGCCTGTACCTCTCCGTGCGAACATTATATACGTCTATAACGTTATATATCCTAACCTAAGGCAACCTCACACCTCGGATGTAGTATTTTACAACATACCTGGCGTGTCGGCCTCTACTTCTCGGTGGGAACATTATATACGTCAATAACGTAATATAACCTAACCTAACCCATCTAGCCCCTCGCTTGTAATGTTTTACAGAATCCCGGTCGTGTCGGTCCGTGCCTCTCCGTGGGAACATTATATACGTCTATAACGTTATATATTCTAACCTAAAGCAACCTAACATTTCGGATGTAGTATATTACAACATTCCTGGCGGGTCGGCCCCTACTTCTCGGTGGGAACATTATATACGTCAATAACGTAATATAACCTAACCTAACCCATCTAGCTCCTCGCTTGTAATGTTTTACAGAATCCCGGGCGTGTCGGTCCGTGCCTCTCCGTGGGAAAATTATATACGTCTATAACGTTATATATCCTAACCTAAAGCAACCTAACATTTCGGATGTAGTATATTACAACATTCCTGGCGGGTCGGCCCCTACTTCTCGATGGGAACGTTATATACGTCTATAACGTAATATAACCTAACCTAACCCATCCAGCCCCTCGCTGGTAATGTTTTACAGAATCCCGGTCGGGTCGGCCCGTACCTCTCCGTGGGAACATTATATACGTCTACAACGTTATATATCCTAACCTAAGGCAACCTCACACCGCGGATGTAGCATTTTACAACATTCCTGGCGGGTCGGACCCTACTTCTCGGTTGGAACATTATATACGTCTATAACGTAATATAACCTAACCTAACCCATCTAGCCCCTCGATGGTAATGTTTTACAGAATTCCGATCGTGTCGGACCGTACCTCTCCGTGGGAACATTATAAACGTCTATAGCGTTATATATCCTAACCTAAGGCAACCTCACACCTCGGATGTAGTTTTTTACAACATTCCTGGCGGGTCGGCCCCTACTTCTCGGTTGGAACATTATATACGTCTATAACGCAATATAACCTAACCTAACCCATCTAGCCCCTCGCTGGTAATGTTTTACAGAATCCCGGTCGTGTCGGCCCGTACATCTCCGTGGGGACATTATATAAGTCTATAACGTTATATATCCTAAGCTAAAGCAACCTAACATCTCGGATGTAGTATTTTACAACATACCTGGCGGGTCGGTCCTTACTTCTCGGTTGGAACATTATATAGGTCTATAACGTAATATAACCTAACCTAACCCATCTAGCACCTGGCTGTTAATGTTTTACAGAATCCCGGTCGTGTCGGTTCGTGCCTCTCCGTGGGAACATTATATACGTCTATAACGTTATATATCCTAACCTAAGGCAACCTCACACCTCGGATGTAGTATTATACAACATTCCTGGCGGGTCGGTCGCTACTTCTCGGTGGGAACTTTATTTACGTCTATAACGTAATATAACCTAACCTAACCCATCTAGCCCATCGCTGGTAATGTTTTACAGAATCCCGGCCGTGTCGGACCGTACCTCTACGTGGAGACGTTGGATACGTCTATAACGTTATATATCCTAACCTAAGGCAACCTCACTCCTCGGATGTAGTATTTTACAACATTCCTGTCGGGCCGGCCGCTACTTCTCGGTGGGAACATTATTTACGTCTATAACCTAATATAACCTAATCTAACCCATCTAGCCCCTCGCTGGTAATGTTTTACAGAATCCCGGTCGTGTCGGTCCGTTCCTCTCCGTGGGAACATTATATACGTCTATAACGTTATATATCCTAAGCTAAAGCAACCTAACATCTCGGATGTAGTATTTTACAACATACCTGGCGGGTCGGTCCTTACTTCTCGGTTGGAACATTATATAGGTCTATAACGTAATATAACCTAACCTAACCCATCTAGCCCCTGGCTGTTAATGTTTTACAGAATCCCGGTCGTGTCGGTCCGTGCCTCTCCGTGGGAACATTATATACGTCTATAACGTTATATATCCTAACCTAAGGCAACCTCACACCTCGGATGTAGTATTTTATAACATTCCTGGCGGGCCGGCCCCTACTTCTCGGTGGGAACATTATATACGTTTATAACGTAATATAACCTAACCTAACCCATCTAGCCCCTCGCTGGTAATGTTTTACAGAATCCCGGTCGTGTCGGCCTGTACCTCTCCGTGCGAACATTATATACGTCTATAACGTTATATATCCTAACCTAAGGCAACCTCACACCTCGGATGTAGTATTTTACAACATACCTGGCGTGTCGGCCTCTACTTCTCGGTGGGAACATTATATACGTCAATAACGTAATATAACCTAACCTAACCCATCTAGCCCCTCGCTTGTAATGTTTTACAGAATCCCGGTCGTGTCGGTCCGTGCCTCTCCGTGGGAACATTATATACGTCTATAACGTTATATATTCTAACCTAAAGCAACCTAACATTTCGGATGTAGTATATTACAACATTCCTGGCGGGTCGGCCCCTACTTCTCGGTGGGAACATTATATACGTCAATAACGTAATATAACCTAACCTAACCCATCTAGCTCCTCGCTTGTAATGTTTTACAGAATCCCGGGCGTGTCGGTCCGTGCCTCTCCGTGGGAAAATTATATACGTCTATAACGTTATATATCCTAACCTAAAGCAACCTAACATTTCGGATGTAGTATATTACAACATTCCTGGCGGGTCGGCCCCTACTTCTCGATGGGAACGTTATATACGTCTATAACGTAATATAACCTAACCTAACCCATCCAGCCCCTCGCTGGTAATGTTTTACAGAATCCCGGTCGGGTCGGCCCGTACCTCTCCGTGGGAACATTATATACGTCTACAACGTTATATATCCTAACCTAAGGCAACCTCACACCGCGGATGTAGCATTTTACAACATTCCTGGCGGGTCGGACCCTACTTCTCGGTTGGAACATTATATACGTCTATAACGTAATATAACCTAACCTAACCCATCTAGCCCCTCGATGGTAATGTTTTACAGAATTCCGATCGTGTCGGACCGTACCTCTCCGTGGGAACATTATAAACGTCTATAGCGTTATATATCCTAACCTAAGGCAACCTCACACCTCGGATGTAGTTTTTTACAACATTCCTGGCGGGTCGGCCCCTACTTCTCGGTTGGAACATTATATACGTCTATAACGCAATATAACCTAACCTAACCCATCTAGCCCCTCGCTGGTAATGTTTTACAGAATCCCGGTCGTGTCGGCCCGTACATCTCCGTGGGGACATTATATAAGTCTATAACGTTATATATCCTAAGCTAAAGCAACCTAACATCTCGGATGTAGTATTTTACAACATACCTGGCGGGTCGGTCCTTACTTCTCGGTTGGAACATTATATAGGTCTATAACGTAATATAGCCTAACCTAACCCATCTAGCACCTGGCTGTTAATGTTTTACAGAATCCCGGTCGTGTCGGTTCGTGCCTCTCCGTGGGAACATTATATACGTCTATAACGTTATATATCCTAACCTAAGGCAACCTCACACCTCGGATGTAGTATTATACAACATTCCTGGCGGGTCGGTCCTTACTTCTCGGTTGGAAAATTATATAGGTCTATAGCGTAATATAACCTAACCTAACCTATCTAGTCCCTGGCTGGTAATGTTTTACAGAATACCAGTCGTGACGGCCCGTACCTCTTCGTGGGAACATTATATGCGTCTATAACGTTATATATCCTAACTTAAGGCAACCTCACACCTCGGATGTAGTATTATACAACATTCCTGGCGGGTCGGCCTCTACTTCTCGGTTGGAACATTATATACGTCTATAACGTAATATAACCTAACGTAACCCATCTAGCCCCTCGATGGTAATGTCTTACAGAATTCCGATCGTGTCGGACCGTACTTATCCGTGGGAACATTATAAACGTCTATAGCGTTATATATCCTAACCTAAGGCATCCTCACACCTCGGATGTAGTTTTTTACAACATACATGGCGGGTCGGCCCCTACTTCGCGATGGGAACGTTATATACGTCTATAACGTAATATGACCTAATCTAACCCATCTAGCCCCTGGCTGGTAATGTTTTACAGAATCCCGGTCGTGACGGCCCGTACCTCTTCGTGGGCACATTATATACGTCTATAACGCTATATATCCTAACCTAAGGCAACCTCACACCGCGGATGTAGTATTTTACAACATTCCTGGCGGGTCGGCCCCTACTTATCGGTTGGAACATTATATACGTCTATAACGCAATATAACCTAACCTAACCCATCTAGCCCCTCGCTGGTAATGTTTTACAGAATCCCGGTCGTGTCGGCCCGTACCTCTCCGTGGGAACAATATATACGTCTATAAATTTATATATCCTAACCTAAGGCAACCTCACTCCTCGGATGTAGTATTTTACAACATTCCTGTCGGGCCGGCCGCTACTTCTCGGTGGGAACATTATTTACGTCTATAACCTAATATAACCTAATCTAACGCATCTAGCCCCTCGCTGGTAATGTTTTACAGAATCCCGGTCGTGTCGGTCCGTTCCTCTCCGTGGGAACATTATATACGTCTATAACGTTATATATCCTAAGCTAAAGCAACCTAACATTTCGGATGTAGTATTTTACAACATACCTGGCGGGTCGGTCCTTACTTCTCGGTTGGAACATTATATAGGTCTATAACGTAATATAACCTAACCTAACCCATCTAGCCCCTCGATGGTAATGTTTTACAGAATTCCGATCGTGTCGGACCGTACCTCTCCGTGGGAACATTATAAACGTCTATAGCGTTATATATCCTAACCTAAGGCAACCTCACACCTCGGATGTAGTTTTTTACAACATTCCTGGCGGGTCGGCCCCTACTTCTCGGTTGGAACATTATATACGTCTATAACGCAATATAACCTAACCTAACCCATCTAGCCCCTCGCTGGTAATGTTTTACAGAATCCCGGTCGTGTCGGCCCGTACCTCTCCGTGGGGACATTATATAAGTCTATAACGTTATATATCCTAACCTAAGGCAACCTCACTCCTAGGATGTAATATTTTACAACATTCCTGTCGGGCCGGCCGCTACTTCTCGGTGGGAACTTTATTTACGTCTATAACGTAATATAACCTAACCTAACCCATCTAGCCCCTCGCTGGTAATGTTTTACAGAATCCCAGCGTGTCGGACCGTACCTCTACGTGGAGACGTTGAATACGTCTATAACGTTGTATATCCTAACCTAAGACAACCTCACTCCTCGGATGTAGTATTTTACAACATTCCTGTCGGGCCGGCCGCTACTTCTCGGTGGGAACATTAATTACGTCTATAACCTAATATAACCTAATCTAACCCATCTAGCCCCTCGCTGGTAATGTTTTACAGAATTCCGGTCGTGTCGGTCCGTGCCTCTCCGTGGGAACATTATATACGTCTATAACGTTATATATCCTAAGCTAAAGCAACCTAACATTTCGGATGTAGTACATTACAACATTCCTGGCGGGTCGGGCCCTACTTCTCGGTGGGAACATTATATACGTCAATAACGTAATATAACCTAACCTAACCCATCTAGCCCCTGGCTGGTAATGTTTTACAGAATCCCGGTCGTGTCGGTCCGTGCCTCTCCGTGGGAACATTATATACGTCTATAACGTTATATATCCTAACCTAAGGCAACCTCACACCTCGGATGTAGTATATTACAACATTCCTGGCGGGTCGGCCCCTACTTCTCGATGGGAACGTTATATACGTCTATAACGTAATATAACCTAACCTAACCCATCCAGCCCATAGCTGGTAATGTTTTACAGAATCCCGGTCGGGTCGGCCCGTACCTCTCCGTGGGAACATTATATACGTCTACAACGTTATATATCCTAACCTAAGGCAACCTCACACCGCGGATGTAGCATTTTACAACATTCCTGGCGGGTCGGCCCCTACTTCTCGGTTGGAACATTATATACGTCTATAACGTAATATAACCTAACCTAACCCATCTAGCCCCTCGATGGTAATGTTTTACAGAATTCCGATCGTGTCGGACCGTACCTCTCCGTGGGAACATTATAAACGTCTATAGCGTTATATATCCTAACCTAAGGCAACCTCACACCTCGGATGTAGTTTTTTACAACATTCCTGGCGGGTCGGCCCCTACTTCTCGGTTGGAACATTATATACGTCTATAACGCAATATAACCTAACCTAACCCATCTAGCCCCTCGCTGGTAATGTTTTACAGAATCCCGGTCGTGTCGGCCCGTACCTCTCCGTGGGGACATTATATAAGTCTATAACGTTATATATCCTAACCTAAGGCAACCTCACTCCTAGGATGTAATATTTTACAACATTCCTGTCGGGCCGGCCGCTACTTCTCGGTGGGAACTTTATTTACGTCTATAACGTAATATAACCTAACCTAACCCATCTAGCCCCTCGCTGGTAATGTTTTACAGAATCCCAGCGTGTCGGACCGTACCTCTACGTGGAGACATTGGATACGTCTATAACGTTGTATATCCTAACCTAAGACAACCTCACTCCTCGGATGTAGTATTTTACAACATTCCTGTCGGGCCGGCCGCTACTTCTCGGTGGGAACATTAATTACGTCTATAACCTAATATAACCTAATCTAACCCATCTAGCCCCTCGCTGGTAATGTTTTACAGAATTCCGGTCGTGTCGGTCCGTGCCTCTCCGTGGGAACATTATATACGTCTATAACGTTATATATCCTAAGCTAAAGCAACCTAACATCTCGGATGTAGTATTTTACAACATACCTGGCGGGTCGGTCCTTACTTCTCGGTTGGAAAATTATATAGGTCTATAGCGTAATATAACCTAACCTAACCTATCTAGTCCCTGGCTGGTAATGTTTTACAGAATACCGGTCGTGACGGCCCGTACCTCTTCGTGGGAACATTATATGCGTCTATAACGTTATATATCCTAACCTAAGGCAACCTCACACCTCGGATGTAGTATTATACAACATTCCGGGCGGGTCGGCCCCTACTTCTCGGTTGGAACATTATATACGTCTATAACGTAATATAACCTAACCTAACCCATCTAGCCCCTCGATGGTAATGTCTTACAGAATTCCGATCGTGTCGGACCGTACTTCTCCGTGGGAACATTATAAACGTCTATAGCGTTATATATCCTAACCTAAGGCATCCTCACACCTCGGATGTAGTTTTTTACAACATAAATGGCGGGTCGGCCCCTACTTCTCGATGGGAACGTTATATACGTCTATAACGTAATATGACCTAATCTAACCCATCTAGCTCCTGGCTGGTAATGTTTTACAGAATCCCGGTCGTGACGGCCCGTACCTCTTCGTGGGCACATTATATACGTCTATAACGCTATATATCCTAACCTAAGGCAACCTCACACCGCGGATGTAGTATTTTACAACATTCCTGGCGGGTCGGCCCCTACTTCTCGGTTGGAACATTACATACGTCTATAACGCAATATAACCTAACCTAACCCATCTAGCCCCTCGCTGGTAATGTTTTACAGAATCCCGGTCGTGTCGGCCCGTACCTCTCCGTGGGAACATTATATACGTCTATAACGTTATATATCCTAACCTAAGGCAACCTCACTCCTAGGATGTAATATTTTACAACATTCCTGTCGGGCCGGCCGCTACTTCTCGGTGGGAACTTTATTTACGTCTATAACGTAATATAACCTAACCTAACCCATCTAGCCCATCGCTGGTAATGTTTTACAGAATCCCGGCCGCGTCGGACCGTACCTCTACGTGGAGACATTGGATACGTCTATAACGTTATATATCCTAACCTAAGGCAACCTCACTCCTCGGATGTAGTATTTTACATCATTCCTGTCGGGCCGGCCGCTACTTCTCGGTGGGAACATTATTTACGTCTATAACCTAATATAACCTAATCTAACCCATCTAGCCCCTCGCTGGTAATGTTTTACAGAATTCCGGTCGTGTCGGTCCGTGCCTCTCCGTGGGAACATTATATACGTCTATAACGTTATATATCCTAAGCTAAAGCAACCTAACATCTCGGATGTAGTATTTTACAACATACCTGGCGGGTCGGTCCTTACTTCTCGGTTGGAAAATTATATAGGTCTATAGCGTAATATAACCTAACCTAACCTATCTAGTCCCTGGCTGGTAATGTTTTACAGAATCCCTGTCGTGACGGTCCGTACCTCTTCGTGGGAACATTATATACGTCTATAACGTTATATATCCTAACCTAAGCCATCCTCACACCTCGGATGTAGTATTTTACAACATTCCTGGCGGGCCGGCCCCTACTTCTCGGTGGGAACATTATATACGTCTATAACGTAATATAACCTATCCTAACCTATCTAGCCCCTCGCTGGTAATGTTTTACAGAATCCCGGTCCTGTCGGCCCGTACCTCTCCGTGGGAACATTATATACGTCTGTAACGTTATATATCCTAACCTAAGGCAATCTAACATCTCGGATGTACTATTTTACAACAATTCTGGCGTGTTGGCCGCTACTTCTCGGTGGGAACATTATATACGTCCATAACGTAATATAGCCTAACCTAACCCATCCAGCTCCTCGCAGGTAATGTTTTACAGAATCCCGGTCCTGTCGGCCCGTACCTCTCCGTGGGAACATTATATACGTCTATAACGTTATATATCCTAACCTAAGGCAACCTCAAGCCTCGGATGTAGTATTTTACAACATTCCTGGCGGATCAGCCCCTACTCCTCGGTGGGAACGTTATATACGTCTATAACGTAATATAACCTAACCTAACCCATCTAGCCCCTCGCTGGTAATGTTTTACAGAATCCCTATCATGTCGGCCCGTACCTCTCCGTGGGAAAATTATATACGTCTATAACGTTATATATCCTAACCTAAGGCAACCTCACACCTCCGATGTAGTATTTTACAACATACCTGGCGGGTCGGCCCCTACCTCTCGATGGGAACGTTATATACGTCTATAACGTAATATAACCTAACCTAACCCATCCAGCCCCTCGCTGGTAATGTTTTACAGAATCCCGGTCGGGTCGGCCCGTACCTCTCCGTGGGAACATTATAAACGTCTATAGCGTTATATATCCTAACCTAAGGCAACCTCACTCCTCGGATGTAGTATTTTACAACATACCTGGCGGGCCGGCCGCTACGTCTCTGTGGGAACATTATATACGTCTATAACGTAATATAACCCAACCTAACCCATCTAGCCCCTGGATGGTAATGTTTTGCAGAATCCCGTTCGTGACGGCCCGTAAACCTTCGCGGGAACATTTTATACGTCTATAACGTTATATATCCCTACCTAAGGCAACCTCACACCTCGGATGTAGTATTTTACAACATTCCTTGCGGGCCGGCCCCTACTTCTCGGTGGGAACATTATATACGTCTATAACGTAATATAACCTAACCTAACCCATCTAGCCCCTCGCTGCGAATTTTTTACAGAATCCCGTTCGTGGAGCCCCGTACCTCTTCGTGGGAACATTATGTACGTCTATAACGTTATATATCCTAACCTAAGGCAACCTCACACCTCGGATGTAGTATTTTACAGCATTCCTGGCGGGCCGGCCCCTACTTCTCGATGGGAACGTTATATACGTCTATAACGTAATATAACCTAACCTACTCCATCTGGCCCCTCGCTGGTAATGTTTTACAGAATCCCGGTCCTGTCGGCCCGTACCTCTCCGTGGGAACATTATAAACGTCTATAGCGTTATATATCCTAACCTAAGGCAGCCTAATATTTCGGATGTAGTATATTACAACATTCCTGACGGGTCGGCCACTATTTCTCGGTGGGAACATTATATACGTCTTTAACGTAATATAACCTAACCTAATCCATCTGGCCTCTCGCTGGTAATGTTTTACAGAATCCCGGTCCTGTCGGCCCGTACCTCTCCGTGGGAACATTATATACGTCTATAACGTTATATATCCTAACCTAAGGCAACGTCAAACCTCGGATGTAGTATTTTACAACATTCCTGGCGGGTCGGCCCCTACTCCTCGGTGGGAACGTTATATACGTCTATAACGGAATATAACCTAACCTAACCCATCTAGCCCCTCGCTGGTAATGTTTTACAGAATCCCGGTCGGGTCGGCCCGTACCTCTCCGTGGGAACATTATAAACGTCTATAGCGTTATATATCCTAACCTAAGGCAACCTCACACCTCGGATGTAGTATTTTACAACATTCCTGGCGGACCGGCCCCTACTTCTCGGTGCGAACATTTTATACGTCTATAACGTAATATAACCTAACCTAATCCATCTGGCCCCTCGCTGGTAATGTTTTACAGAATCCCGGTCCTGTCGGCCCGTACCTCTCCGTGGGAACATTCTAAACGTCTATAGCGTCATATATCCTAACCTAAGGCAGCCTAATATTTCGGATGTAGTATATTACAACATTCCTGGCGGGTCGGCCACTATTTCTCGGTGGGAACATTATATACGTCTTTAACGTAATATAACCTAACCTAATCCATCTGGCCCCTCGCTGGTAATGTTTTACAGAATCCCGGTCCTGTCGGCCCGTACCTCTCCGTGGGAACATTATATACGTCTATAACGTTATATATCCTAACCTAAGGCAACGTCAAACCTCGGATGTAGTTTTTTACAACATTCCTGGCGGGTCGGCCCCTACTTCTCGGTTGGAACATTATATACGTCTATAACGCAATATAACCTAACCTAACCCATCTAGCCCCTCGCTGGTAATGTTTTACAGAATCCCGGTCGTGTCGGCCCGTACCTCTCCGTGGGGACATTATATAAGTCTATAACGTTATATATCCTAACCTAAGGCAACCTCACTCCTAGGATGTAATATTTTACAACATTCCTGTCGGGCCGGCCGCTACTTCTCGGTGGGAACTTTATTTACGTCTATAACGTAATATAACCTAACCTAACCCATCTAGCCCCTCGCTGGTAATGTTTTACAGAATCCCAGCGTGTCGGACCGTACCTCTACGTGGAGACGTTGAATACGTCTATAACGTTGTATATCCTAACCTAAGACAACCTCACTCCTCGGATGTAGTATTTTACAACATTCCTGTCGGGCCGGCCGCTACTTCTCGGTGGGAACATTAATTACGTCTATAACCTAATATAACCTAATCTAACCCATCTAGCCCCTCGCTGGTAATGTTTTACAGAATTCCGGTCGTGTCGGTCCGTGCCTCTCCGTGGGAACATTATATACGTCTATAACGTTATATATCCTAAGCTAAAGCAACCTAACATTTCGGATGTAGTACATTACAACATTCCTGGCGGGTCGGGCCCTACTTCTCGGTGGGAACATTATATACGTCAATAACGTAATATAACCTAACCTAACCCATCTAGCCCCTGGCTGGTAATGTTTTACAGAATCCCGGTCGTGTCGGTCCGTGCCTCTCCGTGGGAACATTATATACGTCTATAACGTTATATATCCTAACCTAAGGCAACCTCACACCTCGGATGTAGTATATTACAACATTCCTGGCGGGTCGGCCCCTACTTCTCGATGGGAACGTTATATACGTCTATAACGTAATATAACCTAACCTAACCCATCCAGCCCATAGCTGGTAATGTTTTACAGAATCCCGGTCGGGTCGGCCCGTACCTCTCCGTGGGAACATTATATACGTCTACAACGTTATATATCCTAACCTAAGGCAACCTCACACCGCGGATGTAGCATTTTACAACATTCCTGGCGGGTCGGCCCCTACTTCTCGGTTGGAACATTATATACGTCTATAACGTAATATAACCTAACCTAACCCATCTAGCCCCTCGATGGTAATGTTTTACAGAATTCCGATCGTGTCGGACCGTACCTCTCCGTGGGAACATTATAAACGTCTATAGCGTTATATATCCTAACCTAAGGCAACCTCACACCTCGGATGTAGTTTTTTACAACATTCCTGGCGGGTCGGCCCCTACTTCTCGGTTGGAACATTATATACGTCTATAACGCAATATAACCTAACCTAACCCATCTAGCCCCTCGCTGGTAATGTTTTACAGAATCCCGGTCGTGTCGGCCCGTACCTCTCCGTGGGGACATTATATAAGTCTATAACGTTATATATCCTAACCTAAGGCAACCTCACTCCTAGGATGTAATATTTTACAACATTCCTGTCGGGCCGGCCGCTACTTCTCGGTGGGAACTTTATTTACGTCTATAACGTAATATAACCTAACCTAACCCATCTAGCCCCTCGCTGGTAATGTTTTACAGAATCCCAGCGTGTCGGACCGTACCTCTACGTGGAGACATTGGATACGTCTATAACGTTGTATATCCTAACCTAAGACAACCTCACTCCTCGGATGTAGTATTTTACAACATTCCTGTCGGGCCGGCCGCTACTTCTCGGTGGGAACATTAATTACGTCTATAACCTAATATAACCTAATCTAACCCATCTAGCCCCTCGCTGGTAATGTTTTACAGAATTCCGGTCGTGTCGGTCCGTGCCTCTCCGTGGGAACATTATATACGTCTATAACGTTATATATCCTAAGCTAAAGCAACCTAACATCTCGGATGTAGTATTTTACAACATACCTGGCGGGTCGGTCCTTACTTCTCGGTTGGAAAATTATATAGGTCTATAGCGTAATATAACCTAACCTAACCTATCTAGTCCCTGGCTGGTAATGTTTTACAGAATACCGGTCGTGACGGCCCGTACCTCTTCGTGGGAACATTATATGCGTCTATAACGTTATATATCCTAACCTAAGGCAACCTCACACCTCGGATGTAGTATTATACAACATTCCGGGCGGGTCGGCCCCTACTTCTCGGTTGGAACATTATATACGTCTATAACGTAATATAACCTAACCTAACCCATCTAGCCCCTCGATGGTAATGTCTTACAGAATTCCGATCGTGTCGGACCGTACTTCTCCGTGGGAACATTATAAACGTCTATAGCGTTATATATCCTAACCTAAGGCATCCTCACACCTCGGATGTAGTTTTTTACAACATAAATGGCGGGTCGGCCCCTACTTCTCGATGGGAACGTTATATACGTCTATAACGTAATATGACCTAATCTAACCCATCTAGCTCCTGGCTGGTAATGTTTTACAGAATCCCGGTCGTGACGGCCCGTACCTCTTCGTGGGCACATTATATACGTCTATAACGCTATATATCCTAACCTAAGGCAACCTCACACCGCGGATGTAGTATTTTACAACATTCCTGGCGGGTCGGCCCCTACTTCTCGGTTGGAACATTACATACGTCTATAACGCAATATAACCTAACCTAACCCATCTAGCCCCTCGCTGGTAATGTTTTACAGAATCCCGGTCGTGTCGGCCCGTACCTCTCCGTGGGAACATTATATACGTCTATAACGTTATATATCCTAACCTAAGGCAACCTCACTCCTAGGATGTAATATTTTACAACATTCCTGTCGGGCCGGCCGCTACTTCTCGGTGGGAACTTTATTTACGTCTATAACGTAATATAACCTAACCTAACCCATCTAGCCCATCGCTGGTAATGTTTTACAGAATCCCGGCCGCGTCGGACCGTACCTCTACGTGGAGACATTGGATACGTCTATAACGTTATATATCCTAACCTAAGGCAACCTCACTCCTCGGATGTAGTATTTTACATCATTCCTGTCGGGCCGGCCGCTACTTCTCGGTGGGAACATTATTTACGTCTATAACCTAATATAACCTAATCTAACCCATCTAGCCCCTCGCTGGTAATGTTTTACAGAATTCCGGTCGTGTCGGTCCGTGCCTCTCCGTGGGAACATTATATACGTCTATAACGTTATATATCCTAAGCTAAAGCAACCTAACATCTCGGATGTAGTATTTTACAACATACCTGGCGGGTCGGTCCTTACTTCTCGGTTGGAAAATTATATAGGTCTATAGCGTAATATAACCTAACCTAACCTATCTAGTCCCTGGCTGGTAATGTTTTACAGAATCCCTGTCGTGACGGTCCGTACCTCTTCGTGGGAACATTATATACGTCTATAACGTTATATATCCTAACCTAAGCCATCCTCACACCTCGGATGTAGTATTTTACAACATTCCTGGCGGGCCGGCCCCTACTTCTCGGTGGGAACATTATATACGTCTATAACGTAATATAACCTATCCTAACCTATCTAGCCCCTCGCTGGTAATGTTTTACAGAATCCCGGTCCTGTCGGCCCGTACCTCTCCGTGGGAACATTATATACGTCTGTAACGTTATATATCCTAACCTAAGGCAATCTAACATCTCGGATGTACTATTTTACAACAATTCTGGCGTGTTGGCCGCTACTTCTCGGTGGGAACATTATATACGTCCATAACGTAATATAGCCTAACCTAACCCATCCAGCTCCTCGCAGGTAATGTTTTACAGAATCCCGGTCCTGTCGGCCCGTACCTCTCCGTGGGAACATTATATACGTCTATAACGTTATATATCCTAACCTAAGGCAACCTCAAGCCTCGGATGTAGTATTTTACAACATTCCTGGCGGATCAGCCCCTACTCCTCGGTGGGAACGTTATATACGTCTATAACGTAATATAACCTAACCTAACCCATCTAGCCCCTCGCTGGTAATGTTTTACAGAATCCCTATCATGTCGGCCCGTACCTCTCCGTGGGAAAATTATATACGTCTATAACGTTATATATCCTAACCTAAGGCAACCTCACACCTCCGATGTAGTATTTTACAACATACCTGGCGGGTCGGCCCCTACCTCTCGATGGGAACGTTATATACGTCTATAACGTAATATAACCTAACCTAACCCATCCAGCCCCTCGCTGGTAATGTTTTACAGAATCCCGGTCGGGTCGGCCCGTACCTCTCCGTGGGAACATTATAAACGTCTATAGCGTTATATATCCTAACCTAAGGCAACCTCACTCCTCGGATGTAGTATTTTACAACATACCTGGCGGGCCGGCCGCTACGTCTCTGTGGGAACATTATATACGTCTATAACGTAATATAACCCAACCTAACCCATCTAGCCCCTGGATGGTAATGTTTTGCAGAATCCCGTTCGTGACGGCCCGTAAACCTTCGCGGGAACATTTTATACGTCTATAACGTTATATATCCCTACCTAAGGCAACCTCACACCTCGGATGTAGTATTTTACAACATTCCTTGCGGGCCGGCCCCTACTTCTCGGTGGGAACATTATATACGTCTATAACGTAATATAACCTAACCTAACCCATCTAGCCCCTCGCTGCGAATTTTTTACAGAATCCCGTTCGTGGAGCCCCGTACCTCTTCGTGGGAACATTATGTACGTCTATAACGTTATATATCCTAACCTAAGGCAACCTCACACCTCGGATGTAGTATTTTACAGCATTCCTGGCGGGCCGGCCCCTACTTCTCGATGGGAACGTTATATACGTCTATAACGTAATATAACCTAACCTACTCCATCTGGCCCCTCGCTGGTAATGTTTTACAGAATCCCGGTCCTGTCGGCCCGTACCTCTCCGTGGGAACATTATAAACGTCTATAGCGTTATATATCCTAACCTAAGGCAGCCTAATATTTCGGATGTAGTATATTACAACATTCCTGACGGGTCGGCCACTATTTCTCGGTGGGAACATTATATACGTCTTTAACGTAATATAACCTAACCTAATCCATCTGGCCTCTCGCTGGTAATGTTTTACAGAATCCCGGTCCTGTCGGCCCGTACCTCTCCGTGGGAACATTATATACGTCTATAACGTTATATATCCTAACCTAAGGCAACGTCAAACCTCGGATGTAGTATTTTACAACATTCCTGGCGGGTCGGCCCCTACTCCTCGGTGGGAACGTTATATACGTCTATAACGGAATATAACCTAACCTAACCCATCTAGCCCCTCGCTGGTAATGTTTTACAGAATCCCGGTCGGGTCGGCCCGTACCTCTCCGTGGGAACATTATAAACGTCTATAGCGTTATATATCCTAACCTAAGGCAACCTCACACCTCGGATGTAGTATTTTACAACATTCCTGGCGGACCGGCCCCTACTTCTCGGTGCGAACATTTTATACGTCTATAACGTAATATAACCTAACCTAATCCATCTGGCCCCTCGCTGGTAATGTTTTACAGAATCCCGGTCCTGTCGGCCCGTACCTCTCCGTGGGAACATTCTAAACGTCTATAGCGTCATATATCCTAACCTAAGGCAGCCTAATATTTCGGATGTAGTATATTACAACATTCCTGGCGGGTCGGCCACTATTTCTCGGTGGGAACATTATATACGTCTTTAACGTAATATAACCTAACCTAATCCATCTGGCCCCTCGCTGGTAATGTTTTACAGAATCCCGGTCCTGTCGGCCCGTACCTCTCCGTGGGAACATTATATACGTCTATAACGTTATATATCCTAACCTAAGGCAACGTCAAACCTCGGATGTAGTATTTTACAACATTCCTGGCGGGTCGGCCCCTACTCCTCGGTGGGAACATTATATACGTCTATAACGTAATATAACCTAACCTAACCCATCTAGCCCCTCGATGGGAATTTTTTACAGAATCCCGTTTGTGGAGCCTCGTACCTCTTCGTGGGAACATTATATACGTCTATAACGTTATATATCCTAACCTAAGGCAACCCCACACCTCGGATGTAGTATTTTACATCATTCCTGGCGGGTCGGCCCCGACTTCTCGGTTGGAACATTATATACGTCTATAACGTAATATAACGTAACCTAATCCATCTGGCCCCTCGCTGGTAATGTTTTACAGAATCCCGGTCCTGTCGGCCCGTACCTCTCCGTGGGAACATTATAAACGTCTATAGCGTTATATATCCTAACCTAAGGCAGCCTAATATTTCGTATGTAGTATATTACAACATTCCTGGCGGGTCGGCCACTATTTCTCGGTGAGAACATTATATACGTGTGTAACGTAATATAACATAACGTAACCCATTTGGCCCCTCGATGGTAATGTTTTAGAGAATCCCGGCCGTGTCGGACCGTACCTCTACGTGGAGACATTAGATACGTCTATAACGTTATATATCCTAACCTAAGGCAACCTCACACCTCGGATGTAGAATTTTACAACATTCCTGGCGGGGCGGCCCCTACATCTCGGTGGGAATATTATATACGTCTATAACGTAATATAACCTAACCTAGCCCATCTAGCCCCTGGCTGGTAATGTTTTACAGAACTCTGGTCGTGACGGTCCGTACCTCTTCGTGGGAAGATTATATGCGTCTATAACGTTATATATCCTAACCTAAGGCAACCTAACATTTCGGATGTAGTATATTACAACATTCCTGGCGGGTCGGCCACTATTTCTCGGTGGGAACATTATATACGTCTATAACGTAATATAACCTAACCTAATCCATCTGGCCCTTCGCTGGTAATGTTTTACGGAATCCCGGTCATGTCGGCCCGTACCTCTCCGCGGGAACATTATATACGTCTATAACGTTATATATCCTAACCTAAGGCAACCACACACCTCGGATGTAGTATTTTACAGCACTCCTGGCGGGCCGGCCCCTACTTCTCGGTGGGAACATTATATACGACTATAACGTAATATAACCTAACCTAACCCATCTAGCCCCTGGCTGGTAATGTTTTACAGAATCCCTGTCGTGACGGTCCGTACCTCTTCGTGGGAACATTATATACGTCTATAACGTTATATATCCTAACCTAAGCCATCCTCACACCTCGGATGTAGTATTTTACAACATTCCTGGCGGGCCGGCCCCTACTTCTCGGTGGGAACATTATATACGTCTATAACGTAATATAACCTATCCTAACCTATCTAGCCCCTCGCTGGTAATGTTTTACAGAATCCCGGTCCTGTCGGCCCGTACCTCTCCGTGGGAACATTATATACGTCTGTAACGTTATATATTCTAACCTAAGGCAATCTAACATCTCGGATGTACTATTTTACAACAATTCTGGCGTGTTGGCCGCTACTTCTCGGTGGGAACATTATATACGTCCATAACGTAATATAGCCTAACCTAACCCATCCAGCTCCTCGCTGGTAATGTTTTACAGAATCCCGGTCCTGTCGGTCCGTACCTCTCCGTGGGAAGATTATATACGTCTATAACGTTATATATCCTAACCTAAGGCAACCTCAAGCCTCGGATGTAGTATTTTACAACATTCCTGACGGATCGGCCCCTACTCCTCGGTGGGAACGTTATATACGTCTATAACGTAATATAACCTAACCTAACCCATCTAGCCCCTCGCTGGTAATGTTTTACAGAATACCGTTCGTGGAGCCCCGTACCTCTTCGTGGGAACATTATGTACGTCTATAACGTTATATATCCTAACCTAAGGCAACCTCACTCCTCGGATGTAGTATTTTACAACATACCTGGCGGGCCGGCCCCTACTTCTCGGTGGGAACATTATATACGACTATAACGTAATATAACCTAACCTAACCCATCTAGCCCCTGGCTGGTAATGTTTTACAGAATCCCTGTCGTGACGGTCCGTACCTCTTCGTGGGAACATTATATACGTCTATAACGTTATATATCCTAACCTAAGCCATCCTCACACCTCGGATGTAGTATTTTACAACATTCCTGGCGGGCCGGCCCCTACTTCTCGGTGGGAACATTATATACGTCTATAACGTAATATAACCTATCCTAACCTATCTAGCCCCTCGCTGGTAATGTTTTACAGAATCCCGGTCCTGTCGGCCCGTACCTCTCCGTGGGAACATTATATACGTCTGTAACGTTATATATCCTAACCTAAGGCAATCTAACATCTCGGATGTACTATTTTACAACAATTCTGGCGTGTTGGCCGCTACTTCTCGGTGGGAACATTATATACGTCCATAACGTAATATAGCCTAACCTAACCCATCCAGCTCCTCGCAGGTAATGTTTTACAGAATCCCGGTCCTGTCGGCCCGTACCTCTCCGTGGGAACATTATATACGTCTATAACGTTATATATCCTAACCTAAGGCAACCTCAAGCCTCGGATGTAGTATTTTACAACATTCCTGGCGGATCAGCCCCTACTCCTCGGTGGGAACGTTATATACGTCTATAACGTAATATAACCTAACCTAACCCATCTAGCCCCTCGCTGGTAATGTTTTACAGAATCCCTATCATGTCGGCCCGTACCTCTCCGTGGGAAAATTATATACGTCTATAACGTTATATATCCTAACCTAAGGCAACCTCACACCTCCGATGTAGTATTTTACAACATACCTGGCGGGTCGGCCCCTACCTCTCGATGGGAACGTTATATACGTCTATAACGTAATATAACCTAACCTAACCCATCCAGCCCCTCGCTGGTAATGTTTTACAGAATCCCGGTCGGGTCGGCCCGTACCTCTCCGTGGGAACATTATAAACGTCTATAGCGTTATATATCCTAACCTAAGGCAACCTCACTCCTCGGATGTAGTATTTTACAACATACCTGGCGGGCCGGCCGCTACGTCTCTGTGGGAACATTATATACGTCTATAACGTAATATAACCCAACCTAACCCATCTAGCCCCTGGATGGTAATGTTTTGCAGAATCCCGTTCGTGACGGCCCGTAAACCTTCGCGGGAACATTTTATACGTCTATAACGTTATATATCCCTACCTAAGGCAACCTCACACCTCGGATGTAGTATTTTACAACATTCCTTGCGGGCCGGCCCCTACTTCTCGGTGGGAACATTATATACGTCTATAACGTAATATAACCTAACCTAACCCATCTAGCCCCTCGCTGCGAATTTCTTACAGAATCCCGTTCGTGGAGCCCCGTACCTCTTCGTGGGAACATTATGTACGTCTATAACGTTATATATCCTAACCTAAGGCAACCTCACACCTCGGATGTAGTATTTTACAGCATTCCTGGCGGGCCGGCCCCTACTTCTCGATGGGAACGTTATATACGTCTATAACGTAATATAACCTAACCTACTCCATCTGGCCCCTCGCTGGTAATGTTTTACAGAATCCCGGTCCTGTCGGCCCGTACCTCTCCGTGGGAACATTATAAACGTCTATAGCGTTATATATCCTAACCTAAGGCAGCCTAATATTTCGGATGTAGTATATTACAACATTCCTGACGGGTCGGCCACTATTTCTCGGTGGGAACATTATATACGTCTTTAACGTAATATAACCTAACCTAATCCATCTGGCCTCTCGCTGGTAATGTTTTACAGAATCCCGGTCCTGTCGGCCCGTACCTCTCCGTGGGAACATTATATACGTCTATAACGTTATATATCCTAACCTAAGGCAACGTCAAACCTCGGATGTAGTATTTTACAACATTCCTGGCGGGTCGGCCCCTACTCCTCGGTGGGAACGTTATATACGTCTATAACGGAATATAACCTAACCTAACCCATCTAGCCCCTCGCTGGTAATGTTTTACAGAATCCCGGTCGGGTCGGCCCGTACCTCTCCGTGGGAACATTATAAACGTCTATAGCGTTATATATCCTAACCTAAGGCAACCTCACTCCTCGGATGTAGTATTTTACAACATACCTGGCGGGCTGGCCGCTACGTCTCTGTGGGAACATTATATACGTCTATAACGTAATATAACCCAACCTAACCCATCTAGCCCCTGGATGGTAATGTTTTGCAGAATCACGGTCGTGACGGCCCGTAAACCTTCGCGGGAACATTTTATGCGTCTATAACGTTATATATCCTAACCTAAGGCAACCTCACACCTCGGATGTAGTATTTTACAACATTCCTTGCGGGCTGGCCCCTACTTCTCGGTGGGAACATTATTTACGTCTATAACCTAATATAACCTAATCTAACCCATCTAGCCCCTCACTGGTAATGTTTTACAGAATCCCGGTCGTGTCGGTCCGTTCCTCTCCGTGGGAACATTATATACGTCTATAACGTTATATATCCTAAGCTAAAGCAACCTAACATCTCGGATGTAGTATTTTACAACATACCTGGCGGGTCGGTCCTTACTTCTCGGTTGGAACATTATATAGGTCTATAACGTAATATAACCTAACCTAACCCATCTAGCCCCTCGCTGGGAATTTTTTACAGAATCCCGTTCGTGGAGCCCCGTACCTCTTCGTGGGAACATTATATATGTCTATAACGTTATATATCCTAACCTAAGGCAACCTCACACCTCGGATGTAGTATTTTACAACATTCCTGGCGGACCGGCCCCTACTTCTCGGTGCGAACATTTTATACGTCTATAACGTAATATAACCTAACCTAATCCATCTGGCACCTCGCTGGTAATGTTTTACAGAATCCCGGTCCTGTCGGCCCGTACCTCTCCGTGGGAACATTCTAAACGTCTATAGCGTCATATATCCTAACCTAAGGCAGCCTAATATTTCGGATGTAGTATATTACAACATTCCTGGCGGGTCGGCCACTATTTCTCGGTGGGAACATTATATACGTCTTTAACGTAATATAACCTAACCTAATCCATCTGGCCCCTCGCTGGTAATGTTTTACAGAATCCCGGTCCTGTCGGCCCGTACCTCTCCGTGGGAACATTATATACGTCTATAACGTTATATATCCTAACCTAAGGCAACGTCAAACCTCGGATGTAGTATTTTACAACATTCCTGGCGGGTCGGCCCCTACTCCTCGGTGGGAACGTTATATACGTCTATAACGTAATATAACCTAACCTAACCCATCTAGCCCCTCGATGGGAATTTTTTACAGAATCCCGTTTGTGGAGCCTCGTACTTCTTCGTGGGAACATTATATACGTCTATAACGTTATATATCCTAACCTAAGGCAACCTCACACCTCGGATGTTGTATTTTACATCATTCCTGGCGGGTCGGCCCCAACTTCTCGGTTGGAACATTATATACGTCTATAACGTAATATAACGTAACCTAATCCATCTGGCCCCTCGCTGGTAATGTTTTACAGAATCCCGGTCCTGTCGGCCCGTACCTCTCCGTGGGAACATTATAAACGTCTATAGCGTTATATATCCTAACCTAAGGCAGCCTAATATTTCGTATGTAGTATATTACAACATTCCTGGCGGGTCGGCCACTATTTCTCGGTGGGAACATTATATACGTGTGTAACGTAATATAACATAACGTAACCCATTTGGCCCCTCGATGGTAATGTTTTAGAGAATCCCGGCCGTGTCGGACCGTACCTCTACGTGGAGACATTAGATACGTCTATAACGTTATATATCCTAACCTAAGGCAACCTCACACCTCGGATGTAGAATTTTACAACATTCCTGGCGGGGCGGCCCCTACATCTCGGTGGGAATATTATATACGTCTATAACGTAATATAACCTAACCTAGCCCATCTAGCCCCTGGCTGGTAATGTTTTACAGAACTCTGGTCGTGACGGTCCGTACCTCTTCGTGGGAAGATTATATGCGTCTATAACGTTATATATCCTAACCTAAGGCAACCTAACATTTCGGATGTAGTATATTACAACATTCCTGGCGGGTCGGCCACTATTTCTCGGTGGGAACATTATATACGTCTATAACGTAATATAACCTAACCTAATCCATCTGGCCCTTCGCTGGTAATGTTTTACGGAATCCCGGTCATGTCGGCCCGTACCTCTCCGCGGGAACATTATATACGTCTATAACGTTATATATCCTAACCTAAGGCAACCACACACCTCGGATGTAGTATTTTACAGCACTCCTGGCGGGCCGGCCCCTACTTCTCGGTGGGAACATTATATACGACTATAACGTAATATAACCTAACCTAACCCATCTAGCCCCTGGCTGGTAATGTTTTACAGAATCCCTGTCGTGACGGTCCGTACCTCTTCGTGGGAACATTATATACGTCTATAACGTTATATATCCTAACCTAAGCCATCCTCACACCTCGGATGTAGTATTTTACAACATTCCTGGCGGGCCGGCCCCTACTTCTCGGTGGGAACATTATATACGTCTATAACGTAATATAACCTATCCTAACCTATCTAGCCCCTCGCTGGTAATGTTTTACAGAATCCCGGTCCTGTCGGCCCGTACCTCTCCGTGGGAACATTATATACGTCTGTAACGTTATATATTCTAACCTAAGGCAATCTAACATCTCGGATGTACTATTTTACAACAATTCTGGCGTGTTGGCCGCTACTTCTCGGTGGGAACATTATATACGTCCATAACGTAATATAGCCTAACCTAACCCATCCAGCTCCTCGCTGGTAATGTTTTACAGAATCCCGGTCCTGTCGGTCCGTACCTCTCCGTGGGAAGATTATATACGTCTATAACGTTATATATCCTAACCTAAGGCAACCTCAAGCCTCGGATGTAGTATTTTACAACATTCCTGGCGGATCGGCCCCTACTCCTCGGTGGGAACGTCATATACGTCTATAACGTAATATAACCTAACCTAACCCATCTAGCCCCTCGCTGGTAATGTTTTACAGAATACCGTTCGTGGAGCCCCGTACCTCTTCGTGGGAACATTATGTACGTCTATAACGTTATATATCCTAACCTAAGGCAACCTCACTCCTCGGATGTAGTATTTTACAACATTCCTGGCGGGCCGGCCCCAACTTCTCGGTTGGAACATTATATACGTCTATAACGTTATATAACCTAACCGAATCCATCTGGCCCCTCGCTGGTAATGTTTTACAGAATCCCGGTCCTGTCGGCCCGTACCTCTCCGTGGGAACATTATATACGTCTATAACGTTATATATCCTAACCTAAGGCAACCTCAAAAATCGGATGTAGTATTTTACAACATTCCTGGCGGGTCGGCCCCTACTTCTCGGTTGGAACATTATATACGTCTATAACGTAATATAACCTAACCTAATCCATCTGGCTCCTCGCTGGTAATGTTTTACAGAATCCCGGTCCTGTCGGCCCGTACCTCTCCGTGGGAACATTATAAACGTCTATAGCGTTATATATCCTAACCTAAGGCAGCCTAATATTTCGGATGTAGTATATTACAACATTCCTGGCGGGTCGGCCACTATTTCTCGGTGGGAACATTATATACGTCTATAACGTAATATAGCCTAACCTAACCCATCTAGCCCCTCGCTGGGAATTTTTTACAGAATCCCGTTCATGGAGCCCCGTACCTCTTCGTGGGAACATTATATATGTCTATAACGTTATATATCCTAACCTAAAGCAACCTCACACCTCGGATGGAGTATTTTACAACATTCCTGGCGGGGCGGCCCCTACATCTGCGTGGGAACATTATATACGTCTATAACGTAATATAACCTAACCTAGCCCATCTAGCCCCTGCCAGGTAATGTTTTACAGAATCCCGGTCGTGACGGCCCGTACCTCTTCGTGGGAACATTATATGCGTCTATAACGTTATATATCCTAACCTAAGGCAACCTAACATTTCGGATGTAGTATATAACAACATTCCTGGCTGGTCGGCCACTATTTCTCGGTGGGAACATTATATACGTCTATAACGTAATATAACCTAACTTAATCTATCTGGCCCCTCGCTGGTAATGTTTTACAGAATCCCGGTCCTGTCGGCCCGTACCTCTCCGTGGGAACATTATATACGTCTATAACATTATATATCCTATCCTAAGGCAATCTCAAGCCTCGGATGTAGTATTTTACAACATTCCTGGCGGGCCGGCCGCTACGTCTCTGTGGGAACATTATATACGTCTATAACGTAATATAACCTAACCTAACCCATCTAGCCCCTCGCTGGGAATTTTTTACAGAATCCCGTTTGTGGAGCCTCGTACCTCTTCGTGGGAACATTATATACGTCTATAACGTTATATATCCTAACCTAAGGCAACCTCACACCTCGGATGTAGTATTTTACAACATTCCTGGCGGACAGGCCCCTACTTCTCGGTGCGAACATTTTATACGTCTATAACGTAATATAACCTAACCTAATCCATCTGGCCCCTCGCTGGTAATGTTTTACAGAATCCCGGTCCTGTCGGCCCGTACCTCTCCGTGGGAACATTATAAACGTCTATAGCGTTATATATCCTAACCTAAGGCAGCCTAATATTTCGGATGTAGTATATTACAACATTCCTGGCGGGTCGGCCACTATTTCTCGGTGGGAACATTATATACGTCTTTAACGTAATATAACCTAACCTAATCCATCTGGCCCCTCGCTGGTAATGTTTTACAGAATCCCGGTCCTGTCGGCCCGTACCTCTCCGTGGGAACATTATATACGTCTATAACGTTATATATCCTAACCTAAGGCAACGTCAAACCTCGGATGTAGTATTTTACAACATTCCTGGCGGGTCGGCCCCTACTCCTCGGTGGGGACGTTATATACGTCTATAACGGAATATAACCTAACCTAACCCATCTAGCCCCTCGCTGGTAATGTTTTACAGAATCCCGGTCGGGTCGGCCCGTACCTCTCCGTGGGAACATTATAAACGTCTATAGCGTTATATATCCTAACCTAAGGCAACCTCACTCCTCGGACGTAGTATTTTACAACATACCTGGCGGGCCGGCCGCTACGTCTCTGTGGGAACATTATATACGTCTATAACGTAATATAACCCAACCTAACCCATCTAGCCCCTGGATGGTAATGTTTTGCAGAATCCCGGTCGTGACGGCCCGTAAACCTTCGCGGGAACATTTTATACGTCTATAACGTTATATATCCTAACCTAAGCAACCTCACACCTCGGATGTAGTATTTTACAACATTCCTTGCGGGCTGGCCCCTACTTCTCGGTGGGAACATTATATACGTCTATAACGTAATATAACCTAACCTAACCCATCTAGCCCCTCGCTGCGAATTTTTTACAGAATCCCGTTCGTGGAGCCCCGTACCTCTTCGTGGGAACATTATGTACGTCTATAACGTTATATATCCTAACCTAAGGCAACCTCACACCTCGGATGTAGTATTTTACAGCATTCCTGGCGGGCTGGCCCCTACTTCTCGGTGGGAACATTATATACGACTATAACGTAATATAACCTAGCCTAACCCATCTAGCCCCTGGCTGGTAATGTTTTACAGAATCCCGGTCGTGACGGTCCGTACCTCTTCGTGGGAACATTATATAGGTCTATAACGTTATATATCCTAACCTAAGCCAACCTCACTCCTCGGATGTAGTACTTTACAACATTCCTGGCGAGCCGGCCACTACTTCTCGGTGGGAACATTATATACGTCCATAACGTAATATAAGCTAACCTAACCCATCCAGCCCCTCGCTGGTAATGTTTTACAGAATCCCGGTCCTGTCGGCCCGTACCTGTCCGTGGGAACATTATAATCGTCTATAGCGTTATATATTCTAACCTAAGGCAGCCTAATATTTCGGATGTAGTATATTACAACATTCCTGGCGGGTCGGCCACTATTTCTCGGTGGGAACATTATATACGTCTTTAACGTAATATAACCTAACCTAACCCATCTGGCCCCTCGCTGGTAATGTTTTAGAGAATCCCGGCCGTGTCGGACCGTACCTCTACGTGGAGACATTAGATACGTCTATAACATTATATATCCTAACCTAAGGCAACCTCACACCTCGGATGTAATATTTTACAACATTCCTTGCGGGCCGGCCCCTACTTCTCAGTGGGAACATTATATACGTCTATAACGTAATATAACCTAACCTAACCCATCTGTCCCCTCGCTGGGAATTTTTTACAGAATCCCGTTCGTGGATCCCCGTACCTCTCCATGGGAACGTTATATACGTCTATAACGTTATATATCCTAACCTAAGGCAACCTCACACCTCGGATGTAGTATTTTACAACATTCCTGGCGGGTCGGCCCCTACATCTCGGTGGGAACATTATATACGTCTATAACGTAATATAACCTAACCTAATCCATCTGGCCCCTGGCTGGTAATGTTTTACAGAACTCCGGTCGTGACGGTCCGTACCTCTTCGTGGGAACATTATACGCGTCTATAACGTTATATATCCTAACCTAATCCATCTGGCCCCTCGCTGGTAATGTTTAACAGAATTCCGGTCCTGTCGGCCCGTACCTCTCCGTGGGAACATTATATACGTCTATAACGTTATATAACCTAACCTAAGGCAACCTCAAGCCTCGGATGTAGTATTTTACAACATTCCTGGCGGGTCGGCCCCTACTCCTCGGTGGGGACGTTATATACGTCTATAACGTAATATAACCTAACCTAACCCATCTACCCTTCGCTGGTAATGTTTTACAGAATCCCGGTCCTGTCGGCCCGTACCTCTCCGTGGGAACATTATATACGTCTATAACGTTATATATCCTAACCTAAGGCAACCTCAAGCCTCTGATGTAGTATTTTACAACATTCCTGGCGGGCCGGCCGCTACGTCTCTGTGGGAACATTATATACGTCTATAACGTAATATAACCTAACCTAACCCATCTAGCCCCTCGCTGGGAATTTTTTACAGAATCCCGTTTGTGGAGCCTCGTACCTCTTCGTGGGAACATTATATACGTCTATAACGTTATATATCCTAACCTAAGGCAACCTCACACCTCGGATGTAGTATTTTACAACATTCCTGGCGGACCGGCCCCTACTTCTCGGTGCGAACATTTTATACGTCTATAACGTAATATAACCTAACCTAATCCATCTGGCCCCTCGCTGGTAATGTTTTACAGAATCCCGGTCCTGTCGGCCCGTACCTCTCCGTGGGAACATTATATACGTCTATAACGTTATATATCCTAACCTAAGGCAACGTCAAACCTCGGACGTAGTATTTTACAACATTCCTGGCGGGTCGGCCCCTACTCCTCGGTGGGAACGTTATATACGTCTATAACGGAATATAACCTAACCTAACCTATCTAGCCCCTCGCTGGTAATGTTTTACAGAATCCCGGTCCTGTCGGCCCGTACCTCTCCGTGGGAACATTATATACGTCTGTAACGTTATATATTCTAACCTAAGGCAATCTAACATCTCGGATGTACTATTTTACAACAATTCTGGCGTGTTGGCCGCTACTTCTCGGTGGGAACATTATATACGTCCATAACGTAATATAGCCTAACCTAACCCATCCAGCTCCTCGCTGGTAATGTTTTACAGAATCCCGGTCCTGTCGGTCCGTACCTCTCCGTGGGAAGATTATATACGTCTATAACGTTATATATCCTAACCTAAGGCAACCTCAAGCCTCGGATGTAGTATTTTACAACATTCCTGGCGGATCGGCCCCTACTCCTCGGTGGGAACGTTATATACGTCTATAACGTAATATAACCTAACCTAACCCATCTAGCCCCTCGCTGGTAATGTTTTACAGAATACCGTTCGTGGAGCCCCGTACCTCTTCGTGGGAACATTATGTACGTCTATAACGTTACATATCCTAACCTAAGGCAACCTCACTCCTCGGATGTAGTATTTTACAACATTCCTGGCGGGCCGGCCCCAACTTCTCGGTTGGAACATTATATACGTCTATAACGTTATATAACCTAATCGAATCCATCTGGCCCCTCGCTGGTAATGTTTTACAGAATCCCGGTCCTGTCGGCCCGTACCTCTCCGTGGGAACATTATATACGTCTATAACGTTATATATCCTAACCTAAGGCAACCTCAAAAATCGGATGTAGTATTTTACAACATTCCTGGCGGGTCGGCCCCTACTTCTCGGTTGGAACATTATATACGTCTATAACGTAATATAACCTAACCTAATCCATCTGGCTCCTCGCTGGTAATGTTTTACAGAATCCCGGTCCTGTCGGCCCGTACCTCTCTGTGGGAACATTATAAACGTCTATATCGTTATATATCCTAACCTAAGGCAGCCTAATATTTCGGATGTAGTATATTACAACATTCCTGGCGGGTCGGCCACTATTTCTCGGTGGGAACATTATATACGTCTATAACGTAATATAGCCTAACCTAACCCATCTAGCCCCTCGCTGGGAATTTTTTACAGAATCCCGTTCATGGAGCCCCGTACCTCTTCGTGGGAACATTATATATGTCTATAACGTTATATATCCTAACCTAAAGCAACCTCACACCTCGGATGGAGTATTTTACAACATTCCTGGCGGGGCGGCCCCTACATCTGCGTGGGAACATTATATACGTCTATAACGTAATATAACCTAACCTAGCCCATCTAGCCCCTGCCAGGTAATGTTTTACAGAATCCCGGTCGTGACGGCCCGTACCTCTTCGTGGGAACATTATATGCGTCTATAACGTTATATATCCTAACCTAAGGCAACCTAACATTTCGGATGTAGTATATAACAACATTCCTGGCTGGTCGGCCACTATTTCTCGGTGGGAACATTATATACGTCTATAACGTAATATAACCTAACTTAATCTATCTGGCCCCTCGCTGGTAATGTTTTACAGAATCCCGGTCCTGTCAGCCCGTACCTCTCCGTGGGATCATTATATACGTCTATAACATTATATATCCTATCCTAAGGCAATCTCAAGCCTCGGATGTAGTATTTTACAACATTCCTGGCGGGCCGGCCGCTACGTCTCTGTGGGAACATTATATACGTCTATAACGTAATATAACCTAACCTAACCCATCTAGCCCCTCGCTGGGAATTTTTTACAGAATCCCGTTTGTGGAGCCTCGTACCTCTTCGTGGGAACATTATATACGTCTATAACGTTATATATCCTAACCTAAGGCAACCTCACACCTCGGATGTAGTATTTTACAACATTCCTGGCGGACAGGCCCCTACTTCTCGGTGCGAACATTTTATACGTCTATAACTTAATATAACCTAACCTAATCCATCTGGCCCCTCGCTGGTAATGTTTTACAGAATCCCGGTCCTGTCGGCCCGTACCTCTCCGTGGGAACATTATAAACGTCTATAGCGTTATATATCCTAACCTAAGGCAGCCTAATATTTCGGATGTAGTATATTACAACATTCCTGGCGGGTCGGCCACTATTTCTCGGTGGGAACATTATATACGTCTTTAACGTAATATAACCTAACCTAATCCATCTGGCCCCTCGCTGGTAATGTTTTACAGAATCCCGGTCCTGTCGGCCCGTACCTCTCCGTGGGAACATTATATACGTCTATAACGTTATATATCCTAACCTAAGGCAACGTCAAACCTCGGATGTAGTATTTTACAACATTCCTGGCGGGTCGGCCCCTACTCCTCGGTGGGGACGTTATATACGTCTATAACGGAATATAACCTAACCTAACCCATCTAGCCCCTCGCTGGTAATGTTTTACAGAATCCCGGTCGGGTCGGCCCGTACCTCTTCGTGGGAACATTATATACGTCTATAACGTTATATATCCTAACCTAAGGCAACCTCACACCTCGGATGTAGTATTTTACAACATTCCTGGCGGACCGGCCCCTACTTCTCGGTGCGAACATTTTATACGTCTATAACGTAATATAACCTAACCTAATCCATCTGGCCCCTCGCTGGTAATGTTTTACAGAATCCCGGTCCTGTCGGCCCGTACCTCTCCGTGGGAACATTATATACGTCTATAACGTTATATATCCTAACCTAAGGCAACGTCAAACCTCGGACGTAGTATTTTACAACATTCCTGGCGGGTCGGCCCCTACTCCTCGGTGGGAACGTTATATACGTCTATAACGGAATATAACCTAACCTAACCTATCTAGCCCCTCGCTGGTAATGTTTTACAGAATCCCGGTCCTGTCGGCCCGTACCTCTCCGTGGGAACATTATATACGTCTGTAACGTTATATATTCTAACCTAAGGCAATCTAACATCTCGGATGTACTATTTTACAACAATTCTGGCGTGTTGGCCGCTACTTCTCGGTGGGAACATTATATACGTCCATAACGTAATATAGCCTAACCTAACCCATCCAGCTCCTCGCTGGTAATGTTTTACAGAATCCCGGTCCTGTCGGTCCGTACCTCTCCGTGGGAAGATTATATACGTCTATAACGTTATATATCCTAACCTAAGGCAACCTCAAGCCTCGGATGTAGTATTTTACAACATTCCTGGCGGATCGGCCCCTACTCCTCGGTGGGAACGTTATATACGTCTATAACGTAATATAACCTAACCTAACCCATCTAGCCCCTCGCTGGTAATGTTTTACAGAATACCGTTCGTGGAGCCCCGTACCTCTTCGTGGGAACATTATGTACGTCTATAACGTTACATATCCTAACCTAAGGCAACCTCACTCCTCGGATGTAGTATTTTACAACATTCCTGGCGGGCCGGCCCCAACTTCTCGGTTGGAACATTATATACGTCTATAACGTTATATAACCTAATCGAATCCATCTGGCCCCTCGCTGGTAATGTTTTACAGAATCCCGGTCCTGTCGGCCCGTACCTCTCCGTGGGAACATTATATACGTCTATAACGTTATATATCCTAACCTAAGGCAACCTCAAAAATCGGATGTAGTATTTTACAACATTCCTGGCGGGTCGGCCCCTACTTCTCGGTTGGAACATTATATACGTCTATAACGTAATATAACCTAACCTAATCCATCTGGCTCCTCGCTGGTAATGTTTTACAGAATCCCGGTCCTGTCGGCCCGTACCTCTCTGTGGGAACATTATAAACGTCTATAGCGTTATATATCCTAACCTAAGGCAGCCTAATATTTCGGATGTAGTATATTACAACATTCCTGGCGGGTCGGCCACTATTTCTCGGTGGGAACATTATATACGTCTATAACGTAATATAGCCTAACCTAACCCATCTAGCCCCTCGCTGGGAATTTTTTACAGAATCCCGTTCATGGAGCCCCGTACCTCTTCGTGGGAACATTATATATGTCTATAACGTTATATATCCTAACCTAAAGCAACCTCACACCTCGGATGGAGTATTTTACAACATTCCTGGCGGGGCGGCCCCTACATCTGCGTGGGAACATTATATACGTCTATAACGTAATATAACCTAACCTAGCCCATCTAGCCCCTGCCAGGTAATGTTTTACAGAATCCCGGTCGTGACGGCCCGTACCTCTTCGTGGGAACATTATATGCGTCTATAACGTTATATATCCTAACCTAAGGCAACCTAACATTTCGGATGTAGTATATAACAACATTCCTGGCTGGTCGGCCACTATTTCTCGGTGGGAACATTATATACGTCTATAACGTAATATAACCTAACTTAATCTATCTGGCCCCTCGCTGGTAATGTTTTACAGAATCCCGGTCCTGTCAGCCCGTACCTCTCCGTGGGAACATTATATACGTCTATAACATTATATATCCTATCCTAAGGCAATCTCAAGCCTCGGATGTAGTATTTTACAACATTCCTGGCGGGCCGGCCGCTACGTCTCTGTGGGAACATTATATACGTCTATAACGTAATATAACCTAACCTAACCCATCTAGCCCCTCGCTGGGAATTTTTTACAGAATCCCGTTTGTGGAGCCTCGTACCTCTTCGTGGGAACATTATATACGTCTATAACGTTATATATCCTAACCTAAGGCAACCTCACACCTCGGATGTAGTATTTTACAACATTCCTGGCGGACAGGCCCCTACTTCTCGGTGCGAACATTTTATACGTCTATAACGTAATATAACCTAACCTAATCCATCTGGCCCCTCGCTGGTAATGTTTTACAGAATCCCGGTCCTGTCGGCCCGTACCTCTCCGTGGGAACATTATAAACGTCTATAGCGTTATATATCCTAACCTAAGGCAGCCTAATATTTCGGATGTAGTATATTACAACATTCCTGGCGGGTCGGCCACTATTTCTCGGTGGGAACATTATATACGTCTTTAACGTAATATAACCTAACCTAATCCATCTGGCCCCTCGCTGGTAATGTTTTACAGAATCCCGGTCCTGTCGGCCCGTACCTCTCCGTGGGAACATTATATACGTCTATAACGTTATATATCCTAACCTAAGGCAACGTCAAACCTCGGATGTAGTATTTTACAACATTCCTGGCGGGTCGGCCCCTACTCCTCGGTGGGGACGTTATATACGTCTATAACGGAATATAACCTAACCTAACCCATCTAGCCCCTCGCTGGTAATGTTTTACAGAATCCCGGTCGGGTCGGCCCGTACCTCTCCGTGGGAACATTATAAACGTCTATAGCGTTATATATCCTAACCTAAGGCAACCTCACTCCTCGGACGTAGTATTTTACAACATACCTGGCGGGCCGGCCGCTACGTCTCTGTGGGAACATTATATACGTCTATAACGTAATATAACCCAACCTAACCCATCTAGCCCCTGGATGGTAATGTTTTGCAGAATCCCGGTCGTGACGGCCCGTAAACCTTCGCGGGAACATTTTATACGTCTATAACGTTATATATCCTAACCTAAGCAACCTCACACCTCGGATGTAGTATTTTACAACATTCCTTGCGGGCTGGCCCCTACTTCTCGGTGGGAACATTATATACGTCTATAACGTAATATAACCTAACCTAACCCATCTAGCCCCTCGCTGCGAATTTTTTACAGAATCCCGTTCGTGGAGCCCCGTACCTCTTCGTGGGAACATTATGTACGTCTATAACGTTATATATCCTAACCTAAGGCAACCTCGCACCTCGGATGTAGTATTTTACAGCATTCCTGGCGGGCCGGCCCCTACTTCTCGGTGGGAACATTATATACGACTATAACGTAATATAACCTAGCCTAACCCATCTAGCCCCTGGCTGGTAATGTTTTACAGAATCCCGGTCGTGACGGTCCGTACCTCTTCGTGGGAACATTATATAGGTCTATAACGTTATATATCCTAACCTAAGCCAACCTCACTCCTCGGATGTAGTACTTTACAACATTCCTGGCGAGCCGGCCACTACTTCTCGGTGGGAACATTATATACGTCCATAACGTAACATAAGCTAACCTAACCCATCCAGCCCCTCGCTGGTAATGTTTTACAGAATCCCGGTCCTGTCGGCCCGTACCTCTCCGTGGGAACATTATAATCGTCTATAGCGTTATATATTCTAACCTAAGGCAGCCTAATATTTCGGATGTAGTATATTACAACATTCCTGGCGGGTCGGCCACTATTTCTCGGTGGGAACATTATATACGTCTTTAACGTAATATAACCTAACCTAACCCATCTGGCCCCTCGCTGGTAATGTTTTAGAGAATCCCGGCCGTGTCGGACCGTACCTCTACGTGGAGACATTAGATACGTCTATAACATTATATATCCTAACCTAAGGCAACCTCACACCTCGGATGTAATATTTTACAACATTCCTTGCGGGCCGGCCCCTACTTCTCAGTGGGAACATTATATACATCTATAACGTAATATAACCTAACCTAACCCATCTGTCCCCTCGCTGGGAATTTTTTACAGAATCCCGTTCGTGGATCCCCGTACCTCTCCATGGGAACGTTATATACGTCTATAACGTTATATATCCTAACCTAAGGCAACCTCACACCTCGGATGTAGTATTTTACAACATTCCTGGCGGGTCGGCCCCTACATCTCGGTGGGAACATTATATACGTCTATAACGTAATATAACCTAACCTAATCCATCTGGCCCCTGGCTGGTAATGTTTTACAGAACTCCGGTCGTGACGGTCCGTACCTCTTCGTGGGAACATTATACGCGTCTATAACGTTATATATCCTAACCTAATCCATCTGGCCCCTCGCTGGTAATGTTTAACAGAATTCCGGTCCTGTCGGCCCGTACCTCTCCGTGGGAACATTATATACGTCTATAACGTTATATAACTTAACCTAAGGCAACCTCAAGCCTCGGATGTAGTATTTTACAACATTCCTGGCGGGTCGGCCCCTACTCCTCGGTGGGGACGTTATATACGTCTATAACATAATATAACCTAACCTAACCCATCTACCCTTCGCTGGTAATGTTTTACAGAATCCCGGTCCTGTCGGCCCGTACCTCTCCGTGGGAACATTATATACGTCTATAACGTTATATATCCTAACCTAAGGCAACCTCAAGCCTCTGATGTAGTATTTTACAACATTCCTGGCGGGCCGGCCGCTACGTCTCTGTGGGAACATTATATACGTCTATAACGTAATATAACCTAACCTAACCCATCTAGCCCCTCGCTGGGAATTTTTTACAGAATCCCGTTTGTGGAGCCTCGTACCTCTTCGTGGGAACATTATATACGTCTATAACGTTATATATCCTAACCTAAGGCAACCTCACACCTCGGATGTAGTATTTTACAACATTCCGGGCGGACCGGCCCCTACTTCTCGGTGCGAACATTTTATACGTCTATAACGTAATATAACCTAACCTAATCCATCTGGCCCCTCGCTGGTAATGTTTTACAGAATCCCGGTCCTGTCGGCCCGTACCTCTCCGTGGGAACATTATATACGTCTATAACGTTATATATCCTAACCTAAGGCAACGTCAAACCTCGGACGTAGTATTTTACAACATTCCTGGCGGGTCGGCCCCTACTCCTCGGTGGGAACGTTATATACGTCTATAACGGAATATAACCTAACCTAACCCATCTAGCCCCTCGCTGGTAATGTTTTACAGAATCCCGGTCGGGTCGGCCCGTACCTCTCCGTGGGAACATTATTAACGTCTATAGCGTTATATATCCTAACCTAAGGCAACCTCACTCCTCGGATGTAGTATTTTACAACATACCTGGCGGGCCGGCCGCTACGTCTCTGTGGGAACATTATATACGTCTATAACGTAATATAACCCAACCTAACCCATCTAGCCCCTGGATGGTAATGTTTTGCAGAATCCCGGTCGTTACGGCCCGTAAACCTTCGCGGGAACATTTTATACGTCTATAACGTTATATATCCTAACCTAAGGCAACCTCACACCTCGGATGTAGTATTTTACGACATTCCTTTCGGGCTGGCCCCTACTTCTCGGTGGGAACATTATATACGTCTACAACGTAATATAACCTAACCTAACCCATCTAGCCCCTCGCTGCGAATTTTTTACAGAATCCCGTTCGTGGAGCCCCGTACCTCTTCGTGGGAACATTATGTACGTCTATAACGTTATATATCCCAACCTAAGGCAACCTCACACCTCGGATGTAGTATTTTACAGCATTCCTGGCGGGCCGGCCCCTACTTCTCGGTGGGAACATTATATACGACTATAAGGTAATATAACCTAGCCTAACCCATCTAGCCCCTGGCTGGTAATGTTTTACAGAATCCCGGTCGTGACGGTCCGTACCTCTTCGTGGGAACATTATATAGGTCTATAACGTTATATATCCTAACCTAAGCCAACCTCACACCTCGGATGTAGTACTTTACAACATTCCTGGCGAGCCGGCCACTACTTCTCGGTGGGAACATTATATACGTCCATAACGTAATATAAGCTAACCTAACCCATCCAGCCCCTCGCTAGTAATGTTTTACAGAATCCCGGTCCTGTCGGCCCGTACCTCTCCGTGGGAACATTATAATCGTCTATAGCGTTATATATTCTAACCTAAGGCAGCCTAATATTTCGGATGTAGTATATTACAACATTCCTGGCGGGTCGGCCACTATTTCTCGGTGGGAACATTATATACGTCTTTAACGTAATATAACCTAACCTAACCCATCTGGCCCCTCGCTGGTAATGTTTTAGAGAATCCCGGCCGTGTCGGACCGTACCTCTACGTGGAGACATTAGATACGTCTATAACATTATATATCCTAACCTAAGGCAACCTCACACCTCGGATGTAATATTTTACAACATTCCTTGCGGGCCGGCCCCTACTTCTCAGTGGGAACATTATATACGTCTATAACGTAATATAACCTAACCTAACCCATCTGTCCCCTCGCTGGGAATTTTTTACAGAATCCCGTTCGTGGATCCCCGTACCTCTCCATGGGGTCGTTATATACGTCTATAACGTTATATATCCTAACCTAAGGCAACCTCACACCTCGGATGTAGTATTTTACAACATTCCTGGCGGGTCGGCCCCTAAATCTCGGTGGGAACATTATATACGTCTATAACGTAATATAACCTAACCTAATCCATCTGGCCCCTGGCTGGTAATGTTTTACAGAACTCCGGTCGTGACGACCCGTACCTCTTCGTGGGAACATTATACGCGTCTATAACGTTATATATCCTAACCTAATCCATCTGGCCCCTCGCTGGTAATGTTTAACAGAATTCCGGTCCTGTCGGCCCGTACCTCTCCGTGGGAACATTATATACGTCTATAACGTTATATAACCTAACCTAAGGCAACCTCAAGCATCGGATGTAGTATTTTACAACGTTCCTGGCGGGTCGGCCCCTACTCCTCGGTGGGGGCGTTATATACGTCTATAACGTAATATAACATAACCTAACCCATCTACCCTTCGCTGGTAATGTTTTACAGAATCCCGGTCCTGTCGGCCCGTACCTCTCCGTGGGAACATTATATACGTCTATAACGTTATATATCCTAACCTAAGGCAACCTCAAGCCTCGGATGTAGTATTTTACAACATTCCTGGCGGGCCGGCCGCTACGTCTCTGTGGGAACATTATATACGTCTATAACGTAATATAACCTAACCTAACCCATCTAGCCCCTCGCTGGGAATTTTTTACAGAATCCCGTTTGTGGAGCCTCGTACCTCTTCGTGGGAACATTATATACGTCTATAACGTTATATATCCTAACCTAACGCAACCTCACACCTCGGATGTAGTATTTTACAACATTCCTGGCGGACCGGCCCCTACTTCTCGGTGCGAACATTTTATACGTCTATAACGTAATATAACCTAACCTAATCGATCTGGCCCCTCGCTGGTAATGTTTTACAGAATCCCGGTCCTGTCGGCCCGTACCTCTCCGTGGGAACATTATATACGTCTATAACGTTATATAACCTAACCTAAGGCAACCTCAAGCCTCGGATGTAGTATTTTACAACATTCCTGGCGGGTCGGCCCCTACTCCTCGGTGGGGACGTTATATACGTCTATAACGTAATATAACCTAACCTAACCCATCTCCCCTGTGCTGGTAATGTTTTACAGAATCCCGGTCATGTCGGCCCGTACCTCTCCGTGGGAAAATTATATACGTCTATAACGTTATATATCCTAACCTAAGGCAGCCACACACCTCGGATGTAGTATTTTACAACATACCTGGCGGGTCGGCCCCTACTTCTCGATGGGAACGTTATAAACCTCTGTAACGTAATATAACCTAACCTAACCCATCCAGCCCCTCGCTGGTAATGTTTTACAGAATCCCGGTCGGGTCGGCCCGTACCTCTCTGTGGGAACGTTATAAACGTCTATAGCGTTATATATCCTAACCTAAGGCAACCTCACTCCTCGGATGTAGTATTTTACAACATTCCTGGCGGGCCGGCCACTACGTCTCTGTTGGAACATTATATACGTCTATAACGTAATATAACCCAACCTAACCCATCTAGCCCCTGGATGGTAATGTTTTGCAGAATCCCGGTCGTGACGGCCCGTAAACCTTCGCGGGAACATTATATACGTCTATAACGTTATATATCCTAACCTAAGGCAACCTCACACCTCGGATGTAGTATTTTACAACATTCCTTGCGGGCCGGCCCCTACTTCTCGGTGGGAACATTATATACGTCTATAACGTAATATAACCTAACCTAACCCATCTAGCCCGTCGCTGCGAATTTTTTACAGAATCCCGTTCGTGGAGCCCCGTACCTCTTCGTGGGAACATTATGTACGTCTATAACGTTATATATCCTAACCTAAGGCAACCTCACACCTCGGATGTAGTATTTTACAGCATTCCTGGCGGGCCGGCCCCTACTTCTCGGTGGGAGCATTATATACGACTATAACGTAATATAACCTAGCCTAACCCATCTAGCCCCTGGCTGGTAATGTTTTAGAGAATCCCGGTCGTGACGGTCCGTACCTCTTCGTGGGAACATTATATAGGTCTATAACGTTATATATCCTAACCTAAGCCAACCTCACACCTCGGATGTAGTACTTTACAACATTCCTGGCGAGCCGGCCCCTACTTCTCGGTGGGAACATTATATACGTCTATAACGTAATATAACATATCCTAACCCATCTAGCGCCTCGCTGGTAATGTTTTACAGAATCCCGGTCCTGCCGGCCCGTACCTCTCCGTGGGAACATTATATACGTCTGTAACGTTATATATCCTAACCTAAAGCAATCTAAAATCCCGGATGTACTATTTTACAACAATTCTGGCGTGTTGGCCACTACTTCTCGGTGGGAACATTATATACGTCCATAACGTAATATAAGCTAACCTAACCCATCCAGCCCCTCGCTGGTAATGTTTTACAGAATCCCGGTCCTGTCGGCCCGTACCTCTCCGTGGGAACATTATAATCGTCTATAGCGTTATATATTCTAACCTAAGGCAGCCTAATATTTCGGATGTAGTATATTACAACATTCCTGGCGGGTCGGCCACTATTTCTCGGTGGGAACATTATATACGTGTGTAACGTAATATAACATAACCTAACCCATTTGGCCCCTCGATGGTAATGTTTTAGAGAATCCCGGCCGTGTCGGACCGTACCTCTACGTGGGGAGACATTAGAGACGTCTATAACGTTATATATCCTAACCTAAGCCAACCTCACACCTCGGATGTAGTATTTTACAACATTCCTGGCGGGACGGCCCCTACTTCTCGGTGGGAACATTATATACGTCTATAACGTAACATAACCTAACCTAACCCATCCAGCCCCTCGCTGGTAATGTTTTACAGAATCCCGGTCGGGTCGGCCCGTACCTCTCTGTGGGAACATTATAAACGACTATAGCGTTATATATCCTAACCTA
The DNA here is from genome assembly GCA_963969225.1 of Xylocopa violacea. Classification (NCBI taxonomy): domain Eukaryota; kingdom Metazoa; phylum Arthropoda; class Insecta; order Hymenoptera; family Apidae; genus Xylocopa; species Xylocopa violacea. The sequence continues at coordinate 3,280,122 of CAXAJV010000789.1, forward strand.
AGGCAACCTCAAGCCTCGGATGTAGTATTTTACAACATTCCTGGCGGGCCGGCCGCTACGTCTCTGTGGGAACATTATATAGGTCTATAACGTAATATAACCTAACCTAACCCATCTAGCCCCTCGCTGGGAATTTTTTACAGAATCCCGTTTGTGGAGCCTCGTACCTCTTCGTGGGAACATTATATACGTCTATAACGTTATATATCCTAACCTAAGGCAACCTCACACCTCGGATGTAGTATTTTACAACATTCCTGGCGGACCGGCCCCTACTTCTCGGTGCGAACATTTTATACGTCTATAACGTAATATAACCTAACCTAACCCATCTAGCCCCTCGATGGGAATATTTTATAGAATCCCGTTCGTGTAGCCCCGTACGTCTCGATGGGTACATTATATACGTCCGTAACGTTATATATCCTAATCTAAGGCAATCTAACATCTCGGATGTAGTATTTTACAACAATTCTGACGTGTTGGGCCCTACTTCTCGGTGGGAACATTATATACGTCCATAACGTAATATAACCTAACATAACCCATCTAGCCCCTCGCTGGTAATGTTTTACAGAATCCCGGTCGGGTCGGCCCGTACCTCTCCGTGGGAACATTATAAACGACTATAGCGTTATATATCCTAACCTAAGGCAGCCTAACATATCGGATGTAGTATTTTACAACATTCCTGGCGGGCCGGCCCCTACTCCTCGGTGGGAACGTTATATACTTCTATAAGGTAATATAACCTAACCTAACCCATCTAGCCCCTCGCTGGTAATGTTTTACAGAATCCCGGTCGTGACGGCCCGTACCTCTTCGTGGGATAATAATATACGTCTATAACGTTATATATCCTAACCTAAGGCAACCTCACACCTCGGATGTAGTATTTTACAACATTCCTGGCGGGCCGGGCCCTACTTCTCGGTGGGAACATTATATACGTCTATAACGTAATATAACCTAACCTAACCCATCTAGCCCCTCGCTGGTAATGTTTTACAGAATCCCGGTCGTGACGGCCAGTAAACCTTCGCGGGAACATTTTATACGTCTATAACGTTATATATCCTAACCTAAGGCAACCTCACACCTCGGATGTAGTATTTTACAACATTCCTTGCGGGCCGGCCCCTACTTCTCGGTGGGAACATTATATACGTCTATAACGTAATATAACCTAACCTAACCCATCTAGCCCCTCGCTGGGAATTTTTTACAGAATCCCGTTTGTGGAGCCTCGTACCTCTTCGTGGGAACATTATATACGTCTATAACGTTATATATCCTAACCTAAGGCAACCTCACACCTCGGATGTAGTATTTTACAACATTCCTGGCGGACCGGCCCCTACTTCTCGGTGCGAACATTTTATACGTCTATAACGTAATATAACCTAACCTAATCCATCTGGCCCCTCGCTGGTAATGTTTTACAGAATCCCGGTCCTGTCGGCCCGTACCTCTCCGTGGGAACATTATAAACGTCTATAGCGTTATATATCCTAACCTAAGGCAGCCTAATATTTCGGATGTAGTATATTACAACATTCCTGGCGGGTCGGCCACTATTTCTCGGTGGGAACATTATATACGTCTTTAACGTAATATAACCTAACCTAATCCATCTGGCCCCTCGCTGGTAATGTTTTACAGAATCCCGGTCTTGTCGGCCCGTACCTCTCCGTGGGAACATTATATACGTCTATAACGTTATATATCCTAACCTAAGGCAGCCTAACATATCGGATGTAGTATTTTACAACATTCCTGGCGGGCCGGCCCCTACTCCTCGGTGGGAACGTTATATACGTCTATAAGGTAATATAACCTAACCTAACCCATCTAGCCCCTCGATGCGAATTTTTTACAGAATCCCGGTCGTGACGGCCCGTACCTCTTCGTGGGATCATAAGATACGTCTATAACGTTATATATCCTAACCTAAGGCAACCTCACACCTCGGATGTAGTATTTTGCAACATTCCTGGCGGGCCGGGCCCTACTTCTCGGTGGGAGCACTATATACGTCTATAACGTATTATAACCTAACCTAACCCATCTAGCCCCTCGCTGGTAATGTTTTACAGAATCCCGGTCGTGTCGGCCCGTACCTCTCCGTGAGAACCTTATATACGTCTATAACGTTATATATCCTAACCTAAGGCAACCTCACTCCTCGGATGTAGTATTTTACAACATTCCTGGCGGGCTGGGGCCCTACTTCTCGGTGGGAACATTATATACGTCTATAACGTAATATAACCTAACCTAACCCATCTAGCCCCTCGCTGGTAATGTTTTACAGAATCCCGTTCGTGGAGCCCCGTACCTCTTCGTGGGAACATTATGTACGTCTATAACGTTATATATCCTAACCTAAGGCAACCTCACACCTCGGATGTAGTATTTTACAGCATTCCTGGCGGGCCGGCCCCTACTTCTCGGTGGGAGCATTATATACGACTATAACGTAATATAACCTAGCCTAACCCATCTAGCCCCTGGCTGTTAATGTTTTAGAGAATCCCGGTCGTGACCGTCCGTACCTCTTCGTGGGAACATTATATAGGTCTATAACGTTATATATCCTAACCTAAGCCAACCTCACACCTCGGATGTAGTACTTTACAACATTCCTGGCGAGCCGGCCCCTACTTCTCGGTGGGAACATTATATACGTCTATAACGTAATATAACATATCCTAACCCATCTAGCGCCTCGCTGGTAATGTTTTACAGAATCCCGGTCCTGCCGGCCCGTACCTCTCCGTGGGAACATTATATACGTCTGTAACGTTATATATCCTAACCTAAGGCAATCTAAAATCTCGGATGTACTATTTTACAACAATTCTGGCGTGTTGGCCACTACTTCTCGGTGGGAACATTATATACGTCCATAACGTAATATAAGCTAACCTAACCCATCCAGCCCCTCGCTGGTAATGTTTTACAGAATCCCGGTCCTGTCGGCCCGTACCTCTCCGTGGGAACATTATAATCGTCTATAGCGTTATATATTCTAACCTAAGGCAGCCTAATATTTCGGATGTAGTATATTACAACATTCCTGGCGGGTCGGCCACTATTTCTCGGTGGGAACATTATATACGTGTGTAACGTAATATAACATAACCTAACCCATTTGGCCCCTCGATGGTAATGTTTTAGAGAATCCCGGCCGTGTCGGACCGTACCTCTACGTGGGGAGACATTAGAGACGTCTATAACGTTATATATCCTAACCTAAGCCAACCTCACACCTCGGATGTAGTATTTTACAACATTCCTGGCGGGACGGCCCCTACTTCTCGGTGGGAACATTATATACGTCTATAACGTAATATAACCTAACCTAACCCATCCAGCCCCTCGCTGGTAATGTTTTACAGAATCCCGGTCGGGTCGGCCCGTACCTCTCTGTGGGAACATTATAAACGTCTATAGCGTTATATATCCTAACCTAAGGCAACCTCAAGCCTCGGATGTAGTATTTTACAACATTCCTGGCGGGCCGGCCGCTACGTCTCTGTGGGAACATTATATAGGTCTATAACGTAATATAACCTAACCTAACCCATCTAGCCCCTCGATGGGAATATTTTATAGAATCCCGTTCGTGTAGCCCCGTACGTCTCGATGGGTACATTATATACGTCTGTAACGTTATATATCCTAATCTAAGGCAATCTAACATCTCGGATGTAGTATTTTACAACAATTCTGACGTGTTGGGCCCTACTTCTCGGTGGGAACATTATATACGTCCATAACGTAATATAACCTAACATAACCCATCTAGCCCCTCGCTGGTAATGTTTTGCAGAATCCCGGTCGGGTCGGCCCGTACCTCTCCGTGGGAACATTATAAACGACTATAGCGTTATATATCCTAACCTAAGGCAACCTCACTCCTCGGATGTAGTATTTTACAACATTCCTGGCGGGCTGGGGCCCTACTTCTCGGTGGGAACATTATATACGTCTATAACGTAATATAACCTAACCTAACCCATCTAGCCCCTCGCTGGTAATGTTTTACAGAATCCCGTTCGTGGAGCCCCGTACCTCTTCGTGGGAACATTATGTACGTCTATAACGTTATATATCCTAACCTAAGGCAACCTCACACCTCGGATGTAGTATTTTACAGCATTCCTGGCGGGCCGGCCCCTACTTCTCGGTGGGAGCATTATATACGACTATAACGTAATATAACCTAGCCTAACCCATCTAGCCCCTGGCTGGTAATGTTTTAGAGAATCCCGGTCGTGACGGCCCGTACCTCTTCGTGGGATCATAAGATACGTCTATAACGTTATATATCCTAACCTAAGGCAACCTCAAGCCTCGGATGTAGTATTTTACAACATTCCTGGCGGGCCGGCCGCTACGTCTCTGTGGGAACATTATATAGGTCTATAACGTAATATAACCTAACCTAACCCATCTAGCCCCTCGCTGGGAATTTTTTACAGAATCCCGTTTGTGGAGCCTCGTACCTCTTCGTGGGAACATTATATACGTCTATAACGTTATATATCCTAACCTAAGGCAACCTCACACCTCGGATGTAGTATTTTACAACATTCCTGGCGGACCGGCCCCTACTTCTCGGTGCGAACATTTTATACGTCTATAACGTAATATAACCTAACCTAACCCATCTAGCCCCTCGATGGGAATATTTTATAGAATCCCGTTCGTGTAGCCCCGTACGTCTCGATGGGTACATTATATACGTCTGTAACGTTATATATCCTAATCTAAGGCAATCTAACATCTCGGATGTAGTATTTTACAACAATTCTGACGTGTTGGGCCCTACTTCTCGGTGGGAACATTATATACGTCCATAACGTAATATAACCTAACATAACCCATCTAGCCCCTCGCTGGTAATGTTTTACAGAATCCCGGTCGTGACGGCCAGTAAACCTTCGCGGGAACATTTTATACGTCTATAACGTTATATATCCTAACCTAAGGCAACCTCACACCTCGGATGTAGTATTTTACAACATTCCTTGCGGGCCGGCCCCTACTTCTCGGTGGGAACATTATATACGTCTATAACGTAATATAACCTAACCTAACCCATCTAGCCCCTCGCTGGTAATGTTTTACAGAATCCCGGTCGTGTCGGCCCGTACCTCTCCGTGAGAACCTTATATACGTCTATAACGTTATATATCCTAACCTAAGGCAACCTCACTCCTCGGATGTAGTATTTTACAACATTCCTGGCGGGCCGGGCCCTACTTCTCGGTGGGAACATTATATACGTCTATAACGTAATATAACCTAACCTAACCCATCTAGCCCCTCGCTGGTAATGTTTTACAGAATCCCGGTCGTGTCGGCCCGTACCTCTCCGTGGGAACATTATATACGTCTATAACGTTATATATCCTAACCTAAGGCAACCTCACTCCTCGGATGTAGTATTTTACAACATTCCTGGCGGACCGGCCCCTACTTCTCGGTGCGAACATTTTATACGTCTATAACGTAATATAACCTAACCTAATCGATCTGGCCCCTCGCTGGTAATGTTTTACAGAATCCCGGTCCTGTCGGCCCGTACCTCTCCGTGGGAACATTATATACGTCTATAACGTTATATAACCTAACCTAAGGCAACCTCAAGCCTCGGATGTAGTATTTTACAACATTCCTGGCGGGTCGGCCCCTACTCCTCGGTGGGGACGTTATATACGTCTATAACGTAATATAACCTAACCTAACCCATCTCCCCTGTGCTGGTAATGTTTTACAGAATCCCGGTCATGTCGGCCCGTACCTCTCCGTGGGAAAATTATATACGTCTATAACGTTATATATCCTAACCTAAGGCAGCCACACACCTCGGATGTAGTATTTTACAACATACCTGGCGGGTCGGCCCCTACTTCTCGATGGGAACGTTATAAACCTCTGTAACGTAATATAACCTAACCTAACCCATCCAGCCCCTCGCTGGTAATGTTTTACAGAATCCCGGTCGGGTCGGCCCGTACCTCTCTGTGGGAACGTTATAAACGTCTATAGCGTTATATATCCTAACCTAAGGCAACCTCACTCCTCGGATGTAGTATTTTACAACATTCCTGGCGGGCCGGCCACTACGTCTCTGTTGGAACATTATATACGTCTATAACGTAATATAACCCAACCTAACCCATCTAGCCCCTGGATGGTAATGTTTTGCAGAATCCCGGTCGTGACGGCCCGTAAACCTTCGCGGGAACATTATATACGTCTATAACGTTATATATCCTAACCTAAGGCAACCTCACACCTCGGATGTAGTATTTTACAACATTCCTTGCGGGCCGGCCCCTACTTCTCGGTGGGAACATTATATACGTCTATAACGTAATATAACCTAACCTAACCCATCTAGCCCGTCGCTGCGAATTTTTTACAGAATCCCGTTCGTGGAGCCCCGTACCTCTTCGTGGGAACATTATGTACGTCTATAACGTTATATATCCTAACCTAAGGCAACCTCACACCTCGGATGTAGTATTTTACAGCATTCCTGGCGGGCCGGCCCCTACTTCTCGGTGGGAGCATTATATACGACTATAACGTAATATAACCTAGCCTAACCCATCTAGCCCCTGGCTGGTAATGTTTTAGAGAATCCCGGTCGTGACGGTCCGTACCTCTTCGTGGGAACATTATATAGGTCTATAACGTTATATATCCTAACCTAAGCCAACCTCACACCTCGGATGTAGTACTTTACAACATTCCTGGCGAGCCGGCCCCTACTTCTCGGTGGGAACATTATATACGTCTATAACGTAATATAACATATCCTAACCCATCTAGCGCCTCGCTGGTAATGTTTTACAGAATCCCGGTCCTGCCGGCCCGTACCTCTCCGTGGGAACATTATATACGTCTGTAACGTTATATATCCTAACCTAAAGCAATCTAAAATCCCGGATGTACTATTTTACAACAATTCTGGCGTGTTGGCCACTACTTCTCGGTGGGAACATTATATACGTCCATAACGTAATATAAGCTAACCTAACCCATCCAGCCCCTCGCTGGTAATGTTTTACAGAATCCCGGTCCTGTCGGCCCGTACCTCTCCGTGGGAACATTATAATCGTCTATAGCGTTATATATTCTAACCTAAGGCAGCCTAATATTTCGGATGTAGTATATTACAACATTCCTGGCGGGTCGGCCACTATTTCTCGGTGGGAACATTATATACGTGTGTAACGTAATATAACATAACCTAACCCATTTGGCCCCTCGATGGTAATGTTTTAGAGAATCCCGGCCGTGTCGGACCGTACCTCTACGTGGGGAGACATTAGAGACGTCTATAACGTTATATATCCTAACCTAAGCCAACCTCACACCTCGGATGTAGTATTTTACAACATTCCTGGCGGGACGGCCCCTACTTCTCGGTGGGAACATTATATACGTCTATAACGTAATATAACCTAACCTAACCCATCCAGCCCCTCGCTGGTAATGTTTTACAGAATCCCGGTCGGGTCGGCCCGTACCTCTCTGTGGGAACATTATAAACGACTATAGCGTTATATATCCTAACCTAAGGCAACCTCAAGCCTCGGATGTAGTATTTTACAACATTCCTGGCGGGCCGGCCGCTACGTCTCTGTGGGAACATTATATAGGTCTATAACGTAATATAACCTAACCTAACCCATCTAGCCCCTCGCTGGGAATTTTTTACAGAATCCCGTTTGTGGAGCCTCGTACCTCTTCGTGGGAACATTATATACGTCTATAACGTTATATATCCTAACCTAAGGCAACCTCACACCTCGGATGTAGTATTTTACAACATTCCTGGCGGACCGGCCCCTACTTCTCGGTGCGAACATTTTATACGTCTATAACGTAATATAACCTAACCTAACCCATCTAGCCCCTCGATGGGAATATTTTATAGAATCCCGTTCGTGTAGCCCCGTACGTCTCGATGGGTACATTATATACGTCCGTAACGTTATATATCCTAATCTAAGGCAATCTAACATCTCGGATGTAGTATTTTACAACAATTCTGACGTGTTGGGCCCTACTTCTCGGTGGGAACATTATATACGTCCATAACGTAATATAACCTAACATAACCCATCTAGCCCCTCGCTGGTAATGTTTTACAGAATCCCGGTCGGGTCGGCCCGTACCTCTCCGTGGGAACATTATAAACGACTATAGCGTTATATATCCTAACCTAAGGCAGCCTAACATATCGGATGTAGTATTTTACAACATTCCTGGCGGGCCGGCCCCTACTCCTCGGTGGGAAAGTTATATACTTCTATAAGGTAATATAACCTAACCTAACCCATCTAGCCCCTCGCTGGTAATGTTTTACAGAATCCCGGTCGTGACGGCCCGTACCTCTTCGTGGGATAATAATATACGTCTATAACGTTATATATCCTAACCTAAGGCAACCTCACACCTCGGATGTAGTATTTTACAACATTCCTGGCGGGCCGGGCCCTACTTCTCGGTGGGAACATTATATACGTCTATAACGTAATATAACCTAACCTAACCCATCTAGCCCCTCGCTGGTAATGTTTTACAGAATCCCGGTCGTGACGGCCAGTAAACCTTCGCGGGAACATTTTATACGTCTATAACGTTATATATCCTAACCTAAGGCAACCTCACACCTCGGATGTAGTATTTTACAACATTCCTTGCGGGCCGGCCCCTACTTCTCGGTGGGAACATTATATACGTCTATAACGTAATATAACCTAACCTAACCCATCTAGCCCATCGCTGGGAATTTTTTACAGAATCCCGTTTGTGGAGCCTCGTACCTCTTCGTGGGAACATTATATACGTCTATAACGTTATATATCCTAACCTAAGGCAACCTCACACCTCGGATGTAGTATTTTACAACATTCCTGGCGGACCGGCCCCTACTTCTCGGTGCGAACATTTTATACGTCTATAACGTAATATAACCTAACCTAATCCATCTGGCCCCTCGCTGGTAATGTTTTACAGAATCCCGGTCCTGTCGGCCCGTACCTCTCCGTGGGAACATTATAAACGTCTATAGCGTTATATATCCTAACCTAAGGCAGCCTAATATTTCGGATGTAGTATATTACAACATTCCTGGCGGGTCGGCCACTATTTCTCGGTGGGAACATTATATACGTCTTTAACGTAATATAACCTAACCTAATCCATCTGGCCCCTCGCTGGTAATGTTTTACAGAATCCCGGTCTTGTCGGCCCGTACCTCTCCGTGGGAACATTATATACGTCTATAACGTTATATATCCTAACCTAAGGCAGCCTAACATATCGGATGTAGTATTTTACAACATTCCTGGCGGGCCGGCCCCTACTCCTCGGTGGGAACGTTATATACGTCTATAAGGTAATATAACCTAACCTAACCCATCTAGCCCCTCGATGCGAATTTTTTACAGAATCCCGGTCGTGACGGCCCGTACCTCTTCGTGGGATCATAAGATACGTCTATAACGTTATATATCCTAACCTAAGGCAACCTCACACCTCGGATGTAGTATTTTGCAACATTCCTGGCGGGCCGGGCCCTACTTCTCGGTGGGAGCACTATATACGTCTATAACGTAATATAACCTAACCTAACCCATCTAGCCCCTCGCTGGTAATGTTTTACAGAATCCCGGTCGTGTCGGCCCGTACCTCTCCGTGAGAACCTTATATACGTCTATAACGTTATATATCCTAACCTAAGGCAACCTCACTCCTCGGATGTAGTATTTTACAACATTCCTGGCGGGCTGGGGCCCTACTTCTCGGTGGGAACATTATATACGTCTATAACGTAATATAACCTAACCTAACCCATCTAGCCCCTCGCTGGTAATGTTTTACAGAATCCCGTTCGTGGAGCCCCGTACCTCTTCGTGGGAACATTATGTACGTCTATAACGTTATATATCCTAACCTAAGGCAACCTCACACCTCGGATGTAGTATTTTACAGCATTCCTGGCGGGCCGGCCCCTACTTCTCGGTGGGAGCATTATATACGACTATAACGTAATATAACCTAGCCTAACCCATCTAGCCCCTGGCTGTTAATGTTTTAGAGAATCCCGGTCGTGACCGTCCGTACCTCTTCGTGGGAACATTATATAGGTCTATAACGTTATATATCCTAACCTAAGCCAACCTCACACCTCGGATGTAGTACTTTACAACATTCCTGGCGAGCCGGCCCCTACTTCTCGGTGGGAACATTATATACGTCTATAACGTAATATAACATATCCTAACCCATCTAGCGCCTCGCTGGTAATGTTTTACAGAATCCCGGTCCTGCCGGCCCGTACCTCTCCGTGGGAACATTATATACGTCTGTAACGTTATATATCCTAACCTAAGGCAATCTAAAATCTCGGATGTACTATTTTACAACAATTCTGGCGTGTTGGCCACTACTTCTCGGTGGGAACATTATATACGTCCATAACGTAATATAAGCTAACCTAACCCATCCAGCCCCTCGCTGGTAATGTTTTACAGAATCCCGGTCCTGTCGGCCCGTACCTCTCCGTGGGAACATTATAATCGTCTATAGCGTTATATATTCTAACCTAAGGCAGCCTAATATTTCGGATGTAGTATATTACAACATTCCTGGCGGGTCGGCCACTATTTCTCGGTGGGAACATTATATACGTGTGTAACGTAATATAACATAACCTAACCCATTTGGCCCCTCGATGGTAATGTTTTAGAGAATCCCGGCCGTGTCGGACCGTACCTCTACGTGGGGAGACATTAGAGACGTCTATAACGTTATATATCCTAACCTAAGCCAACCTCACACCTCGGATGTAGTATTTTACAACATTCCTGGCGGGACGGCCCCTACTTCTCGGTGGGAACATTATATACGTCTATAACGTAATATAACCTAACCTAACCCATCCAGCCCCTCGCTGGTAATGTTTTACAGAATCCCGGTCGGGTCGGCCCGTACCTCTCTGTGGGAACATTATAAACGTCTATAGCGTTATATATCCTAACCTAAGGCAACCTCAAGCCTCGGATGTAGTATTTTACAACATTCCTGGCGGGCCGGCCGCTACGTCTCTGTGGGAACATTATATAGGTCTATAACGTAATATAACCTAACCTAACCCATCTAGCCCCTCGATGGGAATATTTTATAGAATCCCGTTCGTGTAGCCCCGTACGTCTCGATGGGTACATTATATACGTCTGTAACGTTATATATCCTAATCTAAGGCAATCTAACATCTCGGATGTAGTATTTTACAACAATTCTGACGTGTTGGGCCCTACTTCTCGGTGGGAACATTATATACGTCCATAACGTAATATAACCTAACATAACCCATCTAGCCCCTCGCTGGTAATGTTTTGCAGAATCCCGGTCGGGTCGGCCCGTACCTCTCCGTGGGAACATTATAAACGACTATAGCGTTATATATCCTAACCTAAGGCAACCTCACTCCTCGGATGTAGTATTTTACAACATTCCGGGCGGGCTGGGGCCCTACTTCTCGGTGGGAACATTATATACGTCTATAACGTAATATAACCTAACCTAACCCATCTAGCCCCTCGCTGGTAATGTTTTACAGAATCCCGTTCGTGGAGCCCCGTACCTCTTCGTGGGAACATTATGTACGTCTATAACGTTATATATCCTAACCTAAGGCAACCTCACACCTCGGATGTAGTATTTTACAGCATTCCTGGCGGGCCGGCCCCTACTTCTCGGTGGGAGCATTATATACGACTATAACGTAATATAACCTAGCCTAACCCATCTAGCCCCTGGCTGTTAATGTTTTAGAGAATCCCGGTCGTGACCGTCCGTACCTCTTCGTGGGAACATTATATAGGTCTATAACGTTATATATCCTAACCTAAGCCAACCTCACACCTCGGATGTAGTACTTTACAACATTCCTGGCGAGCCGGCCCCTACTTCTCGGTGGGAACATTATATACGTCTATAACGTAATATAACATATCCTAACCCATCTAGCGCCTCGCTGGTAATGTTTTACAGAATCCCGGTCCTGCCGGCCCGTACCTCTCCGTGGGAACATTATATACGTCTGTAACGTTATATATCCTAACCTAAGGCAATCTAAAATCTCGGATGTACTATTTTACAACAATTCTGGCGTGTTGGCCACTACTTCTCGGTGGGAACATTATATACGTCCATAACGTAATATAAGCTAACCTAACCCATCCAGCCCCTCGCTGGTAATGTTTTACAGAATCCCGGTCCTGTCGGCCCGTACCTCTCCGTGGGAACATTATAATCGTCTATAGCGTTATATATTCTAACCTAAGGCAGCCTAATATTTCGGATGTAGTATATTACAACATTCCTGGCGGGTCGGCCACTATTTCTCGGTGGGAACATTATATACGTGTGTAACGTAATATAACATAACCTAACCCATTTGGCCCCTCGATGGTAATGTTTTAGAGAATCCCGGCCGTGTCGGACCGTACCTCTACGTGGGGAGACATTAGAGACGTCTATAACGTTATATATCCTAACCTAAGCCAACCTCACACCTCGGATGTAGTATTTTACAACATTCCTGGCGGGACGGCCCCTACTTCTCGGTGGGAACATTATATACGTCTATAACGTAATATAACCTAACCTAACCCATCCAGCCCCTCGCTGGTAATGTTTTACAGAATCCCGGTCGGGTCGGCCCGTACCTCTCTGTGGGAACATTATAAACGTCTATAGCGTTATATATCCTAACCTAAGGCAACCTCAAGCCTCGGATGTAGTATTTTACAACATTCCTGGCGGGCCGGCCGCTACGTCTCTGTGGGAACATTATATAGGTCTATAACGTAATATAACCTAACCTAACCCATCTAGCCCCTCGATGGGAATATTTTATAGAATCCCGTTCGTGTAGCCCCGTACGTCTCGATGGGTACATTATATACGTCTGTAACGTTATATATCCTAATCTAAGGCAATCTAACATCTCGGATGTAGTATTTTACAACAATTCTGACGTGTTGGGCCCTACTTCTCGGTGGGAACATTATATACGTCCATAACGTAATATAACCTAACATAACCCATCTAGCCCCTCGCTGGTAATGTTTTGCAGAATCCCGGTCGGGTCGGCCCGTACCTCTCCGTGGGAACATTATAAACGACTATAGCGTTATATATCCTAACCTAAGGCAACCTCACTCCTCGGATGTAGTATTTTACAACATTCCGGGCGGGCTGGGGCCCTACTTCTCGGTGGGAACATTATATACGTCTATAACGTAATATAACCTAACCTAACCCATCTAGCCCCTCGCTGGTAATGTTTTACAGAATCCCGTTCGTGGAGCCCCGTACCTCTTCGTGGGAACATTATGTACGTCTATAACGTTATATATCCTAACCTAAGGCAACCTCACACCTCGGATGTAGTATTTTACAGCATTCCTGGCGGGCCGGCCCCTACTTCTCGGTGGGAGCATTATATACGACTATAACGTAATATAACCTAGCCTAACCCATCTAGCCCCTGGCTGGTAATGTTTTAGAGAATCCCGGTCGTGACGGCCCGTACCTCTTCGTGGGATCATAAGATACGTCTATAACGTTATATATCCTAACCTAAGGCAACCTCAAGCCTCGGATGTAGTATTTTACAACATTCCTGGCGGGCCGGCCGCTACGTCTCTGTGGGAACATTATATAGGTCTATAACGTAATATAACCTAACCTAACCCATCTAGCCCCTCGCTGGGAATTTTTTACAGAATCCCGTTTGTGGAGCCTCGTACCTCTTCGTGGGAACATTATATACGTCTATAACGTTATATATCCTAACCTAAGGCAACCTCACACCTCGGATGTAGTATTTTACAACATTCCTGGCGGACCGGCCCCTACTTCTCGGTGCGAACATTTTATACGTCTATAACGTAATATAACCTAACCTAACCCATCTAGCCCCTCGATGGGAATATTTTATAGAATCCCGTTCGTGTAGCCCCGTACGTCTCGATGGGTACATTATATACGTCTGTAACGTTATATATCCTAATCTAAGGCAATCTAACATCTCGGATGTAGTATTTTACAACAATTCTGACGTGTTGGGCCCTACTTCTCGGTGGGAACATTATATACGTCCATAACGTAATATAACCTAACATAACCCATCTAGCCCCTCGCTGGTAATGTTTTACAGAATCCCGGTCGTGACGGCCAGTAAACCTTCGCGGGAACATTTTATACGTCTATAACGTTATATATCCTAACCTAAGGCAACCTCACACCTCGGATGTAGTATTTTACAACATTCCTTGCGGGCCGGCCCCTACTTCTCGGTGGGAACATTATATACGTCTATAACGTAATATAACCTAACCTAACCCATCTAGCCCCTCGCTGGTAATGTTTTACAGAATCCCGGTCGTGTCGGCCCGTACCTCTCCGTGAGAACCTTATATACGTCTATAACGTTATATATCCTAACCTAAGGCAACCTCACTCCTCGGATGTAGTATTTTACAACATTCCTGGCGGGCCGGGCCCTACTTCTCGGTGGGAACATTATATACGTCTATAACGTAATATAACCTAACCTAACCCATCTAGCCCCTCGCTGGTAATGTTTTACAGAATCCCGGTCGTGTCGGCCCGTACCTCTCCGTGGGAACATTATATACGTCTATAACGTTATATATCCTAACCTAAGGCAACCTCACTCCTCGGATGTAGTATTTTACAACATTCCTGTCGGGCCGGCCGCTACTTCTCGGTGGGAACATTATTTACGTCTATAACGTAATATAACCTAACCTAACCCATCTAGCCCCTCGCTGGTAATGTTTTACAGAATCCCGGCCGTGTCGGACCGTACCTCTACGTGGAGACATTGGATACGTCTATAACGTTATATATCCTAACCTAAGGCAACCTCACTCCTCGGATGTAGTATTTTACAACATTCCTGTCGGGCCGGGCGCTACTTCTCGGTGGGAACATTATTTACGTCTAGAACGTAATATAACCTAACCTAACCCATCTAGCCCCTCGCTGGGAATTTTTTACAGAATCCCTTTCGTGTAGCCCCGTACCTCTTCGTGGGAACATTATATACGTCTATAACGTTATATATCCTAACCTAAGGCAGCCTAACATATCGGATGTAGTATTTTACAACATTCCTGGCGGGCCGGCCCCTACTCCTCGGTGGGAACGTTATATACGTCTATAAGGTAATATAACCTAACCTAACCCATCTGGCCCCTCGCTGGTAATGTTTTACAGAATCCCGGTCGTGGCGGCCCGTACCTCTTCGTGGGATCATAATATACGTCTATAACGTTATATATCCTAACCTAAGGCAACCTCACACCTCGGATGTAGTATTTTACAACATTCCTGGCGGGCCGGGCCCTACTTCTCGGTGGGAACATTATATACGTCTCTAAAGTAATATAACCTAACCTAACCCATCTAGCCCCTCGCTGGTAATGTTTTACAGAATCCCGGTCGTGTCGGCCCGTACCTCTCCGTGGGAACCTTATATACGTCTATAACGTTATATATCCTAACCTAAGGCAACCTCACTCCTCGGATGTAGTATTTTACAACATTCCTGTCGGGCCGGCCGCTACTTCTCGGTGGGAACATTATTTACGTCTATAACGTAATATAACCTAACCTAACCCATCTAGCCCCTCGCTGGTAATGTTTTACAGAATCCCGGCCGTGTCGGACCGTACCTCTACGTGGAGACATTGGATACGTCTATAACGTTATATATCCTGACCTAAGGCAACCTCACTCCTCGGATGTAGTATTTTACAACATTCCTGTCGGGCCGGCCGCTACTTCTCGGTGGGAACATTATGTACGTCTATAACGTAATATAACCTAACCTAACCCATCTAGCCCCTCGCTGGGAATTTTTTACAGAATCCCTTTCGTGTAGCCCCGTACCTCTTCGTGGGAACATTATATGCGTCTATAACGTTATATATCCTAACCTAATCCATCTGGCCCCTCGCTGGTAATGTTTAACAGAATTCCGGTCCTGTCGGCCCGTACCTCTCTGTGGGAACATTATAAACGTCTATAGCGTTATATATCCTAACCTAAGGCAACCTCACTCCTCGGATGTAGTATTTTACAACATTCCTGGCGGGCCGGCCACTACGTCTCTGTGGGAACATTATATACGTCTATAACGTAATATAACCCAACCTAACCCATCTAGCCCCTGGATGGTAATGTTTTGCAGAATCCCGGTCGTGACGGCCCGTATACCTTCGCGGGAACATTATATACGTCTAGAACGTTATATATCCTAACCTAAGGCAACCTCAAACCTCGGATGTAGTATTTTACAACATTCCTTGCGGGCCGGGCCCTACTTCCCGGTGGGAACATTATTTACGTCTATAACGTAATATAACCTAACCTAACCCATCTAGCCCCTCGCTGGGAATTTTTTACAGAATCCCGTTCGTGTAGCCCCGTACCTCTTCGTGGGAACATTATATACGTCTATAACGTTATATATCCTAACCTAAGGCAACCTCACACCTCGGATGTACTATTTTACAACATTCCTGGCGGGCCGGCCCCTATTTCTCGGAGGGAACATTATATACGACTATAACGTAATATAACCTAACATAACCCATCTAGCCCCTGGCTGGTAATGTTTTACAGAATCCCGGTCGTGACGGTCCGTACCTCTTCATGGGAACATTATATACGTCTATAACGTTATATATCCTGACCTAAGCCAACCTCACACCTCGGATGTAGTATTTTACAACATTCCTGTCGGGCCGGCCGCTACTTCTCGGTGGGAACATTATTTACGTCTATAACGTAATATAACCTAACCTAACCCATCTAGCCCCTCGCTGGTAATGTTTTACAGAATCCCGGCCGTGTCGGACCGTACCTCTACGTGGAGACATTGGATACGTCTATAACGTTATATATCCTAACCTAAGGCAACCTCACTCCTCGGATGTAGTATTTTACAACATTCCTGTCGGGCCGGCCGCTACTTCTCGGTGGGAAGGTTATTTACGTCTATAACGTAATATAACCTAACCTAACCCATCTAGCCCCTCGCTGGGAATTTTTTACAGAATCCCGTTCGTGTAGCCCCGTACCTCTTCGTGGGAACATTATATACGTCTATAACGTTATATATCCTAACCTAAGGCAACCTCATACCTCGAATGTAGTATTTTACAACATTCCTGACGGGCCGTCACCTACTTCTCGGTGGGAACATTATATACGTCTATAACGTAATATAACTTAACCTAACCCATCTAGCCCCTGGCTGGTAATGTTTTACAGAATCCCGGTCGTGACGGTCCGTACCTCTTCGTGGGAAAATTATATGCGTCTATAACGTTATATATCCTAACCTAAGGCAACCTCACACCTCGAATGTAGTATTTTACAACATTCCTGGCGGGCCGGCCGCTACGTCTCTGTGGGAACATTGTATACGTCTATAACGTAATATAACCTAACCTAACCCATCTAGCCCCTCGCTGGGAATTTTTTACAGAATCCCGTTCGGGGAGCCCCGTACCTCTTCGTGGGAACATTATATGCGTCTATAAAGTTATATATCCTAACCTAAGGCAACCTCATACCTCGAATGTAGTATTTTACAACATTCCTGACGGGCCGTCACCTACTTCTCGGTGGGAACATTATATACGTCTATAACGTAATATAACTTAACCTAACCCATCTAGCCCCTCGCTGGTGATGTTTTACAGAAACCCGGCCGTGTCGGACCGTACCTCTACGTGGAGACATTGCGTACGTCTATAACGTTATATATCCTAACCTAAGGCAACCTCACTCCTCGGATGTAGTATTTTACAACATTCCTGTCGGGCAGGCCGCTACTTCTCGGTGGGAACATTATTTACGTCTATAACGTAATATAACCTAACCTAACACATCTAGCCCCTCGCTGGTGATATTTTACAGAATCCCGGCCGTGTCGGACCGTACCTCTACGTGGAGACATTGCGTACGTCTATAACGTTATATAACCTAACCTAAGGCAACCTCACTCCTCGGATGTAGTATTTTACAACATTCCTGTCGGGCCGGCCGCTACTTCTCGGTGGGAACATTATTTACGTCTATAACGTAATATAACCTAAACTAACCCATCTAGCCCCTCGCTGGGAATTTTTTACAGAATCCCGTTCGTGTAGCCCCGTACCTCTTCGTGGGAACATTATATACGTCTATAACGTTATATATCCTAACTTAAGGCAACCTCACACCTCGGATGTAGTATTTTACAACATTCCTTGCGGGCCGGCCCCTACTTCTCGGTGGGAACATTATATACGCCTATAACGTAATATAACCTAACCTATCCCATCTAGCCCCTCGCTGGGAATTTTTTACAGAATCCCGTTCGTGGAGCACCGTATCTCTTCGTGGGAAAATTATATGCGTCTATAACGTTATATATCCTAACCTAAGGCAACCTCACACCTCGAATGTAGTATTTTACAACATTCCTGACGGGCCGTCCCCTACTTCTCGGTGGGAACATTATATACGTCTATAACTTAATATAACTTAACCTAACCCATCTAGCCCCTCGCTGGTAATGTTTTACAGAATCCCGGTCGTGTCGGCCCGTACCTCTCCCTGGGAACATTATACACGTCTGTAACCTTGTATATCCTAACCTAAGGCAACATAACTCCTCGGATATAGTATTTTACAACATTCCTGTCGGGCCGGCCGCTACTTCTCGGTGGGAACATTATTTACGTCTACAAAGTAATATGACCTAACCTAACCCATCTAGCCCCTCGCTGGTGATGTTTTACAGAATCCCGGCCGTGTCGGACCGTACCTCTTCGTGGAGACATTGCGTACGTCTATAACCTTATATATCCTAACCTAAGGCAACCTCACTCCTCGGATGTAGTATTTTACAACATTCCTTACGGGCCGGCCGCTAATTCTCGGTGGGAACATTATTTACGTCTATAACGTAATATAACCTAACCTAACCCATCTAGCCCCTCGCTGGAGATGTTTTACAGAATCCCGGCCGTGTCGGAACGTACCTCTACGTGGAGACATTGGATACGTCTATAACGTTATATATCCTAACCTAAGGCAACCTCACTCCTCGGATGTAGTATTTTACAACATTCCTGTCGGGCCGGCCGCTACTTCTCGGTGGGAAGGTTATTTACGTCTATAACGTAATATAACCTAACCTAACCCATCTAGCCCCTCGCTGGGAATTTTTTACAGAATCCCGTTCGTGTAGCCCCGTACCTCTTCGTGGGAACATTATATACGTCTATAACGTTATATATCCTAACCTAAGGCAACCTCACACCTCGGATGTAGTATTTTACAACATTCCTGGCGGGCCGGCCCCAACTTCTCGGTGGGAACATTATATACGTCTATAACGTAATATAACCTAACCTAACCCATCTAGCCCCTCGCTGGTGATGTTTTACAAAATCCCGGCCGTGTCGGACCGTACCTCTACGTGGAGACATTGCGTACGTCTATAACGTTATATATCCTAACCTAAGGCAACCTCACTCCTCGGATGTAGTATTTTACAACATTCCTGTCGGGCAGGCCGCTACTTCTCGGTGGGAACATTATTTACGTCTATAACGTAATATAACCTAACCTAACCCATCTAGCCCCTCGCTTGTGATATTTTACAGAATCCCGGCCGTGTCGGACCGTACCTCTACGTGGAGACATTGCGTACGTCTATAACGTTATATAACCTAACCTAAGGCAACCTCACTCCTCGGATGTAGTATTTTACAACATTCCTGTCGGGCCGGCCGCTACTTCTCGGTGGGAACATTATTTACGTCTATAACGTAATATAACCTAAACTAACCCATCTAGCCCCTCGCTGGGAATTTTTTACAGAATCCCGTTCGTGTAGCCCCGTACCTCTTCGTGGGAACATTATATACGTCTATAACGTTATATATCCTAACTTAAGGCAACCTCACACCTCGGATGTAGTATTTTACAACATTCCTTGCGGGCCGGCCCCTACTTCTCGGTGGGAACATTATATACGCCTATAACGTAATATAACCTAACCTATCCCATCTAGCCCTTCGCTGGGAATTTTTTACAGAATCCCGTTCGTGGAGCACCGTACCTCTTCGTGGGAAAATTATATGCGTCTATAACGTTATATATCCTAACCTAAGGCAACCTCACACCTCGAATGTAGTATTTTACAACATTCCTGACGGGCCGTCCCCTACTTCTCGGTGGGAACATTATATACATCTATAACTTAATATAACTTAACCTAACCCATCTAGCCCCTCGCTGGTAATGTTTTACAGAATCCCGGTCGTGTCGGCCCGAACCTCTCCCTGGGAACATTATACACGTCTGTAACCTTGTATATCCTAACCTAAGGCAACCTAACTCCTCGGATATAGTATTTTACAACATTCCTGTCGGGCCGGCCGCTACTTCTCGGTGGGAACATTATTTACGTCTACAAGGTAATATGACCTAACCTAACCCATCTAGCCCCTCGCTGGTGATGTTTTACAGAATCCCGGCCGTGTCGGACCGTACCTCTTCGTGGAGACATTGCGTACGTCTATAACCTTATATATCCTAACCTAAGGCAACCTCACTCCTCGGATGTAGTATTTTACAACATTCCTTACGGGCCGGCCGCTAATTCTCGGTGGGAACATTATTTACGTCTATAACGTAATATAACCTAACCTAACCCATCTAGCCCCTCGCTGGTGATGTTTTACAGAATCCCGGCCGTGTCGGACCGTACCTCTACGTGGAGACATTGCGTACGTCTATAACGTTATATATCCTAACCTAAGGCAACCTCACTCCTCGGATGTAGTATTTTACAACATTCCTGTCGGGCAGGCCGCTACTTCTCGGTGGGAACATTATTTACGTCTATAACGTAATATAACATAACCTAACCCATCTAGCCCCTCGCTGGTGATATTTTACAGAATCCCGGCCGTGTCGGACCGTACCTCTACGTGGAGACATTGCGTACGTCTATAACGTTATATATCCTAACCTAAGGCAACCTCACTCCTCGGATGTAGTATTTTACAACATTCCTGTCGGGCCGGCCGCTACTTCTCGGTGGGAACATTATTTACGTCTATAGCGTAATATAACCTAAACTAACCCATCTAGCCCCTCGCTGGGAATTTTTTACAGAATCCCGTTCGTGTAGCCCCGTACCTCTTCGTGGGAACATTATATACGTCTATAACGTTATATATCCTAACTTAAGGCAACCTCACACCTCGGATGTAGTATTTTACAACATTCCTTGCGGGCCGGCCCCTACTTCTCGGTGGGAACATTATATACGCCTATAACGTAATATAACCTAACCTATCCCATCTAGCCCCTCGCTGGGAATTTTTTACAGAATCCCGGTCGTGTCGGCCCGTACCTCTCCCTGGGAACATTATACACGTCTGTAACCTTATATATCCTAACCTAAGGCAACCTAACTCCTCGGATATAGTATTTTACAACATTCCTGTCGGGCCGGCCGCTACTTCTCGGTGGGAACATTATTTACGTCTACAACGTAATATGACCTAACCTAACCCATCTAGCCCCTCGCTGGTGATGTTTTACAGAATCCCGGCCGTGTCGGACCGTACCTCTACGTGGGGACATTGCGTACGTCTATAACCTTATATATCCTAACCTAAGGCAACCTCACTCCTCGGATGTAGTATTTTACAACATTCCTTACGGGCCGGCCGCTAATTCTCGGTGGGAACATTATTTACGTCTATAACGTAATATAACCTAACCTAACCCATCTAGCCCCTCGCTGGAGATGTTTTACAGAATCCCGGCCGTGTCGGAACGTACCTCTACGTGGAGACATTGGATACGTCTATAACGTTATATATCCTAACCTAAGGCAACCTCACTCCTCGGATGTAGTATTTTACAACATTCCTGTCGGGCCGGCCGCTACTTCTCGGTGGGAAGGTTATTTACGTCTATAACGTAATATAACCTAACCTAACCCATCTAGCCCCTCGCTGGGAATTTTTTACAGAATCCCGTTCGTGTAGCCCCGTACCTCTTCGTGGGAACATTATATACGTCTATAACGTTATATATCCTAACCTAAGGCAACCTCACACCTCGGATGTAGTATTTTACAACATTCCTGGCGGGCCGGCCCCAACTTCTCGGTGGGAACATTATATACGTCTATAACGTAATATAACCTAACCTAACCCATCTAGCCCCTGGCTGGTAATGTTTTACAGAATCCCGGTCGTGACGGTCCGTACCTCTTCGTGGGAAAATTATATGCGTCTATAACGTTATATATCCTAACCTAAGGCAACCTCACACCTCGAATGTAGTATTTTACAACATTCCTGGCGGGCCGGCCGCTACGTCTCTGTGGGAACATTGTATACGTCTATAACGTAATATAACCTAACCTAACCCATCTAGCCCCTCGCTGGGAATTTTTTACAGAATCCCGTTCGGGGAGCCCCGTACCTCTTCGTGGGAACATTATATGCGTCTATAAAGTTATATATCCTAACCTAAGGCAACCTCATACCTCGAATGTAGTATTTTACAACATTCCTGACGGGCCGTCACCTACTTCTCGGTGGGAACATTATATACGTCTATAACGTAATATAACTTAACCTAACCCATCTAGCCCCTCGCTGGTGATGTTTTACAGAATCCCGGCCGTGTCGGACCGTACCTCTACGTGGAGACATTGCGTACGTCTATAACGTTATATATCCTAACCTAAGGCAACCTCACTCCTCGGATGTAGTATTTTACAACATTCCTGTCGGGCAGGCCGCTACTTCTCGGTGGGAACATTATTTACGTCTATAACGTAATATAACCTAACCTAACCCATCTAGCCCCTCGCTGGTGATATTTTACAGAATCCCGGCCGTGTCGGACCGTACCTCTACGTGGAGACATTGCGTACGTCTATAACGTTATATAACCTAACCTAAGGCAACCTCACTCCTCGGATGTAGTATTTTACAACATTCCTGTCGGGCCGGCCGCTACTTCTCGGTGGGAACACTATTTACGTCTATAACGTAATATAACCTAAACTAACCCATCTAGCCCCTCGCTGGGAATTTTTTACAGAATCCCGTTCGTGTAGCCCCGTACCTCTTCGTGGGAACATTATATACGTCTATAACGTTATATATCCTAACTTAAGGCAACCTCACACCTCGGATGTAGTATTTTACAACATTCCTTGCGGGCCGGCCCCTACTTCTCGGTGGGAACATTATATACGCCTATAACGTAATATAACCTAACCTATCCCATCTAGCCCCTCGCTGGGAATTTTTTACAGAATCCCGGTCGTGTCGGCCCGTACCTCTCCCTGGGAACATTATACACGTCTGTAACCTTATATATCCTAACCTAAGGCAACCTCACACCTCGGATGTAGTATTTTACAACATTCCTGGCGGGCCGGCCCCTACTTCTCGGTGGGAACATTATATACATCTATAACGTAATATAACCTAACCTAACCCATCCAGCCACTCGCCGGTAATGTTTTACAGAATCCCGGTCCTGTCGGCCCGTACCTCTCCGTGGGAACATTATATACGTCTGTAACGTTATATATCCTAACATAAGGCAATCTAACATCTCGGATGTACTATTTTACAACAATTCTGGCGTGTTGGCCCCTACTTCTCGGTGGGAACATTATATACGTCCATAACGTAATATAACCTAACCTAACCCATCCAGCCACTCGCTGGTAATGTTTTACAGAATCCCGGTCGGGTCGGCCCGTACCTCTCCGTGGGAACATTATAAACGTCTATAGCGTTATATATCCTAACCTAAGGCAGCCTAATATTTCGGATGTAGTATATTACAACATTCCTGGCGGGTCGGCCACTATTTCTCGGTGGGAACATTATATACGTCTATAACGTAATATAGCCTAACCCAACCCATCTGGCCCCTCGCTGGTGTTGTTTTACAGAATCCCGGTCGTGTCGGTCCGTGCCTCTCCGTGGGAACATTATAAACGTCTATAGCGTTATATATCCTAACCTAAGGCAGCCTAACATATCGGATGTAGTATTTTACAACATTCCTGGCGGGCCGGCCCCTACTCCTCGGTGGGAACGTTATATACGTCTATAAGGTAATATAACCTAACCTAACCCATCTGGCCCCTCGCTGGTAATGTTTTACAGAATCCCGGTCGTGACGGACCGTACCTCTTCGTGGGATCATAATATACGTCTATAACGTTATATATCCTAACCTAAGGCAACCTCACACCTCGGATGTAGTATTTTACAACATTCCTGGCGGGCCGGGCCCTACTTCTCGGTGGGAACATTATATACGTCTATAACGTAATATAACCTAACCTAACCCATCTAGCCCCTCGCTGGTAATGTTTTACAGAATCCCGGTCGTGTCGGCCCGTACCTCTCCGTGGGAACCTTATATACGTCTATAACGTTATATATCCTAACCTAAGGCAACCTCACTCCTCGGATGTAGTATTTTACAACATTCCTGGCGGGTCGGCCCCTACATCTCGGTGGGAACATTATATACGTCTATAACGTAATATAACCCAACCTAACCCATCTAGCCCCTGGCTGGTAATGTTTTACAGAATCCCGGTCGTGTCGGCCCGTACCTCTCCGTGGGAACCTTATATACGTCTATAACGTTATATATCCTAACCTAAGGCAACCTCACACCTCCGATGTAGTATTTTACAACATTCCTGGCGGGCCGGGCCCTACTTCTCGGTGGGAACATTATATACGTCTATAACGTAATATAACCTAACCTAACCCATCTAGCCCCTCGCTGGTAATGTTTTACAGAATCCCGGTCGTGTCGGCCCGTACCTCTCCGTGGGAACATTGTAAACGTCTATAGCGTTATATATCCTAACCTAAGGCAGCCTAATATTTCGGATGTAGTATATTACAACATTCCTGGCGGGCCGGCCCCTACTTCTCGGTGGGAACATTATATACGTCTATAACGTAATATAGCCTAACCTAATCCATCTAGCCCCTGGCTGGTAATGTTTTACAGAATCCCGGTCGTGACGGTCCGTACCTCTTCGTGGGAAAATTATATGCGTCTATAACGTTATATATCCTAACCTAAGGCAACCTCACACCTCGAATGTAGTATTTTACAACATTCCTGACGGGCCGTCCCCTACTTCTCGGTGGGAACATTATATACGTCTATAACTTAATATAACTTAACCTAACCCATCTAGCCCCTCGCTGGTAATGTTTTACAGAATCCCGGTCGTGTCGGCCCGTGCCTCTCCCTGGGAACATTATACACGTCTATAACCTTATATATCCTAACCTAAGGCAACCTAACTCCTCGGATATAGTATTTTACAACATTCCTGTCGGGCCGGCCGCTACTTCTCGGTGGGAACATTATTTACGTATACAACGTAATATGACCTAACCTAACCCATCTAGCCCCTCGCTGGTGATGTTTTACAGAATCCCGGCCGTGTCGGACCGTACCTCTACGTGGAGACATTGCGTACGTCTCTAACCTTATATATCCTAACCTAAGGCAACCTCACTCCTCGGATGTAGTATTTTACAACATTCCTGACGGGCCGGCCGCTAATTCTCGGTGGGAACATTATTTACGTCTATAACGTAATATAACCTAACCTAACCCATCTAGCCCCTCGCTGGAGATGTTTTACAGAATCCCGGCCGTGTCGGAACGTACCTCTACGTGGAGACATTGGATACGTCTATAACGTTATATATCCTAACCTAAGGCAACCTCACTCCTCGGATGTAGTATTTTACAACATTCCTGTCGGTCCGGCCGCTACTTCTCGGTGGGAAGGTTATTTACGTCTATAACGTAATATAACCTAACCTAACCCATCTAGCCCCTCGCTGGGAATTTTTTACAGAATCCCGTTCGTGTAGCCCCGTACCTATTCGTGGGAACATTATATACGTCTATAACGTTATATATCCTAACCTAAGGCAACCTCACACCTCGGATGTAGTATTTTACAACATTCCTGGCGGGCCGGCCCCAACTTCTCGGTGGGAACATTATATACGTCTATAACGTAATATAACCTAACCTAACCCATCTAGCCCCTGGCTGGTAATGTTTTACAGAATCCTGGTCGTGACGGTCCGTACCTCTTCGTGGGAAAATTATATGCGTCTATAACGTTATATATCCTAACCTAAGGCAACCTCACACCTCGGATGTAGTATTTTACAACATTCCTGACGGGCCGTCCCCTACTTCTCGGTGGGAACATTATATACGTCTATAACGTAATATAACTTAACCTAACCCATCTAGCCCCTCGCTGGTGATGTTTTACAGAATCCCGGCCGTGTCGGACCGTACCTCTACGTGGAGACATTGCGTACGTCTAAAACGTTATATATCCTAACCTAAGGCAACCTCACTCCTCGGATGTAGTATTTTACAACATTCCTGTCGGGCAGGCCGCTACTTCTCGGTGGGAACATTATTTACGTCTATAACGTAATATAACCTAACCTAACCCATCTAGCCCCTCGCTGGTGATATTTTACAGAATCCCGGCCGTGTCGGACCGTACCTCCACGTGGAGACATTGCGTACGTCTATAACGTTATATAACCTAACCTAAGGCAACCTCACTCCTCGGATGTAGTATTTCACAACATTCCTGTCGGGCCGGCCGCTACTTCTCGGTGGGAACATTATTTACGTCTATAACGTAATATAACCTAAACTAACCCATCTAGCCCCTCGCTGGGAATTTTTTACAGAATCCCGTTCGTGTAGCCCCGTACCTCTTCGTGGGAAAATTATATACGTCTATAACGTTATATATCCTAACTTAAGGCAACCTCACTCCTCGGATGTAGTATTTTACAACATTCCTTGCGGGCCGGCCCCTACTTCTCGGTGGGAACATTATATACGCCTATAACGTAATATAACCTAACCTATCCCATCTAGCCCCTCGCTGGGAATTTTTTACAGAATCCCGTTCGTGGAGCCCCATACCTCTTCGTGGGATCATTATATGCGTCTATAAAGCTATATATCCTAACCTAAGGCAACCTCATACCTCGAATGTAGTATTTTACAACATTCCTGACGGGCCGTCCCCTACTTCTCGGTGGGAACATTATATACGTCTATAACGTAATATAACTTAACCTAACCCATCTAGCCCCTCGCTGGTGATG
Source organism: Xylocopa violacea (assembly GCA_963969225.1). Lineage (NCBI taxonomy): Eukaryota > Metazoa > Arthropoda > Insecta > Hymenoptera > Apidae > Xylocopa > Xylocopa violacea. Next base: position 3,307,502 of record CAXAJV010000789.1, read on the forward strand.
TTTTACAGAATCCCGGCCGTGTCGGACCGTACCTCTACGTGGAGACATTGCGTACGTCAATAACGTTATATATCCTAACCTAAGGCAACCTCACTCCTCGGATGTAGTATTTTACAACATTCCTGTCGGGAAGGCCGCTACTTCTCGGTGGGAACATTATTTACGTCTATAACGTAATATAACCTAACCTAACCCATCTAGCCCCTCGCTGGTGATGTTTTACAGAATCCCGGCCGTGTCGGACCGTACCTCTACGTGGAGACATTGCGTACGTCTATAACGTTATATAGCCTAACCTAAGGCAACCTCACTCCTCGGATGTAGTATTTTACAACATTCCTGTCGGGCCGGCCGCTACTTCTCGGTGGGAACAATATTTACGTCTATAACGTAATATAACCTAAACTAACCCATGTAGCCCCTCGCTGGGAATTTTTTACAGAATCCCGTTCGTGTAGCCCCGTACCTCTTCGTGGGAACATTATATACGTCTATAACGTTATATATCCTAACTTAAGGCAACCTCACACCTCGGATGTAGTATTTTACAACATTCCTTGCGGGCCGGCCCCTACTTCTCGCTGGGAACATTATATACGCCTATAACGTAATATAACCTAACCTATCCCATCTAGCCCCTCGCTGGGAATTTTTTACAGAATCCCGTTCGTGGAGCACCGTACCTCTTTGTGGGAACATTATATACGTCTATAACGTTATATATCCTAACCTAAGGCAACCTCACACCTCGGATGTAGCATTTTACAACATTCCTGGCGGGCCGGCCCCAACTTCTCGGTGGGAACATTATATACGTCTATAACGTAATATACCCTAACCTAACCCATCTAGCCCCTGGCTGGTAATGTTTTACAGAATCCCGGTCGTGACGGACCGTAACTCTTCGTGGGAACATTATATACGACTGTAACATTATATATCCTAACCTAAGGCAATCTAACATCTCGGATGTACTATTTTACAACAATTCTGGCGTGTTGGCCCCTACTTCTCGGTGGGAACATTATATACGTCCATAACGTAATATAACCTAACCTAACCCATCCAGCCCCTCGCTGGTAATGTTTTACAGAATCCCGGTCGGGTCGGCCCGTACCTCTCCGTGGGAACATTATAAAAGTCTATAGCGTTATATATCCTAACCTAAGGCAACCTCACACCTCCGATGTAGTATTTTACAACATTCCTGGCGGGTCGGCCCCTACATCTCGGTGGGAACATTATATACGTCTATAACGTAATATAACCCAACCTAACCCATCTAGCCCCTGGCTGGTAATGTTTTACAGAATCCCGGTCGTGTCGGCCCGTACCTCTCCGTGGGAACCTTATATACGTCTATAACGTTATATATCCTAACCTAAGGCAACCTCACACCTCCGATGTAGTATTTTACAACATTCCTGGCGGGCCGGGCCCTACTTCTCGGTGGGAACATTATATACGTCTATAACGTAATATAACCTAACCTAACCCATCTAGCCCCTCGCTGGTAATGTTTTACAGAATCCCGGCCGTGTCGGACCGTACCTCCACGTGGAGACATTGCGTACGTCTATAACGTTATATAACCTAACCTAAGGCAACCTCACTCCTCGGATGTAGTATTTTACAACATTCCTGTCGGGCCGGCCGCTACTTCTCGGTGGGAACATTATTTACGTCTATAACGTAATATAACCTAAACTAACCCATCTAGCCCCTCGCTGGGAATTTTTTACAGAATCCCGTTCGTGTAGCCCCGTACCTCTTCGTGGGAACATTATATACGTCTATAACGTTATATATCCTAACTTAAGGCAACCTCACTCCTCGGATGTAGTATTTTACAACATACCTTGCGGGCCGGCCCCTACTTCTCGGTGGGAACATTATATACGCCTATAACGTAATATAACCTAACCTATCCCATCTAGCCCCTCGCTGGGAATTTTTTACAGAATCCCGTTCGTGGAGCCCCATACCTCTTCGTGGGATCATTATATGCGTCTATAAAGTTATATATCCTAACCTAAGGCAACCTCATACCTCGAATGTAGTATTTTACAACATTCCTGACGGGCCGTCCCCTACTTCTCGGTGGGAACATTATATACGTCTATAACGTAATATAACTTAACCTAACCCATCTAGGCCCTCGCTGGTGATGTTTTACAGAATCACGGCCGTGTCGGACCGTACCTCTACGTGGAGACATTGCGTACGTCAATAACGTTATATATCCTAACCTAAGGCAACCTCACTCCTCGGATGTAGTATTTTACAACATTCCTGTCGGGCAGGCCGCTACTTCTCGGTGGGAACATTATTTACGTCTATAACGTAATATAACCTAACCTAACCCATCTAGCCCCTCGCTGGTGATGTTTTACAGAATCCCGGCCGTGTCGGACCGTACCTCTACGTGGAGACATTGCGTACGTCTATAACGTTATATAACCTAACCTAAGGCAACCTCACTCCTCGGATGTAGTATTTTACAACATTCCTGTCGGGCCGGCCGCTACTTCTCGGTGGGAACAATATTTACGTCTATAACGTAATATAACCTAAACTAACCCATGTAGCCCCTCGCTGGGAATTTTTTACAGAATCCCGTTCGTGTAGCCCCGTACCTCTTCGTGGGAACATTATATACGTCTATAGCGTTATATATCCTAACCTAAGGCAGCCTAATATTTCGGATGTAGTATATTACAACATTCCTGGCGGGTCGGCCACTATTTCTCGGTGGGAACATTATATACGTCTATAACGTAATATAGCCTAACCTAACCCATCTGGCCCCTCGCTGGTGTTGTTTTACAGAATCCCGGTCGTGTCGGTCCGTGCCTCTCCGTGGGAACATTAAAAACGTCTATAGCGTTATATATCCTAACCTAAGGCAGCCTAACATATCGGATGTAGTATTTTACAACATTCCCGGCGGGCCGGCCCCTACTCCTCGGTGGGAACGTTATATACGTCTATAAGGTAATATAACCTAACCTAACCCATCTGGCCCCTCGCTGGTAATGTTTTACAGAATCCCGGTCGTGACGGACCGTACCTCTTCGTGGGATCATAATATACGTCTATAACGTTATATATCCTAACCTAAGGCAACCTCACACCTCGGATGTAGTATTTTACAACATTCCTGGCGGGCCGGGCCCTACTTCTCGGTGGGAACATTATATACGTCTATAACGTAATATAACCTAACCTAACCCATCTAGCCCCTCGCTGGTAATGTTTTACAGAATCCCGGTCGTGTCGGCCCGTACCTCTCCGTGGGAACCTTATATACGTCTATAACGTTATATATCCTAACCTAAGGCAACCTCACACCTCGGATGTAGCATTTTACAACATTCCTGGCGGGCCGGCCCCTACTTCTCGGTGGGAACATTATATACGTCTATAACGTAATATAGCCTAACCTAACCCATCTGGCCCCTCGCTGGTAATGTTTTACAGAATCCCGATCGTGTCGGCCCGTACCTCTCCGTGGGAACATTATATACGTCCATAACGCTATATATCCTAACCTAAGGCCACCTCACACCTCGGATGTAGTATTTTACAACATACCTGGCGGCTCGGCCCCTACTTCTCGATGGGAAAGTTATATACGTCTCCAACGTAATATAACCTAACCTAACCCATCTAGCACCTCGCTGGTGTTGTTTTACAGAATCCCGGTCGTGTCGGTCCGTGCCTCTCCGTGGGAACATTATAAACGTCTATAGCGTTATATATCCTAACCTAAGGCAATCTAACATCTCGGATGTACTATTTTACAACAATTCTGGCGTGTTGGCCCCTACTTCTCGGTGGGAACATTATATACGTCCATAACGTAATATAACCTAACCTAACCCATCCGGCCCCTCGCTGGTAATGTTTTACAGAATCCCGGTCGGGTCGGCCCGTACCTCTCCGTGGGAACATTATAAAAGTCTATAGCGTTATATATCCTAACCTAAGGCAACCTCACACCTCCGATGTAGTATTTTACAACATTCCTGGCGGGTCGGCCCCTACATCTCGGTGGGAACATTATATACGTCTATAACGTAATATAACCTAACCTAACCCATCTAGCCCCTCGCTGGTAATGTTTTACAGAATCCCGGTCGTGTCGGCCCGTACCTCTCCGTGGGAACATTGTAAACGTCTATAGCGTTATATATCCTAACCTAAGGCAGCCTAATATTTCGGATGTAGTATATTACAACATTCCTGGCGGGCCGGCCCCTACTTCTCGGTGGGAACATTATATACGTCTATAACGTAATATACCCTAACCTAATCCATCTAGCCCCTGGCTGGTAATGTTTTACAGAATCCCGGTCGTGACGGTCCGTACCTCTTCGTGGGAAAATTATATGCGTCTATAACGTTATATATCCTAACCTAAGGCAACCTCACACCTCGAATGTAGTATTTTACAACATTCCTGACGGGCCGTCCCCTACTTCTCGGTGGGAACATTATATACGTCTATAACTTAATATAACTTAACCTAACGCATCTAGCCCCTCGCTGGTAATGTTTTACAGAATCCCGGTCGTGTCGGCCCGTACCTCTCCCTGGGAACATTATACACGTCTATAACCTTATATATCCTAACCTAAGGCAACCTAACTCCTCGGATATAGTATTTTACAACATTCCTGTCGGGCCGGCCGCTACTTCTCGGTGGGAACATTATTTACGTATACAACGTAATATGACCTAACCTAACCCATCTAGCCCCTCGCTGCTGATGTTTTACAGAATCCCGGCCGTGTCGGACCGTACCTCTACGTGGAGACATTGCGTACGTCCATAACCTTATATATCCTAACCTAAGGCAACCTCACTCCTCGGATGTAGTATTTTACAACATTCCTGACGGGCCGGCCGCTAATTCTCGGTGGGAACATTATTTACGTCTATAACGTAATATAACCTAACCTAACCCATCTAGCCCCTCGCTGGAGATGTTTTACAGAATCCCGGCCGTGTCGCAACGTACCTCTACGTGGAGACATTGGATACGTCTATAACGTTATATATCCTAACCTAAGGCAACCTCACTCCTCGGATGTAGTATTTTACAACATTCCTGTCGGGCCGGCCGCTACTTCTCGGTGGGAAGGTTATTTACGTCTATAACGTAATATAACCTAACCTAACCCATCTAGCCCCTCGCTGGGAATTTTTTACAGAATCCCGTTCGTGTAGCCCCGTACCTCTTCGTGGGAACATTATATACGTCTATAACGTTATATATCCTAACCTAAGGCAACCTCACACCTCGGATGTAGTATTTTACAACATTCCTGGCGGGCCGGCCCCAACTTCTCGGTGGGAACATTATATACGTCTATAACGTAATATAACCTAACCTAACCCATCTAGCCCCTGGCTGGTAATGTTTTACAGAATCCCGGTCGTGACGGTCCGTACCTCTTCGTGGGAAAATTATATGCGTCTATAACGTTATATATCCTAACCTAAGGCAACCTCACACCTCGGATGTAGTATTTTACAACATTCCTGACGGGCCGTCTCCTACTTCTCGGTGGGAACATTATATACGTCTATAACGTAATATAACTTAACCTAACCCATCTAGCCCCTCGCTGGTGATGTTTTACAGAATCCCGGCCGTGTCGGACCGTACCTCTACGTGGAGACATTGCGTACGTCTAAAACGTTATATATCCTAACCTAAGGCAACCTCACTCCTCGGATGTAGTATTTTACAACATTAATGTCGGGCAGGCCGCTACTTCTCGGTGGGAACATTATTTACGTCTATAACGTAATATAACCTAACCTAACCCATCTAGCCCCTCGCTGGTAATGTTTTACAGAATCCCGGTCGTGTCGGCCCGTACCTCTCCGTGGGAACATTGTAAACGTCTATAGCGTTATATATCCTAACCTAAGGCAGCCTAATATTTCGGATGTAGTATATTACAACATTCCTGGCGGGCCGGCCCGTACTTCTCGGTGGGAACATTATATACGTCTATAACGTAATATAGCCTAACATAATCCATCTAGCCCCTGGCTGGTAATGTTTTACAGAATCCCGGTCGTGACGGTCCGTACCTCTTCGTGGGAAAATTATATGCGTCTATAACGTTATATATCCTAACCTAAGGCAACCTCACACCTCGAATGTAGTATTTTACAACATTCCTGACGGGCCGTCCCCTACTTCTCGGTGGGAACATTATATACGTCTATAACTTAATATAACTTAACCTAACCCATCTAGCCCCTCGCTGGTAATGTTTTACAGAATCCCGGTCGTGTCGGCCCGTACCTCTCCCTGGGAACATTATACACGTCTATAACCTTATATATCCTAACCTAAGGCAACCTAACTCCTCGGATATAGTATTTTACAACATTCCTGTCGGGCCGGCCGCTACTTCTCGGTGGGAACATTATTTACGTCCATAACGTAATATAACCTAACCTAACCCATCTAGCCCCTCGCTGGAGATGTTTTACAGAATCCCGGCCGTGTCGGAACGTACCTCTACGTGGAGACATTGGATACGTCTATAACGTTATATATCCTAACCTAAGGCAACCTCACTCCTCGGATGTAGTATTTTACAACATTCCTGTCGGGCCGGCCGCTACTTCTCGGTGGGAAGGTTATTTACGTCTATAACGTAATATAACCTAACCTAACCCATCTAGCCCCTTGCTGGGAATTTTTTACAGAATCCCGTTCGTGTAGCCCCGTACCTCTTCGTGGGAACATTATATACGTCTATAACGTTATATATCCTAACCTAAGGCAACCTCACATCTCGGATGTAGTATTTTACAACATTCCTGGCGGGCCGGCCCCAACTTCTCGGTGGGAACATTATATACGTCTATAACGTAATATAACCTAACCTAACCCATCTAGCCCCTGGCTGGTAATGTTTTACAGAATCCCGGTCGTGACGGTCCGTACCTCTTCGTGGGAAAATTATATGCGTCTATAACGTTATATATCCTAACCTAAGGCAACCTTACACCTCGGATGTAGTATTTTACAACATTCCTGACGGGCCGTCCCCTACTTCTCGGTGGGAACATTATATACGTCTATAACGTAATATAACTTAACCTAACCCATCTAGCCCCTCGCTGGTGATGTTTTACAGAATCCCGGCCGTGTCGGACCGTACCTCTACGTGGAGACATTGCGTACGTCTAAAACGTTATATATCCTAACCTAAGGCAACCTCACTCCTCGGATGTAGTATTTTACAACATTCCTGTCGGGCAGGCCGCTACTTCTCGGTGGGAACATTATTTACGTCTATAACGTAATATAACCTAACCTAACCCATCTAGCCCCTCGCTGGTGATATTTTACAGAATCCCGGCCGTGTCGGACCGTACCTCCACGTGGAGACATTGCGTACGTCTATAACGTTATATAACCTAACCTAAGGCAACCTCACTCCTCGGATGTAGTATTTTACAACATTCCTGTCGGGCCGGCCGCTACTTCTCGGTGGGAACAATATTTACGTCTATAACGTAATATAACCTAAACTAACCCATGTAGCCCCTCGCTGGGAATTTTTTACAGAATCCCGTTCGTGTAGCCCCGTACCTCTTCGTGGGAACATTATATACGTCTATAACATTATATATCCTAACTTAAGGCAACCTCACACCTCGGATGTAGTATTTTACAACATTCCTTGCGGGCCGGCCCCTACTTCTCGCTGGGAACATTATATACGCCTATAACGTAATATAACCTAACCTATCCCATCTAGCCCCTCGCTGGGAATTTTTTACAGAATCCCGTTCGTGGAGCACCGTACCTCTTTGTGGGAACATTATATACGTCTATAACGTTATATATCCTAACCTAAGGCAACCTCACACCTCGGATGTAGCATTTTACAACATTCCTGGCGGGCCGGCCCCTACTTCTCGGTGGGAACATTATATACGTCTATAACGTAATATAACCTAACCTAACCCATCCAGCCACTCGCCGGTAATGTTTTACAGAATCCCGGTCCTGTCGGCCCGTACCTCTCCGTGGGAACATTATATACGTCTGTAACGTTATATATCCTAACCTAAGGCAATCTAACATCTCGGATGTACTATTTTACAACAATTCTGGCGTGTTGGCCCCTACTTCTCGGTGGGAACATTATATACGTCTATAACGTAATATAACCTAACCTAACCCATCCAGCCACTCGCTGGTAATGTTTTACAGAATCCCGGTCGGGTCGGCCCGTACCTCTCCGTGGGAACATTATAAATGTCTATAGCGTTATATATCCTAACCTAAGGCAGCCTAATATTTCGGATGTAGTATATTACAACATTCCTGGCGGGTCGGCCACAATTTCTCGGTGGGAACATTATATACGTCTATAACGTAATATAGCCTAACCTAACCCATCTGGCCCCTCGCTGGTAATGTTTTACAGAATCCCGATCGTGTCGGCCCGTACCTCTCCGTGGGAACATTATATACGTCCATAACGCTATATATCCTAACCTAAGGCAACCTCACACCTCGGATGTAGTATTTTACAACATACCTGGCGGGTCGGCCCCTACTTCTCGATGGGAAAGTTATATACGTCTACAACGTAATATAACCTAACCTAACACATCTAGCACCTCGCTGGTGTTGTTTTACAGAATCCCGGTCGTGTCGGTCCGTGCCTCTCCGTGGGAACATTATATACGTCTATAAAGTTATATATCCTAACCTAAAGCAACCTAACATCTCGGATGTACTATTTTACAACAATTCTGGCGTGTTGGCCCCTACTTCTCGGTGGGAACATTATATACGTCCATAACGTAATATAACCTAACCTAACCCATGCAGCCCCTCTCTGGTAATGTTTTACAGAATCGCGGTCGGGTCGGCCCGTACCTCTCCGTGGGAACATTGTAAACGTCTATAGCGTTATATATCCTAACCTAAGGCAGCCTAATATTTCGGATGTAGTATATTACAACATTCCTGGCGGGCCGGCCCCTACTTCTCGGTGGGAACATTATATACGTCTATAACGTAATATAGCCTAACCTAACCCATCTAGCCCCTGTATGGTAATGTTTTACAGAATCCCGGTCGTGACGGTCCGTACCTCTTCGTGGGAAAATTATATGCGTCTATAACGTTATATATCCTAACCTAAGGCAACCTCACACCTCGAATGTAGTATTTTACAACATTCCTGTCGGGCCGGCCGCTACGTCTCTGTGGGAACATTATATACGTCTATAACGTAATATAACCTAACCTAACCCATCTAGCCCCTCGCTGGGAATTTTTTACAGAATCCCGTTCGGGGAGCCCCGTACCTCTTCGTGGGAACGTTATATGCGTCTATAACGTTATATATCCTAATCTAAGGCAACCTCATACCTTGAATGTAGTATTTTACAACATTCCTGACGGGCCGTCCCCTACTTCTCGGTGGGAACATTATATACGTCTATAACGTAATATAACTTAACCTAACCCATCTAGCCCCTCGCTGGTAATGTTTTACAGAATCCCGGTCGTGCCGGCCAGTACCTCTCCGTGGGAACATTATACACGTCTATAACCTTATATATCCTAACCTAAGGCAACCTAACTCCTCGGATGTAGTATTTTACAACATTCCTGTCGGGCCGGCCGCTACTTCTCGGTGGGAACATTATTTACGTCTATAACGTAATATAACCTAACCTAACCCATCTAGCCCCTCGCTGGTGATGTTTTGCAGAATCCCGGCCGTGTCGGACCGTACCTCTACGTGGAGACATTGCGTACGTCTATAACGTTATATAACCTAACATAAGGCAACCTCACTCCTCGGATGTAGAATTTTACAACATTCCTGTCGGGCCGGCCGCTACTTCTCGGTGGGAACATTATTTACGTCTATAACGTATTATAACCTAACCTAACCCATCTAGCCCCTCGCTGGGAATTTTTTACAGAATCCCGTTCGTGTAGCCCCGTACCTCTTCATGGGAACATTATATACGTCTATAACGTTATATATCCTAACCTAAGGCAACCTCACACCTCGGATGTAGTATTTTACAACATTCCTGGCGGGCCGGCCCCAACTTCTCGGTGGGAACATTATATACGTCTATAACGTAATATAACCTAACCTAACCCATCTAGCCCCTCGCTGGGAATTTTTTACAGAATCCCGTTCGTGTAGCCCCGCACCTCTTCGTGGGAACATTATATACGTCTATAACGTTATATACCCTAACCTAAGGCAACCTCACACCTCGGATGTAGTATTTTACAACATTCCTGGCGGGCCGGCCCCTACTTCTCGGTGGGAACATTATATACGTCTATAACGTAATATAACCTAACCTAACCCATCTAGCCCCTCGCTGGGAATTTTTTACAAAATCCCGTTCGTGTAGCCCCGTACCTCTTCGTGGGAACATTATATACGTCTATAACGTTATATATCCTAACCTAAGGCAACCTCACACCTCGGATGTAGCATTTTACAACATTCCTGGCGGCCCGGCCCCTACTTCTCGGTGGGAACATTATATACATCTATAACGTAATATAACCTAACCTAACCCATCCAGCCACTCGCTGGTAATGTTTTACAGAATCTCGGTCGGGTCGGCCCGTACCTCTCCGTGGGAACATTGTAAACGTCTATAGCGTTATATATCCTAACCTAAGGCAGCCTAATATTTCGGATGTAGTATATTACAACATTCCTGGCTGGCCGGCCCCTACTTCTCCGTGGGAACATTATATACGTCTATAACGTAATATAACCTAACCTAACCCATCCAGCCACTCGCTGGTAATGTTTTACAGAATCCCGGCCGTGTCCGACCGTACCTCTACGTGGAGACATTGGATACTTCTATAACGTTATATATCCTAACCTAAGGCAACCTCACTCCTCGGATGTAGTATTTTACAGCATTCCTGTCGGACCGGCCGCTACTTCTCGGTGGGAAGGTTATTTACGTCTATAACGTAATATAACCTAACCTAACCCATCTAGCCCCTCGCTGGGAATTTTTGACAGAATCCCGTTCGTGTAGCCCCGCACCTCTTCGTGGGAACATTATATACGTCTATAACGTTATATACCCTAACCTAAGGCAACCTCACACCTCGGATGTAGTATTTTACAACATTCCTGGCGGGCCGGCCCCAACTTCTCGGTGGGAACATTATATACGTCTATAACGTAATATAACCTAACCTAACCCATCTAGCCCCTGGCTGGTAATGTTTTACAGAATCCCGGTCGTGACGGCCCGTAACTCTTCGTGGGAACATTATATACGTCTGTAACGTTATATATCCTAACTTAAGGCAACCTCACACCTCGGATGTAGTATATTACAACATTCCTGGCGGGCCGGCCGCTACGTTTCTGTGGGAATGTTATATACGTCTATAACGTAATATAACCTAACCTAACCCATCCAGCCACTCGCTGGTAATGTTTTACAGAATCCCGGTCCTGTCGGCCCGTACCTCTCCGTGGGAACATTATATACGTCTGTAACGTTATATATCCTAACCTAAGGCAACCTCACACCTCGGATGTAGCATTTTACAACATTCCTGGCGGGCCGGCCCCTACTTCTCGGTGGGAACATTATATACGTCTATAACGTAATATAACCTAACCTAACCCATCTAGCCCCTGGCTGGTAATGTTTTACAGAATCCCAGCCGTGACGGTCCGTACCACTTCGTCGGAACATTATATGCGTCTATAACGTTATATATCCTAACCTAAGGCAACCTCACACCTCGGATGTAGTATTTTACAACATTCCTGGCGGGCCGGCCCCAACTTCTCGGTGGGAACATTATATACGTCTATAACGTAATATAACCTAACCTAACCCATCTAGCCCCTCGCTGGAGATGTTTTACAGAATCCCGTTCGTGTAGCCCCGCACCTCTTCGTGGGAACATTATATACGTCTATAACGTTATATACCCTAACCTAAGGCAACCTCACACCTCGGATGTAGTATTTTACAACATTCCTGCCGGGCCGGCCCCTACTTCTCGGTGGGAACATTATATACGTCTATAACGTAATATAACCTAACCTAACCCATCTAGCCCCTCGCTGGGAATTTTTTACAAAATCCCGTTCGTGTAGCCCCGTACCTCTTCGTGGGAACATTATATACGTCTATAACGTTATGTATCCTAACCTAAGGCAACCTCACACCTCGGATGTAGCATTTTACAACATTCCTGGCGGGCCGGCCCCTACTTCTCGGTGGGAACATTATATACGTCTATAACGTAATATAACCTAACCTAACCCATCCAGCCACTCGCTGGTAATGTTTTACAGAATCCCGGTTCTGTCGGCCCGTACCTCTCCGTGGGAACATTATATACGTCTGTAACGTTATATATCCTAACCTAAGGCAATCTAACATCTCGGATGTACTATTTTACAACAATTCTGGCGTGTTGGCCCCAACTTCTCGGTGGGAACATTATATACGTCCATAACGTAATATAACCTAACCTAACCCATCCAGCCACTCGCTGGTAATGTTTTAGAGAATCTCGGTCGGGTCGGCCCGTACCTCTCCGTGGGAACATTGTAAACGTCTATAGCGTTATATATCCTAACCTAAGGCAGCCTAATATTTCGGATGTAGTATATTACAACATTCCTGGCGGGCCGGCCCCTACTTCTCGGTGGGAACATTATATACGTCTATAACGTAATATAACCTAACCTAACCCATCCAGCCACTCGCTGGTAATGTTTTACAGAATCCCGGTTCTGTCGGCCCGTACCTCTCCGTGGGAACATTATATACGTCTGTAACGTTATATATCCTAACCTAAGGCAACCTCACACCTCGAATGTAGTATTTTACAACATTCCTGGCGGGCCGGCCGCTACGTCTCTGTGGGAACATTATATACGTCTATAACGTAATATAACCTAACCTAACCCATCTAGCCCCTCGCTGGGAATTTTTTACAGAATCGCGTTCGGGGAGCCCCGTACCTCTTCGTGGGAACATTATATGCGTCTATAACGTTATATATCCTAACCTAAGGCAACCTCACACTTCGAATGTAGTATTTTACAACATTCCTGACGGGCCGTCCCCTACTTCTCGGTGGGAACATTATATACGTCTATAACGTAATATAACCTAACCTAAGCCATCTAGCCCCTCGCTTGTAATGTTTTACAGAATCCCGGGCGTGTCGGCCCGTACATCTCCGTGGGAACATTATATACGTCTATAACCTTATGTATCCTAACCTAAGGCAACCTCATTCCTCGGATGTAGTATTTTACAACATTCCTGTCGGGCCGGCCGCTACTTCTCGATGGGAACATTATTTACGTCTATAACGTAATATAACCTAACCTAACCCATCTAGCCCCTCGCTGGAGATGTTTTACAGAATCCCGGCCGTGTCGGACCGTACCTCTACGTGGAGACATTGGATACTTCTATAACGTTATATATCCTAACCTAAGGCAACCTCACTCCTCGGATGTAGTATTTTACAGCATTCCTGTCGGGCCGGCCGCTACTTCTCGGTGGGAAGGTTATTTACGTCTATAACGTAATATAACCTAACCTAACCCATCTAGCCCCTCGCTGGGAATTTTTTACAGAATCCCGTTCGTGTAGCCCCGCACCTCTTCGTGGGAACATTATATACGTCTATAACGTTATATACCCTAACCTAAGGCAACCTCACACCTCGGATGTAGTATTTTACAACATTCCTGGCGGGCCGGCCCCAACTTCTCGGTGGGAACATTATATACGTCTATAGCGTAATATAACCTAACCTAACCCATCTAGCCCCTGGCTGGTAATGTTTTACAGAATCCCGGTCGTGACGGCCCGTAACTCTTCGTGGGAACATTTTATACGTCTGTAACGTTATATATCCTAACTTAAGGCAACCTCACACCTCGGATGTAGTATTTTACAACATTCCTTGCGGGCCGGCCCCTACTTCTCGGTGGGAACATTATATACGCCTATAACGTAATATAACCTAACCTAACCCATCTATCACCTCGCTGGGAATTTTTTACAGAATCCCGTTCGTGGAGCCCCGTACCTCTTCGCGGGAACATTATATACGTCTATAACGTTATATATCCTAACCTAAGGCAACCTCACACCTCGGATGTAGCATTTTACAACATTCCTGGCGGGCCGGCCCCTACTTCTCGGTGGGAACATTATATACGTCTATAACGTAATATAACCTAACCTAACCCATCTAGCACCTGGCTGGTAATGTTTTACAGAATCCCGACCGTGACGGTCCGTACCTCTTCGTGGGAACATTATATGCGTCTATAACGTTATATATCCTAACCAAAGGCAACCTAACATTTCGGATGTAGTATATTACAACATTCCTGGCGAGCCGGCCGCTACGTCTCTGTGGGAATGTTATATACGTCTATAACGTAATATAACCTAACCTAACCCATCCAGCCACTCGCTGGTAATGTTATACAGAATCCCGGTCCTGTCGGCCCGTACCTCTCCGTGGGAACATTATATACGTCTGTAACGTTATATATCCTAACCTAAGGCAACCTCACACCTCGGATGTAGCATTTTACAACATTCCTGGCGGGCCGGCCCCTACTTCTCGGTGGGAACATTATATACGTCTATAACGTAATATAACCTAACCTAACCCATCTAGCCCCTGGCTGGTAATGTTTTACAGAATCCCAGCCGTGACGGTCCGTACCACTTCGTCGGAACATTATATGCGTCTATAACGTTATATATCCTAACCTAAGGCAACCTCACACCTCGGATGTAGTATTTTACAACATTCCTGGCGGGCCGGCCCCAACTTCTCGGTGGGAACATTATATACGTCTATAACGTAATATAACCTAACCTAACCCATCTAAACCCTCGCTGGAGATGTTTTACAGAATCCCGTTCGTGTAGCCCCGCACCTCTTCGTGGGAACATTATATACGTCTATAACGTTATATACCCTAACCTAAGGCAACCTCACACCTCGGATGTAGTATTTTACAACATTCCTGCCGGGCCGGCCCCTACTTCTCGGTGGGAACATTATATACGTCTATAACGTAATATAACCTAACCTAACCCATCTAGCCCCTCGCTGGGAATTTTTTACAAAATCCCGTTCGTGTAGCCCCGTACCTCTTCGTGGGAACATTATATACGTCTATAACGTTATGTATCCTAACCTAAGGCAACCTCACACCTCGGATGTAGCATTTTACAACATTCCTGGCGGGCCGGCCCCTACTTCTCGGTGGGAACATTATATACGTCTATAACGTAATATAACCTAACCTAACCCATCCAGCCACTCGCTGGTAATGTTTTACAGAATCCCGGTTCTGTCGGCCCGTACCTCTCCGTGGGAACATTATATACGTCTGTAACGTTATATATCCTAACCTAAGGCAATCTAACATCTCGGATGTACTATTTTACAACAATTCTGGCGTGTTGGCCCCAACTTCTCGGTGGGAACATTATATACGTCCATAACGTAATATAACCTAACCTAACCCATCCAGCCACTCGCTGGTAATGTTTTAGAGAATCTCGGTCGGGTCGGCCCGTACCTCTCCGTGGGAACATTGTAAACGTCTATAGCGTTATATATCCTAACCTAAGGCAGCCTAATATTTCGGATGTAGTATATTACAACATTCCTGGCGGGCCGGCCCCTACTTCTCGGTGGGAACATTATATACGTCTATAACGTAATATAACCTAACCTAACCCATCCAGCCACTCGCTGGTAATGTTTTACAGAATCCCGGTTCTGTCGGCCCGTACCTCTCCGTGGGAACATTATATACGTCTGTAACGTTATATATCCTAACCTAAGGCAACCTCACACCTCGAATGTAGTATTTTACAACATTCCTGGCGGGCCGGCCGCTACGTCTCTGTGGGAACATTATATACGTCTATAACGTAATATAACCTAACCTAACCCATCTAGCCCCTCGCTGGGAATTTTTTACAGAATCGCGTTCGGGGAGCCCCGTACCTCTTCGTGGGAACATTATATGCGTCTATAACGTTATATATCCTAACCTAAGGCAACCTCACACTTTGAATGTAGTATTTTACAACATTCCTGACGGGCCGTCCCCTACTTCTCGGTGGGAACATTATATACGTCTATAACGTAATATAACCTAACCTAACCCATCTAGCCCCTCGCTGGAGATGTTTTACAGAATCCCGGCCGTGTCGGACCGTACCTCTACGTGGAGACATTGGATACTTCTATAACGTTATATATCCTAACCTAAGGCAACCTCACTCCTCGGATGTAGTATTTTACAGCATTCCTGTCGGGCCGGCCGCTACTTCTCGGTGGGAAGGTTATTTACGTCTATAACGTAATATAACCTAACCTAACCCATCTAGCCCCTCGCTGGGAATTTTTTACAGAATCCCGTTCGTGTAGCCCCGCACCTCTTCGTGGGAACATTATATACGTCTATAACGTTATATACCCTAACCTAAGGCAACCTCACACCTCGGATGTAGTATTTTACAACATTCCTGGCGGGCCGGCCCCAACTTCTCGGTGGGAACATTATATACGTCTATAAGGTAATATAACCTAACCTAACCCATCTAGCCCCTGGCTGGTAATGTTTTACAGAATCCCGGTCGTGACGGCCCGTAACTCTTCGTGGGAACATTATATACGTCTGTAACGTTATATATCCTAACTTAAGGCAACCTCACACCTCGGATGTAGTATTTTACAACATTCCTTGTGGGCCGGCCCCTACTTCTCGGTGGGAACATTATATACGCCTATAACGTAATATAACCTAACCTAACCCATCTATCCCCTCGCTGGGAATTTTTTACAGAATCCCGTTCGTGGAGCCCCGTACCTCTTCGTGGGAACATTATATACGTCTATAACGTTATATATCCTAACCTAAGGCAACCTCAAACCTCGGATGTAGCATTTTACAACATTCCTGGCGGGCCGGCCCCTACTTCTCGGTGGGAACATTATATACGTCTATAACGTAATATAACCTAACCTAACCCATCTAGCACCTGGCTGGTAATGTTTTATAGAATCCCGACCGTGACGGTCCGTACCTCTTCGTGGGAACATTATATGCGTCTATAACGTTATATATCCTAACCAAAGGCAACCTAACATTTCGGATGTAGTATATTACAACATTCCTGGCCGGCCGGCCGCTACGTCTCTGTGGGAATGTTATATACGTCTATAACGTAATATAACCTAACCTAACCCATCCAGCCACTCGCTGGTAATGTTTTACAGAATCCCGGTCCTGTCGGCCCGTACCTCTCCGTGGGAACATTATATACGTCTGTAACGTTATATATCCTAACCTAAGGCAACCTCACACCTCGGATGTAGCATTTTACAACATTCCTGGCGGGCCGGCCCCTACTTCTCGGTGGGAACATTATATACGTCTATAACGTAATATAACCTAACCTAACCCATCTAGCCCCTGGCTGGTAATGTTTTACAGAATCCCGGCCGTGACGGTCCGTACCACTTCGTCGGAACATTATATGCGTCTATAAGGTTATATATCCTAACCTAAGGCAACCTCACACCTCGGATGTAGTATTTTACAACATTCCTGGCGGGCCGGCCCCAACTTCTCGGTGGGAACATTATATACGTCTATAACGTAATATAACCTAACCTAACCCATCTAGCCCCTCGCTGGAGATGTTTTACAGAATCCCGTTCGTGTAGCCCCGCACCTCTTCGTGGGAACATTATATACGTCTATAACGTTATATACCCTAACCTAAGGCAACCTCACACCTCGGATGTAGTATTTTACAACATTCCTGGCGGGCCGGCCCCTACTTCTCGGTGGGAACATTATATACGTCTATAACGTAATATAACCTAACCTAACCCATCTAGCCCCTCGCTGGGAATTTTTTACAAAATCCCGTTCGTGTAGCCCCGTACCTCTTCGTGGGAACATTATATACGTCTATAACGTTATATATCCTAACCTAAGGCAACCTCACACCTCGGATGTAGCATTTTACAACATTTCTGGCGGGCCGGCCGCTACTTCTCGGTGGGAAGGTTATTTACGTCTATAACGGAATATAACCTAACCTAACCCATCTAGCACCTCGCTGGTGTTGTTTTACAGAATCCCGGTCGTGTCGGTCCGTGCCTCTCTGTGGGAACATTATATACGTCTATAACGTTATATATCCTAACCTAAGGCAACCTCACACCTCGGATGTCGCATTTTACAACATTCCTGGCGGGCCGGCCCCTACTTCTCGGTGGGAACATTATATACGTCTATAACGTAATATAACCTAACCTAACCCATCCAGCCACTCGCTGGTAATGTTTTACAGAATCCCGGTTCTGTCGGCCCGTACCTCTCCGTGGGAACATTATATACGTCTGTAACGTTATATATCCTAACCTAAGGCAATCTAACATCTCGGATGTACTATTTTACAACAATTCTGGCGTGTTGGCCCCTACTTCTCGGTGGGAACATTATATACGTCCATAACGTAATATAACCTAACCTAACCCATCCAGCCACTCGCTGGTAATGTTTTACAGAATCTCGGTCGGGTCGGCCCGTACCTCTCCGTGGGAACATTGTAAACGTCTATAGCGTTATATATCCTAACCTAAGGCAGCCTAATATTTCGGATGTAGTATATTACAACATACCTGGCGGGTCGGCCCCTACTTCTTGATGGGAACGTTATATACGTCTACAACGTAATATAACCTAACCTAACCCATCTAGCCCCTCGCTGGTAATGTTTTACAGAATCCCGGTCGTGTCGGCCCGTACCTCTCCATGGGAATATTATATACGTCCATAACGCTATATATCCTAACCTAAGGCAACCTCACACCTCGGATGTAGTATTTTACCACATTCCTGGCGGGCCGGCAGCTACGTCTCTGTGGGAACATTATATACGTCTATAACGTAATATAACCCAACCTAACCCATCTAGCCCCTGGCTGGTAATGTTTTGCAGAATCCCGGTCGCGACGGCCCGTACACCTTCGCGGGAACATTATATACGTCAATAACGTTATATATCCTAACCTAAGGCAACTTCACACCTCCGATGTAGTGTTTTACAACATTCCTCGCGGGACGGTTCCTACTTCTCGGTGGGAACATTATATACGTCTATAACGTTATATATCCTAACCTAAGGCAACCTCACTCCTCGGATGTAGTATTTTACAACATTCCTGTCGGGCCGGCCGCTACTTCTCGGTGGGAACATTATATACGTCTATAACGTAATATAACCTAACCTAACCCATCTAGCCCCTGGCTGGTAATGTTTTACAGAATCCCGGTCGTGACGGTCCGTACCTCTTCGTGTGAACATTATATGTGTCTATAACGTTATATATCCTAACCTAAGGCAACCTCACACCTCGGATGTAGTATTTTACAACATTCCTGGCGGGCCGGCCCCTACTTCTCGGTGGGAACATTATATACGTCTATAACGTAACATAACCTATCCTAACCCATCTAGCCCCTCGCTGGTAATGTTTTACAGAATCCCGGTCGCGTCGGCACGTACCTCTCCGTGGGAACATTATATACGTCTATAACGTTATATTTCCTAACCTAAGGCAACCTCAAACCTCGGATGTAGTATTTTACAACATTTCTGGCGGGTCGGCCCCTACTCCTAGGTGGGAACGTTATATACGTCTATAACGTAATATAACCTAACCTATCCCATCTAGCCCCTCGCTGGTAATGTTTTACAGAATCCCGGTCGTGACGGCCCGTACCTCTTCGTGGGATCATAATATACGTCTATAACGTTATATATCCTAACCTAAGGCAACCTCACACCTCGGATGTAGTATTTTACCACATTCCTGGCGGGCCGGGCCCTACTTCTCGGTGGGAACATTATATACGTCTATAACGTAATATAACCTAACCTAACCCATCTAGCCCCTCGCTGGTAATGTTTTACAGAATCCCGGTCGTGTCGGCCCGTACCTCTCCGTAGGAACATTATATACGTCCATAACGCTATATATCCTAACCTAAGGCAACCTCACACCTCGGATGTAGTATTTTACAACATTTCTGGCGGGTCGGCCCCTACTCCTAGGTGGGAACGTTATATACGTCTATAACGTAATATAACCTAACCTAACCCATCTAGCCCCTCGCTGGTGATGTTTTACAGAATCCCGGCCGTGTCGGACCGTACCTCTTTGTGGGAACATTATATACGTCTATAAAGTTATATATCCTAACCTAAAGCAACCTAACATCTCGGATGTACTATTTTACAACAATTCTGGCGTGTTGGCCCCTACTTCTCGGTGGGAACATTATATACGTCCATAACGTAATATAACCTAACCTAACCCATCCAGCCACTCGCTGGTAATGTTTTACAGAATCCCGGTCGGGTCGGCCCGTACCTCTCCGTGGGAACATTATAAACGTCTATAGCATTATATATCCTAACCTAAGGCAGCCTAATATTTCGGATGTAGTATATTACAACATTCCTGGCGGGTCGGCCACTATTTCTCGGTGGGAACATTATATACGTCTATAACGTAATATAACCTAACCTAACCCATCTGGCCCCTCGCTGGTAATGTTTTACAGAATCCCGGCCGTGTCGGACCGTACCTCTACGTGGAGACATTAGCTACGTCTATAACGTTATATATCCTAACCTAAGGCAACCTCACTCCTCGGATGTAGTATTTTACAACATTCCTGACGGTCCGTCCCCTACTTCTCGGTGGGAACATTATATACGTCTATAACGTAATATAACCAAACCTAACCCATCTAGCCCCTCGCTGGAGATGTTTTACAGAATCCCGGCCGTGTCGGACCGTACCTCTACGTGGAGACATTGGATACTTCTATAACGTTATATATCCTAACCTAAGGCAACCTCACTCCTCGGATGTAGTATTTTACAACATTCCTGTCGGGCCGGCCGCTACTTCTCGGTGGGAAGGTTATTTACGTCTATAACGTAATATAACCTAACCTAACCCATCTAGCCCCTCGCTGGAGATGTTTTACAGAATCCCGTTCGTGTAGCCCCGCACCTCTTCGTGGGAACATTATATACGTCTATAACGTTATATACCCTAACCTAAGGCAACCTCACACCTCGGATGTAGTATTTTACAACATTCCTGGCGGGCCGGCCCCTACTTCTCGGTGCGAACATTATATACGTCTATAACGTAATATAACCTAACCTAACCCATCTAGCCCCTCGCTGGGAATTTTTTACAAAATCCCGTTCGTGTAGCCCCGTACATCTTCGTGGGAACATTATATACGTCTATAACGTTATATATCCTAACCTAAGGCAACCTCACAGACTCGGATGTAGCATTTTACAACATTCCTGGCGGGCCGGCCCCTACTTCTCGGTGGGAACATTATATACGTCTATAACGTATTATAACCTAACCTAACCCATCCAGCCACTCGCTGGTAATGTTTTACAGAATCCCGGTTCTGTCGGCCCGTACCTCTCCGTGGGAACATTATATACGTCTGTAACGTTATATATCCTAACCTAAGGCAATCTAACATCTCGGATGTACTATTTTAAACAATTCTGGCGTGTTGGCCCCTACTTCTCGGTGGGAACATTATATACGTCCATGACGTAATATAACCTAACCTAACCCATCCAGCCACTCGCTGGTAATGTTTTACAGAATCTCGGTCGGGTCGGCCCGTACCTCTCCGTGGGAACATTGTAAACGTCTATAGCGTTATATATCCTAACCTAAGGCAGCCTAATATTTCGGATGTAGTATATTACAACATTCCTGGCTGGCCGGCCCCTACTTCTCCGTGGGAACATTATATACGTCTATAACGTAATATAACCTAACCTAACCCATCCAGCCACTCGCTGGTAATGTTTTACAGAATCCCGGTTCTGTCGGCCCGTACCTCTCCGTGGGAACATTATATACGTCTGTAACGTTATATATCCTAACCTAAGGCAACCTCACACCTCGAATGTAGTATTTTACAACATTCCTGGCGGGCCGGCCGCTACGTCTCTGTGGGAACATTATATACGTCTATAACGTAATATAACCTAACCTAACCCATCTAGCCCCTCGCTGGAGATGTTTTGCAGAATCCCGTTCGTGTAGCCCCGCACCTCTTCGTGGGAACATTATATACGTCTATAACGTTATATACCCTAACCTAAGGCAACCTCACACCTCGGATGTAGTATTTTACAACATTCCTGGCGGGCCGGCCCCTACTTCTCGGTGGGAACATTATATACGTCTATAACGTAATATAACCTAACCTAACCCATCTAGCCCCTCGCTGGGAATTTTTTACAAAATCCCGTTCGTGTAGCCCCGTACCTCTTCGTGGGAACATTATATACGTCTATAACGTTATATATCCTAACCTAAGGCAACCTCACACCTCGGATGTAGCATTTTACAACATTCCTGGCGGCCCGGCCCCTACTTCTCGGTGGGAACATTATATACATCTATAACGTAATATAACCTAACCTAACCCATCCAGCCACTCGCTGGTAATGTTTTACAGAATCTCGGTCGGGTCGGCCCGTACCTCTCCGTGGGAACATTGTAAACGTCTATAGCGTTATATATCCTAACCTAAGGCAGCCTAATATTTCGGATGTAGTATATTACAACATTCCTGGCTGGCCGGCCCCTACTTCTCCGTGGGAACATTATATACGTCTATAACGTAATATAACCTAACCTAACCCATCCAGCCACTCGCTGGTAATGTTTTACAGAATCCCGGCCGTGTCCGACCGTACCTCTACGTGGAGACATTGGATACTTCTATAACGTTATATATCCTAACCTAAGGCAACCTCACTCCTCGGATGTAGTATTTTACAGCATTCCTGTCGGACCGGCCGCTACTTCTCGGTGGGAAGGTTATTTACGTCTATAACGTAATATAACCTAACCTAACCCATCTAGCCCCTCGCTGGGAATTTTTGACAGAATCCCGTTCGTGTAGCCCCGCACCTCTTCGTGGGAACATTATATACGTCTATAACGTTATATACCCTAACCTAAGGCAACCTCACACCTCGGATGTAGTATTTTACAACATTCCTGGCGGGCCGGCCCCAACTTCTCGGTGGGAACATTATATACGTCTATAACGTAATATAACCTAACCTAACCCATCTAGCCCCTGGCTGGTAATGTTTTACAGAATCCCGGTCGTGACGGCCCGTAACTCTTCGTGGGAACATTATATACGTCTGTAACGTTATATATCCTAACTTAAGGCAACCTCACACCTCGGATGTAGTATATTACAACATTCCTGGCGGGCCGGCCGCTACGTTTCTGTGGGAATGTTATATACGTCTATAACGTAATATAACCTAACCTAACCCATCCAGCCACTCGCTGGTAATGTTTTACAGAATCCCGGTCCTGTCGGCCCGTACCTCTCCGTGGGAACATTATATACGTCTGTAACGTTATATATCCTAACCTAAGGCAACCTCACACCTCGGATGTAGCATTTTACAACATTCCTGGCGGGCCGGCCCCTACTTCTCGGTGGGAACATTATATACGTCTATAACGTAATATAACCTAACCTAACCCATCTAGCCCCTGGCTGGTAATGTTTTACAGAATCCCAGCCGTGACGGTCCGTACCACTTCGTCGGAACATTATATGCGTCTATAACGTTATATATCCTAACCTAAGGCAACCTCACACCTCGGATGTAGTATTTTACAACATTCCTGGCGGGCCGGCCCCAACTTCTCGGTGGGAACATTATATACGTCTATAACGTAATATAACCTAACCTAACCCATCTAGCCCCTCGCTGGAGATGTTTTACAGAATCCCGTTCGTGTAGCCCCGCACCTCTTCGTGGGAACATTATATACGTCTATAACGTTATATACCCTAACCTAAGGCAACCTCACACCTCGGATGTAGTATTTTACAACATTCCTGGCGGGCCGGCCCCTACTTCTCGGTGGGAACATTATATACGTCTATAACGTAATATAACCTAACCTAACCCATCTAGCCCCTCGCTGGGAATTTTTTACAAAATCCCGTTCGTGTAGCCCCGTACCTCTTCGTGGGAACATTATATACGTCTATAACGTTATATATCCTAACCTAAGGCAACCTCACACCTCGGATGTCGCATTTTACAACATTCCTGGCGGGCCGGCCCCTACTTCTCGGTGGGAACATTATATACGTCTATAACGTAATATAACCTAACCTAACCCATCCAGCCACTCGCTGGTAATGTTTTACAGAATCCCGGTTCTGTCGGCCCGTACCTCTCCGTGGGAACATTATATACGTCTGTAACGTTATATATCCTAACCTAAGGCAATCTAACATCTCGGATGTACTATTTTACAACAATTCTGGCGTGTTGGCCCCTACTTCTCGGTGGGAACATTATATACGTCCATAACGTAATATAACCTAACCTAACCCATCCAGCCACTCGCAGGTAATGTTTTACAGAATCTCGGTCGGGTCGGCCCGTACCTCTCCGTGGGAACATTGTAAACGTCTATAGCGTTATATATCCTAACCTAAGACAGCCTAATATTTCGGATGTAGTATATTACAACATTCCTGGGTGGCCGGCCCCTACTTCTCCGTGGGAACATTATATACGTCTATAACGTAATATAACCTAACCTAACCCATCCAGCCACTCGCTGGTAATGTTTTACAGAATCCCGGTTCTGTCGGCCCGTACCTCTCCGTTGGAACATTATATACGTCTGTAACGTTATATATCCTAACCTAAGGCAACCTCACACCTCGAATGTAGTATTTTACAACATTCCTGGCGGGCCGGCCGCTACGTCTCTGTGGGAACATTATATACGTCTATAACGTAATATAACCTAACCTAACCCATCTAGCCCCTCGCTGGGAATTTTTTACAGAATCGCGTTCGGGGAGCCCCGTACCTCTTCGTGGGAACATTATATGCGTCTATAACGTTATATATCCTAACCTAAGGCAACCTCACACTTCGAATGTAGTATTTTACAACATTCCTGACGGGCCGTCCCCTACTTCTCGGTGGGAACATTATATACGTCTATAACGTAATATAACCTAACCTAAGCCATCTAGCCCCTCGCTTGTAATGTTTTACAGAATCCCGGGCGTGTCGGCCCGTACATCTCCGTGGGAACATTATATACGTCTATAACCTTATGTATCCTAACCTAAGGCAACCTCATTCCTCGGATGTAGTATTTTACAACATTCCTGTCGGGCCGGCCGCTACTTCTCGATGGGAACATTATTTACGTCTATAACGTAATATAACCTAACCTAACCCATCTAGCCCCTCGCTGGAGATGTTTTACAGAATCCCGGCCGTGTCGGACCGTACCTCTACGTGGAGACATTGGATACTTCTATAACGTTATATATCCTAACCTAAGGCAACCTCACTCCTCGGATGTAGTATTTTACAGCATTCCTGTCGGGCCGGCCGCTACTTCTCGGTGGGAAGGTTATTTACGTCTATAACGTAATATAACCTAACCTAACCCATCTAGCCCCTCGCTGGGAATTTTTTACAGAATCCCGTTCGTGTAGCCCCGCACCTCTTCGTGGGAACATTATATACGTCTATAACGTTATATACCCTAACCTAAGGCAACCTCACACCTCGGATGTAGTATTTTACAACATTCCTGGCGGGCCGGCCCCAACTTCTCGGTGGGAACATTATATACGTCTATAGCGTAATATAACCTAACCTAACCCATCTAGCCCCTGGCTGGTAATGTTTTACAGAATCCCGGTCGTGACGGCCCGTAACTCTTCGTGGGAACATTATATACGTCTGTAACGTTATATATCCTAACTTAAGGCAACCTCACACCTCGGATGTAGTATTTTACAACATTCCTTGCGGGCCGGCCCCTACTTCTCGGTGGGAACATTATATACGCCTATAACGTAATATAACCTAACCTAACCCATCTATCACCTCGCTGGGAATTTTTTACAGAATCCCGTTCGTGGAGCCCCGTACCTCTTCGCGGGAACATTATATACGTCTATAACGTTATATATCCTAACCTAAGGCAACCTCACACCTCGGATGTAGCATTTTACAACATTCCTGGCGGGCCGGCCCCTACTTCTCGGTGGGAACATTATATACGTCTATAACGTAATATAACCTAACCTAACCCATCTAGCACCTGGCTGGTAATGTTTTACAGAATCCCGACCGTGACGGTCCGTACCTCTTCGTGGGAACATTATATGCGTCTATAACGTTATATATCCTAACCAAAGGCAACCTAACATTTCGGATGTAGTATATTACAACATTCCTGGCGAGCCGGCCGCTACGTCTCTGTGGGAATGTTATATACGTCTATAACGTAATATAACCTAACCTAACCCATCCAGCCACTCGCTGGTAATGTTATACAGAATCCCGGTCCTGTCGGCCCGTACCTCTCCGTGGGAACATTATATACGTCTGTAACGTTATATATCCTAACCTAAGGCAACCTCACACCTCGGATGTAGCATTTTACAACATTCCTGGCGGGCCGGCCCCTACTTCTCGGTGGGAACATTATATACGTCTATAACGTAATATAACCTAACCTAAGCCATCTAGCCCCTGGCTGGTAATGTTTTACAGAATCCCGGGCGTGTCGGCCCGTACATCTCCGTGGGAACATTATATACGTCTATAACCTTATGTATCCTAACCTAAGGCAACCTCATTCCTCGGATGTAGTATTTTACAACATTCCTGTCGGGCCGGCCGCTACTTCTCGATGGGAACATTATTTACGTCTATAACGTAATATAACCTAACCTAACCCATCTAGCCCCTCGCTGGAGATGTTTTACAGAATCCCGGCCGTGTCGGACCGTACCTCTACGTGGAGACATTGGATACTTCTATAACGTTATATATCCTAACCTAAGGCAACCTCACTCCTCGGATGTAGTATTTTACAGCATTCCTGTCGGGCCGGCCGCTACTTCTCGGTGGGAAGGTTATTTACGTCTATAACGTAATATAACCTAACCTAACCCATCTAGCCCCTCGCTGGGAATTTTTTACAGAATCCCGTTCGTGTAGCCCCGCACCTCTTCGTGGGAACATTATATACGTCTATAACGTTATATACCCTAACCTAAGGCAACCTCACACCTCGGATGTAGTATTTTACAACATTCCTGGCGGGCCGGCCCCAACTTCTCGGTGGGAACATTATATACGTCTATAGCGTAATATAACCTAACCTAACCCATCTAGCCCCTGGCTGGTAATGTTTTACAGAATCCCGGTCGTGACGGCCCGTAACTCTTCGTGGGAACATTATATACGTCTGTAACGTTATATATCCTAACTTAAGGCAACCTCACACCTCGGATGTAGTATTTTACAACATTCCTTGCGGGCCGGCCGCTACGTCTCTGTGGGAATGTTATATACGTCTATAACGTAATATAACCTAACCTAACCCATCCAGCCACTCGCTGGTAATGTTATACAGAATCCCGGTCCTGTCGGCCCGTACCTCTCCGTGGGAACATTATATACGTCTGTAACGTTATATATCCTAACCTAAGGCAACCTCACACCTCGGATGTAGCATTTTACAACATTCCTGGCGGGCCGGCCCCTACTTCTCGGTGGGAACATTATATACGTCTATAACGTAATATAACCTAACCTAACCCATCTAGCCCCTGGCTGGTAATGTTTTACAGAATCCCAGCCGTGACGGTCCGTACCACTTCGTCGGAACATTATATGCGTCTATAACGTTATATATCCTAACCTAAGGCAACCTCACACCTCGGATGTAGTATTTTACAACATTCCTGGCGGGCCGGCCCCAACTTCTCGGTGGGAACATTATATACGTCTATAACGTAATATAACCTAACCTAACCCATCTAAACCCTCGCTGGAGATGTTTTACAGAATCCCGTTCGTGTAGCCCCGCACCTCTTCGTGGGAACATTATATACGTCTATAACGTTATATACCCTAACCTAAGGCAACCTCACACCTCGGATGTAGTATTTTACAACATTCCTGCCGGGCCGGCCCCTACTTCTCGGTGGGAACATTATATACGCCTATAACGTAATATAACCTAACCTAACCCATCTATCCCCTCGCTGGGAATTTTTTACAGAATCCCGTTCGTGGAGCCCCGTACCTCTTCGTGGGAACATTATATACGTCTATAACGTTATATATCCTAACCTAAGGCAACCTCAAACCTCGGATGTAGCATTTTACAACATTCCTGGCGGGCCGGCCCCTACTTCTCGGTGGGAACATTATATACGTCTATAACGTAATATAACCTAACCTAACCCATCTAGCACCTGGCTGGTAATGTTTTATAGAATCCCGACCGTGACGGTCCGTACCTCTTCGTGGGAACATTATATGCGTCTATAACGTTGTATATCCTAACCAAAGGCAACCTAACATTTCGGATGTAGTATATTACAACATTCCTGGCCGGCCGGCCGCTACGTCTCTGTGGGAATGTTATATACGTCTATAACGTAATATAACCTAACCTAACCCATCCAGCCACTCGCTGGTAATGTTTTACAGAATCCCGGTCCTGTCGGCCCGTACCTCTCCGTGGGAACATTATATACGTCTGTAACGTTATATATCCTAACCTAAGGCAACCTCACACCTCGGATGTAGCATTTTACAACATTCCTGGCGGGCCGGCCCCTACTTCTCGGTGGGAACATTATATACGTCTATAACGTAATATAACCTAACCTAACCCATCTAGCCCCTGGCTGGTAATGTTTTACAGAATCCCGGCCGTGACGGTCCGTACCACTTCGTCGGAACATTATATGCGTCTATAAGGTTATATATCCTAACCTAAGGCAACCTCACACCTCGGATGTAGTATTTTACAACATTCCTGGCGGGCCGGCCCCAACTTCTCGGTGGGAACATTATATACGTCTATAACGTAATATAACCTAACCTAACCCATCTAGCCCCTCGCTGGAGATGTTTTACAGAATCCCGTTCGTGTAGCCCCGCACCTCTTCGTGGGAACATTATATACGTCTATAACGTTATATACCCTAACCTAAGGCAACCTCACACCTCGGATGTAGTATTTTACAACATTCCTGGCGGGCCGGCCCCTACTTCTCGGTGGGAACATTATATACGTCTATAACGTAATATAACCTAACCTAACCCATCTAGCCCCTCGCTGGGAATTTTTTACAAAATCCCGTTCGTGTAGCCCCGTACCTCTTCGTGGGAACATTATATACGTCTATAACGTTATATATCCTAACCTAAGGCAACCTCACACCTCGGATGTAGCATTTTACAACATTCCTGGCGGGCCGGCCCCTACTTCTCGGTGGGAACATTATATACGTCTATAACGTAATATAACCTAACCTAACCCATCTAGCCACTCGCTGGTAATGTTTTACAGAATCCCGGTTCTGTCCGCCCGTACCTCACCGTGGGAACATTATATACGTCTGTAACGTTATATGTCCTAACCTAAGGCAATCTAACATCTCGGATGTACTATTTTACAACAATTCTGGCGTGTTGGCCCCTACTTCTCGGTGGGAACACTATATACGTCCATAACGTAATATAACCTAACCTAACCCATCTAGCCCCTCGCTGGAGATGTTTTACAGAATCCCGGCCGTGTCGGACCGTACCTCTACGTGGAGACATTGGATACTTCTATAACGTTATATATCCTAACCTAAGGCAACCTCACTCCTCGGATGTAGTATTTTACAACATTCCTGTCGGGCCGGCCGCTACTTCTCGGTGGGAAGGTTATTTACGTCTATAACGGAATATAACCTAACCTAACCCATCTAGCACCTCGCTGGTGTTGTTTTACAGAATCCCGGTCGTGTCGGTCCGTGCCTCTCTGTGGGAACATTATATACGTCTATAACGTTATATATCCTAACCTAAGGCAACCTCACACCTCGGATGTCGCATTTTACAACATTCCTGGCGGGCCGGCCCCTACTTCTCGGTGGGAACATTATATACGTCTATAACGTAATATAACCTAACCTAACCCATCCAGCCACTCGCTGGTAATGTTTTACAGAATCCCGGTTCTGTCGGCCCGTACCTCTCCGTGGGAACATTATATACGTCTGTAACGTTATATATCCTAACCTAAGGCAATCTAACATCTCGGATGTACTATTTTACAACAATTCTGGCGTGTTGGCCCCTACTTCTCGGTGGGAACATTATATACGTCCATAACGTAATATAACCTAACCTAACCCATCCAGCCACTCGCTGGTAATGTTTTACAGAATCTCGGTCGGGTCGGCCCGTACCTCTCCGTGGGAACATTGTAAACGTCTATAGCGTTATATATCCTAACCTAAGGCAGCCTAATATTTCGGATGTAGTATATTACAACATACCTGGCGGGTCGGCCCCTACTTCTTGATGGGAACGTTATATACGTCTACAACGTAATATAACCTAACCTAACCCATCTAGCCCCTCGCTGGTAATGTTTTACAGAATCCCGGTCGTGTCGGCCCGTACCTCTCCATGGGAATATTATATACGTCCATAACGCTATATATCCTAACCTAAGGCAACCTCACACCTCGGATGTAGTATTTTACCACATTCCTGGCGGGCCGGCAGCTACGTCTCTGTGGGAACATTATATACGTCTATAACGTAATATAACCCAACCTAACCCATCTAGCCCCTGGCTGGTAATGTTTTGCAGAATCCCGGTCGCGACGGCCCGTACACCTTCGCGGGAACATTATATACGTCAATAACGTTATATATCCTAACCTAAGGCAACTTCACACCTCCGATGTAGTGTTTTACAACATTCCTCGCGGGACGGTTCCTACTTCTCGGTGGGAACATTATATACGTCTATAACGTTATATATCCTAACCTAAGGCAACCTCACTCCTCGGATGTAGTATTTTACAACATTCCTGTCGGGCCGGCCGCTACTTCTCGGTGGGAACATTATATACGTCTATAACGTAATATAACCTAACCTAACCCATCTAGCCCCTGGCTGGTAATGTTTTACAGAATCCCGGTCGTGACGGTCCGTACCTCTTCGTGTGAACATTATATGTGTCTATAACGTTATATATCCTAACCTAAGGCAACCTCACACCTCGGATGTAGTATTTTACGACATTCCTGGCGGGCCGGCCCCTACTTCTCGGTGGGAACATTATATACGTCTATAACGTAACATAACCTATCCTAACCCATCTAGCCCCTCGCTGGTAATGTTTTACAGAATCCCGGTCGCGTCGGCACGTACCTCTCCGTGGGAACATTATATACGTCTATAACGTTATATTTCCTAACCTAAGGCAACCTCAAACCTCGGATGTAGTATTTTACAACATTTCTGGCGGGTCGGCCCCTACTCCTAGGTGGGAACGTTATATACGTCTATAACGTAATATAACCTAACCTATCCCATCTAGCCCCTCGCTGGTAATGTTTTACAGAATCCCGGTCGTGACGGCCCGTACCTCTTCGTGGGATCATAATATACGTCTATAACGTTATATATCCTAACCTAAGGCAACCTCACACCTCGGATGTAGTATTTTACCACATTCCTGGCGGGCCGGGCCCTACTTCTCGGTGGGAACATTATATACGTCTATAACGTAATATAACCTAACCTAACCCATCTAGCCCCTCGCTGGTAATGTTTTACAGAATCCCGGTCGTGTCGGCCCGTACCTCTCCGTAGGAACATTATATACGTCCATAACGCTATATATCCTAACCTAAGGCAACCTCACACCTCGGATGTAGTATTTTACAACATTTCTGGCGGGTCGGCCCCTACTCCTAGGTGGGAACGTTATATACGTCTATAACGTAATATAACCTAACCTAACCCATCTAGCCCCTCGCTGGTGATGTTTTACAGAATCCCGGCCGTGTCGGACCGTACCTCTTTGTGGGAACATTATATACGTCTATAAAGTTATATATCCTAACCTAAAGCAACCTAACATCTCGGATGTACTATTTTACAACAATTCTGGCGTGTTGGCCCCTACTTCTCGGTGGGAACATTATATACGTCCATAACGTAATATAACCTAACCTAACCCATCCAGCCACTCGCTGGTAATGTTTTACAGAATCCCGGTCGGGTCGGCCCGTACCTCTCCGTGGGAACATTATAAACGTCTATAGCATTATATATCCTAACCTAAGGCAGC
The DNA here is from genome assembly GCA_963969225.1 of Xylocopa violacea. Lineage (NCBI taxonomy): Eukaryota > Metazoa > Arthropoda > Insecta > Hymenoptera > Apidae > Xylocopa > Xylocopa violacea. The sequence continues at coordinate 3,339,925 of CAXAJV010000789.1, forward strand.
CTAATATTTCGGATGTAGTATATTACAACATTCCTGGCGGGTCGGCCACTATTTCTCGGTGGGAACATTATATACGTCTATAACGTAATATAACCTAACCTAACCCATCTGGCCCCTCGCTGGTAATGTTTTACAGAATCCCGGCCGTGTCGGACCGTACCTCTACGTGGAGACATTAGCTACGTCTATAACGTTATATATCCTAACCTAAAGCAACCTCACTCCTCGGATGTAGTACTTTACAACATTCCTGGCGGGCCGGCAGCTACGTCTCTGTGGGAACATTATATACGTCTATAACGTAATATAACCCAACCTAACCCATCTAGCCCCTGGCTGGTAATGTTTTGCAGAATCCCGGTCGCGACGGCCCGTACACCTTCGCGGGAACATTATATACGTCAATAACGTTATATATCCTAACCTCAGGCAACTTCACACCTCCGATGTAGTGTTTTACAACATTCCTTGCGGGCCGGTCCCTACTTCTCGGTGGGAACATTATATACGTCTATAACGTTATATATCCTAACCTAAGGCAACCTCACTCCTCGGATGTAGTATTTTACAACATTCCTGTCGGGCCGGCCGCTACTTCTCGGTGGGAACATTATATACGTCTATAACGTAATATAACCTAACCTAACCCATCTAGCCCCTCGCTGGTGATGTTTTACAGAATCCCGGCCGTGTCGGACCGTACCTCTTTGTGGGAACATTATATACGTCTATAACGTTATATATCCTAACCTAAGGCAACCTCACACCTCGGATGTAGTATTTTACAACATTCCTTGCGGGCCGGCCCCTACTTCACGGTGGGAACATTATATACGTCTATAACGTAATATAGCCTAACCTAACCCATCTAGCCCCTGGCTGGTAATGTTTTACAGAATCCCGGCCGTGACGGTCCGTACCTCTTCGTGGGAACATTATATGCGTCTATAACGTTATATATCCTAACCTAAGGCAACCTCACTCCTCGGATGTAGGATTTTACAACATTCCTGTCGGGCCGGCCGCTACTTCTCGATGGGAACGTTATATACGTCTACAACGTAATATAACCTAACCTAACCCATCTAGCCCCTCGCTGGTAATGTTTTACAGAATCCCGGTCGTGTCGGCCCGTACCTCTCCATGGGAACATTATATACGTCCATAACGCTATATATCCTAACCTAAGGCAACCTCACACCTCGGATGTAGTATTTTACCACATTCCTGGCGGGCCGGGCCCTACTTCTCGGTGGGAACATTATATACGTCTATAACGTAATATAACCTAACCTAACCCATCTGGCCCCTCGCTGGTAATGTTTTACAGAATCCCGGCCGTGTCGGACCGTACCTCTACGTGGAGACATAAGGTACGTCTATAACGTTATATATCCTAACCTAAGGCAACCTCACTCCTCGTATGTAGTATTTTACAACATTCCTGGCGGGCCGGCAGCTACGTCTCTGTGGGAACATTATATACGTCTATAACGTAATATAACCCAACCTAACCCATCTAGCCCCTGGCTGGTAATGTTTTGCAGAATCCCGGTCGCGACGGCCCGTACACCTTCGCGGGAACATTATATACGTCAATAACGTTATATATCCTAACCTAAGGCAACTTCACACCTCCGATGTAGTGTTTTACAACATTCCTTGCGGGCCGGTCCCTACTTCTCGGTGGGAACATTATATACGTCTATAACGTTATATATCCTAACCTAAGGCAACCTCACTCCTCGGATGTACTATTTTACAACATTCCTGTCGGGCCGGCCGCTACTTCTCGGTGGGAACATTATATACGTCTATAACGTAATATAACCTAACCTAACCCATCTAGCCCCTGGCTGGTAATGTTTTACAGAATCTCGGCCGTGACGGTCCGTACCTCTTCGTGGGAACATTATATGCGTCTATAACGTTATATATCCTAACCTAAGGCAACCTCACACTTCGAATGTAGTATTTTACAACATTCCTGACGGGCCGTCCCCTACTTCTCGGTGGGAACATTATATACGTCTATAACGTAATATAACCTAACCTAAGCCATCTAGCCCCTCGCTTGTAATGTTTTACAGAATCCCGGGCGTGTCGGCCCGTACATCTCCGTGGGAACATTATATACGTCTATAACCTTATGTATCCTAACCTAAGGCAACCTCATTCCTCGGATGTAGTATTTTACAACATTCCTGTCGGGCCGGCCGCTACTTCTCGATGGGAACATTATTTACGTCTATAACGTAATATAACCTAACCTAACCCATCTAGCCCCTCGCTGGAGATGTTTTACAGAATCCCGGCCGTGTCGGACCGTACCTCTACGTGGAGACATTGGATACTTCTATAACGTTATATATCCTAACCTAAGGCAACCTCACTCCTCGGATGTAGTATTTTACAGCATTCCTGTCGGGCCGGCCGCTACTTCTCGGTGGGAAGGTTATTTACGTCTATAACGTAATATAACCTAACCTAACCCATCTAGCCCCTCGCTGGGAATTTTTTACAGAATCCCGTTCGTGTAGCCCCGCACCTCTTCGTGGGAACATTATATACGTCTATAACGTTATATACCCTAACCTAAGGCAACCTCACACCTCGGATGTAGTATTTTACAACATTCCTGGCGGGCCGGCCCCAACTTCTCGGTGGGAACATTATATACGTCTATAGCGTAATATAACCTAACCTAACCCATCTAGCCCCTGGCTGGTAATGTTTTACAGAATCCCGGTCGTGACGGCCCGTAACTCTTCGTGGGAACATTATATACGTCTGTAACGTTATATATCCTAACTTAAGGCAACCTCACACCTCGGATGTAGTATTTTACAACATTCCTTGCGGGCCGGCCCCTACTTCTCGGTGGGAACATTATATACGCCTATAACGTAATATAACCTAACCTAACCCATCTATCACCTCGCTGGGAATTTTTTACAGAATCCCGTTCGTGGAGCCCCGTACCTCTTCGCGGGAACATTATATACGTCTATAACGTTATATATCCTAACCTAAGGCAACCTCACACCTCGGATGTAGCATTTTACAACATTCCTGGCGGGCCGGCCCCTACTTCTCGGTGGGAACATTATATACGTCTATAACGTAATATAACCTAACCTAACCCATCTAGCACCTGGCTGGTAATGTTTTACAGAATCCCGACCGTGACGGTCCGTACCTCTTCGTGGGAACATTATATGCGTCTATAACGTTATATATCCTAACCAAAGGCAACCTAACATTTCGGATGTAGTATATTACAACATTCCTGGCGAGCCGGCCGCTACGTCTCTGTGGGAATGTTATATACGTCTATAACGTAATATAACCTAACCTAACCCATCCAGCCACTCGCTGGTAATGTTATACAGAATCCCGGTCCTGTCGGCCCGTACCTCTCCGTGGGAACATTATATACGTCTGTAACGTTATATATCCTAACCTAAGGCAACCTCACACCTCGGATGTAGCATTTTACAACATTCCTGGCGGGCCGGCCCCTACTTCTCGGTGGGAACATTATATACGTCTATAACGTAATATAACCTAACCTAACCCATCTAGCCCCTGGCTGGTAATGTTTTACAGAATCCCAGCCGTGACGGTCCGTACCACTTCGTCGGAACATTATATGCGTCTATAACGTTATATATCCTAACCTAAGGCAACCTCACACCTCGGATGTAGTATTTTACAACATTCCTGGCGGGCCGGCCCCAACTTCTCGGGGGGAACATTATATACGTCTATAACGTAATATAACCTAACCTAACCCATCTAAACCCTCGCTGGAGATGTTTTACAGAATCCCGTTCGTGTAGCCCCGCACCTCTTCGTGGGAACATTATATACGTCTATAACGTTATATACCCTAACCTAAGGCAACCTCACACCTCGGATGTAGTATTTTACAACATTCCTGCCGGGCCGGCCCCTACTTCTCGGTGGGAACATTATATACGCCTATAACGTAATATAACCTAACCTAACCCATCTATCCCCTCGCTGGGAATTTTTTACAGAATCCCGTTCGTGGAGCCCCGTACCTCTTCGTGGGAACATTATATACGTCTATAACGTTATATATCCTAACCTAAGGCAACCTCAAACCTCGGATGTAGCATTTTACAACATTCCTGGCGGGCCGGCCCCTACTTCTCGGTGGGAACATTATATACGTCTATAACGTAATATAACCTAACCTAACCCATCTAGCACCTGGCTGGTAATGTTTTATAGAATCCCGACCGTGACGGTCCGTACCTCTTCGTGGGAACATTATATGCGTCTATAACGTTGTATATCCTAACCAAAGGCAACCTAACATTTCGGATGTAGTATATTACAACATTCCTGGCCGGCCGGCCGCTACGTCTCTGTGGGAATGTTATATACGTCTATAACGTAATATAACCTAACCTAACCCATCCAGCCACTCGCTGGTAATGTTTTACAGAATCCCGGTCCTGTCGGCCCGTACCTCTCCGTGGGAACATTATATACGTCTGTAACGTTATATATCCTAACCTAAGGCAACCTCACACCTCGGATGTAGCATTTTACAACATTCCTGGCGGGCCGGCCCCTACTTCTCGGTGGGAACATTATATACGTCTATAACGTAATATAACCTAACCTAACCCATCTAGCCCCTGGCTGGTAATGTTTTACAGAATCCCGGCCGTGACGGTCCGTACCACTTCGTCGGAACATTATATGCGTCTATAAGGTTATATATCCTAACCTAAGGCAACCTCACACCTCGGATGTAGTATTTTACAACATTCCTGGCGGGCCGGCCCCAACTTCTCGGTGGGAACATTATATACGTCTATAACGTAATATAACCTAACCTAACCCATCTAGCCCCTCGCTGGAGATGTTTTACAGAATCCCGTTCGTGTAGCCCCGCACCTCTTCGTGGGAACATTATATACGTCTATAACGTTATATACCCTAACCTAAGGCAACCTCACACCTCGGATGTAGTATTTTACAACATTCCTGGCGGGCCGGCCCCTACTTCTCGGTGGGAACATTATATACGTCTATAACGTAATATAACCTAACCTAACCCATCTAGCCCCTCGCTGGGAATTTTTTACAAAATCCCGTTCGTGTAGCCCCGTACCTCTTCGTGGGAACATTATATACGTCTATAACGTTATATATCCTAACCTAAGGCAACCTCACACCTCGGATGTAGCATTTTACAACATTCCTGGCGGGCCGGCCCCTACTTCTCGGTGGGAACATTATATACGTCTATAACGTAATATAACCTAACCTAACCCATCTAGCCACTCGCTGGTAATGTTTTACAGAATCCCGGTTCTGTCCGCCCGTACCTCACCGTGGGAACATTATATACGTCTGTAACGTTATATGTCCTAACCTAAGGCAATCTAACATCTCGGATGTACTATTTTACAACAATTCTGGCGTGTTGGCCCCTACTTCTCGGTGGGAACACTATATACGTCCATAACGTAATATAACCTAACCTAACCCATCTAGCCCCTCGCTGGAGATGTTTTACAGAATCCCGGCCGTGTCGGACCGTACCTCTACGTGGAGACATTGGATACTTCTATAACGTTATATATCCTAACCTAAGGCAACCTCACTCCTCGGATGTAGTATTTTACAACATTCCTGTCGGGCCGGCCGCTACTTCTCGGTGGGAAGGTTATTTACGTCTATAACGGAATATAACCTAACCTAACCCATCTAGCACCTCGCTGGTGTTGTTTTACAGAATCCCGGTCGTGTCGGTCCGTGCCTCTCTGTGGGAACATTATATACGTCTATAACGTTATATATCCTAACCTAAGGCAACCTCACACCTCGGATGTCGCATTTTACAACATTCCTGGCGGGCCGGCCCCTACTTCTCGGTGGGAACATTATATACGTCTATAACGTAATATAACCTAACCTAACCCATCCAGCCACTCGCTGGTAATGTTTTACAGAATCCCGGTTCTGTCGGCCCGTACCTCTCCGTGGGAACATTATATACGTCTGTAACGTTATATATCCTAACCTAAGGCAATCTAACATCTCGGATGTACTATTTTACAACAATTCTGGCGTGTTGGCCCCTACTTCTCGGTGGGAACATTATATACGTCCATAACGTAATATAACCTAACCTAACCCATCCAGCCACTCGCTGGTAATGTTTTACAGAATCTCGGTCGGGTCGGCCCGTACCTCTCCGTGGGAACATTGTAAACGTCTATAGCGTTATATATCCTAACCTAAGGCAGCCTAATATTTCGGATGTAGTATATTACAACATACCTGGCGGGTCGGCCCCTACTTCTTGATGGGAACGTTATATACGTCTACAACGTAATATAACCTAACCTAACCCATCTAGCCCCTCGCTGGTAATGTTTTACAGAATCCCGGTCGTGTCGGCCCGTACCTCTCCATGGGAATATTATATACGTCCATAACGCTATATATCCTAACCTAAGGCAACCTCACACCTCGGATGTAGTATTTTACCACATTCCTGGCGGGCCGGCAGCTACGTCTCTGTGGGAACATTATATACGTCTATAACGTAATATAACCCAACCTAACCCATCTAGCCCCTGGCTGGTAATGTTTTGCAGAATCCCGGTCGCGACGGCCCGTACACCTTCGCGGGAACATTATATACGTCAATAACGTTATATATCCTAACCTAAGGCAACTTCACACCTCCGATGTAGTGTTTTACAACATTCCTCGCGGGACGGTTCCTACTTCTCGGTGGGAACATTATATACGTCTATAACGTTATATATCCTAACCTAAGGCAACCTCACTCCTCGGATGTAGTATTTTACAACATTCCTGTCGGGCCGGCCGCTACTTCTCGGTGGGAACATTATATACGTCTATAACGTAATATAACCTAACCTAACCCATCTAGCCCCTGGCTGGTAATGTTTTACAGAATCCCGGTCGTGACGGTCCGTACCTCTTCGTGTGAACATTATATGTGTCTATAACGTTATATATCCTAACCTAAGGCAACCTCACACCTCGGATGTAGTATTTTACGACATTCCTGGCGGGCCGGCCCCTACTTCTCGGTGGGAACATTATATACGTCTATAACGTAACATAACCTATCCTAACCCATCTAGCCCCTCGCTGGTAATGTTTTACAGAATCCCGGTCGCGTCGGCACGTACCTCTCCGTGGGAACATTATATACGTCTATAACGTTATATTTCCTAACCTAAGGCAACCTCAAACCTCGGATGTAGTATTTTACAACATTTCTGGCGGGTCGGCCCCTACTCCTAGGTGGGAACGTTATATACGTCTATAACGTAATATAACCTAACCTATCCCATCTAGCCCCTCGCTGGTAATGTTTTACAGAATCCCGGTCGTGACGGCCCGTACCTCTTCGTGGGATCATAATATACGTCTATAACGTTATATATCCTAACCTAAGGCAACCTCACACCTCGGATGTAGTATTTTACCACATTCCTGGCGGGCCGGGCCCTACTTCTCGGTGGGAACATTATATACGTCTATAACGTAATATAACCTAACCTAACCCATCTAGCCCCTCGCTGGTAATGTTTTACAGAATCCCGGTCGTGTCGGCCCGTACCTCTCCGTAGGAACATTATATACGTCCATAACGCTATATATCCTAACCTAAGGCAACCTCACACCTCGGATGTAGTATGTTACAACATTTCTGGCGGGTCGGCCCCTACTCCTAGGTGGGAACGTTATATACGTCTATAACGTAATATAACCTAACCTAACCCATCTAGCCCCTCGCTGGTGATGTTTTACAGAATCCCGGCCGTGTCGGACCGTACCTCTTTGTGGGAACATTATATACGTCTATAAAGTTATATATCCTAACCTAAAGCAACCTAACATCTCGGATGTACTATTTTACAACAATTCTGGCGTGTTGGCCCCTACTTCTCGGTGGGAACATTATATACGTCCATAACGTAATATAACCTAACCTAACCCATCCAGCCACTCGCTGGTAATGTTTTACAGAATCCCGGTCGGGTCGGCCCGTACCTCTCCGTGGGAACATTATAAACGTCTATAGCATTATATATCCTAACCTAAGGCAGCCTAATATTTCGGATGTAGTATATTACAACATTCCTGGCGGGTCGGCCACTATTTCTCGGTGGGAACATTATATACGTCTATAACGTAATATAACCTAACCTAACCCATCTGGCCCCTCGCTGGTAATGTTTTACAGAATCCCGGCCGTGTCGGACCGTACCTCTACGTGGAGACATTAGCTACGTCTATAACGTTATATATCCTAACCTAAGGCAACCTCACTCCTCGGATGTAGTATTTTACAACATTCCTGTCGGGCCGGCCGCTACTTCTCGGTGGGAACATTATATACGTCTATATCGTAATATAACCTAACCTAACCCATCTAGCCCCTGGCTGGTAATGTTTTACAGAATCCCGGTCGTGACGGTCCGTACCTCTTAGTGGGAACATTATATGTGTCTATAACGTTATATATCCTAACCTAAGGCAACCTCACACCTCGGATGTAGTATTTTACAACATTCCTGGCGGGCCGGCCCCTACTTCTCGGTGGGAACATTATATACGTCTATAACGTAACATAACCTATGCTAACCCATCTAGCCCCTCGCTGGTAATGTTTTACAGAATCCCGGTCGCGTCGGCACGTACCTCTCCGTGGGAGCATTATATACGTCTATAACGTTATATTTCCTAACCTAAGGCAACCTCAAACCTCGGATGTAGTACTTTACAACATTTCTGGCGGGTCGGCCTCTACTCCTAGGTGGGAACGTTATATACGTCTATAACGTAATATAACCTAACCTAACCCATCTAGCCCCTCGCTGGGAATTTTTTACATAATCCCGTTCGGGGAGCCCCGTACCTCTTCGTGGGAACATTATATGCGTCTATAACGTTATATATCCTAACCTAAGGCAACCTCACACCTCGAATGTAGTATTTTACAACATACCTGGCGGGTCGGCCCCTACTTCTCGATGGGAACGTTATATACGTCTGCAACGTAATATAACCTAACCTAACCCATCTAGCCCCTCGCTGGTAATGTTTTACAGAATCCCGGTCGTGTCGGCCCGTACCTCTCCATGGGAAAATTATATACGTCCATAACGCTATATATCCTAACCTAAGGCAACCTCACACCTCGGATGTAGTATTTTACCACATTCCTGGCGGGCCGGGCCCTACTTCTCGGTGGGAACATTATATACGTCTATAACGTAATATAACCTAACCTAACCCATCTAGCCCCTCGCTGGTAATGTTTTACAGGATCCCGGTCGTGTCGGCCCGTACCTCTCCGTGGGAACATTATATACGTCCATAACGCTATATATCCTAACCTAAGGCAACCTCACACCACGGATGTAGTATTTTACAACATACCTGGCGGGTCGGCCCCTACTTCTCGATGGGAACGTTATATATGTCTACAACGTAATATAACCTAACCTAACCCATCTAGCACCTCGCTGGTGTTGTTTTACAGAATCCCGGTCGTGTCGGTCCGTGCCTCTCCGTGGGAACATTACATACGTCTATAAAGTTATATATCCTAACCTAAAGCAACCTAACATCTCGGATGTACTATTTTACAACAATTCTGGCGTGTTGGCCCCTACTTCTCGGTGGGAACATTATATACGTCCATAACGTAATATAACCTAACCTAACCCATCCAGCCACTCGCTGGTAATGTTTTACAGAATCCCGGTCGGGTCGGCCCGTACCTCTCCGTGGGAACATTATAAACGTCTATAGCATTATATATCCTAACCTAAGGCAGCCTAATATTTCGGATGTAGTATATTACAACATTCCTGGCGGGTCGGCCACTATTTCTCGGTGGGAACATTATATACGTCTATAACGTAATATAACCTAACCTAACCCATCTGGCCCCTCGCTGGTAATGTTTTACAGAATCCCGGCCGTGTCGGACCGTACCTCTACGTGGAGACATTAGCTACGTCTATAACGTTATATATCCTAACCTAAAGCAACCTCACTCCTCGGATGTAGTACTTTACAACATTCCTGGCGGGCCGGCAGCTACGTCTCTGTGGGAACATTATATACGTCTATAACGTAATATAACCCAACCTAACCCATCTAGCCCCTGGCTGGTAATGTTTTGCAGAATCCCGGTCGCGACGGCCCGTACACCTTCGCGGGAACATTATATACGTCAATAACGTTATATATCCTAACCTCAGGCAACTTCACACCTCCGATGTAGTGTTTTACAACATTCCTTGCGGGCCGGTCCCTACTTCTCGGTGGGAACATTATATACGTCTATAACGTTATATATCCTAACCTAAGGCAACCTCACTCCTCGGATGTAGTATTTTACAACATTCCTGTCGGGCCGGCCGCTACTTCTCGGTGGGAACATTATATACGTCTATAACGTAATATAACCTAACCTAACCCATCTAGCCCCTCGCTGGTGATGTTTTACAGAATCCCGGCCGTGTCGGACCGTACCTCTTTGTGGGAACATTATATACGTATATAACGTTATATATCCTAACCTAAGGCAACCTCACACCTCGGATGTAGTATTTTACAACATTCCTTGCGGGCCGGCCCCTACTTCCCGGTGGGAACATTATATACGTCTATAACGTAATATAGCCTAACCTAACCCATCTAGCCCCTCGCTGGTAATGTTTTACAGAATCCCGGTCGTGTCGGCCCGTACCTCTCCGTGGGAACATTATATACGTCCATAACGCTATATATCCTAACCTAAGGCAACCTCACACCTCGGATGTAGTATTTTACAACATACCTGGCGGGTCGGCCCCTACTTCTCGATGGTAACGTTATATACGTCTACAACGTAATATAACCTAACCTAACCCATCTAGCACCTCGCTGGTGTTGTTTTACAGAATCCCGGTCGTGTCGGTCCGTGCCTTTCCGTGGGAACATTATATACGTCTATAAAGTTATATATTCTAACCTAAAGCAACCTAACATCTCGGATGTACTATTTTACAACAATTCTGGCGTGTTGGCCCCTACTTCTCGGTGGGAACATTATATACGTCCATAACGTAATATAACCTAACCTAACCCATGCAGCCCCTCGCTGGTAATATTTTACGGAATCTCGGTCGGGTCGGCCCGTACCTCTCCGTGGGAACATTGTAAACGTCTATAGCGTTATATATCCTAACCTAAGGCAGCCTAATATTTCGGATGTAGTATATTACAACATTCCTGGCGGGCCGGCCCCTACTTCTCGGTGGGAACATTATATACGTCTATAACGTAATATAACCTAACCTAACCCATCTAGCACCTCGCTGGTGTTGTTTTACAGAATCCCGGTCGTGTCGGTCCGTGCCTTTCCGTGGGAACATTATATACGTCTATAAAGTTATATATTCTAACCTAAAGCAACCTAACATCTCGGATGTACTATTTTACAACAATTCTGGCGTGTTGGCCCCTACTTCTCGGTGGGAACATTATATACGTCCATAACGTAATATAACCTAACCTAACCCATGCAGCCCCTCGCTGGTAATATTTTACGGAATCTCGGTCGGGTCGGCCCGTACCTCTCCGTGGGAACATTGTAAACGTCTATAGCGTTATATATCCTAACCTAAGGCAGCCTAATATTTCGGATGTAGTATATTACAACATTCCTGGCGGGCCGGCCCCTACTTCTCGGTGGGAACATTATATACGTCTATAACGTAATATAACCTAACCTAACCCATCTAGCCCCTGGCTGGTAATGTTTTACAGAATCCCGGTCGTGACGGACCGTACCTCTTCGTGGGAAAATTATATGCGTCTATAACGTTATATATCCTAACCTAAGGCAACCTCACACCTCGGATGTAGTATTTTACAACATTCCTGGCGGGCCGGCCCCTACTTCTCGGTGGGAAGATTACATACGTCTATAACGTAACATAACCTATCCTAACCCATCTAGCCCCTCGCTGGTAATGTTTTACAGAATCCCGGTCGCGTCGGCACGTACCTCTCCGTGGGAACATTATATACGTATATAACGTTATATTTCCTACGCTAAGGCAACCTCAAACCTCGGATGTAGTATTTTACAACATTTCTGGCGGGTCGGCCCCTACTCCTACGTGGGAACGTTATATACGTCTATAACGTAATATAACCTAACCTATCCCATCTAGCCCCTCGCTGGTAATGTTTTACAGAATCCCGGTCGTGACGGCCCGTACCTCTTCGTGGGATCATAATATACGTCTATAACGTTATATATCCTAACCTAAGGCAACCTCACACCTCGGATGTAGCATTTTGCAACATTCCTGGCGGGCCGGCCCCTACTTCTCGGTGGGAACATTATATACGTCTATAACGTAATATAACCTAACCTAACCCATCTAGCACCTGGCTGGTAATGTTTTATAGAATCCCGACCGTGACGGTCCGTACCTCTTCGTGGGAACATTATATGCGTCTATAACGTTATATATCCTAACCAAAGGCAACCTAACATTTCGGATGTAGTATATTACAACATTCCTGGCCGGCCGGCCGCTACGTCTCTGTGGGATTGTTATATACGTCTATAACGTAATATAACCTAACCTAACCCATCCAGCCACTCGCTGGTAATGTTTTACAGAATCCCGGTCCTGTCGGCCCGTACCTCTCCGTGGGAACATTATATACGTCTGTAACGTTATATATCCTAACCTAAGGCAACCTCACACCTCGGATGTAGCATTTTACAACATTCCTGGCGGGCCGGCCCCTACTTCTCGGTGGGAACATTATATACGTCTATAACGTAATATAACCTAACCTAACCCATCTAGCCCCTGGCTGGTAATGTTTTACAGAATCCCGGCCGTGACGGTCCGTACCACTTCGTCGGAACATTATATGCGTCTATAAGGTTATATATCCTAACCTAAGGCAACCTCACACCTCGGATGTAGTATTTTACAACATTCCTGGCGGGCCGGCCCCAACTTCTCGGTGGGAACATTATATACGTCTATAACGTAATATAACCTAACCTAACCCATCTAGCCCCTCGCTGGAGATGTTTTACAGAATCCCGTTCGTGTAGCCCCGCACCTCTTCGTGGGAACATTATATACGTCTATAACGTTATATACCCTAACCTAAGGCAACCTCACACCTCGGATGTAGTATTTTACAACATTCCTGGCGGGCCGGCCCCTACTTCTCGGTGGGAACATTATATACGTCTATAACGTAATATAACCTAACCTAACCCATCTAGCCCCTCGCTGGGAATTTTTTACAAAATCCCGTTCGTGTAGCCCCGTACCTCTTCGTGGGAACATTATATACGTCTATAACGTTATATATCCTAACCTAAGGCAACCTCACACCTCGGATGTAGCATTTTACAACATTCCTGGCGGGCCGGCCCCTACTTCTCGGTGGGAACATTATATACGTCTATAACGTAATATAACCTAACCTAACCCATCTAGCCACTCGCTGGTAATGTTTTACAGAATCCCGGTTCTGTCCGCCCGTACCTCACCGTGGGAACATTATATACGTCTGTAACGTTATATATCCTAACCTAAGGCAATCTAACATCTCGGATGTACTATTTTACAACAATTCTGGCGTGTTGGCCCCTACTTCTCGGTGGGAACATTATATACGTCCATAACGTAATATAACCTAACCTAACCCATCTAGCCCCTCGCTGGAGATGTTTTACAGAATCCCGGCCGTGTCGGACCGTACCTCTACGTGGAGACATTGGATACTTCTATAACGTTATATATCCTAACCTAAGGCAACCTCACTCCTCGGATGTAGTATTTTACAACATTCCTGTCGGGCCGGCCGCTACTTCTCGGTGGGAAGGTTATTTACGTCTATAACGGAATATAACCTAACCTAACCCATCTAGCACCTCGCTGGTGTTGTTTTACAGAATCCCGGTCGTGTCGGTCCGTGCCTCTCTGTGGGAACATTATATACGTCTATAACGTTATATATCCTAACCTAAGGCAACCTCACACCTCGGATGTCGCATTTTACAACATTCCTGGCGGGCCGGCCCCTACTTCTCGGTGGGAACATTATATACGTCCATAACGTAATATAACCTAACCTAACCCATCCAGCCACTCGCTGGTAATGTTTTACAGAATCTCGGTCGGGTCGGCCCGTACCTCTCCGTGGGAACATTGTAAACGTCTATAGCGTTATATATCCTAACCTAAGGCAGCCTAATATTTCGGATGTAGTATATTACAACATACCTGGCGGGTCGGCCCCTACTTCTCGATGGGAACGTTATATACGTCTACAACGTAATATAACCTAACCTAACCCATCTAGCCCCTCGCTGGTAATGTTTTACAGAATCCCGGTCGTGTCGGCCCGTACCTCTCCATGGGAATATTATATACGTCCATAACGCTATATATCCTAACCTAAGGCAACCTCACACCTCGGATGTAGTATTTTACCACATTCCTGGCGGGCCGGCAGCTACGTCTCTGTGGGAACATTATATACGTCTATAACGTAATATAACCCAACCTAACCCATCTAGCCCCTGGCTGGTAATGTTTTGCAGAATCCCGGTCGCGACGGCCCGTACACCTTCGCGGGAACATTATATACGTCAATAACGTTATATATCCTAACCTAAGGCAACTTCACACCTCCGATGTAGTGTTTTACAACATTCCTCGCGGGACGGTTCCTACTTCTCGGTGGGAACATTATATACGTCTATAACGTTATATATCCTAACCTAAGGCAACCTCACTCCTCGGATGTAGTATTTTACAACATTCCTGTCGGGCCGGCCGCTACTTCTCGGTGGGAACATTATATACGTCTATAACGTAATATAACCTAACCTAACCCATCTAGCCCCTGGCTGGTAATGTTTTACAGAATCCCGGTCGTGACGGTCCGTACCTCTTCGTGTGAACATTATATGTGTCTATAACGTTATATATCCTAACCTAAGGCAACCTCACACCTCGGATGTAGTATTTTACAACATTCCTGGCGGGCCGGCCCCTACTTCTCGGTGGGAACATTATATACGTCTATAACGTAACATAACCTATCCTAACCCATCTAGCCCCTCGCTGGTAATGTTTTACAGAATCCCGGTCGCGTCGGCACGTACCTCTCCGTGGGAACATTATATACGTCTATAACGTTATATTTCCTAACCTAAGGCAACCTCAAACCTCGGATGTAGTATTTTACAACATTTCTGGCGGGTCGGCCCCTACTCCTAGGTGGGAACGTTATATACGTCTATAACGTAATATAACCTAACCTATCCCATCTAGCCCCTCGCTGGTAATGTTTTACAGAATCCCGGTCGTGACGGCCCGTACCTCTTCGTGGGATCATAATATACGTCTATAACGTTATATATCCTAACCTAAGGCAACCTCACACCTCGGATGTAGTATTTTACCACATTCCTGGCGGGCCGGGCCCTACTTCTCGGTGGGAACATTATATACGTCTATAACGTAATATAACCTAACCTAACCCATCTAGCCCCTCGCTGGTAATGTTTTACAGAATCCCGGTCGTGTCGGCCCGTACCTCTCCGTAGGAACATTATATACGTCCATAACGCTATATATCCTAACCTAAGGCAACCTCACACCTCGGATGTAGTATTTTACAACATTTCTGGCGGGTCGGCCCCTACTCCTAGGTGGGAACGTTATATACGTCTATAACGTAATATAACCTAACCTAACCCATCTAGCCCCTCGCTGGGAATTTTTTACATAATCCCGTTCGGGGAGCCCCGTACCTCTTCGTGGGAACATTATATGCGTCTATAACGTTATATATCCTAACCTAAGGCAACCTCACACCTCGAATGTAGTATTTTACAACATACCTGGCGGGTCGGCCCCTACTTCTCGATGGGAACGTTATATACGTCTACAACGTAATATAACCTAACCTAACCCATCTAGCCCCTCGCTGGTAATGTTTTACAGAATCCCGGTCGTGTCGGCCCGTACCTCTCCATGGGAAAATTATATACGTCCATAACGCTATATATCCTAACCTAAGGCAACCTCACACCTCGGATGTAGTATTTTACCACATTCCTGGCGGGCCGGGCCCTACTTCTCGGTGGGAACATTATATACGTCTATAACGTAATATAACCTAACCTAACCCATCTAGCCCCTCGCTGGTAATGTTTTACAGGATCCCGGTCGTGTCGGCCCGTACCTCTCCGTGGGAACATTATATACGTCCATAACGCTATATATCCTAACCTAAGGCAACCTCACACCACGGATGTAGTATTTTACAACATACCTGGCGGGTCGGCCCCTACTTCTCGATGGGAACGTTATATATGTCTACAACGTAATATAACCTAACCTAACCCATCTAGCACCTCGCTGGTGTTGTTTTACAGAATCCCGGTCGTGTCGGTCCGTGCCTCTCCGTGGGAACATTACATACGTCTATAAAGTTATATATCCTAACCTAAAGCAACCTAACATCTCGGATGTACTATTTTACAACAATTCTGGCGTGTTGGCCCCTACTTCTCGGTGGGAACATTATATACGTCCATAACGTAATATAACCTAACCTAACCCATCCAGCCACTCGCTGGTAATGTTTTACAGAATCCCGGTCGGGTCGGCCCGTACCTCTCCGTGGGAACATTATAAACGTCTATAGCATTATATATCCTAACCTAAGGCAGCCTAATATTTCGGATGTAGTATATTACAACATTCCTGGCGGGTCGGCCACTATTTCTCGGTGGGAACATTATATACGTCTATAACGTAATATAACCTAACCTAACCCATCTGGCCCCTCGCTGGTAATGTTTTACAGAATCCCGGCCGTGTCGGACCGTACCTCTACGTGGAGACATTAGCTACGTCTATAACGTTATATATCCTAACCTAAAGCAACCTCACTCCTCGGATGTAGTATTTTACAACATTCCTGGCGGGCCGGCAGCTACGTCTCTGTGGGAACATTATATACGTCTATAACGTAATATAACCCAACCTAACCCATCTAGCCCCTGGCTGGTAATGTTTTGCAGAATCCCGGTCGCGACGGCCCGTACACCTTCGCGGGAACATTATATACGTCAATAACGTTATATATCCTAACCTCAGGCAACTTCACACCTCCGATGTAGTGTTTTACAACATTCCTTGCGGGCCGGTCCCTACTTCTCGGTGGGAACATTATATACGTCTATAACGTTATATATCCTAACCTAAGGCAACCTCACTCCTCGGATGTAGTATTTTACAACATTCCTGTCGGGCCGGCCGCTACTTCTCGGTGGGAACATTATATACGTCTATAACGTAATATAACCTAACCTAACCCATCTAGCCCCTCGCTGGTGATGTTTTACAGAATCCCGGCCGTGTCGGACCGTACCTCTTTGTGGGAACATTATATACGTCTATAACGTTATATATCCTAACCTAAGGCAACCTCACACCTCGGATGTAGTATTTTACAACATTCCTTGCGGGCCGGCCCCTACTTCCCGGTGGGAACATTATATACGTCTATAACGTAATATAGCCTAACCTAACCCATCTAGCCCCTGGCTGGTAATGTTTTACAGAATCCCGGCCGTGACGGTCCGTACCTCTTCGTGGGAACATTATATGCGTCTATAACGTTATATATCCTAACCTAAGGCAACCTCACTCCTCGGATGTAGGATTTTACAACATTCCTGTCGGGCCGGCCGCTACTTCTCGATGGGAACGTTATATACGTCTACAACGTAATATAACCTAACCTAACCCATCTAGCCCCTCGCTGGTAATGTTTTACAGAATCCCGGTCGTGTCGGCCCGTACCTCTCCATGGGAACATTATATACGTCCATAACGCTATATATCCTAACCTAAGGCAACCTCACACCTCGGATGTAGTATTTTACCACATTCCTGGCGGGCCGGGCCCTACTTCTCGGTGGGAACATTATATACGTCTATAACGTAATATAACCTAACCTAACCCATCTGGCCCCTCGCTGGTAATGTTTTACAGAATCCCGGCCGTGTCGGACCGTACCTCTACGTGGAGACATAAGGTACGTCTATAACGTTATATATCCTAACCTAAGGCAACCTCACTCCTCGTATGTAGTATTTTACAACATTCCTGGCGGGCCGGCAGCTACGTCTCTGTGGGAACATTATATACGTCTATAACGTAATATAACCCAACCTAACCCATCTAGCCCCTGGCTGGTAATGTTTTGCAGAATCCCGGTCGCGACGGCCCGTACACCTTCGCGGGAACATTATATACGTCAATAACGTTATATATCCTAACCTAAGGCAACTTCACACCTCCGATGTAGTGTTTTACAACATTCCTTGCGGGCCGGTCCCTACTTCTCGGTGGGAACATTATATACGTCTATAACGTTATATATCCTAACCTAAGGCAACCTCACTCCTCGGATGTACTATTTTACAACATTCCTGTCGGGCCGGCCGCTACTTCTCGGTGGGAACATTATATACGTCTATAACGTAATATAACCTAACCTAACCCATCTAGCCCCTGGCTGGTAATGTTTTACAGAATCTCGGTCGTGACGGTCCGTACCTCTTCGTGGGAACATTATATGTGTCTATAACGTTATATATCCTAACCTAAGGCAACCTCACACCTCGGATGTAGTATTTTACAACATTCCTGGCGGGCCGGCCCCTACTTCTCGGTGGGAACATTATATACGTCTATAACGTAACATAACCTATCCTAACCCATCTAGCCCCACGCTGGTAATGTTTTACAGAATCCCGGTCGCGTCGGCACGTACCTCTCCGTGGGAACATTATATACGTCTATAACGTTATATTTCCTAACCTAAGGCAACCTCAAACCTCGGATGTAGTATTTTACAACATTTCTGGCGGGTCGGCCCCTACTCCTAGGTGGGAACGTTATATACGTCTATAACGTAATATAACCTAACCTAACCCATCTAGTCCCTCGCTGGTGATGTTTTACAGAATCCCGGCCGTGTCGGACCGTACCTCTTTGTGGGAACATTATATACGTCTATAACGTTATATATCCTAACCTAAGGCAACCTCACACCTCGGATGTAGTATTTTACAACATTCCTTGCGGGCCGGCCCCTACTTCTCGGTGGGAACATTATATACGTCTATAACGTAATATAACCTAACCTAACCCATCTAGCCCCTCGCTGGTAATGTTTTACAGAATCCCGGTCGTGACGGCCCGTAACTCTTCGTGGGAACATTATATACGTCTATAACGTTATATATCCCAACCTAAGGCAACCTCACACCTCTGATGTAGTATTTTACAACATTTCTGTCGGGCCGGCCCCTACTTCTCGGTGGGAACATTATATACGTCTATAACGTAATATAACCTAACCTAACCCATCTAGCCCCTGGCTGGTAATGTTTTACAGAATCCCGGCCGTGACGGTCCGTACCTCTTCGTGAGAACATTATATGCGTCTATAACGTTATATATCCCAACCTAAGGCAACCTCACACCTCTGATGTAGTATTTTACAACATTTCTGTCGGGCCGGCCCCTACTTCTCGGTGGGAACATTATATACGTCCATAACGTAATATAACCTAACCTAACCCATGCAGCCCCTCGCTGGTAATATTTTACGGAATCTCGGTCGGGTCGGCCCGTACCTCTCCGTGGGAACATTGTAAACGTCTATAGCGTTATATTTCCTACGCTAAGGCAACCTCAAACCTCGGATGTAGTATTTTACAACATTTCTGGCGGGTCGGCCCCTACTCCTACGTGGGAACGTTATATACGTCTATAACGTAATATAACCTAACCTATCCCATCTAGCCCCTCGCTGGTAATGTTTTACAGAATCCCGGTCGTGACGGCCCGTACCTCTTCGTGGGATCATAATATACGTCTATAACGTTATATATCCTAACCTAAGGCAACCTCACACCTCGGATGTAGTATTTTACCACATTCCTGGCGGGCCGGGCCCTACTTCTCGGTGGGAACATTATATACGTCTATAACGTAATATAACCTAACCTAACCCATCTAGCCCCTCGCTGGTAATGTTTTACAGAATCCCGGTCGTGTCGGCCCGTACCTCTCCGTGGGAACATTATATACGTCCATAACGCTATATATCCTAACCTAAGGCAACCTCACACCTCGGATGTAGTATTTTACAACATACCTGGCGGGTCGGCCCCTACTTCTCGATGGTAACGTTATATACGTCTACAACGTAATATAACCTAACCTAACCCATCTAGCACCTCGCTGGTGTTGTTTTACAGAATCCCGGTCGTGTCGGTCCGTGCCTTTCCGTGGGAACATTATATACGTCTATAAAGTTATATATTCTAACCTAAAGCAACCTAACATCTCGGATGTACTATTTTACAACAATTCTGGCGTGTTGGCCCCTACTTCTCGGTGGGAACATTATATACGTCCATAACGTAATATAACCTAACCTAACCCATGCAGCCCCTCGCTGGTAATATTTTACGGAATCTCGGTCGGGTCGGCCCGTACCTCTCCGTGGGAACATTGTAAACGTCTATAGCGTTATATATCCTAACCTAAGGCAGCCTAATATTTCGGATGTAGTATATTACAACATTCCTGGCGGGCCGGCCCCTACTTCTCGGTGGGAACATTATATACGTCTATAACGTAATATAACCTAACCTAACCCATCTAGCCCCTGGCTGGTAATGTTTTACAGAATCCCGGTCGTGACGGACCGTACCTCTTCGTGGGAAAATTATATGCGTCTATAACGTTATATATCCTAACCTAAGGCAACCTCACACCTCGGATGTAGTATTTTACAACATTCCTGGCGGGCCGGCCCCTACTTCTCGGTGGGAAGATTACATACGTCTATAACGTAACATAACCTATCCTAACCCATCTAGCCCCTCGCTGGTAATGTTTTACAGAATCCCGGTCGCGTCGGCACGTACCTCTCCGTGGGAACATTATATACGTATATAACGTTATATTTCCTACGCTAAGGCAACCTCAAACCTCGGATGTAGTATTTTACAACATTTCTGGCGGGTCGGCCCCTACTCCTACGTGGGAACGTTATATACGTCTATAACGTAATATAACCTAACCTATCCCATCTAGCCCCTCGCTGGTAATGTTTTACAGAATCCCGGTCGTGACGGCCCGTACCTCTTCGTGGGATCATAATATACGTCTATAACGTTATATATCCTAACCTAAGGCAACCTCACACCTCGGATGTAGTATTTTACAACATTCCTGGCGGGCCGGGCCCTACTTCTCGGTGGGAACATTATATACGTCTATAACGTAATATAACCTAACCTAACCCATCTAGCACCTCGCTGGTGTTGTTTTACAGAATCCCGGTCGTGTCGGTCCGTGCCTCTCCGTGGGAACATTATATACGTCTATAAAGTTATATATTCTAACCTAAAGCAACCTAACATCTCGGATGTACTATTTTACAACAATTCTGGCGTGTTGGCCCCTACTTCTCGGTGGGAACATTATATACGTCCATAACGTAATATAACCTAACCTAACCCATGCAGCCCCTCGCTGGTAATATTTTACGGAATCTCGGTCGGGTCGGCCCGTACCTCTCCGTGGGAACATTGTAAACGTCTATAGCGTTATGTATCCTAACCTAAGGCAACCTAATATTTCGGATGTAGTATATTACAACATTCCTGGCGGGCCGGCCCCTACTTCTCGGTGGGAACATTATATACGTCTATAACGTAATATAACCTAACCTAACCCATCTAGCCCCTGGCTGGTAATGTTTTACAGAATCCCGGACGTGACGGACCGTACCTCTTCGTGGGAAAATTATATGCGTCTATAACGTTATATATCCTAACCTAAGGCAACCTCACACCTCGGATGTAGTATTTTACAACATTCCTGGCGGGCCGGCCCCTACTTCTCGGTAGGAACATTATATACGTCTATAACGTAACATAACCTATCCTAACCCATCTAGCCCCTCGCTGGTAATGTTTTTCAGAATCCCGGTGGCGTCGGCACGTACCTCTCCGTGGGAACATTATATACGTATATAACGTTATATTTCCTACCCTAAGGCAACCTCAAACCTCGGATGTAGTATTTTACAACATTTCTGGCGGGTCGGCCCCTACTCCTAGGTGGGAACGTTATATACGTCTATAACGTAATATAACCTAACCTATCCCATCTAGCCCCTCGCTGGTAATGTTTTACAGAATCCCGGTCGTGACGGCCCGTACCTCTTCGTGGGATCATAATATACGTCTATAACGTTATATATCCTAACCTAAGGCAACCTCACACCTCGGATGTAGTATTTTACCACATTCCTGGCGGGCCGGGCCCTACTTCTCGGTGGGAACATTATATACGTCTATAACGTAATATAACCTAACCTAACCCATCTAGCCCCTCGCTGGTAATGTTTTACAGAATCCCGGTCGTGTCGGCCCGTACCTCTCCGTAGGAACATTATATACGTCCATAACGCTATATATCCTAACCTAAGGCAACCTCACACCTCGGATGTAGTATTTTACAACATTTCTGGCGGGTCGGCCCCTACTCCTAGGTGGGAACGTTATATACGTCTATAACGTAATATAACCTAACCTAACCCATCTAGCCCCTCGCTGGTGATGTTTTACAGAATCCCGGCCGTGTCGGACCGTACCTCTTTGTGGGAACATTATATACGTCTATAAAGTTATATATCCTAACCTAAAGCAACCTAACATCTCGGATGTACTATTTTACAACAATTCTGGCGTGTTGGCCCCTACTTCTCGGTGGGAACATTATATACGTCCATAACGTAATATAACCTAACCTAACCCATCCAGCCACTCGCTGGTAATGTTTTACAGAATCTCGGTCGGGTCGGCCCGTACCTCTCCGTGGGAACATTGTAAACGTCTATAGCGTTATATATCCTAACCTAAGGCAGCCTAATATTTCGGATGTAGTATATTACAACATTCCTGGCGGGCCGGCCCCTACTTCTCGGTGGGAACGTTATATACGTCTACAACGTAATATAACCTAACCTAACCCATCTAGCACCTCGCTGGTGTTGTTTACAGAATCCCGGTCGTGTCGGTCCGTGCCTCTCCGTGGGAACATTACATACGTCTATAAAGTTATATATCCTAACCTAAAGCAACCTAACATCTCGGATGTACTATTTTACAACAATTCTGGCGTGTTGGCCCCTACTTCTCGGTGGGAACATTATATACGTCCATAACGTAATATAACCTAACCTAACCCATCCAGCCACTCGCTGGTAATGTTTTACAGAATCCCGGTCGGGTCGGCCCGTACCTCTCCGTGGGAACATTATAAACGTCTATAGCATTATATATCCTAACCTAAGGCAGCCTAATATTTCGGATGTAGTATATTACAACATTCCTGGCGGGTCGGCCACTATTTCTCGGTGGGAACATTATATACGTCTATAACGTAATATAACCTAACCTAACCCATCTGGCCCCTCGCTGGTAATGTTTTACAGAATCCCGGCCGTGTCGGACCGTACCTCTACGTGGAGACATTAGCTACGTCTATAACGTTATATATCCTAACCTAAGGCAACCTCACTCCTCGGATGTAGTATTTTACAACATTCCTGTCGGGCCGGCCGCTACTTCTCGGTGGGAACATTATATACGTCTATAACGTAATATAACCTAACCTAACCCATCTAGCCCCTGGCTGGTAATGTTTTACAGAATCCCGGTCGTGACGGTCCGTACCTCTTAGTGGGAACATTATATGTGTCTATAACGTTATATATCCTAACCTAAGGCAACCTCACACCTCGGATGTAGTATTTTACAACATTCCTGGCGGGCCGGCCCCTACTTCTCGGTGGGAACATTATATACGTCTATAACGTAACATAACCTATCCTAACCCATCTAGCCCCACGCTGGTAATGTTTTACAGAATCCCGGTCGCGTCGGCACGTACCTCTCCGTGGGAACATTATATACGTCTATAACGTTATATTTCCTAACCTAAGGCAACCTCAAACCTCGGATGTAGTATTTTACAACATTTCTGGCGGGTCGGCCCCTACTCCTAGGTGGGAACGTTATATACGTCTATAACGTAATATAACCTAACCTAACCCATCTAGTCCCTCGCTGGTGATGTTTTACAGAATCCCGGCCGTGTCGGACCGTACCTCTTTGTGGGAACATTATATACGTCTATAACGTTATATATCCTAACCTAAGGCAACCTCACACCTCGGATGTAGTATTTTACAACATTCCTTGCGGGCCGGCCCCTACTTCTCGGTGGGAACATTATATACGTCTATAACGTAATATAACCTAACCTAACCCATCTAGCCCCTCGCTGGTAATGTTTTACAGAATCCCGGTCGTGACGGCCCGTAACTCTTCGTGGGAACATTATATACGTCTATAACGTTATATATCCCAACCTAAGGCAACCTCACACCTCTGATGTAGTATTTTACAACATTTCTGTCGGGCCGGCCCCTACTTCTCGGTGGGAACATTATATACGTCTATAACGTAATATAACCTAACCTAACCCATCTAGCCCCTGGCTGGTAATGTTTTACAGAATCCCGGCCGTGACGGTCCGTACCTCTTCGTGAGAACATTATATGCGTCTATAACGTTATATATCCCAACCTAAGGCAACCTCACACCTCTGATGTAGTATTTTACAACATTTCTGTCGGGCCGGCCCCTACTTCTCGGTGGGAACATTATATACGTCCATAACGTAATATAACCTAACCTAACCCATGCAGCCCCTCGCTGGTAATATTTTACGGAATCTCGGTCGGGTCGGCCCGTACCTCTCCGTGGGAACATTGTAAACGTCTATAGCGTTATATTTCCTACGCTAAGGCAACCTCAAACCTCGGATGTAGTATTTTACAACATTTCTGGCGGGTCGGCCCCTACTCCTACGTGGGAACGTTATATACGTCTATAACGTAATATAACCTAACCTATCCCATCTAGCCCCTCGCTGGTAATGTTTTACAGAATCCCGGTCGTGACGGCCCGTACCTCTTCGTGGGATCATAATATACGTCTATAACGTTATATATCCTAACCTAAGGCAACCTCACACCTCGGATGTAGTATTTTACCACATTCCTGGCGGGCCGGGCCCTACTTCTCGGTGGGAACATTATATACGTCTATAACGTAATATAACCTAACCTAACCCATCTAGCCCCTCGCTGGTAATGTTTTACAGAATCCCGGTCGTGTCGGCCCGTACCTCTCCGTGGGAACATTATATACGTCCATAACGCTATATATCCTAACCTAAGGCAACCTCACACCTCGGATGTAGTATTTTACAACATACCTGGCGGGTCGGCCCCTACTTCTCGATGGTAACGTTATATACGTCTACAACGTAATATAACCTAACCTAACCCATCTAGCACCTCGCTGGTGTTGTTTTACAGAATCCCGGTCGTGTCGGTCCGTGCCTTTCCGTGGGAACATTATATACGTCTATAAAGTTATATATTCTAACCTAAAGCAACCTAACATCTCGGATGTACTATTTTACAACAATTCTGGCGTGTTGGCCCCTACTTCTCGGTGGGAACATTATATACGTCCATAACGTAATATAACCTAACCTAACCCATGCAGCCCCTCGCTGGTAATATTTTACGGAATCTCGGTCGGGTCGGCCCGTACCTCTCCGTGGGAACATTGTAAACGTCTATAGCGTTATATATCCTAACCTAAGGCAGCCTAATATTTCGGATGTAGTATATTACAACATTCCTGGCGGGCCGGCCCCTACTTCTCGGTGGGAACATTATATACGTCTATAACGTAATATAACCTAACCTAACCCATCTAGCCCCTGGCTGGTAATGTTTTACAGAATCCCGGTCGTGACGGACCGTACCTCTTCGTGGGAAAATTATATGCGTCTATAACGTTATATATCCTAACCTAAGGCAACCTCACACCTCGGATGTAGTATTTTACAAAATTCCTGGCGGGCCGGCCCCTACTTCTCGGTGGGAAGATTACATACGTCTATAACGTAACATAACCTATCCTAACCCATCTAGCCCCTCGCTGGTAATGTTTTACAGAATCCCGGTCGCGTCGGCACGTACCTCTCCGTGGGAACATTATATACGTATATAACGTTATATTTCCTACGCTAAGGCAACCTCAAACCTCGGATGTAGTATTTTACAACATTTCTGGCGGGTCGGCCCCTACTCCTACGTGGGAACGTTATATACGTCTATAACGTAATATAACCTAACCTATCCCATCTAGCCCCTCGCTGGTAATGTTTTACAGAATCCCGGTCGTGACGGCCCGTACCTCTTCGTGGGATCATAATATACGTCTATAACGTTATATATCCTAACCTAAGGCAACCTCACACCTCGGATGTAGTATTTTACAACATTCCTGGCGGGCCGGGCCCTACTTCTCGGTGGGAACATTATATACGTCTATAACGTAATATAACCTAACCTAACCCATCTAGCCCCTCGCTGGTAATGTTTTACAGAATCCCGGTCGTGTCGGCCCGTACCTCTCCGTAGGAACATTATATACGTCCATAACGCTATATATCCTAACCTAAGGCAACCTCACACCTCGGATGTAGTATTTTACAACATTTCTGGCGGGTCGGCCCCTACTCCTAGGTGGGAACGTTATATACGTCTATAACGTAATATAACCTAACCTAACCCATCTAGCCCCTCGCTGGTGATGTTTTACAGAATCCCGGCCGTGTCGGACCGTACCTCTTTGTGGGAACATTATATACGTCTATAAAGTTATATATCCTAACCTAAAGCAACCTAACATCTCGGATGTACTATTTTACAACAATTCTGGCGTGTTGGCCCCTACTTCTCGGTGGGAACATTATATACGTCCATAACGTAATATAACCTAACCTAACCCATCCAGCCACTCGCTGGTAATGTTTTACAGAATCTCGGTCGGGTCGGCCCGTACCTCTCCGTGGGAACATTGTAAACGTCTATAGCGTTATATATCCTAACCTAAGGCAGCCTAATATTTCGGATGTAGTATATTACAACATTCCTGGCGGGCCGGCCCCTACTTCTCGGTGGGAACGTTATATACGTCTACAACGTAATATAACCTAACCTAACCCATCTAGCACCTCGCTGGTGTTGTTTACAGAATCCCGGTCGTGTCGGTCCGTGCCTCTCCGTGGGAACATTACATACGTCTATAAAGTTATATATCCTAACCTAAAGCAACCTAACATCTCGGATGTACTATTTTACAACAATTCTGGCGTGTTGGCCCCTACTTCTCGGTGGGAACATTATATACGTCCATAACGTAATATAACCTAACCTAACCCATCCAGCCACTCGCTGGTAATGTTTTACAGAATCCCGGTCGGGTCGGCCCGTACCTCTCCGTGGGAACATTATAAACGTCTATAGCATTATATATCCTAACCTAAGGCAGCCTAATATTTCGGATGTAGTATATTACAACATTCCTGGCGGGTCGGCCACTATTTCTCGGTGGGAACATTATATACGTCTATAACGTAATATAACCTAACCTAACCCATCTGGCCCCTCGCTGGTAATGTTTTACAGAATCCCGGCCGTGTCGGACCGTACCTCTACGTGGAGACATTAGCTACGTCTATAACGTTATATATCCTAACCTAAGGCAACCTCACTCCTCGGATGTAGTATTTTACAACATTCCTGTCGGGCCGGCCGCTACTTCTCGGTGGGAACATTATATACGTCTATAACGTAATATAACCTAACCTAACCCATCTAGCCCCTGGCTGGTAATGTTTTACAGAATCCCGGTCGTGACGGTCCGTACCTCTTAGTGGGAACATTATATGTGTCTATAACGTTATATATCCTAACCTAAGGCAACCTCACACCTCGGATGTAGTATTTTACAACATTCCTGGCGGGCCGGCCCCTACTTCTCGGTGGGAACATTATATACGTCTATAACGTAACATAACCTATGCTAACCCATCTAGCCCCTCGCTGGTAATGTTTTACAGAATCCCGGCCGCGTCGGCACGTACCTCTCCGTGGGAGCATTATATACGTCTATAACGTTATATTTCCTAACCTAAGGCAACCTCAAACCTCGGATGTAGTACTTTACAACATTTCTGGCGGGTCGGCCTCTACTCCTAGGTGGGAACGTTATATACGTCTATAACGTAATATAACCTAACCTAACCCATCTAGCCCCTCGCTGGGAATTTTTTACATAATCCCGTTCGGGGAGCCCCGTACCTCTTCGTGGGAACATTATATGCGTCTATAACGTTATATATCCTAACCTAAGGCAACCTCACACCTCGAATGTAGTATTTTACAACATACCTGGCGGGTCGGCCCCTACTTCTCGATGGGAACGTTATATACGTCTACAACGTAATATAACCTAACCTAACCCATCTAGCCCCTCGCTGGTAATGTTTTACAGAATCCCGGTCGTGTCGGCCCGTACCTCTCCATGGGAAAATTATATACGTCCATAACGCTATATATCCTAACCTAAGGCAACCTCACACCTCGGATGTAGTATTTTACCACATTCCTGGCGGGCCGGGCCCTACTTCTCGGTGGGAACATTATATACGTCTATAACGTAATATAACCTAACCTAACCCATCTAGCCCCTCGCTGGTAATGTTTTACAGGATCCCGGTCGTGTCGGCCCGTACCTCTCCGTGGGAACATTATATACGTCCATAACGCTATATATCCTAACCTAAGGCAACCTCACACCACGGATGTAGTATTTTACAACATACCTGGCGGGTCGGCCCCTACTTCTCGATGGGAACGTTATATATGTCTACAACGTAATATAACCTAACCTAACCCATCTAGCACCTCGCTGGTGTTGTTTTACAGAATCCCGGTCGTGTCGGTCCGTGCCTCTCCGTGGGAACATTACATACGTCTATAAAGTTATATATCCTAACCTAAAGCAACCTAACATCTCGGATGTACTATTTTACAACAATTCTGGCGTGTTGGCCCCTACTTCTCGGTGGGAACATTATATACGTCCATAACGTAATATAACCTAACCTAACCCATCCAGCCACTCGCTGGTAATGTTTTACAGAATCCCGGTCGGGTCGGCCCGTACCTCTCCGTGGGAACATTATAAACGTCTATAGCATTATATATCCTAACCTAAGGCAGCCTAATATTTCGGATGTAGTATATTACAACATTCCTGGCGGGTCGGCCACTATTTCTCGGTGGGAACATTATATACGTCTATAACGTAATATAACCTAACCTAACCCATCTGGCCCCTCGCTGGTAATGTTTTACAGAATCCCGGCCGTGTCGGTCCGTACCTCTACGTGGAGACATTAGCTACGTCTATAACGTTATATATCCTAACCTAAAGCAACCTCACTCCTCGGATGTAGTATTTTACAACATTCCTGGCGGGCCGGCAGCTACGTCTCTGTGGGAACATTATATACGTCTATAACGTAATATAACCCAACCTAACCCATCTAGCCCCTGGCTGGTAATGTTTTGCAGAATCCCGGTCGCGACGGCCCGTACACCTTCGCGGGAACATTATATACGTCAATAACGTTATATATCCTAACCTCAGGCAACTTCACACCTCCGATGTAGTGTTTTACAACATTCCTTGCGGGCCGGTCCCTACTTCTCGGTGGGAACATTATATACGTCTATAACGTTATATATCCTAACCTAAGGCAACCTCACTCCTCGGATGTAGTATTTTACAACATTCCTGTCGGGCCGGCCGCTACTTCTCGGTGGGAACATTATATACGTCTATAACGTAATATAACCTAACCTAACCCATCTAGCCCCTCGCTGGTGATGTTTTACAGAATCCCGGCCGTGTCGGACCGTACCTCTTTGTGGGAACATTATATACGTCTATAACGTTATATATCCTAACCTAAGGCAACCTCACACCTCGGATGTAGTATTTTACAACATTCCTTGCGGGCCGGCCCCTACTTCCCGGTGGGAACATTATATACGTCTATAACGTAATATAGCCTAACCTAACCCATCTAGCCCCTGGCTGGTAATGTTTTACAGAATCCCGGCCGTGACGGTCCGTACCTCTTCGTGGGAACATTATATGCGTCTATAACGTTATATATCCTAACCTAAGGCAACCTCACTCCTCGGATGTAGGATTTTACAACATTCCTGTCGGGCCGGCCGCTACTTCTCGATGGGAACGTTATATACGTCTACAACGTAATATAACCTAACCTAACCCATCTAGCCCCTCGCTGGTAATGTTTTACAGAATCCCGGTCGTGTCGGCCCGTACCTCTCCATGGGAACATTATATACGTCCATAACGCTATATATCCTAACCTAAGGCAACCTCACAACTCGGATGTAGTATTTTACCACATTCCTGGCGGGCCGGGCCCTACTTCTCGGTGGGAACATTATATACGTCTATAACGTAATATAACCTAACCTAACCCATCTGGCCCCTCGCTGGTAATGTTTTACAGAATCCCGGCCGTGTCGGACCGTACCTCTACGTGGAGACATAAGGTACGTCTATAACGTTATATATCCTAACCTAAGGCAACCTCACTCCTCGTATGTAGTATTTTACAACATTCCTGGCGGGCCGGCAGCTACGTCTCTGTGGGAACATTATATACGTCTATAACGTAATATAACCCAACCTAACCCATCTAGCCCCTGGCTGGTAATGTTTTGCAGAATCCCGGTCGCGACGGCCCGTACACCTTCGCGGGAACATTATATACGTCAATAACGTTATATATCCTAACCTAAGGCAACTTCACACCTCCGATGTAGTGTTTTACAACATTCCTTGCGGGCCGGTCCCTACTTCTCGGTGGGAACATTATATACGTCTATAACGTTATATATCCTAACCTAAGGCAACCTCACTCCTCGGATGTACTATTTTACAACATTCCTGTCGGGCCGGCCGCTACTTCTCGGTGGGAACATTATATACGTCTATAACGTAATATAACCTAACCTAACCCATCTAGCCCCTGGCTGGTAATGTTTTACAGAATCTCGGTCGTGACGGTCCGTACCTCTTCGTGGGAACATTATATGTGTCTATAACGTTATATATCCTAACCTAAGGCAACCTCACACCTCGGATGTAGTATTTTACAACATTCCTGGCGGGCCGGCCCCTACTTCTCGGTGGGAACATTATATACGTCTATAACGTAACATAACCTATCCTAACCCATCTAGCCCCACGCTGGTAATGTTTTACAGAATCCCGGTCGTGACGGACCGTACCTCTTCGTGGGAAAATTATATGCGTCTATAACGTTATATATCCTAACCTAAGGCAACCTCACACCTCGGATGTAGTATTTTACAACATTCCTGGCGGGTCGGCCCCTACTCCTAGGTGGGAACGTTATATACGTCTATAACGTAATATAACCTAACCTAACCCATCTAGTCCCTCGCTGGTGATGTTTTACAGAATCCCGGCCGTGTCGGACCGTACCTCTTTGTGGGAACATTATATACGTCTATAACGTTATATATCCTAACCTAAGGCAACCTCACACCTCGGATGTAGTATTTTACAACATTCCTTGCGGGCCGGCCCCTACTTCTCGGTGGGAACATTATATACGTCTATAACGTAATATAACCTAACCTAACCCATCTAGCCCCTCGCTGGTAATGTTTTACAGAATCCCGGTCGTGACGGCCCGTAACTCTTCGTGGGAACATTATATACGTCTATAACGTTATATATCCCAACCTAAGGCAACCTCACACCTCTGATGTAGTATTTTACAACATTTCTGTCGGGCCGGCCCCTACTTCTCGGTGGGAACATTATATACGTCTATAACGTAATATAACCTAACCTAACCCATCTAGCCCCTGGCTGGTAATGTTTTACAGAATCCCGGCCGTGACGGTCCGTACCTCTTCGTGAGAACATTATATGCGTCTATAACGTTATATATCCCAACCTAAGGCAACCTCACACCTCTGATGTAGTATTTTACAACATTTCTGTCGGGCCGGCCCCTACTTCTCGGTGGGAACATTATATACGTCCATAACGTAATATAACCTAACCTAACCCATGCAGCCCCTCGCTGGTAATATTTTACGGAATCTCGGTCGGGTCGGCCCGTACCTCTCCGTGGGAACATTGTAAACGTCTATAGCGTTATATTTCCTACGCTAAGGCAACCTCAAACCTCGGATGTAGTATTTTACAACATTTCTGGCGGGTCGGCCCCTACTCCTACGTGGGAACGTTATATACGTCTATAACGTAATATAACCTAACCTATCCCATCTAGCCCCTCGCTGGTAATGTTTTACAGAATCCCGGTCGTGACGGCCCGTACCTCTTCGTGGGATCATAATATACGTCTATAACGTTATATATCCTAACCTAAGGCAACCTCACACCTCGGATGTAGTATTTTACCACATTCCTGGCGGGCCGGGCCCTACTTCTCGGTGGGAACATTATATACGTCTATAACGTAATATAACCTAACCTAACCCATCTAGCCCCTCGCTGGTAATGTTTTACAGAATCCCGGTCGTGTCGGCCCGTACCTCTCCGTGGGAACATTATATACGTCCATAACGCTATATATCCTAACCTAAGGCAACCTCACACCTCGGATGTAGTATTTTACAACATACCTGGCGGGTCGGCCCCTACTTCTCGATGGTAACGTTATATACGTCTACAACGTAATATAACCTAACCTAACCCATCTAGCACCTCGCTGGTGTTGTTTTACAGAATCCCGGTCGTGTCGGTCCGTGCCTTTCCGTGGGAACATTATATACGTCTATAAAGTTATATATTCTAACCTAAAGCAACCTAACATCTCGGATGTACTATTTTACAACAATTCTGGCGTGTTGGCCCCTACTTCTCGGTGGGAACATTATATACGTCCATAACGTAATATAACCTAACCTAACCCATGCAGCCCCTCGCTGGTAATATTTTACGGAATCTCGGTCGGGTCGGCCCGTACCTCTCCGTGGGAACATTGTAAACGTCTATAGCGTTATATATCCTAACCTAAGGCAGCCTAATATTTCGGATGTAGTATATTACAACATTCCTGGCGGGCCGGCCCCTACTTCTCGGTGGGAACATTATATACGTCTATAACGTAATATAACCTAACCTAACCCATCTAGCCCCTGGCTGGTAATGTTTTACAGAATCCCGGTCGTGACGGACCGTACCTCTTCGTGGGAAAATTATATGCGTCTATAACGTTATATATCCTAACCTAAGGCAACCTCACACCTCGGATGTAGTATTTTACAACATTCCTGGCGGGCCGGCCCCTACTTCTCGGTGGGAAGATTACATACGTCTATAACGTAACATAACCTATCCTAACCCATCTAGCCCCTCGCTGGTAATGTTTTACAGAATCCCGGTCGCGTCGGCACGTACCTCTCCGTGGGAACATTATATACGTATATAACGTTATATTTCCTACGCTAAGGCAACCTCAAACCTCGGATGTAGTATTTTACAACATTTCTGGCGGGTCGGCCCCTACTCCTACGTGGGAACGTTATATACGTCTATAACGTAATATAACCTAACCTATCCCATCTAGCCCCTCGCTGGTAATGTTTTACAGAATCCCGGTCGTGACGGCCCGTACCTCTTCGTGGGATCATAATATACGTCTATAACGTTATATATCCTAACCTAAGGCAACCTCACACCTCGGATGTAGTATTTTACAACATTCCTGGCGGGCCGGGCCCTACTTCTCGGTGGGAACATTATATACGTCTATAACGTAATATAACCTAACCTAACCCATCTAGCCCCTCGCTGGTAATGTTTTACAGAATCCCGGTCGTGTCGGCCCGTACCTCTCCGTAGGAACATTATATACGTCCATAACGCTATATATCCTAACCTAAGGCAACCTCACACCTCGGATGTAGTATTTTACAACATTTCTGGCGGGTCGGCCCCTACTCCTAGGTGGGAACGTTATATACGTCTATAACGTAATATAACCTAACCTAACCCATCTAGCCCCTCGCTGGTGATGTTTTACAGAATCCCGGCCGTGTCGGACCGTACCTCTTTGTGGGAACATTATATACGTCTATAAAGTTATATATCCTAACCTAAAGCAACCTAACATCTCGGATGTACTATTTTACAACAATTCTGGCGTGTTGGCCCCTACTTCTCGGTGGGAACATTATATACGTCCATAACGTAATATAACCTAACCTAACCCATCCAGCCACTCGCTGGTAATGTTTTACAGAATCTCGGTCGGGTCGGCCCGTACCTCTCCGTGGGAAAATTATATGCGTCTATAACGTTATATATCCTAACCTAAGGCAACCTCACACCTCGGATGTAGTATTTTACAACATTCCTGGCGGGCCGGCCCCTACTTCTCGGTAGGAACATTATATACGTCTATAACGTAACATAACCTATCCTAACCCATCTAGCCCCTCGCTGGTAATGTTTTTCAGAATCCCGGTCGCGTCGGCACGTACCTCTCCGTGGGAACATTATATACGTATATAACGTTATATTTCCTACCCTAAGGCAACCTCAAACCTCGGATGTAGTATTTTACAACATTTCTGGCGGGTCGGCCCCTACTCCTAGGTGGGAACGTTATATACGTCTATAACGTAATATAACCTAACCTATCCCATCTAGCCCCTCGCTGGTAATGTTTTACAGAATCCCGGTCGTGACGGCCCGTACCTCTTCGTGGGATCATAATATACGTCTATAACGTTATATATCCTAACCTAAGGCAACCTCACACCTCGGATGTAGTATTTTACCACATTCCTGGCGGGCCGGGCCCTACTTCTCGGTGGGAACATTATATACGTCTATAACGTAATATAACCTAACCTAACCCATCTAGCCCCTCGCTGGTAATGTTTTACAGAATCCCGGTCGTGTCGGCCCGTACCTCTCCGTAGGAACATTATATACGTCCATAACGCTATATATCCTAACCTAAGGCAACCTCACACCTCGGATGTAGTATTTTACAACATTTCTGGCGGGTCGGCCCCTACTCCTAGGTGGGAACGTTATATACGTCTATAACGTAATATAACCTAACCTAACCCATCTAGCCCCTCGCTGGTGATGTTTTACAGAATCCCGGCCGTGTCGGACCGTACCTCTTTGTGGGAACATTATATACGTCTATAAAGTTATATATCCTAACCTAAAGCAACCTAACATCTCGGATGTACTATTTTACAACAATTCTGGCGTGTTGGCCCCTACTTCTCGGTGGGAACATTATATACGTCCATAACGTAATATAACCTAACCTAACCCATCCAGCCACTCGCTGGTAATGTTTTACAGAATCTCGGTCGGGTCGGCCCGTACCTCTCCGTGGGAACATTGTAAACGTCTATAGCGTTATATATCCTAACCTAAGGCAGCCTAATATTTCGGATGTAGTATATTACAACATTCCTGGCGGGCCGGCCCCTACTTCTCGGTGGGAACGTTATATACGTCTACAACGTAATATAACCTAACCTAACCCATCTAGCACCTCGCTGGTGTTGTTTACAGAATCCCGGTCGTGTCGGTCCGTGCCTCTCCGTGGGAACATTACATACGTCTATAAAGTTATATATCCTAACCTAAAGCAACCTAACATCTCGGATGTACTATTTTACAACAATTCTGGCGTGTTGGCCCCTACTTCTCGGTGGGAACATTATATACGTCCATAACGTAATATAACCTAACCTAACCCATCCAGCCACTCGCT
The DNA here is from genome assembly GCA_963969225.1 of Xylocopa violacea. Lineage (NCBI taxonomy): Eukaryota > Metazoa > Arthropoda > Insecta > Hymenoptera > Apidae > Xylocopa > Xylocopa violacea. The sequence continues at coordinate 3,375,961 of CAXAJV010000789.1, forward strand.
GGTAATGTTTTACAGAATCCCGGTCGGGTCGGCCCGTACCTCTCCGTGGGAACATTATAAACGTCTATAGCATTATATATCCTAACCTAAGGCAGCCTAATATTTCGGATGTAGTATATTACAACATTCCTGGCGGGTCGGCCACTATTTCTCGGTGGGAACATTATATACGTCTATAACGTAATATAACCTAACCTAACCCATCTGGCCCCTCGCTGGTAATGTTTTACAGAATCCCGGCCGTGTCGGACCGTACCTCTACGTGGAGACATTAGCTACGTCTATAACGTTATATATCCTAACCTAAGGCAACCTCACTCCTCGGATGTAGTATTTTACAACATTCCTGTCGGGCCGGCCGCTACTTCTCGGTGGGAACATTATATACGTCTATAACGTAATATAACCTAACCTAACCCATCTAGCCCCTGGCTGGTAATGTTTTACAGAATCCCGGTCGTGACGGTCCGTACCTCTTAGTGGGAACATTATATGTGTCTATAACGTTATATATCCTAACCTAAGGCAACCTCACACCTCGGATGTAGTATTTTACAACATTCCTGGCGGGCCGGCCCCTACTTCTCGGTGGGAACATTATATACGTCTATAACGTAACATAACCTATGCTAACCCATCTAGCCCCTCGCTGGTAATGTTTTACAGAATCCCGGCCGCGTCGGCACGTACCTCTCCGTGGGAGCATTATATACGTCTATAACGTTATATTTCCTAACCTAAGGCAACCTCAAACCTCGGATGTAGTACTTTACAACATTTCTGGCGGGTCGGCCTCTACTCCTAGGTGGGAACGTTATATACGTCTATAACGTAATATAACCTAACCTAACCCATCTAGCCCCTCGCTGGGAATTTTTTACATAATCCCGTTCGGGGAGCCCCGTACCTCTTCGTGGGAACATTATATGCGTCTATAACGTTATATATCCTAACCTAAGGCAACCTCACACCTCGAATGTAGTATTTTACAACATACCTGGCGGGTCGGCCCCTACTTCTCGATGGGAACGTTATATACGTCTACAACGTAATATAACCTAACCTAACCCATCTAGCCCCTCGCTGGTAATGTTTTACAGAATCCCGGTCGTGTCGGCCCGTACCTCTCCATGGGAAAATTATATACGTCCATAACGCTATATATCCTAACCTAAGGCAACCTCACACCTCGGATGTAGTATTTTACCACATTCCTGGCGGGCCGGGCCCTACTTCTCGGTGGGAACATTATATACGTCTATAACGTAATATAACCTAACCTAACCCATCTAGCCCCTCGCTGGTAATGTTTTACAGGATCCCGGTCGTGTCGGCCCGTACCTCTCCGTGGGAACATTATATACGTCCATAACGCTATATATCCTAACCTAAGGCAACCTCACACCACGGATGTAGTATTTTACAACATACCTGGCGGGTCGGCCCCTACTTCTCGATGGGAACGTTATATATGTCTACAACGTAATATAACCTAACCTAACCCATCTAGCACCTCGCTGGTGTTGTTTTACAGAATCCCGGTCGTGTCGGTCCGTGCCTCTCCGTGGGAACATTACATACGTCTATAAAGTTATATATCCTAACCTAAAGCAACCTAACATCTCGGATGTACTATTTTACAACAATTCTGGCGTGTTGGCCCCTACTTCTCGGTGGGAACATTATATACGTCCATAACGTAATATAACCTAACCTAACCCATCCAGCCACTCGCTGGTAATGTTTTACAGAATCCCGGTCGGGTCGGCCCGTACCTCTCCGTGGGAACATTATAAACGTCTATAGCATTATATATCCTAACCTAAGGCAGCCTAATATTTCGGATGTAGTATATTACAACATTCCTGGCGGGTCGGCCACTATTTCTCGGTGGGAACATTATATACGTCTATAACGTAATATAACCTAACCTAACCCATCTGGCCCCTCGCTGGTAATGTTTTACAGAATCCCGGCCGTGTCGGACCGTACCTCTACGTGGAGACATTAGCTACGTCTATAACGTTATATATCCTAACCTAAAGCAACCTCACTCCTCGGATGTAGTATTTTACAACATTCCTGGCGGGCCGGCAGCTACGTCTCTGTGGGAACATTATATACGTCTATAACGTAATATAACCCAACCTAACCCATCTAGCCCCTGGCTGGTAATGTTTTGCAGAATCCCGGTCGCGACGGCCCGTACACCTTCGCGGGAACATTATATACGTCAATAACGTTATATATCCTAACCTCAGGCAACTTCACACCTCCGATGTAGTGTTTTACAACATTCCTTGCGGGCCGGTCCCTACTTCTCGGTGGGAACATTATATACGTCTATAACGTTATATATCCTAACCTAAGGCAACCTCACTCCTCGGATGTAGTATTTTACAACATTCCTGTCGGGCCGGCCGCTACTTCTCGGTGGGAACATTATATACGTCTATAACGTAATATAACCTAACCTAACCCATCTAGCCCCTCGCTGGTGATGTTTTACAGAATCCCGGCCGTGTCGGACCGTACCTCTTTGTGGGAACATTATATACGTCTATAACGTTATATATCCTAACCTAAGGCAACCTCACACCTCGGATGTAGTATTTTACAACATTCCTTGCGGGCCGGCCCCTACTTCCCGGTGGGAACATTATATACGTCTATAACGTAATATAGCCTAACCTAACCCATCTAGCCCCTGGCTGGTAATGTTTTACAGAATCCCGGCCGTGACGGTCCGTACCTCTTCGTGGGAACATTATATGCGTCTATAACGTTATATATCCTAACCTAAGGCAACCTCACTCCTCGGATGTAGGATTTTACAACATTCCTGTCGGGCCGGCCGCTACTTCTCGATGGGAACGTTATATACGTCTACAACGTAATATAACCTAACCTAACCCATCTAGCCCCTCGCTGGTAATGTTTTACAGAATCCCGGCCGTGACGGTCCGTACCTCTTCGTGAGAACATTATATGCGTCTATAACGTTATATATCCCAACCTAAGGCAACCTCACACCTCTGATGTAGTATTTTACAACATTTCTGTCGGGCCGGCCCCTACTTCTCGGTGGGAACATTATATACGTCCATAACGTAATATAACCTAACCTAACCCATGCAGCCCCTCGCTGGTAATATTTTACGGAATCTCGGTCGGGTCGGCCCGTACCTCTCCGTGGGAACATTGTAAACGTCTATAGCGTTATATTTCCTACGCTAAGGCAACCTCAAACCTCGGATGTAGTATTTTACAACATTTCTGGCGGGTCGGCCCCTACTCCTACGTGGGAACGTTATATACGTCTATAACGTAATATAACCTAACCTATCCCATCTAGCCCCTCGCTGGTAATGTTTTACAGAATCCCGGTCGTGACGGCCCGTACCTCTTCGTGGGATCATAATATACGTCTATAACGTTATATATCCTAACCTAAGGCAACCTCACACCTCGGATGTAGTATTTTACCACATTCCTGGCGGGCCGGGCCCTACTTCTCGGTGGGAACATTATATACGTCTATAACGTAATATAACCTAACCTAACCCATCTAGCCCCTCGCTGGTAATGTTTTACAGAATCCCGGTCGTGTCGGCCCGTACCTCTCCGTGGGAACATTATATACGTCCATAACGCTATATATCCTAACCTAAGGCAACCTCACACCTCGGATGTAGTATTTTACAACATACCTGGCGGGTCGGCCCCTACTTCTCGATGGTAACGTTATATACGTCTACAACGTAATATAACCTAACCTAACCCATCTAGCACCTCGCTGGTGTTGTTTTACAGAATCCCGGTCGTGTCGGTCCGTGCCTTTCCGTGGGAACATTATATACGTCTATAAAGTTATATATTCTAACCTAAAGCAACCTAACATCTCGGATGTACTATTTTACAACAATTCTGGCGTGTTGGCCCCTACTTCTCGGTGGGAACATTATATACGTCCATAACGTAATATAACCTAACCTAACCCATGCAGCCCCTCGCTGGTAATATTTTACGGAATCTCGGTCGGGTCGGCCCGTACCTCTCCGTGGGAACATTGTAAACGTCTATAGCGTTATATATCCTAACCTAAGGCAGCATAATATTTCGGATGTAGTATATTACAACATTCCTGGCGGGCCGGCCCCTACTTCTCGGTGGGAACATTATATACGTCTATAACGTAATATAACCTAACCTAACCCATCTAGCCCCTGGCTGGTAATGTTTTACAGAATCCCGGTCGTGACGGACCGTACCTCTTCGTGGGAAAATTATATGCGTCTATAACGTTATATATCCTAACCTAAGGCAACCTCACACCTCGGATGTAGTATTTTACAACATTCCTGGCGGGCCGGCCCCTACTTCTCGGTGGGAAGATTACATACGTCTATAACGTAACATAACCTATCCTAACCCATCTAGCCCCTCGCTGGTAATGTTTTACAGAATCCCGGTCGCGTCGGCACGTACCTCTCCGTGGGAACATTATATACGTATATAACGTTATATTTCCTACGCTAAGGCAACCTCAAACCTCGGATGTAGTATTTTACAACATTTCTGGCGGGTCGGCCCCTACTCCTACGTGGGAACGTTATATACGTCTATAACGTAATATAACCTAACCTATCCCATCTAGCCCCTCGCTGGTAATGTTTTACAGAATCCCGGTCGTGACGGCCCGTACCTCTTCGTGGGATCATAATATACGTCTATAACGTTATATATCCTAACCTAAGGCAACCTCACACCTCGGATGTAGTATTTTACAACATTCCTGGCGGGCCGGGCCCTACTTCTCGGTGGGAACATTATATACGTCTATAACGTAATATAACCTAACCTAACCCATCTAGCACCTCGCTGGTGTTGTTTTACAGAATCCCGGTCGTGTCGGTCCGTGCCTCTCCGTGGGAACATTATATACGTCTATAAAGTTATATATTCTAACCTAAAGCAACCTAACATCTCGGATGTACTATTTTACAACAATTCTGGCGTGTTGGCCCCTACTTCTCGGTGGGAACATTATATACGTCCATAACGTAATATAACCTAACCTAACCCATGCAGCCCCTCGCTGGTAATATTTTACGGAATCTCGGTCGGGTCGGCCCGTACCTCTCCGTGGGAACATTGTAAACGTCTATAGCGTTATGTATCCTAACCTAAGGCAACCTAATATTTCGGATGTAGTATATTACAACATTCCTGGCGGGCCGGCCCCTACTTCTCGGTGGGAACATTATATACGTCTATAACGTAATATAACCTAACCTAACCCATCTAGCCCCTGGCTGGTAATGTTTTACAGAATCCCGGTCGTGACGGACCGTACCTCTTCGTGGGAAAATTATATGCGTCTATAACGTTATATATCCTAACCTAAGGCAACCTCACACCTCGGATGTAGTATTTTACAACATTCCTGGCGGGCCGGCCCCTACTTCTCGGTAGGAACATTATATACGTCTATAACGTAACATAACCTATCCTAACCCATCTAGCCCCTCGCTGGTAATGTTTTTCAGAATCCCGGTCGCGTCGGCACGTACCTCTCCGTGGGAACATTATATACGTATATAACGTTATATTTCCTACCCTAAGGCAACCTCAAACCTCGGATGTAGTATTTTTCAACATTTCTGGCGGGTCGGCCCCTACTCCTAGGTGGGAACGTTATATACGTCTATAACGTAATATAACCTAACCTATCCCATCTAGCCCCTCGCTGGTAATGTTTTACAGAATCCCGGTCGTGACGGCCCGTACCTCTTCGTGGGATCATAATATACGTCTATAACGTTATATATCCTAACCTAAGGCAACCTCACACCTCGGATGTAGTATTTTACCACATTCCTGGCGGGCCGGGCCCTACTTCTCGGTGGGAACATTATATACGTCTATAACGTAATATAACCTAACCTAACCCATCTAGCCCCTCGCTGGTAATGTTTTACAGAATCCCGGTCGTGTCGGCCCGTACCTCTCCGTAGGAACATTATATACGTCCATAACGCTATATATCCTAACCTAAGGCAACCTCACACCTCGGATGTAGTATTTTACAACATTTCTGGCGGGTCGGCCCCTACTCCTAGGTGGGAACGTTATATACGTCTATAACGTAATATAACCTAACCTAACCCATCTAGTCCCTCGCTGGTGATGTTTTACAGAATCCCGGCCGTGTCGGACCGTACCTCTTTGTGGGAACATTATATACGTCTATAACGTTATATATCCTAACCTAAGGCAACCTCACACCTCGGATGTAGTATTTTACAACATTCCTTGCGGGCCGGCCCCTACTTCTCGGTGGGAACATTATATACGTCTATAACGTAATATAACCTAACCTAACCCATCTAGCCCCTCGCTGGTAATGTTTTACAGAATCCCGGTCGTGACGGCCCGTAACTCTTCGTGGGAACATTACATACGTCTATAACGTTATATATCCCAACCTAAGGCAACCTCACACCTCTGATGTAGTATTTTACAACATTTCTGTCGGGCCGGCCCCTACTTCTCGGTGGGAACATTATATACGTCTATAACGTAATATAACCTAACCTAACCCATCTAGCCCCTGGCTGGTAATGTTTTACAGAATCCCGGCCGTGACGGTCCGTACCTCTTCGTGAGAACATTATATGCGTCTATAACGTTATATATCCTAACCTAAGGCAACCTCACTCCTCGGATGTAGGATTTTACAACATTCCTGTCGGGCCGGCCGCTACTTCTCGGTGGGAAGATTATTTACGTCTATAACGTAATATAACCTAACCTAACCCATCTAGCCCCTCGCTGGGAATTTTTTACAGAATCCCGTTCGTGTAGCCCCGTACCTCTTCGTGGGAAAATTATATACGTCTATAACGTTATATATCCTAACTTAAGGCAACCTCACACCTCGGATGTAGTATTTTACAACATTCCTGTCGGGCCGGCCGCTAATTCTCGGTGGGAACATTATTTACGTCTATAACGTAACATAACCTATCCTAACCCATCTAGCCCCTCGCTGGTAATGTTTTACAGAATCCCGGTCGCGTCGGCACGTACCTCTCCGTGGGAACATTATATACGTATATAACGTTATATTTCCTACGCTAAGGCAACCTCAAACCTCGGATGTAGTATTTTACAACATTTCTGGCGGGTCGGCCCCTACTCCTACGTGGGAACGTTATATACGTCTATAACGTAATATAACCTAACCTATCCCATCTAGCCCCTCGCTGGTAATGTTTTACAGAATCCCGGTCGTGACGGCCCGTACCTCTTCGTGGGATCATAATATACGTCTATAACGTTATATATCCTAACCTAAGGCAACCTCACACCTCGGATGTAGTATTTTACCACATTCCTGGCGGGCCGGGCCCTACTTCTCGGTGGGAACATTATATACGTCTATAACGTAATATAACCTAACCTAACCCATCTAGCCCCTCGCTGGTAATGTTTTACAGAATCCCGGTCGTGTCGGCCCGTACCTCTCCGTAGGAACGTTATATACGTCCATAACGCTATATATCCTAACCTAAGGCAACCTCACACCTCGGATGTAGTATTTTACAACATTTCTGGCGGGTCGGCCCCTACTCCTAGGTGGGAACGTTATATACGTCTATAACGTAATATAACCTAACCTAACCCATCTAGTCCCTCGCTGGTGATGTTTTACAGAATCCCGGCCGTGTCGGACCGTACCTCTTTGTGGGAACATTATATACGTCTATAACGTTATATATCCTAACCTAAGGCAACCTCACACCTCGGATGTAGTATTTTACAACATTCCTTGCGGGCCGGCCCCTACTTCTCGGTGGGAACATTATATACGTCTATAACGTAATATAACCTAACCTAACCCATCTAGCCCCTCGCTGGTAATGTTTTACAGAATCCCGGTCGTGACGGCCCGTAACTCTTCGTGGGAACATTATATACGTCTATAACGTTATATATCCCAACCTAAGGCAACCTCACACCTCTGATGTAGTATTTTACAACATTTCTGTCGGGCCGGCCCCTACTTCTCGGTGGGAACATTATATACGTCCATAACGTAATATAACCTAACCTAACCCATCTAGCCCCTGGCTGGTAATGTTTTACAGAATCCCGGCCGTGACGGTCCGTACCTCTTCGTGAGAACATTATATGCGTCTATAACGTTATATATCCTAACCTAAGGCAACCTCACTCCTCGGATGTAGGATTTTACAACATTCCTGTCGGGCCGGCCGCTACTTCTCGGTGGGAAGATTATTTATGTCTATAACGTAATATAACCTAACCTAACCCATCTAGCCCCTCGCTGGTAATGTTTTACAGAATCCCGGCCGTGTCGGCCCGTACCTCTCCATGGGAACATTATATACGTCCATAACGCTATATATCCTAACCTAAGGCAACCTCACACCTCGGATGTAGTATTTTACCACATTCCTGGCGGGCCGGCCCCTACTTCTCGGTGGGAACATTATATACGTCTATAACGTAACATAACCTATCCTAACCCATCTAGCCCCACGCTGGTAATGTTTTACAGAATCCCGGTCGCGTCGGCACGTACCTCTCCGTGGGAACATTATATACGTCTATAACGTTATATTTCCTAACCTAAGGCAACCTCAAACCTCGGATGTAGTATTTTACAACATTTCTGGCGGGTCGGCCCCTACTCCTAGGTGGGAACGTTATATACGTCTATAACGTAATATAACCTAACCTAACCCATCTAGTCCCTCGCTGGTGATGTTTTACAGAATCCCGGCCGTGTCGGACCGTACCTCTTTGTGGGAACATTATATACGTCTATAACGTTATATATCCTAACCTAAGGCAACCTCACACCTCGGATGTAGTATTTTACAACATTCCTTGCGGGCCGGGCCCTACTTCTCGGTGGGAACATTATATACGTCTATAACGTAATATAACCTAACCTAACCCATCTAGCCCCTCGCTGGTAATGTTTTACAGAATCCCGGTCGTGACGGCCCGTAACTCTTCGTGGGAACATTATATACGTCTATAACGTTATATATCCCAACCTAAGGCAACCTCACACCTCTGATGTAGTATTTTACAACATTTCTGTCGGGCCGGCCCCTACTTCTCGGTGGGAACATTATATACGTCTATAACGTAATATAACCTAACCTAACCCATCTAGCCCCTGGCTGGTAATGTTTTACAGAATCCCGGCCGTGACGGTCCGTACCTCTTCGTGAGAACATTATATGCGTCTATAACGTTATATATCCCAACCTAAGGCAACCTCACACCTCTGATGTAGTATTTTACAACATTTCTGTCGGGCCGGCCCCTACTTCTCGGTGGGAACATTATATACGTCCATAACGTAATATAACCTAACCTAACCCATGCAGCCCCTCGCTGGTAATATTTTACGGAATCTCGGTCGGGTCGGCCCGTACCTCTCCGTGGGAACATTGTAAACGTCTATAGCGTTATATTTCCTACGCTAAGGCAACCTCAAACCTCGGATGTAGTATTTTACAACATTTCTGGCGGGTCGGCCCCTACTCCTACGTGGGAACGTTATATACGTCTATAACGTAATATAACCTAACCTAACCCATCTAGCCCCTCGCTGGTAATGTTTTACAGAATCCCGGTCGTGACGGACCGTACCTCTTCGTGGGAAAATTATATGCGTCTATAACGTTATATATCCTAACCTAAGGCAACCTCACACCTCGGATGTAGTATTTTACAACATTCCTGGCGGGCCGGCCCCTACTTCTCGGTGGGAACATTACATACGTCTATAACGTAACATAACCTATCCTAACCCATCTAGCCCCTCGCTGGTAATGTTTTACAGAATCCCGGTCGCGTCGGCACGTACCTCTCCGTGGGAACATTATATACGTATATAACGTTATATTTCCTACGCTAAGGCAACCTCAAACCTCGGATGTAGTATTTTACAACATTTCTGGCGGGTCGGCCCCTACTCCTACGTGGGAACGTTATATACGTCTATAACGTAATATAACCTAACCTATCCCATCTAGCCCCTCGCTGGTAATGTTTTACAGAATCCCGGTCGCGACGGCCCGAACCTCTTCGTGGGATCATAATATACGTCTATAACGTTATATATTCTAACCTAAAGCAACCTAACATCTCGGATGTACTATTTTACAACAATTCTGGCGTGTTGGCCCCTACTTCTCGGTGGGAACATTATATACGTCCATAACGTAATATAACCTAACCTAACCCATGCAGCCCCTCGCTGGTAATATTTTACGGAATCTCGGTCGGGTCGGCCCGTACCTCTCCGTGGGAACATTGTAAACGTCTATAGCGTTATGTATCCTAACCTAAGGCAGCCTAATATTTCGGATGTAGTATATTACAACATTCCTGGCGGGCCGGCCCCTACTTCTCGGTGGGAACATTATATACGTCTATAACGTAATATAACCTAACCTAACCCATCTAGCTCCTGGCTGGTAATGTTTTACAGAATCCCGGTCCTGACGGACCGTACCTCTTCGTGGGAAAATTATATGCGTCTATAACGTTATATATCCTAACCTAAGGCAACCTCACACCTCGGATGTAGTATTTTACAACATTCCTGGCGGGCCGGCCCCTACTTCTCGGTGGGAACATTATATACGTCTATAACGTAACATAACCTATCCTAACCCATCTAGCCCCTCGCTGGTAATGTTTTTCAGAATCCCGGTCGCGTCGGGACGTACCTCTCCGTGGGAACATTATATACGTATATAACGTTATATTTCCTACCCTAAGGCAACCTCAAACCTCGGATGTAGTATTTTACAACATTTCTGGCGGGTCGGCCCCTACTCCTAGGTGGGAACGTTATATACGTCTATAACGTAATATAACCTAACCTAACCCATCTAGCCCCTCGCTGGGAATTTTTTACAGAATCCCGTTCGTAGAGCCCCGTACCTCTTTGTGGGAACATTATATACGTCTATAACGTTATATATCCTAACCTAAGGCAACCTCACACCTCGGATGTAGTATTTTACCACATTCCTGGCGGGCCGGGCCCTACTTCTCGGTGGGAACATTATATACGTCTATAACGTAATATAACCTAACCTAACCCATCTAGCCCCTCGCTGGTAATGTTTTACAGAATCCCGGTCGTGTCGGCCCGTACCTCTCCGTGGGAACATTATATACGTCCATAACGCTATATATCCTAACCTAAGGCAACCTCACACCTCGGATGTAGTATTTTACAACATACCTGGCGGGTCGGCCCCTACTTCTCGATGGTAACGTTATATACGTCTACAACGTAATATAACCTAACCTAACCCACCTCGCTGGTGTTGTTTTACAGAATCCCGGTCGTGTCGGTCCGTGCCTCTCCGTGGGAACATTATATACGTCTATAAAGTTATATATTCTAACCTAAAGCAACCTAACATCTCGGATGTACTATTTTACAACAATTCTGGCGTGTTGGCCCCTACTTCTCGGTGGGAACATTATATACGTCCATAACGTAATATAACCTAACCTAACCCATGCAGCCCCTCGCTGGTAATATTTTACGGAATCTCGGTCGGGTCGGCCCGTACCTCTCCGTGGGAACATTGTAAACGTCTATAGCGTTATATATCCTAACCTAAGGCAGCCTAATATTTCGGATGTAGTATATTACAACATTCCTGGCGGGCCGGCCCCTACTTCTCGGTGGGAACATTATATACGTCTATAACGTAATATAACCTAACCTAACCCATCTAGCCCCTGGCTGGTAATGTTTTACAGAATCCCGGTCGTGACGGACCGTACCTCTTCGTGGGAAAATTATATGCGTCTATAACGTTATATATCCTAACCTAAGGCAACCTCACACCTCGGATGTAGTATTTTACAACATTCCTGGCGGGCCGGCCCCTACTTCTCGGTGGGAAGATTACATACGTCTATAACGTAACATAACCTATCCTAACCCATCTAGCCCCTCGCTGGTAATGTTTTACAGAATCCCGGTCGCGTCGGCACGTACCTCTCCGTGGGAACATTATATACGTCTATAACGTTATATTTCCTAACCTAAGGCAACCTCAAACCTCGGATGTAGTATTTTACAACATTTCTGGCGGGTCGGCCCCTACTCCTAGGTGGGAACGTTATATACGTCTATAACGTAATATAACCTAACCTAACCCATCTAGTCCCTCGCTGGTGATGTTTTACAGAATCCCGGCCGTGTCGGACCGTACCTCTTTGTGGGAACATTATATACGTCTATAACGTTATATATCCTAACCTAAGGCAACCTCACACCTCGGATGTAGTATTTTACAACATTCCTTGCGGGCCGGCCCCTACTTCTCGGTGGGAACATTATATACGTCTATAACGTAATATAACCTAACCTAACCCATCTAGCTCCTCGCTGGTAATGTTTTACAGAATCCCGGTCGTGACGGCCCGTAACTCTTCGTGGGAACATTATATACGTCTATAACGTTATATATCCCAACCTAAGGCAACCTCACACCTCTGATGTAGTATTTTACAACATTTCTGTCGGGCCGGCACCTACTTCTCGGTGGGAACATTATATACGTCTATAACGTAATATAACCTAACCTAACCCATCTAGCCCCTGGCTGGTAATGTTTTACAGAATCCCGGCCGTGACGGTCCGTACCTCTTCGTGAGAACATTATATGCGTCTATAACGTTATATATCCCAACCTAAGGCAACCTCACACCTCTGATGTAGTATTTTACAACATTTCTGTCGGGCCGGCCCCTACTTCTCGGTGGGAACATTATATACGTCCATAACGTAATATAACCTAACCTAACCCATGCAGCCCCTCGCTGGTAATATTTTACGGAATCTCGGTCGGGTCGGCCCGTACCTCTCCGTGGGAACATTGTAAACGTCTATAGCGTTATATTTCCTACGCTAAGGCAACCTCAAACCTCGGATGTAGTATTTTACAACATTTCTGGCGGGTCGGCCCCTACTCCTACGTGGGAACGTTATATACGTCTATAACGTAATATAACCTAACCTATCCCATCTAGCCCCTGGCTGGTAATGTTTTACAGAATCCCGGTCGTGACGGACCGTACCTCTTCGTGGGAAAATTATATGCGTCTATAACGTTATATATCCTAACCTAAGGCAACCTCACACCTCGGATGTAGTATTTTACAACATTCCTGGCGGGCCGGCCCCTACTTCTCGGTGGGAACATTACATACGTCTATAACGTAACATAACCTATCCTAACCCATCTAGCCCCTCGCTGGTAATGTTTTACAGAATCCCGGTCGCGTCGGCACGTACCTCTCCGTGGGAACATTATATACGTATATAACGTTATATTTCCTACGCTAAGGCAACCTCAAACCTCGGATGTAGTATTTTACAACATTTCTGGCGGGTCGGCCCCTACTCCTACGTGGGAACGTTATATACGTCTATAACGTAATATAACCTAACCTATCCCATCTAGCCCCTCGCTGGTAATGTTTTACAGAATCCCGGTCGTGACGGCCCGTACCTCTTCGTGGGATCATAATATACGTCTATAACGTTATATATCCTAACCTAAGGCAACCTCACACCTCGGATGTAGTATTTTACAACATTCCTGGCGGGCCGGGCCCTACTTCTCGGTGGGAACATTATATACGTCTATAACGTAATATAACCTAACCTAACCCATCTCGCACCTCGCTGGTGTTGTTTTACAGAATCCCGGTCGTGTCGGTCCGTGCCTCTCCGTGGGAACATTATATACGTCTATAAAGTTATATATTCTAACCTAAAGCAACCTAACATCTCGGATGTACTATTTTACAACAATTCTGGCGTGTTGGCCCCTACTTCTCGGTGGGAACATTATATACGTCCATAACGTAATATAACCTAACCTAACCCATGCAGCCCCTCGCTGGTAATATTTTACGGAATCTCGGTCGGGTCGGCCCGTACCTCTCCGTGGGAACATTGTAAACGTCTATAGCGTTATATATCCTAACCTAAGGCAGCCTAATATTTCGGATGTAGTATATTACAACATTCCTGGCGGGCCGGCCCCTACTTCTCGGTGGGAACATTATATACGTCTATAACGTAATATAACCTAACCTAACCCATCTAGCCCCTGGCTGGTAATGTTTTACAGAATCCCGGTCGTGACGGACCGTACCTCTTCGTGGGAAAATTATATGCGTCTATAACGTTATATATCCTAACCTAAGGCAACCTCACACCTCGGATGTAGTATTTTACAACATTCCTGGCGGGCCGGCCCCTACTTCTCGGTGGGAAGATTACATACGTCTATAACGTAACATAACCTATCCTAACCCATCTAGCCCCTCGCTGGTAATGTTTTACAGAATCCCGGTCGCGTCGGCACGTACCTCTCCGTGGGAACATTATATACGTCTATAACGTTATATTTCCTAACCTAAGGCAACCTCAAACCTCGGATGTAGTATTTTACAACATTTCTGGCGGGTCGGCCCCTACTCCTAGGTGGGAACGTTATATACGTCTATAACGTAATATAACCTAACCTAACCCATCTAGTCCCTCGCTGGTGATGTTTTACAGAATCCCGGCCGTGTCGGACCGTACCTCTTTGTGGGAACATTATATACGTCTATAACGTTATATATCCTAACCTAAGGCAACCTCACACCTCGGATGTAGTATTTTACAACATTCCTTGCGGGCCGGCCCCTACTTCTCGGTGGGAACATTATATACGTCTATAACGTAATATAACCTAACCTAACCCATCTAGCTCCTCGCTGGTAATGTTTTACAGAATCCCGGTCGTGACGGCCCGTAACTCTTCGTGGGAACATTATATACGTCTATAACGTTATATATCCCAACCTAAGGCAACCTCACACCTCTGATGTAGTATTTTACAACATTTCTGTCGGGCCGGCACCTACTTCTCGGTGGGAACATTATATACGTCTATAACGTAATATAACCTAACCTAACCCATCTAGCCCCTGGCTGGTAATGTTTTACAGAATCCCGGCCGTGACGGTCCGTACCTCTTCGTGAGAACATTATATGCGTCTATAACGTTATATATCCCAACCTAAGGCAACCTCACACCTCTGATGTAGTATTTTACAACATTTCTGTCGGGCCGGCCCCTACTTCTCGGTGGGAACATTATATACGTCCATAACGTAATATAACCTAACCTAACCCATGCAGCCCCTCGCTGGTAATATTTTACGGAATCTCGGTCGGGTCGGCCCGTACCTCTCCGTGGGAACATTGTAAACGTCTATAGCGTTATATTTCCTACGCTAAGGCAACCTCAAACCTCGGATGTAGTATTTTACAACATTTCTGGCGGGTCGGCCCCTACTCCTACGTGGGAACGTTATATACGTCTATAACGTAATATAACCTAACCTATCCCATCTAGCCCCTGGCTGGTAATGTTTTACAGAATCCCGGTCGTGACGGACCGTACCTCTTCGTGGGAAAATTATATGCGTCTATAACGTTATATATCCTAACCTAAGGCAACCTCACACCTCGGATGTAGTATTTTACAACATTCCTGGCGGGCCGGCCCCTACTTCTCGGTGGGAACATTACATACGTCTATAACGTAACATAACCTATCCTAACCCATCTAGCCCCTCGCTGGTAATGTTTTACAGAATCCCGGTCGCGTCGGCACGTACCTCTCCGTGGGAACATTATATACGTATATAACGTTATATTTCCTACGCTAAGGCAACCTCAAACCTCGGATGTAGTATTTTACAACATTTCTGGCGGGTCGGCCCCTACTCCTACGTGGGAACGTTATATACGTCTATAACGTAATATAACCTAACCTATCCCATCTAGCCCCTCGCTGGTAATGTTTTACAGAATCCCGGTCGTGACGGCCCGTACCTCTTCGTGGGATCATAATATACGTCTATAACGTTATATATCCTAACCTAAGGCAACCTCACACCTCGGATGTAGTATTTTACAACATTCCTGGCGGGCCGGGCCCTACTTCTCGGTGGGAACATTATATACGTCTATAACGTAATATAACCTAACCTAACCCATCTCGCACCTCGCTGGTGTTGTTTTACAGAATCCCGGTCGTGTCGGTCCGTGCCTCTCCGTGGGAACATTATATACGTCTATAAAGTTATATATTCTAACCTAAAGCAACCTAACATCTCGGATGTACTATTTTACAACAATTCTGGCGTGTTGGCCCCTACTTCTCGGTGGGAACATTATATACGTCCATAACGTAATATAACCTAACCTAACCCATGCAGCCCCTCGCTGGTAATATTTTACGGAATCTCGGTCGGGTCGGCCCGTACCTCTCCGTGGGAACATTGTAAACGTCTATAGCGTTATGTATCCTAACCTAAGGCAGCCTAATATTTCGGATGTAGTATATTACAACATTCCTGGCGGGCCGCCCCTACTTCTCGGTGGGAACATTATATACGTCTATAACGTAATATAACCTAACCTAACCCATCTAGCTCCTGGCTGGTAATGTTTTACAGAATCCCGGTCCTGACGGACCGTACCTCTTCGTGGGAAAATTATATGCGTCTATAACGTTATATATCCTAACCTAAGGCAACCTCACACCTCGGATGTAGTATTTTACAACATTCCTGGCGGGCCGGCCCCTACTTCTCGGTGGGAACATTATATACGTCTATAACGTAACATAACCTATCCTAACCCATCTAGCCCCTCGCTGGTAATGTTTTTCAGAATCCCGGTCGCGTCGGCACGTACCTCTCCGTGGGAACATTATATACGTATATAACGTTATATTTCCTACCCTAAGGCAACCTCAAACCTCGGATGTAGTATTTTACAACATTTCTGGCGGGTCGGCCCCTACTCCTAGGTGGGAACGTTATATACGTCTATAACGTAATATAACCTAACCTAACCCATCTAGCCCCTCGCTGGGAATTTTTTACAGAATCCCGTTCGTGGAGCCCCGTACCTCTTTGTGGGAACATTATATACGTCTATAACGTTATATATCCTAACCTAAGGCAACCTCACACCTCGGATGTAGTATTTTACCACATTCCTGGCGGGCCGGGCCCTACTTCTCGGTGGGAACATTATATACGTCTATAACGTAATATAACCTAACCTAACCCATCTAGCCCCTCGCTGGTAATGTTTTACAGAATCCCGGTCGTGTCGGCCCGTACCTCTCCGTGGGAACATTATATACGTCCATAACGCTATATATCCTAACCTAAGGCAACCTCACACCTCGGATGTAGTATTTTACAACATACCTGGCGGGTCGGCCCCTACTTCTCGATGGTAACGTTATATACGTCTACAACGTAATATAACCTAACCTAACCCATCTAGCACCTCGCTGGTGTTGTTTTACAGAATCCCGGTCGTGTCGGTCCGTGCCTCTCCGTGGGAACATTATATACGTCTATAAAGTTATATATTCTAACCTAAAGCAACCTAACATCTCGGATGTACTATTTTACAACAATTCTGGCGTGTTGGCCCCTACTTCTCGGTGGGAACATTATATACGTCCATAACGTAATATAACCTAACCTAACCCATGCAGCCCCTCGCTGGTAATATTTTACGGAATCTCGGTCGGGTCGGCCCGTACCTCTCCGTGGGAACATTGTAAACGTCTATAGCGTTATATATCCTAACCTAAGGCAGCCTAATATTTCGGATGTAGTATATTACAACATTCCTGGCGGGCCGGCCCCTACTTCTCGGTGGGAACATTATATACGTCTATAACGTAATATAACCTAACCTAACCCATCTAGCCCCTGGCTGGTAATGTTTTACAGAATCCCGGTCGTGACGGACCGTACCTCTTCGTGGGAAAATTATATGCGTCTATAACGTTATATATCCTAACCTAAGGCAACCTCACACCTCGGATGTAGTATTTTACAACATTCCTGGCGGGCCGGCCCCTACTTCTCGGTGGGAAGATTACATACGTCTATAACGTAACATAACCTATCCTAACCCATCTAGCCCCTCGCTGGTAATGTTTTACAGAATCCCGGTCGCGTCGGCACGTACCTCTCCGTGGGAACATTATATACGTATATAACGTTATATTTCCTACGCTAAGGCAACCTCAAACCTCGGATGTAGTATTTTACAACATTTCTGGCGGGTCGGCCCCTACTCCTACGTGGGAACGTTATATACGTCTATAACGTAATATAACCTAACCTATCCCATCTAGCCCCTCGCTGGTAATGTTTTACAGAATCCCGGTCGTGACGGCCCGTACCTCTTCGTGGGATCATAATATACGTCTATAACGTTATATATCCTAACCTAAGGCAACCTCACACCTCGGATGTAGTATTTTACAACATTCCTGGCGGGCCGGGCCCTACTTCTCGGTGGGAACATTATATACGTCTATAACGTAATATAACCTAACCTAACCCATCTAGCACCTCGCTGGTGTTGTTTTACAGAATCCCGGTCGTGTCGGTCCGTGCCTCTCCGTGGGAACATTATATACGTCTATAAAGTTATATATTCTAACCTAAAGCAACCTAACATCTCGGATGTACTATTTTACAACAATTCTGGCGTGTTGGCCCCTACTTCTCGGTGGGAACATTATATACGTCCATAACGTAATATAACCTAACCTAACCCATGCAGCCCCTCGCTGGTAATATTTTACGGAATCTCGGTCGGGTCGGCCCGTACCTCTCCGTGGGAACATTGTAAACGTCTATAGCGTTATGTATCCTAACCTAAGGCAGCCTAATATTTCGGATGTAGTATATTACAACATTCCTGGCGGGCCGGCCCCTACTTCTCGGTGGGAACATTATATACGTCTATAACGTAATATAACCTAACCTAACCCATCTAGCTCCTGGCTGGTAATGTTTTACAGAATCCCGGTCCTG
Source organism: Xylocopa violacea (assembly GCA_963969225.1). Lineage (NCBI taxonomy): Eukaryota > Metazoa > Arthropoda > Insecta > Hymenoptera > Apidae > Xylocopa > Xylocopa violacea. Next base: position 3,394,969 of record CAXAJV010000789.1, read on the forward strand.
ACGGACCGTACCTCTTCGTGGGAAAATTATATGCGTCTATAACGTTATATATCCTAACCTAAGGCAACCTCACACCTCGGATGTAGTATTTTACAACATTCCTGGCGGGCCGGCCCCTACTTCTCGGTGGGAACATTATATACGTCTATAACGTAACATAACCTATCCTAACCCATCTAGCCCCTCGCTGGTAATGTTTTTCAGAATCCCGGTCGCGTCGGCACGTACCTCTCCGTGGGAACATTATATACGTATATAACGTTATATTTCCTACCCTAAGGCAACCTCAAACCTCGGATGTAGTATTTTACAACATTTCTGGCGGGTCGGCCCCTACTCCTAGGTGGGAACGTTATATACGTCTATAACGTAATATAACCTAACCTAACCCATCTAGCCCCTCGCTGGGAATTTTTTACAGAATCCCGTTCGTGGAGCCCCGTACCTCTTTGTGGGAACATTATATACGTCTATAACGTTATATATCCTAACCTAAGGCAACCTCACACCTCGGATGTAGTATTTTACCACATTCCTGGCGGGCCGGGCCCTACTTCTCGGTGGGAACATTATATACGTCTATAACGTAATATAACCTAACCTAACCCATCTAGCCCCTCGCTGGTAATGTTTTACAGAATCCCGGTCGTGTCGGCCCGTACCTCTCCGTGGGAACATTATATACGTCCATAACGCTATATATCCTAACCTAAGGCAACCTCACACCTCGGATGTAGTATTTTACAACATACCTGGCGGGTCGGCCCCTACTTCTCGATGGTAACGTTATATACGTCTACAACGTAATATAACCTAACCTAACCCATCTAGCACCTCGCTGGTGTTGTTTTACAGAATCCCGGTCGTGTCGGTCCGTGCCTCTCCGTGGGAACATTATATACGTCTATAAAGTTATATATTCTAACCTAAAGCAACCTAACATCTCGGATGTACTATTTTACAACAATTCTGGCGTGTTGGCCCCTACTTCTCGGTGGGAACATTATATACGTCCATAACGTAATATAACCTAACCTAACCCATGCAGCCCCTCGCTGGTAATATTTTACGGAATCTCGGTCGGGTCGGCCCGTACCTCTCCGTGGGAACATTGTAAACGTCTATAGCGTTATATATCCTAACCTAAGGCAGCCTAATATTTCGGATGTAGTATATTACAACATTCCTGGCGGGCCGGCCCCTACTTCTCGGTGGGAACATTATATACGTCTATAACGTAATATAACCTAACCTAACCCATCTAGCCCCTGGCTGGTAATGTTTTACAGAATCCCGGTCGTGACGGACCGTACCTCTTCGTGGGAAAATTATATGCGTCTATAACGTTATATATCCTAACCTAAGGCAACCTCACACCTCGGATGTAGTATTTTACAACATTCCTGGCGGGCCGGCCCCTACTTCTCGGTGGGAAGATTACATACGTCTATAACGTAACATAACCTATCCTAACCCATCTAGCCCCTCGCTGGTAATGTTTTACAGAATCCCGGTCGCGTCGGCACGTACCTCTCCGTGGGAACATTATATACGTATATAACGTTATATTTCCTACGCTAAGGCAACCTCAAACCTCGGATGTAGTATTTTACAACATTTCTGGCGGGTCGGCCCCTACTCCTACGTGGGAACGTTATATACGTCTATAACGTAATATAACCTAACCTATCCCATCTAGCCCCTCGCTGGTAATGTTTTACAGAATCCCGGTCGTGACGGCCCGTACCTCTTCGTGGGATCATAATATACGTCTATAACGTTATATATCCTAACCTAAGGCAACCTCACACCTCGGATGTATTATTTTACAACATTCCTGGCGGGCCGGGCCCTACTTCTCGGTGGGAACATTATATACGTCTATAACGTAATATAACCTAACCTAACCCATCTAGCACCTCGCTGGTGTTGTTTTACAGAATCCCGGTCGTGTCGGTCCGTGCCTCTCCGTGGGAACATTATATACGTCTATAAAGTTATATATTCTAACCTAAAGCAACCTAACATCTCGGATGTACTATTTTACAACAATTCTGGCGTGTTGGCCCCTACTTCTCGGTGGGAACATTATATACGTCCATAACGTAATATAACCTAACCTAACCCATGCAGCCCCTCGCTGGTAATATTTTACGGAATCTCGGTCGGGTCGGCCCGTACCTCTCCGTGGGAACATTGTAAACGTCTATAGCGTTATGTATCCTAACCTAAGGCAGCCTAATATTTCGGATGTAGTATATTACAACATTCCTGGCGGGCCGGCCCCTACTTCTCGGTGGGAACATTATATACGTCTATAACGTAATATAACCTAACCTAACCCATCTAGCCCCTGGCTGGTAATGTTTTACAGAATCCCGGTCGTGACGGACCGTACCTCTTCGTGGGAAAATTATATGCGTCTATAACGTTATATATCCTAACCTAAGGCAACCTCACACCTCGGATGTAGTATTTTACAACATTCCTGGCGGGCCGGCCCCTACTTCTCGGTAGGAACATTATATACGTCTATAACGTAACATAACCTATCCTAACCCATCTAGCCCCTCGCTGGTAATGTTTTTCAGAATCCCGGTCGCGTCGGCACGTACCTCTCCGTGGGAACATTATATACGTATATAACGTTATATTTCCTACCCTAAGGCAACCTCAAACCTCGGATGTAGTATTTTACAACATTTCTGGCGGGTCGGCCCCTACTCCTAGGTGGGAACGTTATATACGTCTATAACGTAATATAACCTAACCTATCCCATCTAGCCCCTCGCTGGTAATGTTTTACAGAATCCCGGTCGTGACGGCCCGTACCTCTTCGTGGGATCATAATATACGTCTATAACGTTATATATCCTAACTTAAGGCAACCTCACACCTCGGATGTAGTATTTTACAACATTCCTGTCGGGCCGGCCGCTAATTCTCGGTGGGAACATTATTTACGTCTATAACGTAACATAACCTATCCTAACCCATCTAGCCCCTCGCTGGTAATGTTTTACAGAATCCCGGTCGCGTCGGCACGTACCTCTCCGTGGGAACATTATATACGTATATAACGTTATATTTCCTACGCTAAGGCAACCTCAAACCTCGGATGTAGTATTTTACAACATTTCTGGCGGGTCGGCCCCTACTCCTACGTGGGAACGTTATATACGTCTATAACGTAATATAACCTAACCTATCCCATCTAGCCCCTCGCTGGTAATGTTTTACAGAATCCCGGTCGTGACGGCCCGTACCTCTTCGTGGGATCATAATATACGTCTATAACGTTATATATCCTAACCTAAGGCAACCTCACACCTCGGATGTAGTATTTTACAACATTCCTGGCGGGCCGGGCCCTACTTCTCGGTGGGAACATTATATACGTCTATAACGTAATATAACCTAACCTGACCCATCTAGCACCTCGCTGGTGTTGTTTTACAGAATCCCGGTCGTGTCGGTCCGTGCCTCTCCGTGGGAACATTATATACGTCTATAAAGTTATATATTCTAACCTAAAGCAACCTAACATCTCGGATGTACTATTTTACAACAATTCTGGCGTGTTGGCCCCTACTTCTCGGTGGGAACATTATATACGTCCATAACGTAATATAACCTAACCTAACCCATGCAGCCCCTCGCTGGTAATATTTTACGGAATCTCGGTCGGGTCGGCCCGGACCTCTCCGTGGGAACATTGTAAACGTCTATAGCGTTATGTATCCTAACCTAAGGCAGCCTAATATTTCGGATGTAGTATATTACAACATTCCTGGCGGGCCGGCCCCTACTTCTCGGTGGGAACATTATATACGTCTATAACGTAATACAGCCTAACCTAACCCATCTAGCCCCTGGCTGGTAATGTTTTACAGAATCCCGGTCGTGACGGACCGTACCTCTTCGTGGGAAAATTATATGCGTCTATAACGTTATATATCCTAACCTAAGGCAACCTCACACCTCGGATGTAGTATTTTACAACATTCCTGGCGGGCCGGCCCCTACTTCTCGGTGGGAACATTATATACGTCTATAACGTAACATAACCTATCCTAACCCATCTAGCCCCTCGCTGGTAATGTTTTTCAGAATCCCGGTCGCGTCGGCACGTACCTCTCCGTGGGAACATTATATACGTATATAACGTTATATTTCCTACCCTAAGGCAACCTCAAACCTCGGATGTAGTATTTTACAACATTTCTGGCGGGTCGGCCCCTACTCCTAGGTGGGAACGTTATATACGTCTATAACGTAATATAACCTAACCTAACCCATCTAGCCCCTCGCTGGGAATTTTTTACAGAATCCCGTTCGTGGAGCCCCGTACCTCTTTGTGGGAACATTATATACGTCTATAACGTTATATATCCTAACCTAAGGCAACCTCACACCTCGGATGTAGTATTTTACCACATTCCTGGCGGGCCGGGCCCTACTTCTCGGTGGGAACATTATATACGTCTATAACGTAATATAACCTAACCTAACCCATCTAGCCCCTCGCTGGTAATGTTTTACAGAATCCCGGTCGTGTCGGCCCGTACCTCTCCGTGGGAACATTATATACGTCCATAACGCTATATATCCTAACCTAAGGCAACCTCACACCTCGGATGTAGTATTTTACAACATACCTGGCGGGTCGGCCCCTACTTCTCGATGGTAACGTTATATACGTCTACAACGTAATATAACCTAACCTAACCCATCTAGCACCTCGCTGGTGTTGTTTTACAGAATCCCGGTCGTGTCGGTCCGTGCCTCTCCGTGGGAACATTATATACGTCTATAAAGTTATATATTCTAACCTAAAGCAACCTAACATCTCGGATGTACTATTTTACAACAATTCTGGCGTGTTGGCCCCTACTTCTCGGTGGGAACATTATATACGTCCATAACGTAATATAACCTAACCTAACCCATGCAGCCCCTCGCTGGTAATATTTTACGGAATCTCGGTCGGGTCGGCCCGTACCTCTCCGTGGGAACATTGTAAACGTCTATAGCGTTATATATCCTAACCTAAGGCAGCCTAATATTTCGGATGTAGTATATTACAACATTCCTGGCGGGCCGGCCCCTACTTCTCGGTGGGAACATTATATACGTCTATAACGTAATATAACCTAACCTAACCCATCTAGCCCCTGGCTGGTAATGTTTTACAGAATCCCGGTCGTGACGGACCGTACCTCTTCGTGGGAAAATTATATGCGTCTATAACGTTATATATCCTAACCTAAGGCAACCTCACACCTCGGATGTAGTATTTTACAACATTCCTGGCGGGCCGGCCCCTACTTCTCGGTGGGAACATTATATACGTCTATAACGTAACATAACCTATCCTAACCCATTTAGCCCCTCGCTGGGAATTTTTTACAGTACCCCGTTCGTGGAGCCCCGTACCTCTTTGTGGGAACATTATATACGTCTATAACGTTATATATCCCAACCTAAGGCAAACTCACACCTCGGATGTAGTATTTTACAACATTCCTGTCGGGCCGGCCCCTACTTCTCGGTGGGAACATTATATACGTCTATACCGTAATATAGCCTAACCTAACCCATCTAGCCCCTGGCTGGTAATGTTTTACAGAATCCCGGCCGTGACGGTCCGTACCTCTTCGTGGGAACATTATATGCGTCTATAACGTTATATATCCTAACCTAAGGCAACCTCACTCCTTGGATGTAGGATTTCACAACATACCTGGCGGGTCGGCCCCTACTTCTCGATGGGAACGTTATATACGTCTACAACGTAATATAACCTAACCTAACCCATCTAGCACCTCGCTGGTGTTGTTTTACAGAATCCCGGTCGTGTCGGACCGCGCCTCTCCGTGGGAACATTATATACGTCTGTAAAGTTATATATTCTAACCTAAAGCAACCTAACATCTCGGATGTACTATTTTATAACAATTCTGGCGTGTTGGCCCCTACTGCTCGGTGGGAACATTATATACGTCCATAACGTAATATAACCTAACCTAACCCATGCAGCCCCTCGCTGGTAATATTTTACGGAATCTCGGTCGGGTCGGCCCGTACCTCTCCGTGGGAACATTGTAAACGTCTATAGCGTTATATATCCTAACCTAAGGCAGCCTAATATTTCGGATGTAGTATATTACAACATTCCTGGCGGGCCGGCCCCTACTTCTCGGTGGGAACATTATATACGTCTATAACGTAATATAACCTAACCTAACCCATCTAGCCCCTGGCTGGTAATGTTTTACAGAATCCCGGTCGTGACGGACCGTACCTCTTCGTGGGAAAATTATATGCGTCTATAACGTTATATATCCTAACCTAAGGCAACCTCACACCTCGGATGTTGTATTTTACAACATTCCTGGCGGGCCGGCCCCTACTTCTCGGTGGGAACATTATATACGTCTATAACGTAACATAACCTATCCTAACCCATCTAGCCCCTCGCTGGTAATGTTTTACAGAATCCCGGTCGCGTCGGCACGTACCTCTCCGTGGGAACATTATATACGTATATAGCGTTATATTTCCTACCCTAAGGCAACCTCAAACCTCGGATGTAGTATTTTACAACATTTCTGGCGGGTCGGCCCCTACTCCTAGGTGGGAACGTTATATACGTCTATAACGTAATATAACCTAACCTAACCCATCTAGCCCCTCGCTGGTAATGTTTTACAGAATCCCGTTCGTGTCGGCCCGTACCTCTCCGTGGGAACATTATATACGTCCATAACGCTATATATCCTAACCTAAGGCAACCTCACACCTCGGATGTAGTATTTTACAAACATACCTGGCGGGTCGGCCCCTACTTCTCGATGGGAACGTTATATACGTCTACAACGTAATATAACCTAACCTAACCCATCTAGCACCTCGCTGGTGTTGTTTTACAGAATCCCGGTCGTGTCGGTCCGTGCCTCTCCGTGGGAACATTATATACGTCTATAAAGTTATATATCCTAACCTAAAGCAACCTAACATCTCGGATGTACTATTTTACAACAATTCTGGCGTGTTGGCCCCTACTTCTCGGTGGGAACATTATATACGTCCATAACGTAATATAACCTAACCTAACCCATCCAGCCACTCGCTGGTAATGTTTTACAGAATCCCGGTCGGGTCGGCCCGTACCTCTCCGTGGGAACATTATAAACGTCTATAGCGTTATATATCCTAACCTAAGGCAGCCTAATATTTCGTATGTAGTATATTACAACATTCCTGGCGGGTCCGCCACTATTTCTCGGTGGGAACATTATATACGTCTATAACGTAATATAACCTAACCTAACCCATCTGGCCCCTCGCTGGTAATGTTTTACAGAATCCCGGCCGTGTCGGACCGTACGTCTACGTGGACACATTAGGTACGTCTATAACGTTATATATCCTAACCTAAGGCAACCTCACTCCTCGGATGTAGTATTTTACAACATTCCTGGCGGGCCGGCAGCTACGTCTCTGTGGAAACATTATATACGTCTATAACGTAATATAACCCAACCTAACCCATCTAGCCCCTGGCTGGTAATGTTTTGCAGAATACCGGTCGCGACGGCCCGTACCTCTCCGTGGGAACATTATAAACGTCTATAGCGTTATATATCCTAACCTAAGGCAGTCTAATATTTCGGATGTAGTATATTACAACATTCCTGGCGGGTCGGCCACTATTTCTCGGTGGGAACATTATATACGTCCATAACGTAATATAACCAAACCTAACCCATCTAGCCCCTGGCTGGTAATGTTTTGCAAAATCCCGGTCGCGACGGCCCGTACACCTTCGCGGGAACATTATATACGTCAATAACGTTCTATATCCTAACCTAAGGCAACTTCACACCTCCGATGTAGTGTTTTACAACATTCCTTGCGGGCCGGTCCCTACTTCTCGGTGGGAACATTATATACGTCTATAACGTTATATATCCTAACCTAAGGCAACCTCACTCCTCGGATGTAGTATTTTACAACATTCCAGTCGGGCCGGCCCCTACTCCTAGGTGGGAACGTTATATACGTCTATAACGTAATATAACCTAACCTAACCCATCTAGCCCGTCGCTGGTAATGTTTTACAGAATCCCAGCCGTGTCGGACTGTACCTCTACGTGGAGAACTTAGATACGTCTATAGCGTTATATATCCTAACCTAAGGCAGCCTAACATTTCGGATGTAGTATTTTACAACATTCCTGGCGGGACGGCCCGTACTTTTCCCCGGGGAACGTTATATACGTGTATAACGTAAGATAACCTAACCTAACCCATCTAGCCTCTCGCTGGTAATGTTTTACAGAATCCCGGCCCTGTCGGCCCGTACCTCTCCGTGGGAACATTATATACGTCTATAACGTTATATATCTTAACCTAAGGCAACCTCACAACTCGGATGTAGTATTTTATAACAATCCTGGCGGGACGGCCCCTGCTTCTCGGTGGGAACATTATATACGTCTATAAGGTAATATAACCTAACCTAACCCATCTAGCCCCTCGCTGGTAATGTTTTACAGAATCCCGGTCGTGTCGGCCCGTACCTCTCCGTGGGAACATTATATACGTCCATAACGCTATATATCCTAACCTAAGGCAACCTCGCACCTCGGATGTAGTATTTTACAACATACCTGGCGGGTCGGCCCCTACATCTCGATGGGAACGTTATATACGTCTACAACGTAATATAACCTAACCTAACCCATCTAGCACCTCGCTGGTGTTGTTTTACAGAATCCCGGTCGTGTCGGTCCGTGCCTCTCCGTGGGAACATTATATACGTCTATAAAGTTACATTTCCTAACCTAAGGCAACCTCACACCTCGGATGTAGTATTTTACCACATTCCTGGCGGGCCGGGCCCTACTTCTCGGTGGGAACATTATATACGTCTATAACGTAATATAACCTAACCTAACCCATCTAGCCCCTCGCTGGTAATGTTTTACAGAATCCCGGTCGTGTCGGCCCGTACCTCTCCGTGGGAACATTATATACGTCCATAACGCTATATATCCTAACCTAAGGCAACCTCACACCTCGGATGTAGTATTTTACAACATACCTGGCGGGTCGGCCCCTACTTCTCGATGGTAACGTTATATACGTCTACAACGTAATATAACCTAACCTAACCCATCTAGCACCTCGCTGGTGTTGTTTTACAGAATCCCGGTCGTGTCGGTCCGTGCCTCTCCGTGGGAACATTATATACGTCTATAAAGTTATATATTCTAACCTAAAGCAACCTAACATCTCGGATGTACTATTTTACAACAATTCTGGCGTGTTGGCCCCTACTTCTCGGTGGGAACATTATATACGTCCATAACGTAATATAACCTAACCTAACCCATGCAGCCCCTCGCTGGTAATATTTTACGGAATCTCGGTCGGGTCGGCCCGTACCTCTCCGTGGGAACATTGTAAACGTCTATAGCGTTATATATCCTAACCTAAGGCAGCCTAATATTTCGGATGTAGTATATTACAACATTCCTGGCGGGCCGGCCCCTACTTCTCGGTGGGAACATTATATACGTCTATAACGTAATATAACCTAACCTAACCCATCTAGCCCCTGGCTGGTAATGTTTTACAGAATCCCGGTCGTGACGGACCGTACCTCTTCGTGGGAAAATTATATGCGTCTATAACGTTATATATCCTAACCTAAGGCAACCTCACACCTCGGATGTAGTATTTTACAACATTCCTGGCGGGCCGGCCCCTACTTCTCGGTGGGAACATTATATACGTCTATAACGTAACATAACCTATCCTAACCCATCTAGCCCCTCGCTGGGAATTTTTTACAGTACCCCGTTCGTGGAGCCCCGTACCTCTTTGTGGGAACATTATATACGTCTATAACGTTATATATCCCAACCTAAGGCAACCTCACACCTCGGATGTAGTATTTTACAACATTCCTGTCGGGCCGGCCCCTACTTCTCGGTGGGAACATTATATACGTCTATACCGTAATATAGCCTAACCTAACCCATCTAGCCCCTGGCTGGTAATGTTTTACAGAATCCCGGTCGTGACGGTCCGTACCTCTTCGTGGGAACATTATATGCGTCTATAACGTTATATATCCTAACCTAAGGCAACCTCACTCCTTGGATGTAGGATTTTACAACATACCTGGCGGGTCGGCCCCTACTTCTCGTTGGGAACGTTATATACGTCTACAACGTAATATAACCTAACCTAACCCATCTAGCACCTCGCTGGTGTTGTTTTACAGAATCCCGGTCGTGTCGGACCGCGCCTCTCCGTGGGAACATTATATACGTCTATAAAGTTATATATTCTAACCTAAAGCAACCTAACATCTCGGTTGTACTATTTTATAACAATTCTGGCGTGTTGGCCCCTACTGCTCGGTGGGAACATTATATACGTCCATAACGTAATATAACCTAACCTAACCCATGCAGCCCCTCGCTGGTAATATTTTACGGAATCTCGGTCGGGTCGGCCCGTACCTCTCCGTGGGAACATTGTAAACGTCTATAGCGTTATATATCCTAACCTAAGGCAGCCTAATATTTCGGATGTAGTATATTACAACATTCCTGGCGGGCCGGCCCCTACTTCTCGGTGGGAACATTATATACGTCTATAACGTAATATAACCTAACCTAACCCATCTAGCCCCTGGCTGGTAATGTTTTACAGAATCCCGGTCGTGACGGACCGTACCTCTTCGTGGGAAAATTATATGCGTCTATAACGTTATATATCCTAACCTAAGGCAACCTCACACCTCGGATGTTGTATTTTACAACATTCCTGGCGGGCCGGCCCCTACTTCTCGGTGGGAACATTATATACGTCTATAACGTAACATAACCTATCCTAACCCATCTAGCCCCTCGCTGGTAATGTTTTACAGAATCCCGGTCGCGTCGGCACGTACCTCTCCGTGGGAACATTATAAACGTCTATAGCGTTATATATCCTAACCTAAGGCAGCCTAATATTTCGTATGTAGTATATTACAACATTCCTGGCGGGTCGGCCACTATTTCTCGGTGGGAACATTATATACGTCTATAACGTAATATAACCTAACCTAACCCATCTGGCCCCTCGCTGGTAATGTTTTACAGAATCCCGGCCGTGTCGGACCGTACGTCTACGTGGACACATTAGGTACGTCTATAACGTTATATATCCTAACCTAAGGCAACCCAACTCCTCGGATGTAGTATTTTACAACATTCCTGGCGGGCCGGCAGCTACGTCTCTGTGGAAACATTATATACGTCTATAACGTAATATAACCCAACCTAACCCATCTAGCCCCTGGCTGGTAATGTTTTGCAGAATACCGGTCGCGACGGCCCGTACACCTTCGCGGGAACATTATATACGTCAATAACGTTATATATCCTAACCTAAGGCAACTTCACACCTCCGATGTAGTGTTTTACAACATTCCTTGCGGGCCGGTCCCTACTTCTCGGTGGGAACATTATATACGTCTATAACGTAATATAACCTAACCTAACCCATCAGGCCCCCTTCGCTGGTAATGTTTTACAGAATGCCGGCCGTGTCGGACCGTACCTCTACGTGGAGACATTAGGTACGTCTATAATGTTATATATCCTAACCTAAGGCAACCTCACTCCTCGGATGTAGTATTTTACAACATTCCTGGCGGGCCGGCCCCAACTTCTCGGTGGGAACATTATATACATCTATAACGTAATATAACCTAACCTAACCCATCTAGCTCCTGCCTGGTAATGTTTTACAGAATCCCGGTCGTGACGGCCCGTAACTCAACGTGGGAACATTATATACGCCTATAACGTAATATAACCTAACCTAACCAATCTAGCCCCTCGCTGGGAATTTTATACAGAATCCCGTTCGTGGAGCTCCGTACCTCTTTGTGGGAACATTATATACGTCTATAACGTTATATATCCTAACCTAAGGCAACCTCACACCTCGGATGTAGCATTTTACAACATTCCTGGCGGGCCGGCCCCTACTTCTCGGTGGGAACATTATATACGTCTATAACGTAATATAACCTAACCTAACACATCCAGCCACTCGCTGGTAATGTTTTACAGAATCCCGGTCGGGTCGGCCCGTACCTATCCGTGGGAACATTATAAACGTCTATAGCGTTATATATCCTGACCTAAGGCAGCCTTATATTTCGGATGTAGTATATTACAACATTCCTGGCGGGTCGGCCACTATTTCTCGGTGGGAACATTATATACGTCTATAACGTAATATAACGTAACCTAACCCATCTGGCCCCTCGCTGGTAATGTTTTACAGAATCCCGGCCGTGTCGGACCGTACCTCTACGTGGAGACATTAGGTACGTCTATAACGTTATATATCCTAACCTAAGGCAACCTCACACCTCGGATGTAGTATTTTACAACATTCCTGGCGGGCCGGCTCCAACATCTCGGTGGGAACATTATATACGTCTATAACGTAATATAACCTAACCTAACCCATCTAGCTCCTGGCTGGTAATGTTTTACAGAATCCCGGTCGTGACGGCCCGTAACTCTCCGTGGGAACAGTATATACGTCTGTAACGTAATATATCCTAACCTAAGGCAACCTCACACCTCGGATGTAGTATTTTACAACATTCCTGGCGGGCCGGCCCCAACTTCTCGGTGGGAAGATTATATACGTCTATAACGTAATATAACCTAACCTAATCCATCTAGCCCCTGGCTGGTAATGTTTTACAGAATCCCGCTCGTGACGGCCCGTAACTCTTCGTGGGAACATTATATACGTCTGTAACGTTATATATCCTAACTTAAGGCAACCTCACACCTCGGATGTAGTATTTTACAAACATACCTGGCCGGTCGGCCCCTGCTTCTCGATGGGAACGTTATATACGTCTACAACGTAATATAACCTAACCTAACCAATCTAGCACCTCGCTGGTGTTGTTTTACAGAATCCCGGTCGTGTCGGTCCGTGCCTCTCCGTGGGAACATTATATGTGTCTATAACGTTATATATCCTAACCTAAGGCAACCTCACACCTCGGATGTAGTATTTTACAACATTCCTGGCGGGCCGGCCCCTACTTCTCGGTGGGAACATTCTATACGTCTATAACGTAACATAACCTATCCTAACCCATCTAGCCCCTCGCTGGTAATGTTTTACAGAATCCCGGTCGTGTCGGCACGTACCTCTCCGTGGGAACATTATATACGTCTATAACGTTATATTTCCTAACCTAAGGCAACCTCACACCTCGGATGTAGTATTTTACCACATTCCTGGCGGGCCGGGCCCTACTTCTCGGTGGGAACATTATATACGTCCATAACGTAATATAACCTAACCTAACCCATCCAGCCACTCGCTGGTAATGTTTTACAGAATCCCGGTCGGGTCGGCCCGTACCTCTCCGTGGGAACATTATAAACGTCTATAGCGTTATATATCCTAACCTAAGGCAGTCTAATATTTCGGATGTAGTATATTACAACATTCCTGGCGGGTCGGCCACTATTTCTCGGTGGGAACATTATATACGTCCATAACGTAATATAACCCAACCTAACCCATCTAGCCCCTGGCTGGTAATGTTTTGCAAAATCCCGGTCGCGACGGCCCGTACACCTTCGCGGGAACATTATATACGTCAATAACGTTCTATATCCTAACCTAAGGCAACTTCACACCTCCGATGTAGTGTTTTACAACATTCCTTGCGGGCCGGTCCCTACTTCTCGGTGGGAACATTATATACGTCTATAACGTTATATATCCTAACCTAAGGCAACCTCACTCCTCGGATGTAGTATTTTACAACATTCCAGTCGGGCCGGCCCCTACTCCTAGGTGGGAACGTTATATACGTCTATAACGTAATATAACCTAACCTAACCCATCTAGCCCGTCGCTGGTAATGTTTTACAGAATCCCAGCCGTGTCGGACTGTACCTCTACGTGGAGAACTTAGATACGTCTATAGCGTTATATATCCTAACCTAAGGCAGGCTAACATTTCGGATGTAGTATTTTACAACATTCCTGGCGGGACGGCCCGTACTTTTCCCTGGGAACGTTATATACGTGTATAACGTAAGATAACCTAACCTAACCCATCTAGCCTCTCGCTGGTAATGTTTTACAGAATCCCGGCCCTGTCGGCCCGTACCTCTCCGTGGGAACATTATATACGTCTATAACGTTATATATCTTAACCTAAGGCAACCTCACAACTCGGATGTAGTATTTTATAACAATCCTGGCGGGACGGCCCCTACTTCTCGGTGGGAACATTATATACGTCTATAAGGTAATATAACCTAACCTAACCCATCTAGCCCCTCGCTGGTAATGTTTTACAGAATCCCGGTCGTGTCGGCCCGTATCTCTCCGTGGGAACATTATATACGTCCATAACGCTATATATCCTAACCTAAGGCAACCTCGCACCTCGGATGTAGTATTTTACAACATACCTGGCGGGTCGGCCCCTACATCTCGATTGGAACGTTATATACGTCTACAACGTAATATAACCTAACCTAACCCATCTAGCACCTCGCTGGTGTTGTTTTACAGAATCCCGGTCGTGTCGGTCCGTGCCTCTCCGTGGGAACATTATATACGTCTATAAAGTTACATTTCCTAACCTAAGGCAACCTCACACCTCGGATGTAGTATTTTACCACATTCCTGGCGGGCCGGGCCCTACTTCTCGGTGGGAACATTATATACGTCTATAACGTAATATAACCTAACCTAACCCATCTAGCCCCTCGCTGGTAATGTTTTACAGAATCCCGGTCGTGTCGGCCCGTACCTCTCCGTGGGAACATTATATACGTCCATAACGCTATATATCCTAACCTAAGGCAACCTCACACCTCGGATGTAGTATTTTACAACATACCTGGCGGGTCGGCCCCTACTTCTCGATGGTAACGTTATATACGTCTACAACGTAATATAACCAAAACTAACCCATCTAGCACCTCGCTGGTGTTGTTTTACAGAATCCCGGCCGTATCGGACCGTACCTCTACGTGGAGAACTTAGATACGTCTATAGCGTTATATATCCTAACCTAAGTCAGCCTAACATTTCGGATGTAGTATTTTACAACATTGCTGGCGGAACGGCCCGTACTTTTCGCTGGGAACGTTATATACGTGTATAACGTAAGATAACCTAACCTAACCCATTTAGACCCTGGCTGATAATGTTTTGCAGAATCCCGGTCGCGACGGCCCGTACACCTTCGCAGGAACATTATATACGTCAATAACGTTATATATCCTAACCTAAGGCAACTTCACACCTCCGATGTAGTGTTTTACAGCATTCCTTGCGGGCCGGTCCCTACTTCTCGGTGGGAACATTATATACGTCTATAATGTTATATATCCTAACCTAAAGCAACCTCACTCCTCGGATGTAGTATTTTACAACATTCCTGTCGGGCCGGCCCCTACTTCTCGGTGGGAACATTATATACGTCTATACCGTAATATAGCCTAACCTAACCCATCTAGCCCCTGGCTGGTAATGTTTTACAGAATCCCGGCCGTGACGGTCCGTACCTCTTCGTGGGAACATTATATGCGTCTATAACGTTATATATCCTAACCTAAGGCAACCTCACTCCTCGGATGTAGGATTTTACAACATACCTGGCGGGTCGGCCCCTACTTCTCGATGGGAACGTTATATACGTCTACAACGTAATATAACCTAACCTAACCCATCTAGCACCTCGCTGGTGTTGTTTTACAGAATCCCGGTCGTGTCGGTCCGTGCCTCTCCGTGGGAACATTATATACGTCTATAAAGTTATATATTCTAACCTAAAGCAACCTAACATCTCGGATGTACTATTTTACAACAATTCTGGCGTGTTGGCCCCTACTTCTCGGTGGGAACATTATATACGTCCATAACGTAATATAACCTAACCTAACCCATGCAGCCCCTCGCTGGTAATATTTTACGGAATCTCGGTCGGGTCGGCCCGTACCTCTCCGTGGGAACATTGTAAACGTCTATAGCGTTATGTATCCTAACCTAAGGCAGCCTAATATTTCGGATGTAGTATATTACAACATTCCTGGCGGGCCGGCCCCTACTTCTCGGTGGGAACATTATATACGTCTATAACGTAATATAACCTAACCTAACCCATCTAGCCCCTCGCTGGTAATGTTTTACAGAATCCCGGTCGTGTCGGCCCGTACCTCTCCGTGGGAACATTATATACGTCCATAACGCTATATATCCTAACCTAAGGCAACCTCACACCTCGGATGTAGTATTTTACAACATACCTGGCGGGTCGGCCCCCACTTCTCGATGGTAACGTTATATACGTCTACAACGTAATATAACCTAACCTAACCCATCTAGCACCTCGCTGGTGTTGTTTTACAGAATCCCGGTCGTGTCGGTCCGTGCCTCTCCGTGGGAACATTATATACGTCTATAAAGTTATATATTCTAACCTAAAGCAACCTAACATCTCGGATGTACTATTTTACAACAATTCTGGCGTGTTGGCCCCTACTTCTCGGTGGGAACATTATATACGTCCATAACGTAATATACCCTAACCTAACCCATGCAGCCCCTCGCTGGTAATATTTTACGGATTCTCGGTCGGGTCGGCCCGTACCTCTCCGTGGGAACATTGTAAACGTCTATAGCGTTATATATCCTAACCTAAGGCAGCCTAATATTTCGGATGTAGTATATTACAACATTCCTGGCGGGCCGGCCCCTACTTCTCGGTGGGAACATTATATACGTCTATAACGTAATATAACCTAACCTAACCCATCTAGCCCCTGGCTGGTAATGTTTTATAGAATCCCGGTCGTGACGGACCGTACCTCTTCGTGGGAAAATTATATGCGTCTATAACGTTATATATCCTAACCTAAGGCAACCTCACACCTCGGATGTAGTATTTTACAACATTCCTGGCGGGCCGGCCCCTACTTCTCGGTGGGAACATTACATACGTCTATAACGTAACATAACCTATCCTAACCCATCTAGCCCCTCGCTGGTAATGTTTTACAGAATCCCGGTCGCGTCGGCACGTACCTCTCCGTGGGAACATTATATACGTATATAACGTTATATTTCCTACGCTAAGGCAACCTCAAACCTCGGATGTAGTATTTTACAACATTTCTGGCGGGTCGGCCCCTACTCCTACGTGGGAACGTTATATACGTCTATAACGTAATATAACCTAACCTATCCCATCTAGCCCCTCGCTGGTAATGTTTTACAGAATCCCGGTCGTGACGGCCCGTACCTCTTCGTGGGATCATAATATACGTCTATAACGTTATATGTCCTAACCTAAGGCAACCTCACACCTCGGATGTAGTATTTTACAACATTCCTGGCGGGCCGGGCCCTACTTCTCGGTGGGAACATTATATACGTCTATAACGTAATATAACCTAACCTAACCCATCTAGCACCTCGCTGGTGTTGTTTTACAGAATCCCGGTCGTGTCGGTCCGTGCCTCTCCGTGGGAACATTATATACGTCTATAAAGTTATATATTCTAACCTAAAGCAACCTAACATCTCGGATGTACTATTTTACAACAATTCTGGCGTGTTGGCCCCTACTTCTCGGTGGGAACATTATATACGTCCATAACGTAATATAACCTAACCTAACCCATGCAGCCCCTCGCTGGTAATATTTTACGGAATCTCGGTCGGGTCGGCCCGTACCTCTCCGTGGGAACATTGTAAACGTCTATAGCGTTATGTATCCTAACCTAAGGCAGCCTAATATTTCGGATGTAGTATATTACAACATTCCTGGCGGGCCGGCCCCTACTTCTCGGTGGGAACATTATATACGTCTATAACGTAATATAACCTAACCTAACCCATCTAGCCCCTGGCTGGTAATGTTTTACAGAATCCCGGTCGTGACGGACCGTACCTCTTCGTGGGAAAATTATATGCGTCTATAACGTTATATATCCTAACTTAAGGCAACCTCACACCTCGGATGTAGTATTTTACAACATTCCTGGCGGGCCGGCCCCTACTTCTCGGTGGGAACATTATATACGTCTATAACGTAACATAACCTATCCTAACCCATCTAGCCCCCCGCTGGTAATGTTTTTCAGAATCCCGGTCGCGTCGGCACGTACCTCTCCGTGGGAACATTATATACGTATATAACGTTATATTTCCTACCCTAAGGCAACCTCAAACCTCGGATGTAGTATTTTACAACATTTCTGGCGGGTCGGCCCCTACTCCTAGGTGGGAACGTTATATACGTCTATAACGTAATATAACCTAACCTAACCCATCTAGCCCCTCGCTGGGAATTTTTTACAGAATCCCGTTCGTGGAGCCCCGTACCTCTTTGTGGGAACATTATATACGTCTATAACGTTATATATCCTAACCTAAGGCAACCTCACACCTCGGATGTAGTATTTTACCACATTCCTGGCGGGCCGGGCCCTACTTCTCGGTGGGAACATTATATACGTCTATAACGTAATATAACCTAACATAACCCATCTAGCCCCTCGCTGGTAATGTTTTACAGAATCCCGGTCGTGTCGGCCCGTACCTCTCCGTGGGAACATTATATACGTCCATAACGCTATATATCCTAACCTAAGGCAACCTCACACCTCGGATGTAGTATTTTACAACATACCTGGCGGGTCGGCCCCTACTTCTCGATGGTAACGCTATATACGTCTACAACGTAATATAACCTAACCTAACCCATCTAGCACTTCGCTGGTGTTGTTTTACAGAATCCCGGTCGTGTCGGTCCGTGCCTCTCCGTGGGAACATTATATACGTCTATAAAGTTATATATTCTAACCTAAAGCAACCTAACATCTCGGATGTACTATTTTACAACAATTCTGGCGTGTTGGCCCCTACTTCTCGGTGGGAACATTATATACGTCCATAACGTAATATAACCTAACCTAACCCATGCAGCCCCTCGCTGGTAATATTTTACGGAATCTCGGTCGGGTCGGCCCGTACCTCTCCGTGGGAACATTGTAAACGTCTATAGCGTTATATATCCTAACCTAAGGCAGCCTAATATTTCGGATGTAGTATATTACAACATTCCTGGCGGGCCGGCCCCTACTTCTCGGTGGGAACATTATATACGTCTATAACGTAATATAACCTAACCTAACCCATCTAGCCCCTGGCTGGTAATGTTTTACAGAATCCCGGTCGTGACGGACCGTACCTCTTCGTGGGAAAATTATATGCGTCTATAACGTTATATATCCTAACCTAAGGCAACCTCACACCTCGGATGTAGTATTTTACAACATTCCTGGCGGGCCGGCCCCTACTTCTCGGTGGGAACATTATATACGCCTATAACGTAACATAACCTATCCTAACCCATCTAGCCCCTCGCTGGGAATTTTTTACAGTACCCCGTTCGTGGAGCCCCGTACCTCTTTGTGGGAACATTATATACGTCTATAACGTTATATATCCCAACCTAAGGCAACCTCACACCTCGGATGTAGTATATTACAACATTCCTGTCGGGCCGGCCCCTACTTCTCGGTGGGAACATTATATACGTCTATACCGTAATATAGCCTAACCTAACCCATCTAGCCCCTGGCTGGTAATGTTTTACAGAATCCCGGCCGTGACGGTCCGTACCTCTTCGTGGGAACATTATATGCGTCTATAACGTTATATATCCTAACCTAAGGCAACCTCACTCCTTGGATGTAGGATTTTACAACATACCTGGCGGGTCGGCCCCTACTTCTCGATGGGAACGTTATATACGTCTACAACGTAATATAACCTAACCTAACCCATCTAGCACCTCGCTGGTGTTGTTTTACAGAATCCCGGTCGTGTCGGACCGCGCCTCTCCGTGGGAACATTATATACGTCTATAAAGTTATATATTCTAACCTAAAGCAACCTAACATCTCGGATGTACTATTTTATAACAATTCTGGCGTGTTGGCCCCTACTGCTCGGTGGGAACATTATATACGTCCATAACGTAATATAACCTAACTTAACCCATGCAGCCCCTCGCTGGTAATATTTTACGGAATCTCGGTCGGGTCGGCCCGTACCTCTCCGTGGGAACATTGTAAACGTCTATAGCGTTATATATCCTAACCTAAGGCAGCCTAATATTTCGGATGTAGTATATTACAACATTCCTGGCGGGCCGGCCCCTACTTCTCGGTGGGTACATTATATACGTCTATAACGTAATATAACCTAACCTAACCCATCTAGCCCCTGGCTGGTAATGTTTTACAGAATCCCGGTCGTGACGGACCGTACCTCTTCGTGGGAAAATTATATGCGTCTATAACGTTATATATCCTAACCTAAGGCAACCTCACACCTCGGATGTAGTATTTTACAAC
Organism: Xylocopa violacea; assembly: GCA_963969225.1. Lineage (NCBI taxonomy): Eukaryota > Metazoa > Arthropoda > Insecta > Hymenoptera > Apidae > Xylocopa > Xylocopa violacea. The sequence continues at coordinate 3,415,470 of CAXAJV010000789.1, forward strand.
ATTCCTGGCGGGCCGGCCCCTACTTCTCGGTGGGAACTTTATATACGCCTATAACGTAACATAACCTATCCTAACCCATCTAGCCCCTCGCTGGGAATTTTTTACAGTACCCCGTTCGTGGAGCCCCGTACCTCTTTGTGGGAACATTATATACGTCTATAACGTTATATATCCCAACCTAAGGCAACCTCACACCTCGGATGTAGTATTTTACAACATTCCTGTCGGGCCGGCCCCTACTTCTCGGTGGGAACATTATATACGTCTATACCGTAATATAGCCTAACCTAACCCATCTAGCCCCTGGCTGGTAATGTTTTACAGAATCCCGGCCGTGACGGTCCGTACCTCTTCGTGGGAACATTATATGCGTCTATAACGTTATATATCCTAACCTAAGGCAACCTCACTCCTTGGATGTAGGATTTTACAACATACCTGGCGGGTCGGCCCCTACTTCTCGATGGGAACGTTATATACGTCTACAACGTAATATAACCTAACCTAACCCATCTAGCACCTCGCTGGTGTTGTTTTACAGAATCCCGGTCGTGTCGGACCGCGCCTCTCCGTGGGAACATTATATACGTCTATAAAGTTATATATTCTAACCTAAAGCAACCTAACATCTCGGATGTACTATTTTATAACAATTCTGGCGTGTTGGCCCCTACTGCTCGGTGGGAACATTATATACGTCCATAACGTAATATAATCTAACTTAACCCATGCAGCCCCTCGCTGGTAATATTTTACGGAATCTCGGTCGGGTCGGCCCGTACCTCTCCGTGGGAACATTGTAAACGTCTATAGCGTTATATATCCTAACCTAAGGCAGCCTAATATTTCGGATGTAGTATATTACAACATTCCTGGCGGGCCGGCCCCTACTTCTCGGTGGGAACATTATATACGTCTATAACGTAATATAACCTAACCTAACCCATCTAGCACCTCGCTGGTAATGTTTTACAGAATCCCGGTCGTGACGGACCGTACCTCTTCGTGGGAAAATTATATGCGTCTATAACGTTATATATCCTAACCTAAGGCAACCTCACACCTCGGATGTTGTATTTTACAACATTCCTGGCGGGCCGGCCCCTACTTCTCGGTGGGAACATTATATACGTCTATAACGTAACATAACCTATCCTAACCCATCTAGCCCCTCGCTCGTAATGTTTTACAGAATCCCGGTCGCGTCGGCACGTACCTCTCCGTGGGAACATTATATACGTATATAACGTTATATTTCCTACCCTAAGGCAACCTCAAACCTCGGATGTAGTATTTTACAACATTTCTGGCGGGTCGGCCCCTACTCCTAGGTGGGAACGTTATATACGTCTATAACGTAATATAACCTAACCTAACCCATCTAGCCCCTCGCTGGTAGTGTTTTACAGAATCCCGGCCGTGACGGCCCGTACCTCTTCGTGGGATCATAATATACGTCTATAACGTTATATATCCTAACCTAAGGCAACCTCACACCTCGGATGTAGTATTTTACAACATTCCTGTCGGGCCGGCCCCTACTTCTCGGTGGGAACATTATATACGTCTATAACGTAATATAGCCTAACCTAACCCATCCAGCCCCTGGCTGGTAATGTTTTACAGAATCCCGGCCGTGACGGTCCGTACCTCTTCGTGGGAACATTATATGCGTCTATAACGTTATATATCCTAACCTAAGGCAACCTCACTCCTCGGATGTAGGATTTTAGAACATTCCTGTCGGGCCGGCCGCTACTTCTCGGTGGGAAGATTATTTACGTCTATAACGTAATATAACCTAACCTAACCCATCTAGCCCCTCGCTGGGAATTTTTTACAGAATCCCGGTCGTGACGGTCCGTACCTCTTCGTGGGAAAATTATATGCGTCTATAACGTTATATATCCTAACCTAAGGCAACCTCACACCTCGAATGTAGTATTTTACAACATTCCTGGCGGGCCGGCCGCTACGTCTCTGTGGGAACATTATATACGTCTATAACGTAATATAACCTAACCTAACCCATCTAGCCCCTCGCTGGGAATTTTTTACATAATCCCGTTCGGGGAGCCCCGTACCTCTTCGTGGGAACATGATATGCGTCTATAACGTTATATATCCTAACCTAAGGCAACCTCACACCTCGAATGTAGTATTTTACAACAAACCTGGCGGGTCGGCCCCTACTTCTCGATGGGAACGTTATATACGTCTACAACGTAATATAACCTAACCTAACCCATCTAGCCCCTCGCTGGTAATGTTTTACAGAATCCCGGTCGTGTCGGCCCGTACCTCTCCGTAGGAACATTATATACGTCCATAACGCTATATATCCTAACCTAAGGCAACCTCACACCTCGGATGTAGTATTTTACAACATACCTGGTGGGTCGGCCCCTACTTCTCGATGGGAACGTTATATACGTCTACAACGTAATATAACCTAACCTAACACATCTAGCACCTCGCTGGTGTTGTTTTACAGAATCCCGGTCGTGTCGGTCCGTGCCTCTCCGTGGGAACATTATATACGTCTATAAAGTTATATATCCTAACCTAAAGCAACCTAACATCTCGGATGTACTATTTTACAACAATTCTGGCGTGTTGGCCCCTACTTCTCGGTGGGAACATTATATACGTCCATAACGTAATATAACCTAACCTAACCCATCTGGCCCCTCGCTGGTAATGTTTTACAGAATCCCGGCCGTGTCGGAGCGTACCTCTACGTCGGTACATTATATACGTCAATAACGTTATATATCCTAACCTAAGGCAACTTCACACCTCCGATGTAGTGTTTTACAACATTCCTTGCGGGCCGGTCCCTACTTCTCGGTGGGAACATTATATACGTCTTTAACGTTATATATCCTAACCTAAGGCAACCTCACTCCTCGGATGTAGTATTTTACAACATTCCTGTCGTGCCGGCCGCTACTTCTCGGTGGGAACATTATATACGTTTATAACGTAATATAACTTAACCTAACCCATCTAGCCCCTCGCTGGTAATGTTTTACAGAATCCCGTTCGTGTCGGCCCGTACCTCTCCGTGGGAACATTATATACGTCCATAACGCTATATATCCTAACCTAAGGCAACCTCACACCTCGGATGTAGTATTTTACAAACATACCTGGCGTGTCGGCCCCTACTTCTCGATGGGAACGTTATATACGTCTACAACGTAATATAACCTAACCTAACCCATCTAGCACCTCGCTGGTGTTGTTTTACAGAATCCCGGTCGTGTCGGTCCGTGCCTCTCCGTGGGAACATTATATACGTCTATAAAGTTATATATCCTAACCTAAAGCAACCTAACATCTCGGATGTACTATTTTACAACAATTCTGGCGTGTTGGCCCCTACTTCTCGGTGGGAACATTATATACGTCCATAACGTAATATAACCTAACCTAACCCATCCAGCCACTCGCTGGTAATGTTTTACAGAATCCCGGTCGGGTCGGCCCGTACCTCTCCGTGGGAACATTATAAACGTCTATAGCGTTATATATCCTAACCTAAGGCAGCCTAATATTTCGGATGTAGTATATTACAACATTCCTGGCGGGTCGGCCACTATTTCTCGGTGGGAACATTATATACGTCTATAACGTAATATAACCTAACCTAACCCATCTGGCCCCTCGCTGGTAATGTTTTACAGAATCCCGGCCGTGTCGGACCGTACGTCTACGTGGACACATTAGGTACGTCTATAACGTTATATATCCTAACCTAAGGCAAGCTCACTCCTCGGATGTAGTATTTTACAACATTCCTGGCGGGCCGGCAGCTACGTCTCTGTGGAAACATTATATACGTCTATAACGTAATATAACCCAACCTAACCCATCTAGCCCCTGGCTGGTAATGTTTTGCAGAATACCGGTCGCGACGGCCCGTACACCTTCGCGGGAACATTATATACGTCAATAACGTTATATATCCTAACCTAAGGCAACTTCACACCTCCGATGTAGTGTTTTACAACATTCCTTGCGGGCCGGTCCCTACTTCTCGGTGGGAACATTATATACGTCTATAACGTAATATAACCTAACCTAACCCATCAGGCCCCTCGCTGGTAATGTTTTACAGAATCCCGGCCGTGTCGGACCGTACCTCTACGTGGAGACATTAGGTACGTCTATAATGTTATATATCCTAACCTAAGGCAACCTCACTCCTCGGATGTAGTATTTTACAACATTCCTGGCGGGCCGGCCCCAACTTCTCGGTGGGAACATTATATACGTCTATAACGTAATATAACCTAACCTAACCCATCTAGCTCCTGCCTGGTAATGTTTTACAGAATCCCGGTCGTGACGGCCCGTAACTCTTCGTGGGAACATTATATACGCCTATAACGTAATATAACCTAACCTAACCCATCTAGCCCCTCGCTGGGAATTTTATACAGAATCCCGTTCGTGGAGCTCCGTACCTCTTTGTGGGAACATTATATACGTCTATAACGTTATATATCCTAACCTAAGGCAACCTCACACCTCGGATGTAGCATTTTACAACATTCCTGGCGGGCCGGCCCCTACTTCTCGGTGGGAACATTATATACGTCTATAACGTAATATAACCTAACCTAACACATCCAGCCACTCGCTGGTAATGTTTTACAGAATCCCGGTCGGGTCGGCCCGTACCTCTCCGTGGGAACATTATAAACGTCTATAGCGTTATATATCCTGACCTAAGGCAGCCTTATATTTCGGATGTAGTATATTACAACATTCCTGGCGGGTCGGCCACTATTTCTCGGTGGGAACATTATATACGTCTATAACGTAATATAACGTAACCTAACCCATCTGGCCCCTCGCTGGTAATGTTTTACAGAATCCCGGCCGTGTCGGACCGTACCTCTACGTGGAGACATTAGGTACGTCTATAACGTTATATATCCTAACCTAAGGCAACCTCACACCTCGGATGTAGTATTTTACAACATTCCTGGCGGGCCGGCTCCAACATCTCGGTGGGAACATTATATACGCCTATAACGTAATATAACCTAACCTAACCCATCTAGCCCCTGGCTGGTAATGTTTTACAGAATCCCGGCCGTGACGGTCCGTACCTGTTCGTGGGAACATTATATACGTCTGTGACGTTATATATCCTAACTTAAGGCAACCTCACACCTCGGATGTAGTATTTTACAACATTCCTTGCGGGCCGGCCCCTACTTCTCGGTGGGAATATTATATACGCCTATAACGTAATATAACCTAACCTAACCCATCTAGCCCATCGCTGGGCATTTTTTACAGAATCCCGTTCGTGTAGCCCCGTACCTCTTCGTGGGAACATTATATACGTCTATAACGTTATATATCCTAACCTAAGGCAACCTCACACCTCGGATGTAGTATTTTACAACATTCCTGGCGGGCCGGCCCCAACTTCTCGGTGGGAAGATTATATACGTCTATAACGTAATATAACCTAACCTAATCCATCTAGCCCCTGGCTGGTAATGTTTTACAGAATCCCGCTCGTGACGGCCCGTAACTCTTCGTGGGAACATTATATACGTCTGTAACGTTATATATCCTAACTTAAGGCAACCTCACAACTCGGATGTAGTATTTTACAAACATACCTGGCCGGTCGGCCCCTGCTTCTCGATGGGAACGTTATATACGTCTACAACGTAATATAACCTAACCTAACCAATCTAGCACCTCGCTGGTGTTGTTTTACAGAATCCCGGTCGTGTCGGTCCGTGCCTCTCCGTGGGAACATTATATGTGTCTATAACGTTATATATCCTAACCTAAGGCAACCTCACGCCTCGGATGTAGTATTTTACAACATTCCTGGCGGGCCGGCCCCTACTTCTCGGTGGGAACATTCTATACGTCTATAACGTAACATAACCTATCCTAACCCATCTAGCCCCTCGCTGGTAATGTTTTACAGAATCCCGGTCGTGTCGGCACGTACCTCTCCGTGGGAACATTATATACGTCTATAACGTTATATTTCCTAACCTAAGGCAACCTCACACCTCGGATGTAGTATTTTACCACATTCCTGGCGGGCCGGGCCCTACTTCTCGGTGGGAACATTATATACGTCCATAACGTAATATAACCTAACCTAACCCATCCAGCCACTCGCTGGTAATGTTTTACAGAATCCCGGTCGGGTCGGCCCGTACCTCTCCGTGGGAACATTATAAACGTCTATAGCGTTATATATCCTAACCTAAGGCAGTCTAATATTTCGGATGTAGTATATTACAACATTCCTGGCGGGTCGGCCACTATTTCTCGGTGGGAACATTATATACGTCCATAACGTAATATAACCCAACCTAACCCATCTAGCCCCTGGCTGGTAATGTTTTGCAAAATCCCGGTCGCGACGGCCCGTACACCTTCGCGGGAACATTATATACGTCAATAACGTTCTATATCCTAACCTAAGGCAACTTCACACCTCCGATGTAGTGTTTTACAACATTCCTTGCGGGCCGGTCCCTACTTCTCGGTGGGAACATTATATACGTCTATAACGTTATATATCCTAACCTAAGGCAACCTCACTCCTCGGATGTAGTATTTTACAACATTCCAGTCGGGCCGGCCCCTACTCCTAGGTGGGAACGTTATATACGTCTATAACGTAATATAACCTAACCTAACCCATCTAGCCCGTCGCTGCTAATGTTTTACAGAATCCCAGCCGTGTAGGACTGTACCTCTACGTGGAGAACTTAGATACGTCTATAGCGTTATATATCCTAACCTAAGGCAGCCTAACATTTCGGATGTAGTATTTTACAACATTCCTGGCGGGACGGCCCGTACTTTTCCCTGGGAACGTTATATACGTGTATAACGTAAGATAACCTAACCTAACCCATCTAGCCTCTCGCTGGTAATGTTTTACAGAATCCCGGCCCTGTCGGCCCGTACCTCTCCGTGGGAACATTATATACGTCTATAACGTTATATATCTTAACCTAAGGCAACCTCACAACTCGGATGTAGTATTTTATAACAATCCTGGCGGGACGGCCCCTACTTCTCGGTGGGAACATTATATACGTCTATAAGGTAATATAACCTAACCTAACCCATCTAGCCCCTGGCTGGTAATGTTTGACAGAATCCCGGTCGTGACGGACCGTACCTCTTCGTGGGAAAATTATATGCGTCTATAACGTTATATATCCTAACCTAAGGCAACCTCACACCTCGGATGTAGTATTTTACAACATTCCTGGCGGGCCGGCACCTACTTCTCGGTGGGAACATTATATACGTCTATAACGTAACATAACCTATCCTAACACATCTAGCCCCTCGCTGGTAATGTTTTTCAGAATCCCGGTCGCGTCGGCACGTACCTCTCCGTGGGAACATTATATACGTATATAACGTTATATTTCCTACCCTAAGGCAACCTCAAACCTCGGATGTAGTATTTTACAACATTTCTGGCGGGTCGGCCCCTACTCCTAGGTGGGAACGTTATATACGTCTATAACGTAATATAACCTAACCTAACCCATCTAGCCCCTCGCTGGGAATTTTTTACAGAATCCCGTTCGTGGAGCCCCGTACCTCTTTGTGGGAACATTATATACGTCTATAACGTTATATATCCTAACCTAAGGCAACCTCACACCTCGGATGTAGTATTTTACCACATTCCTGGCGGGCCGGGCCCTACTTCTCGGTGGGAACATTATATACGTCTATAACGTAATATAACCTAACCTAACCCATCTAGCCCCTCGCTGGTAATGTTTTACAGAATCCCGGTCGTGTCGGCCCGTACCTCTCCGTGGGAACATTATATACGTCCATAACGCTATATATCCTAACCTAAGGCAACCTCACACCTCGGATGTAGTATTTTACAACATACCTGGCGGGTCGGCCCCTACTTCTCGATGGTAACGTTATATACGTCTACAACGTAATATAACCTAACCTAACCCATCTAGCACCTCGCTGGTGTTGTTTTACAGAATCCCGGCCGTATCGGACCGTACCTCTACGTGGAGAACTTAGATACGTCTATAGCGTTATATATCCTAACCTAAGTCAGCCTAACATTTCGGATGTAGTATTTTACAACATTGCTGGCGGAACGGCCCGTACTTTTCGCTGGGAACGTTATATACGTGTATAACGTAAGATAACCTAACCTAACCCATTTAGACCCTGGCTGATAATGTTTTGCAGAATCCCGGTCGCGACGGCCCGTACACCTTCGCGGGAACATTATATACGTCAATAACGTTATATATCCTAACCTAAGGCAACTTCACACCTCCGATGTAGTGTTTTACAGCATTCCTTGCGGGCCGGTCCCTACTTCTCGGTGGGAACATTATATACGTCTATAATGTTATATATCCTAACCTAAAGCAACCTCACTCCTCGGATGTAGTATTTTACAACAATCCTGTCGGGCCGGCCCCTACTTCTCGGTGGGAACATTATATACGTCTATACCGTAATATAGCCTAACCTAACCCATCTAGCCCCTGGCTGGTAATGTTTTACAGAATCCCGGCCGTGACGGTCCGTACCTCTTCGTGGGAACATTATATGCGTCTATAACGTTATATATCCTAACCTAAGGCAACCTCACTCCTCGGATGTAGGATTTTACAACATACCTGGCGGGTCGGCACCTACTTCTCGATGGGAACGTTATATACGTCTACAACGTAATATAACCTAATCTAACCCATCTAGCACCTCGCTGGTGTTGTTTTACAGAATCCCGGTCGTGTCGGTCCGTGCCTCTCCGTGGGAACATTATATACGTCTATAAAGTTATATATTCTAACCTAAAGCAACCTAACATCTCGGATGTACTATTTTACAACAATTCTGGCGTGTTGGCCCCTACTTCTCGGTGGGAACATTATATACGTCCATAACGTAATATAACCTAACCTAACCCATGCAGCCCCTCGCTGGTAATATTTTACGGAATCTCGGTCGGGTCGGCCCGTACCTCTCCGTGGGAACATTGTAAACGTCTATAGCGTTATGTATCCTAACCTAAGGCAGCCTAATATTTCGGATCTAGTATATTACAACATTCCTGGCGGGCCGGCCCCTACTTCTCGGTGGGAACATTATATACGTCTATAACGTAATATAACCTAACCTAACCCATCTAGCCCCTGGCTGGTAATGTTTTACAGAATCCCGGTCGTGACGGACCGTACCTCTTCGTGGGAAAATTATATGCGTCTATAACGTTATATATCCTAACCTAAGGCAACCTCACACCTCGGATGTAGTATTTTACAACATTCCTGGCGGGCCGGCCCCTACTTCTCGGTGGGAACATTATATACGTCTATAACGTAACATAACCTATCCTAACCCATCTAGCCCCTCGCTGGTAATGTTTTTCAGAATCCCGGTCGCGTCGGCACGTACCTCTCCGTGGGAACATTATATACGTATATAACGTTATATTTCCTACCCTAAGGCAACCTCAAACCTCGGATGTAGTATTTTACAACATTTCTGGCGGGTCGGCCCCTACTCCTAGGTGGGAACGTTATATACGTCTATAACGTAATATAACCTAACCTAACCCATCTAGCCCCTCGCTGGGAATTTTTTACAGAATCCCGTTCGTGGAGCCCCGTACCTCTTTGTGGGAACATTATATACGTCTATAACGTTATATATCCTAACCTAAGGCAACCTCACACCTCGGATGTAGTATTTTACCACATTCCTGGCGGGCCGGGCCCTACTTCTCGGTGGGAACATTATATACGTCTATAACGTAATATAACCTAACCTAACCCATCTAGCCCCTCGCTGGTAATGTTTTACAGAATCCCGGTCGTGTCGGCCCGTACCTCTCCGTGGGAACATTATATACGTCCATAACGCTATATATCCTAACCTAAGGCAACCTCACACCTCGGATGTAGTATTTTACAACATACCTGGCGGGTCGGCCCCTACTTCTCGATGGTAACGTTATATACGTCTACAACGTAATATAACCTAACCTAACCCATCTAGCACCTCGCTGGTGTTGTTTTACAGAATCCCGGCCGTATCGGACCGTACCTCTACGTGGAGAACTTAGATACGTCTATAGCGTTATATATCCTAACCTAAGTCAGCCTAACATTTCGGATGTAGTATTTTACAACATTGCTGGCGGAACGGCCCGTACTTTTCGCTGGGAACGTTATATACGTGTATAACGTAAGATAACCCAACCTAACCCATTTAGACCCTGGCTGATAATGTTTTGCAGAATCCCGGTCGCGACGGCCCGTACACCTTCGCGGGAACATTATATACGTCAATAACGTTATATATCCTAACCTAAGGCAACTTCACACCTCCGATGTAGTGTTTTACAGCATTCCTTGCGGGCCGGTCCCTACTTCTCGGTGGGAACATTATATACGTCTATAATGTTATATATCCTAACCTAAAGCAACCTCACTCCTCGGATGTAGTATTTTACAACATTCCTGTCGGGCCGGGCCCTACTTCTCGGTGGGAACATTATATACGTCTATAACATAATATAACCTAACCTAACCCATCTAGCCCCTCGCTGGTAATGTTTTACAGAATCCCGGTCGTGTCGGCCCGTACCTCTCCGTGGGAACATTATATACGTCCATAACGCTATATATCCTAACCTAAGGCAACCTCACACCTCGGATGTAGTATTTTACAACATACCTGGCGGGTCGGCCCCTACTTCTCGATGGTAACGTTATATACGTCTATAACGTAACATAACCTATCCTAACCCATCTAGCCCCTCGCTGGTAATGTTTTACAGAATCCCGGTCGCGTCGGCACGTACCTCTCCGTGGGAACATTATATACGTATATAACGTTATATTTCCTACGCTAAGGCAACCTCAAACCTCGGATGTAGTATTTTACAACATTTCTGGCGGGTCGGCCCCTACTCCTACGTGGGAACGTTATATACGTCTATAACGTAATATAACCTAACCTATCCCATCTAGCCCCTCGCTGGTAATGTTTTACAGAATCCCGGTCGTGACGGCCCGTACCTCTTCGTGGGATCATAATATACGTCTATAACGTTATATATCCTAACCTAAGGCAACCTCACACCTCGGATGTAGTATTTTACAACATTCCTGGCGGGACGGGCCCTACTTCTCGGTGGGAACATTATATACGTCTATAACGTAATATAACCTAACCTAACCCATCTAGCACCTCGCTGGTGTTGTTTTACAGAATCCCGGTCGTGTCGGTCCGTGCCTCTCCGTGGGAACATTATATACGTCTATAAAGTTATATATTCTAACCTAAAGCAACCTAACATCTCGGATGTACTATTTTACAACAATTCTGGCGTGTTGGCCCCTACTTCTCGGTGGGAACATTATATACGTCCATAACGTAATATAACCTAACCTAACCCATGCAGCCCCTCGCTGGTAATATTTTACGGAATCTCGGTCGGGTCGGCCCGTACCTCTCCGTGGGAACATTGTAAACGTCTATAGCGTTATGTATCCTAACCTAAGGCAGCCTAATATTTCGGATGTAGTATATTACAACATTCCTGGCGGGCCGGCCCCTACTTCTCGGTGGGAACATTATATACGTCTATAACGTAATATAACCTAACCTAACCCATCTAGCCCCTGGCTGGTTATGTTTTACAGAATCCCGGTCGTGACGGACCGTACCTCTTCGTGGGAAAATTATATGCGTCTATAACGTTATATATCCTAACCTAAGGCAACCTCACACCTCGGATGTAGTATTTTACAACATTCCTGGCGGGCCGGCCCCTACTTCTCGGTGGGAACATTATATACGTCTATAACGTAACATAACCTATCCTAACCCATCTAGCCCCTCGCTGGTAATGTTTTTCAGAATCCCGGTCGCGTCGGCACGTACCTCTCCGTGGGAACATTATATACGTATATAACGTTATATTTCCTACCCTAAGGCAACCTCAAACCTCGGATGTAGTATTTTACAACATTTCTGGCGGGTCGGCCCCTACTCCTAGGTGGGAACGTTATATACGTCTATAACGTAATATAACCTAACCTAACCCATCTAGCCCCTCGCTGGGAATTTTTTACAGAATCCCGTTCGTGGAGCCACGTACCTCTTTGTGGGAACATTATATACGTCTATAACGTTATATATCCTAACCTAAGGCAACCTCACACCTCGGATGTAGTATTTTACCACATTCCTGGCGGGCCGGGCCCTACTTCTCGGTGGGAACATTATATACGTCTATAACGTAATATAACCTAACCTAACCCATCTAGCCCCTCGCTGGTAATGTTTTACAGAATCCCGGTCGTGTCGGCCCGTACCTCTCCGTGGGAACATTATATACGTCCATAACGCTATATATCCTAACCTAAGGCAACCTCACACCTCGGATGTAGTATTTTACAACATACCTGGCGGGTCGGCCCCTACTTCTCGATGGTAACGTTATATACGTCTACAACGTAATATAACCTAACCTAACCCATCTAGCACCTCGCTGGTGTTGTTTTACAGAATCCCGGCCGTATCGGACCGTACCTCTACGTGGAGAACTTAGATACGTCTATAGCGTTATATATCCTAACCTAAGTCAGCCTAACATTTCGGATGTAGTATTTTACAACATTGCTGGCGGAACGGCCCGTACTTTTCGCTGGGAACGTTATATACGTGTATAACGTAAGATAACCTAACCTAACCCATTTAGACCCTGACTGATAATGTTTTGCAGAATCCCGGTCGCGACGGCCCGTACACCTTCGCGGGAACATTATATATGTCAATAACGTTATATATCCTAACCTAAGGCAACTTCACACCTCCGATGTAGTGTTTTACAGCATTCCTTGCGGGCCGGTCCCTACTTCTCGGTGGGAACATTATATACGTCTATAATGTTATATATCCTAACCTAAAGCAACCTCACTCCTCGGATGTAGTATTTTACAACATTCCTGTCGGGCCGGGCCCTACTTCTCGGTGGGAACATTATATACGTCTATAACATAATATAACCTAACCTAACCCATCTAGCCCCTCGCTGGTAATGTTTTACAGAATCCCGGTCGTGTCGGCCCGTACCTCTCCGTGGGAACATTATATACGTCCATAACGCTACATATCCTAACCTAAGGCAACCTCACACCTCGGATGTAGTATTTTACAACATACCTGGCGGGTCGGCCCCTACTTCTCGATGGTAACGTTATATACGTCTACAACGTAATATAACCTAACCTATCCCATCTAGCCCCTCGCTGGTAATGTTTTACAGAATCCCGGTCGTGACGGCCCGTACCTCTTCGTGGGATCATAATATACGTCTATAACGTTATATATCCTAACCTAAGGCAACCTCACACCTCGGATGTAGTATTTTACAACATTCCTGGCGGGCCGGGCCCTACTTCTCGGTGGGAACATTATATACGTCTATAACGTAATATAACCTAACCTAACCCATCTAGCACCTCGCTGGTGTTGTTTTACAGAATCCCGGTCGTGTCGGTCCGTGCCTCTCCGTGGGAACATTATATACGTCTATAAAGTTATATATTCTAACCTAAAGCAACCTAACATCTCGGATGTACTATTTTACAACAATTCTGGCGTGTTGGCCCCTACTTCTCGGTGGGAACATTATATACGTCCATAACGTAATATAACCTAACCTAACCCATGCAGCCCCTCGCTGGTAATATTTTACGGAATCTCGGTCGGGTCGGCCCGTACCTCTCCGTGGGAACATTGTAAACGTCTATAGCGTTATGTATCCTAACCTAAGGCAGCCTAATATTTCGGATGTAGTATATTACAACATTCCTGGCGGGCCGGCCCCTACTTCTCGGTGGGAACATTATATACGTCTATAACGTAATATAACCTAACCTAACCCATCTAGCCCCTGGCTGGTAATGTTTTACAGAATCCCGGTCGTGACGGACCGTACCTCTTCGTGGGAAAATTATATGCGTCTATAACGTTATATATCCTAACCTAAGGCAACCTCACACCTCGGATGTAGTATTTTACAACATTCCTGGCGGGCCGGCCCCTACTTCTCGGTGGGAACATTATATACGTCTATAACGTAACATAACCTATCCTAACCCATCTAGCCCCTCGCTGGGAATTTTTTACAGTACCCCGTTCGTGGAGCCCCGTACCTCTTTGTGGGAACATTATATACGTCTATAACGTTATATATCCCAACCTAAGGCAACCTCACACCTCGGATGTAGTATTTTACAACATTCCTGTCGGGCCGGCCCCTACTTCTCGGTGGGAACATTATATACGTCTATACCGTAATATAGCCTAACCTAACCCATCTAGCCCCTGGCTGGTAATGTTTTACAGAATCCCGGACGTGACGGTCCGTACCTCTTCGTGGGAACATTATATGCGTCTATAACGTTATATATCCTAACCTAAGGCAACCTCACTCCTTGGATGTAGGATTTTACAACATACCTGGCGGGTCGGCCCCTACTTCTCGATGGGAACGTTATATACGTCTACAACGTAATATAACCTAACCTAACCCATCTAGCACCTCGCTGGTGTTGTTTTACAGAATCCCGGTCGTGTCGGACCGCGCCTCTCCGTGGGAACATTATATACGTCTATAAAGTTATATATTCTAACCTAAAGCAACCTAACATCTCGGATGTACTATTTTATAACAATTCTGGCGTGTTGGCCCCTACTGCTCGGTGGGAACATTATATACGTCCATAACGTAATATAACCTAACCTAACCCATGCAGCCCCTCGCTGGTAATATTTTACGGAATCTCGGTCGGGTCGGCCCGTACCTCTCCGTGGGAACATTGTAAACGTCTATAGCGTTATATATCCTAACCTAAGGCAGCCTAATATTTCGGATGTAGTATATTACAACATTCCTGGCGGGCCGGCCCCTACTTCTCGGTGGGAACATTATATACGTCTATAACGTAATATAACCTAACCTAACCCATCTAGCCCCTGGCTGGTAATGTTTTACAGAATCCCGGTCGTGACGGACCGTACCTCTTCGTGGGAAAATTATATGCGTCTATAACGTTATATATCCTAACCTAAGGCAACCTCACACCTCGGATGTTGCATTTTACAACATTCCTGGCGGGCCGGCCCCTACTTCTCGGTGGAAACATTATATACGTCTATAACGTAACATAACCTATCCTAATCCATCTAGCCCCTCGCTGCTAATGTTTTACAGAATCCCGGTCGCGTCGGCACGTACCTCTCCGTGGGAACATTATATACGTATATAACGTTATATTTCCTACCCTAAGGCAACCTCAAACCTCGGATGTAGTATTTTACAACATTTCTGGCGGGTCGGCCCCTACTCCTAGGTGGGAACGTTATATACGTCTATAACGTAATATAACCTAACCTAACCCATCTAGCCCCTCGCTGGTAGTGTTTTACAGAATCCCGGCCGTGACGGCCCGTACCTCTTCGTGGGATCATAATATACGTCTATAACGTTATATATCCTAACCTAAGGCAACCTCACACCTCGGATGTAGTATTTTACAACATTCCTGTCGGGCCGGCCCCTACTCCTAGGTGGGAACGTTATATACGTCTATAACGTAATATAACCTAACCTAACCCATCTAGCCCCTCGCTGGTAGTGTTTTACAGAATCCCGGCCGTGACGGCCCGTACCTCTTCGTGGGATCATAATATACGTCTATAACGTTATATATCCTAACCTAAGGCAACCTCACACCTCGGATGTAGTATTTTACAACATTCCTGTCTGGCCGGCCCCTACTTCTCGGTGGGAACATTATATACGTCTATAACGTAACATAACCTATCCTAACCCATCTAGCCCCTGGCTGGTAATGTTTTACAGAATCCCGGCCGTGACGGTCCGTACCTCTTCGTGGGAACATTATATGCGTCTATAACGTTATATATCCTAACCTAAGGCAACCTCACTCCTTGGATGTAGGATTTTACAACATACCTGGCGGGTCGGCCCCTACTTCTCGATGGGAACGTTATATACGTCTACAACGTAATATAACCTAACCTAACCCATCTAGCACCTCGCTGGTGTTGTTTTACAGAATCCCGGTCGTGTCGGACCGCGCCTCTCCGTGGGAACATTATATACGTCTATAAAGTTATATATTCTAACCTAAAGCAACCTAACATCTCGGATGTACTATTTTATAACAATTCTGGCGTGTTGGCCCCTACTGCTCGGTGGGAACATTATATACGTCCATAACGTAATATAACCTAACCTAACCCATGCAGCCCCTCGCTGGTAATATTTTACGGAATCTCGGTCGGGTCGGCCCGTACCTCTCCGTGGGAACATTGTAAACGTCTATAGCGTTATATATCCTAACCTAAGGCAGCCTAATATTTCGGATGTAGTATATTACAACATTCCTGGCGGGCCGGCCCCTACTTCTCGGTGGGAACATTATATACGTCTATAACGTAATATAACCTAACCTAACCCATCTAGCCCCTGGCTGGTAATGTTTTACAGAATCCCGGTCGTGACGGACCGTACCTCTTCGTGGGAAAATTATATGCGTCTATAACGTTATATATCCTAACCTAAGGCAGCCTAATATTTCGGATGTAGTATATTACAACATTCCTGGCGGGCCGGCCCCTACTTCTCGGTGGGAACATTATATACGTCTATAACGTAACATAACCTATCCTAACCCATCTAGCCCCTCGCTGGTAATGTTTTACAGAATCCCGGTCGCGTCGGCACGTACCTCTCCGTGGGAACATTATATACGTATATAACGTTATATTTCCTACCCTAAGGCAACCTCAAACCTCGGATGTAGTATTTTACAACATTTCTGGCGGGTCGGCCCCTACTCCTAGGTGGGAACGTTATATACGTCTATAACGTAATATAACCTAACCTAACCCATCTAGCCCCTCGCTGGTAGTGTTTTACAGAATCCCGGCCGTGACGGACCGTACCTCTTCGTGGGATCATAATATACGTCTATAACGTTATATATCCTAACCTAAGGCAACCTCACACCTCGGATGTAGTATTTTACAACATTCCTGTCGGGCCGGCCCCTACTTCTCGGTGGGAACATTATATACGTCTATAACGTAATATAGCCTAACCTAACCCATCTAGCCCCTGGCTGGTAATGTTTTACAGAATCCCGGCCGTGACGGTCCGTACCTCTTCGTGGGAACATTATATGCGTCTATAACGTTATATATCCTAACCTAAGGCAACCTCACTCCTCGGATGTAGGATTTTACAACATTCCTGTCGGGCCGGCCGCTACTTCTCGGTGGGAAGATTATTTACGTCTATAACGTAATATAACCTAACCTAACCCATCTAGCCCCTCGCTGGGAATTTTTTACAGAATCCCGGTCGTGACGGTCCGTACCTCTTCGTGGGAAAATTATATGCGTCTATAACGTTATATATCCTAACCTAAGGCAACCTCACACCTCGAATGTAGTATTTTACAACATTCCTGGCGGGCCGGCCGCTACGTCTCTGTGGGAACATTATATACGTCTATAACGTAATATAACCTAACCTAACCCATCTAGCCCCTCGCTGGGAATTTTTTACATAATCCCGTTCGGGGAGCCCCGTACCTCTTCGTGGGAACATGATATGCGTCTATAACGTTATATATCCTAACCTAAGGCAACCTCACACCTCGAATGTAGTATTTTACAACAAACCTGGCGGGTCGGCCCCTACTTCTCGATGGGAACGTTATATACGTCTACAACGTAATATAACCTAACCTAACCCATCTAGCCCCTCGCTGGTAATGTTTTACAGAATCCCGGTCGTGTCGGCCCGTACCTCTCCGTGGGAACATTATATACGTCCATAACGCTATATATCCTAACCTAAGGCAACCTCACACCTCGGATGTAGTATTTTACCACATTCCTGGCGGGCCGGGCCCTACTTCTCGGTGGGAACATTATATACGTCTATAACGTAATATAACCTAACCTAACCCATCTAGCCCTTCGCTGGTAATGTTTTACAGAATCCCGGTCGTGTCGGCCCGTACCTCTCCGTGGGAGCATTAGATACGTCCATAACGCTATATATCCTAACCTAAGGCAACCTCACACCTCGGATGTAGTATTTTACAACATACCTGGCGGGTCGGCCCCTACTTCTCGATGGGAACGTTATATACGTCTACAACGTAATATAACCTAACCTAACCCATCTAGCACCTCGCTGGTGTTGTTTTACAGAATCCCGGTCGTGTCGGTCCGTGCCTCTCCGTGGGAACATTATATACGTCTATAAAGTTATATATTCTAACCTGAAGCAACCTAACATCTCGGATGTACTATTTTACAACAATTCTGGCGTGTTGGCCCCTACTTCTCGGTGGAAACATTATATACGTCCATAACGTAATATAACCTAACCTAACCCATGCAGCCCCTCGCTGGTAATATTTTACGGAATCTCGGTCGGGTCGGCCCGTACCTCTCCGTGGGAACATTGTAAACGTCTATAGCGTTATATATCCTAACCTAAGGCAGCCTAATATTTCGGATGTAGTATATTACAACATTCCTGGCGGGCCGGCCCCTACTTATCGCTGGGAACATTATATACGTCTATAACGTAATATAACCTAACCTAACCCATCTAGCCCCTGGCTGGTAATGTTTTACAGAATCCCGGTCGTGACGGACCGTACCTCTTCGTGGGAAAATTATATGCGTCTATAACGTTATATATCCTAACCTAAGGCAACCTCACTCCTCGGATGTAGTATTTTACAACATTCCTGGCGGGCCGGCCCCTACTTCTCGGTGGGAACATTATATACGTCTATAACGTAACATAACCTATCCTAACCCATCTAGCCCCTCGCTGGTAATGTTTTACAGAATCCCGGTCGCGTCGGCACGTACCTCTCCGTGGGAACATTATATACGTATATAACGTTATATTTCCTAACCTAAGGCAACCTCAAACCTCGGATGTAGTATTTTACAACATTTCTGGCGGGTCGGCCCCTACTCCTAGGTGGGAACGTTATATACGTCTATAACGTAACATAACCTAACCTAACCCATCTAGCCCCTCGCTGGTAATGTTTTACAGAATCCCGGTCGTGTCGGCCCGTACCTCTCCGTAGGAACATTATATACGTCCATAACGCTATATATCCTAACCTAAGGCAACCTCACACCTCGGATGTAGTATTTTACAACATACCTGGTGGGTCGGCCCCTACTTCTCGATGGGAACGTTATATACGTCTACAACGTAATATAACCTAACCTAACACATCTAGCACCTCGCTGGTGTTGTTATACAGAATCCCGGTCGTGTCAGTGCGTGCCTCTCCGTGGGAACATTATATACGTCTATAAAGTTATATATCCTAACCTAAAGCAACCTAACATCTCGGATGTACTATTTTACAACAATTCTGGCGTGTTGGCCCCTACTTCTCGGTGGGAACATTATATACGTCCATAACGTAATATAACCTAACCTAACCCATCTGGCCCCTCGCTGGTAATGTTTTACAGAATCCCGGCCGTGTCGGACCGTACCTCTACGTCGGTACATTATATACGTCAATAACGTTATATATCCTAACCTAAGGCAACTTCACACCTCCGATGTAGTGTTTTACAACATTCCTTGCGGGCCGGTCCCTACTTCTCGGTGGGAACATTATATACGTCTATAACGTTATATATCCTAACCTAAGGCAACCTCACTCCTCGGATGTAGTATTTTACAACATTCCTGGCGGGCCGGCAGCTACGTCTGTGTGGAAACATTATATACGTCTATAACGTAATATAACTCAACCTAACCCATCTAGCCCCTGGCTGGTAATGTTTTGCAGAATACCGGTCGCGACGGCCCGTACAGCTTCGCGGGAACATTATATACGTCAATAACGTTATATATCCTAACCTAAGGCAACTTCACACCTCCGATGTAGTGTTTTACAACATTCCTGGCGGGCCGGCCGCTACGTCTCTGTGGGAACATTATATACGTCTATAACGTAATATAACCTAACCTATCCCATCTAGCCCCTGGCTGGTAATGTTTTACAGAATCCCGGCCGTGACCTGTCCGTACCTCTTCGTCGGTACATTATATGCGTCTATAACGTTATATATCCTAACCTAAGGCAACCTCACACCTCGAATGTAGTATTTTACAACATTCCTGGCGGGCCGGCCCCTACTTCTCGGTGGGAACATTATATACGTCTATAACGTAACATAACCTATCCTAACCCATCTAGCCCCTCGCTGGTAATGTTTTACAGAATCCCGGTCGCGTCGGCACGTACCTCTCCGTGGGAACATTATATACGTATATAACGTTATATTTCCTAACCTAAGGCAACCTCAAACCTCGGATGTAGTATTTTACAACATTTCTGGCGGGTCGGCCCCTACTCCTAGGTGGGAACGTTATATACGTCTATAACGTAACATAACCTAACCTAACCCATCTAGCCCCTCGCTGGTAATGTTTTACAGAATCCCGGTCGTGTCGGCCCGTACCTCTCCGTAGGAACGTTATATACGTCCATAATGCTATATATCCTAACCTAAGGCAACCTCACACCTCGGATGTAGTATTTTACAACATACCTGGTGGGTCGGCCCCTACTTCTCGATGGGAACGTTATATACGTCTACAACGTAATATAACCTGACCTAACACATCTAGCACCTCGCTGGTGTTGTTTTACAGAATCCCGGTCGTGTCGGTCCGTGCCTCTCCGTGGGAACATTATATACGTCTATAAAGTTATATATCCTAACCTAAAGCAACCTAACATCTCGGATGTACTATTTTACAACAATTCTGGCGTGTTGGCCCCTACTTCTCGGTGGGAACATTATATACGTCCATAACGTAATATAACCTAACCTAACCCATCTGGCCCCTCGCTGGTAATGTTTTACAGAATCCCGGCCGTGTCGGACCGTACCTCTACGTCGGTACATTATATACGTCAATAACGATATATATCCTAACCTAAGGCAACTTCACACCTCCGATGTAGTGTTTTACAACATTCCTTGCGGGCCGGTCCCTACTTCTCGGTGGGAACATTATATACGTCTATAACGTTATATATCCTAACCTAAGGCAACCTCACTCCTCGGATGTAGTATTTTACAACATTCCTGTCGGGCCGGCCGCTACTTCTCGGTGGGAACATTATATACGTTTATAACGTAATATAACTTAACCTAACCCATCTAGCCCCTCGCTGGTAATGTTTTACAGAATCCCGTTCGTGTCGGCCCGTACCTCTCCGTGGGAACATTATATACGTCCATAACGCTATATATCCTAACCTAAGGCAACCTCACACCTCGGATGTAGTATTTTACAAACATACCTGGCGGGTCGGCCCCTACTTCTCGATGGGAACGTTATATACGTCTACAACGTAATATAACCTAACCTAACCCATCTAGCACCTCGCTGGTGTTGTTTTACAGAATCCCGGTCGTGTCGGTCCGTGCCTCTCCGTGGGAACATTATATACGTCTATAAAGTTATATATCCTAACCTAAAGCAACCTAACATCTCGGATGTACTATTTTACAACAATTCTGGCGTGTTGGCCCCTACTTCTCGGTGGGAACATTATATACGTCCATAACGTAATATAACCTAACCTAACCCATCCAGCCACTCGCTGGTAATGTTTTACAGAATCCCGGTCGGGTCGGCCCGTACCTCTCCGTGGGAACATTATAAACGTCTATAGCGTTATATATCCTAACCTAAGGCAGCCTAATATTTCGGATGTAGTATATTACAACATTCCTGGCGGGTCGGCCACTATTTCTCGGTGGGAACATTATATACGTCTATAACGTAATATAACCTAACCTAACCCATCTGGCCCCTCGCTGGTAATGTTTTGCAGAATACCGGTCGCGACGGCCCGTACACCTTCGCGGGAACATTATATACGTCAATAACGTTATATATCCTAACCTAAGGCAACTTCACACCTCCGATGTAGTGTTTTACAACATTCCTTGCGGGCCGGTCCCTACTTCTCGGTGGGAACATTATATACGTCTATAACGTAATATAACCTAACCTAACCCATCAGGCCCCTCGCTGGTAATGTTTTACAGAATCCCGGCCGTGTCGGACCGTACCTCTACGTGGAGACATTAGGTACGTCTATAATGTCATATATCCTAACCTAAGGCAACCTCACTCCTCGGATGTAGTATGTTACAACATTCCTGGCGGGCCGGCCCCAACTTCTCGGTGGGAACATTATATACGTCTATAACGTAATATAACCTAACCTAACCCATCTAGCTCCTGCCTGGTAATGTTTTACAGAATCCCGGTCGTGACGGCCCGTAACTCTTCGTGGGAACATTATATACGCCTATAACGTAATATAACCTAACCTAACCCATCTAGCCCCTCGCTGGGAATTTTATACAGAATCCCGTTCGTGGAGCTCCGTACCTCTTTGTGGGAACATTATATACGTCTATAACGTTATATATCCTAACCTAAGGCAACCTCACTCCTCGGATGTAGTATTTTACAACATTCCTGGCGGGCCGGCTCCAACTTCTCGGTGGGAACATTATATACGTCTATAACGTAATATAACCTAACCTAACCCATCTAGCTCCTGGCTGGTAATGTTTTACAGAATCCCGGTCGTGACGGCCCGTAACTCTCCGTGGGAACAGTATATACGTCTGTAACGTTATATATCCTAACTTAAGGCAACCTCACACCTCGGATGTAGTATTTTACAACATTCCTGGCGGGCCGGCCCCTACTTCTCCGTGGGAACATTCTATACGTCTATAACGTAACATAACCTATCCTAACACATCTAGCCCCTCGCTGGTAATGTTTTACAGAATCCCGGTCGTGTCGGCACGTACCTCTCCGTGGGAACATTATATACGTCTATAACGTTATATTTCCTAACCTAAGGCAACCTCACACCTCGGATGTAGAATATTACAACATTCCTGGCGGGTCGGCCACTATTCCTCGGTGGGAACGTTATATGCGTCTATAACATAATATAACCTAACCTAACCCATCTGGCCCCTCGCTGGTAATGTTTTACAGAATCCCGGCCGTGTCGGACCGTACCTCTACGTGGAGACATTAGGTACGTCTATAACGTTATATATCCTAACCTAAGGCAACCTCACTCCTCGGATGTAGTATTTTACAACTCTCCTGGCGGGCCGGCAGCTACGTCTCTGTGGGAACATTATATACGTCCATAACGTAATATAACCCAACCTAAGCCATCTAGCCCCTGGCTGGTAATGTTTTGCAAAATCCCGGTCGCGACGGCCCGTACACCTTCGCGGGAACATTATATACGTCAATAACGTTCTATATCCTAACCTAAGGCAACTTCACACCTCCGATGTAGTGTTTTACAACATTCCTTGCGGGCCGGTCCCTACTTCTCGGTGGGAACATTATATACGTCTATAACGTTATATATCCTAACCTAAGGCAACCTCACTCCTCGGATGTAGTATTTTACAACATTCCAGTCGGGCCGGCCCCTACTCCTAGGTGGGAACGTTATATACGTCTATAACGTAATATAACCTAACCTAACCCATCTAGCCCGTCGCTGGTAATGTTTTACAGAATCCCGGCCGTGTCGGACTGTACCTCTACGTGGAGAACTTAGATACGTCTATAGCGTTATATATCCTAACCTAAGGCAGCCTAACATTTCGGATGTAGTATTTTACAACATTCCTGGCGGGACGGCCCGTACTTTTCCCTGGGAACGTTATATACGTGTATAACGTAAGATAACCTAACCTAACCCATCTAGCCTCTCGCTGGTAATGTTTTACAGAATCCCGGCCCTGTCGGCCCGTACCTCTCCGTGGGAACATTATATACGTCTATAACGTCATATATCCTAACCTAAGGCAACCTCACAACTCGGATGTAGTATTTTACAACATACCTGGCGGGTCGGCCCCTACTTCTCGGTTGGAACATTATATTGGTCTATAACGTAATATAACCAAACCTAACCCATCTAGCCCCTGGCTGGTAATGTTTTACATAATCACGGTCGTGTCGGTCCGTGCCTCTCCGTGGGAACATTATATACGTCTATAACGTTATATATCCTAACCTAAAGCAACCTAACATTTCGGATGTAGTATTTTACAACATACCTGGCGGGTCGGCCCCTACTTCTCGGTTGGAACATTATATAGGTCTATAACGTAATATAACCTAACCTAACCCATCTAGCCCCTGGGTGGTAATGTTTTACAGAATCCCGGTCGTGACGGCGCGTACCTCTTCGTGCGAACATTATATACGTCTATAACGTTATATACCCTAACCTAAGGCAACCTCACACCTCGGATGTAGTATTTTACAACATTTCTGGCGGGTCGGCCCCTACTCCTAGGTGGGAACGTTATATACGTCTATAACGTAATATAACCTAACCTAACCCATCTAGCCCCTCGCTGGTAATGTTTTACAGAATCCCGGTCGTGACGGCCCGTACCTCTTCGTGGGATCATAATATACGTCTATAACGTTATATATCCTAACCTAAGGCAACCTCACACCTCGGATGTAGTATTTTACCACATTCCTGGCGGGCCGGGCTCTACTTCTCGGTGGGAACATTATATACGTCTATAACGTTATATTTCCTAACCTAAGGCAACCTCAAACCTCGGATGTAGTATCTTACAACATTTCTGGCGGGTCGGCCCCTACTCCCAGGTGGGGACGTTATATACGTCTATAACGTAATATAACCTAACCTAACCCATCTAGCCCCTCGCTGGTAATGTTTTACAGAATCCCGGTCGTGACGGCCCGTACCTCTTCGGGGGATCATAATATACGTCTATAACGTTATATATCCTAACCTAAGGCAACCTCACACCTCGGATGTAGTATTTTACCACATTCCTGGCGGGCCGGGCTCTACTACTCGGTGGGAACATTATATACGTCTATAACGTAATATAACCTAACCTAACCCATCTAGCCCCTCGCTGGTAATGTTTTAGAGAATCCCGGCCGTGTCGGACCGTACCTCTACGTGGAGACATTAGGTACGTCTATAACGTTATATATCCTAACCTAAGGCAACCTCACTCCTCGGATGTAGTATTTTACAACATTCCTGGCCGGCCGGCCGCTACGTCTCTGTGGGAACATTATATACGTCTATAACGTAATATAACCCAACCTAAACCATCTAGCCCCTGGCTGGTAATGTTTTGCAGAATCCCGGTCGCGACGGCCCGTACACCTTCGCGGGAACATTATATACATCTATAACATTATATATCCTAACCTAAGGCAACCTCACACATCGGATGTAGTATTTTACAACATTCCTGGCCGCCCGGCCCCTACTTCTCCGCGGGAACATTATATACGTCTATAACGTAATATAACCTATCCTAACCCATCTAGCCCCTCGCTGGGAATGTTTTACAGAATCCCGTTCGTGTAGCCCCGTAAGTCTCGGTGCGAACATTATATACGTCTGTAACGTTATATATCCTAACCTAAGGCAACCTCACACCTCGGATGTAGTATTATACAACATACCTGGCGGGTCGGCCCCTACTTCTCGATGGGAACGTTATATACGTCTATACCGTAATATAGCCTAACCTAATCCATCTAGCCCCTCGCTGGTAATGTTTTACAGAATCCCGGCCGTGTCGGACCGTACCTCTACGTGGAGACATTAGGTACGTCTATAGCGTTATATATCCTAACCTAAGGCAGCCTAATATTTCGGATGTAGTATATTACAACATTCCTGGCGGGTCGGCCGCTATTTCTCGGTGGGAACATTATATACGTCTATAACGTAATATAACCTAACCTAACCCATCTGGCCCCTCGCTGGGAATGTTTTACAGAATCCCGTTCGTGTAGCCCCGTAAGTCTCGGTGCGAACATTATATACGTCTGTAACGTTATATATCCTAACCTAAGGCAACCTCACACCTCGGATGTAGTATTTTACAACATACCTGGCGGGTCGGCCCCTACTTCTCGATGGGACCGTTATATACGTCTATAACGTAATATAACCTAACCTAACCCATCAACCCCCTCGCTGATAATGTTTTACAGAATCCCGGTACTGTCGGCCCGTACATCTCCGTGGGAACATTATATACGTCTATAACGTTATATAACCTAACCTAAGGCAACCTCACACCTCGGATGTAGTATTTTACAACATACCTGGCGGGTCGGCCCCTACTTCTCGGTTGGAACATTATATAGGTCTATAACGTAATATAACCTAACCTAACCCATCTAGCCCCTGGCTGGTAATGTTTTACATAATCACAGTCGTGTCGGTCCGTGCCTCTCCGTGGGAACATTATATACGTCTATAACGTTATATATCCTAACCTAAAGCAACCTAACATTTCGGATGTAGTATTTTACCACATACCTGGCGGGTCGGCCCCTACTTCTCGATGGGAACGTTATATACGTCTATAACGTAATATAACCTAACCTAACCCATCTAGCCCCTCGCTGGTAATGTTTTACAGAATACCGGTTCTGTCGGCCCGTACCTCTCCGTGGCAACATTATATACGTCTATAACGTTATATATCCTAGCCTAAAGCAACCTAACATTTCGGATGTAGTATATTACAACATTCCTGGCGGGTCGGCCACTATTTTTCGGTGGGAACGGTATATACGTCTATAACGTAATATAACCTAACCTAACCCATCAGGCCCCTCGCTGGTAATGTTTTACAGAATCCCGGTCCTGTCGGCCCGTACCTCTCCGTGGGAACATTATATACGTCTATAACGCTATATATCCTAACCTAAGGCAACCTCACACCTCGGATGTAGTATTTTACAACATACCTGGCGGGTCGGCCCCTACTTCTCGGTCGGAACATTATATACGTTTATAACGTAATATAAACTAACCTAAGCCACCTAGCCCCTCGCTGGTAATCTTTTACAGAATCCCGGTCGTGTCGGCCCGTACCTCTCCGTGGGAACATTATATACGTCTATACCGTTATATATCCTAACCTAAGGCAACCTCACTAGTCGGATGTAGTATTTTAGAACATTCCTGGCTGGTCGTCCCCTACTTCTCGGTCGGAACGTTATATACGTCTATAACGTAACATAATCTAACCTAACCAACCTAGCCCCTCGCTGGTAATGTTTTACAGAATCCCGATCGTGTCGGCCCGTGCCTCTCCGTGGGAACATTATAAACGTCTATAACGTTATATATCCTAACCTAAGGTAGCCTAACATTTCGGATGTAGTAGTTTACAACATACCTGGCGGGTCGGCCCATACTTCTCGATGGGAACGTTATATACGTTTATAACGTAATATTGCCTAACCTAACCCATCTTGCACCTCGCTGGTAATGTTTTACAGAATCCCGGTCGTGTCGGCCCGTACCTCTCCGTGGGAACATTATATACGTCTATAACGTTATATATCCTAACCTAAGGCAACCTCACTCCTCGGATGTAGTATTTCAGAACATTCCTGGCTGGTCGTCCCCTACTTCTCGGTGGGAACGTTATATACGTCTATAACGTAATATAACCTAACCTAACCCACCTAGCCCCTCATTGGTAATGTTTTATAGAATCCCGATCGTGTCGGCCCGTGCCTCTCCGTGGGAACATTATAAACGTCTATAACGTTATATATCCTAACCTAAGGTAGCCTAACACTTCGGATGTAGTATTTTACAACATACCTGGCGGGTCGGCCCCTACTTCTCGATGGGAACGTTATATACGTCTATAACGTAATATAACCTAACCTAACCCATCTACCCACTCGCTGGTATTGTTTTACAGAATCCCGGTACTGTCGGCCCGTACCTCTCCGTGGGAACATTATATACGTCTATAACGTTATATATAATAACCTAAGGCAACCTCACACCTCGGATGTAGTATTTTACAACATACCTGGCGGGTCTGCCCATACTTCTCGAGGGGAACGTTATATACGTCTATAACGTAATATTGCCTAACCTAACCCATCTAGCCCCTCGCTGGTAATGTTTTACAGAATACCGGTCGTGACGGACCGTGCCTCTCCGTAGGAACATTATATACGTCTATAACGTTATATATCCTAACCTAAAGCAACCTAACATTTCGGATGTAGTAGTTTACAACATACCTGGCGGGTCGGCCCATACTTCTCGATGGGAACGTTATATACGTTTATAACGTAATATTGCCTAACCTAACCCATCTTGCACCTCGCTGGTAATGTTTTACAGAATCCCGGTCGTGTCGGCCCGTACCTCTCCGTGGGAACATTATATACGTCTATAACG
Organism: Xylocopa violacea; assembly: GCA_963969225.1. NCBI lineage: Eukaryota > Metazoa > Arthropoda > Insecta > Hymenoptera > Apidae > Xylocopa > Xylocopa violacea. The sequence goes on from CAXAJV010000789.1 coordinate 3,443,960, forward strand.
TTATATATCCTAACCTAAGGCAACCTCACTCCTCGGATGTAGTATTTCAGAACATTCCTGGCTGGTCGTCCCCTACTTCTCGGTGGGAACGTTATATACGTCTATAACGTAATATAACCTAACCTAACCCACCTAGCCCCTCATTGGTAATGTTTTATAGAATCCCGATCGTGTCGGCCCGTGCCTCTCCGTGGGAACATTATAAACGTCTATAACGTTATATATCCTAACCTAAGGTAGCCTAACATTTCGGATGTAGTATTTTACAACATACCTGGCGGGTCGGCCCCTACTTCTCGATGGGAACGTTATATACGTCTATAACGTAATATAACCTAACCTAACCCATCTACCCCCTCGCTGGTATTGTTTTACAGAATCCCGGTACTGTCGGCCCGTACCTCTCCGTGGGAACATTATATACGTCTATAACGTTATATATAATAACCTAAGGCAACCTCACACCTCGGATGTAGTATTTTACAACATACCTGGCGGGTCTGCCCATACTTCTCGATGGGAACGTTATATACGTCTATAACGTAATATTGCCTAACCTAACCCATCTAGCCCCTCGCTGGTAATGTTTTACAGAATACCGGTCGTGACGGACCGTGCCTCTCCGTAGGAACATTATATACGTCTATAGCGTTATATATCCTAACCTAAAGCAACCTAACATTTCGGATGTAGTATATGACAACATTCCTGGCGGGTCGGCCCCTACTTCTCGGTGGGAACGTTATATACGTCTATAACGTAATATAACCTAACCTAACCCATCAGGCCCGTCGCTGGTAATGTTTTACAGAATCCCGGTCCTATCGGCCCGTACCTCTCCGTGGGAACATTATATACGTCTATAACGTTATATATCCTAACCTAAGGCAACCTCACACCTCGGATGTAGTATTTTACAACATTCCTGGCGGGTCGGCCCATACTTCTCAATGGGAACGTTATATACGTCTATAACGTAATATTGCCTAACCTAACCCATCTAGCCCCTCGCTGGTAATGTTTTACAGAATCCCGGTCCTGTCGGCCCGTACCTCTCCGTGGGAACATTATATACGTCTATAACGCTGTATATCCTAACCTAAGGCAACCTCACACCTCGGATGTAGTATTTTACAACATACCTGGCGGGTCGGCCCCTACTTCTCGGTCGGAACATTATATACGTTTATAACGTAATATAAACTAACCTAAGCCACCTAGCCCCTCGCTGGTAATCTTTTACAGAATCCCGGTCGTGTCGGCCCGTGTCTCTCCGTGGGAACATTATATACGTCTATACCGTTATATATCCTAACCTAAGGCAACCTCACTAGTCGGATGTAGTATTTTAGAACATTCCTGGCTGGTCGTCCCCTACTTCTCGGTCGGAACGTTATATACGTCTATAACGTAACATAATCTAACCTAACCAACCTAGCCCCTCGCTGGTAATGTTTTACAGAATCCCGATCGTGTCGGCCCGTGCCTCTCCGTGGGAACATTATAAACGTCTATAACGTTATATATCCTAACCTAAAGCAACCTAACATCTCGGATGTAGTATTTTACAACATACCTGGCGGGTCGGCCCCTACTTCTCGGTTGGAACATTATATACGTTTATAACGTAATATTGCCTAACCTAACCCATCTTGCACCTCGCTGGTAATGTTTTACAGAATCCCGGTCGTGTCGGCCCGTACCTCTCCGTGGGAACATTATATACGTCTATAACGTTATATATCCTAACCTAAGGCAACCTCACTCCTCGGATGTAGAATATTACAACATTCCTGGCGGGTCGGCCACTATTCCTCGGTGGGAACGTTATATGCGTCTATAACATAATATAACCTAACCTAACCCATCTGGCCCCTCGCTGGTAATGTTTTACAGAATCCCGGTCCTGTCGGCCCGTACCTCTCCGTGGGAACATTATATACGTCTATAACGTTATATATCCTAACCTAAGGCAACCTCACACCTCGGATGTAGTATTTTACAACATACCTGGCGGGTCGGTCCCTACTTCTCGGTTGGAACATTATATATGTCTATAACGTAGTATAACCTAACCTAACCCATCTAGCCCCTGGGTGGTAATGTTTTAGAGAATCCCGGCCGTGTCGGACCGTACCTCTACGTGGAGACATTAGGTACGTCTATAACGTTATATATCCTAACCTAAGGCAACCTCACTCCTCGGATGTAGTATTTTACAACATTCCTTGCGGGCCGGCCGCTACGTCTCTGTGGGAACATATACGTCTATAACGTAATATAACCCAACCTAACCCATCTAGCCACTGGCTGGTAATGTTTTGCAGAATCCCGGTCGCGACGGCCCGTACACTTTCGCGGGAACATTATATACGTCTATAACGTTATATATCCTAACCTAAGGCAACCTCACTCCTCGGATGTAGTATTTTACAAAATTCCTGGCGGGTCGGCCAGTATTTCTCGGTGGGAACATTATATACGTTTATAACGTAATATAACCTAACCTAACCCACCTAGCCCCTCGCTGGTAATGTTTTACAAAATCCCGGTCGTGTCGGCCCGTACCTCTCCGTGGGAACATTATATACGTCTATACCGTTATATATCCTAACCTAAGGCAACCTCACTAGTCGGATGTAGTATTTTAGAACATTCCTGGCTGGTCGTCCCCTACTTCTCGGTGGGAACGTTATATACGTCTACAACGTAATATAACCTAACCTAACCCATCTAGCACCTCGCTGGTGTTGTTTTACAGAATCCCGGTCGTGTCGGTCCGTGCCTCTCCGTGGGAACATTATATACGTCTATAAAGTTATATATCCTAACCTAAAGCAATCTAACATCTCGGATGTAGTATTTTACAACATACCTGGCGGGTCGGCCCCTACTTCTCGGTTGGAACATTATATAGGTCTATAACGTAATATAACCTAACCTAACCCATCTAGCCCCTGGCTGGTAATGTTTTACATAATCCCGGTCGTGTCGGTCCGTGCCTCTCCGTGGGAACATTATATACGTCTATAACGTTATATATCCTAACCTAAGGCAACCTCACTCCTCGGATGTAGTATTTTACAACATTCGTGGCGGGTCGGCCCCTACTTCTCGATGGGAACGTTATGTACGTCTATAACGTAATATAACCTAACCTAACCCATCTAGCCCCTCGCTGGGAATTTTTTACAGAATCCCGTTCGTGTAGACACGTACGTCTCGATGGGTACATTATATACGTCTGTAACGTTATATATCCTAACCTAAGGCAATCTAACATCTCGGATGTAGTATTTTACAACAATTCTGGCGGGTTGGCCCCTACTTCTCTGTGGGAACATTATATACGTCCATAACATAATATAACCTAACCTAACCCATCTGGCACCTCGCTGGTAATGTTTTACAGAATCCCGGTCGTGTCGGTCCGTACCTCTCCGTGGGAACATTATATACGTCTATAACGTTATATATCCTAACCTAAGGCAACCTCACACCTCGGATGTAGTATTTTACAACATTCCTGGCGGGCCGGCCCCTACATCTCGGTGGGAACATTATATACGTCTATAACGTAATATAACCTAACCTAACCCATCTAGCACCTGGCTGGTAATGTTTTACAGAATCCCGGTCGTGACGGTCCGTACATCTTCGTGGGGACATTATATGCGTCTATAACGTTATATATCCTAACCTAAGGCAACCTCACACCTCGGATGTAGTATTTTACAACATTCCTGGCGGGCCGGCCCCTACTTCTCGGTGGGAACATTATATACGTCTATAACGTAATATAACCTATCCTAACCCATCTAGCCCCTAGCTGGTAATGTTTTACAGAATCCCGGTCGTGTCGGCACGTACCTCTCCGTGGGAACATTATATACGTCTATAACGTTATATATCCTAACCTAAGGCAACCTCACTCCTCGGATGTAGAATATTACAACATTCCTGGCGGGTCGGCCACTATTCCTCGGTGGGAACGTTATATGCGTCTATAACATAATATAACCTAACCTAACCCATCTGGCCCCTCGCTGGTAATGTTTTACAGAATCCCGGTCCTGTCGGCCCGTACCTCTCCGTGGGAACATTATATACGTCTATAACGTTATATATCCTAACCTAAGGCAACCTCACACCTCGGATGTAGTATTTTACAACATTCCTGGCGGGCCGGCCCCTACATCTCGGTGGGAACATTATATACGTCTATAACGTAATATAACCTAACCTAACCCATCTAGCACCTGGCTGGTAATGTTTTACAGAATCCCGGTCGTGACGGTCCGTACATCTTCGTGGGGACATTATATGCGTCTATAACGTTATATATCCTAACCTAAGGCAACCTCACACCTCGGATGTAGTATTTTACAACATTCCTGGCGGGCCGGCCCCTACTTCTCGGTGGGAACATTATATACGTCTATAACGTAATATAACCTATCCTAACCCATCTAGCCCCTAGCTGGTAATGTTTTACAGAATCCCGGTCGTGTCGGCACGTACCTCTCCGTGGGAACATTATATACGTCTATAACGTTATATATCCTAACCTAAGGCAACCTCACTCCTCGGATGTAGAATATTACAACATTCCTGGCGGGTCGGCCACTATTCCTCGGTGGGAACGTTATATGCGTCTATAACATAATATAACCTAACCTAACCCATCTGGCCCCTCGCTGGTAATGTTTTACAGAATCCCGGTCCTGTCGGCCCGTACCTCTCCGTGGGAACATTATATACGTCTATAACGTTATATATCCTAACCTAAGGCAACCTCACACCTCGGATGTAGTATTTTACAACATACCTGGCGGGTCGGTCCCTACTTCTCGGTTGGAACATTATATATGTCTATAACGTAGTATAACCTAACCTAACCCATCTAGCCCCTGGGTGGTAATGTTTTAGAGAATCCCGGCCGTGTCGGACCGTACCTCTACGTGGAGACATTAGGTACGTCTATAACGTTATATATCCTAACCTAAGGCAACCTCACTCCTCGGATGTAGTATTTTACAACATTCCTTGCGGGCCGGCCGCTACGTCTCTGCGGGAACATATACGTCTATAACGTAATATAACCCAACCTAACCCATCTAGCCACTGGCTGGTAATGTTTTGCAGAATCCCGGTCGCGACGGCCCGTACACTTTCGCGGGAACATTATATACGTCTATAACGTTATATATCCTAACCTAAGGCAACCTCACTCCTCGGATGTAGTATTTTACAAAATTCCTGGCGGGTCGGCCAGTATTTCTCGGTGGGAACATTATATACGTTTATAACGTAATATAACCTAACCTAACCCACCTAGCCCCTCGCTGGTAATGTTTTACAAAATCCCGGTCGTGTCGGCCCGTACCTCTCCGTGGGAACATTATATACGTCTATACCGTTATATATCCTAACCTAAGGCAACCTCACTAGTCGGATGTAGTATTTTAGAACATTCCTGGCTGGTCGTCCCCTACTTCTCGGTGGGAACGTTATATACGTCTACAACGTAATATAACCTAACCTAACCCATCTAGCACCTCGCTGGTGTTGTTTTACAGAATCCCGGTCGTGTCGGTCCGTGCCTCTCCGTGGGAACATTATATACGTCTATAAAGTTATATATCCTAACCTAAAGCAACCTAACATCTCGGATGTAGTATTTTACAACATACCTGGCGGGTCGGCCCCTACTTCTCGGTTGGAACATTATATAGGTCTATAACGTAATATAACCTAACCTAACCCATCTAGCCCCTGGCTGGTAATGTTTTACATAATCCCGGTCGTGTCGGTCCGTGCCTCTCCGTGGGAACATTATATACGTCTATAACGTTATATATCCTAACCTAAGGCAACCTCACTCCCCGGATGTAGTATTTTACAACATTCGTGGCGGGTCGGCCCCTACTTCTCGATGGGAACGTTATGTACGTCTATAACGTAATATAACCTAACCTACCCCATCTAGCCCCTCGCTGGGAATTTTTTACAGAATCCCGTTCGTGTAGACACGTACGTCTCGATGGGTACATTATATACGTCTGTAACGTTATATATCCTAACCTAAGGCAATCTAACATCTCGGATGTATTATTTTACAACAATTCTGGCGTGTTGGCCCCTACTTCTCTGTGGGAACATTATATACGTCCATAACATAATATAACCTAACCTAACCCATCTGGCACCTCGCTGGTAATGTTTTACAGAATCCCGGCGGTGTCGGTCCGTACCTCTCCGTGGGAACATTATATACGTCTATAACGTTATATATCCTAACCTAAGGCAACCTCACACCTCGGATGTAGTATTTTACAACATTCCTGGCGGGCCGGCCCCTACATCTCGGTGGGAACATTATATACGTCTATAACGTAATATGACCTAACCTAACCCATCTAGCACCTGGCTGGTAATGTTTTACAGAATCCCGGTCGTGACGGTCCGTACCTCTTCGTGGGGACATTATATGCGTCTATAACGTTATATATCCTAACCTAAGGCAACCTCACACCTCGGATGTAGTATTTTACAACATTCCTGGCGGGTCGGTCCCTACTTCTCGGTTGGAACATTATATATGTCTATAACGTAGTATAACCTAACCTAACCCATCTAGCCCCTGGGTGGTAATGTTTTAGAGAATCCCGGCCGTGTCGGACCGTACCTCTACGTGGAGACATTAGGTACGTCTACAACGTTATATATCCTAACCTAAGGCAACCTCACTCCTCGGATGTAGTATTTTACAACATTCCTTGCGGGCCGGCCGCTACGTCTCTGTGGGAACATATACGTCTATAACGTAATATAACCCAACCTAACCCATCTAGCCTCTGGCTGGTAATGTTTTGCAGAATCCCGGTCGCGACGGCCCGTACACTTTCGCGGGAACATTATATACGTCTATAACGTTATATATCCTAACCTAAGGCAACCTCACTCCTCGGATGTAGTATTTTACAACATACCTGGCGGGTCGGCCCCTACTTCTCGGTTGGAACATTATATAGGTCTATAACGAAATATAACGTAACCTAACCCATCTAGCCCCTGGCTGGTAATGTTTTACATAATCCCGGTCGTGTCGGTCCGTGCCTCTCCGTGGGAACATTATATACGTCTATAACGTTATATATCCTAACCTAAGGCAACCTCACTCCTCGGATGTAGTATTTTACAACATTCGTGGCGGGTCGGCCCCTACTTCTCGATGGGAACGTTATGTACGTCTATAACGTAATATAACCTAACCTACCCCATCTAGCCCCTCGCTGGGAATTTTTTACAGAATCCCGTTCGTGTAGACACGTACGTCTCGATGGGTACATTATATACGTCTGTAACGTTATATATCCTAACCTAAGGCAATCTAACATCTCGGATGTAGTATTTTACAACAATTCTGGCGGGTCGGCCATACTTCTCGGTTGGAACATTATATAGGTCTATAACTTAATATAACCCAACCTAACGCATCTAGCCCCTGGCTGGTAATGTTTTACAGAATCCCGGTCGTGTCGGCACGTACCTCTCCGTGGGAACATTATATACGTCTATAACGTTATATATCCTAACCTAAAGCAACCTAACACTTCGGATGTAGTATATTACAACTTTCCTGGCGGGTCGGCCCGTACTTCTCGGTGGGAACGTTATATACGTTTATAACGTAAGATAACCAAACCTAACTCATCTAGCCCCTCGCTGGTAATGTTTTACAGTATCCCGGTCGTGTCGGCCCAGACCTGTCCGTGGGAACATTATATACGTCTATACCGTTATATATCCTAACCTAAGGCAACCTCACTAGTCGGATGTAGTATTTTAGAACATTCCTGGCTGGTCGTCCCCTACTTCTCGGTGGGAACGTTATATACGTCTACAACGTAATATAACCTAACCTAACCCATCTAGCACCTCGCTGGTGTTGTTTTACAGAATCCCGGTCGTGTCGGTCCGTGCCTCTCCGTGGGAACATTATATACGTCTATAAAGTTATATATCCTAACCTAAAGCAACCTAACATCTCGGATGTAGTATTTTACAACATACCTGGCGGGTCGGCCCCTACTTCTCGGTTGGAACATTATATAGGTCTATAACGTAATATAACCTAACCTAACCCATCTAGCCCCTGGCTGGTAATGTTTTACATAATCCCGGTCGTGTCGGTCCGTGCCTCTCCGTGGGAACATTATATACGTCTATAACGTTATATATCCTAACCTAAGGCAACCTCACTCCCCGGATGTAGTATTTTACAACATTCGTGGCGGGTCGGCCCCTACTTCTCGATGGGAACGTTATGTACGTCTATAACGTAATATAACCTAACCTACCCCATCTAGCCCCTCGCTGGGAATTTTTTACAGAATCCCGTTCGTGTAGACACGTACGTCTCGATGGGTACATTATATACGTCTGTAACGTTATATATCCTAACCTAAGGCAATCTAACATCTCGGATGTATTATTTTACAACAATTCTGGCGTGTTGGCCCCTACTTCTCTGTGGGAACATTATATACGTCCATAACATAATATAACCTAACCTAACCCATCTGGCACCTCGCTGGTAATGTTTTACAGAATCCCGGCGGTGTCGGTCCGTACCTCTCCGTGGGAACATTATATACGTCTATAACGTTATATATCCTAACCTAAGGCAACCTCACACCTCGGATGTAGTATTTTACAACATTCCTGGCGGGCCGGCCCCTACATCTCGGTGGGAACATTATATACGTCTATAACGTAATATGACCTAACCTAACCCATCTAGCACCTGGCTGGTAATGTTTTACAGAATCCCGGTCGTGACGGTCCGTACCTCTTCGTGGGGACATTATATGCGTCTATAACGTTATATATCCTAACCTAAGGCAACCTCACACCTCGGATGTAGTATTTTACAACATTCCTGGCGGGTCGGTCCCTACTTCTCGGTTGGAACATTATATATGTCTATAACGTAGTATAACCTAACCTAACCCATCTAGCCCCTGGGTGGTAATGTTTTAGAGAATCCCGGCCGTGTCGGACCGTACCTCTACGTGGAGACATTAGGTACGTCTATAACGTTATATATCCTAACCTAAGGCAACCTCACTCCTCGGATGTAGTATTTTACAACATTCCTTGCGGGCCGGCCGCTACGTCTCTGTGGGAACATATACGTCTATAACGTAATATAACCCAACCTAACCCATCTAGCCTCTGGCTGGTAATGTTTTGCAGAATCCCGGTCGCGACGGCCCGTACACTTTCGCGGGAACATTATATACGTCTATAACGTTATATATCCTAACCTAAGGCAACCTCACTCCTCGGATGTAGTATTTTACAACATACCTGGCGGGTCGGCCCCTACTTCTCGGTTGGAACATTATATTGGTCTATAACGTAATATAACCAAACCTAACCCATCTAGCCCCTGGCTGGTAATGTTTTACATAATCACGGTCGTGTCGGTCCGTGCCTCTCCGTGGGAACATTATATACGTCTATAACGTTATATATCCTAACCTAAAGCAACCTAACATCTCGGATGTAGTGTTTTACAACATTCCTGGCGGGTCGGCCCCTACTTCTCGATGGGAACGTTATATACGTCTACAACGTAATATAACCTAACCTAACCCATCTAGCACCTCGCTGGTGTTGTTTTACAGAATCCCGGTCGTGTCGGTCCGTGCCTCTCCGTGGGAACATTATATACGTCTATAAAGTTATATATCCTAACCTAAAGCAACCTAACATCTCGGATGTACTATTTTACAACAATTCTGGCGTGTTGGCCCCTACTTCTCGGTAGGAACATTATATACGTCCATAACGTAATATAACCTAACCTAACCCATCCAGCCACTCGCTGGTAATGTTTTACAGAATCCCGGTCGGGTCGGCCCGTACCTCTCCGTGGGAACATTATAAACGTCTATAGCGTTATATATCCTAACCTAAGGCAGCCTAATATTTCGGATGTAGTATATTACAACATTCCTGGCGGGTCGGCCACTATTTCTCGGTGGGAACGTTATATACGTCTATAACGTAATATATCCTAACCTAACCCATCTATCCCCTGGCTGGTAATGCTTTACAGAATCCCGGTCGTGACGGTCCATACCTCTTCGTGGGGACATTATATGCGTCTATAACGTTATATATCCTATCCTAAGGCAACCTCACACCTCGGATGTAGTATTTTACAACATTCCTGGCGGGGCGGCCCCTACTTCTCGGTTGGAACATTATATATGTCTATAACTTAATATAACCCAACCTAACGCATCTAGCCCCTGGCTGGTAATGTTTTACAGAATCCCGGTCGTGTCGGCACGTACCTCTCCGTGGGAACATTATATACGTCTATAACGTTATATATCCTAACCTAAGGTAGCCTAACATTTCGGATGCAGTATTTTACAACATACCTGGCGGGTCGGCCCCTACTTCTCGGTTGGAACATTATATAGGTCTATAACGAAATATAACGTAACCTAACCCATCTAGCCCCTGGCTGGTAATGTTTTACATAATCCCGGTCGTGTCGGTCCGTGCCTCTCCGTGGGAACATTATATACGTCTATAACGTTATATATCCTAACCTAAGGCAACCTCACTCCTCGGATGTAGTATTTTACAACATTCGTGGCGGGTCGGCCCCTACTTCTCGATGGGAACGTTATGTACGTCTATAACGTAATATAACCTAACCTACCCCATCTAGCCCCTCGCTGGGAATTTTTTACAGAATCCCGTTCGTGTAGACACGTACGTCTCGATGGGTACATTATATACGTCTGTAACGTTATATATCCTAACCTAAGGCAATCTAACATCTCGGATGTAGTATTTTACAACAATTCTGGCGGGTCGGCCATACTTCTCGGTTGGAACATTATATAGGTCTATAACTTAATATAACCCAACCTAACGCATCTAGCCCCTGGCTGGTAATGTTTTACAGAATCCCGGTCGTGTCGGCACGTACCTCTCCGTGGGAACATTATATACGTCTATAACGTTATATATCCTAACCTAAAGCAACCTAACACTTCGGATGTAGTATATTACAACTTTCCTGGCGGGTCGGCCCGTACTTCTCGGTGGGAACGTTATATACGTTTATAACGTAAGATAACCAAACCTAACTCATCTAGCCCCTCGCTGGTAATGTTTTACAGTATCCCGGTCGTGTCGGCCCAGACCTGTCCGTGGGAACATTATTTACGTCTATAGCGTTATATACGCTAACCTAAGGCAGCCTAACATGTCGGATGTAGTATTTTACAACATTCCTGGCGGGCCTGCCCCTACTTCTCGGTGGGAACATTATATATGTCTATAAATTAATCTAACTAAACCTGACCCATCTAGCCCCTCGCTGGTAATGTTTTACAGAATCCCGGTCGTGACGGTCCGTGCCTCTCCGTGGAATCATTATATACGTCTATAACGTTATATATCCTAACCTAAAGCAACCTAATACTTCGGATGTAGTATATTACAACATTCCTGGCGGGTCGGCCACTATTTCTCGGTGGGAACGTTATATACGTCTATAACGTAATATGACCTAACCTAACCCATCAGGCCCCTCGCTAGTAATGTTTTACAGAATCCCGGTACTGTCGGCCCGTACCTCTCCGTGGGAACATTATATACGTCTATAACGTTATGTATCATAACCTAATGCAACCTCACATCTCGGATGTAATATTTTACAACATTCCTAGCGGGCCGAACCCTACTTCTCGGTGGGAACATTATATACGTCTATAACGTAAGATAACCTAACCTAACCCAACTAGCCCCTCGCTGGTAATGTTTTACAGACTCCCGGTCGTGTCGGCCCAGACCTGTCCGTCTGAACATTATATACGTCTATAGCGTTACATATCCTAACCTAAGGCAACCTAATATCTCGGATGTAGTATTTTACAAAACTCCAGGCGGGTCGGCCCCTATTTTTCGGTGGGATCATTATATACGTCCGTAACGTAACATAACCTAACCTAACCCATCTAGCCCCTCGCTGGTAATGTTTTACAGAATCCCGGTCCTGTCGGCTGGTAACTCTCTGTGGGAACATTATATTCTTCTATAACGTTATATATCCTGACCTAAGGCAACCCCACTTCTCGGATGTTGTATTTTACAACATTCCTGGCGGGCCGGCCCCCACTTCTCGGTGGGAACGTTATATACGTCTATAACGTAATATAACCTATCCTAACCCATCTAGCGCCTCGCTGGTAATGTTTTACAGTATCCCGGTCGTGTCGGCCCAGACCTGTCCGTGGGAACATTATATACGTCTATAGGGTTATATATAGTGACCTACGGCAACCTCACTCCTCGGATGTAGTATTTTAGAAGAATCCTGGCTGGTCGGCCCGTACTGCTCGGTGGGAACGTTATATACGTCTATAACGTAATATAACCTATCCTAACCCATCTAGCGCCTCGCTGGTAATGTTTTACAGCATCCCGATCATTTCGGCCCAGACCTGTCCATGGGAACATTATATACGTCTATAGCGTTATATATCCTAACCTAAGGAAACCTAACACCTCGAATGTAGTATTTTACAACACTTCTGGCGGGTCAGCCCCTACAACTCGGTGGGAACGTTATATACGTCTATAGCGTTATATATCCTAACCTAAGGCAACCTAACACATCGAATGAAGTATTTTACAACACTCCTGGCGGGTCAGCCCCTACATCTCGGTGGGAACGTTATATACGTTTATAACGTAATATAACCTAACCTAACCCATCTAGCACCTCGCTGGTAATGTTTTACAGAATCCCTGTCGTGTCGGCCCAGACTTGTCCGTGGGAACATTATATACATCTATAGCGTTATATACACTAACCTAAGGCAGCCTAACATCTCGGATGAAGTATTTTACAGCATTCCTGGCGGGTCGGCCCGTACTTCTCGATGGGAACGTTATATACGTTTATAACGTAAGATAACCTAACCTAACCCATCTAGCCCCCCGCTGCTAACGTTTTACAGAATCGCGGCCATGTCGGACCGTACCTCTCTGTGGGAACATTATATACGTTTATAACGTTATATATACTAACCTAAGGCAATCTAACATCTCGGATGTATTATTTTACAACAATCCTGGCGGGGCGGCGGCTACTACTCGCTTGGAACATTATATACTTCTGTAACGTAATCTAACCTAACCTAACCCATCTAGCGTCTGGCTAGTAATGTTTTACAGGATCGCGGACGTGTCGGCCCAGTCCTGTCAATGGGAACATTATATACGTCTATAGCGTTATATATACTAACCTACGGCAGCCTAACATCTCGTAAGTAGTATTTTACAACATTCCTGGCGGGTCGGCCCCTACTTCTCAGTGGGAACGGTATATACGTCCATAACGTAAGATAGCCTAACCTAACCCATCTAGCCCCTCGCTGGTAATATTTTACAGTATCCCGGTCGTGTCGGCCCAGACCTGTCCGTGGGAACATTATATACGTCTATAGCGTTATATACACTAACCTATGGCAGCCTAACATGTCGGATGTAGTATTTTACAACATTCCTGGCTGGCCTGCCCCTACTTCTCGGTGGGAACATTATATATGTCTATAATGTAATCTAACTAAACCTGACCCATCTAGCCCCTCGTTGGTAATGTTTTACAGAATCCCGGCCATGTCGGCCCAGACCTGTCCGTGGGAACATTATATACGTCTATAGCGTTATATATACTAACCTACGGCAGTCTAACATCTCGGATGTAGTATTTTACAACATTCCTGGCGGGTCGGACCGTACTTCTCGGTGGGAACGTTATATACGTCTATAACGTAAGGTAACCTATCCTAACCCATCTAGCCCCTCGCTGGTAATGTTTTACAGAATCCAGGTCGTGTCGGCCCAGACCTGTCCGTGGGAGCATTATATACGTCTATAGCGTTATATATACTAACCTACGGCAGCCTAACATCTCGGATGTAGAATTTTACAACATTCCTGGCGGGTCGGCCCCTACTTCTCGGTGAGAACATTATATACGTCTATAACGTAAGATAAGCTAACCTAACCCATCTAGCTCCTCGCTGGGAATGTTTTGTAGAATCCTGTTCGTGTAGCCCTGTACGTCTCGGTGGGAACATTATATACGTTTATAACGTTATATATCCTAACCTAAGGCAATCTAACATCTCGGATGTATTATTTTACAACAATCCTGGCGGGGCCGCGGCTACTACTCGGTTGGAACATTATATACTTCTGTAACGTAATCTAACCTAACCTAACCCTTCTAGCCTCTGGCTGGTAATGTTTTACAGAATCGCGGACGTGTCGGCCCAGACCTGTCCGTGGGAACATTATATACGTCTATAGCGTTATATATACTAACCTACGGCAGCCTAACATGTCGGAAGTAGTATTTTACAACATTCCTGGCGGGTCGGCCCCTACTTCTCGGTGGGAACGGTATATACGTCTATAACGTAAGATAACCTAACCTAACCCATCTAGCCCCTCGCTGGTAATGTTTTACAGAATCCCGGTCGTGTCGGCCCAGACCTGTCCGTGGGAACATTATATACGTCTATAGCTTTATATATACTAACCTACGGCAGCCTAACACCTCGGATGTAGTATTTTACAACATTCCTGTCGGGTCGGCCCCTACTTCTCGGTGGGAACGTTATATACGTCTATAACGTAATATGACCTAACCTAACCCATCTAGCACCTGGCTGGTAATGTTTTACAGAATCCCGGTCGTGACGGTCCGTACCTCTTCGTGGGGACATTATATGCGTCTATAACGTTATATATCCTAACCTAAGGCAACCTCACACCTCGGATGTAGTATTTTACAACATTCCTGGCGGGTCGGTCCCTACTTCTCGGTTGGAACATTATATATGTCTATAACGTAGTATAACCTAACCTAACCCATCTAGCCCCTGGGTGGTAATGTTTTAGAGAATCCCGGCCGTGTCGGACCGTACCTCTACGTGGAGACATTAGGTACGTCTATAACGTTATATATCCTAACCTAAGGCAACCTCACTCCTCGGATGTAGTATTTTACAACATTCCTTGCGGGCCGGCCGCTACGTCTCTGTGGGAACATATACGTCTATAACGTAATATAACCCAACCTAACCCATCTAGCCTCTGGCTGGTAATGTTTTGCAGAATCCCGGTCGCGACGGCCCGTACACTTTCGCGGGAACATTATATACGTCTATAACGTTATATATCCTAACCTAAGGCAACCTCACTCCTCGGATGTAGTATTTTACAACATACCTGGCGGGTCGGCCCCTACTTCTCGGTTGGAACATTATATTGGTCTATAACGTAATATAACCAAACCTAACCCATCTAGCCCCTGGCTGGTAATGTTTTACATAATCACGGTCGTGTCGGTCCGTGCCTCTCCGTGGGAACATTATATACGTCTATAACGTTATATATCCTAACCTAAAGCAACCTAACATCTCGGATGTAGTGTTTTACAACATTCCTGGCGGGTCGGCCCCTACTTCTCGATGGGAACGTTATATACGTCTACAACGTAATATAACCTAACCTAACCCATCTAGCACCTCGCTGGTGTTGTTTTACAGAATCCCGGTCGTGTCGGTCCGTGCCTCTCCGTGGGAACATTATATACGTCTATAAAGTTATATATCCTAACCTAAAGCAACCTAACATCTCGGATGTACTATTTTACAACAATTCTGGCGTGTTGGCCCCTACTTCTCGGTAGGAACATTATATACGTCCATAACGTAATATAACCTAACCTAACCCATCCAGCCACTCGCTGGTAATGTTTTACAGAATCCCGGTCGGGTCGGCCCGTACCTCTCCGTGGGAACATTATAAACGTCTATAGCGTTATATATCCTAACCTAAGGCAGCCTAATATTTCGGATGTAGTATATTACAACATTCCTGGCGGGTCGGCCACTATTTCTCGGTGGGAACGTTATATACGTCTATAACGTAATATATCCTAACCTAACCCATCTATCCCCTGGCTGGTAATGCTTTACAGAATCCCGGTCGTGACGGTCCATACCTCTTCGTGGGGACATTATATGCGTCTATAACGTTATATATCCTATCCTAAGGCAACCTCACACCTCGGATGTAGTATTTTACAACATTCCTGGCGGGGCGGCCCCTACTTCTCGGTTGGAACATTATATATGTCTATAACTTAATATAACCCAACCTAACGCATCTAGCCCCTGGCTGGTAATGTTTTACAGAATCCCGGTCGTGTCGGCACGTACCTCTCCGTGGGAACATTATATACGTCTATAACGTTATATATCCTAACCTAAGGTAGCCTAACATTTCGGATGCAGTATTTTACAACATACCTGGCGGGTCGGCCCCTACTTCTCGGTTGGAACATTATATAGGTCTATAACGAAATATAACGTAACCTAACCCATCTAGCCCCTGGCTGGTAATGTTTTACATAATCCCGGTCGTGTCGGTCCGTGCCTCTCCGTGGGAACATTATATACGTCTATAACGTTATATATCCTAACCTAAGGCAACCTCACTCCTCGGATGTAGTATTTTACAACATTCGTGGCGGGTCGGCCCCTACTTCTCGATGGGAACGTTATGTACGTCTATAACGTAATATAACCTAACCTACCCCATCTAGCCCCTCGCTGGGAATTTTTTACAGAATCCCGTTCGTGTAGACACGTACGTCTCGATGGGTACATTATATACGTCTGTAACGTTATATATCCTAACCTAAGGCAATCTAACATCTCGGATGTAGTATTTTACAACAATTCTGGCGGGTCGGCCATACTTCTCGGTTGGAACATTATATAGGTCTATAACTTAATATAACCCAACCTAACGCATCTAGCCCCTGGCTGGTAATGTTTTACAGAATCCCGGTCGTGTCGGCACGTACCTCTCCGTGGGAACATTATATACGTCTATAACGTTATATATCCTAACCTAAAGCAACCTAACACTTCGGATGTAGTATATTACAACTTTCCTGGCGGGTCGGCCCGTACTTCTCGGTGGGAACGTTATATACGTTTATAACGTAAGATAACCAAACCTAACTCATCTAGCCCCTCGCTGGTAATGTTTTACAGTATCCCGGTCGTGTCGGCCCAGACCTGTCCGTGGGAACATTATTTACGTCTATAGCGTTATATACGCTAACCTAAGGCAGCCTAACATGTCGGATGTAGTATTTTACAACATTCCTGGCGGGCCTGCCCCTACTTCTCGGTGGGAACATTATATATGTCTATAAATTAATCTAACTAAACCTGACCCATCTAGCCCCTCGCTGGTAATGTTTTACAGAATCCCGGTCGTGACGGTCCGTGCCTCTCCGTGGAATCATTATATACGTCTATAACGTTATATATCCTAACCTAAAGCAACCTAATACTTCGGATGTAGTATATTACAACATTCCTGGCGGGTCGGCCACTATTTCTCGGTGGGAACGTTATATACGTCTATGACGTAATATGACCTAACCTAACCCATCAGGCCCCTCGCTAGTAATGTTTTACAGAATCCCGGTACTGTCGGCCCGTACCTCTCCGTGGGAACATTATATACGTCTATAACGTTATGTATCATAACCTAATGCAACCTCACATCTCGGATGTAATATTTTACAACATTCCTAGCGGGCCGAACCCTACTTCTCGGTGGGAACATTATATACGTCTATAACGTAAGATAACCTAACCTAACCCAACTAGCCCCTCGCTGGTAATGTTTTACAGACTCCCGGTCGTGTCGGCCCAGACCTGTCCGTCTGAACATTATATACGTCTATAGCGTTACATATCCTAACCTAAGGCAACCTAATATCTCGGATGTAGTATTTTACAAAACTCCAGGCGGGTCGGCCCCTATTTTTCGGTGGGATCATTATATACGTCCGTAACGTAACATAACCTAACCTAACCCATCTAGCCCCTCGCTGGTAATGTTTTACAGAATCCCGGTCCTGTCGGCTGGTAACTCTCTGTGGGAACATTATATTCTTCTATAACGTTATATATCCTGACCTAAGGCAACCCCACTTCTCGGATGTTGTATTTTACAACATTCCTGGCGGGCCGGCCCCCACTTCTCGGTGGGAACGTTATATACGTCTATAACGTAATATAACCTATCCTAACCCATCTAGCGCCTCGCTGGTAATGTTTTACAGTATCCCGGTCGTGTCGGCCCAGACCTGTCCGTGGGAACATTATATACGTCTATAGGGTTATATATAGTGACCTACGGCAACCTCACTCCTCGGATGTAGTATTTTAGAAGAATCCTGGCTGGTCGGCCCGTACTGCTCGGTGGGAACGTTATATACGTCTATAACGTAATATAACCTATCCTAACCCATCTAGCGCCTCGCTGGTAATGTTTTACAGCATCCCGATCATTTCGGCCCAGACCTGTCCATGGGAACATTATATACGTCTATAGCGTTATATATCCTAACCTAAGGAAACCTAACACCTCGAATGTAGTATTTTACAACACTTCTGGCGGGTCAGCCCCTACAACTCGGTGGGAACGTTATATACGTCTATAGCGTTATATATCCTAACCTAAGGCAACCTAACACATCGAATGAAGTATTTTACAACACTCCTGGCGGGTCAGCCCCTACATCTCGGTGGGAACGTTATATACGTTTATAACGTAATATAACCTAACCTAACCCATCTAGCACCTCGCTGGTAATGTTTTACAGAATCCCTGTCGTGTCGGCCCAGACTTGTCCGTGGGAACATTATATACATCTATAGCGTTATATACACTAACCTAAGGCAGCCTAACATCTCGGATGAAGTATTTTACAGCATTCCTGGCGGGTCGGCCCGTACTTCTCGATGGGAACGTTATATACGTTTATAACGTAAGATAACCTAACCTAACCCATCTAGCCCCCCGCTGCTAACGTTTTACAGAATCGCGGCCATGTCGGACCGTACCTCTCTGTGGGAACATTATATACGTTTATAACGTTATATATACTAACCTAAGGCAATCTAACATCTCGGATGTATTATTTTACAACAATCCTGGCGGGGCGGCGGCTACTACTCGCTTGGAACATTATATACTTCTGTAACGTAATCTAACCTAACCTAACCCATCTAGCGTCTGGCTAGTAATGTTTTACAGGATCGCGGACGTGTCGGCCCAGTCCTGTCAATGGGAACATTATATACGTCTATAGCGTTATATATACTAACCTACGGCAGCCTAACATCTCGTAAGTAGTATTTTACAACATTCCTGGCGGGTCGGCCCCTACTTCTCAGTGGGAACGGTATATACGTCCATAACGTAAGATAGCCTAACCTAACCCATCTAGCCCCTCGCTGGTAATATTTTACAGTATCCCGGTCGTGTCGGCCCAGACCTGTCCGTGGGAACATTATATACGTCTATAGCGTTATATACACTAACCTATGGCAGCCTAACATGTCGGATGTAGTATTTTACAACATTCCTGGCTGGCCTGCCCCTACTTCTCGGTGGGAACATTATATATGTCTATAATGTAATCTAACTAAACCTGACCCATCTAGCCCCTCGTTGGTAATGTTTTACAGAATCCCGGCCATGTCGGCCCAGACCTGTCCGTGGGAACATTATATACGTCTATAGCGTTATATATACTAACCTACGGCAGTCTAACATCTCGGATGTAGTATTTTACAACATTCCTGGCGGGTCGGACCGTACTTCTCGGTGGGAACGTTATATACGTCTATAACGTAAGGTAACCTATCCTAACCCATCTAGCCCCTCGCTGGTAATGTTTTACAGAATCCAGGTCGTGTCGGCCCAGACCTGTCCGTGGGAGCATTATATACGTCTATAGCGTTATATATACTAACCTACGGCAGCCTAACATCTCGGATGTAGAATTTTACAACATTCCTGGCGGGTCGGCCCCTACTTCTCGGTGAGAACATTATATACGTCTATAACGTAAGATAAGCTAACCTAACCCATCTAGCTCCTCGCTGGGAATGTTTTGTAGAATCCTGTTCGTGTAGCCCTGTACGTCTCGGTGGGAACATTATATACGTTTATAACGTTATATATCCTAACCTAAGGCAATCTAACATCTCGGATGTATTATTTTACAACAATCCTGGCGGGGCCGCGGCTACTACTCGGTTGGAACATTATATACTTCTGTAACGTAATCTAACCTAACCTAACCCTTCTAGCCTCTGGCTGGTAATGTTTTACAGAATCGCGGACGTGTCGGCCCAGACCTGTCCGTGGGAACATTATATACGTCTATAGCGTTATATATACTAACCTACGGCAGCCTAACATGTCGGAAGTAGTATTTTACAACATTCCTGGCGGGTCGGCCCCTACTTCTCGGTGGGAACGGTATATACGTCTATAACGTAAGATAACCTAACCTAACCCATCTAGCCCCTCGCTGGTAATGTTTTACAGAATCCCGGTCGTGTCGGCCCAGACCTGTCCGTGGGAACATTATATACGTCTATAGCTTTATATATACTAACCTACGGCAGCCTAACACCTCGGATGTAGTATTTTACAACATTCCTGTCGGGTCGGCCCCTACTTCTCGGTGGGAACGTTATATACGTCTATAACGTAAGATAACCTAACCTAACCCATCTAGCCCCTCGCTGGTAATGTTTTACAGAATCCCGGTCCTGTCGGCCCGTACCTCTCTGTGGGAACATTATATACGTCTATTACGTTATATATCCTAACCTAAGACAACCTAACACCTCGGATGAAGTATTTTACAACACTCCTGGCGGGTAGGCCCCTACTTCTCGGTGGGAACATTATATACGTCTATAACGTAATATAACCTAACCTAACCCATGTAGGTCCTCGCTGGGAATGTTTTGTAGAATCCCGTTCGTGTAGCCCTGTACGTCTCGGTGGGAACATTATATACGTCTATAACGTTATATATCCTAACCAAAGGCAATCTAACATCTCGGATGTAGTATTTTACAACAATCCTGGCGGGGCGGCGGCTACTTCTCGGAGGGAACATTATATACCTCTGTAAAGTAATCTAACCTTACCTAACCCATCTAGCCCCTGGCTGGTAATGTTTTACAGAATCCCGGTCGTGTCGTCCCAGACCTGTCCGTGGGAACATTATATACGTCTATAGGGTTATATATACTAGCCTACGGCAGCCTAACATCTCGGATGTAGTATTTTACAACACACCTGGCGGGTCGGCCCCTACTTCTCGGTGGGAACATTATATACGTCTATAACGTAATATAACCTAACCTAACCCATGTAGGTCCTCGCTGGGAATGTTTTGTAGAATCCCGTTCGTGTAGCCCTGTACGTCTCGGTGGGAACATTATATACGTCTATAACGTTATATATCCTAACCTAAGGCAATCTAACATCTAGGATGTAGTATTTTACAACAATCCTGGCGGGGCGGCGGCTACTTCTCGGTGGGAACATTATATACCTGTGTAAAGTAATCTAACCTTACCTAACCCATCTAGCCCCTGGCTGGTAATGTTTTACAGAATCCCGGTCGTGTCGTCCCAGACCTGTCCGTGGGAACATTATATACGTCTATAGCGTTATATATACTAACCTAAGGCAGCCTAATATCTCGGATGTAGTATTTTAAAACATTCCTGTCGGGTCGGCCCGTACTTCTCGGTGGGAACGTTATATACGTCTATAACGTAATATAACCTAACCTAACCCATCTAGCCCCTCGCTGGTAATGTTTTACAGAATCCCGGTCCTGTCGTCCCGTACCTCTCTGTGGGATCATTATATACGTCTATAACGTTATTAATCCTAACCTAAGACAACCTAACTCCCCGGATGTAGTATTTTACAACACTCCTGGCGGGTCGGCCCCTACTTCTCGGTGGGAACATTATATACGTCTATAACGTAATATAACCTAACCTAACCCATCTAGCCCCTAGCTGGTAATGTTTTACAGAATCCCGGTCATGTCGGCCCAGACCTGTCCGTGGGAACATTATATACGTCTATAGCGTTATATATACTAACCTAAGGCAGCCTAATATCTCGGATGTAGTATTTTAAAACATTCCTGTCGGGTCGGCCCGTACTTCTCGGTGGGAACGTTATATACGTCTATAACGTACGGTAACCTATCCTAACACATCTAGCCCCTCGCTGGTAATGTTTTACAGTATCCCGGTCGTGTCGGCCCAGACCTGTCCGTGGGAACATTATATACGTCCATAGGGTTATATATACTAGCCTACGGCAGCCTAACATGTCGGATGTAGTATTTTACAACATTCCTGGCGGGTCGGCCCGTACTTCTCGGTGGGAACGTTATATACGTCTATAGCGTAAGATAACGTATCCTAACCCATCTAGCTCCTCGCTGGTAATGTTTTACAGAATCCCGGTCCTGTCGGCCCGTACCTCTCTGTGGGAACTTTATATACGTCTATAACGTTATATATCCTGACCTAAGGCAACCTCACTCTTCGGATGTAGTATTTTACAACCTTCCTGGCGGTCCGGTCCACACTTCTCGGCGGGACAGTTATATACGTCTATAACGTAATATAACCTAACCTAACCCATCTAGGTCCTCGCTGGGAATGTTTTGTAGAATCCCATTCGTGTAGCCCTGTACGTCTCGGTGGGAACATTATATACTTCTGTAACGTAAGATAACCTAACCTAACCCATGTAGCCCCTCGCAGGTAATGTTTCACAGAATCCAGGTCGTGTCGGCCCAGATCTGTCCGTGGGAACATTATATACGTCTATAACGTTATAAATCCTAACCTAAGGCAATCTAACATCTCGGATGTAGTATTTTACAACAATCCTGGCGGGGCGGCGGCTACTTCTCGGTGGGAACATTATATACTTCTGTAACGTAATCTAACCTAACCTAACCCATCTAGCCCCTGGCTGGTTATGTTTTACAGAACCCGGACGTGTCGGAGCAGACTTGTCTGTGGGAACATTATATACGTCTATAGCGTTATATATACTAGCCTACGGCAACCAAACATCTCGGATGTAGTATTTTACAATACTCCTGGCTGGTCGGCCCCTACTTCTCGGTGGGAACATTATATACGTTTATAACGTAATATAACCTAACCTAACCCATCTAGGTTCTCGCTGGGAATGTTTTGTAGAATCCCGTTCGTGTAGCCCTGTACGTCTCGGTGGGAACATTATATACGTCTATAACGTTAAATATACTAACCTACGGCAGCCTAAGATCTCGGATGTAGTATTTTACAACATTCCTGGCGGGCCGGCCCCTACATCTCGGTGGGAACGTTATATACGTCTATAACGTAATATAACCTAACCTAACCCATCTAGCCCCTGGCTGGTAATGTTTTACAGAATCCCGGTCGTGACGGTCCATACCTCTTCGTGGGGATATTATATGCGTCTCTAACGTTATATATCCTAACCTAAGGCAACCTCACACCTCGGATGTTGTATTTTACAACATTCCTGGCTGGACGGCCCGTACTTCTCGGTGGGAACGTTATATACGTTTATAACGTAAGATAACCTAACCTAACCCATCTAGCCCCCCGCTGGTAATGTTTTACAGAATCCCGGTCGTGTCGTCCCAGACCTGTCCGTGGGAACATTATATACGTCTATAGCGTTATATATACTAGCCTACGGCAGCCTAATATCTCGGATGTAGTATTTTAAAACACTCCAGGCGGGTCGGACCCTACTTCTCGGTGGGAACATTATATACGTCTATAACGTAAGATAACTTAACCTAACCTATCTAGCCCCTCGCTGGTAATGTTTTACAGTATCCCGGTCGTGTCGGCCCAGACCTGTCCGTGGGAACATTATATACGTCTATAACGTTATATATACTAACCTACGGCAGCCTAACATGTCGGATGTAGTATTTTACAACATTCCTGGCGGGTCGGCCCGTACTTCTCGGTGGGAACGTTATATACGTCTATAGCGAAAGATAACGTATCCCTACCCATCTAGCTCCTCGCTGGTAATGTTTTACAGAATCCCGGTCTTGTCGGCCCGTACCTCTCTGTGGGAACTTTATATACGTCTATAACGTTATATATCCTGACTTAAGGCAACCAAACACCTCGGATGTAGTATTCTACAACACTCCTGGCGGGTCGGCACCTACTTCTCGGTGGGAACATTATATACGTCTATAACGTAAGATAACCTAACCTAACCTATCTAGCCCCTCGCTGGTAATGTTTTACAGTATCCCGGTCGTGTCGGCCCAGACCTGTCCGTGGGAACATTATATACGTCTATAGCGTTATATATCCTAACCTAAGGCAACCAAACACCTCGGATGTAGTATTCTACAACACTCCTGGCGGGTCGGCACCTACTTCTCGGTGGGAACATTATATACGTTTATAACGTTATATAACCTAACCTAACCCATCTAGCCCCTCGCTGGTAATGTTTCACAGAATCCAGGTCGTGTCGGCCCAGACCTGTCCGTGGGAACATTATATACGTCTATAGCGTTATATATACTAACCTACGGCAGCCTAACATATCGGATGTAGTATTTTACAACAATCCTGGCGGGGCGGCGGCTACTTCTCGGTGGGAACGTTATATACGTCTATAACGTAAGATAACCTAACCTAACCCATCTAGCTCTTCGCTGGGAATGTCTTGTAGAATCCCGTTCGTGTAGAACCGTACGTCTCGGTGGGAACATTATATACGTCTATAACGTTATATATGCTAACCTAAGGCAATCTAACATCTCGGATGTAGTATTTTACAACAATCCTGGCGGGGCGGCGGCTATTTCTCGGTGGGAAGATTATATACCTCTCTGAAGTAATCTAACCTAACCTAACCCATCTAGCCCCTGGCTGGTAATGTTTTACAGAATCCCGGTCGTGTCGGCCCAGACCTGTCCGTGGGAACATTATATACGTCTATAGCGTTATATATACTAGCCTACGGCAGCCTAACATCTCGGATGTAGCATTTTACAACACTCCAGGCGGATCGGCCCCTACTTCTCGGTGGGAACATTATATACGTCTATAACGTAAGATAACCTAACCTAACCCATCTAGCCCCTCGCTGGTAATGTTTTACAGTATCCCGGTCGTTTCGGCCCAGACCTGTCCGTGGGAACATTATATACGTCCATAGCGTTATATATACTAACCTACGGCAGCCTAACATCTCGGATGTAGAATTTTACAACATTCCTGGCGGGTCGGCCCCTACTTCTCGGTGAGAACATTATATACGTCTATAACGTAAGATAAGCTAACCTAACCCATCTAGCTCCTCGCTGGGAATGTTTTGTAGAATCCTGTTCGTGTAGCCCTGTACGTCTCGGTGGGAACATTATATACGTTTATAACGTTATATATCCTAACCTAAGGCAATCTAACATCTCGGATGTATTATTTTACAACAATCCTGGCGGGGCCGCGGCTACTACTCGGTTGGAACATTATATACTTCTGTAACGTAATCTAACCTAACCTAACCCTTCTAGCCTCTGGCTGGTAATGTTTTACAGAATCGCGGACGTGTCGGCCCAGACCTGTCCGTGGGAACATTATATACGTCTATAGCGTTATATATACTAACCTACGGCAGCCTAACATGTCGGAAGTAGTATTTTACAACATTCCTGGCGGGTCGGCCCCTACTTCTCGGTGGGAACGGTATATACGTCTATAACGTAAGATAACCTAACCTAACCCATCTAGCCCCTCGCTGGTAATGTTTTACAGAATCCCGGTCGTGTCGGCCCAGACCTGTCCGTGGGAACATTATATACGTCTATAGCTTTATATATACTAACCTACGGCAGCCTAACACCTCGGATGTAGTATTTTACAACATTCCTGTCGGGTCGGCCCCTACTTCTCGGTGGGAACGTTATATACGTCTATAACGTAAGATAACCTAACCTAACCCATCTAGCCCCTCGCTGGTAATGTTTTACAGAATCCCGGTCCTGTCGGCCCGTACCTCTCTGTGGGAACATTATATACGTCTATTACGTTATATATCCTAACCTAAGACAACCTAACACCTCGGATGAAGTATTTTACAACACTCCTGGCGGGTAGGCCCCTACTTCTCGGTGGGAACATTATATACGTCTATAACGTAATATAACCTAACCTAACCCATGTAGGTCCTCGCTGGGAATGTTTTGTAGAATCCCGTTCGTGTAGCCCTGTACGTCTCGGTGGGAACATTATATACGTCTATAACGTTATATATCCTAACCAAAGGCAATCTAACATCTCGGATGTAGTATTTTACAACAATCCTGGCGGGGCGGCGGCTACTTCTCGGAGGGAACATTATATACCTCTGTAAAGTAATCTAACCTTACCTAACCCATCTAGCCCCTGGCTGGTAATGTTTTACAGAATCCCGGTCGTGTCGTCCCAGACCTGTCCGTGGGAACATTATATACGTCTATAGGGTTATATATACTAGCCTACGGCAGCCTAACATCTCGGATGTAGTATATTACAACACACCTGGCGGGTCGGCCCCTACTTCTCGGTGGGAACATTATATACGTCTATAACGTAATATAACCTAACCTAACCCATGTAGGTCCTCGCTGGGAATGTTTTGTAGAATCCCGTTCGTGTAGCCCTGTACGTCTCGGTGGGAACATTATATACGTCTATAACGTTATATATCCTAACCTAAGGCAATCTAACATCTAGGATGTAGTATTTTACAACAATCCTGGCGGGGCGGCGGCTACTTCTCGGTGGGAACATTATATACCTGTGTAAAGTAATCTAACCTTACCTAACCCATCTAGCCCCTGGCTGGTAATGTTTTACAGAATCCCGGTCGTGTCGTCCCAGACCTGTCCGTGGGAACATTATATACGTCCATAGCGTTATATATACTAGCCTACGGCAGCCTAATATCTCGGATGTAGTATTTTAAAACACTCCAGGCAGGTCGGCCCCTACTTCTCGGTGGGAACATTATATACGTCTATAACGTAAGATAACTTAACCTAACCTATCTAGCCCCTCGCTGGTAATGTTTTACAGTATCCCGGTCGTGTCGGCCCAGACCTGTCCGTGGGAACATTATATACGTCTATAGGGTTATATATACTAGCCTACGGCAGCCTAACATGTCGGATGTAGTATTTTACATTCCTGGCGGGTCAGCCCGTACTTCTCGGTGGGAACGTTATATACGTCTATAGCGTAAGATAACGTATCCTAACCCATTTAGCCCCTCGCTGGTAATGTTTTACAGTATTCCGGTCCTGTCGGCCCGTGCCTCTCTGTGGGAACATTATATATGTCTATAACGTTATATATCCTAACCTAAGGCAACCAAACATCTCGGATGTAGTATTTTACAATGCTCCTGGCTGGTCGGCCCCTACTTCTCGGTGGGTACATTATATACGTTTGTAACGTAATATAACCTAACCTAACCCATCTAGGTTCTCGCTGGGAATGTTTTGTAGAATCCCGTTCGTGTAGCCCTGTACGTCTCGGTAGGAACATTATATACGTCTATAGCGTTATATATCCTAACCTAATGCAATCTAACATCTCGGATGTAGTATTTCACAACAATCCTGGCGGGGCGGCGGCTACTTCTTGGTGGGAACATTATATACTTCTGTAACGTAATCTAACCTGACCTAACCCATCTCGCCCCTGGCTGGTGATGTTTTTCAGAATCCCGGTCGTGTCGGCCCAGACCTGTCCGTGGGAACATTATATACGTCTATAGCATTATATATACTAACCTAAGGCAGCCTAATATCTCGGATGTAGTATTTTAAAACATTCCTGTCGGGTCGGCCCGTACTTCTCGGTGGGAACATTATATACGTCTATAACGTAATATAACATAATCTAACCCATCTAGCCTCTCGCTGGTAATGTTTTAGAGTATCCCGGTCGTGTCGGCCCAGACCTGTCCGTGGGAACATTATATACGTCTATAGCGTTATATATACTAACCTAAGGCAGCCTAATATCTCGGATGTAGTATTTTAAAACATTCCTGTCGGGTCGGCCCGTACTTCTCGGTGGGAACGTTATATACGTCTATAACGTAACATAACCTAACCTAACCCATCTAGCCCCTCGCTGGTAATGTTTTACAGAATCCCGGTCCTGTCGTCCCGTACCTCTCTGTGGGATCATTATATACGTCTATAACGTTATTAATCCTAACCTAAGACAACCTAACTCCCCGGATGTAGTATTTTACAACACTCCTGGCGGGTCGGCCCCTACTTCTCGGTGGGAACATTATATACGTCTATAACGTAATATAACCTAACCTAACCCATCTAGCCCCTAGCTGGTAATGTTTTACAGAATCCCGGTCATGTCGGCCCAGACCTGTCCGTGGGAACATTATATACGTCTATAGCGTTATATATACTAACCTAAGGCAGCCTAATATCTCGGATGTAGTATTTTAAAACATTCCTGTCGGGTCGGCCCGTACTTCTCGGTGGGAACGTTATATACGTCTATAACGTACGGTAACCTATCCTAACACATCTAGCCCCTCGCTGGTAATGTTTTACAGTATCCCGGTCGTGTCGGCCCAGACCTGTCCGTGGGAACATTATATACGTCTATAGGGTTATATATACTAGCCTACGGCAGCCTAACATGTCGGATGTAGTATTTTACAACATTCCTGGCGGGTCGGCCCGTACTTCTCGGTGGGAACGTTATATACGTCTATAGCGTAAGATAACGTATCCTAACCCATCTAGCTCCTCGCTGGTAATGTTTTACAGAATCCCGGTCCTGTCGGCCCGTACCTCTCTGTGGGAACTTTATATACGTCTATAACGTTATATATCCTGACCTAAGGCAACCTCACTCTTCGGATGTAGTATTTTACAACCTTCCTGGCGGTCCGGTCCACACTTCTCGGCGGGACAGTTACATACGTCTATAACGTAATATAACCTAACCTAACCCATCTAGGTCCTCGCTGGGAATGTTTTGTAGAATCCCATTCGTGTAGCCCTGTACGTCTCGGTGGGAACATTATATACGTCTATAACGTTATATATCCTAACCTAAGGCTATCTAACATCTCGCATGTAGTATTTTACAACACTCCAGGCGGGACAGCCCCTACTTCTCGGTGGGAGCATTATATACGTCTATAACGTTATATATCCTAACCTAAGGCAATCTAACATCTCGGATGTATTATTTTACAACAATCCTGGCGGGGCGGCGGCTGCTTCTCGGTGGGAACATTATATACTTCTGTAACGTAAGATAACCTAACCTAACCCATGTAGCCCCTCGCAGGTAATGTTTCACAGAATCCAGGTCGTGTCGGCCCAGATCTGTCCGTGGGAACATTATATACGTCTATAACGTTATAAATCCTAACCTAAGGCAATCTAACATCTCGGATGTAGTATTTTACAACAATCCTGGCGGGGCGGCGGCTACTTCTCGGTGGGAACATTATATACTTTTGTAACGTAATCTAACCTAACCTAACCCATCTAGCCCCTGGCTGGTTATGTTTTACAGAACCCGGACGTGTCGGAGCAGACTTGTCTGTGGGAACATTATATACGTCTATAGCGTTATATATACTAGCCTACGGCAACCAAACATCTCGGATGTAGTATTTTACAATACTCCTGGCTGGTCGGCCCCTACTTCTCGGTGGGAACATTATATACGTTTATAACGTAATATAACCTAACCTAACCCATCTAGGTTCTCGCTGGGAATGTTTTGTAGAATCCCGTTCGTGTAGCCCTGTACGTCTCGGTGGGAACATTATATACGTCTATAACGTTGTATATACTAACCTACGGCAGCCTAAGATCTCGGATGTAGTATTTTACAACATTCCTGGCGGGCCGGCCCCTACATCTCGGTGGGAACGTTATATACGTCTATAACGTAATATAACCTAACCTAACCCATCTAGCCCCTGGCTTGTAATGTTTTACAGAATCCCGGTCGTGACGGTCCATACCTCTTCGTGGGGATATTATATGCGTCTCTAACGTTATATATCCTAACCTAAGGCAACCTCACACCTCGGATGTTGTATTTTACAACATTCCTGGCTGGACGGCCCGTACTTCTCGGTGGGAACGTTATATACGTTTATAACGTAAGATAACCTAACCTAACCCATCTAGCCCCCCGCTGGTAATGTTTTACAGAATCCCGGTCGTGTCGTCCCAGACCTGTCCGTGGGAACATTATATACGTCTATAGCGTTATATATACTAGCCTACGGCAGCCTAATATCTCGGATGTAGTATTTTAAAACACTCCAGGCGGGTCGGACCCTACTTCTCGGTGGGAACATTATATACGTCTATAACGTAAGATAACTTAACCTAACCCATCTAGCCCCTCGCTGGTAATGTTTTACAGTATCCCGGTCGTTTCGGCCCAGACCTGTCCGTGGGAACATTATATACGTCCATAGCGTTATATATACTAACCTACGGCAGCCTAACATGACGGATGTAGTATTTTACAACATTCCTGGCGGGTCGGCCCGTACTTCTCGGTGGGAACGTTATATACGCCTATAGCGTAAGATAACGTATCATAACCCCTTCTAGCCCCTCGCTGGTAATGTTTTATAGAATCCCGGTCTTGTCGGCCCGTACCTCTCTGTGGGAACATTATATATGTCTATAGCGTTATATATACTAACCTAAGGCAATCTAACAGTTCGGATGTAGTATTTTACAACAATCCTGGCGGGGCGGAGGCTACTTCTCGGTGGGAACATTATATACCCCTGTAAAGTAATCTAACCTAACCTAACCCATCTAGCCCCTGGCTGGTAATGTTTAACAGAATCCCGGTCGTGTCGGCCCAGACCTGTCCGTGGGAACATTATATACGTCTATAGCGTTATATATCCTAACCTAAGGCAACCAAACATCTCGGATGTAGTATTTTACAATACTCCTGGCGGGTCGGCCCCTACTTCTCGGTGGGAACATTATATACGTCTATAACGTAATATAACCTAACCTAACCCACGTAGGTCCTCGCTGGGAATGTTTTGTAGAATCCCGTTCGTGTAGCCCTGTACGTCTCGGTGGGAACATTATATACGTCTATAACGTTATATATACTAACCTAAGGCAATCTAACATCTCGGATGTAGTATTTTGCAACAATCCTGGCGGGGCGGCGGCTACTTCTCGGTGGGAACATTATATACCTCTGTAAAGTAATCTAACCTTACCTAACCCATCTAGCCCCTGGCTGGTAATGTTTTACAGAATCCCGGTCGTGTCGTCCCAGACCTGTCCGTGGGAACATTATATACGTCTATAGGGTTACATATACTAGCCTACGGCAACCAAACATCTCGGATGTAATATTTTACAACATTCCTGGCGGGTCGGCCCCTACTTCTCGGTGGGAACGTTATATACGTCTATAACGTAAGATAACCTAACCTAACCCATCTAGCCCCTCGCTGGTAATGTTTTACAGTATCCCGGTCGTTTCGGCCCAGACCTGTCCGTGGGAACATTATATACGTCCATAGCGTTATATATACTAACCTACGGCAGCCTAACATGTCGGATGTAGTATTTTACAACATTCCTGGCGGGTCGGCCCGTACTTCTCGGTGGGAACGTTATATACGCCTATAGCGTAAGATAACGTATCCTAACCCATCTAGCCCCTCGCTGGTAATGTTTTACAGTATCCCGGTCGTTTCGGCCCAGACCTGTCCGTGGGAACATTATATACGTCCATAGCGTTATATATACTAACCTACGGCAGCCTAACATGTCGGATGTAGTATTTTACAACATTCCTGGCGGGTCGGCCCGTAATTCTCGGTGGGAACGTTATATACTCCTATAGCGTAAGCTAACGTATCCTAACCCATCTAGCCCCTCGCTGGTAATGTTTTATAGAATCCCGGTCTTGTCGGCCCGTACCTCTCTGTGGGAACATTATATATGTCTATAGCGTTATATATACTAACCCAAGGCAATCTAACAGTTCGGATGTAGTATTTTACAACAATCCTGGCGGGGCGGAGGCTACTTCTCGGTGGGAACATTATATACCCCTGTAAAGTAATCTAACCTAACCTAACCCATCTAGCACCTGGCTGGTAATGTTTAACAGAATCCCGGTCGTGTCGGCCCAGACCTGTCCGTGGGAACATTATATACGTCTATAGCGTTATATATACTAGCCTACGGCAGCCTAACATCTCGCATGTAGTATTTTACAATACTCCTGGCGGGTTGGCCCCTACTTCTCGGTGGGAACTTTATATACGTCTATAACGTAATATAACCTGACCTAACCCATGTAGGTCCTCGCTGGGAATGTTTTGTCGAATCCCGTTCGTGTAGCCCTGTACGTCTCGGTGGGAACATTATATACGTCTATAACGTTATATATCCTAACCTAAGGCAATCTGACATCTCGGATGTAGTATTTTACAACAATCCTGGCGGGGCGGCGGCTACTTCTCGGTGGGAACGTTATATACGTCTATAACGTAAGATAACCTAACCTAACCCATCTAGTTCTTCGCTGGGAATGTTTTGTAGAATCCCGTTCGTGTAGAAACGTACGTCTCGGTGGGAACATTATATACGTCTATAACATTATATATATCCTAACCTAAGGCAATCTAACATCTCGGATGTAGTATTTTACAACAATACTGGCGGGGCGGCTGCTACTTCTCGGTGGGAACATTATATACTTCTGTAACGTAATCTAACCTAACCTAACCCATCTAGCACCTGGCTGGTTATGTTTTACAGAACCCGGTCGTGTCGGACCAGACCTGTCTGTGGGAACATTATATACGTCTATAGCGTTATATATACTAGCCTACGGCAACCAAACATCTCGGATGTAGTATTTTACAACATTCCTGGCGGGTCGGCCCCTACTTCTCGGTGGGAACGTTATATACGTCTATAACGTAAGACAACCTAACCTAACCCATCTAGCTCTTCGCTGGGAATGTTTTGTAGAATCCCGTTCGTGTAGCCCTGTACGTCTCGGTGGGAACATTATATACGTCTATAACGTTATATATCCTAACCTAAGGCAATCTAACACCTCGGATGTAGTATTTTACAACATTCCTGGCGGGTCGGCCCGTACTTCTCGGTGGGAACGTTATATACGTCTATAACATAAGATAACCTAACCTAACCCATCTAGCCCCTCGCTGGTAATGTTTTACAGTATCCCGGTCGTTTCGGCCCAGACCTGTCCGTGGGAACATTATATACGTCCATAGCGTTATATATACTAATCTACGGCAGCCTAACATGTCGGATGTAGTATTTTACAACATTCCTGGCGGGTCGGCCCGTACTTCTCGGTGGGAACGTTATATACGCCTATAGCGTAAGATTACGTATCCTAACCCATCTAGCCCCTCGCTGGTAATGTTTTACAGTATCCCGGTCGTTTCGGCCCAGACCTGTCCGTGGGAACATTATATACGTCCATAGCGTTATATATACTAACCTACGGCAGCCTAACATGTCGGATGTAGTATTTTACAACATTCCTGGCGGGTCGGCCCGTACTTCTCGGTGGGAACGTTATATACGCCTATAGCGTAAGATAACGTATCCTAACCCATCTAGCCCCTCGCTGGTAATGTTTTATAGAATCCCGGTCTTGTCGGCCCGTACCTCTCTGTGGGAACATTATATATGTCTATAGCGTTATATGTACTAACCTAAGGCAATCTAACAGTTCGGATGTAGTATTTTACAACAATCCTGGCGGGGCGGAGGCTACTTCTCGGTGGGAACATTATATACCCCTGTAAAGTAATCTAACCTAACCTAACCCATCTAGCCCCTGGCTGGTAATGTTTAACAGAATCCCGGTCGTGTCGGCACAGACCTGTCCGTGGGAACATTATATACGTCTATAGCGTTATATATACTAGCCTACGGCAGCCTAACATCTCGCATGTAGTATTTTACAACACTCCAGGCGGGTCGGCCCCTACTTCTCGGTGGGAACATTATGTACGTTTATAACGTAATATAACCTATCCTAACCCATCTAGCCCCTCGATGGTAATGTTTTACAGAATCGCGGTCGTGTCGGCCCAGACCTGTCCGTGGGAACATTATATACGTCTATAGCGTTATATATCCTAACCTAAGGCAACCAAACACCTCGGATGTAGTATTCTACAACACTCCTGGCGGGTCGGCACCTACTTCTCGGTGGGACCATTATATACGTCTATAACGTAACATAACCTAACCTAACCTATCTAGCCCCTCGCTGGTAATGTTTTACAGTATCCCGGTCGTGTCGGCCCAGACCTGTCCGTGGGAACATTATATACGTCTATAGCGTTATATATCCTAACCTAAGGCAACCAAACATCTCGGATGTAGTATTTTACAATACTCCTGGCGGGTCGGCCCCTACTTCTCGGTGGGAACATTATATACGTCTATAACGTAATATAACCTAACCTAACCCATGTAGGTCCTCGCTGGGAATGTTTTGTAGAATCCCGTTCGTGTAGCCCTGTACGTCTCGGTGGGAACATTATATACGTCTATAACGTTATATATGCTAACCTAAGGCAATCTGACATCTCGGATGTAGTATTTTACAACAATCCTGGCGGGGCGGCGGCTACTTCTCGGTGGGAACGTTATATACGTCTATAACGTAAGATAACCTAACCTAACCCATCTAGTTCTTCGCTGGGAATGTTTTGTAGAATCCCGTTCGTGTAGAACCGTACGTCTCGGTGGGAACATTATATACGTCTATAACGTTATATATCCTAACCTAAGGCAATCTAACATCTCGGATGTAGTATTTTACAACAATCCTGGCGGGGCGGCTGCTACTTCTCGGTGGGAACATTATATACTTCTGTAACGTAATCTAACCTAACCTAACCCATCTAGCCCCTGGCTGGTTATGTTTTACAGAACCCGGTCGTGTCGGACCAGACCTGTCTGTGGGAACATTATATACGTCTATAGCGTTATATATACTAACCTACGGCAGCCTAACATGTCGGATGTAGTATTTTACAACATTCCTGGCTGGTCGGCCCGTACTTCTCGGTGGGAATGTTATATACGTCTGTAGCGAAAGATAACGTATCCTAACCCCTTTAGCTCCTCGCTGGTAATGTTTTACAGAATCCCGGTCCTGTCGGCCCGTACCTCTCTGTGGGAACTTTATATACGTCTATAACGTTATATATCCTGACCTAAGGCAACCTCACTCTTCGGATGTAGTATTTGACAACCTTCCTGGCGGGCCGGTCCACACTTCTCGGCGGGACAGATATATACGTCTATAACGTAATATAACCTAACCTAACCCATCTAGGTCCTCGCTGGGAATGTTTTGTAGAATCCCGTTCGTGTAGCCCTGTACGTCTCGGTGGGAACATTATATATATCTATAACGTTATATATCCTAACCTAAGGCAATCTAACATCTCGGATGTAGTATTTTACAACAATCCTGGCGGGGCGGCGGCTATTTCTCGGTGGGAACATTATATACGTCTGTAAAGTAATCTAACCTAACCTAACCCATCTAGCCCCTGGCTGGTAATGTTTTACAGAATCCCGATCGTGTCGGCCCAGACCTGTCCGTGGGAACATTATATACGTCTATAGCGTTATATATACTAGCCTACGGCAGCCTAACATCTCGGATGTAGCATTTTACAACACTCCAGGCGGATCGGCCCCTACTTCTCGGTGGGAACATTATATACGTCTATAACGAAAGATAACCTAATCTAACCTATCTAGCCCCTCGCTGGTAATGTTTTACCGTATCCCGGTCGTTTCGGCCCAGACCTGTCCGTGGGAACATTATATACGTCCATAGCGTTATATATACTAATCTACGGCAGACTAACATGTCGGATGTAGTATTTTACAACATTCCTGGCGGGTGGGCCCGTACTTCTCGGTGGGAACGTTATATACGCCTATAGCGTAAGATAACGTATCCTAACCCATCTAGCCCCTCGCTGGTAATGTTTTACAGTATCCCGGTCGTTTCGGCCCAGACCTGTCCGTGGGAACATTATATACGTCCATAGCGTTATATATACTAACCTACGGCAGCCTAACATGTCGGATGTAGTATTTTACAACATTCCTGGCGGGTCGGCCCGTACTTCTCGGTGGGAACGTTATATACGCCTATAGTGTAAGATAACGTATCCTAACCCATCTAGCCCCTCGCTGGTAATGTTTTATAGAATCCCGGTCTTGTCGGCCCGTACCTCTCTGTGGGAACATTATATATGTCTATAGCGTTATATATACTAACGTAAGGCAATCTAACAGTTCGGATGTAGTATTTTACAACAATCCTGGCGGGGCGGAGGCTACTTCTCGGTGGGAACATTATATACCCCTGTAAAGTAATCTAACCTAACCTAATCCATCTAGCCCCTGGCTGGTAATGTTTAACAGAATCCCGGTCGTCTCGGCCCAGACCTGTCCGTGGGAACATTATATACGTCTATAGCGTTATATATACTAGCCTACGGCAGCCTAACATCTCGCATGTAGTATTTTACAACACTCCAGGCGGGTCGGCCCCTACTTCTCGGTGGGAACATTATGTACGTTTATAACGTAATATAACCTATCCTAACCCATCTAGCCCCTCGCTGGTAATGTTTTACAGAATCCCGGTCGTGTCGGCCCAGACCTGTCCGTGGGAACATTATATACGTCTATAGCGTTATATATCCTAACCTAAGGCAACCAAACACCTCGGATGTAGTATTCTACAACACTCCTGGCGGGGCGGCTGCTACTTCTCGGTGGGAACATTATATACTTCTGTAACGTAATCTAACCTAACCTAACCCATCTAGCCCCTGGCTGGTTATGTTTTACAGATCCCGGTCGTGTCGGACCAGACCTGTCTGTGGGAACATTATATACGTCTGTAGCGTTATATATCCTAACCTAAGGCAACCAAACATCTCGGATGTAGTATTTTACAATACTCCTGGCGGGTCGGCCCCTACTTCTCGGTGGGAACATTATATACGTCTATAACGTAATATAACCTAACCTAACCCATGTAGGTCCTCGCTGGGAATGTTTTGTAGAATCCCGTTCGTGTAGCCCTGTACGTCTCGGTGGGAACATTATATACGTCTATAACGTGATATATCCTAACCTAAGGCAATCTAACATCTCGGATGTAGTATTTTACAACAATCCTGGCGGGGCGGCGGCTATTTCTCGGTGGGAACATTATATACCTCTGTAAAGTAATCTAACCTAACCTAACCCATCTAGCCCCTGGCTGGTAATGTTTTACAGAATCCCGATCGTGTCGGCCCAGACCTGTCCGTGGGATCATTATATACGTCTATAGCGTTATATATACTAGCCTACGGCAGCCTAACATCTCGCATGTAGTATTTTACAACACTCCAGGCGGGTCGGCCCCTACTTCTCGGTGGGAACATTATGTACGTTTATAACGTAATATAACCTATCCTAACCCATCTAGCCCCTCGCTGGTAATGTTTTACAGAATCCCGGTCGTGTCGGCCCAGACCTGTCCGTGGGAACATTATATACGTCTATAGCGTTATATATCCTAACCTAAGGCAACCAAACACCTCGGATGTAGTATTCTACAACACTCCTGGCGGGTCGGCACCTACTTCTCGGTGGGACCATTATATACGTCTATAACGTAACATAACCTAACCTAACCTATCTAGCCCCTCGCTGGTAATGTTTTACAGTATCCCGGTCGTGTCGGCCCAGACCTGTCCGTGGGAACATTATATACGTCTATAGCGTTATATATCCTAACCTAAGGCAACCAAACATCTCGGATGTAGTATTTTACAATACTCCTGGCGGGTCGGCCCCTACTTCTCGGTGGGAACATTATATACGTCTATAACGTAATATAACCTAACCTAACCCATGTAGGTCCTCGCTGGGAATGTTTTGTAGAATCCCGTTCGTGTAGCCCTGTACGTCTCGGTGGGAACATTATATACGTCTATAACGTTATATATCCTAACCTAAGGCAATCTGACATCTCGGATGTAGTATTTTACAACAATCCTGGCGGGGCGGCGGCTACTTCTCGGTGGGAACGTTATATACGTCTATAACGTAAGATAACCTAACCTAACCCATCTAGTTCTTCGCTGGGAATGTTTTGTAGAATCCCGTTCGTGTAGAACCGTACGTCTCGGTGGGAACATTATATACGTCTATAACGTTATATATCCTAACCTAAGGCAATCTAACATCTCGGATGTAGTATTTTACAACAATCCTGGCGGGGCGGCTGCTACTTCTCGGTGGGAACATTATATACTTCTGTAACGTAATCTAACCTAACCTAACCCATCTAGCCCCTGGCTGGTTATGTTTTACAGAACCCGGTCGTGTCGGACCAGACCTGTCTGTGGGAACATTATATACGTCTATAGCGTTATATATACTAACCTACGGCAGCCTAACATGTCGGATGTAGTATTTTACAACATTCCTGGCTGGTCGGCCCGTACTTCTCGGTGGGAATGTTATATACGTCTATAGCGAAAGATAACGTATCCTAACCCATTTAGCACCTCGCTGGTAATGTTTTACAGAATCCCGGTCCTGTCGGCCCGTACCTCTCTGTGGGAACTTTATATACTTCTATAACGTTATATATCCTGACCTAAGGCAACCTCACTCTTCGGAAGTAGTATTTGACAACCTTCCTGGCGGGCCGGTCCACACTTCTCGGCGGGACAGATATATACGTCTATAACGTAATATAACCTAACCTAACCCATCTAGGTCCTCGCTGGGAATGTTTTGTAGAATCCCGTTCGTGTAGCCCTGTACGTCTCGGTGGGAACATTATATATATCTATAACGTTATATATCCTAACCTAAGGCAATCTAACATCTCGGATGTAGTATTTTACAACAATCCTGGCGGGGCGGCGGCTATTTCTCGGTGGGAACATTATATACCTCTGTAAAGTAATCTAACCTAACCTAACCCATCTAGCCCCTGGCTGGTAATGTTTTACAGAATCCCGATCGTGTCGGCCCAGACCTGTCCGTGGGAACATTATATACGTCTATAGCGTTATATATACTAGCCTACGGCAGCCTAACATCTCGGATGTAGCATTTTACAACACTCCAGGCGGATCGGCCCCTACTTCTCGGTGGGAACATTATATACGTCTATAACGAAAGATAACCTAACCTAACCTATCTAGCCCCTCGCTGGTAATGTTTTACCGTATCCCGGTCCTTTCGGCCCAGACCTGTCCGTGGGAACATTATATACGTCCATAGCGTTATATATACTAATCTACGGCAGACTAACATGTCGGATGTAGTATTTTACAACATTCCTGGCGGGTGGGCCCGTACTTCTCGGTGGGAACGTTATATATGCCTATAGCGTAAGATAACGTATCCTAACCCATCTAGCCCCTCGCTGGTAATGTTTTACAGTATCCCGGTCGTTTCGGCCCAGACCTGTCCGTGGGAACATTATATACGTCCATAGCGTTATATATACTAACCTACGGCAGCCTAACATGTCGGATGTAGTATTTTACAACATTCCTGGCGGGTCGGCCCGTACTTCTCGGTGGGAACGTTATATACGCCTATAGTGTAAGATAACGTATCCTAACCCATCTAGCCCCTCGCTGGTAATGTTTTATAGAATCCCGGTCTTGTCGGCCCGTACCTCTCTGTGGGAACATTATATATGTCTATAGCGTTATATATACTAACCTAAGGCAATCTAACAGTTCGGATGTAGTATTTTACAACAATCCTGGCGGGGCGGAGGCTACTTCTCGGTGGGAACATTATATACCCCTGTAAAGTAATCTAACCTAACCTAATCCATCTAGCCCCTGGCTGGTAATGTTTAACAGAATCCCGGTCGTCTCGGCCCAGACCTGTCCGTGGGAACATTATATACGTCTATAGCGTTATATATACTAGCCTACGGCAGCCTAACATCTCGCATGTAGTATTTTACAACACTCCAGGCGGGTCGGCCCCTACTTCTCGGTGGGAACATTATGTACGTTTATAACGTAATATAACCTAACCTAACCCATGTAGGTCCTCGCTGGGAATGTTTTGTAGAATCCCGTTCGTGTAGCCCTGTACGTCTCGGTGGGAACATTATATACGTCTATAACGTGATATATCCTAACCTAAGGCAATCTAACATCTCGGATGTAGTATTTTACAACATTCCTGGCGGGTCGGCCCGTACTTCTCGGCGGGAACGTTATATGCGTTTATAACGTAATCTAAAATAACCTGACCCATCTAGCGCCTCGCTGGTAATGTTTTACAGAATCCCGGTCCTGTCGGCCCAGATCTGTCTGTGGGAACATTATATACGTCTATAGCGTTATATATCCTAACCTAAGGCAATCTAACATCTCGGATGTAGTATTTTACAACAATCCTGGCGGGGCGGCGGCTATTTCTCGGTGGGAACATTATATACCTCTGTAAAGTAATCTAACCTAACCTAACCCATCTAGCCCCTGGCTGGTAATGTTTTACAGAATCCCGATCGTGTCGGCCCAGACCTGTCCGTGGGAACATTATATACGTCTATAGCGTTATATATACTAGCCTACGGCAGCCTAACATCTCGGATGTAGCATTTTACAACACTCCAGGCGGATCGGCCCCTACTTCTCGGTGGGAACATTATATACGTCTATAACGAAAGATAACCTAACCTAACCTATCTAGCCCCTCGCTGGTAATGTTTTACCGTATCCCGGTCCTTTCGGCCCAGACCTGTCCGTGGGAACATTATATACGTCCATAGCGTTATATATACTAATCTACGGCAGACTAACATGTCGGATGTAGTATTTTACAACATTCCTGGCGGGTGGGCCCGTACTTCTCGGTGGGAACGTTATATATGCCTATAGCGTAAGATAACGTATCCTAACCCATCTAGCCCCTCGCTGGTAATGTTTTACAGTATCCCGGTCGTTTCGGCCCAGACCTGTCCGTGGGAACATTATATACGTCCATAGCGTTATATATACTAACCTACGGCAGCCTAACATGTCGGATGTAGTATTTTACAACATTCCTGGCGGGTCGGCCCGTACTTCTCGGTGGGAACGTTATATACGCCTATAGTGTAAGATAACGTATCCTAACCCATCTAGCCCCTCGCTGGTAATGTTTTATAGAATCCCGGTCTTGTCGGCCCGTACCTCTCTGTGGGAACATTATATATGTCTATAGCGTTATATATACTAACCTAAGGCAATCTAACAGTTCGGATGTAGTATTTTACAACAATCCTGGCGGGGCGGAGGCTACTTCTCGGTGGGAACATTATATACCCCTGTAAAGTAATCTAACCTAACCTAATCCATCTAGCCCCTGGCTGGTAATGTTTAACAGAATCCCGGTCGTCTCGGCCCAGACCTGTCCGTGGGAACATTATATACGTCTATAGCGTTATATATACTAGCCTACGGCAGCCTAACATCTCGCATGTAGTATTTTACAACACTCCAGGCGGGTCGGCCCCTACTTCTCGGTGGGAACATTATGTACGTTTATAACGTAATATAACCTAACCTAACCCATGTAGGTCCTCGCTGGGAATGTTTTGTAGAATCCCGTTCGTGTAGCCCTGTACGTCTCGGTGGGAACATTATATACGTCTATAACGTGATATATCCTAACCTAAGGCAATCTAACATCTCGGATGTAGTATTTTACAACATTCCTGGCGGGTCGGCCCGTACTTCTCGGCGGGAACGTTATATGCGTTTATAACGTAATCTAAAATAACCTGACCCATCTAGCGCCTCGCTGGTAATGTTTTACAGAATCCCGGTCCTGTCGGCCCAGATCTGTCTGTGGGAACATTATATACGTCTATAGCGTTATATATAATAACCTAAGGCAATCTAACATCTCGGATGTAGTATTTTACAACAATCCTGGCGG
This sequence comes from Xylocopa violacea, assembly GCA_963969225.1. Taxonomy (NCBI): domain Eukaryota; kingdom Metazoa; phylum Arthropoda; class Insecta; order Hymenoptera; family Apidae; genus Xylocopa; species Xylocopa violacea. The sequence goes on from CAXAJV010000789.1 coordinate 3,486,099, forward strand.
GGCGGAGGCTACTTCTCGGTGGGAACATTATATACCCCTGTAAAGTAATCTAACCTAACCTAACCCATCTAGCCCCTGGCTGGTAATGTTTCACAGAATCCAGGTCTTGTCGGCCCAGACCTGTCCGTGGGAGCAGTATATACGTCTATAGCGTTATATATACTAACCTAAGGCAGCCTAACTTCTCGTATGTAGTATTTTACAACATTCCTGGCGGGTCGGCCCCTACTTCTCGGTGGGAACGTTATATACGTCTATAACGTAAGATAACCTAACCTAACCCATCTAGCCCCTCGCTGGTAATGTTTTACCGTACCCCGGTCGTTTCGGCCCAGACCTGTCCGTGGGAACATTATATACGTCCATAGCGTTATATATCCTAACCTAAGGCAACCAAACACCTCGGATGTAGTATTCTACAACACTCCTGGCGGGTCGGCACCTACTTCTCGGTGGGAACATTATATACGTTTATAACGTTATATAACCTAACCTAACCCATCTAGCCCCTCGCTGGTAATGTTTCACAGAATCCAGGTCGTGTCGGCCCAGACCTGTCCGTGGGAACATTATATACGTCTATAGCGTTATATATACTAACCTACGGCAGCCTAACATCTCGGAAGTAGAATTTTACAACATTCCTGGCGGGTCGGCCCCTACTTCTCGGTGGGAACGGTATATACGTCTATAACGTAAGATAACCTAACCTAACCCATCTAGCTCCTCGCTGGGAATGTTTTGTAGAATCCCGTTCGTGTAGCCCTGTACGTCTCGGTGGGAACATTATATACGTCTATAGCGTTATATATCCTAACCTAAGGAAACCTAACACCTCAAATGTAGTATTTTACAACACTCCTGGCGGGTCAGCCCCTACATCTCAGTGGGAACGTTGTATACGTCTATAACGTAATATAACTAAACCTAACCCATCTAGCTCCTCGCTGGGAATGTTTTGTAGAATCCCGTTCGTGTAGCCCTGTACGTCTCGGTGGGAACATTATATACGTTTATAACGTTATATATCCTAACCTAAGGCAATCTAACATCTCGGATGTATTATTTAACAACAATCCTGGCGGGGCGGCGGCTACTACTCGGTTGGAACATTATATACATCTGTAACGTAATCTAACCTAACCTAACCCATATAGCTTCTGGCTGGTAATGTTTTGCAGAATCGCGGACGTGTCGGCCCAGACCTGTCCGTGGGAACATTATATACGTCTATAGCTTTATATATACTAACCTACGGCAGCCTAACACCTCGGATGTAGTATTTTATAACATTCCTGTCGGGTTGGCCCCTACTTCTCGGTGGGAACGTTATATACGTCTATAACGTAAGATAACCTAACCTAAGGCAACCTAACAGCTCGGATGTATTATTTTACAACACTCCAGGCAGGTCGGCCCCTACATTTCGGTGGGAACATTATATACGTCTATAACGTAATATAACATAATCTAACCCATCTAGCCTCTCGCTGGTAATGTTTTAGATTATCCCGGTCGTGTCGGACCAGACCTGTCCGTGGGAACATTATATACGTCTATAGCGTTATATATACTAACCTAAGGCAGCCTAATATCTCGGATGTAGTATTTTAAAACATTCCTGTCGGGTCGGCCCGTACTTCTCGGTGGGAACGTTATATACGTCTATAACGTAAGAAAACCTAACCTAACCCATCTAGCTCCTCGCTGGGAATGTTTTGTAGAATCCCGTTCGTGTAGCCCTGTACGTCTCGGTGGGAACATTATATGTCTATAGCGTTATATATCCTAACCTAAGGAAACTTAACACCTCGAATGTAGTATTTTACAACACTCCTGGCGGGTCAGCCCCTACATCTCAGTGGGAACGTTGTATACGTCTATAACGTAATAAAACCTAACCTAACCCATGTAGGTCCTCGCTGGGAATGTTTTGTAGAATCCCGTTCGTGTAGAACCGTACGTCTCGGTGGGAACATTATATACGTCTATAACGTTATATATCCTAACCTAAGGCAATCTAACATCTCGGATGTAGTATTTTACAACAATCCTGGCGGGGCGGCTGCTACTTCTCGGTGGGAACATTATATACTTCTGTAACGTAATCTAACCTAGCCTAGCCCATCTAGCCCCTGGCTGGTTATGTTTTACAGAACCCGGTCGTGTCTGACCAGACCTGTCTGTGGGAACATTATATACGTCTATAGCGTTATATATACTAACCTACGGCAGCCTAACATGTCGGATGTAGTATTTTACAACATTCCTGGCGGGTCGGCCCGTACTTCTCGGTGGGAACGTTATATACGTCTATAGCGAGAGATAACGTATCCTAACCCATCTAGCTCCTCGCTGGTAATGTTTTACAGAATCCCGGTCCTGTCGGCCCGTACCTCTCTGTGGGAACTTTATTTACGTCTATAACGTTATATATCCTGACCTAAGGCAACCTCACTCTTCGGATGTAGTATTTTACAACCTTCCTGGCGGGCCGGTCCACACTTCTCGGCGGGACAGTTATATACGTCTATAACGTAATATAACCTTACCTAACCCATCTAGGTCCTCGCTGGGAATGTTTTGTAGAATCCCGTTCGTGTAGCCCTGTACGTCTCGGTGGGAACATTATATACATCTATAACGTTATATATCCTAACCTAAGGCAATCTAACATCTCGGATGTAGTATTTTAGAACAATCCTGGCGGGGCGGCGGCTATTTCTCGGTGGGAACATTATAAACCTCTGTAAAGTAATCTAACCTAACCTAACCCATCTAGCCCCTGGCTGGTAATGTTTTACAGAATCCCGGTCGTGTCGGCCCAGACCTGTCCGTGGGAACATTATATACGTCTATAGCGTTATATATACTAGCCTACTGCAGCCTAACTTCTCGTATGTAGTATTTTACAACATTCCTGGCGGGTCGGCCCCTACTTCTCGGTGGGAACGTTATATACGTCTATAACGTAAGATAACCTAACCTAAGGCAACCTAACAGCTCGGATGTATTATTTTACAACACTCCAGGCAGGTCGGCCCCTACATTTCGGTGGGAACATTATATACGTCTATAACGTAATATAACATAATCTAACCCATCTAGCCTCTCGCTGGTAATGTTTTAGATTATCCCGGTCGTGTCGGACCAGACCTGTCCGTGGGAACATTATATACGTCTATAGCGTTATATATACTAACCTAAGGCAGCCTAATATCTCGGATGTAGTATTTTAAAACATTCCTGTCGGGTCGGCCCGTACTTCCCGGTGGGAACGTTATATACGTCTATAACGTAAGAAAACCTAACCTAACCCATCTAGCTCCTCGCTGGGAATGTTTTGTAGAATCCCGTTCGTGTAGCCCTGTACGTCTCGGTGGGAACATTATATGTCTATAGCGTTATATATCCTAACCTAAGGAAACTTAACACCTCGAATGTAGTATTTTACAACACTCCTGGCGGGTCAGCCCCTACATCTCAGTGGGAACGTTGTATACGTCTATAACGTAATAAAACCTAACCTAACCCATGTAGGTCCTCGCTGGGAATGTTTTGTAGAATCCCGTTCGTGTAGAACCGTACGTCTCGGTGGGAACATTATATACGTCTATAACGTTATATATCCTAACCTAAGGCAATCTAACATCTCGGATGTAGTATTTTACAACAATCCTGGCGGGGCGGCTGCTACTTCTCGGTGGGAACATTATATACTTCTGTAACGTAATCTAACCTAGCCTAGCCCATCTAGCCCCTGGCTGGTTATGTTTTACAGAACCCGGTCGTGTCTGACCAGACCTGTCTGTGGGAACATTATATACGTCTATAGCGTTATATATACTAACCTACGGCAGCCTAACATGTCGGATGTAGTATTTTACAACATTCCTGGCGGGTCGGCCCGTACTTCTCGGTGGGAACGTTATATACGTCTATAGCGAGAGATAACGTATCCTAACCCATCTAGCTCCTCGCTGGTAATGTTTTACAGAATCCCGGTCCTGTCGGCCCGTACCTCTCTGTGGGAACTTTATTTACGTCTATAACGTTATATATCCTGACCTAAGGCAACCTCACTCTTCGGATGTAGTATTTTACAACCTTCCTGGCGGGCCGGTCCACACTTCTCGGCGGGACAGTTATATACGTCTATAACGTAATATAACCTTACCTAACCCATCTAGGTCCTCGCTGGGAATGTTTTGTAGAATCCCGTTCGTGTAGCCCTGTACGTCTCGGTGGGAACATTATATACATCTATAACGTTATATATCCTAACCTAAGGCAATCTAACATCTCGGATGTAGTATTTTAGAACAATCCTGGCGGGGCGGCGGCTATTTCTCGGTGGGAACATTATAAACCTCTGTAAAGTAATCTAACCTAACCTAACCCATCTAGCCCCTGGCTGGTAATGTTTTACAGAATCCCGGTCGTGTCGGCCCAGACCTGTCCGTGGGAACATTATATACGTCTATAGCGTTATATATACTAGCCTACTGCAGCCTAACTTCTCGTATGTAGTATTTTACAACATTCCTGGCGGGTCGGCCCCTACTTCTCGGTGGGAACGTTATATACGTCTATAACGTAAGATAACCTAACCTAAGGCAACCTAACAGCTCGGATGTATTATTTTACAACACTCCAGGCAGGTCGGCCCCTACATTTCGGTGGGAACATTATATACGTCTATAACGTAATATAACATAATCTAACCCATCTAGCCTCTCGCTGGTAATGTTTTAGATTATCCCGGTCGTGTCGGACCAGACCTGTCCGTGGGAACATTATATACGTCTATAGCGTTATATATACTAACCTAAGGCAGCCTAATATCTCGGATGTAGTATTTTAAAACATTCCTGTCGGGTCGGCCCGTACTTCTCGGTGGGAACGTTATATACGTCTATAACGTAAGAAAACCTAACCTAACCCATCTAGCTCCTCGCTGGGAATGTTTTGTAGAATCCCGTTCGTGTAGCCCTGTACGTCTCGGTGGGAACATTATATGTCTATAGCGTTATATATCCTAACCTAAGGAAACTTAACACCTCGAATGTAGTATTTTACAACACTCCTGGCGGGTCAGCCCCTACATCTCAGTGGGAACGTTGTATACGTCTATAACGTAATAAAACCTAACCTAACCCATGTAGGTCCTCGCTGGGAATGTTTTGTAGAATCCCGTTCGTGTAGAACCGTACGTCTCGGTGGGAACATTATATACGTCTATAACGTTATATATCCTAACCTAAGGCAATCTAACATCTCGGATGTAGTATTTTACAACAATCCTGGCGGGGCGGCTGCTACTTCTCGGTGGGAACATTATATACTTCTGTAACGTAATCTAACCTAGCCTAGCCCATCTAGCCCCTGGCTGGTTATGTTTTACAGAACCCGGTCGTGTCTGACCAGACCTGTCTGTGGGAACATTATATACGTCTATAGCGTTATATATACTAACCTACGGCAGCCTAACATGTCGGATGTAGTATTTTACAACATTCCTGGCGGGTCGGCCCGTACTTCTCGGTGGGAACGTTATATACGTCTATAGCGAGAGATAACGTATCCTAACCCATCTAGCTCCTCGCTGGTAATGTTTTACAGAATCCCGGTCCTGTCGGCCCGTACCTCTCTGTGGGAACTTTATTTACGTCTATAACGTTATATATCCTGACCTAAGGCAACCTCACTCTTCGGATGTAGTATTTTACAACCTTCCTGGCGGGCCGGTCCACACTTCTCGGCGGGACAGTTATATACGTCTATAACGTAATATAACCTTACCTAACCCATCTAGGTCCTCGCTGGGAATGTTTTGTAGAATCCCGTTCGTGTAGCCCTGTACGTCTCGGTGGGAACATTATATACATCTATAACGTTATATATCCTAACCTAAGGCAATCTAACATCTCGGATGTAGTATTTTAGAACAATCCTGGCGGGGCGGCGGCTATTTCTCGGTGGGAACATTATAAACCTCTGTAAAGTAATCTAACCTAACCTAACCCATCTAGCCCCTGGCTGGTAATGTTTTACAGAATCCCGGTCGTGTCGGCCCAGACCTGTCCGTGGGAACATTATATACGTCTATAGCGTTATATATACTAGCCTACTGCAGCCTAACTTCTCGTATGTAGTATTTTACAACATTCCTGGCGGGTCGGCCCCTACTTCTCGGTGGGAACGTTATATACGTCTATAACGTAAGATAACCTAACCTAACCCATCTAGCCCCTCGCTGGTAATGTTTTACCGTATCCCGGTCGTTTCGGCCCAGACCTGTCCGTGGGAACATTATATACGTCCATAGCGTTATATATACTAACCTACGGCAGCCTAACATGTCGGATGTAGTATTTTACAACATTCCTGGCGGGTCGGCCCGTACTTCTCGGTGGGAACATTATAAACGTTTATAACGTAATATAACCAAACCTAACCCATCTAGCTCCTCGCTGGGAATGTTTTGTAGAATCCCGTTCGTGTAGCCCTGTACGTCTCGGTGGGAACATTATATACGTCTATAGCGTTATATACCCTAACCTAAGGAAACCTAACACCTCGAATGTAGTATTTTACAACACTCCTGGCGGGTCAGCCCCTACATCTCAGTGGGAACGTTGTATACGTCTATAACGTAATATAACCTAACTTAACCCATGTAGGTCCTCGCTGGGAATGTTTTGTAGAATCCCGTTCGTGTAGCCCTGTACGTCTCGGTTGGAACATTATATACTTCTCTAACGTAATCTAACCTAACCTAACCCATCTAGCCTCTGGCTGGTAATGTTTTACAGAATCGCGGACGTGTCGGACCAGACCTGTCCGTGGGAACATTATATACGTCTATAGCGTTATATATACTAACCTACGGCAGCCTAACATCTCGGAAGTAGTATTTTACAACATTCCTGGCGGATCGGCCCCTACTTCTCGGTGGGAACGGTATATACGTCTATAACGTAAGATAACCTAACCTAACCCATCTAGCCCCTCGCTGGTAATGTTTTACAGAATCCCGGTCCTGTCGGCCCAGATCTGTCCGTGGGAACATTATATACGTCTATAGCGTTACATATACTAACCTAAGGCAATCTAACATCTCTGATGTTTTATTTTACAACAATCCTGGCGGGGCGGCGGCTACTTCTCGGTGGGAACATTATATAATTCTGTAACGTAATCTAACCTAACCTAACACATCTAGCCCGTGGCTGGTAATGTTTTACAGAATCCCGGTCGTGTCGGCCCAGACCTGTCCGTGGGAACATTATATACGTCGATAGCGTTATATATACTAACCTAAGGCAGCCTAATATCTCGGATGTAGTATTTTAAAACATTCCTGTCGGGTCGGCCCGTACTTCTCGGTGGGAACGTTATATACGTCTATAACGTAAGATAACCTAACCTAACCCATCTAGCCCCTCGCTGGTAATGTTTTACAGAATCCCGGTCCTGTCGGCCCGTACCTCTCTGTGGGAATATTATATACGTCTATAACGTTATTTATCCTAACCTAAGACAACCTAACTCCTCGGATGTAGTATTTTACAACACTCCAGGCGGGTCGGCCCCTACTTCTCGGTGGGAACATTATATACGTCTATAACGTAGTAAAACCTAACCTAACCCATGTAGGTCCTCGCTGGGAATGTTTTGTAGAATCCCGTTCGTGTAGAACCGTACGTCTCGGTGGGAACATTATATACGTCTATAACGATATATATCCTAACCTAAGGCAATCTAACATCTCGGATGTAGTATTTTACAACAATTCTGGCGTGTTGGCCCCTACTTCTCTGTGGGAACATTATATACGTCCATAACATAATATAACCTAACCTAACCCATCTGGCACCTCGCTGGTAATGTTTTACAGAATCCCGGTCGTGTCGGTCCGTACATCTTCGTGGGGACATTATATGCGTCTATAACGTTATATATCCTAACCTAAGGCAACCTCACACCTCGGATGTAGTATTTTACAACATTCCTGGCGGGCCGGCCCCTACTTCTCGGTGGGAACATTATATACGTCTATAACGTAATATAACCTATCCTAACCCATCTAGCCCCTAGCTGGTAATGTTTTACAGAATCCCGGTCGTGTCGGCACGTACCTCTCCGTGGGAACATTATATACGTCTATAACGTTATATATCCTAACCTAAGGCAACCTCACTCCTCGGATGTAGAATATTACAACATTCCTGGCGGGTCGGCCACTATTCCTCGGTGGGAACGTTATATGCGTCTATAACATAATATAACCTAACCTAACCCATCTGGCCCCTCGCTGGTAATGTTTTACAGAATCCCGGTCCTGTCGGCCCGTACCTCTCCGTGGGAACATTATATACGTCTATAACGTTATATATCCTAACCTAAGGCAACCTCACACCTCGGATGTAGTATTTTACAACATACCTGGAGGGTCGGTCCCTACTTCTCGGTTGGAACATTATATATGTCTATAACGTAGTATAACCTAACCTAACCCATCTAGCCCCTGGGTGGTAATGTTTTAGAGAATCCCGGCCGTGTCGGACCGTACCTCTACGTGGAGACATTAGGTACGTCTATAACGTTATATATCCTAACCTAAGGCAACCTCACTCCTCGGATGTAGTATTTTACAACATTCCTTGCGGGCCGGCCGCTACGTCTCTGTGGGAACATATACGTCTATAACGTAATATAACCCAACCTAACCCATCTAGCCACTGGCTGGTAATGTTTTGCAGAATCCCGGTCGCGACGGCCCGTACACTTTCGCGGGAACATTATATACGTCTATAACGTTATATATCCTAACCTAAGGCAACCTCACTCCTCGGATGTAGTATTTTACAAAATTCCTGGCGGGTCGGCCAGTATTTCTCGGTGGGAACATTATATACGTTTATAACGTAATATAACCTAACCTAACCCACCTAGCCCCTCGCTGGTAATGTTTTACAAAATCCCGGTCGTGTCGGCCCGTACCTCTCCGTGGGAAAATTATATACGTCTATACCGTTATATATCCTAACCTAAGGCAACCTCACTAGTCGGATGTAGTATTTTAGAACATTCCTGGCTGGTCGTCCCCTACTTCTCGGTGGGAACGTTATATACGTCTACAACGTAATATAACCTAACCTAACCCATCTAGCACCTCGCTGGTGTTGTTTTACAGAATCCCGGTCGTGTCGGTCCGTGCCTCTCCGTGGGAACATTATATACGTCTATAAAGTTATATATCCTAACCTAAAGCAACCTAACATCTCGGATGTAGTATTTTACAACATACCTGGCGGGTCGGCCCCTACTTATCGGTTGGAACATTATATAGGTCTATAACGTAATATAACCTAACCTAACCCATCTAGCCCCTGGCTGGTAATGTTTTACATAATCCCGGTCGTGTCGGTCCGTGCCTCTCCGTGGGAACATTATATACGTCTATAACGTTATATATCCTAACCTAAGGCAACCTCACTCCCCGGATGTAGTATTTTACAACATTCGTGGCGGGTCGGCCCCTACTTCTCGATGGGAACGTTATGTACGTCTATAACGTAATATAACCTAACCTACCCCATCTAGCCCCTCGCTGGGAATTTTTTACAGAATCCCGTTCGTGTAGACACGTACGTCTCGATGGGTACATTATATACGTCTGTAACGTTATATATCCTAACCTAAGGCAATCTAACATCTCGGATGTATTATTTTACAACAACTCTGGCGTGTTGGCCCCTACTTCTCTGTGGGAACATTATATACGTCCATAACATAATATAACCTAACCTAACCCATCTGGCACCTCGCTGGTAATGTTTTACAGAATCCCGGTCGTGTCGGTCCGTACCTCTCCGTGGGAACATTATATACGTCTATAACGTTATTATATATCCTAACCTAAGGCAACCTCACACCTCGGATGTAGTATTTTACAACATACCTGGCGGGTCGGTCCCTACTTCTCGGTTGGAACATTATATATGTCTATAACGTAGTATAACCTAACCTAACCCATCTAGCCCCTGGGTGGTAATGTTTTAGAGAATCCCGGCCGTGTCGGACCGTACCTCTACGTGGAGACATTAGGTACGTCTATAACGTTATATATCCTAACCTAAGGCAACCTCACTCCTCGGATGTAGTATTTTACAACATTCCTTGCGGGCCGGCCGCTACGTCTCTGTGGGAACATATACGTCTATAACGTAATATAACCCAACCTAACCCATCTAGCCTCTGGCTGGTAATGTTTTGCAGAATCCCGGTCGCGACGGCCCGTACACTTTCGCGGGAACATTATATACGTCTATAACGTTATATATCCTAACCTAAGGCAACCTCACTCCTCGGATGTAGTATTTTACAACATACCTGGCGGGTCGGCCCCTACTTCTCGGTTGGAACATTATATTGGTCTATAACGTAATATAACCAAACCTAACCCATCTAGCCCCTGGCTGGTAATGTTTTACAGAATCCCGGTCGTGACGGCGCGTACCATTTCGTGGGAACATTATATACGTCTATAACGTTATATATCCTATCCTAAGGCAACCTCACACCTCGGATGTAGTATTTTACAACATTCCTGGCGGGTCGGCCCCTACTTCTCGATGGGAACGTTATATACGTCTACAACGTAATATAACCTAACCTAACCCATCTAGCACCTCGCTGGTGTTGTTTTACAGAATCCCGGTCGTGTCGGTCCGTGCCTCTCCGTGGGAACATTATATACGTCTATAAAGTTATATATCCTAACCTAAAGCAACCTAACATCTCGGATGTACTATTTTACAACAATTCTGGCGTGTTGGCCCCTACTTCTCGGTAGGAACATTATATACGTCCATAACGTAATATAACCTAACCTAACCCATCCAGCCACTCGCTGGTAATGTTTTACAGAATCCCGGTCGGGTCGGCCCGTACCTCTCCGTGGGAACATTATAAACGTCTATAGCGTTATATATCCTAACCTAAGGCAGCCTAATATTTCGGATGTAGTATATTACAACATTCCTGGCGGGTCGGCCACTATTTCTCGGTGGGAACATTATATACGTCTATAACGTAATATAACCTAACCTAACCCATCTGGCCCCTCGCTGGTAATGTTTTAGAGAATCCCGGCCGTGTCGGACCGCACCTCTACGTGGACACATTAGGTACGTCTATAACGTTATATATCCTAACCTAAAGCAACCTAATACTTCGGATGTAGTATATTACAACATTCCTGGCGGGTCGGCCACTATTTCTCGGTGGGAACGTTATATACGTCTATAACGTAATATATCCTAACCTAACCCATCTATCCCCTGGCTGGTAATGCTTTACAGAATCCCGGTCGTGACGGTCCATACCTCTTCGTGGGGACATTATTTGCGTCTATAACGTTATATATCCTATCCTAAGGCAACCTCACACCTCGGATGTAGTATTTTACAACATTCCTGGCGGGGCGGCCCCTACTTCTCGGTTGGAACATTATATATGTCTATAACTCAATATAACCCAACCTAACGCATCTAGCCCCTGGCTGGTAATGTTTTACAGAATCCCGGTCGTGTCGGCACGTACCTCTCCGTGGGAACATTATATACGTCTATAACGTTATATATCCTAACCTAAAGCAACCTAACACTTCGGATGTAGTATATTACAACATTCCTGGCGGGTCGGCCACTATTTCTCGGTGGGAACGTTATATACGTCTATAACGTAATATGACCTAACCTAACCCATCAGGCCCCTCGCTGGTAATGTTTTACAGAATCCCGGTCCTGTCGGACCGTACCTCTCCGTGGGAACATTATATACGTCTATAACGTTATATATCCTAACCTAAGGTAGCCTAACATTTCGGATGCAGTATTTTACAACATACCTGGCGGGTCGGCCCCTACTTCTCGGTTAGAACATTATATAGGTCTATAACGTAATATAACGTAACCTAACCCATCTAGCCCCTGGCTGGTAATGTTTTACATAATCCCGGTCGTGTCGGTCCGTGCCTCTCCGTGGGAACATTATATACGTCTATAACGTTATATATCCTAACCTAAGGCAACCTCACTCCTCGGATGTAGTATTTTACAACATTCGTGGCGGGTCGGCCCCTACTTCTCGATGGGAACGTTATGTACGTCTATAACGTAATATAACCTAACCTACCCCATCTAGCCCCTCGCTGGGAATTTTTTACAGAATCCCATTCGTGTAGACACGTACGTCTCGATGGGTACATTATATACGTCTGTAACGTTATATATCCTAACCTAAGGCAATCTAACATCTCGGATGTAGTATTTTACAACAATTCTGGCGTGTTGGCCCCTACTTCTCTGTGGGAACATTATATACGTCCATAACATAATATAACCTAACCTAACCCATCTGGCACCTCGCTGGTAATGTTTTACAGAATCCCGGTCGTGTCGGCACGTACCTCTCCGTGGGAACATTATATATGTCTATAACGTTATATGTCCTAACCTAAAGCAACCTAACACTTCGGATGTAGTATAGTACAACATTCCTGGCGGGTCGGCCACTATTTCTCGGTGGGAACGTTATATACGTCTATAACGTAATATGACCTAACCTAACCCATCAGGCCCCTCGCTGGTAATGTTTTACAGAATCCCGGTCCTGTCGGACCGTACCTCTCCGTGGGAACATTATATACGTCTATAACGTTATAATTCCTAACCTAAGGCAACCTAATACTTCGGATGTAGTATATTACAACATTCCTGGCGGGTCGGCCACTATTTCTCGGTGGGAACGTTATATACGTCTATAACGTAATATATCCTAACCTAACCCATCTAGCCCCTGGCTGGTAATGCTTTACAGAATCCCGGTCGTGACGGTCCATACCTCTTCGTGGGGATATTATATGCGTCTATAACGTTATATATCCTATCCTAAGGCAACCTCACACCTCGGATGTAGTATTTTACAACATTCCTGGCGGGGCGGCCCCTACTTCTCGGTTGGAACATTATATATGTCTATAACGTAATATAACCTAGCCTAACCCATCTATCCCCTGGGTGGTAATGTTTTACAGAATCCCGTTCGTGGAGCCCCGTACCTCTTCGTGGGAACATTATATACGTCTATAACGTTATATATCCTAACCTAAGGCAACCTCACACCTCGGATGTAGTATTTTACAACATACCTGGCGGGTCGGCCATACTTCTCGGTTGGAACATTATATAGGTCTATAACTTAATATAACCCAACCTAACGCATCTAGCCCCTGGCTGGTAATGTTTTACAGAATCCCGGTCGTGTCGGCACGTACCTCTCCGTGGGAACATTATATACGTCTATAACGTTATATATCCTAACCTAAAGCAACCTAACACTTCGGATGTAGTATATTACAACTTTCCTGGCGGGTCGGCCACTATTTCTCGGTGGGAACGTTATATACGTCTATAACGTAATATGACCTAACCTAACCCATCAGGCCCCTCGCTGGTAATGTTTTACAGAATGCCGGTCCTGTCGGACCGTACCTCTCCGTGGGAACATTATATACGTCTATAACGTTATATATCCTAACCTAAGGTAGCCTAACATTTCGGATGTAGTATTTTACAACATTCCTGGCGGGGCGGCCCCTACTTCTCGGTTGGAACATTATATATGTCTATAACGTAATATAACCTAACCTAACCCATCTAGCCCCTGGGTGGTAATGTTTTACAGAATCCCGTTCGTGGAGCTCCGTACCTCTTCGTGGGAACATTATATACGTCTATAACGTTATATATCCTAACCTAAGGCAACCTCACACCTCGGATGTAGTATTTTACAACATACCTGGCGGGTCGGCCCTACTTCTCGGTTGGAACATTATATAGGTCTATAACTTAATATAACCCAACCTAACGCATCTAGCCCCTGGCTGGTAATGTTTTACAGAATCTCGGTCGTGTCGGCACGTACCTCTCCGTGGGAACATTATATACGTCTATAACGTTATATATCCTAACCTAAAGCAACCTAACACTTCGGATGTAGTATATTACAACATTCCTGGCGGGTCGGCCACTATTTCTCGGTGGGAACGTTATATACGTCTATAACGCAATATGACCTAACCTAACCCATCAGGCCCCTCGCTGGTAATGTTTTACAGAATGCCGGTCCTGTCGGACCGTACCTCTCCGTGGGAACATTATATACGTCTATAACGTTATATATCCTAACCTAAGGTAGCCTAACATTTCGGATGTAGTATTTTACAACATACCTGGCGGGTCGGCCCCTACTTCTCGAGGGGAACGTTATATACGTCTATAACGTAATATAACCCAACCTAACGCATCTAGCCCCTCGCTGGTAATGTTTTACAGAATCCCGGTCGAGTCGGCCCGTACCGCTCCGTGGGAACATTATATACGTCTATAACGTTATATATCCTAGCCTAAGGCAACATAACACCTCGGATGTAGTATGTTACAACATACCTGGCGGGTCGGCCCCTACTTCTCGATGGGAACGTTATATACGTCTATAACGTAATATAGCCTAACCTAACCCATCTAGCCCCTCGCTGGTAATGTTTTACAGAATCCCGGTCGTGACGGTCCGTGCCTCTCCGTGGGAACATTATATACGTCTATAACGTTATATATCCTAACCTAAAGCAACCTAACACTTCGGATGTAGTATATTACAACATTCCTGGCGGGTCGGCCACTATTTCTCGGTGGGAACGTTATATACGTCTATAACGCAATATGACCTAACCTAACCCATCTAGCCCCTCGCTGGGAATGTTTTACAGAATCCCGGTCCTGTCGGCCCGTACCTCTCCGTGGAACATTATATACGTCTATAGCGTTATATATACTAACCTACGGCAGGCTAACATCTCGGATGTAGTATTTCACAACATTCCTGGCGGGTCGGCTCCTACTTCTCGGTGGGTACGTTATATACGTTTATAACGTAAGATAACCTAACCTAACCCATCTAGACCCACGCTGGTAATGTTTTACAGAATCCCGGTCGTGTCGGCCCAGACTTGTCCGTCTGAACATTATATACGTCTAAAGCGTTATATATACTAACCTACGGCAGCCTAACATCTCGGATGTAGTATTTTACAACATTCCTGGCGGGTCGGCCCGTACTTCTCGGTGGGAACGTTATATACGTTTATAACGTAAGATAACCAAACCTAACCCATCTAGCCCCTGGGTGGTAATGTTTTAGAGAATCCCGGCCGTGTCGGACCGTACCTCTACGTGGAGACATTAGGTACGTCTATAACGTTATATATCCTAACCTAAGGCAACCTCACTCCTCGGATGTAGTATTTTACAACATTCCTTGCGGGCCGGCCGCTACGTCTCTGTGGGAACATATACGTCTATAACGTAATATAACCCAACCTAACCCATCTAGCCTCTGGCTGGTAATGTTTTGCAGAATCCCGGTCGCGACGGCCCGTACACTTTCGCGGGAACATTATATACGTCTATAACGTTATATATCCTAACCTAAGGCAACCTCACTCCTCGGATGTAGTATTTTACAACATACCTGGCGGGTCGGCCCCTACTTCTCGGTTGGAACATTATATTGGTCTATAACGTAATATAACCAAACATAACCCATCTAGCCCCTGGCTGGTAATGTTTTACATAATCACGGTCGTGTCGGTCCGTGCCTCTCCGTGGGAACATTATATACGTCTATAACGTTATATATCCTAACCTAAAGCAACCTAACATCTCGGATGTAGTGTTTTACAACATACCTGGCGGGGCGGCCCCTACTTCTCGGTTGGAACATTATATAGGTCTATAACGTAATATAACCTAACCTAACCCATCTAGCCCCTGGCTTGTAATGTTTTACAGAATCCCGGTCGTGACGGCGCGTACCATTTCGTGGGAACATTATATACGTCTATAACGTTATATATCCTATCCTAAGGCAACCTCACACCTCGGATGTAGTATTTTACAACATTCCTGGCGGGTCGGCCCCTACTTCTCGATGGGAACGTTATATACGTCTACAACGTAATATAACCTAACCTAACCCATCTAGCACCTCGCTGGTGTTGTTTTACAGAATCCCGGTCGTGTCGGTCCGTGCCTCTCCGTGGGAACATTATATACGTCTATAAAGTTATATATCCTAACCTAAAGCAACCTAACATCTCGGATGTACTATTTTACAACAATTCTGGCGTGTTGGCCCCTACTTCTCGGTAGGAACATTATATACGTCCATAACGTAATATAACCTAACCTAACCCATCCAGCCACTCGCTGGTAATGTTTTACAGAATCCCGGTCGGGTCGGCCCGTACCTCTCCGTGGGAGCATTATAAACGTCTATAGCGTTATATATCCTAACCTAAGGCAGCCTAATATTTCGGATGTAGTATATTACAACATTCCTGGCGGGTCGGCCACTATTTCTCGGTGGGAACATTATATACGTCTATAACGTAATATAACCTAACCTAACCCATCTGGCCCCTCGCTGGTAATGTTTTAGAGAATCCCGGCCGTGTCGGACCGCACCTCTACGTGGACACATTAGGTACGTCTATAACGTTATATATCCTAACCTAAAGCAACCTAATACTTCGGATGTAGTATATTACAACATTCCTGGCGGGTCGGCCACTATTTCTCGGTGGGAACGTTATATACGTCTATAACGTAATATATCCTAACCTAACCCATCTATCCCCTGGCTGGTAATGCTTTACAGAATCCCGGTCGTGACGGTCCATACCTCTTCGTGGGGACATTATATGCGTCTATAACGTTATATATCCTATCCTAAGGCAACCTCACACCTCGGATGTAGTATTTTACAACATTCCTGGCGGGGCGGCCCCTACTTCTCGGTTGGAACATTATATATGTCTATAACTTAATATAACCCAACCTAACGCATCTAGCCCCTGGCTGGTAATGTTTTACAGAATCCCGGTCGTGTCGGCACGTACCTCTCCGTGGGAACATTATATACGTCTATAACGTTATATATCCTAACCTAAAGCAACCTAACACTTCGGATGTAGTATATTACAACATTCCTGGCGGGTCGGCCACTATTTCTCGGTGGGAACGTTATATACGTCTATAACGTAATATGACCTAACCTAACCCATCAGGCCCCTCGCTGGTAATGTTTTACAGAATCCCGGTCCTGTCGGACCGTACCTCTCCGTGGGAACATTATATACGTCTATAACGTTATATATCCTAACCTAAGGTAGCCTAACATTTCGGATGCAGTATTTTACAACATACCTGGCGGGTCGGCCCCTACTTCTCGGTTAGAACATTATATAGGTCTATAACGTAATATAACGTAACCTAACCCATCTAGCCCCTGGCTGGTAATGTTTTACATAATCCCGGTCGTGTCGGTCCGTGCCTCTCCGTGGGAACATTATATACGTCTATAACGTTATATATCCTAACCTAAGGCAACCTCACTCCTCGGATGTAGTATTTTACAACATTCGTGGCGGGTCGGCCCCTACTTCTCGATGGGAACGTTATGTACGTCTATAACGTAATATAACCTAACCTACCCCATCTAGCCCCTCGCTGGGAATTTTTTACAGAATCCCGTTCGTGTAGACACGTACGTCTCGATGGGTACATTATATACGTCTGTAACGTTATATATCCTAACCTAAGGCAATCTAACATCTCGGATGTAGTATTTTACAACAATTCTGGCGTGTTGGCCCCTACTTCTCTGTGGGAACATTATATACGTCCATAACATAATATAACCTAACCTAACCCATCTGGCACCTCGCTGGTAATGTTTTACAGAATCCCGGTCCTGTCGGCACGTACCTCTCCGTGGGAACATTATATATGTCTATAACGTTATATGTCCTAACCTAAAGCAACCTAACACTTCGGATGTAGTATATTACAACATTCCTGGCGGGTCGGCCACTATTTCTCGGTGGGAACGTTATATACGTCTATAACGTAATATGACCTAACCTAACCCATCAGGCCCCTCGCTGGTAATGTTTTACAGAATCCCGGTCCTGTCGGACCGTACCTCTCCGTGGGAACATTATATACGTCTATAACGTTATATATCCTAACCTAAGGCAACCTAATACTTCGGATGTAGTATATTACAACATTCCTGGCGGGTCGGCCACTATTTCTCGGTGGGAACGTTATATACGTCTATAACGTAATATATCCTAACCTAACCCATCTAGCCCCTGGCTGGTAATGCTTTACAGAATCCCGGTCGTGACGGTCCATACCTCTTCGTGGGGATATTATATGCGTCTATAACGTTATATATCCTATCCTAAGGCAACCTCACACCTCGGATGTAGTATTTTACAACATTCCTGGCGGGGCGGCCCCTACTTCTCGGTTGGAACATTATATATGTCTATAACGTAATATAACCTAGCCTAACCCATCTATCCCCTGGGTGGTAATGTTTTACAGAATCCCGTTCGTGGAGCCCCGTACCTCTTCGTGGGAACATTATATACGTCTATAACGTTATATATCCTAACCTAAGGCAACCTCACACCTCGGATGTAGTATTTTACAACATACCTGGCGGGTCGGCCATACTTCTCGGTTGGAACATTATATAGGTCTATAACTTAATATAACCCAACCTAACGCATCTAGCCCCTGGCTGGTAATGTTTTACAGAATCCCGGTCGTGTCGGCACGTACCTCTCCGTGGGAACATTATATACGTCTATAACGTTATATATCCTAACCTAAAGCAACCTAACACTTCGGATGTAGTATATTACAACTTTCCTGGCGGGTCGGCCACTATTTCTCGGTGGGAACGTTATATACGTCTATAACGTAATATGACCTAACCTAACCCATCAGGCCCCTCGCTGGTAATGTTTTACAGAATGCCGGTCCTGTCGGACCGTACCTCTCCGTGGGAACATTATATACGTCTATAACGTTATATATCCTAACCTAAGGTAGCCTAACATTTCGGATGTAGTATTTTACAACATTCCTGGCGGGGCGGCCCCTACTTCTCGGTTGGAACATTATATATGTCTATAACGTAATATAACCTAACCTAACCCATCTAGCCCCTGGGTGGTAATGTTTTACAGAATCCCGTTCGTGGAGCTCCGTACCTCTTCGTGGGAACATTATATACGTCTATAACGTTATATATCCTAACCTAAGGCAACCTCACACCTCGGATGTAGTATTTTACAACATACCTGGCGGGTCGGCCCTACTTCTCGGTTGGAACATTATATAGGTCTATAACTTAATATAACCCAACCTAACGCATCTAGCCCCTGGCTGGTAATGTTTTACAGAATCTCGGTCGTGTCGGCACGTACCTCTCCGTGGGAACATTATATACGTCTATAACGTTATATATCCTAACCTAAAGCAACCTAACACTTCGGATGTAGTATATTACAACATTCCTGGCGGGTCGGCCACTATTTCTCGGTGGGAACGTTATATACGTCTATAACGCAATATGACCTAACCTAACCCATCAGGCCCCTCGCTGGTAATGTTTTACAGAATGCCGGTCCTGTCGGACCGTACCTCTCCGTGGGAACATTATATACGTCTATAACGTTATATATCCTAACCTAAGGTAGCCTAACATTTCGGATGTAGTATTTTACAACATACCTGGCGGGTCGGCCCCTACTTCTCGAGGGGAACGTTATATACGTCTATAACGTAATATAACCCAACCTAACGCATCTAGCCCCTCGCTGGTAATGTTTTACAGAATCCCGGTCGAGTCGGCCCGTACCGCTCCGTGGGAACATTATATACGTCTATAACGTTATATATCCTAGCCTAAGGCAACATAACACCTCGGATGTAGTATGTTACAACATACCTGGCGGGTCGGCCCCTACTTCTCGATGGGAACGTTATATACGTCTATAACGTAATATAGCCTAACCTAACCCATCTAGCCCCTCGCTGGTAATGTTTTACAGAATCCCGGTCGTGACGGTCCGTGCCTCTCCGTGGGAACATTATATACGTCTATAACGTTATATATCCTAACCTAAAGCAACCTAACACTTCGGATGTAGTATATTACAACATTCCTGGCGGGTCGGCCACTATTTCTCGGTGGGAACGTTATATACGTCTATAACGCAATATGACCTAACCTAACCCATCTAGCCCCTCGCTGGGAATGTTTTACAGAATCCCGGTCCTGTCGGCCCGTACCTCTCCGTGGAACATTATATACGTCTATAGCGTTATATATACTAACCTACGGCAGGCTAACATCTCGGATGTAGTATTTCACAACATTCCTGGCGGGTCGGCTCCTACTTCTCGGTGGGTACGTTATATACGTTTATAACGTAAGATAACCTAACCTAACCCATCTAGACCCACGCTGGTAATGTTTTACAGAATCCCGGTCGTGTCGGCCCAGACTTGTCCGTCTGAACATTATATACGTCTAAAGCGTTATATATACTAACCTACGGCAGCCTAACATCTCGGATGTAGTATTTTACAACATTCCTGGCGGGTCGGCCCGTACTTCTCGGTGGGAACGTTATATACGTTTATAACGTAAGATAACCAAACCTAACCCATCTAGCCCCTGGGTGGTAATGTTTTAGAGAATCCCGGCCGTGTCGGACCGTACCTCTACGTGGAGACATTAGGTACGTCTATAACGTTATATATCCTAACCTAAGGCAACCTCACTCCTCGGATGTAGTATTTTACAACATTCCTTGCGGGCCGGCCGCTACGTCTCTGTGGGAACATATACGTCTATAACGTAATATAACCCAACCTAACCCATCTAGCCTCTGGCTGGTAATGTTTTGCAGAATCCCGGTCGCGACGGCCCGTACACTTTCGCGGGAACATTATATACGTCTATAACGTTATATATCCTAACCTAAGGCAACCTCACTCCTCGGATGTAGTATTTTACAACATACCTGGCGGGTCGGCCCCTACTTCTCGGTTGGAACATTATATTGGTCTATAACGTAATATAACCAAACATAACCCATCTAGCCCCTGGCTGGTAATGTTTTACATAATCACGGTCGTGTCGGTCCGTGCCTCTCCGTGGGAACATTATATACGTCTATAACGTTATATATCCTAACCTAAAGCAACCTAACATCTCGGATGTAGTGTTTTACAACATACCTGGCGGGGCGGCCCCTACTTCTCGGTTGGAACATTATATAGGTCTATAACGTAATATAACCTAACCTAACCCATCTAGCCCCTGGCTTGTAATGTTTTACAGAATCCCGGTCGTGACGGCGCGTACCATTTCGTGGGAACATTATATACGTCTATAACGTTATATATCCTATCCTAAGGCAACCTCACACCTCGGATGTAGTATTTTACAACATTCCTGGCGGGTCGGCCCCTACTTCTCGATGGGAACGTTATATACGTCTACAACGTAATATAACCTAACCTAACCCATCTAGCACCTCGCTGGTGTTGTTTTACAGAATCCCGGTCGTGTCGGTCCGTGCCTCTCCGTGGGAACATTATATACGTCTATAAAGTTATATATCCTAACCTAAAGCAACCTAACATCTCGGATGTACTATTTTACAACAATTCTGGCGTGTTGGCCCCTACTTCTCGGTAGGAACATTATATACGTCCATAACGTAATATAACCTAACCTAACCCATCCAGCCACTCGCTGGTAATGTTTTACAGAATCCCGGTCGGGTCGGCCCGTACCTCTCCGTGGGAGCATTATAAACGTCTATAGCGTTATATATCCTAACCTAAGGCAGCCTAATATTTCGGATGTAGTATATTACAACATTCCTGGCGGGTCGGCCACTATTTCTCGGTGGGAACATTATATACGTCTATAACGTAATATAACCTAACCTAACCCATCTGGCCCCTCGCTGGTAATGTTTTAGAGAATCCCGGCCGTGTCGGACCGCACCTCTACGTGGACACATTAGGTACGTCTATAACGTTATATATCCTAACCTAAAGCAACCTAATACTTCGGATGTAGTATATTACAACATTCCTGGCGGGTCGGCCACTATTTCTCGGTGGGAACGTTATATACGTCTATAACGTAATATATCCTAACCTAACCCATCTATCCCCTGGCTGGTAATGCTTTACAGAATCCCGGTCGTGACGGTCCATACCTCTTCGTGGGGACATTATATGCGTCTATAACGTTATATATCCTATCCTAAGGCAACCTCACACCTCGGATGTAGTATTTTACAACATTCCTGGCGGGGCGGCCCCTACTTCTCGGTTGGAACATTATATATGTCTATAACTTAATATAACCCAACCTAACGCATCTAGCCCCTGGCTGGTAATGTTTTACAGAATCCCGGTCGTGTCGGCACGTACCTCTCCGTGGGAACATTATATACGTCTATAACGTTATATATCCTAACCTAAAGCAACCTAACACTTCGGATGTAGTATATTACAACATTCCTGGCGGGTCGGCCACTATTTCTCGGTGGGAACGTTATATACGTCTATAACGTAATATGACCTAACCTAACCCATCAGGCCCCTCGCTGGTAATGTTTTACAGAATCCCGGTCCTGTCGGACCGTACCTCTCCGTGGGAACATTATATACGTCTATAACGTTATATATCCTAACCTAAGGTAGCCTAACATTTCGGATGCAGTATTTTACAACATACCTGGCGGGTCGGCCCCTACTTCTCGGTTAGAACATTATATAGGTCTATAACGTAATATAACGTAACCTAACCCATCTAGCCCCTGGCTGGTAATGTTTTACATAATCCCGGTCGTGTCGGTCCGTGCCTCTCCGTGGGAACATTATATACGTCTATAACGTTATATATCCTAACCTAAGGCAACCTCACTCCTCGGATGTAGTATTTTACAACATTCGTGGCGGGTCGGCCCCTACTTCTCGATGGGAACGTTATGTACGTCTATAACGTAATATAACCTAACCTACCCCATCTAGCCCCTCGCTGGGAATTTTTTACAGAATCCCGTTCGTGTAGACACGTACGTCTCGATGGGTACATTATATACGTCTGTAACGTTATATATCCTAACCTAAGGCAATCTAACATCTCGGATGTAGTATTTTACAACAATTCTGGCGTGTTGGCCCCTACTTCTCTGTGGGAACATTATATACGTCCATAACATAATATAACCTAACCTAACCCATCTGGCACCTCGCTGGTAATGTTTTACAGAATCCCGGTCGTGTCGGCACGTACCTCTCCGTGGGAACATTATATATGTCTATAACGTTATATGTCCTAACCTAAAGCAACCTAACACTTCGGATGTAGTATATTACAACATTCCTGGCGGGTCGGCCACTATTTCTCGGTGGGAACGTTATATACGTCTATAACGTAATATGACCTAACCTAACCCATCAGGCCCCTCGCTGGTAATGTTTTACAGAATCCCGGTCCTGTCGGACCGTACCTCTCCGTGGGAACATTATATACGTCTATAACGTTATATATCCTAACCTAAGGCAACCTAATACTTCGGATGTAGTATATTACAACATTCCTGGCGGGTCGGCCACTATTTCTCGGTGGGAACGTTATATACGTCTATAACGTAATATATCCTAACCTAACCCATCTAGCCCCTGGCTGGTAATGCTTTACAGAATCCCGGTCGTGACGGTCCATACCTCTTCGTGGGGATATTATATGCGTCTATAACGTTATATATCCTATCCTAAGGCAACCTCACACCTCGGATGTAGTATTTTACAACATTCCTGGCGGGGCGGCCCCTACTTCTCGGTTGGAACATTATATATGTCTATAACGTAATATAACCTAGCCTAACCCATCTATCCCCTGGGTGGTAATGTTTTACAGAATCCCGTTCGTGGAGCCCCGTACCTCTTCGTGGGAACATTATATACGTCTATAACGTTATATATCCTAACCTAAGGCAACCTCACACCTCGGATGTAGTATTTTACAACATACCTGGCGGGTCGGCCATACTTCTCGGTTGGAACATTATATAGGTCTATAACTTAATATAACCCAACCTAACGCATCTAGCCCCTGGCTGGTAATGTTTTACAGAATCCCGGTCGTGTCGGCACGTACCTCTCCGTGGGAACATTATATACGTCTATTACGTTATATATCCTAACCTAAAGCAACCTAACACTTCGGATGTAGTATATTACAACTTTCCTGGCGGGTCGGCCACTATTTCTCGGTGGGAACGTTATATACGTCTATAACGTAATATGACCTAACCTAACCCATCAGGCCCCTCGCTGGTAATGTTTTACAGAATGCCGGTCCTGTCGGACCGTACCTCTCCGTGGGAACATTATATACGTCTATAACGTTATATATCCTAACCTAAGGTAGCCTAACATTTCGGATGTAGTATTTTACAACATTCCTGGCGGGGCGGCCCCTACTTCTCGGTTGGAACATTATATATGTCTATAACGTAATATAACCTAACCTAACCCATCTAGCCCCTGGGTGGTAATGTTTTACAGAATCCCGTTCGTGGAGCCCCGTACCTCTTCGTGGGAACATTATATACGTCTATAACGTTATATATCCTAACCTAAGGAAACCTCACACCTCGGATGTAGTATTTTACAACATACCTGGCGGGTCGGCCCTACTTCTCGGTTGGAACATTATATAGGTCTATAACTTAATATAACCCAACCTAACGCATCTAGCCCCTGGCTGGTAATGTTTTACAGAATCCCGGTCGTGTCGGCACGTACCTCTCCGTGGGAA
Organism: Xylocopa violacea; assembly: GCA_963969225.1. Lineage (NCBI taxonomy): Eukaryota > Metazoa > Arthropoda > Insecta > Hymenoptera > Apidae > Xylocopa > Xylocopa violacea. The sequence goes on from CAXAJV010000789.1 coordinate 3,510,945, forward strand.
CATTATATACGTCTATAACGTTATATATCCTAACCTAAAGCAACCTAACACTTCGGATGTAGTATATTACAACATTCCTGGCGGGTCGGCCACTATTTCTCGGTGGGAACGTTATATACGTCTATAACGCAATATGACCTAACCTAACCCATCAGGCCCCTCGCTGGTAATGTTTTACAGAATGCCGGTCCTGTCGGACCGTACCTCTCCGTGGGAACATTATATACGTCTATAACGTTATATATCCTAACCTAAGGTAGCCTAACATTTCGGATGTAGTATTTTACAACATACCTGGCGGGTCGGCCCCTACTTCTCGAGGGGAACGTTATATACGTCTATAACGTAATATAACCTAACCTAACCCATCTACCCCCTCGCTAGTAATGTTTTACAGAATCCCGGTACTGTCGGCCCGTACCTCTCCGTGGGAACATTATAAACGTCTATAACGTTATATATCCTAACCTAAGGTAGCCTGACACCTCGGATGTAGTATGTTACAACATTCCTGGCAGGTCGGCCCCTACTTCTCGGTTGGAACATTATATAGGTCTATAACTTAATATAACCCAACCTAACGCATCTAGCCCCTCGCTGGTAATGTTTTACAGAATCCCGGTCGAGTCGGCCCGTACCGCTCCGTGGGAACATTATATACGTCTATAACGTTATATATCCTAGCCTAAGGCAACATAACACCTCGGATGTAGTATGTTACAACATACCTGGCGGGTCGGCCCCTACTTCTCGATGGGAACGTTATATACGTCTATAACGTAATATAGCCTAACCTAACCCATCTAGCCCCTCGCTGGTAATGTTTTACAGAATCCCGGTCGTGACGGTCCGTGCCTCTCCGTGGGAACATTATATACGTCTATAACGTTATATATCCTAACCTAAAGCAACCTAACACTTCGGATGTAGTATATTACAACATTCCTTGCGGGTCGGCCACTATTTCTCGGTGGGAACGTTATATACGTCTATAACGTAATATGACCTAACCTAACCCATCTAGCCCCTCGCTGGGAATGTTTTACAGAATCCCGGTCCTGTCGGCCCGTACCTCTCCGTGGAACATTATATACGTCTATAGCGTTATATATACTAACCTACGGCAGGCTAACATCTCGGATGTAGTATTTCACAACATTCCTGGCGGGTCGGCTCCTACTTCTCGGTGGGTACGTTATATACGTTTATAACGTAAGATAACCTAACCTAACCCATCTAGACCCACGCTGGTAATGTTTTACAGAATCCCGGTCGTGTCGGCCCAGACTTGTCCGTCTGAACATTATATACGTCTAAAGCGTTATATATACTAACCTACGGCAGCCTAACATCTCGGATGTAGTATTTTACAACATTCCTGGCGGGTCGGCCCGTACTTCTCGGTGGGAACGTTATATACGTTTATAACGTAAGATAACCAAACCTAACGCATCTAGCCCCTCGCTGGTAATGTTTTACAGTATCACGGTCGTGTCGGCCCAGACCTGTCCGTGGGAACATTATTTACGTCTATAGCGTTATATACGCTAACCTAAGGCAGCCTAACATGTCGGATGTAGTATTTTACAACATTCCTGGCGGGCCTGCCCCTACTTCTCGGTGGGAACATTATATATGTCTATAAAGTAATCTAACTAAACCTGACCCATCTAGCCCCTCGCTGGTAACGTTTTACAGAATCCCGGTCGTGACGGTCCGTGCCTCTCCGTGGAATCATTATATACGTCTATAACGTTATATATCCTAACCTAAAGCAACCTAATACTTCGGATGTAGTATATTACAACATTCCTGGCGGGTCGGCCACTATTTCTCGGTGGGAACGTTATATACGTCTATAACGTAATATGACCTAACCTAACCCATCAGGCCCCTCGCTAGTAATATTTTACAGAATCCCGGTACTGTCGGCCCGTACCTCTCCGTGGGAACATTATATACGTCTATAACGTTATGTATCATAACCTAATGCAACCTCACATCTCGGATGTAATATTTTACAACATTCCTAGCGGGCCGACCCCCACTTCTCGGTGGGAACGTTATATACGTCTATAACGTAATATAACCTATCCTAACCCATCTAGCGCCTCGCTGGTAATGTTTTACAGTATCCCGGTCGTGTCGGCCCAGACCTGTCCGTGGGAACATTATATACGTCTATAGGGTTATATATAGTGACCTACGGCAACCTCACTCCTCGGATGTAGTATTTTAGAAGAATCCTGGCTGGTCGGCCCGTACTGCTCGGTGGGAACGTTATATACGTCTATAACGTAATATAACCTATCCTAACCCATCTAGCGCCTCGCTGGTAATGTTTTACAGCATCCCGATCATTTCGGCCCAGACCTGTCCATGGGAACATTATATACGTCTATAGCGTTATATATCCTAGCCTAAGGAAACCTAACACCTCGAATGTAGTATTTTACAACACTTCTGGCGGGTCAGGCCCTACAACTCGGTGGGAACGTTATATACGTCTATAGCGTTATATATCCTAACCTAAGGCAACCTAACACCTCGAATGAAGTATTTTACAACACTCCTGGCGGGTCAGCCCCTACATCTCGGTGGGAACGTTATATACGTTTATAACGTAAGATAACCTAACCTAACCCATCTAGCACCTCGCTGGTAATGTTTTACAGAATCCCTGTCGTGTCGGCCCAGACTTGTCCGTGGGAACATTATATACGTCTATAGCGTTATATACACTAACCTAAGGCAGCCTAACATCTCGGATGAAGTATTTTACAGCATTCCTGGCGGGTCGGCCCGTACTTCTCGATGGGAACGTTATATACGTTTATAACGTAAGATAACCTAACCTAACCCATCTAGCCCCCCGCTGCTAACGTCTATAGCGTTATATATACTAATCTAAGGCAGCCTAAAATCTCGGATGTAGTATTTTACAACATTCCTGGCTGGACGGCCGTACTTCTCGGTGGGAACGTTATATACGTCTATAGCGTAAGATAACCTAACCTAACCCATATAGACCCTCGCTCGTAATGTTTCACAGAATCCAGGTCGTGTTGGCCCAGACCTGTTCGTGGGAACATTATATACGTCTATAGCGTTATATATACTAATCTAAGGCAGCCTAACATCTCGGATGTAGTATTTTACAACATTCCTGGCTGGACGGCCCGTACTTCTCGGTGGGAACGTTATATACGTTTATAACGTAAGATAACCTAACCTAACCCATCTAGCCCCCCGCTGGTAATGTTTTACGGAATACCGGTCCTGACGGCCCGTACCTCACCGTGGGAACATTATATACGTCTATAGCGTTACATATCCTAACCTAAGGCAACCTAATATCTCGGATGTAGTATTTTACAAAACTCCAGGCGGGTCGGCCCCTATTTTTCGGTGGGATCATTATATACGTCCGTAACGTAACATAACCTAACCTAACCCATCTAGCCCCTCGCTGGTAATGTTTTACAGAATCCCGGTCCTGTCGGCTGGTAACTCTCTGTGGGAACATTATATTCTTCTATAACGTTATATATCCTGACCTAAGGTAACCTCACTCCTCGGATGTAGTATTTTAGAAGAATCCTGGCTGGTCGGCCCCTACTTCTCGGTGGGAACGCTATATACGTCTATAACGTAAGATAACCTAACCTAACCCATCTAGCCCCTCGCTGGTAATGTTTTACAGAATCCCGGTCCTGTCGGCCCGTACCTCTCTGTGGGAACATTATATACGTCTATTACGTTATATATCCTAACCTAAGACAACCTAACACCTCGGATGAAGTATTTTACAACACTCCTGGCGGGTAGGCCCCTACTTCTCGGTGGGAGCATTATATACGTCTATAACGTAATATAACCTAACCTAACCCATGTAGGTCCTCGCTGGGAATGTTTTGTAGAATCCCGTTCGTGTAGCCCTGTACGTCTCGGTGGGAACATTATATGCGTCTATAACGTTATATATCCTAACGAAAGGCAATCTAACATCTCGGATGTAGTATTTTACAACAATCCTGGCGGGGCGGCGGCTACTTCTCGGTGGGAACATTATATACCTGTGTAAAGTAATCTAACCTTACCTAACCCATCTAGCCCCTGGCTGGTAATGTTTTACAGAATCCCGGTCGTGTCGTCCCAGACCTGTACGTGGGAACATTATATACGTCTATAGCGTTATATATACTAGCCTACGGCAGCCTAATATTTCGGATGTAGTATTTTAAAACACTCCAGGCGGGTCGGCCCCTACTTCTCGGTGGGAACATTATATACGTCTATAACGTAAGATAACTTAACCTAACCTATCTAGCCCCTCGCTGGTAATGTTTTACAGTATCCCGGTCGTGTCGGCCCAGACCTGTCCGTGGGAACATTATATACGTCTATAGGGTTATATATACTAACCTACGGCAGTCTAACATCTCGGATGTAGTATTTTACAACATTCCTGGCGGGTCGGACCGTACTTCTCGGTGGGAACGTTATATACGTCCATAACGTAATATAACCTATCCTAACCCATCTAGCGCCTCGCTGGTAATGTTTTACAGAATCCCGGTCATTTCGGCCCAGACCTGTCCATGGGAACATTATATACGTCTATAGCGTTATATATCCTAACCTAAGGAAACCTAACACCTCGAATGTAGTATTTTACAACACTTCTGGCGCGTCAGCACCTACAACTCGGTGGGAACGTTATATACGTCTATAGCGTTATATATCCTAACCTAAGGAAACCTAACACCTCGAATGTAGTATTTTACAACACTCCTGGCGGGTCAGCCCCTACATCTCGGTGGGAACGTTATATACGTCTATAGCGTTATATATCCTAACCTAAGGCAACCTAACACCTCGAATGTAGAATTTTACAACACTCCTGGCGGGTCAGCCCCTACATCTTGGTGGGAACGTTATATACGTCTATAACGTAAGATAACCTAAGATAACCCATCTAGCTCCTCGCTGGTAATGTTTTACAGAATTCCGGTCCTGTCGGCCCGTACCTCTCCGTGGGAACATTATATACGTTTATAACGTTATATATCCTAACCTATGGCAATCTAACATCTCGGATGTATTATTTTACAACAATCCTGGCGCGGCGGCGGCTACTACTCGGTTGGAACATTATATACTTCTGTAACGTAATCTAACCTAACCTAACCCATCTAGCGTCTGGCTAGTAATGTTTTACAAAATCGCGGACGTGTCGGCCCAGTCCTGTCAATGGGAACATTATATGCGTCTATAGCGTTATATATACTAACCTACGGCAGCCTAACATCTCGTAAGTAGTATTTTACAACATTCCTGGCGGGTCGGCCCCTACTTCTCAGTGGGAACGGTATATACGTCTATAACGTAAGATAACCTAACCTAACCCATCTAGCCCCTCGCTGGTAATGTTTCACAGAATCCAGGTCGTGTCGGCCCAGACCTGTCCGTGGGAGCATTGTATACGTCTATAGCGTTATATATACTAACCTACGGCAGTCTAACATCTCGGATGTAGTATTTTACAACATTCCTGGCGGGTCGGACCGTACTTCTCGGTGGGAACGTTATATACGTCTATAACGTAAGGTAACCTATCCTAACACATCTAGCCCCTCGCTGGTAATGTTTTACAGAATCCAGGTCGTGTCGGCCCAGACCTGTCCGTGGGAGCATTATATACGTCTATAGCGTTATATATACTAACCTACGGCAGCCTAACATCTCGGATGTAGAATTTTACAACATTCCTGGCGGGTCGGCCCCTACTTCTCGGTGAGAACATTATATACGTCTATAACGTAAGATAACCTAACCTAACCCATCTAGCTCCTCGCTGGGAATGTTTTGTAGAATCCCGTTCGTGTAGCCCTGTACGTCTCGGTGGGAACATTATATACGTCTATAGCGTTATATATCCTAACCTAAGGAAACCTAACACCTCGAATGTAGTATTTTACAACACTCCTGGCGGGTCAGCCCCCACATCTCAGTGGGAACGTTGTATACGTCTATAACGTAATATAACCTAACCTAACCCATCTAGCTCCTCGCTGGGAATGTTTTCTAGAATCCCGTTCGTGTAGCCCTGTACGTCTCGGTGGGAACATTATATACGTTTATAACGTTATATATCCTAACCTAAGGCAATCTAACATCTCGGATGTATTATTTTACAACAATCCTGGCGGGGCCGCGGCTACTACTCGGTTGGAACATTATATACTTCTGTAACGTAATCTAACCTAACCTAACGCTTCTAGCCTCTGGCTGGTAATGTTTTACAGAATCGCGGACGTGTCGGCCCAGACCTGTCCGTGGGAACATTATATACGTCTATAGCGTTATATATACTAACCTACGGCAGCCTAACATGTCGGAAGTAGTATTTTACAACATTCCTGGCGGGTCAGCCCCTACTTCTCGGTGGGAACGGTATATATGTCTATAACGTAAGATAACCTAACCTAACCCATCTAGCCCCTCGCTGGTAATGTTTTACAGAATCCCGGTCCTGTCGGCCCGTCCATCTCTGTGGGAACATTATATATGTCTATTACGTTATATATCCTAACCTAAGACAACCTAACACCTCGGATGAAGTATTTTACAACACTCCTGGCGGGTAGGCCTCTACTTCTCGGTGGGAACATTATATACGTCTATAACGTAATATAACCTAACCTAACCCATGTAGGTCCTCGCTGGGAATGTTTTGTAGAATCCCGTTCGTGTAGCCTTGTACGTCTCGGTGGGAACATTATATACGTCTATAACGTTATATATCCTAACGAAAGGCAATCTAACATCTCGGATGTAGTATTTTACAACAATCCTGGCGGGGCGGCGGCTACTTCTTGGTGGGAACATTATATACTTCTGTAACGTAATCTAACCTGACCTAACCCATCTCGCCCCTGGCTGGTGATGTTTTTCAGAATCCCGGTCGTGTCGGCCCAGACCTGTCCATGGGAACATTATATACGTCTATAGCGTTATATATCCTAACCTAAGGCAACCTAACACCTCGAATGTAGTATGTTACAACACTCCTGGCGGGTCAGCCCCTACATCTTGGTGGGAACGTTATATACGTCTATAACGTAATATAACCTATCCTAACCCATCTAGCGCCTCGCTGGTAATGTTTTACAGAATCCCGGTCATTTCGGCCCAGACCTGTCCATGGGAACATTATATACGTCTATAGCGTTATATATCCTAACCTAAGGAAACCTAACACCTCGAATGTAGTATTTTACAACACTTCTGGCGGGTCAGCACCTACAACTCGGTGGGAACGTTATATACGTCTATAGCGTTATATATCCTAACCTAAGGAAACCTAACACCTCGAATGTAGTATTTTACAACACTCCTGGCGGGTCAGCCCCTACATCTCGGTGGGAACGTTATATACGTCTATAGCGTTATATATCCTAACCTAAGGCAACCTAACACCTCGAATGTAGAATTTTACAACACTCCTGGCGTGTCAGCCCCTACATCTTGGTGGGAACGTTATATACGTCTATAACGTAAGATAACCTAAGATAACCCATCTAGCTCCTCGCTGGTAATGTTTTACAGAATTCCGGTCCTGTCGACCCGTACCTCTCTGTGGGAACATTATATACGTTTATAACGTTATATATACTAACCTAAGGCAATCTAACATCTCGGATGTATTATTTTACAACAATCCTGGCGGGGCGGCGGCTACTACTCGGTTGGAACATTATATACTTCTGTAACGTAATCTAACCTAACCTAACCCATCTAGCGTCTGGCTAGTAATGTTTTACAGGATCGCGGACGTGTCGGCCCAGTCCTGTCAATGGGAACATTATATACGTCTATAGCGTTATATATACTAACCTACGGCAGCCTAACATCTCGTAAGTAGTATTTTACAACATTCCTGGCGGGTCGGCCCCTACTTCTCAGTGGGAACGGTATATACGTCTATAACGTAAGATAACCTAACCTAACCCATCTAGCCCCTCGCTGGTAATGTTTTACAGTATCCCGGTCGTGTCGGCCCAGACCTGTCCGTGGGAACATTATATACGTCTATAGCGTTATATACACTAACCTATGGCAGCCTAACATGTCGGATGTAGTATTTTACAACATTCCTGGCTGGCCTGCCCCTACTTCTCGGTGGGAACATTATATATGTCTATAATGTAATCTAACTAAACCTGACCCATCTAGCCCCTCGTTGGTAATGTTTTACGGAATCCCGGTCGTGTCGGCCCAGACCTGTCCGTGGGAACATTATATACGTCTATAGCTTTATATATACTAACCTACGGCAGCCTAACACCTCGGATGTAGTATTTTACAACATTCCTGTCGGGTCGGCCCCTACTTCTCGGTGGGAACGTTATATACGTCTATAACGTAAGATAACCTAACCTAACCCATCTAGCCCCTCGCTGGTAATGTTTTACAGAATCCCGGTCCTGTCGGCCCGTACCTCTCTGTGGGAACATTATATACGTCTATTACGTTATATATCCTAACCTAAGACAACCTAACACCTCGGATGAAGTATTTTACAACCCACTGGCGGGTAGGCCCCTACTTCTCGGTGGGAACATTATATACGTCTATAACGTAATATAACCTAACCTAACCCATGTAGGTCCTCGCTGGGAATGTTTTGTAGAATCCCGTTCGTGTAGCCCTGTACGTCTCGGTGGGAACATTATATACGTCTATAACGTTATATATCCTAACCTAAGGCAATCTAACATCTAGGATGTAGTATTTTACAACAATCCTGGCGGGGCGGCGGCTACTTCTCGGTGGGAACATTATATACCTGTGTAAAGTAATCTAACCTTACCTAACCCATCTAGCCCCTGGCTGGTAATGTTTTACAGAATCCCGGTCGTGTCGTCCCAGACCTGTCCGTGGGAACATTATATACGTCCATAGCGTTATATATACTAGCCTACGGCAGCCTAATATCTCGGATGTAGTATTTTAAAACACTCCAGGCAGGTCGGCCCCTACTTCTCGGTGGGAACATTATATACGTCTATAACGTAAGATAACTTAACCTAACCTATCTAGCCCCTCGCTGGTAATGTTTTACAGTATCCCGGTCGTGTCGGCCCAGACCTGTCCGTGGGAACATTATATACGTCTATAGGGTTATATATACTAGCCTACGGCAGCCTAACATGTCGGATGTAGTATTTTACATTCCTGGCGGGTCAGCCCGTACTTCTCGGTGGGAACGTTATATACGTCTATAGCGTAAGATAACGTATCCTAACCCATTTAGCCCCTCGCTGGTAATGTTTTACAGTATTCCGGTCCTGTCGGCCCGTGCCTCTCTGTGGGAACATTATATATGTCTATAACGTTATATATCCTAACCTAAGGCAACCAAACATCTCGGATGTAGTATTTTACAATACTCCTGGCTGGTCGGCCCCTACTTCTCGGTGGGTACATTATATACGTTCATAACGTAATATAACCTAACCTAACCCATCTAGGTTCTCGCTGGGAATGTTTTGTAGAATCCCGTTCGTGTAGCCCTGTACGTCTCGGTAGGAACATTATATACGTCTATAGCGTTATATATCCTAACCTAATGCAATCTAACATCTCGGATGTAGTATTTCACAACAATCCTGGCGGGGCGGCGGCTACTTCTTGGTGGGAACATTATATACTTCTGTAACGTAATCTAACCTGACCTAACCCATCTCGCCCCTGGCTGGTGATGTTTTTCAGAATCCCGGTCGTGTCGGCCCAGACCTGTCCGTGGGAACATTATATACGTCTATAGCGTTATATATCCTAACCTAAGGCAACCAAACATCTCGGATGTAGTATTTTACAATACTCCTGGCGGGTCGGCCCCTACTTCTCGGTGGGAACATTATATACGTCTATAACGTAATATAACCTAACCTAACCCACGTAGGTCCTCGCTGGGAATGTTTTGTAGAATCCCGTTCGTGTAGCCCTGTACGTCTCGGTGGGAACATTATATACGTCTATAACGTTATATATACTAACCTAAGGCAATCTAACATCTCGGATGTAGTATTTTGCAACAATCCTGGCGGGGCGGCGGCTACTTCTCGGTGGGAACATTATATACCTCTGTAAAGTAATCTAACCTTACCTAACCCATCTAGCCCCTGGCTGGTAATGTTTTACAGAATCCCGGTCGTGTCGTCCCAGACCTGTCCGTGGGAACATTATATACGTCTATAGGGTTACATATACTAGCCTACGGCAACCAAACATCTCGGATGTAATATTTTACAACATTCCTGGCGGGTCGGCCCCTACTTCTCGGTGGGAACGTTATATACGTCTATAACGTAAGATAACCTAACCTAACCCATCTAGCCCCTCGCTGGTAATGTTTTACAGTATCCCGGTCGTTTCGGCCCAGACCTGTCCGTGGGAACATTATATACGTCCATAGCGTTATATATACTAACCTACGGCAGCCTAACATGTCGGATGTAGTATTTTACAACATTCCTGGCGGGTCGGCCCGTACTTCTCGGTGGGAACGTTATATACTCCTATAGCGTAAGATAACGTATCCTAACCCATCTAGCCCCTCGCTGGTAATGTTTTATAGAATCCCGGTCTTGTCGGCCCGTACCTCTCTGTGGGAACATTATATATGTCTATAGCGTTATATATACTAACCCAAGGCAATCTAACAGTTCGGATGTAGTATTTTACAACAATCCTGGCGGGGCGGAGGCTACTTCTCGGTGGGAACATTATATACCCCTGTAAAGTAATCTAACCTAACCTAACCCATCTAGCACCTGGCTGGTAATGTTTAACAGAATCCCGGTCGTGTCGGCCCAGACCTGTCCGTGGGAACATTATATACGTCTATAGCGTTATATATACTAGCCTACGGCAGCCTAACATCTCGCATGTAGTATTTTACAATACTCCTGGCGGGTTGGCCCCTACTTCTCGGTGGGAACTTTATATACGTCTATAACGTAATATAACCTGACCTAACCCATGTAGGTCCTCGCTGGGAATGTTTTGTAGAATCCCGTTCGTGTAGCCCTGTACGTCTCGGTGGGAACATTATATACGTCTATAACGTTATATATCCTAACCTAAGGCAATCTGACATCTCGGATGTAGTATTTTACAACAATCCTGGCGGGGCGGCGGCTACTTCTCGGTGGGAACGTTATATACGTCTATAACGTAAGATAACCTAACCTAACCCATCTAGTTCTTCGCTGGGAATGTTTTGTAGAATCCCGTTCGTGTAGAACCGTACGTCTCGGTGGGAACATTATATACGTCTATAACGTTATATATCCTAACCTAAGGCAATCTAACATCTCGGATGTAGTATTTTACAACAATCCTGGCGGGGCGGCTGCTACTTCTCGGTGGGAACATTATATACTTCTGTAACGTAATCTAACCTAACCTAACCCATCTAGCCCCTGGCTGGTTATGTTTTACAGAACCCGGTCGTGTCGGACCAGACCTGTCTGTGGGAACATTATATACGTCTATAGCGTTATATATACTAGCCTACGGCAACCAAACATCTCGGATGTAGTATTTTACAACATTCCTGGCGGGTCGGCCCCTACTTCTCGGTGGGAACGTTATATACGTCTATAACGTAAGACAACCTAACCTAACCCATCTAGCTCTTCGCTGGGAATGTTTTGTAGAATCCCGTTCGTGTAGCCCTGTACGTCTCGGTAGGAACATTATATACGTCTATAGCGTTATATATCCTAACCTAATGCAATCTAACATCTCGGATGTAGTATTTCACAACAATCCTGGCGGGGCGGCGGCTACTTCTTGGTGGGGACATTATATACTTCTGTAACGTAATCTAACCTGACCTAACCCATCTCGCCCCTGGCTGGTGATGTTTTTCAGAATCCCGGTCGTGTCGTCCCAGACCTGTCCGTGGGAACATTATATACGTCTATAGGGTTACATATACTAGCCTACGGCAACCAAACATCTCGGATGTAATATTTTACAACATTCCTGGCGGGTCGGCCCCTACTTCTCGGTGGGAACATTATATACGTCTATAACGTAATATAACCTAACCTAACCCACGTAGGTCCTCGCTGGGAATGTTTTGTAGAATCCCGTTCGTGTAGCCCTGTACGTCTCGGTGGGAACATTATATACGTCTATAACGTTATATATACTAACCTAAGGCAATCTAACATCTCGGATGTAGTATTTTGCAACAATCCTGGCGGGGCGGCGGCTACTTCTCGGTGGGAACATTATATACCTCTGTAAAGTAATCTAACCTTACCTAACCCATCTAGCCCCTGGCTGGTAATGTTTTACAGAATCCCGGTCGTGTCGTCCCAGACCTGTCCGTGGGAACATTATATACGTCTATAGGGTTACATATACTAGCCTACGGCAACCAAACATCTCGGATGTAATATTTTACAACATTCCTGGCGGGTCGGCCCCTACTTCTCGGTGGGAACGTTATATACGTCTATAACGTAAGATAACCTAACCTAACCCATCTAGCCCCTCGCTGGTAATGTTTTACAGTATCCCGGTCGTTTCGGCCCAGACCTGTCCGTGGGAACATTATATACGTCCATAGCGTTATATATACTAACCTACGGCAGCCTAACATGTCGGATGTAGTATTTTACAACATTCCTGGCGGGTCGGCCCGTACTTCTCGGTGGGAACGTTATATACGCCTATAGCGTAAGATTACGTATCCTAACCCATCTAGCCCCTCGCTGGTAATGTTTTACAGTATCCCGGTCGTTTCGGCCCAGACCTGTCCGTGGGAACATTATATACGTCCATAGCGTTATATATACTAACCTACGGCAGCCTAACATGTCGGATGTAGTATTTTACAACATTCCTGGCGGGTCGGCCCGTACTTCTCGGTGGGAACGTTATATACTCCTATAGCGTAAGATAACGTATCCTAACCCATCTAGCCCCTCGCTGGTAATGTTTTATAGAATCCCGGTCTTGTCGGCCCGTACCTCTCTGTGGGAACATTATATATGTCTATAGCGTTATATATACTAACCCAAGGCAATCTAACAGTTCGGATGTAGTATTTTACAACAATCCTGGCGGGGCGGAGGCTACTTCTCGGTGGGAACATTATATACCCCTGTAAAGTAATCTAACCTAACCTAACCCATCTAGCACCTGGCTGGTAATGTTTAACAGAATCCCGGTCGTGTCGGCCCAGACCTGTCCGTGGGAACATTATATACGTCTATAGCGTTATATATACTAGCCTACGGCAGCCTAACATCTCGCATGTAGTATTTTACAATACTCCTGGCGGGTTGGCCCCTACTTCTCGGTGGGAACTTTATATACGTCTATAACGTAATATAACCTGACCTAACCCATGTAGGTCCTCGCTGGGAATGTTTTGTAGAATCCCGTTCGTGTAGCCCTGTACGTCTCGGTGGGAACATTATATACGTCTATAACGTTATATATCCTAACCTAAGGCAATCTGACATCTCGGATGTAGTATTTTACAACAATCCTGGCGGGGCGGCGGCTACTTCTCGGTGGGAACGTTATATACGTCTATAACGTAAGATAACCTAACCTAACCCATCTAGTTCTTCGCTGGGAATGTTTTGTAGAATCCCGTTCGTGTAGAACCGTACGTCTCGGTGGGAACATTATATACGTCTATAACGTTATATATCCTAACCTAAGGCAATCTAACATCTCGGATGTAGTATTTTACAACAATCCTGGCGGGGCGGCTGCTACTTCTCGGTGGGAACATTATATACTTCTGTAACGTAATCTAACCTAACCTAACCCATCTAGCCCCTGGCTGGTTATGTTTTACAGAACCCGGTCGTGTCGGACCAGACCTGTCTGTGGGAACATTATATACGTCTATAGCGTTATATATACTAGCCTACGGCAACCAAACATCTCGGATGTAGTATTTTACAACATTCCTGGCGGGTCGGCCCCTACTTCTCGGTGGGAACGTTATATACGTCTATAACGTAAGACAACCTAACCTAACCCATCTAGCTCTTCGCTGGGAATGTTTTGTAGAATCCCGTTCGTGTAGCCCTGTACGTCTCGGTGGGAACATTATATACGTCTATAACGTTATATATCCTAACCTAAGGCAATCTAACACCTCGGATGTAGTATTTTACAACATTCCTGGCGGGTCGGCCCGTACTTCTCGGTGGGAACGTTATATACGTCTATAACATAAGATAACCTAACCTAACCCATCTAGCCCCTCGCTGGTAATGTTTTACAGTATCCCGGTCGTTTCGGCCCAGACCTGTCCGTGGGAACATTATATACGTCCATAGCGTTATATATACTAATCTACGGCAGCCTAACATGTCGGATGTAGTATTTTACAACATTCCTGGCGGGTCGGCCCGTACTTCTCGGTGGGAACGTTATATACGCCTATAGCGTAAGATTACGTATCCTAACCCATCTAGCCCCTCGCTGGTAATGTTTTACAGTATCCCGGTCGTTTCGGCCCAGACCTGTCCGTGGGAACATTATATACGTCCATAGCGTTATATATACTAACCTACGGCAGCCTAACATGTCGGATGTAGTATTTTACAACATTCCTGGCGGGTCGGCCCGTACTTCTCGGTGGGAACGTTATATACGCCTATAGCGTAAGATAACGTATCCTAACCCATCTAGCCCCTCGCTGGTAATGTTTTATAGAATCCCGGTCTTGTCGGCCCGTACCTCTCTGTGGGAACATTATATATGTCTATAGCGTTATATGTACTAACCTAAGGCAATCTAACAGTTCGGATGTAGTATTTTACAACAATCCTGGCGGGGCGGAGGCTACTTCTCGGTGGGAACATTATATACCCCTGTAAAGTAATCTAACCTAACCTAACCCATCTAGCCCCTGGCTGGTAATGTTTAACAGAATCCCGGTCGTGTCGGCACAGACCTGTCCGTGGGAACATTATATACGTCTATAGCGTTATATATACTAGCCTACGGCAGCCTAACATCTCGCATGTAGTATTTTACAACACTCCAGGCGGGTCGGCCCCTACTTCTCGGTGGGAACATTATGTACGTTTATAACGTAATATAACCTATCCTAACCCATCTAGCCCATCGATGGTAATGTTTTACAGAATCCCGGTCGTGTCGGCCCAGACCTGTCCGTGGGAACATTATATACGTCTATAGCGTTATATATCCTAACCTAAGGCAACCAAACACCTCGGATGTAGTATTCTACAACACTCCTGGCGGGTCGGCACCTACTTCTCGGTGGGACCATTATATACGTCTATAACGTAACATAACCTAACCTAACCTATCTAGCCCCTCGCTGGTAATGTTTTACAGTATCCCGGTCGTGTCGGCCCAGACCTGTCCGTGGGAACATTATATACGTCTATAGCGTTATATATCCTAACCTAAGGCAACCAAACATCTCGGATGTAGTATTTTACAATACTCCTGGCGGGTCGGCCCCTACTTCTCGGTGGGAACATTATATACGTCTATAACGTAATATAACCTAACCTAACCCATGTAGGTCCTCGCTGGGAATGTTTTGTAGAATCCCGTTCGTGTAGCCCTGTACGTCTCGGTGGGAACATTATATACGTCTATAACGTTATATATCCTAACCTAAGGCAATCTGACATCTCGGATATAGTATTTTACAACAATCCTGGCGGGGCGGCGGCTACTTCTCGGTGGGAACGTTATATACGTCTATAACGTAAGATAACCTAACCTAACCCATCTAGTTCTTCGCTGGGAATGTTTTGTAGAATCCCGTTCGTGTAGAACCGTACGTCTCGGTGGGAACATTATATACGTCTATAACGTTATATATCCTAACCTAAGGCAATCTAACATCTCGGATGTAGTATTTTACAACAATCCTGGCGGGGCGGCGGCTATTTCTCGGTGGGAACATTATATACCTCTGTAAAGTAATCTAACCTAACCTAACCCATCTAGCCCCTGGCTGGTAATGTTTTACAGAATCCCGATCGTGTCGGCCCAGACCTGTCCGTGGGAACATTATATACGTCCATAGCGTTATATATACTAGCCTACGGCAGCCTAACATCTCGGATGTAGCATTTTACAACACTCCAGGCGGATCGGCCCCTACTTCTCGGTGGGAACATTATATACGTCTATAACGAAAGATAACCTAATCTAACCTATCTAGCCCCTCGCTGGTAATGTTTTACCGTATCCCGGTCGTTTCGGCCCAGACCTGTCCGTGGGAACATTATATACGTCCATAGCGTTATATATACTAATCTACGGCAGACTAACATGTCGGATGTAGTATTTTACAACATTCCTGGCGGGTGGGCCCGTACTTCTCGGTGGGAACGTTATATACGCCTATAGCGTAAGATAACGTATCCTAACCCATCTAGCCCCTCGCTGGTAATGTTTTACAGTATCCCGGTCGTTTCGGCCCAGACCTGTCCGTGGGAACATTATATACGTCCATAGCGTTATATATACTAACCTACGGCAGCCTAACATGTCGGATGTAGTATTTTACAACATTCCTGGCGGGTCGGCCCGTACTTCTCGGTGGGAACGTTATATACGCCTATAGTGTAAGATAACGTATCCTAACCCATCTAGCCCCTCGCTGGTAATGTTTTATAGAATCCCGGTCTTGTCGGCCCGTACCTCTCTGTGGGAACATTATATATGTCTATAGCGTTATATATACTAACCTAAGGCAATCTAACAGTTCGGATGTAGTATTTTACAACAATCCTGGCGGGGCGGAGGCTACTTCTCGGTGGGAACATTATATACCCCTGTAAAGTAATCTAACCTAACCTAATCCATCTAGCCCCTGGCTGGTAATGTTTAACAGAATCCCGGTCGTCTCGGCCCAGACCTGTCCGTGGGAACATTATATACGTCTATAGCGTTATATATACTAGCCTACGGCAGCCTAACATCTCGCATGTAGTATTTTACAACACTCCAGGCGGGTCGGCCCCTACTTCTCGGTGGGAACATTATGTACGTTTATAACGTAATATAACCTATCCTAACCCATCTAGCCCCTCGCTGGTAATGTTTTACAGAATCCCGGTCGTGTCGGCCCAGACCTGTCCGTGGGAACATTATATACGTCTATAGCGTTATATATCCTAACCTAAGGCAACCAAACACCTCGGATGTAGTATTCTACAACACTCCTGGCGGGGCGGCTGCTACTTCTCGGTGGGAACATTATATACTTCTGTAACGTAATCTAACCTAACCTAACCCATCTAGCCCCTGGCTGGTTATGTTTTACAGAACCCGGTCGTGTCGGACCAGACCTGTCTGTGGGAACATTATATACGTCTGTAGCGTTATATATCCTAACCTAAGGCAACCAAACATCTCGGATGTAGTATTTTACAATACTCCTGGCGGGTCGGCTCCTACTTCTCGGTGGGAACATTATATACGTCTATAACGTAATATAACCTAACCTAACCCATGTAGGTCCTCGCTGGGAATGTTTTGTAGAATCCCGTTCGTGTAGCCCTGTACGTCTCGGTGGGAACATTATATACGTCTATAACGTGATATATCCTAACCTAAGGCAATCTAACATCTCGGATGTAGTATTTTACAACAATCCTGGCGGGGCGGCGGCTATTTCTCGGTGGGAACATTATATACCTCTGTAAAGTAATCTAACCTAACCTAACCCATCTAGCCCCTGGCTGGTAATGTTTTACAGAATCCCGATCGTGTCGGCCCAGACCTGTCCGTGGGATCATTATATACGTCTATAGCGTTATATATACTAGCCTACGGCAGCCTAACATCTCGCATGTAGTATTTTACAACACTCCAGGCGGGTCGGCCCCTACTTCTCGGTGGGAACATTATGTACGTTTATAACGTAATATAACCTATTCTAACCCATCTAGCCCCTCGCTGGTAATGTTTTACAGAATCCCGGTCGTGTCGGCCCAGACCTGTCCGTGGGAACATTATATACGTCTATAGCGTTATATATCCTAACCTAAGGCAACCAAACACCTCGGATGTAGTATTCTACAACACTCCTGGCGGGTCGGCACCTACTTCTCGGTGGGACCATTATATACGTCTATAACGTAACATAACCTAACCTAACCTATCTAGCCCCTCGCTGGTAATGTTTTACAGTATCCCGGTCGTGTCGGCCCAGACCTGTCCGTGGGAACATTATATACGTCTATAGCGTTATATATCCTAACCTAAGGCAACCAAACATCTCGGATGTAGTATTTTACAATACTCCTGGCGGGTCGGCCCCTACTTCTCGGTGGGAACATTATATACGTCTATAACGTAATATAACCTAACCTAACCCATGTAGTTCCTCGCTGGGAATGTTTTGTAGAATCCCGTTCGTGTAGCCCTGTACGTCTCGCTGGGAACATTATATACGTCTATAACGTTATATATCCTAACATAAGGCAATCTAACATCTCGGATGTAGTATTTTACAACAATCCTGGCGGGGCGGCTGCTACTTCTCCGTGGGAACATTATATACTTCTGTAACGTAATCTAACCTAACCTAACCCATCTAGCCCCTGGCTGGTTATGTTTTACAGAACCCGGTCGTGTCGGCCCAGACCTGTCCGTGGGAACATTATATACGTCTATAGCGTTATATATCCTAACCTAAGGCAACCAAACATCTCGGATGTAGTATTTTACAATACTCCTGGCGGGTCGGCCCCTACTTCTCGGTGGGAACATTATATACGTCTATAACGTAATATAACCTAACCTAACCCATGTAGGTCCTCGCTGGGAATGTTTTGTAGAATCCCGTTCGTGTAGCCCTGTACGTCTCGGTGGGAACATTATATACGTCTATAACGTTATATATCCTAACCTAAGGCAATCTGACATCTCGGATGTAGTATTTTACAACAATCCTGGCGGGGCGGCGGCTACTTCTCGGTGGGAACGTTATATACGTCTATAACGTAAGATAACCTAACCTAACCCATCTAGTTCTTCGCTGGGAATGTTTTGTAGAATCCCGTTCGTGTAGAACCGTACGTCTCGGTGGGAACATTATATACGTCTATAACGTTATATATCCTAACCTAAGGCAATCTAACATCTCGGATGTAGTATTTTACAACAATCCTGGCGGGGCGGCGGCTATTTCTCGGTGGGAACATTATATACCTCTGTAAAGTAATCTAACCTAACCTAACCCATCTAGCCCCTGGCTGGTAATGTTTTACAGAATCCCGATCGTGTCGGCCCAGACCTGTCCGTGGGAACATTATATACGTCCATAGCGTTATATATACTAGCCTACGGCAGCCTAACATCTCGGATGTAGCATTTTACAACACTCCAGGCGGATCGGCCCCTACTTCTCGGTGGGAACATTATATACGTCTATAACGAAAGATAACCTAATCTAACCTATCTAGCCCCTCGCTGGTAATGTTTTACCGTATCCCGGTCGTTTCGGCCCAGACCTGTCCGTGGGAACATTATATACGTCCATAGCGTTATATATACTAATCTACGGCAGACTAACATGTCGGATGTAGTATTTTACAACATTCCTGGCGGGTGGGCCCGTACTTCTCGGTGGGAACGTTATATACGCCTATAGCGTAAGATAACGTATCCTAACCCATCTAGCCCCTCGCTGGTAATGTTTTACAGTATCCCGGTCGTTTCGGCCCAGACCTGTCCGTGGGAACATTATATACGTCCATAGCGTTATATATACTAACCTACGGCAGCCTAACATGTCGGATGTAGTATTTTACAACATTCCTGGCGGGTCGGCCCGTACTTCTCGGTGGGAACGTTATATACGCCTATAGTGTAAGATAACGTATCCTAACCCATCTAGCCCCTCGCTGGTAATGTTTTATAGAATCCCGGTCTTGTCGGCCCGTACCTCTCTGTGGGAACATTATATATGTCTATAGCGTTATATATACTAACCTAAGGCAATCTAACAGTTCGGATGTAGTATTTTACAACAATCCTGGCGGGGCGGAGGCTACTTCTCGGTGGGAACATTATATACCCCTGTAAAGTAATCTAACCTAACCTAATCCATCTAGCCCCTGGCTGGTAATGTTTAACAGAATCCCGGTCGTCTCGGCCCAGACCTGTCCGTGGGAACATTATATACGTCTATAGCGTTATATATACTAGCCTACGGCAGCCTAACATCTCGCATGTAGTATTTTACAACACTCCAGGCGGGTCGGCCCCTACTTCTCGGTGGGAACATTATGTACGTTTATAACGTAATATAACCTATCCTAACCCATCTAGCCCCTCGCTGGTAATGTTTTACAGAATCCCGGTCGTGTCGGCCCAGACCTGTCCGTGGGAACATTATATACGTCTATAGCGTTATATATCCTAACCTAAGGCAACCAAAAACCTCGGATGTAGTATTCTACAACACTCCTGGCGGGGCGGCTGCTATTTCTCGGTGGGAACATTATATACTTCTGTAACGTAATCTAACCTAACCTAACCCATCTAGCCCCTGGCTGTTTATGTTTTACAGAACCCGGTCGTGTCGGACCAGACCTGTCTGTGGGAACATTATATACGTCTGTAGCGTTATATATCCTAACCTAAGGCAACCAAACATCTCGGATGTAGTATTTTACAATACTCCTGGCGGGTCGGCCCCTACTTCTCGGTGGGAACATTATATACGTCTATAACGTAATATAACCTAACCTAACCCATGTAGGTCCTCGCTGGGAATGTTTTGTAGAATCCCGTTCGTGTAGCCCTGTACGTCTCGGTGGGAACATTATATACGTCTATAACGTGATATATCCTAACCTAAGGCAATCTAACATCTCGGATGTAGTATTTTACAACAATCCTGGCGGGGCGGAGGCTACTTCTCGGTGGGAACATTATATACCCCTGTAAAGTAATCTAACCTAACCTAATCCATCTAGCCCCTGGCTGGTAATGTTTAACAGAATCCCGGTCGTCTCGGCCCAGACCTGTCCGTGGGAACATTATATACGTCTATAGCGTTATATATACTAGCCTACGGCAGCCTAACATCTCGCATGTAGTATTTTACAACACTCCAGGCGGGTCGGCCCCTACTTCTCGGTGGGAACATTATGTACGTTTATAACGTAATATAACCTATCCTAACCCATCTAGCCCCTCGCTGGTAATGTTTTACAGAATCCCGGTCGTGTCGGCCCAGACCTGTCCGTGGGAACATTATATACGTCTATAGCGTTATATATCCTAACCTAAGGCAACCAAACACCTCGGATGTAGTATTCTACAACACTCCTGGCGGGGCGGCTGCTACTTCTCGGTGGGAACATTATATACTTCTGTAACGTAATCTAACCTAACCTAACCCATCTAGCCCCTGGCTGGTTATGTTTTACAGAACCCGGTCGTGTCGGACCAGACCTGTCTGTGGGAACATTATATACGTCTGTAGCGTTATATATCCTAACCTAATGCAACCAAACATCTCGGATGTAGTATTTTACAATACTCCTGGCGGGTCGGCCCCTACTTCTCGGTGGGAACATTATATACGTCTATAACGTAATATAACCTAACCTAACCCATGTAGGTCCTCGCTGGGAATGTTTTGTAGAATCCCGTTCGTGTAGCCCTGTACATCTCGGTGGGAACATTATATACGTCTATAACGTTATATATCCTAACCTAAGGCAATCTGACATCTCGGATGTAGTATTTTACAACAATCCTGGTGGGGCGGCGGCTACTTCTCGGTGGGAACGTTATATACGTCTATAACGTAAGATAACCTAACCTAACCCATCTAGTTCTTCGCTGGGAATGTTTTGTAGAATCCCTTTCGTGTAGAACCGTACGTCTCGGTGGGAACATTATATACGTCTATAACGTTATATATCCTAACCTAAGGCAATCTAACATCTCGGATGTAGTATTTTACAACAATCCTGGCGGGGCGGCTGCTACTTCTCGGTGGGAACATTATATACTTCTGTAACGTAATCTAACCTAACCTAACCCATCTAGCCCCTGGCTGGTTATGTTTTACAGAACCCGGTCGTGTCGGACCAGACCTGTCCGCGGGAACGTTATGTACGTCTATAGCGTTATATATACTAGCCTACGGCAGCCTAACATCTCGGATGTAGTATTTTACAACATTCCTGGCGGGTCGGCCCGTACTTCTCGGCGGGAACGTTATATGCGTTTATAACGTAATCTAAAATAACCTGACCCATCTAGCGCCTCGCTGGTAATGTTTTACAGAATCCCGGTCCTGTCGGCCCAGATCTGTCTGTGGGAACATTATATACGTCTATAGCGTTATATATAATAACCTAAGGCAATCTAACATCTCGGATGTAGTATTTTACAACAATCCTGGCGGGGCGGAGGCTACTTCTCGGTGGGAACATTATATACCCCTGTAAAGTAATCTAACCTAACCTAACCCATCTAGCCCCTGGCTGGTAATGTTTCACAGAATCCAGGTCTTGTCGGCCCAGACCTGTCCGTGGGAGCAGTATATACGTCTATAGCGTTATATATACTAACCTAAGGCAGCCTAACTTCTCGTATGTAGTATTTTACAACATTCCTGGCGGGTCGGCCCCTACTTCTCGGTGGGAACGTTATATACGTCTATAACGTAAGATAACCTAACCTAACCCATCTAGCCCCTCGCTGGTAATGTTTTACCGTACCCCGGTCGTTTCGGCCCAGACCTGTCCGTGGGAACATTATATACGTCCATAGCGTTATATATCCTAACCTAAGGCAACCAAACACCTCGGATGTAGTATTCTACAACACTCCTGGCGGGTCGGCACCTACTTCTCGGTGGGAACATTATATACGTTTATAACGTTATATAACCTAACCTAACCCATCTAGCCCCTCGCTGGTAATGTTTCACAGAATCCAGGTCGTGTCGGCCCAGACCTGTCCGTGGGAACATTATATACGTCTATAGCGTTATATATACTAACCTACGGCAGCCTAACATCTCGGAAGTAGAATTTTACAACATTCCTGGCGGGTCGGCCCCTACTTCTCGGTGGGAACGGTATATACGTCTATAACGTAAGATAACCTAACCTAACCCATCTAGCTCCTCGCTGGGAATGTTTTGTAGAATCCCGTTCGTGTAGCCCTGTACGTCTCGGTGGGAACATTATATACGTCTATAGCGTTATATATCCTAACCTAAGGCAATCTAACATCTCGGATGTATTATTTTACAACAATCCTGGCGGGGCGGCGGCTACTACTCGGTTGGAACATTATATACATCTGTAACGTAATCTAACCTAACCTAACCCATATAGCCTCTGGCTGGTAATGTTTTGCAGAATCGCGGACGTGTCGGCCCAGACCTGTCCGTGGGAACATTATATACGTCTATAGCTTTATATATACTAACCTACGGCAGCCTAACACCTCGGATGTAGTATTTTATAACATTCCTGTCGGGTTGGCCCCTACTTCTCGGTGGGAACGTTATATACGTCTATAACGTAAGATAACCTAACCTAAGGCAACCTAACAGCTCGGATGTAGTATTTTACAACACTCCAGGCAGGTCGGCCCCTACATTTCGGTGGGAACATTATATACGTCTATAACGTAATATAACATAATCTAACCCATCTAGCCTCTCGCTGGTAATGTTTTAGATTATCCCGGTCGTGTCGGACCAGACCTGTCCGTGGGAACATTATATACGTCTATAGCGTTATATATACTAACCTAAGGCAGCCTAATATCTCGGATGTAGTATTTTAAAACATTCCTGTCGTGTCGGCCCGTACTTCTCGGTGGGAACGTTATATACGTCTATAACGTAAGAAAACCTAACCTAACCCATCTAGCTCCTCGCTGGGAATGTTTTGTAGAATCCCGTTCGTGTAGCCCTGTACGTCTCGGTGGGAACATTATATGTCTATAGCGTTATATATCCTAACCTAAGGAAACCTAACACCTCGAATGTAGTATTTTACAACACTCCTGGCGGGTCAGCCCCTACATCTCAGTGGGAACGTTGTATACGTCTATAACGTAATAAAACCTAACCTAACCCATGTAGGTCCTCGCTGGGAATGTTTTGTAGAATCCCGTTCGTGTAGAACCGTACGTCTCGGTGGGAACATTATATACGTCTATAACGTTATATATCCTAACCTAAGGCAATCTAACATCTCGGATGTAGTATTTTACAACAATCCTGGCGGGGCGGCTGCTACTTCTCGGTGGGAACATTATATACTTCTGTAACGTAATCTAACCTAGCCTAGCCCATCTAGCCCCTGGCTGGTTATGTTTGACAGAACCCGGTCGTGTCTGACCAGACCTGTCTGTGGGAACATTATATACGTCTATAGCGTTATATATACTAACCTACGGCAGCCTAACATGTCGGATGTAGTATTTTACAACATTCCTGGCGGGTCGGCCCGTACTTCTCGGTGGGAACGTTATATACGTCTATAGCGAGAGATAACGTATCCTAACCCATATAGCTCCTCGCTGGTAATGTTTTACAGAATCCCGGTCCTGTCGGCCCGTACCTCTCTGTGGGAACTTTATTTACGTCTATAACGTTATATATCCTGACCTAAGGCAACCTCACTCTTCGGATGTAGTATTTTACAACCTTCCTGGCGGGCCGGTCCACACTTCTCGGCGGGACAGTTATATACGTCTATAACGTAATATAACCTTACCTAACCCATCTAGGTCCTCGCTGGGAATGTTTTGTAGAATCCCGTTCGTGTAGCCCTGTACGTCTCGGTGGGAACATTATATACATCTATAACGTTATATATCCTAACCTAAGGCAATCTAACATCTCGGATGTAGTATTTTAGAACAATCCTGGCGGGGCGGCGGCTATTTCTCGGTGGGAACATTATAAACCTCTGTAAAGTAATCTAACCTAACCTAACCCATCTAGCCCCTGGCTGGTAATGTTTTACAGAATCCCGGTCGTGTCGGCCCAGACCTGTCCGTGGGAACATTATATACGTCCATAGCGTTATATATACTAACCTACGGCAGCCTAACATGTCGGATGTAGTATTTTACAACATTCCTGGCGGGTCGGCCCGTACTTCTCGGTGGGAACGTTATATACGCCTATAGTGTAAGATAACGTATCCTAACCCATCTAGCCCCTCGCTGGTAATGTTTTATAGAATCCCGGTCTTGTCGGCCCGTACCTCTCTGTGGGAACATTATATATGTCTATAGCGTTATATATACTAACCTAAGGCAATCTAACAGTTCGGATGTAGTATTTTACAACAATCCTGGCGGGGCGGAGGCTACTTCTCGGTGGGAACATTATATACCCCTGTAAAGTAATCTAACCTAACCTAATCCATCTAGCCCCTGGCTGGTAATGTTTAACAGAATCCCGGTCGTCTCGGCCCAGACCTGTCCGTGGGAACATTATATACGTCTATAGCGTTATATATACTAGCCTACGGCAGCCTAACATCTCGCATGTAGTATTTTACAACACTCCAGGCGGGTCGGCCCCTACTTCTCGGTGGGAACATTATGTACGCTTATAACGTAATATAACCTATCCTAACCCATCTAGCCCCTCGCTGGTAATGTTTTACAGAATCCCGGTCGTGTCGGCCCAGACCTGTCCGTGGGAACATTATATACGTCTATAGCGTTATATATCCTAACCTAAGGCAACCAAACACCTCGGATGTAGTATTCTACAACACTCCTGGCGGGGCGGCTGCTACTTCTCGGTGGGAACATTATATACTTCTGTAACGTAATCTAACCTAACCTAACCCATCTAGCCCCTGGCTGGTTATGTTTTACAGAACCCGGTCGTGTCGGACCAGACCTGTCTGTGGGAACATTATATACGTCTGTAGCGTTATATATCCTAACCTAATGCAACCAAACATCTCGGATGTAGTATTTTACAATACTCCTGGCGGGTCGGCCCCTACTTCTCGGTGGGAACATTATATACGTCTATAACGTAATATAACCTAACCTAACCCATGTAGGTCCTCGCTGGGAATGTTTTGTAGAATCCCGTTCGTGTAGCCCTGTACGTCTCGGTGGGAACATTATATACGTCTATAACGTTATATATCCTAACCTAAGGCAATCTGACATCTCGGATGTAGTATTTTACAACAATCCTGGTGGGGCGGCGGCTACTTCTCGGTGGGAACGTTATATACGTCTATAACGTAAGATAACCTAACCTAACCCATCTAGTTCTTCGCTGGGAATGTTTTGTAGAATCCCGTTCGTGTAGAACCGTACGTCTCGGTGGGAACATTATATACGTCTATAACGTTATATATCCTAACCTAAGGCAATCTAACATCTCGGATGTAGTATTTTACAACAATCCTGGCGGGGCGGCTGCTACTTCTCGGTGGGAACATTATATACTTCTGTAACGTAATCTAACCTAACCTAACCCATCTAGCCCCTCGCTGGTAATGTTTCACAGAATCCAGGTCGTGTCGGCCCAGACCTGTCCGTGGGAACATTATATACGTCTATAGCGTTATATATACTAACCTACGGCAGCCTAACATCTCGGAAGTAGAATTTTACAACATTCCTGGCGGGTCGGCCCCTACTTCTCGGTGGGAACGGTATATACGTCTATAACGTAAGATAACCTAACCTAACCCATCTAGCTCCTCGCTGGGAATGTTTTGTAGAATCCCGTTCGTGTAGCCCTGTACGTCTCGGTGGGAACATTATATACGTCTATAGCGTTATATATCCTAACCTAAGGAAACCTAACACCTCGAATGTAGTATTTTACAACACTCCTGGCGGGTCAGCCCCTACATCTCAGTGCGAACGTTGTACACGTCTATAACGTAATATAACTAAACCTAACCCATCTAGCTCCTCGCTGGGAATGTTTTGTAGAATCCCGTTCGTGTAGCCCTGTACGTCTCGGTGGGAACATTATATACGTTTATAACGTTATATATCCTAACCTAAGGCAATCTAACATCTCGGATGTATTATTTTACAACAATCCTGGCGGGGCGGCGGCTACTACTCGGTTGGAACATTATATACATCTGTAACGTAATCTAACATAACCTAACCCATATAGCCTCTGGCTGGTAATGTTTTGCAGAATCGCGGACGTGTCGGCCCAGACCTGTCCGTGGGAACATTATATACGTCTATAGCTTTATATATACTAACCTACGGCAGCCTAACACCTCGAATGTAGTATTTTATAACATTCCTGTCGGGTTGGCCCCTACTTCTCGGTGGGAACGTTATATACGTCTATAACGTAAGATAACCTAACCTAAGGCAACCTAACAGCTCGGATGTAGTATTTTACAACACTCCAGGCAGGTCGGCCCCTACATTTCGGTGGGAACATTATATACGTCTATAACGTAATATAACATAATCTAATCCATCTAGCCTCTCGCTGGTAATGTTTTAGATTATCCCGGTCGTGTCGGACCAGACCTGTCCGTGGGAACATTATATACGTCTATAGCGTTATATATACTAACCTAAGGCAGCCTAATATCTCGGATGTAGTATTTTAAAACATTCCTGTCGGGTCGGCCCGTACTTCTCGGTGGGAACGTTATATACGTCTATAACGTAAGAAAACCTAACCTAACCCATCTAGCTCCTCGCTGGGAATGTTTTGTAGAATCCCGTTCGTGTAGCCCTGTACGTCTCGGTGGGAACATTATATGTCTATAGCGTTATATATCCTAACCTAAGGAAACCTAACACCTCGAATGTAGTATTTTACAACACTCCTGGCGGGTCAGCCCCTACATCTCAGTGGGAACGTTGTATACGTCTATAACGTAATAAAACCTAACCTAACCCATGTAGGTCCTCGCTGGGAATGTTTTGTAGAATCCCGTTCGTGTAGAACCGTACGTCTCGGTGGGAACATTATATACATCTATAACGTTATATATCCTAACCTAAGGCAATCTAACATCTCGGATGTAGTATTTTAGAACAATCCTGGCGGGGCGGCGGCTATTTCTCGGTGGGAACATTATAAACCTCTGTAAAGTAATGTAACCTAACCTAACCCATCTAGCCCCTGGCTGGTAATGTTTTACAGAATCCCGGTCGTGTCGGCCCAGACCTGTCCGTGGGAACATTATATACGTCTATAGCGTTATATATACTAGCCTACGGCAGCCTAACTTCTCGTATGTAGTATTTTACAACATTCCTGGCGGGTCGGCCCCTACTTCTCGGTGGGAACGTTATATACGTCTATAACGTAAGATAACCTAACCTAACCCATCTAGCCCCTCGCTGGTAATGTTTTACCGTATCCCGGTCGTTTCGGCCCAGACCTGTCCGTGGGAACATTATATACGTCCATAGCGTTATATATACTAACCTACGGCAGCCTAACATGTCGGATGTAGTATTTTACAACATTCCTGGCGGGTCGGCCCGTACTTCTCGGTGGGAACATTATATACGTTTATAACGTAACATAACCTAACCTAACCCATCTAGCTCCTCGCTGGGAATGTTTTGTAGAATCCCGTTCGTGTAGCCCTGTACGTCTCGGTGGGAACATTATATACGTCTATAGCGTTATATACCCTAACCTAAGGAAACCTAACACCTCGAATGTAGTATTTTACAACACTCCTGGCGGGTCAGCCCCTACATCTCAGTGGGAACGTTGTATACGTCTATAACGTAATATAACCTAACTTAACCCATGTAGGTCCTCGCTGGGAATGTTTTGTAGAATCCCGTTCGTGTAGCCCTGTACGTCTCGGTTGGAACATTATATACTTCTGTAACGTAATCTAACCTAACCTAACCCATCTAGCCTCTGGCTGGTAATGTTTTACAGAATCGCGGACGTGTCGGACCAGACCTGTCCGTGGGAACATTATATACGTCTATAGCGTTATATATACTAACCTACGGCAGCCTAACATCTCGGAAGTAGTATTTTACAACATTCCTGGCGGGTCGGCCTCTACTTCTCGGTGGGAACGGTATATACGTCTATAAAGTAAGATAACCTAACCTAACCCATCTAGCCCCTCGCTGGTAATGTTTTACAGAATCCCGGTCCTGTCGGCCCAGATCTGTCCGTGGGAACATTATATACGTCTATAGCGTTACATATACTAACCTAAGGCAATCTAACATCTCTGATGTTTTATTTTACAACAATCCTGGCGGGGCGGCGGCTACTTCTCGGTGGGAACATTATATAATTCTGTAACGTAATCTAACCTAACCTAACACATCTAGCCCGTGGCTGGTAATGTTTTACAGAATCCCGGTCGTGTCGGCCCAGACCTGTCCGTGGGAACATTATATACGTCGATAGCTTTATATATACTAACCTACGGCAGCCTAACACCTCGGATGTAGTATTTTACAACATTCCTGTCGGGTTGGCCCCTACTTCTCGGTGGGAACGTTATATACGTCTATAACGTAAGATAACCTAACCTAAGGCAACCTAACACCTCGGATGTAGTATTTTACAACACTCCAGGCGGGTCGGCCCCTACATTTCGGTGGGAACATTATATACGTCTATAACGTAATATAACATAATCTAACCCATCTAGCCTCTCGCTGGTAATGTTTTAGAGTATCCCGGTCGTGTCGGCCCAGACCTGTCCGTGGGAACATTATATACGTCTATAGCGTTATATATACTAACCTAAGGCAGCCTAATATCTCGGATGTAGTATTTTAAAACATTCCTGTCGGGTCGGCCCGTACTTCTCGGTGGGAACGTTATATACGTCTATAACGTAAGATAACCTAACCTAACCCATCTAGCCCCTCGCTGGTAATGTTTTACAGAATCCCGGTCCTGTCGGCCCGTACCTCTCTGTGGGAATATTATATACGTCTATAACGTTATTTATCCTAACCTAAGACAACCTAACTCCTCGGATGTAGTATTTTACAACACTCCTGGCGGGTCGGCCCCTACTTCTCGGTGGGAACATTATATACGTCTATAACGTAGTAAAACCTAACCTAACCCATGTAGGTCCTCGCTGGGAATGTTTTGTAGAATCCCGTTCGTGTAGAACCGTACGTCTCGGTGGGAACATTATATACGTCTATAACGTTATATATCCTAACCTAAGGCAATCTAACATCTCGGATGTAGTATTTTACAACAATCCTGGCGGGGCGGCGGCTACTTCTCGGTGGGAACATTATATACCTCTGTAAAGTAATCTAAACTTACCTAACCCATCTAGCCCCTGGCTGGTAATGTTTTACAGAATCCCGGTCGTGTCGGCCCAGACCTGTCTGTGGGAACATTATATACGTCTATAGCGTTATATATACTAGCCTACGGCAGCCTAACATCTCGGATGTAGCATTTTACAACACTCCAGGCGGATCGGCCCCTACTTCTCGGTGGGAACATTATATACGTCTATAACGAAAGATAACCTACCCTAACCTATCTAGCCGCTCGCTGGTAATGTTTTACAGTATCCCGTTCGTGTAGCCCTGTACGTCTCGGTGGGAACATTATATACGTTTATAACGTTATATATCCTAACCTAATGCAATCTAACTTCTCGGATGTAGTATTTTACAACAATCCTGGCGGGGCGGCGGCTACTTCTTGGTGGGAACATTATATACCTCTGTAACGTAATCTAACCTAACCTAACCCATCTCGCCGCTGGCTGGTGATGTTTTACAGAATCCCGGTCGTGTCGGCCCAGACCTGTCCGTGGGAACATTATATACGTCTATAGCGTTATATATACTAACCTACGGCAGCCTAACATATCGGATGTAGTATTTTACAACATTCCTGGCGGGTCGGCCCCTACTTCTCGGTGGGAACGTTATATACGTCTATAGCGTACGATAACGTATCCTAACCCATCTAGCCCCTCGCTGGTAATGTTTTACAATATCCCGGTCGTGTCGGCACAGACCTGTCCGTGGGAACATTATATACGTCTATAGCGTTATATATACTAACCTACGACAGCCTAACATCTCGAATGTAGTATTTTACAACATTCCTGGCGGGTCGGCCCCTACTTCTCGGTGGGAACGTTGTATACGTTTATAACGTAAGATAACCTAACCTAACCCATCTAGCCCCTCGCTGGTAATGTTTTACAGTATCCCGGTCGTTTCGGCCCAGACCTGTCCGTGGGAACATTATATACGTCCATAGCGTTATATATACTAACCTACGGCAGCCTAACATGTCGGATGTAGTATTTTTCAACATTCCTGGCGGGTCGGCCCGTACTTCTCGGTGGGAACGTTATATACGCCTATAGCGTAAGATAACGTATCCTAACCCATCTAGCCCCTCGCTGGTAATGTTTTATAGAATCCCGGTCTTGTCGGCGCGTACCTCTCTGTGGGAACATTATATATGTCTATAGCGTTATATATACTAACCTAAGGCAATCTAACAGTTCGGATGTAGTATTTTACAACAATCCTGGCGGGGCGGAGGCTACTTCTCGGTGGGAACATTATATACCCCTGTAAAGTAATCTAACCTAACCTAACCCATCTAGCCCCTGGCTGGTAATGTTTAACAGAATCCCGGTCGTGTCGGCCCAGACCTGTCCGTGGGAACATTATATACGTCTATAGCGTTATACGTACTAGCCTACGGCAGCCTAACATCTCGCATGTAGTATTTTACAACACTCCAGGCGGGTCGGCCCCTACTTCTCGGTGGGAACATTATATACGTTTATAACGTAATATAACCTATCCTAACCCATCTAGCCCCTCGCTGGTAATGTTTTACAGAATCCCGGTCGTGTCGGCCCAGACCTGTCCGTGGGAACATTATATACGTCCATAGCGTTATATATACTAACCTACGGCAGCCTAACATGTCGGATGTAGTATTTTACAACATTCCTGGCGGGTCGGCCCGTACTTCTCGGTGGGAACGTTATATACGCCTATAGCGTAAGATAACGTATCCTAACCCATCTAGCCCCTCGCTGGTAATGTTTTATAGAATCCCGGTCTTGTCGGGGCGTACCTCTCTGTGGGAACATTATATATGTCTATAGCGTTATATATACTAACCTAAGGCAATCTAACAGTTCGGATGTAGTATTTTACAACAATCCTGGCGGGGCGGAGGCTACTTCTCGGTGGGAACATTATATACCCCTGTAAAGTAATCTAACCTAACCTAACCCATCTAGCCCCTGGCTGGTAATGTTTAACAGAATCCCGGTCGTGTCGGCCCAGACCTGTCCGTGGGAACATTATATACGTCTATAGCGTTATACGTACTAGCCTACGGCAGCCTAACATCTCGCATGTAGCATTTTACAACACTCCAGGCGGGTCGGCCCCTACTTCTCGGTGGGAACATTATATACGTTTATAACGTAATATAACCTATCCTAACCCATCTAGCCCCTCGCTGGTAATGTTTTACAGAATCCCGGTCGTGTCGGCCCAGAACTGTCCGTGGGAACATTATATACGTCTATAGCGTTATATATCCTAACCTAAGGCAACCAAACACCTCGGATGTAGTATTCTACAACACTCCTGGCGGGTCGGCACCTACTTCTCGGTGGGAACATTATATACGTCTATAACGTAAGATAACCTAACCTAACCTATCTAGCCCCTCGCTGGTAATGTTTTACAGTATCCCGGTCGTGTCGGCCCAGACCTGTCCGTGGGTACATTTTATACGTCTATAGCGTTATATATCCTAACCTAAGGCAACCAAACATCTCGGATGTAGTATTTTACAATACTCCTGGCTGGTCGGCCCCTACTTCTCGGTGGGAACATTATATACGTTTATAACGTAATATAACCTAACCTAACCCATCTAGGTTCTCGCCGGGAATGTTTTGTAGAATCCTGTTCGTGTAACCCTGTACGTCTCGGTGGGAACATTATATACGTCTATAACGTTATATATACTAACCTACGGCAGCCTAAGATCTCGGATGTAGTATTTTACAACATTCCTGACGGGTCGGCCCCTACTTCTCGGTGGGAACGTTATATACGTCTATAACGTAAGATAACCTAACCTAACCCATCTAGCTCTTCGCTGGGAATGTTTTGTAGAATCCCGTTCGTGTAGAACCGTACGTCTCGGTGGGAACATTATATACGTCTATAACGTTATATATCCTAACCTAAGGCAATCTAACATCTCGGATGTAGTATTTTACAACAATCCTGGCGGGGCGGCTGCTACTTCTCGGTGGGAACATTATATACTTCTGTAACGTAATCTAACCTATCCTAACCCATCTAGCCCCTGGCTGGTTATGTTTTACAGAACCCGGTCGTGTCTGACCAGACCTGTCTGTGGGAACATTATATACGTCTATAGCGTTATATATACTAACCTACGGCTGCCTAACATATCGGATGTAGTATTTTACAACATTCCTGGCGGGTCGGCCCGTACTTCTCGGTGGGAACGTTATATGCGTCTATAGCGAAAGATAACGTATCCTAACCCATCTAGCTCCTCGCTGGTAATGTTTTACAGAATCCCGGTCCTGTCGGCCCGTACCTCTCTGTGGGAACTTTATATACGTCTATAACGTTATATATCCTGACCTAAGGCAACCTCACTCTTCGGATGTAGTATTTTACAACCTTCCTGGCGGGCCGGTCCACACTTCTCGGCGGGACAGTTATATACGTCTATAACGTAATATAACCTAACCTAACCCATCTAGGTCCTCGCTGGGAATGTTTTGTAGAATCCCGTTCGTGTAGCCCTGTACGTCTCGGTGGGAACATTATATACATCTATAACGTTATATATCCTAACCTAAGGCAATCTAACACCTCGGATGTAGTATTTTACAACAATCCTGGCGGGGCGGCGGCTATTTCTCGGTGGGAACATTATATACCTCTGCAAAGTAATCTAACCTATCCTAACCCATCTAGCGCCTGGCTGGTAATGTTTTACAGAATCCCGGTCGTGTCGGCCCAGACCTGTCCGTGGGAACATTATATACGTCTATAGCGTTATATATACTAACCTACGGCAGCCTAACATCTCGGATGTAGAATTGTACAACATTCCTGGCGGGTCGGCCCCTATTTCTCAGTGGGAACGGTATATACATCTATAACGTAAGATAACCTAACCTAACGCATCTAGCTCCTCGCTGGGAATGTTTTACAGTATCCCGGTCGTGTCGGCCCAGACCTGTCCGTGGGAACATTATATACGCCTATAAGGTAATCTAACCAAACCTAACCCATCTAGCCCCGCGCTGGTAATGTTTTACAGAATCTCGGTCGTGACGGCCCAGACCTGTCCGTGGGAGCATTATATACGTCTATAGCGTTATATATACTAACCTACGGCAGCCTAACATCTCGGATGTAGAATTTTACAACATTCCTGGCGGGTCGGCCCCTACTTCTCGGTGGGAACGTTATATACGTCTATAACGTAAGATAACCTAACCTAACCCATCTGGACGATCGCTGGTAATGTTTTACAGTATCCCGGTCGTGTCGGCCCAGACCTGTCCGTGGGAACATTATATACGCCTATAAGGTAATCTAACCAAACCTAACCCATCTAGCCCCGCGCTGGTAATGTTTTACAGAATCTCGGTCGTGTCGGCCCAGACCTGTCCGTGGGAACATTATATACGTCTATAGCGTTATATACACTAACCTGCTGCAGCCTAACATGTCGGATGTAGTATTTTACAACATTCCTGGCGGGTCAGCCCGTATTTCTCGGTGGGAACGTTATATACGTCTATAGCGTAAGATAACGTATCCTAACCCATTTAGCCCCTCGCTGGTAATGTTTTACAGTATTCCGGTCCTGTCGGCCCGTACCTCTCTGTGGGAACATTATATACGTCTATAACGTTATATATCCTAACCTAAGGCAACCAAACATCTCGGATGTAGTATTTTACAATACTCCTGGCTGGTCGGCCCCTACTTCTCGGTGGGAACATTATATACCTTTATAACGTAATATAACCTAACCTAACCCATCTAGGTTCTCGCTGGGAATGTTTTGTAGAATCCCGTTCGTGTAGCCCTGTACGTCTCGGTGGGAGCATTATATACGTCTATAACGTTATATATACTAACCTACGGCAGCCTAAGATCTCGGATGTAGTATTTTACAACATTCCTTGCGGGTCGGCCCCTACTTCTCGGTGGGAATGTTATATACGTCTATAACGTAAGATAACCTAACCTAACCCATCTAGCTCTTCGCTGGGAATGTTTTGTAGAATCCCGTTCGTGTAGAACCGTACGTCTCGGTGGGAACATTATATACGTCTATAACGTTATATATCCTAACCTAAGGCAATCTAACATCTCGGATGTAGTATTTTACAACAATCCTGGCGGGGCGGCTGCTACTTCTCGGTGGGAACATTATATACTTCTGTAACGTAATCTAACCTAACCTAACCCATCTAGCCCGTAGCTGGTAATGTTTTACAGAATCCCGTGCGTGTCGTTCCAGACCTGTCCGTGGGAACATTATATACGTCTATAGCGTTATATATACTAACCTACGGCAGCCTAACATCTCGGATGTAGTATTTTACAACATTCCTGGCGGGTCGGACCGTACTTCTCGTTGGGAATGTTATATACGTCTATAACGTAAGGTAACCTAACCTAACCCATCTAGCCCCTCCCTGGTAATGTTTACAGTATCCCGGTCGTGTCGGCCCAGACCTGTCCGTGGGAACATTATATACGTCTATAGCGTTATATATACTAACCTACGGCAGCCTAACATCTCGGATGTAGTATTTTACAACATTCCTGGCGGGTCGGCCCCTACTTCTCGGTGGGAACATTATATACGTCTATAACGTAAGATAACCTAACCTAACCTATCTAGCCCCTCGCCGGTAATGTTTTACAGTATCCCGGTCATGTCGGCCCAGACCTGTCCGTGGGAACATTATATACGTCTATAGCGTTATATATACTAACCTACGGCAGCCTAACTTCTCGGATGTAGTATTTTACAACATTCCTGGCGGATCGGACCGTACTTCTCGGTGGGAACGTTATATACGTCTGTAACGTAAGATAATCTAACCCAACCCATCTAGCCCCTGGCTGGTGATGTTTTACAGAATCCCGGTCGTGTCGGCACAGACCTGTCCGTGGGAACATTATGTACGTCTATAGCGTTATATATACTAGCCTACGGCAGCCTAACATCTCGGATGTAGTATTTTACAACATTCCTGGCGGGTCGGCCCGTACTTCTCGGCGGGAACGTTATATGCGTTTATAACGTAATCTAAAATAACCTGACCCATCTAGCCCCTCGCTGGTAATGTTTTACAGAATCCCGGTCCTGTCGGCGCAGATCTGTCCGTGGGAACATTATATACGTCTATAACGTTATATATCCTAACCTAAGGCAATCTAACATCTCGGATGTAGTATTTTACAACAATCCTGGCGGGGCGGCGTCTACTTCTCGGTGGGAACATTATATACCTCTGTAAAGTAATCTAACCTAACCTAACCTATCTAGCCCCTGGCTGGTAATGTTTTACAGAATCCCGGTCGTGTTGGCCCGGACCTGTCCGTGGGAACATTATATACGTCTATAGCGTTATATATGCTAGCCTACGGCAGCCTAACATCTCGGATGTAGTATTTTACAACACTCCTGGCGGGCCGGTCCCCATATCTCGGCGGGACAGTTATATACGTCAATAACGTAATATAACCTAACCTAACCCATCCAGGTCCTCGCTGCGAATGTTTTGTAGAATCCCGTTCGTGTAGCCCTGTACGTATCGGTGGGAACATTATATACGTCTATAACGTTATATATCCTAACCTAAGGCAATCTAACATCTCGGAGGTAGTATTTTACAACAATCCTGGCGGGGCGGAGGCTACTTCGCGGTGGGAACATTATATACCCCTGTAAAGTAATCTAACCTAACCTAACCCATCTAGCCCCTGGCTGGTAATGTTTAACAGAATCCCGGTCGTGTCGGCCCAGACCTGTCCGTGGGAACATTATATACGTCTATGGCGTTATATATACTAGCCTACGGCAGCCTAACATCTCGGATGTAGTATTTTACAACACTCCAGGCGGGTCGGCCCCTACTTCTCGGTGGGAACAATATATACGTTTATAACGTAAGATAACCTAACCTAACCTATCTAGCCCCTCGCTGGTAATGTTTTACAGTATCCCGTTCGTGTAGCCCTGTACGTCTCGGTGGGAACATTATATACGTTTATAACGTTATTTATCCTAACCTAATGCAATCTAACATCTCGGATGTAGTATTTTACAACAATCCTGGCGGGGCGGCGGCTACTTCTTGGTGGGAACATTATATACTTCTGTAACGTAATCTAACCTAACCTAACCCATCTCGCCCCTGGCTGGTGATGTTTTACAGAATCCCGGTCGTGTCGGCCCAGACCTGTCCGTGGGAACATTATATACGTCTATAGCGTTATATATACTAGCCTACGGCAGCCTAACATCTCGGATGTAGTATTTTGCAACATTCCTGGCGGGTCGGCCCGTACTTCTCGGCGGGAACGTTATATGCGTTTATAACGTAATCTAAAATAACCTGACCCATCTAGCCCCTCGCTGGTAATGTTTTACAGAATCCCCGTCCTGTCGGCCCAGATCTGTCCGTGGGAACATTATATACGTCTATAGCGTTATATATAATAACCTAAGGCAATCTAACATCTCGGATGTAGTATTTTACAACAATCCTGGCGGGGCGGAGGCTACTTCTGGGTGGGAACATTATATACCCCTGTAAAGTAATCTAACCTAACCTAACCCATCTAGCCCCTGGCTGGTAATGTTTAACAGAATCCCGGTCGTGTCGGCCCAGACCTGTGGGTGGGAACATTATATATGTCTACAGCGTTATATATACTAGCCTACGGCAGCCTAACATCTCGGATGTAGTATTTTACAACACTCCAGGCGGGTCGGCCCCTACTCCTCGGTGGGAACATTATATACGTTTGTAACGTAATATAACCTAACCTAATCCATCTAGCACCTCGCTGGTAATGTTTCACAGAATCCAGGTCGTGTCGGCCCAGACCTGTCCGTGGGAGCATTATATACGTCTGTAGCGTTATATATACTAACCTAAGGCAGCCTAACATCTCGGATGTAGTATTTTACAACATTCCTGGCGAGTCGGCCCGTACTTCTCGGTGGGAACGTTATATGCGTCTATAACGTAAGATAACCTAACCTACCCCATCTAGCCCCTCGCTGGTAATGTTTTACAGAATTCCGGTCCTGTCGGCCCGCACTTCTCGGTGGGAACGTTATATGCGTCTATAACGTAAGATAACCTAACCTACCCCATCTAGCCCCTCGCTGGTAATGTTTTACAGAATTCCGGTCCTGTCGGCCCGTACCTCTCTGTGGGAACATTATATACGTCTATAGCGTTATATATACTAGCCTACGGCAGCCTAGCATCTCGGATGTAGTATTTTACAGCATTCCTGTCGGGTACGCTCCTACTTCTCGGTGGGAACGTTATATACGTCTATAACGTAAGATAACCTAACATAAGGCAACCTAACACCTCGGATGTAGTATTTTATAACACTCCAGGCGGGTCGGCCCCTACTTTTCGGTGTGAACATTATATACGTCTATAACGTAATATAACCTAACCTAACCCATGTAGCCCCTCGCTGGTAATGTTTTACGGAATCCAGGTCGTGTCGGCCCAGACCTGGCCGTGGGAGCATTATATACGTCTGTAGCGTTATATATACTAACCTAAGGCAGCCTAACTTCTCGTATGTAGTATTTTACAACATTCTTGGCGGGTCGGCGCGTACTTCTCGGTGGGAACGTTATATGCGTCTATAACGTAAGATAACCTGACCTACCCCATCTAGCCCGTAGCTGGTAATGTTGAACAGAATCCCGGTCGTGTCGGCCCAGACCTGTCCGTGGGAGCATTATATACGTCTGTAGCGTTATATATACTAACCTAAGGCAGCCTAACATCTCGGATGTATTATTTTACAACATTCCTGGCGGGTCGGCCCGTACTTCTCGGTGGGAACGTTATATACGTCTATAGCGTAAGATAACGTATCCTAACCCATCTAGCCCCTCGCTGGTAATGTTTTACAGAATCCCGGTCCTGTCGGCCCGCACCTCTCTGGGGGAACATTATATACGTCTATAACGTTATATATCCTAACCTAACGCAACCTAACACCTCGGATGTAGTATTTTACATCACTCCAGGCGGGTCGGCCCCTACTTCTCGGTGGGAACAATATATACGTTTATAACGTAAGATAACCTAACCTAACCTATCTAGCCCCTAGCTGGTAATGTTTTACAGTATCCCGTTCGTGTAGCCCTGTACGTCTCGGTGGGAACATTATATACGTTTATAACGTTATTTATCCTAACCTAATGCAATCTAACATCTCGGATGTAGTATTTTACAACAATCCTGGCGGGGCGGCGGCTACTTCTTGGTGGGAACATTATATACTTCTGTAACGTAATCTAACCTAACCTAACCCATCTCGCCCCTGGCTGGTGATGTTTTACAGAATCCCGGTCGTGTCGGCCCAGACCTGTCCGTGGGAACATTATATACGTCTATAGCGTTATATATACTAGCCTACGGCAGCCTAACATCTCGGATGTAGTATTTTACAACAATCCTGGCGGGGCTGAGGCTACTTCTGGGTGGGAACATTATATACCCCTGTAAAGTAATCTAACCTAACCTAACCCATCTAGCCCCTGGCTGGTAATGTTTAACAGAATCCCGGTCGTGTCGGCCCAGACCTGTGGGTGGGAACATTATATATGTCTACAGCGTTATATATACTAGCCTACGGCAGCCTAACATCACGGATGTAGTATGTTACAACACTCCAGGCGGGTCGGCCCCTACTCCTCGGTGGGAACGTTATATACGTCTATAGCGTAAGATAACGTATCCTAACCCATCTAGCCCCTCGCTGGTAATGTTTTATAGAATCCCGGTCTTGTCGGCCCGTACCTCTCTGTGGGAACATTATATATGTCTATAGCGTTATATATACTAACCTAAGGCAGCCTAACATCTCGGATGTAGTATTTTACAACATTCCTGTCGGGTCGGCCCGTACTTCTCGGTGGGAACGTTATATATGTCTATAACGTAAGATAACCTAACCTAACCCATCTAGCCCCTCGCTGGTAATGTTTTACAGAATCCCGGTCCTGTCGGCCCGCACCTCTCTGGGGGAACATTATATACGTCTATAACGTTATATATCCTAACCTAACGCAACCTAACACCTAGGATGTAGTATTTTACATCACTCCTGGCGGGTCGGCCCCTGCTTCTCGGTGGGAACATTATATACGTCTATAACGTAATATAACCTAACCTAACCCATCCAGGTCCTCGCTGCGAATGTTTTGTAGAATCCCGTTCGTGTAGCCCTGTACGTCTCGGTGGGAACGTTATATGCGTCTATAACGTAAGATAACCTAACCTACCCCATCTAGCCCCTCGCTGGTAATGTTTTACAGAATTCCGGTCCTGTCGGCCCGCACTTCTCGGTGGGAACGTTATATGCGTCTATAACGTAAGATAACCTAACCTACCCCATCTAGCCCCTCGCTGGTAATGTTTTACAGAATTCCGGTCCTGTCGGCCCGTACCTCTCTGTGGGAACATTATATACGTCTATAGCGTTATATATACTAGCCTACGGCAGCCTAACATCTCGGATGTAGTATTTTACAACATTCCTGTCGGGTACGCTCCTACTTCTCGGTGGGAACGTTATATACGTCTATAACGTAAGATAACCTAACATAAGGCAACCTAACACCTCGGATGTAGTATTTTACAACACTCCAGGCGGGTCGGCCCCTACTTTTCGGTGTGAACATTATATACGTCTATAACGTAATATAACCTAACCTAACCCATCTAGCCCCTCGCTGGTAATGTTTTACAGAATCCAGGTCGTGTCGGCCCAGACCTGGCCGTGGGAGCATTATATACGTCTGTAGCGTTATATATACTAACCTAAGGCAGCCTAACTTCTCGTATGTAGTATTTTACAACATTCTTGGCGGGTCGGCGCGTACTTCTCGGTGGGAACGTTATATGCGTCTATAACGTAAGATAACCTAACCTACCCCATCTAGCCCGTAGCTGGTAATGTTGAACAGAATCCCGGTCGTGTCGGCCCAGACCTGTCCGTGGGAACATAATATATGTCTACAGCGTTATATATACTAGCCTACGGCAGCATAACATCTCGGATGTAG
The DNA here is from genome assembly GCA_963969225.1 of Xylocopa violacea. NCBI lineage: Eukaryota > Metazoa > Arthropoda > Insecta > Hymenoptera > Apidae > Xylocopa > Xylocopa violacea. Next base: position 3,552,379 of record CAXAJV010000789.1, read on the forward strand.
TATTTTACAACACTCCAGGCGGGTCGGCCCGTACTCCTCGGTGGGAACATTATATACTTCTGTAACGTAATCTAACATATCCTAACCCATCTAGCCCCTCGCTGGTAATGTTTTATAGAATCCCGGTCTTGTCGGCCCGTACCTCTCTGTGGGAACATTATATATGTCTATAGCGTTATATATACTAACCTAAGGCAGCCTAACATCTCGGATGTAGTATTTTACAACATTTCTGTCGGGTCGGCCCGTACTTCTCGGTGGGAACGTTATATATGTCTATAACGTAAGATAACCTAACCTAACCCATCTAGCCCCTCGCTGGTAATGTTTTACAGAATCCCGGTCCTGTCGGCCCGCAACTCTCTGGGGGAACATTATATACGTCTATAACGTTATATATCCTAACCTAACGCAACCTAACACCTAGGATGTAGTATTTTACATCACTCCTGGCGGGTCGGCCCCTGCTTCTCGGTGGGAACATTATATACGTCTATAACGTAATATAACCTATCCTAACCCATCCAGGTCCTCGCTGCGAATGTTTTGTAGAATCCCGTTCGTGTAGCCCTGTACGTCTCGGTGGGAACACTATATACGTCTATAACGTTATATATCCTAACCTAAGGCAATCTAACATCTCGGATGTAGTATTTTACAACAATCCTGGCGGGGCGGCGGCTACTTCTTGGTGGGAACATTATATACTTCTGTAACGTAATCTAACCTAACCTAACCCATCTCGCCCCTGGCTGGTGATGTTTTACAGAATCCCGGTCGTGTCGGCCCAGACCTGTCCGTGGGAACATTATATACGTCTATAGCGTTATACATACTAGCCTACGGCAGCCTAACATCTCGGATGTAGTATTGTACAACAATCCTGGCGGGGCGGAGGCTACTTCTGGGTGGGAACATTATATACCCCTGTAAAGTAATCTAACCTAACCTAACCCATCTAGCCCCTGGCTGGTAATGTTTAACAGAATCCCGGTCGTGTCGGCCCAGACCTGTGGGTGGGAACATTATATATGTCTACAGCGTTATATATACTAGCCTACGGCAGCCTAACATCTCGGATGTAGTATTTTACAACACTCCAGGCGGGTCGGCCCCTACTCCTCGGTGGGAACATTATATACGTTTGTAACGTAATATAACCTAACCTAATCCATCTAGCACCTCGCTGGTAATGTTTCACAGAATCCAGGTCGTGTCGGCCCAGACCTGTCCGTGGGAGCATTATATACGTCTGTAGCATTATATATACTAACCTAAGGCAGCCTAACATCTCGGATGTAGTATTTTACAACATTCCTGGCGGGTCGGCCCGTACTTCTCGGTGGGAACGTTATATGCATCTATAACGTAAGATAACCTAACCTACCCCATCTAGCCCCTCGCTGGTAATGTTTTACAGAATTCCGGTCCTGTCGGCCCGCACTTCTCGGTGGGAACGTTATGTGCGTCTATAACGTAAGATAACCTAACCTACCCCATCTAGCCCCTCGCTGGTAATGTTTTACAGAATTCCGGTCCTGTCGGCCCGTACCTCTCTGTGGGAACATTATATACGTCTATAGCGTTATATATACTAGCCTACGGCAGCCTAACATCTCGGATGTAGTATTTTACAACATTCCTGTCGGGTACGCTCCTACTTCTCGGTGGGAACGTTATATACGTCTATAACGTAAGATAACCTAACATAAGGCAACCTAACACCTCGGATGTAGTATTTTACAACACTCCAGGCGGGTCGGCCCCTACTTTTCGGTGTGAACATTATATACGTCTATAACGTAATATAACCTAACCTAACCCATCTAGCCCCTCGCTGGTAATGTTTTACAGAATCCAGGTCGTGTCGGCCCAGACCTGGCCGTGGGAGCATTATATACGTCTGTAGCGTTATATATACTAACCTAAGGCAGCCTATATTTTCGTATGTAGTATTTTACAACATTCTTGGCGGGTCGGCGCGTACTTCTCGGTGGGAACGTTATATGCGTCTATAACGTAAGATAACCTAACCTACCCCATCTAGCCCGTAGCTGGTAATGTTGAACAGAATCCCGGTCGTGTCGGCCCAGACCTGTCCGTGGGAACATTATATATGTCTACAGCGTTATATATACTAGCCTACGGCAGCATAACATCTCGGATGTAGTATTTTACAACACTCCAGGCGGGTCGGCCCGTACTCCTCGGTGGGAACATTATATACGTTTGTAACGTAATATAACCTAACCTAATCCATCTAGCACCTCGCTGGTAATGTTTCACAGAATCCAGGTCGTGTCGGCCCAGACCTGTCCGTGGGAGCATTATATACGTCTGTAGCGTTATATATACTAACCTAAGGCAGCCTAACATCTCGGATGTATTATTTTACAACATTCCTGGCGGGTCGGCCCGTACTTCTCGGTGGGAACGTTATATACGTCTATAGCGTAAGATAACGTATCCTAACCCATCTAGCCCCTCGCTGGTAATGTTTTATAGAATCCCGGTCTTGTCGGCCCGTACCTCTCTGTGGGAACATTATATATGTCTATAGCGTTATATATACTAACCTAAGGCAGCCTAACATCTCGGATGTAGTATTTTACAACATTCCTGTCGGGTCGGCCCGTACTTCTCGGTGGGAACGTTATATATGTCTATAACGTAAGATAACCTAACCTAACCCATCTAGCCCCTCGCTGGTAATGTTTTACAGAATCCCGGTCCTGTCGGCCCGCACCTCTCTGGGGGAACATTATATACGTCTATAACGTTATATATCCTAACCTAACGCAACCTAACACCTCGGATGTAGTATTTTACATCACTCCAGGCGGGTCGGCCCCTACTTCTCGGTGGGAACAATATATACGTTTATAACGGAAGATAACCTAACCTAACCTATCTAGCCCCTCGCTGGTAATGTTTTACAGTATCCCGTTCGTGTAGCCCTGTACGTCTCGGTGGGAACATTATATACGTTTATAACGTTATTTATCCTAACCTAATGCAATCTAACATCTCGGATGTAGTATTTTACAACAATCCTGGCGGGGCGGCGGCTACTTCTTGGTGGGAACATTATATACTTCTGTAACGTAATCTAACCTAACCTAACCCATCTCGCCCCTGGCTGGTGATGTTTTACAGAATCCCGGTCGTGTCGGCCCAGACCTGTCCGTGGGAACATTATATACGTCTATAGCGTTATATATACTAGCCTACGGCAGCCTAACATCTCGGATGTAGTATTGTACAACAATCCTGGCGGGGCGGAGGCTACTTCTGGGTGGGAACATTATATACCCCTGTAAAGTAATCTAACCTAACCTAACCCATCTAGCCCCTGGCTGGTAATGTTTAACAGAATCCCGGTCGTGTCGGCCCAGACCTGTGGGTGGGAACATTATATATGTCTACAGCGTTATATATACTAGCCTACGGCAGCCTAACATCTCGGATGTAGTATTTTACAACACTCCAGGCGGGTCGGCCCCTACTCCTCGGTGGGAACATTATATACGTTTGTAACGTAATATAACCTAACCTAATCCATCTAGCACCTCGCTGGTAATGTTTCACAGAATCCAGGTCGTGTCGGCCCAGACCTGTCCGTGGGAGCATTATATACGTCTGTAGCATTATATATACTAACCTAAGGCAGCCTAACATCTCGGATGTAGTATTTTACAACATTCCTGGCGGGTCGGCCCGTACTTCTCGGTGGGAACGTTATATGCGTCTATAACGTAAGATAACCTAACCTACCCCATCTAGCCCCTCGCTGGTAATGTTTTACAGAATTCCGGTCCTGTCGGCCCGCACTTCTCGGTGGGAACGTTATGTGCGTCTATAACGTAAGATAACCTAACCTACCCCATCTAGCCCCTCGCTGGTAATGTTTTACAGAATTCCGGTCCTGTCGGCCCGTACCTCTCTGTGGGAACATTATATACGTCTATAGCGTTATATATACTAGCCTACGGCAGCCTAACATCTCGGATGTAGTATTTTACAACATTCCTGTCGGGTACGCTCCTACTTCTCGGTGGGAACGTTATATACGTCTATAACGTAAGATAACCTAACATAAGGCAACCTAACACCTCGGATGTAGTATTTTACAACACTCCAGGCGGGTCGGCCCCTACTTTTCGGTGTGAACATTATATACGTCTATAACGTAATATAACCTAACCTAACCCATCTAGCCCCTCGCTGGTAATGTTTTACAGAATCCAGGTCGTGTCGGCCCAGACCTGGCCGTGGGAGCATTATATACGTCTGTAGCGTTATATATACTAACCTAAGGCAGCCTATATTTTCGTATGTAGTATTTTACAACATTCTTGGCGGGTCGGCGCGTACTTCTCGGTGGGAACGTTATATGCGTCTATAACGTAAGATAACCTAACCTACCCCATCTAGCCCGTAGCTGGTAATGTTGAACAGAATCCCGGTCGTGTCGGCCCAGACCTGTCCGTGGGAACATTATATATGTCTACAGCGTTATATATACTAGCCTACGGCAGCATAACATCTCGGATGTAGTATTTTACAACACTCCAGGCGGGTCGGCCCGTACTCCTCGGTGGGAACATTATATACGTTTGTAACGTAATATAACCTAACCTAATCCATCTAGCACCTCGCTGATAATGTTTCACAGAATCCAGGTCGTGTCGGCCCAGACCTGTCCGTGGGAGCATTATATACGTCTGTAGCGTTATATATACTAACCTAAGGCAGCCTAACATCTCGGATGTATTATTTTACAACATTCCTGGCGGGTCGGCCCGTACTTCTCGGTGGGAACGTTATATACGTCTATAGCGTAAGATAACGTATCCTAACCCATCTAGCCCCTCGCTGGTAATGTTTTATAGAATCCCGGTCTTGTCGGCCCGTACCTCTCTGTGGGAACATTATATATGTCTATAGCGTTATATATACTAACCTAAGGCAGCCTAACATCTCGGATGTAGTATTTTACAACATTCCTGTCGGGTCGGCCCGTACTTCTCGGTGGGAACGTTATATATGTCTATAACGTAAGATAACCTAACCTAACCCATCTAGCCCCTCGCTGGTAATGTTTTACAGAATCCCGGTCCTGTCGGCCCGCACCTCTCTGGGGGAACATTATATACGTCTATAACGTTATATATCCTAACCTAACGCAACCTAACACCTAGGATGTAGTATTTTACATCACCCCTGGCGGGTCGGCCCCTGCTTCTCGGTGGGAACATTATATACGTCTATAACGTAATATAACCTAACCTAACCCATCCAGGTCCTCGCTGCGAATGTTTTGTAGAATCCCGTTCGTGTAGCCCTGTACGTCTCGGTGGGAACACTATATACGTCTATAACGTTATATATCCTAACCTAAGGCAATCTAACATCTCGGAGGTAGTATTTTACACCAATCCTGGCGGGGCGGAGGCTACTTCTCGGTGGGAACATTATATACCCCTGTAAAGTAATCTAACCTAACCTAACCCATCTAGCCCCTGGCTGGTAATGTTTAACATAATCCCGGTCGTGTCGACCCAGACCTGTCCGTGGGAACATTATATATGCCTACAGCGTTATATATACTAGCCTACGGCAGCCTAACATCTCGGATGTAGTATTTTACAACACTCCGGGCGGGTCGGCCCCTACTCCTCGGTGGGAACATTATATACGTTTGTAACTTAATATAACCTAACCTAATCCATCTAGCACCTCGCTGGTAATGTTTCACAGAATCCAGGTCGTGTCGGCCCAGACCTGTCCGTGGGAGCATTATATACGTCTGTAGCGTTATATATACTAACCTAAGGCAGCCTAACATCTCGGATGTAGTATTTTACAACATTCCTGGCGGGTTGGCCCGTACTTCTCGGTGGGAACGTTATATGCGTCTATAACGTAAGATAACCTAACCTACACCATCTAGCCCCTCGCTGGTAATGTTTTACAGAATTCCGGTCCTGTCGGCCCGCACTTCTCGGTGGGAACGTTATATGCGTCTATAACGTAAGATAACCTAACCTTCCCCATCTAGCCCCTCGCTGGTAATGTTTTACAGTATCCCGTTCGTGTAGCCCTGTACGTCTCGGTGGGAACATTATATACGTTTATAACGTTATTTATCCTAACCTAATGCAATCTAACATCTCGGATGTAGTATTTTACAACAATCCTGGCGGGGCGGCGGCTACTTCTTGGTGGGAACATTATATACTTCTGTAACGTAATCTAACCTAACCTAACCCATCTCGCCCCTGGCTGGTGATGTTTTACAGAATCCCGGTCGTGTCGGCCCAGACCTGTCCGTGGGAACATTATATACGTCTATAGCGTTATATATACTAGCCTACGGCAGCCTAACATCTCGGATGTAGTATTTTACAACAATCCTGGCGGGGCGGAGGCTACTTCTGGGTGGGAACATTATATACCCCTGTAAAGTAATCTAACCTAACCTAACCCATCTAGCCCCTGGCTGGTAATGTTTAACAGAATCCCGGTCGTGTCGGCCCAGACCTGTGGGTGGGAACATTATATATGTCTACAGCGTTATATATACTAGCCTACGGCAGCCTAACATCTCGGATGTAGTATTTTACAACACTCCAGGCGGGTCGGCCCCTACTCCTCGGTGGGAACATTATATACGTTTGTAACGTAATATAACCTAACCTAATCCATCTAGCACCTCGCTGGTAATGTTTCACAGAATCCAGGTCGTGTCGGCCCAGACCTGTCCGTGGGAGCATTATATACGTCTGTAGCATTATATATACTAACCTAAGGCAGCCTAACATCTCGGATGTAGTATTTTACAACATTCCTGGCGGGTCGGCCCGTACTTCTCGGTGGGAACGTTATATGCGTCTATAACGTAAGATAACCTAACCTACCCCATCTAGCCCCTCGCTGGTAATGTTTTACAGAATTCCGGTCCTGTCGGCCCGCACTTCTCGGTGGGAACGTTATGTGCGTCTATAACGTAAGATAACCTAACCTACCCCATCTAGCCCCTCGCTGGTAATGTTTTACAGAATTCCGGTCCTGTCGGCCCGTACCTCTCTGTGGGAACATTATATACGTCTATAGCGTTATATATACTAGCCTACGGCAGCCTAACATCTCGGATGTAGTATTTTACAACATTCCTGTCGGGTACGCTCCTACTTCTCGGTGGGAACGTTATATACGTCTATAACGTAAGATAACCTAACATAAGGCAACCTAACACCTCGGATGTAGTATTTTACAACACTCCAGGCGGGTCGGCGCGTACTTCTCGGTGGGAACGTTATATGCGTCTATAACGTAAGATAACCTAACCTACCCCATCTAGCCCGTAGCTGGTAATGTTGAACAGAATCCCGGTCGTGTCGGCACAGACCTGTCCGTGGGAACATTATATATGTCTACAGCGTTATATATACTAGCCTACGGCAGCATAACATCTCGGATGTAGTATTTTACAACACTCCAGGCGGGTCGGCCCGTACTCCTCGGTGGGAACATTATATACGTTTGTAACGTAATATAACCTAACCTAATCCATCTAGCACCTCGCTGGTAATGTTTCACAGAATCCAGGTCGTGTCGGCCCAGACCTGTCCGTGGGAGCATTATATACGTCTGTAGCGTTATATATACTAACCTAAGGCAGCCTAACATCTCGGATGTATTATTTTACAACATTCCTGGCGGGTCGGCCCGTACTTCTCGGTGGGAACGTTATATACGTCTATAGCGTAAGATAACGTATCCTAACCCATCTAGCCCCTCGCTGGTAATGTTTTATAGAATCCCGGTCTTGTCGGCCCGTACCTCTCTGTGGGAACATTATATATGTCTATAGCGTTATATATACTAACCTAAGGCAGCCTAACATCTCGGATGTAGTATTTTACAACATTCCTGTCGGGTCGGCCCGTACTTCTCGGTGGGAACGTTATATATGTCTATAACGTAAGATAACCTAACCTAACCCATCTAGCCCCTCGCTGGTAATGTTTTACAGAATCCCGGTCCTGTCGGCCCGCACCTCTCTGGGGGAACATTATATACGTCTATAACGTTATATATCCTAACCTAACGCAACCTAACACCTAGGATGTAGTATTTTACATCACTCCTGGCGGGTCGGCCCCTGCTTCTCGGTGGGAACATTATATACGTCTATAACGTAATATAACCTAACCTAACCCATCCAGGTCCTCGCTGCGAATGTTTTGTAGAATCCCGTTCGTGTAGCCCTGTACGTCTCGGTGGGAACACTATATACGTCTATAACGTTATATATCCTAACCTAAGGCAATCTAACATCTCGGAGGTAGTATTTTACACCAATCCTGGCGGGGCGGAGGCTACTTCTCGGTGGGAACATTATATACCCCTGTAAAGTAATCTAACCTAACCTAACCCATCTAGCCCCTGGCTGGTAATGTTTAACATAATCCCGGTCGTGTCGACCCAGACCTGTCCGTGGGAACATTATATATGCCTACAGCGTTATATATACTAGCCTACGGCAGCCTAACATCTCGGATGTAGTATTTTACAACACTCCGGGCGGGTCGGCCCCTACTCCTCGGTGGGAACATTATATACGTTTGTAACTTAATATAACCTAACCTAATCCATCTAGCACCTCGCTGGTAATGTTTCACAGAATCCAGGTCGTGTCGGCCCAGACCTGTCCGTGGGAGCATTATATACGTCTGTAGCGTTATATATACTAACCTAAGGCAGCCTAACATCTCGGATGTAGTATTTTACAACATTCCTGGCGGGTTGGCCCGTACTTCTCGGTGGGAACGTTATATGCGTCTATAACGTAAGATAACCTAACCTACACCATCTAGCCCCTCGCTGGTAATGTTTTACAGAATTCCGGTCCTGTCGGCCCGCACTTCTCGGTGGGAACGTTATATGCGTCTATAACGTAAGATAACCTAACCTTCCCCATCTAGCCCCTCGCTGGTAATGTTTTACAGAATTCCGGTCCTGTCGGCCAGTACCTCTCTGTGGGAACATTATATACGTCTATAGCGTTATATATACTAGCCTACGGCAGCCTAACATCTCGGATGTAGTATTTTACAGCATTCCTGTCGGGTACGCTCCTACTTCTCGGTGGGAACGTTATATACGTCTATAACGTAAGATAACCTAACATAAGGCAACCTAACACCTCGGATGTAGTATTTTACAACACTCCAGGCGGGTCGGCCCCTACTTTTCGGTGTGAACATTATATACGTCTATAACGTAATATAACCTAACCTAACCCATCTAGCCCCTCGCTGGTAATGTTTTACAGAATCCAGGTCGTGTCGGCCCAGACCTGGCCGTGGGAGCATTATATACGTCTGTAGCGTTATATATACTAACCTAAGGCAGCCTATATTTTCGTATGTAGTATTTTACAACATTCTTGGCGGGTCGGCGCGTACTTCTCGGTGGGAACGTTATATGCGTCTATAACGTAAGATAACCTAACCTACCCCATCTAGCCCGTAGCTGGTAATGTTGAACAGAATCCCGGTCGTGTCGGCCCAGACCTGTCCGTGGGAACATTATATATGTCTACAGCGTTATATATACTAGCCTACGGCAGCATAACATCTCGGATGTAGTATTTTACAACACTCCAGGCGGGTCGGCCCGTACTCCTCGGTGGGAACATTATATACGTTTGTAACGTAATATAACCTAACCTAATCCATCTAGCACCTCGCTGGTAATGTTTCACAGAATCCAGGTCGTGTCGGCCCAGACCTGTCCGTGGGAGCATTATATACGTCTGTAGCGTTATATATACTAACCTAAGGCAGCCTAACATCTCGGATGTATTATTTTACAACATTCCTGGCGGGTCGGCCCGTACTTCTCGGTGGGAACGTTATATACGTCTATAGCGTAAGATAACGTATCCTAACCCATCTAGCCCCTCGCTGGTAATGTTTTATAGAATCCCGGTCTTGTCGGCCCGTACCTCTCTGTGGGAACATTATATATGTCTATAGCGTTATATATACTAACCTAAGGCAGCCTAACATCTCGGATGTAGTATTTTACAACATTCCTGTCGGGTCGGCCCGTACTTCTCGGTGGGAACGTTATATATGTCTATAACGTAAGATAACCTAACCTAACCCATCGAGCCCCTCGCTGGTAATGTTTTACAGAATCCCGGTCCTGTCGGCCCGCACCTCTCTGGGGGAACATTATATACGTCTATAACGTTATATATCCTAACCTAACGCAACCTAACACCTCGGATGTAGTATTTTACATCACTCCAGGCGGGTCGGCCCCTACTTCTCGGTGGGAACAATATATACGTTTATAACGTAAGATAACCTAACCTAACCTATCTAGCCCCTCGCTGGTAATGTTTTACAGTATCCCGTTCGTGTAGCCCTGTACGTCTCGGTGGGAACATTATATACGTTTATAACGTTATTTATCCTAACCTAATGCAATCTAACATCTCGGATGTAGTATTTTACAACAATCCTGGCGGGGCGGAGGCTACTTCTGGGTGGGAACATTATATACCCCTGTAAAGTAATCTAACCTAACCTAACCCATCTAGCCCCTGGCTGGTAATGTTTAACAGAATCCCGGTCGTGTCGGCCCAGACCTGTGGGTGGGAACATTATATATGTCTACAGCGTTATATATACTAGCCTACGGCAGCCTAACATCTCGGATGTAGTATTTTACAACACTCCAGGCGGGTCGGCCCCTACTCCTCGGTGGGAACATTATATACGTTTGTAACGTAATATAACCTAACCTAATCCATCTAGCACCTCGCTGGTAATGTTTCACAGAATCCAGGTCGTGTCGGCCCAGACCTGTCCGTGGGAGCATTATATACGTCTGTAGCGTTATATATACTAACCTAAGGCAGCCTAACATCTCGGATGTAGTATTTTACAACATTCCTGGCGGGTCGGCCCGTACTTCTCGGTGGGAACGTTATATGCGTCTATAACGTAAGATAACCTAACCTACCCCATCTAGCCCCTCGCTGGTAATGTTTTACAGAATTCCGGTCCTGTCGGCCCGCACTTCTCGGTGGGAACGTTATATGCGTCTATAACGTAAGATAACCTAACCTACCCCATCTAGCCCCTCGCTGGTAATGTTTTACAGAATTCCGGTCCTGTCGGCCCGTACCTCTCTGTGGGAACATTATATACGTCTATAGCGTTATATATACTAGCCTACGGCAGCCTAACATCTCGGATGTAGTATTTTACAACATTCCTGTCGGGTACGCTCCTACTTCTCGGTGGGAACGTTATATACGTCTATAACGTAAGATAACCTAACATAAGGCAACCTAACACCTCGGATGTAGTATTTTACAACACTCCAGGCGGGTCGGCCCCTACTTTTCGGTGTGAACATTATATACGTCTATAACGTAATATAACCTAACCTAACCCATCTAGCCCCTCGCTGGTAATGTTTTACAGAATCCAGGTCGTGTCGGCCCAGACCTGGCCGTGGGAGCATTATATACGTCTGTAGCGTTATATATACTAACCTAAGGCAGCCTATATTTTCGTATGTAGTATTTTACAACATTCTTGGCGGGTCGGCGCGTACTTCTCGGTGGGAACGTTATATGCGTCTATAACGTAAGATAACCTAACCTACCCCATCTAGCCCGTAGCTGGTAATGTTGAACAGAATCCCGGTCGTGTCGGCCCAGACCTGTCCGTGGGAACATTATATATGTCTACAGCGTTATATATACTAGCCTACGGCAGCATAACATCTCGGATGTAGTATTTTACAACACTCCAGGCGGGTCGGCCCGTACTCCTCGGTGGGAACATTATATACGTTTGTAACGTAATATAACCTAACCTAATCCATCTAGCACCTCGCTGGTAATGTTTCACAGAATCCAGGTCGTGTCGGCCCAGACCTGTCCGTGGGAGCATTATATACGTCTGTAGCGTTATATATACTAACCTAAGGCAGCCTAACATCTCGGATGTATTATTTTACAACATTCCTGGCGGGTCGGCCCGTACTTCTCGGTGGGAACGTTATATACGTCTATAGCGTAAGATAACGTATCCTAACCCATCTAGCCCCTCGCTGGTAATGTTTTATAGAATCCCGGTCTTGTCGGCCCGTACCTCTCTGTGGGAACATTATATATGTCTATAGCGTTATATATACTAACCTAAGGCAGCCTAACATCTCGGATGTAGTATTTTACAACATTCCTGTCGGGTCGGCCCGTACTTCTCGGTGGGAACGTTATATATGTCTATAACGTAAGATAACCTAACCTAACCCATCTAGCCCCTCGCTGGTAATGTTTTACAGAATCCCGGTCCTGTCGGCCCGCACCTCTCTGGGGGAACATTATATACGTCTATAACGTTATATATCCTAACCTAACGCAACCTAACACCTAGGATGTAGTATTTTACATCACTCCTGGCGGGTCGGCCCCTGCTTCTCGGTGGGAACATTATATACGTCTATAACGTAACATAACCTAACCTAACCCATCCAGGTCCTCGCTGCGAATGTTTTGTAGAATCCCGTTCGTGTAGCCCTGTACGTCTCGGTGGGAACACTATATACGTCTATAACGTTATATATCCTAACCTAAGGCAATCTAATATCTCGGAGGTAGTATTTTACACCAATCCTGGCGGGGCGGAGGCTACTTCTCGGTGGGAACATTATATACCCCTGTAAAGTAATCTAACCTAACCTAACCCATCTAGCCCCTGGCTGGTAATGTTTAACATAATCCCGGTCGTGTCGACCCAGACCTGTCCGTGGGAACATTATATATGCCTACAGCGTTATATATACTAGCCTACGGCAGCCTAACATCTCGGATGTAGTATTTTACAACATTCCTGGCGGGTCGGCCCGTACTTCTCGGCGGGAACGTCATATGCGTTTATAACGTAATCTAAAATAACCTGACCCATCTAGCCCCTCGCTGGTAATGTTTTACAGAATCCCGGTCCTGTCGGCCAAGATCTGTCCGTGGGAACATTATATATGTCTACAGCGTTATATATACTAGCCTACGGCAGCATAACATCTCGGATGTAGTATTTTACAACACTCCAGGCGGGTCGGCCCGTACTCCTCGGTGGGAACATTATATACGTTTGTAACGTAATATAACCTAACCTAATCCATCTAGCACCTCGCTGGTAATGTTTCACAGAATCCAGGTCGTGTCGGCCCAGACCTGTCCGTGGGAGCATTATATACGTCTGTAGCGTTATATATACTAACCTAAGGCAGCCTAACATCTCGGATGTATTATTTTACAACATTCCTGGCGGGTCGGCCCGTACTTCTCGGTGGGAACGTTATATACGTCTATAGCGTAAGATAACGTATCCTAACCCATCTAGCCCCTCGCTGGTAATGTTTTATAGAATCCCGGTCTTGTCGGCCCGTACCTCTCTGTGGGAACATTATATATGTCTATAGCGTTATATATACTAACCTAAGGCAGCCTAACATCTCGGATGTAGTATTTTACAACATTCCTGTCGGGTCGGCCCGTACTTCTCGGTGGGAACGTTATATATGTCTATAACGTAAGATAACCTAACCTAACCCATCTAGCCCCTCGCTGGTAATGTTTTACAGAATCCCGGTCCTGTCGGCCCGCACCTCTCTGGGGGAACATTATATACGTCTATAACGTTATATATCCTAACCTAACGCAACCTAACACCTAGGATGTAGTATTTTACATCACTCCTGGCGGGTCGGCCCCTGCTTCTCGGTGGGAACATTATATACGTCTATAACGTAATATAACCTAACCTAACCCATCCAGGTCCTCGCTGCGAATGTTTTGTAGAATCCCGTTCGTGTAGCCCTGTACGTCTCGGTGGGAACACTATATACGTCTATAACGTTATATATCCTAACCTAAGGCAATCTAACATCTCGGAGGTAGTATTTTACACCAAACCTGGCGGGGCGGAGGCTACTTCTCGGTGGGAACATTATATACCCCTGTAAAGTAATCTAACCTAACCTAACCCATCTAGCCCCTGGCTGGTAATGTTTAACATAATCCCGGTCGTGTCGACCCAGACCTGTCCGTGGGAACATTATATATGCCTACAGCGTTATATATACTAGCCTACGGCAGCCTAACATCTCGGATGTAGTATTTTACAACATTCCTGGCGGGTCGGCCCGTACTTCTCGGCGGGAACGTTATATGCGTTTATAACGTAATCTAAAATAACCTGACCCATCTAGCCCCTCGCTGGTAATGTTTCACAGAATCCAGGTCGTGTCGGCCCAGACCTGTCCGTGGGAGCATTATATACGTCTGTAGCGTTATATATACTAACCTAAGGCAGCCTAACATCTCGGATGTAGTATTTTACAACATTCCTGGCGGGTTGGCCCGTACTTCTCGGTGGGAACGTTATATGCGTCTATAACGTAAGATAACCTAACCTACACCATCTAGCCCCTCGCTGGTAATGTTTTCCAGAATTCCGGTCCTGTCGGCCCGCACTTCTCGGTGGGAACGTTATATGCGTCTATAACGTAAGATAACCTAACCTTCCCCATCTAGCCCCTCGCTGGTAATGTTTTACAGAATTCCGGTCCTGTCGGCCCGTACCTCTCTGTGGGAACATTATATACGTCTATAGCGTTATATATACTAGCCTACGGCAGCCTAACATCTCGGATGTAGTATTTTACAACATTCCTGTCGGGTCCGCCCCTACTTCTCGGTGGGAACGTTATATACGTCTATAACGTAAGATAACCTAACCTAAGGCAACCTAACACCTCGGATGTAGTATTTTACAACACTCCAGGCGGGTCGGACCCTACTTTTCGGTGTGAAAATTATATACGTCTATAACGTAATATAACCTAACCTAACCCATCTAGCCCCTCGCTGGTAATGTTTTACAGAATCCAGGTCGTGTCGGCCCAGACCTGTCCGTGGGAGCATTATATACGTCTGTAGCGTTATATATACTAACCTAAGGCAGCCTAACTTCTCGTATGTAGTATTTTACAACATTCCTGGCGGGTCGGCGCGTACTTCTCGGTGGGAACGTTATATGCGTCTATAACGTAAGATAACCTAACCTACCCCATCTAGCCCGTAGCTGGTAATGTTTTACAGAATCCCGTGCGTGTCGTTCCAGACCTGTCCGTGGGAACATTATATACGTCTATAGCGTTATATATACTAACCTACGGCAGCCTAACATCTCGGATGTAGTATTTTACAACATTCCTGGCGGGTCGGACCGTACTTCTCGTTGGGAATGTTATATACGTCCATAACGTAAGGTAACCTAACCTAACCCATCTAGCCCCTCGCTGGTAATGTTTACAGTATCCCGGTCGTGTCGGCCCAGACCTGTCCGTGGGAACATTATATACGTCTATAGCGTTATATATACTAACCTACGGCAGCCTAACATCTCGGATGTAGTATTTTACAACATTCCTGGCGGGTCGGCGCGTACTTCTCGGTGGGAACGTTATATGCGTCTATAACGTAAGATAACCTAACCTACCCCATCTAGCCCGTAGCTGGTAATGTTTTACAGAATCCCGTGCGTGTCGTTCCAGACCTGTCCGTGGGAACATTATATACGTCTATAGCGTTATATATACTAACCTACGGCAGCCTAACATCTCGGATGTAGTATTTTACAACATTCCTGGCGGGTCGGACCGTACTTCTCGTTGGGAATGTTATATACGTCCATAACGTAAGGTAACCTAACCTAACCCATCTAGCCCCTCGCTGGTAATGTTTACAGTATCCCGGTCGTGTCGGCCCAGACCTGTCCGTGGGAACATTATATATGTCTACAGCGTTATATATACTAGCCTACGGCAGCCTAACATCTCGGATGTAGTATTTTACAACATTCCTGGCGGGTCGGCCCCTACTCCTCGGTGGGAACATTATACACCTTTGTAACGTAATATAACCTAACCTAATCCATCTAGCACCTCGCTGGTAATGTTTCACAGAATCCAGGTCGTGTCGGCCCAGACCTGTCCGTGGTAGCATTATATACGTCTGTAGCGTTATATATACTAACCTACGGCAGCCTAACATCTCGGATGTAGTATTTTACAACATTCCTGGCGGGTCGGCCCGTACTTCTCGGTGGGAACGTTATATGCGTCTATAACGTAAGATAACCTAACCTACCCCATCTAGCCCCTCGCTGGTAATGTTTTCCAGAATTCCGGTCCTGTCGGCCCGCACTTCTCGGTGGGAACGTTATATGCGTCTATAACGTAAGATAACCTAACCTTCCCCATCTAGCCCCTCGCTGGTAATGTTTTACAGAATTCCGGTCCTGTCGGCCCGTACCTCTCTGTGGGAACATTATATACGTCTATAGCGTTATATATACTAGCCTACGGCAGCCTAACATCTCGGATGTAGTATTTTACAACATTCCTGTCGGGTCCGCCCCTAATTCTCGGTGGGAACGTTATATACGTCTATAACGTAAGATAACCTAACCTAAGGCAACCTAACACCTCGGATGTAGTATTTTACAACACTCCAGGCGGGTCGGACCCTACTTTTCGGTGTGAAAATTATATACGTCTATAACGTAATATAACCTAACCTAACCCATCTAGCCCCTCGCTGGTAATGTTTTACAGAATCCAGGTCGTGTCGGCCCAGACCTGTCCGTGGGAGCATTATATACGTCTGTAGCGTTATATATACTAACCTAAGGCAGCCTAACTTCTCGTATGTAGTATTTTACAACATTCCTGGCGGGTCGGCGCGTACTTCTCGGTGGGAACGTTATATGCGTCTATAACGTAAGATAACCTAACCTACCCCATCTAGCCCGTAGCTGGTAATGTTTTACAGAATCCCGTGCGTGTCGTTCCAGACCTGTCCGTGGGAACATTATATACGTCTATAGCGTTATATATACTAACCTACGGCAGCCTAACATCTCGGATGTAGTATTTTACAACATTCCTGGCGGGTCGGACCGTACTTCTCGTTGGGAATGTTATATACGTCCATAACGTAAGGTAACCTAACCTAACCCATCTAGCCCCTCGCTGGTAATGTTTACAGTATCCCGGTCGTGTCGGCCCAGACCTGTCCGTGGGAACATTATATACGTCTATAGCGTTATATATACTAACCTACGGCAGCCTAACATCTCGGATGTAGTATTTTACAACATTCCTGGCGGGTCGGCGCGTACTTCTCGGTGGGAACGTTATATGCGTCTATAACGTAAGATAACCTAACCTACCCCATCTAGCCCGTAGCTGGTAATGTTTTACAGAATCCCGTGCGTGTCGTTCCAGACCTGTCCGTGGGAACATTATATACGTCTATAGCGTTATATATACTAACCTACGGCAGCCTAACATCTCGGATGTAGTATTTTACAACATTCCTGGCGGGTCGGACCGTACTTCTCGTTGGGAATGTTATATACGTCCATAACGTAAGGTAACCTAACCTAACCCATCTAGCCCCTCGCTGGTAATGTTTACAGTATCCCGGTCGTGTCGGCCCAGACCTGTCCGTGGGAACATTATATATGTCTACAGCGTTATATATACTAGCCTACGGCAGCCTAACATCTCGGATGTAGTATTTTACAACATTCCTGGCGGGTCGGCCCCTACTCCTCGGTGGGAACATTATACACCTTTGTAACGTAATATAACCTAACCTAATCCATCTAGCACCTCGCTGGTAATGTTTCACAGAATCCAGGTCGTGTCGGCCCAGACCTGTCCGTGGTAGCATTATATACGTCTGTAGCGTTATATATACTAACCTACGGCAGCCTAACATCTCGGATGTAGTATTTTACAACATTCCTGGCGGGTCGGCCCGTACTTCTCGGTGGGAACGTTATATGCGTCTATAACGTAAGATAACCTAACCTACCCCATCTAGCCCCTCGCTGGTAATGTTTTCCAGAATTCCGGTCCTGTCGGCCCGCACTTCTCGGTGGGAACGTTATATGCGTCTATAACGTAAGATAACCTAACCTTCCCCATCTAGCCCCTCGCTGGTAATGTTTTACAGAATTCCGGTCCTGTCGGCCCGTACCTCTCTGTGGGAACATTATATACGTCTATAGCGTTATATATACTAGCCTACGGCAGCCTAACATCTCGGATGTAGTATTTTACAACATTCCTGTCGGGTCCGCCCCTAATTCTCGGTGGGAACGTTATATACGTCTATAACGTAAGATAACCTAACCTAAGGCAACCTAACACCTCGGATGTAGTATTTTACAACACTCCAGGCGGGTCGGACCCTACTTTTCGGTGTGAAAATTATATACGTCTATAACGTAATATAACCTAACCTAACCCATCTAGCCCCTCGCTGGTAATGTTTTACAGAATCCAGGTCGTGTCGGCCCAGACCTGTCCGTGGGAGCATTATATACGTCTGTAGCGTTATATATACTAACCTAAGGCAGCCTAACTTCTCGTATGTAGTATTTTACAACATTCCTGGCGGGTCGGCGCGTACTTCTCGGTGGGAACGTTATATGCGTCTATAACGTAAGATAACCTAACCTACCCCATCTAGCCCGTAGCTGGTAATGTTTTACAGAATCCCGTGCGTGTCGTTCCAGACCTGTCCGTGGGAACATTATATACGTCTATAGCGTTATATATACTAACCTACGGCAGCCTAACATCTCGGATGTAGTATTTTACAACATTCCTGGCGGGTCGGACCGTACTTCTCGTTGGGAATGTTATATACGTCCATAACGTAAGGTAACCTAACCTAACCCATCTAGCCCCTCGCTGGTAATGTTTACAGTATCCCGGTCGTGTCGGCCCAGACCTGTCCGTGGGAACATTATATACGTCTATAGCGTTATATATACTAACCTACGGCAGCCTAACATCTCGGATGTAGTATTTTACAACATTCCTGGCGGGTCGGCACCTACTTCTCGGTGGGAACATTATATACGTCTATAACGTAATATAACCTAACCTAACCCATCTAGGTCCTCGCTGGGAATGTTTTGTAGAATCCCGTTCGTGTAGCCCTGTACGTCTCGGTGGGAACATTATATACGTCTATAACGTTATATATCCTAACCTAGGGCAACCAAACATCTCGGATGTAGTATTTTACAATACTCCTGGCGGGTCGGCCCCTACTTCTCGGTGGGAACATTATATACGTTTATAGCGTAATATAACCTAACCTAACCCATCTAGGTTCTCGCTGGGAATGTTTTGTAGAATCCCGTTCGTGTAGCCCTGTACGTCTCGGTGGGAAAATTATATACGTCTATAACGTTATATATACTAACCTAAGGCAGTCTAACATCTCGGATGTAGTGTTTTACAACAATCCTGGCGGGGCGGCGTCTACTTCTCGGTGGGAACATTATATATCTCTGTAAAGTAATCTAACCTAACCTAACCCATCTAGCCCCTGGCTGATAATGTTTTCCAGAATCCCGGTCGTGTTGGCCCGGACCTGTCCGTGGGAACATTATATACGTCTATAGCGTTATATATGCTAGCCTACGGCATCCTAACATCTCGGATGTAGTATTTTACAACACTCCTGGCGGGCCGGTCCCCACTTCTAAGTGGGAACATTATATACGTTTATAACGTAATATAACCTATCCTAACCCATCTAGCCCCTCGCTGGTAATGTTTTACAGAATCCCGGTCGTGTCGGCCCAGACCTCTCCGTGGGAACATTATATACATCTATAGCGTTATATATCCTAACCTAAGGTAACCAAACACCTCGGATGTAGTATTCTACAACACTCCTGGCGGGTCGGCACCTACTTCTCGGTGGGAACATTATATACGTTTATAACGTTATATAACCTAACCTAACCCATCTAGCCCCTCGCTGGTAATGTTTCACAGAATCCAGGTCGTGTCGGCCCAGACCTCTCCGTGGGAGCATTATATACGTCTATAGCGTTATATAAACTAACCTAAAGCAGCCTAACATCTCGGATGTAGTATTTTACAACATTCCTGGCGGGTCGGCCCGTACTTCTCGGTGGGAACGTTATATGCGTCTATAACGTAAGATAACCTAACCTACCCCATCTAGCCCCTCGCTGGTAATGTTTTCCAGAATTCCGGTCCTGTCGGCCCGCACTTCTCGGTGGGAACGTTATATGCGTCTATAACGTAAGATAACCTAACCTTCCCCATCTAGCCCCTCGCTGGTAATGTTTTACAGAATTCCGGTCCTGTCGGCCCGTACCTCTCTGTGGGAACATTATATACGTCTATAGCGTTATATATACTAGCCTACGGCAGCCTAACATCTCGGATGTAGTATTTTACAACATTCCTGTCGGGTCCGCCCCTACTTCTCGGTGGGAACGTTATATACGTCTATAACGTAAGATAACCTAACCTAAGGCAACCTAACACCTCGGATGTAGTATTTTACAACGCTCCAGGCGGGTCGGACCCTACTTTTCGGTGTGAACATTATATACGTCAATAACGTAATATAACCTAACCTAACCCATCTAGCCCCTCGCTGGTAATGTTTTACAGAATCCAGGTCGTGTCGGCCCAGACCTGTCCGTGGGAGCATTATATACGTCTGTAGCGTTATATATACTAACCTAAGGCAGCCTAACTTCTCGTATGTAGTATTTTACAACATTCCTGGCGGGTCGGCGCGTACTTCTCGGTGGGAACGTTATATGCGTCTATAACGTAAGATAACCTAACCTACCCCATCTAGACCGTAGCTGGTAATGTTTTACAGAATCCCGTGCGTGTCGTTCCAGACCTGTCCGTGGGAACATTATATACGTCTATAGCGTTATATATACTAACCTACGGCAGCCTAACATCTCGGATGTAGTATTTTACAACATTCCTGGCGGGTCGGACCGTACTTCTCGTTGGGAATGTTATATACGTCCATAACGTAAGGTAACCTAACCTAACCCATCTAGCCCCTCGCTGGTAATGTTTACAGTATCCCGGTCGTGTCGGCCCAGACCTGTCCGTGGGAACATTATATACGTCTATAGCGTTATATATACTAACCTACGGCAGCCTAACATCTCGGATGTAGTATTTTACAACATTCCTGGCGGGTCGGCACCTACTTCTCGGTGGGAACATTATATACGTCTATAACGTAATATAACCTAACCTAACCCATCTAGGTCCTCGCTGGGAATGTTTTGTAGAATCCCGTTCGTGTAGCCCTGTACGTCTCGGTGGGAACATTATATACGTCTATAACGTTATATATCCTAACCTAGGGCAACCAAACATCTCGGATGTAGTATTTTACAATACTCCTGGCGGGTCGGCCCCTACTTCTCGGTGGGAACATTATATACGTTTATAGCGTAATATAACCTAACCTAACCCATCTAGGTTCTCGCTGGGAATGTTTTGTAGAATCCCGTTCGTGTAGCCCTGTACGTCTCGGTGGGAAAATTATATACGTCTATAACGTTATATATACTAACCTAAGGCAGTCTAACATCTCGGATGTAGTGTTTTACAACAATCCTGGCGGGGCGGCGTCTACTTCTCGGTGGGAACATTATATATCTCTGTAAAGTAATCTAACCTAACCTAACCCATCTAGCCCCTGGCTGATAATGTTTTCCAGAATCCCGGTCGTGTTGGCCCGGACCTGTCCGTGGGAACATTATATACGTCTATAGCGTTATATATGCTAGCCTACGGCATCCTAACATCTCGGATGTAGTATTTTACAACACTCCTGGCGGGCCGGTCCCCACTTCTAAGTGGGAACATTATATACGTTTATAACGTAATATAACCTATCCTAACCCATCTAGCCCCTCGCTGGTAATGTTTTACAGAATCCCGGTCGTGTCGGCCCAGACCTCTCCGTGGGAACATTATATACATCTATAGCGTTATATATCCTAACCTAAGGTAACCAAACACCTCGGATGTAGTATTCTACAACACTCCTGGCGGGTCGGCACCTACTTCTCGGTGGGAACATTATATACGTTTATAACGTTATATAACCTAACCTAACCCATCTAGCCCCTCGCTGGTAATGTTTCACAGAATCCAGGTCGTGTCGGCCCAGACCTCTCCGTGGGAGCATTATATACGTCTATAGCGTTATATAAACTAACCTAAAGCAGCCTAACATCTCGGATGTAGTATTTTACAACATTCCTGGCGGGTCGGCCCGTACTTCTCGGTGGGAACGTTATATGCGTCTATAACGTAAGATAACCTAACCTACCCCATCTAGCCCCTCGCTGGTAATGTTTTCCAGAATTCCGGTCCTGTCGGCCCGCACTTCTCGGTGGGAACGTTATATGCGTCTATAACGTAAGATAACCTAACCTTCCCCATCTAGCCCCTCGCTGGTAATGTTTTACAGAATTCCGGTCCTGTCGGCCCGTACCTCTCTGTGGGAACATTATATACGTCTATAGCGTTATATATACTAGCCTACGGCAGCCTAACATCTCGGATGTAGTATTTTACAACATTCCTGTCGGGTCCGCCCCTACTTCTCGGTGGGAACGTTATATACGTCTATAACGTAAGATAACCTAACCTAAGGCAACCTAACACCTCGGATGTAGTATTTTACAACGCTCCAGGCGGGTCGGACCCTACTTTTCGGTGTGAACATTATATACGTCAATAACGTAATATAACCTAACCTAACCCATCTAGCCCCTCGCTGGTAATGTTTTACAGAATCCAGGTCGTGTCGGCCCAGACCTGTCCGTGGGAGCATTATATACGTCTGTAGCGTTATATATACTAACCTAAGGCAGCCTAACTTCTCGTATGTAGTATTTTACAACATTCCTGGCGGGTCGGCGCGTACTTCTCGGTGGGAACGTTATATGCGTCTATAACGTAAGATAACCTAACCTACCCCATCTAGACCGTAGCTGGTAATGTTTTACAGAATCCCGTGCGTGTCGTTCCAGACCTGTCCGTGGGAACATTATATACGTCTATAGCGTTATATATACTAACCTACGGCAGCCTAACATCTCGGATGTAGTATTTTACAACATTCCTGGCGGGTCGGACCGTACTTCTCGTTGGGAATGTTATATACGTCCATAACGTAAGGTAACCTAACCTAACCCATCTAGCCCCTCGCTGGTAATGTTTACAGTATCCCGGTCGTGTCGGCCCAGACCTGTCCGTGGGAACATTATATACGTCTATAGCGTTATATATACTAACCTACGGCAGCCTAACATCTCGGATGTAGTATTTTACAACATTCCTGGCGGGTCGGCACCTACTTCTCGGTGGGAACATTATATACGTCTATAACGTAATATAACCTAACCTAACCCATCTAGGTCCTCGCTGGGAATGTTTTGTAGAATCCCGTTCGTGTAGCCCTGTACGTCTCGGTGGGAACATTATATACGTCTATAACGTTATATATCCTAACCTAGGGCAACCAAACATCTCGGATGTAGTATTTTACAATACTCCTGGCGGGTCGGCCCCTACTTCTCGGTGGGAACATTATATACGTTTATAGCGTAATATAACCTAACCTAACCCATCTAGGTTCTCGCTGGGAATGTTTTGTAGAATCCCGTTCGTGTAGCCCTGTACGTCTCGGTGGGAAAATTATATACGTCTATAACGTTATATATACTAACCTAAGGCAATCTAACATCTCGGATGTAGTGTTTTACAACAATCCTGGCGGGGCGGCGTCTACTTCTCGGTGGGAACATTATATATCTCTGTAAAGTAATCTAACCTAACCTAACCCATCTAGCCCCTGGCTGATAATGTTTTCCAGAATCCCGGTCGTGTTGGCCCGGACCTGTCCGTGGGAACATTATATACGTCTATAGCGTTATATATGCTAGCCTACGGCATCCTAACATCTCGGATGTAGTATTTTACAACACTCCTGGCGGGCCGGTCCCCACTTCTCGGCGGGACAGTTATATACGACAATAACGTAATATAACCTAACCTAACCCATCTAGGTCCTCGCTGGGAATGTTTTGTAGAATCCCGTTCGTGTAGCCCTGTACGTCTCGGTGGGAACATTATATACGTCTATAACGTTATATATCCTAACCTAAGGCAATCTAACATCTCGGATGTAGTATTTTACAACAATCCTGGCGGGGCGGAGGCTACTTCTGGGTGGGAACATTATATACCCCTGTAAAGTAATCTGACCTAACCTAACCCATCTAGCCCCTGGCTGGTAATGTTTAACAGAATCCCGGTCGTGTCGGACCATACCTGTCCGTGGGAACATTATATACGTCTATAGCGTTATATATACTAGCCTACGGCAGCCTAACATCTCGGATGTAGTATTTTACAACACTCCAGGCGGGTCGGCCCCTACTTCTAAGTGGGAACATTATATACGTTTATAACGTAATATAACCTATCCTAACCCATCTAGCCCCTCGCTGGTAATGTTTTACAGAATCCCGGTCGTGTCGGCCCAGACCTCTCCGTGGGAACATTATATACATCTATAGCGTTATATATCCTAACCTAAGGTAACCAAACACCTCGGATGTAGTATTCTACAACACTCCTGGCGGGTCGGCACCTACTTCTCGGTGGGAACATTATATACGTTTATAACGTTATATAACCTAACCTAACCCATCTAGCCCCTCGCTGGTAATGTCTCACAGAATCCAGGTCGTTTCGGCCCAGACCTGTCCGTGGGAGCATTATATACGTCTATAGCGTTATATAAACTAACCTAAGGCAGCCTAACATCTCGGATGTAGTATTTTACAACATTCCTGGCGGGTCGGCCCGTACTTCTCGGTGGGAACGTTATATACGTCTATAGCGTAAGATAGCGTATCCTAACCCATCTAGCCCCTCGCTGATAATGTTTTACAGAATCCCGGTCCTGTCGGCCCGCACCCCTCTGTGGGAATATTATATACGTCTATAACGTTATATATCCTAACCTAAGGCAACCTAACACCTCGGATGTAGTATTTTACATCACTCCTGGCGGGTCGGCCCCTGCTTCTCGGTGGGAACATTATATACGTCTATAACGTAATATAACCTAACCTAACCCATCCAGGTCCACGCTGCGAATGTTTTGTAGAATCCCGTTCGTGTAGCCCTGTACGTCTCGGTGGGAACATTATATACGTCTATAACGTTATATATCCTAACCTAAGGCAATCTAACATCTCGGATGTAGTATTTTAAAACAATCCTGGCGGGGCGGAGGCTACTTCTCGGTGGGAACATTATATACCCCTGTAAAGTAATCTAACCTAACCTAACCCATCTAGCCCCTAGCTGGTAATGTATAACAGAATCCCGGTCGTGTCGGCCCAGACCTGTCCGTGGGACCATTATATATGTCTACAGCGTTATATATACTAGCCTACGGCAGCCTAACATCTCGGATGTAGTATTTTACAACATTCCTGGCGGGTCGGCCCGTACTTCTCGGTGGGAACGTTATATACGTCTATAACGTAAGATAACCTAACCTAACCCATCTAGCCCCTCGCTGGGAATGTTTAACAGAATCCCGGTCGTGTCGGCCCAGACCTGTCCGTGGGAACATTATATACGTCTATAGCGTTATATATACTAACCTACGGCAGCCTAACATCTCGGATGTAGTATTTTACAACATTCCTGGCGGGTCGGACAGTACTTCTCGGTGGGAACGTTATATACGTCTATAACGTAAGGTAAGCTATCCTAACCCATCTAGCCCCTCGCTGGTAATGTTTTACAGAATCCCGGTCGTGTCGGCCCAGACCTGTCCGTGAGAACATTATATACGTCTATAACGTAATATAACCTAACCTAACCCATCTAGCTCCTCGCTGGGAATGTTTTGTAGAATCCCGTTCGTGTAGCCCTGTACGTCTCGGTGGGAACAATATATACGCCTATAACGTTATATATCCTAACCTACGGCAATCTAACATCTCGGATGTAGTATTTTAAAACAATCCTGGCGGGGCGGAGGCTACTTCTCGGTGGGAACATTATATACCCCTGTAAAGTAATCTAACCTAACCTAACCCATCTAGCCCCTGGCTGGTAATGTTTAACAGAATCCCGGTCGTGTCGGCCCAGACCTGTCCGTGGGAACATTATATACGTCTATAGCGTTATATATACTAGCCTACGGCAGCATAACTTCTCGTATGTAGTATTTTACAACATTCCTGTCGGGTCGGCCCGTACTTCTCGGTGGAAACGTTATATACGATTATAACGTAATCTAACCTAACCTGACCCATCTAGCTCCTCGCTGGGAATGTTTTCTAGAATCCCGTTCGTGTAGCCCTGTACGTCTCGGTGGGAACATTATATACGTCCATAACGTTATATATCCTAACCTACGGCAATCTAACATCTCGGATGTAGTATTTTAAAACAATCCTGGCGGGGCGACGGCTACTTCTCGGTGGGAACATTATATACTTCTGTAACCTAATCTAACCTAACCTAACCCATCTAGCCGTTGGCCGATTATGTTTTACAGAATCCCGGTCGTGTCGGAACAGACCTGTCCGTGGGAACATTATATACGTCTATAGCGTCATATATACTAACCTATTTCAGCCTAACATCACGGATGTAGTATTTTACAACATTCCTGGCGGGTCGGCCCGTACTTCTCGGTGGAAACACTATATACGTCTATAACGTAAGATAACCTAACCTAACCCATCTAGCCCCTCGCTGGTAATGTTTTACAGAATCCCGGTCCTGTCGGCCCGCACCCCTCTGTGGGAACATTATATACGTCTATAACGTTATATATCCTAACCTAAGGCAACCTAACACCTCGGATGTAGTATTTTACAACACTCCTGGCGGGTCGGCCCCTACTTCTCGGTGGGAACGTTATATACGTCTATAACGTAAGATAACCTAACCTAACCCATCTAGCCCCTCGCTGGTAATGTTTTACAGAATCCCGGTCGTGTCGGCCCAGACCTGTCCGTGGGAGCATTATATACGTCTATAGCGTTATATAAACTAACCTAAGGCAGCCTAACATCTCGGATGTAGTATTTTACAACATTCCTGGCGGGTCGGCCCGTACTTCTCGGTGGGAACGTTATATACGTCTATAGCGTAAGATAGCGTATCCTAACCCATCTAGCCCCTCGCTGATAATGTTTTACAGAATCCCGGTCCTGTCGGCCCGCACCCCTCTGTGGGAATATTATATACGTCTATAACGTTATATATCCTAACCTAAGGCAACCTAACACCTCGGATGTAGTATTTTACATCACTCCTGGCGGGTCGGCCCCTGCTTCTCGGTGGGAACATTATATACGTCTATAACGTAATATAACCTAACCTAACCCATCCAGGTCCTCGCTGCGAATGTTTTGTAGAATCCCGTTCGTGTAGCCCTGTACGTCTCGGTGGGAACATTATATACGTCTATAACGTTATATATCCTAACCTAAGGCAATCTAACATCTCGGAGGTAGTATTTTACAACAATCCTGGCGGGGCGGAGGCTACTTCTCGGTGGGAACATTATATACCCCTGTAAAGTAATCTAACCTAACCTAACCCATCTAGCCCCTAGCTGGTAATGTTTAACAGAATCCCGGTCGTGTCGGCCCAGACCTGTCCGTGGGAACATTATATATGTCTACAGCGTTATATATACTAGCCTACGGCAGCCTAACATCTCGGATGTCGTATTTTACAACACTCCAGGCGGGTCGGCCCCTACTCCTCGGTGGGAACATTATATACGTTTGTAACGTAATATAACCTAACCTAATCCATCTAGCACCTCGCTGGTAATGTTTCACAGAATCCAGGTCGTGTCGGCCCAGACCTGTCCGTGGGAGCATCATATACGTCTGTAGCGTTATATATACTAACCTACGGCAGCCTAACATCTCGGATGTAGTATTTTACAACATTCCTGGCGGGTCGGCCCGTACTTCTCGGTGGGAACGTTATATGCGTCTATAACGTAAGATAACCTAACCTACCCCATCTAGCCCCTCGCTGGTAATGTTTTACAGAATTCCGGTCCTGTCGGCCCGCACTTCTCGGTGGGAACGTTATATGCGTCTATAACGTAAGATAACCTAACCTTCCCCATCTAGCCCCTCGCTGGTAATGTTTTACACAATTCCGGTCCTGTCGGCCCGTACCTCTCTGTGGGAACATTATATACGTCTATAGCGTTATATATCCTAGCCTACGGCAGCCTAACATCTCGGATGTAGTATTTTACAACATTCCTGTCGGGTCCGCTCCTACTTCTCGGTGGGAACGTTATATACGTCTATAACGTAAGATAACCTAACCTAAGGCAACCTAACACCTCGGATGTAGTATTTTACAACACTCCAGGCGGGTGGGACCCTACTTTTCGGTGTGAACATTATATACGTCTATAACGTAATATAACCTAACCTAACCCATCTAGCCCCTCGCTGATAATGTTTTCCAGAATCTCGGTCGTGTTGGCCCGGACCTGTCCGTGGGAACATTATATACGTCAATAGCGTTATATATGCTAGCCTACGGCATCCTAACATCTCGGATGTAGTATTTTACAACACTCCTGGCGGGCCGGTCCCCACTTCTCGGCGGGACAGTTATATACGTCAATAACGTAATATAACCTAACCTAACCCATCTAGGTCCTCGCTGGGAATGTTTTGTAGAATCCCGTTCGTGTAGCCCTGTACGTCTCGGTGGGAACATTATATACGTCTATAACGTTATATATCCTAACCTAAGGCAATCTAACATCTCGGATGTAGTATTTTACAACAATCCTGGCGGGTCCGCTCCTACTTCTCGGTGGGAACGTTATATACGTCTATAACGTAAGATAACCTAACCTAAGGCAACCTAACACCTCGGATGTAGTATTTTACAACACTCCAGGCGGGTGGGACCCTACTTTTCGGTGTGAACATTATATACGTCTATAACGTAATATAACCTAACCTAACCCATCTAGCCCCTCGCTGATAATGTTTTCCAGAATCCCGGTCGTGTTGGCCCGGACCTGTCCGTGGGAACATTATATACGTCAATAGCGTTATATATGCTAGCCTACGGCATCCTAACATCTCGGATGTAGTATTTTACAACACTCCTGGCGGGCCGGTCCCCACTTCTCGGCGGGACAGTTATATACGTCAATAACGTAATATAACCTAACCTAACCCATCTAGGTCCTCGCTGGGAATGTTTTGTAGAATCCCGTTCGTGTAGCCCTGTACGTCTCGGTGGGAACATTATATACGTCTATAACGTTATATATCCTAACCTAAGGCAATCTAACATCTCGGATGTAGTATTTTACAACAATCCTGGCGGGGCGGAGGCTACTTCTGGGTGGGAACATTATATACCCCTGTAAAGTAATCTAACCTAACCTAACCCATCTAGCCCCTGGCTGGTAATGTTTTATAGAATCCCGGTCTTGTCGGCCCGTACCTCTCTGTGGGAACATTATATATGTCTATAGCGTTATATGTACTAACCTAAGGCAGCCTAACATCTCGGATGTAGTATTTTACAACATTCCTGTCGGGTCGGCCAGTACTTCTCGGTGGGAACGTTATATACGTCTATAACGTAAGATAACCTAACCTAACCCATCTAGCCCCTCGCTGGTAATGTTTTACAGAATCCCGGTCGTGTCGGGCCAGACCTGTCCGTGGTAACATTATATACGTCTATAGCGTTATATATACTAGCCTACGGCAGCGTAACATCTTGGTTGTAGTATTTTACAACACTCCAGGCGGGTCAAACCCTACTCCTCGGTGGGAACATTATATACGTTTATAACGTAATATAACCTAACCTAACCCATCTAGCCCCTCGCTGGTAATGTCTCACAGAATCCAGGTCGTTTCGGCCCAGACCTGTCCGTGGGAACATTATATACGTCTATAGCGTTATATATACTAACCTACGGCAGCCTAACATCTCGGATGTAGTATTTTACAAAATTCCTGTCGGGTCGGCCCGTACCTCTCTGTGGGAACATTATATACGTCTATAACGTTATATATCCTAACCTAAGGCAACCTAACACCTCGGATGTAGTATTTTACAACACTCCTGGCGGGTCGGCCCCTACTTCTCGGTGGGAACATTATATACGTTCATAACGTAATATAACCTAACCTAACCCATCTATGTCCTCGCTGGGAATGTTTTGTAGAATCCCGTTCGTGTAGCCCTGTACGTCTCGGTGGGAACATTATATACGTCTATAACGTTATATATCCTAACCTAAGGCAATCTAACATCTCGGATGTAGTATTTTACAACAATCCCGGCGGGGCGGAGGCTACTTCTGGGTGGGAACATTATATACCCCTGTAAAGTAATCTAACCTAACCTAACCCATCTAGCCCCTGGCTGGTAATGTTTAACAGAATCCCGGTCGTGTCGGACCATACCTGTCCGTGGGAACATTATATACGTCTATAGCGTTATATATACTAGCCTACGGCAGCCTAACATCTCGGATGTAGTATTTTACAACAATCCTGGCGGGGCGGAGGCTACTTCTCGGTGGGAACATTATATACCCCTGTAAAGTAATCTAACCTAACCTAACCCATCTAGCCCCTGGCTGGTAGTGTTTAACAGAATCCCGGTCGTGTCGGACCAGACCTGTCCGTGGGAACATTATATACGTCTATAGCGTTATATATACTAACCGACGGCAGCCTAACATCTCGGAGGTAATATTTTACAACAATTCTGGCGGATCGGCCCGTACTTCTCGGTGGTAACGTTATATACGTCTATAACGTAAGATAACCTATCCTAACCCATCTAGCCCCTCGCTGGAAATGTTTTACATAATCCCGGTTCTGTCGGCCCGTGCCTTTCTGTGGGATCATTATATACGTCTATAACGTTATATATTCTAACCTAAGGCAACCTAAGACCTCGGATGTAGTATTTTACCACACTCCTGGCGGGTCGGCCCCTACTTCTCGGTGGGAACATTATATACGTCTATAACGTAAGATAACGTAACCTAATCCATCTAGCCCCTGGCTGGTATTGTTTAACAGAATCCCGGTCGTGTCGGCCCAGACGTGTCCGTGGTAACATTATATACGTCTATAGCGTTATATATACTAGCCTACGGCAGCGTAACATCTCGGTTGTAGTATTTTACAACACTCCAGGCGGGTCAAACCCTACTCCTCGGTGGGAACATTATATACGTTTATAACGTAATATAACCTAACCTAACCCATCTAGCCCCTCGCTGGTAATGTCTCACAGAATCCAGGTCGTTTCGGCCCAGACCTGTCCGTGGGAACATTATATACGTCTATAGCGTTATATATACTAACCTACGGCAGCCTAACATCTCGGATGTAGTATTTTACAAAATTCCTGTCGGGTCGGCCCGTACTTCTCGGTGGGAACGTTATATACGCCTATAACGTAAGGTAACCTAACCTAACCCATCTAGCCCATCGCTGGTAATGTTTTACAGAATCCCGGTCCTGTCGGCACGTACCTCTCTGTGGGAACATTATATACGTCTATAACGTTATATATCCTAACCTAAGGCAACCTAACACCTCGGATGTAGTATTTTACAACACTCCTGGCGGGTCGGCCCCTACTTCTCGGTGGGAACATTATATACGTTCATAACGTAATATAACCTAACCTAACCCATCCAGGTCCACGCTGCGAATGTTTTGTAGAATCCCGTTCGTGTAGCCCTGTACGTCTCGGTGGGAACATTATATACGTCTATAACGTTATATATCCTAACCTAAGGCAATCTAACATCTCGGATGTAGTATTTTAAAACAATCCTGGCGGGGCGGAGGCTACTTCTCGGTGGGAACATTATATACCCCTGTAAAGTAATCTAACCTAACCTAACCCATCTAGCCCCTAGCTGGTAATGTATAACAGAATCCCGGTCGTGTCGGCCCAGACCTGTCCGTGGGACCATTATATATGTCTACAGCGTTATATATACTAGCCTACGGCAGCCTAACATCTCGGATGTAGTATTTTACAACATTCCTGGCGGGTCGGCCCGTACTTCTCGGTGGGAACGTTATATACGTCTATAACGTAAGATAACCTATCCTAACCCATCTAGCCCCTCGCTGGTAATATTTTACAGAATCCCGGACCTGTCGGCCCGTACCTCTCTGTGGAAACATTATATACGTCTATAGCGTTATATATACTAGCCTACGGCAGCCTAACATCTCGGATGTAGTATTTTACAACATTCCTGTCGGGTCCGCTCCTACTTCTCGGTGGGAACGTTATATACGTCTATAACGTAAGATAACCTAACCTAACCCATCTAGCCCCTCGCTGGGAATGTTTAACAGAATCCCGGTCGTGTCGGCCCAGACCTGTCCGTGGGAACATTATATACGTCTATAGCGTTATATATACTAACCTACGGCAGCCTAACATCTCGGATGTAGTATTTTACAACATTCCTGGCGGGTCGGACAGTACTTCTCGGTGGGAACGTTATATACGTCTATAACGTAAGGTAAGCTATCCTAACCCATCTAGCCCCTCGCTGGTAATGTTTTACAGAATCCCGGTCGTGTCGGCCCAGACCTGTCCGTGAGAACATTATATACGTCTATAACGTAATATAACCTAACCTAACCCATCTAGCTCCTCGCTGGGAATGTTTTGTAGAATCCCGTTCGTGTAGCCCTGTACGTCTCGGTGGGAACAATATATACGCCTATAACGTTATATATCCTAACCTACGGCAATCTAACATCTCGGATGTAGTATTTTAAAACAATCCTGGCGGGGCGGAGGCTACTTCTCGGTGGGAACATTATATACCCCTGTAAAGTAATCTAACCTAACCTAACCCATCTAGCCCCTGGCTGGTAATGTTTAACAGAATCCCGGTCGTGTCGGCCCAGACCTGTCCGTGGGAACATTATATACGTCTATAGCGTTATATATACTAGCCTACGGCAGCCTAACTTCTCGTATGTAGTATTTTACAACATTCCTGTCGGGTCGGCCCGTACTTCTCGGTGGAAACGTTATATACGATTATAACGTAATCTAACCTAACCTGACCCATCTAGCTCCTCGCTGGGAATGTTTTCTAGAATCCCGTTCGTGTAGCCCTGTACGTCTCGGTGGGAACATTATATACGTCCATAACGTTATATATCCTAACCTACGGCAATCTAACATCTCGGATGTAGTATTTTAAAACAATCCTGGCGGGGCGACGGCTACTTCTCGGTGGGAACATTATATACTTCTGTAACCTAATCTAACCTAACCTAACCCATCTAGCCGTTGGCCGATTATGTTTTACAGAATCCCGGTCGTGTCGGAACAGACCTGTCCGTGGGAACATTATATACGTCTATAGCGTCATATATACTAACCTATTTCAGCCTAACATCACGGATGTAGTATTTTACAACATTCCTGGCGGGTCGGCCCGTACTTCTCGGTGGAAACACTATATACGTCTATAACGTAAGATAACCTAACCGAACCCATCTAGCCCCTCGCTGGTAATGTTTTACAGAATCCCGGTCCTGTCGGCCCGCACCCCTCTGTGGGAACATTATATACGTCTATAACGTTATATATCCTAACCTAAGGCAACCTAACACCTCGGATGTAGTATTTTACAACACTCCTGGCGGGTCGGCCCCTACTTCTCGGTGGGAACGTTATATACGTCTATAACGTAAGATAACCTAACCTAACCCATCTAGCCCCTCGCTGGTAATGTTTTACAGAATCCCGGTCGTGTCGGCCCAGACCTGTCCGTGGGAGCATTATATACGTCTATAGCGTTATATAAACTAACCTAAGGCAGCCTAACATCTCGGATGTAGTATTTTACAACATTCCTGGCGGGTCGGCCCGTACTTCTCGGTGGGAACGTTATATACGTCTATAGCGTAAGATAGCGTATCCTAACCCATCTAGCCCCTCGCTGATAATGTTTTACAGAATCCCGGTCCTGTCGGCCCGCACCCCTCTGTGGGAATATTATATACGTCTATAACGTTATATATCCTAACCTAAGGCAACCTAACACCTCGGATGTAGTATTTTACATCACTCCTGGCGGGTCGGCCCCTGCTTCTCGGTGGGAACATTATATACGTCTATAACGTAATATAACCTAACCTAACCCATCCAGGTCCTCGCTGCGAATGTTTTGTAGAATCCCGTTCGTGTAGCCCTGTACGTCTCGGTGGGAACATTATATACGTCTATAACGTTATATATCCTAACCTAAGGCAATCTAACATCTCGGAGGTAGTATTTTACAACAATCCTGGCGGGGCGGAGGCTACTTCTCGGTGGGAACATTATATACCCCTGTAAAGTAATCTAACCTAACCTAACCCATCTAGCCCCTAGCTGGTAATGTTTAACAGAATCCCGGTCGTGTCGGCCCAGACCTGTCCGTGGGAACATTATATATGTCTACAGCGTTATATATACTAGCCTACGGCAGCCTAACATCTCGGATGTCGTATTTTACAACACTCCAGGCGGGTCGGCCCCTACTCCTCGGTGGGAACATTATATACGTTTGTAACGTAATATAACCTAACCTAATCCATCTAGCACCTCGCTGGTAATGTTTCACAGAATCCAGGTCGTGTCGGCCCAGACCTGTCCGTGGGAGCATCATATACGTCTGTAGCGTTATATATACTAACCTACGGCAGCCTAACATCTCGGATGTAGTATTTTACAACATTCCTGGCGGGTCGGCCCGTACTTCTCGGTGGGAACGTTATATGCGTCTATAACGTAAGATAACCTAACCTACCCCATCTAGCCCCTCGCTGGTAATGTTTTACAGAATTCCGGTCCTGTCGGCCCGCACTTCTCGGTGGGAACGTTATATGCGTCTATAACGTAAGATAACCTAACCTTCCCCATCTAGCCCCTCGCTGGTAATGTTTTACACAATTCCGGTCCTGTCGGCCCGTACCTCTCTGTGGGAACATTATATACGTCTATAGCGTTATATATACTAGCCTACGGCAGCCTAACATCTCGGATGTAGTATTTTACAACATTCCTGTCGGGTCCGCTCCTACTTCTCGGTGGGAACGTTATATACGTCTATAACGTAAGATAACCTAACCTAAGGCAACCTAACACCTCGGATGTAGTATTTTACAACACTCCAGGCGGGTGGGACCCTACTTTTCGGTGTGAACATTATATACGTCTATAACGTAATATAACCTAACCTAACCCATCTAGCCCCTCGCTGATAATGTTTTCCAGAATCCCGGTCGTGTTGGCCCGGACCTGTCCGTGGGAACATTATATACGTCAATAGCGTTATATATGCTAGCCTACGGCATCCTAACATCTCGGATGTAGTATTTTACAACACTCCTGGCGGGCCGGTCCCCACTTCTCGGCGGGACAGTTATATACGTCAATAACGTAATATAACCTAACCTAACCCATCTAGGTCCTCGCTGGGAATGTTTTGTAGAATCCCGTTCGTGTAGCCCTGTACGTCTCGGTGGGAACATTATATACGTCTATAACGTTATATATCCTAACCTAAGGCAATCTAACATCTCGGATGTAGTATTTTACAACAATCCTGGCGGGTCCGCTCCTACTTCTCGGTGGGAACGTTATATACGTCTATAACGTAAGATAACCTAACCTAAGGCAACCTAACACCTCGGATGTAGTATTTTACAACACTCCAGGCGGGTGGGACCCTACTTTTCGGTGTGAACATTATATACGTCTATAACGTAATATAACCTAACCTAACCCATCTAGCCCCTCGCTGATAATGTTTTCCAGAATCCCGGTCGTGTTGGCCCGGACCTGTCCGTGGGAACATTATATACGTCAATAGCGTTATATATGCTAGCCTACGGCATCCTAACATCTCGGATGTAGTATTTTACAACACTCCTGGCGGGCCGGTCCCCACTTCTCGGCGGGACAGTTATATACGTCAATAACGTAATATAACCTAACCTAACCCATCTAGGTCCTCGCTGGGAATGTTTTGTAGAATCCCGTTCGTGTAGCCCTGTACGTCTCGGTGGGAACATTATATACGTCTATAACGTTATATATCCTAACCTAAGGCAATCTAACATCTCGGATGTAGTATTTTACAACAATCCTGGCGGGGCGGAGGCTACTTCTGGGTGGGAACATTATATACCCCTGTAAAGTAATCTAACCTAACCTAACCCATCTAGCCCCTGGCTGGTAATGTTTAACAGAATCCCGGTCGTGTCGGACCATACCTGTCCGTGGGAACATTATATACGTCTATAGCGTTATATATACTAGCCTACGGCAGCCTAACATCTCGGATGTAGTATTTTACAACAATCCTGGCGGGGCGGAGGCTACTTCTCGGTGGGAACATTATATACCCCTGTAAAGTAATCTAACCTAACCTAACCCATCTAGCCCCTGGCTGGTAGTGTTTAACAGAATCCCGGTCGTGTCGGACCAGACCTGTCCGTGGGAACATTATATACGTCTATAGCGTTATATATACTAACCGACGGCAGCCTAACATCTCGGAGGTAATATTTTACAACAATTCTGGCGGATCGGCCCGTACTTCTCGGTGGTAACGTTATATACGTCTATAACGTAAGATAACCTATCCTAACCCATCTAGCCCCTCGCTGGAAATGTTTTACATAATCCCGGTTCTGTCGGCCCGTGCCTTTCTGTGGGATCATTATATACGTCTATAACGTTATATATTCTAACCTAAGGCAACCTAACACCTCGGATGTAGTATTTTACCACACTCCTGGCGGGTCGGCCCCTACTTCTCGGTGGGAACATTATATACGTCTATAACGTAAGATAACGTAACCTAATCCATCTAGCCCCTGGCTGGTATTGTTTAACAGAATCCCGGTCGTGTCGGCCCAGACGTGTCCGTGGTAACATTATATACGTCTATAGCGTTATATATACTAGCCTACGGCAGCGTAACATCTCGGTTGTAGTATTTTACAACACTCCAGGCGGGTCAAACCCTACTCCTCGGTGGGAACATTATATACGTTTATAACGTAATATAACCTAACCTAACCCATCTAGCCCCTCGCTGGTAATGTCTCACAGAATCCAGGTCGTTTCGGCCCAGACCTGTCCGTGGGAACATTATATACGTCTATAGCGTTATATATACTAACCTACGGCAGCCTAACATCTCGGATGTAGTATTTTACAAAATTCCTGTCGGGTCGGCCCGTACTTCTCGGTGGGAACGTTATATACGCCTATAACGTAAGGTAACCTAACCTAACCCATCTAGCCCATCGCTGGTAATGTTTTACAGAATCCCGGTCCTGTCGGCACGTACCTCTCTGTGGGAACATTATATACGTCTATAACGTTATATATCCTAACCTAAGGCAACCTAACACCTCGGATGTAGTATTTTACAACACTCCTGGCGGGTCGGCCCCTACTTCTCGGTGGGAACATTATATACGTTCATAACGTAATATAACCTAACCTAACCCATCTATGTCCTCGCTGGGAATGTTTTGTAGAATCCCGTTCGTGTAGCCCTGTACGTCTCGGTGGGAACATTATATACGTCTATAACGTTATATATCCTAACCTAAGGCTATCTAACATCTCGGATGTAGTATTTTACAACAATCCCGGCGGGGCGGAGGCTACTTCTGGGTGGGAACATTATATACCCCTGTAAAGTAATCTAACCTAACCTAACCCATCTAGCCCCTGGCTGGTAATGTTTAACAGAATCCCGGTCGTGTCGGACCATACCTGTCCGTGGGAACATTATATACGTCTATAGCGTTATATATACTAGCCTACGGCAGCCTAACATCTCGGATGTAGTATTTTACAACATTCCTGTCGGGTCCGCTCCTACTTCTCGGTGGGAACGTTATATACGTCTATAACGTAAGATAACCTAACCTAAGGCAACCTAACACCTCGGATGTAGTATTTTACAACACTCCAGGCGGGTCGGACCCTACTTCTCGGTGGGAACATTATATACGTTTATAGCGTAATATAACCTAACCTAACCCATCTAGGTTCTCGCTGGGAATGTTTTGTAGAATCCCGTTCGTGTAGCCCTGTACGTCTCGGTGGGAAAATTATATACGTCTATAACGTTATATATACTAACCTAAGGCAATCTAACATCTCGGATGTAGTATTTTACAACAATCCTGGCGGGGCGTCGTCTACTTCTCGGTGGGAACATTATATACCTCTGTAAAGTAATCTAACCTAACCTAACCCATCTAGCCCCTGGCTGATAATGTTTTCCAGAATCCCGGTCGTGTTGGCCCGGACCTGTCCGTGGGAACATTATATACGTCAATAGCGTTATATATGCTAGCCTACGGCATCCTAACATCTCGGATGTAGTATTTTACAACACTCCTGGCGGGCCGGTCCCCACTTCTCGGCGGGACAGTTATATACGTCAATAACGTAATATAACCTAACCTAACCCATCTAGGTCCTCGCTGGGAATGTTTTGTAGAATCCCGTTCGTGTAGCCCTGTACGTCTCGGTGGGAACATTATATACGTCTATAACGTTATATATCCTAACCTAAGGCAATCTAACATCTCGGATGTAGTATTTTACAACAATCCTGGCGGGGCGGAGGCTACTTCTGGGTGGGAACATTATATACCCCTGTAAAGTAATCTAACCTAACCTAACCCATCTAGCCCCTGGCTGGTAATGTTTTATAGAATCCCGGTCTTGTCGGCCCGTACCTCTCTGTGGGAACATTATATATGTCTATAGCGTTATATGTACTAACCTAAGGCAGCCTAACATCTCGGATGTAGTATTTTACAACATTCCTGTCGGGTCGGCCAGTACTTCTCGGTGGGAACGTTATATACGTCTATAACGTAAGATAACCTAACCTAACCCATCTAGCCCCTCGCTGGTAATGTTTTACAGAATCCCGGTCGTGTCGGCCCAGACCTGTCCGTGGTAACATTATATACGTCTATAGCGTTATATATACTAGCCTACGGCAGCGTAACATCTCGGTTGTAGTATTTTACAACACTCCAGGCGGGTCAAACCCTACTCCTCGGTGGGAACATTATATACGTTTATAACGTAATATAACCTAACCTAACCCATCTAGCCCCTCGCTGGTAATGTCTCACAGAATCCAGGTCGTTTCGGCCCAGACCTGTCCGTGGGAACATTATATACGTCTATAGCGTTATAGATACTAACCTACGGCAGCCTAACATCTCGGATATAGTATTTTACAAAATTTCTGTCGGGTCGGCCCGTACTTCTCGGTGGGAACGTTATATACGCCTATAACGTAAGGTAACCTAACCTAACCCATCTAGCCCATCGCTGGTAATGTTTTACAGAATCCCGGTCCTGTCGGCACGTACCTCTCTGTGGGAACATTATATACGTCTATAACGTTATATATCCTAACCTAAGGCAACCTAACACCTCGGATGTAGTATTTTACAACACTCCTGGCGGGTCGGCCCCTACTTCTCGGTGGGAACATTATATACGTTCATAACGTAATATAACCTAACCTAACCCATCTATGTCCTCGCTGGGAATGTTTTGTAGAATCCCGTTCGTGTAGCCCTGTACGTCTCGGTGGGAACATTATATACGTCTATAACGTTATATATCCTAACCTAAGGCAATCTAACATCTCGGATGTAGTATTTTACAACAATTCCGGCGGGGCGGAGGCTACTTCTGGGTGGGAACATTATATACCCCTGTAAAGTAATCTAACCTAACCTAACCCATCTAGCCCCTGGCTGGTAATGTTTAACAGAATCCCGGTCGTGTCGGACCATACCTGTCCGTGGGAACATTATATACGTCTATAGCGTTATATATACTAGCCTACGGCAGCCTAACATCCCGGATGTAGTATTTTACAACACTCCAGGCGGGTCGGCCCCTACTTCTAAGTGGGAACATTATATACGTTTATAACGTAATATAACCTATCCTAACCCATCTAGCCCTTCGCTGGTAATGTTGTACAGAATCCCGGTCGTGTCGGCCCAGACCTCTCCGTGGGAACATTATATACATCTATAGCGTTATATATCCTAACCTAAGGCAACCAAACACCTCGGATGTAGTATTCTACAACACTCCTGGCGGGTCGGCCCCTACTTCTCGGTGGGAACGTTATACACGTCTATAACGTAAGAGAACCTAACCTAACCCATCTAGCCCCTCGCTGGTAATGTTTTACAGAATTCCGGTCATGTCGGCCCAGACCTGTCCGTGGGAACATTATATACGTCTATAACGTTATATATTCTAACCTAAGGCAGCCTAACATCTCGGATGTAGTATTTTACAACATTCCTGGCGGGTCGGCGCGTACTTCTCGGTGGGAACGTTATATGCGTCTATAAAGTAAGATAACCTAACCTACCCCATCTAGCCCGTAGCTGGTAATGTTTTACAGAATCCCGTGCGTGTCGTTCCAGACCTGTCCGTGGGAACATTATATACGTCTATAGCGTTATATATACTAACCTACGGCAGCCTAACATCTCGGATGTAGTATTTTACAACATTCCTGGCGGGTCGGACAGTACTTCTCGTTGGGAATGTTATATACGTCTATAACGTAAGGTAACCTAACCTAACCCATCTAGCCCCTCGCTGGTAATGTTTACAGTATCCCGGTCGTGTCGGCCCAGACCTGTCCGTGGGAACATTATATACGTCTATAGCGTTATATATACTAACCTACGGCAGCCTAACACCTCGGATGTAGTATTTTACAACACTCCTGGCGGGTCGGCCCCTACTTCTCGGTGGGAACATTATATACGTTCATAACGTAATATAACCTAACCTAACCCATCTATGTCCTCGCTGGGAATGTTTTGTAGAATCCCGTTCGTGTAGCCCTGTACGTCTCGGTGGGAACATTATATACGTCTATAACGTTATATATCCTAACCTAAGGCAATCTAACATCTGGTATGTAGTATTTTACAACAATCCTGGCGGGGCGGCGGCTATTTCTCGGTGGGAACATTATATACTTCTGTAACGTAATCTAACCTAACCTAACCCATTTCGCCCCTGGCTGGTAATGTTTTACAGAATCCCGGTCGTGTCGGCCCAGACCTGTCCGTGGGAACATTATATACATCTATAGCGTTATATGTACTAACCTACGGCAGCCTAACATCTCGGATGTAGTATTTTACAAGATTCCTTGCGGGTCGGCCCCTACTTCTCGGTGGGAACGTTATATACGTCTATAACGTAAGATAACCTAACCTAACCCATCTAGCCCCTCGCTGGGAATGTTTAACAGAATCCCGGTCGTGTCGGCCCAGACCTGTCCGTGGGAACATTATATACGTCTATAGCGTTATATATACTAACCTACGGCAGCCTAACATCTCGGATGTAGTATTTTACAACATTCCTGGCGGGTCGGACAGTACTTCTCGGTGGGAACGTTATATACGTCTATAACGTAAGGTAAGCTATCCTAACCCATCTAGCCCCTCGCTGGTAATGTTTTACAGAATCCCGGTCGTGTCGGCCCAGACCTGTCCGTGAGAACATTATATACGTCTATAACGTAATATAACCTAACCTAACCCATCTAGCTCCTCGCTGGGAATGTTTTGTAGAATCCCGTTCGTGTAGCCCTGTACGTCTCGGTGGGAACAATATATACGCCTATAACGTTATATATCCTAACCTACGGCAATCTAACATCTCGGATGTAGTATTTTAAAACAATCCTGGCGGGGCGACGGCTACTTCTCGGTGGGAACATTATATACTTCTGTAACCTAATCTAACCTAACCTAACCCATCTAGCCGTTGGCCGGTTATGTTTTACAGAATCCCGGTCGTGTCGGAACAGACCTGTCCGTGGGAACATTATATACGTCTATAGCGTCATATATACTAACCTATTTCAGCCTAACATCACGGATGTAGTATTTTACAACATTCCTGGCGGGTCGGCCCGTACTTCTCGGTGGAAACACTATATACGTCTATAACGTAAGATAACCTAACCTAACCCATCTAGCCCCTCGCTGGTAATGTTTTACAGAATCCCGGTCCTGTCGGCCCGCACCCCTCTGTGGGAACATTATATACGTCTATAACGTTATATATCCTAACCTAAGGCAACCTAACACCTCGGATGTAGTATTTTATAACACTCCTGGCGGGTCGGCCCCTGCTTCTCGGTGGGAACATTATATACGTCTATAACGTAATATAACCTAACCTAACCCATCCAGGTCCTCGCTGCGAATGTTTTGTAGAATCCCGTTCGTGTAGCCCTGTACGTCTCGGTGGGAACATTATATACGTCTATAACGTTATATATCCTAACCTAAGGCAATCTAACATCTCGGATGTAGTATTTTACAACAATCCTGGCGGGGCGGAGGCTACTTCTCGGTGGGAACATTATATACCCCTGTAAAGTAATCTAACCTAACCTAACCCATCTAGCCCCTGGCTGGTAGTGTTTAACAGAATCCCGGTCGTGTCGGACCAGACCTGTCCGTGGGAACATTATATACGTCTACAGCGTTATATATACTAGCCTACGGCAGCCTAACATCTCGGATGTCGTATTTTACAACACTCCAGGCGGGTCGGCCCCTACTCCTCGGTGGGAACATTATATACGTTTGTAACGTAATATAACCTAACCTAATCCATCTAGCACCTCGCTGGTAATGTTTCACAGAATCCAGGTCGTGTCGGCCCAGACCTGTCCGTGGGAGCATTATATACGTCTGTAGCGTTATATATACTAACCTACGGCAGCCTAACATCTCGGATGTAGTATTTTACAACATTCCTGGCGGGTCGGCCCGTACTTCTCGGTGGGAACGTTATATGCGTCTATAACGTAAGATAACCTAACCTACCCCATCTAGCCCCTCGCTGGTAATGTTTTACAGAATTCCGGTCCTGTCGGCCGGAATTCTCGGTGGGAACGTTATATGCGTCTATAACGTAAGATAACCTAACCTTCCCCATCTAGCCCCTCGCTGGTAATGTTTTACACAATTCCGGTCCTGTCGGCCCGTACCTCTCTGTGGGAACATTATATACGTCTATAGCGTTATATATACTAGCCTACGGCAGCCTAACATCTCGGATGTAGTATTTTACAACATTCCTGTCGGGTCCGCTCCTACTTCTCGGTGGGAACGTTATATACGTCTATAACGTAAGATAACCTAACCTAAGGCAACCTAACACCTCGGATGTAGTATTTTACAACACTCCAGGCGGGTGGGACCCTACTTTTCGGTGTGAACATTATATACGTCTATAACGTAATATAACCTAACCTAACCCATCTAGCCCCTCGCTGATAATGTTTTCCAGAATCCCGGTCGTGTTGGCCCGGACCTGTCCGTGGGAACATTATATACGTCAATAGCGTTATATATGCTAGCCTACGGCATCCTAACATCTCGGATGTAGTATTTTACAACACTCCTGGCGGGCCGGTCCCCACTTCTCGGCGGGACAGTTATATACGTCAATAACGTAATATAACCTAACCTAACCCATCTAGGTCCTCGCTGGGAATGTTTTGTAGAATCCCGTTCGTGTAGCCCTGTACGTCTCGGTGGGAACATTATATACGTCTATAACGTTATATATCCTAACCTAAGGCAATCTAACATCTCGGATGTAGTATTTTACAACAATCCTGGCGGG
This sequence comes from Xylocopa violacea, assembly GCA_963969225.1. Taxonomy (NCBI): domain Eukaryota; kingdom Metazoa; phylum Arthropoda; class Insecta; order Hymenoptera; family Apidae; genus Xylocopa; species Xylocopa violacea. The sequence goes on from CAXAJV010000789.1 coordinate 3,596,227, forward strand.
TCCGCTCCTACTTCTCGGTGGGAACGTTATATACGTCTATAACGTAAGATAACCTAACCTAAGGCAACCTAACACCTCGGATGTAGTATTTTACAACACTCCAGGCGGGTGGGACCCTACTTTTCGGTGTGAACATTATATACGTCTATAACGTAATATAACCTAACCTAACCCATCTAGCCCCTCGCTGATAATGTTTTCCAGAATCCCGGTCGTGTTGGCCCGGACCTGTCCGTGGGAACATTATATACGTCAATAGCGTTATATATGCTAGCCTACGGCATCCTAACATCTCGGATGTAGTATTTTACAACACTCCTGGCGGGCCGGTCCCCACTTCTCGGCGGGACAGTTATATACGTCAATAACGTAATATAACCTAACCTAACCCATCTAGGTCCTCGCTGGGAATGTTTTGTAGAATCCCGTTCGTGTAGCCCTGTACGTCTCGGTGGGAACATTATATACGTCTATAACGTTATATATCCTAACCTAAGGCAATCTAACATCTCGGATGTAGTATTTTACAACAATCCTGGCGGGGCGGAGGCTACTTCTGGGTGGGAACATTATATACCCCTGTAAAGTAATCTAACCTAACCTAACCCATCTAGCCCCTGGCTGGTAATGTTTTATAGAATCCCGGTCTTGTCGGCCCGTACCTCTCTGCGGGAACATTATATATGTCTATAGCGTTATATGTACTAACCTAAGGCAGCCTAACATCTCGGATGTAGTATTTTACAACATTCCTGTCGGGTCGGCCAGTACTTCTCGGTGGGAACGTTATATACGTCTATAACGTAAGATAACCTAACCTAACCCATCTAGCCCCTCGCTGGTAATGTTTTACAGAATCCCGGTCGTGTCGGCCCAGACCTGTCCGTGGTAACATTATATACGTCTATAGCGTTATATATACTAGCCTACGGCAGCGTAACATCTCGGTTGTAGTATTTTACAACACTCCAGGCGGGTCAAACCCTACTCCTCGGTGGGAACATTATATACGTTTATAACGTAATATAACCTAACCTAACCCATCTAGCCCCTCGCTGGTAATGTCTCACAGAATCCAGGTCGTTTCGGCCCAGACCTGTCCGTGGGAACATTATATACGTCTATAGCGTTATATATACTAACCTACGGCAGCCTAACATCTCGGATGTAGTATTTTACAAAATTCCTGTCGGGTCGGCCCGTACTTCTCGGTGGGAACGTTATATACGCCTATAACGTAAGGTAACCTAACCTAACCCATCTAGCCCATCGCTGGTAATGTTTTACAGAATCCCGGTCCTGTCGGCACGTACCTCTCTGTGGGAACATTATATACGTCTATAACGTTATATATCCTAACCTAAGGCAACCTAACACCTCGGATGTAGTATTTTACAACACTCCTGGCGGGTCGGCCCCTACTTCTCGGTGGGAACATCATATACGTTCATAACGTAATATAACCTAACCTAACCCATCTATGTCCTCGCTGGGAATGTTTTGTAGAATCCCGTTCGTGTAGCCCTGTACGTCTCGGTGGGAACATTATATACGTCTATAACGTTATATATCCTAACCTAAGGCAATCTAACATCTCGGATGTAGTATTTTACAACAATTCCGGCGGGGCGGAGGCTACTTCTGGGTGGGAACATTATATACCCCTGTAAAGTAATCTAACCTAACCTAACCCATCTAGCCCCTGGCTGGTAATGTTTAACAGAATCCCGGTCGTGTCGGACCATACCTGTCCGTGGGAACATTATATACGTCTATAGCGTTATATATACTAGCCTACGGCAGCCTAACATCCCGGATGTAGTATTTTACAACACTCCAGGCGGGTCGGCCCCTACTTCTAAGTGGGAACATTATATACGTTTATAACGTAATATAACCTATCCTAACCCATCTAGCCCTTCGCTGGTAATGTTGTACAGAATCCCGGTCGTGTCGGCCCAGACCTCTCCGTGGGAACATTATATACATCTATAGCGTTATATATCCTAACCTAAGGCAACCAAACACCTCGGATGTAGTATTCTACAACACTCCTGGCGGGTCGGCCCCTACTTCTCGGTGGGAACGTTATACACGTCTATAACGTAAGAGAACCTAACCTAACCCATCTAGCCCCTCGCTGGTAATGTTTTACAGAATTCCGGTCATGTCGGCCCAGACCTGTCCGTGGGAACATTATATACGTCTATAACGTTATATATTCTAACCTAAGGCAGCCTAACATCTCGGATGTAGTATTTTACAACATTCCTGGCGGGTCGGCGCGTACTTCTCGGTGGGAACGTTATATGCGTCTATAAAGTAAGATAACCTAACCTACCCCATCTAGCCCGTAGCTGGTAATGTTTTACAGAATCCCGTGCGTGTCGTTCCAGACCTGTCCGTGGGAACATTATATACGTCTATAGCGTTATATATACTAACCTACGGCAGCCTAACATCTCGGATGTAGTATTTTACAACATTCCTGGCGGGTCGGACAGTACTTCTCGTTGGGAATGTTATATACGTCTATAACGTAAGGTAACCTAACCTAACCCATCTAGCCCCTCGCTGGTAATGTTTACAGTATCCCGGTCGTGTCGGCCCAGACCTGTCCGTGGGAACATTATATACGTCTATAGCGTTATATATACTAACCTACGGCAGCCTAACACCTCGGATGTAGTATTTTACAACACTCCTGGCGGGTCGGCCCCTACTTCTCGGTGGGAACATTATATACGTTCATAACGTAATATAACCTAACCTAACCCATCTATGTCCTCGCTGGGAATGTTTTGTAGAATCCCGTTCGTGTAGCCCTGTACGTCTCGGTGGGAACATTATATACGTCTATAACGTTATATATCCTAACCTAAGGCAATCTAACATCTGGTATGTAGTATTTTACAACAATCCTGGCGGGGCGGCGGCTATTTCTCGGTGGGAACATTATATACTTCTGTAACGTAATCTAACCTAACCTAACCCATTTCGCCCCTGGCTGGTAATGTTTTACAGAATCCCGGTCGTGTCGGCCCAGACCTGTCCGTGGGAACATTATATACATCTATAGCGTTATATGTACTAACCTACGGCAGCCTAACATCTCGGATGTAGTATTTTACAAGATTCCTTGCGGGTCGGCCCCTACTTCTCGGTGGGAACGTTATATACGTCTATAACGTAAGATAACCTAACCTAACCCATCTAGCCCCTCGCTGGGAATGTTTAACAGAATCCCGGTCGTGTCGGCCCAGACCTGTCCGTGGGAAAATTATATACGTCTATAGCGTTATATATACTAACCTACGGCAGCCTAACATCTCGGATGTAGTATTTTACAACATTCCTGGCGGGTCGGACAGTACTTCTCGGTGGGAACGTTATATACGTCTATAACGTAAGGTAAGCTATCCTAACCCATCTAGCCCCTCGCTGGTAATGTTTTACAGAATCCCGGTCGTGTCGGCCCAGACCTGTCCGTGAGAACATTATATACGTCTATAACGTAATATAACCTAACCTAACCCATCTAGCTCCTCGCTGGGAATGTTTTGTAGAATCCCGTTCGTGTAGCCCTGTACGTCTCGGTGGGAACAATATATACGCCTATAACGTTATATATCCTAACCTACGGCAATCTAACATCTCGGATGTAGTATTTTAAAACAATCCTGGCGGGGCGACGGCTACTTCTCGGTGGGAACATTATATACTTCTGTAACCTAATCTAACCTAACCTAACCCATCTAGCCGTTGGCCGGTTATGTTTTACAGAATCCCGGTCGTGTCGGAACAGACCTGTCCGTGGGAACATTATATACGTCTATAGCGTCATATATACTAACCTATTTCAGCCTAACATCACGGATGTAGTATTTTACAACATTCCTGGCGGGTCGGCCCGTACTTCTCGGTGGAAACACTATATACGTCTATAACGTAAGATAACCTAACCTAACCCATCTAGCCCCTCGCTGGTAATGTTTTACAGAATCCCGGTCCTGTCGGCCCGCACCCCTCTGTGGGAACATTATATACGTCTATAACGTTATATATCCTAACCTAAGGCAACCTAACACCTCGGATGTAGTATTTTATAACACTCCTGGCGGGTCGGCCCCTGCTTCTCGGTGGGAACATTATATACGTCTATAACGTAATATAACCTAACCTAACCCATCCAGGTCCTCGCTGCGAATGTTTTGTAGAATCCCGTTCGTGTAGCCCTGTACGTCTCGGTGGGAACATTATATACGTCTATAACGTTATATATCCTAACCTAAGGCAATCTAACATCTCGGATGTAGTATTTTACAACAATCCTGGCGGGGCGGAGGCTACTTCTCGGTGGGAACATTATATACCCCTGTAAAGTAATCTAACCTAACCTAACCCATCTAGCCCCTGGCTGGTAGTGTTTAACAGAATCCCGGTCGTGTCGGACCAGACCTGTCCGTGGGAACATTATATACGTCTACAGCGTTATATATACTAGCCTACGGCAGCCTAACATCTCGGATGTCGTATTTTACAACACTCCAGGCGGGTCGGCCCCTACTCCTCGGTGGGAACATTATATACGTTTGTAACGTAATATAACCTAACCTAATCCATCTAGCACCTCGCTGGTAATGTTTCACAGAATCCAGGTCGTGTCGGCCCAGACCTGTCCGTGGGAGCATTATATACGTCTGTAGCGTTATATATACTAACCTACGGCAGCCTAACATCTCGGATGTAGTATTTTACAACATTCCTGGCGGGTCGGCCCGTACTTCTCGGTGGGAACGTTATATGCGTCTATAACGTAAGATAACCTAACCTACCCCATCTAGCCCCTCGCTGGTAATGTTTTACAGAATTCCGGTCCTGTCGGCCGGAATTCTCGGTGGGAACGTTATATGCGTCTATAACGTAAGATAACCTAACCTTCCCCATCTAGCCCCTCGCTGGTAATGTTTTACACAATTCCGGTCCTGTCGGCCCGTACCTCTCTGTGGGAACATTATATACGTCTATAGCGTTATATATACTAGCCTACGGCAGCCTAACATCTCGGATGTAGTATTTTACAACATTCCTGTCGGGTCCGCTCCTACTTCTCGGTGGGAACGTTATATACGTCTATAACGTAAGATAACCTAACCTAAGGCAACCTAACACCTCGGATGTAGTATTTTACAACACTCCAGGCGGGTGGGACCCTACTTTTCGGTGTGAACATTATATACGTCTATAACGTAATATAACCTAACCTAACCCATCTAGCCCCTCGCTGATAATGTTTTCCAGAATCCCGGTCGTGTTGGCCCGGACCTGTCCGTGGGAACATTATATACGTCAATAGCGTTATATATGCTAGCCTACGGCATCCTAACATCTCGGATGTAGTATTTTACAACACTCCTGGCGGGCCGGTCCCCACTTCTCGGCGGGACAGTTATATACGTCAATAACGTAATATAACCTAACCTAACCCATCTAGGTCCTCGCTGGGAATGTTTTGTAGAATCCCGTTCGTGTAGCCCTGTACGTCTCGGTGGGAACATTATATACGTCTATAACGTTATATATCCTAACCTAAGGCAATCTAACATCTCGGATGTAGTATTTTACAACAATCCTGGCGGGTCCGCTCCTACTTCTCGGTGGGAACGTTATATACGTCTATAACGTAAGATAACCTAACCTAAGGCAACCTAACACCTCGGATGTAGTATTTTACAACACTCCAGGCGGGTGGGACCCTACTTTTCGGTGTGAACATTATATACGTCTATAACGTAATATAACCTAACCTAACCCATCTAGCCCCTCGCTGATAATGTTTTCCAGAATCCCGGTCGTGTTGGCCCGGACCTGTCCGTGGGAACATTATATACGTCAATAGCGTTATATATGCTAGCCTACGGCATCCTAACATCTCGGATGTAGTATTTTACAACACTCCTGGCGGGCCGGTCCCCACTTCTCGGCGGGACAGTTATATACGTCAATAACGTAATATAACCTAACCTAACCCATCTAGGTCCTCGCTGGGAATGTTTTGTAGAATCCCGTTCGTGTAGCCCTGTACGTCTCGGTGGGAACATTATATACGTCTATAACGTTATATATCCTAACCTAAGGCAATCTAACATCTCGGATGTAGTATTTTACAACAATCCTGGCGGGGCGGAGGCTACTTCTGGGTGGGAACATTATATACCCCTGTAAAGTAATCTAACCTAACCTAACCCATCTAGCCCCTGGCTGGTAATGTTTTATAGAATCCCGGTCTTGTCGGCCCGTACCTCTCTGCGGGAACATTATATATGTCTATAGCGTTATATGTACTAACCTAAGGCAGCCTAACATCTCGGATGTAGTATTTTACAACATTCCTGTCGGGTCGGCCAGTACTTCTCGGTGGGAACGTTATATACGTCTATAACGTAAGATAACCTAACCTAACCCATCTAGCCCCTCGCTGGTAATGTTTTACAGAATCCCGGTCGTGTCGGCCCAGACCTGTCCGTGGTAACATTATATACGTCTATAGCGTTATATATACTAGCCTACGGCAGCGTAACATCTCGGTTGTAGTATTTTACAACACTCCAGGCGGGTCAAACCCTACTCCTCGGTGGGAACATTATATACGTTTATAACGTAATATAACCTAACCTAACCCATCTAGCCCCTCGCTGGTAATGTCTCACAGAATCCAGGTCGTTTCGGCCCAGACCTGTCCGTGGGAACATTATATACGTCTATAGCGTTATATATACTAACCTACGGCAGCCTAACATCTCGGATGTAGTATTTTACAAAATTCCTGTCGGGTCGGCCCGTACTTCTCGGTGGGAACGTTATATACGCCTATAACGTAAGGTAACCTAACCTAACCCATCTAGCCCATCGCTGGTAATGTTTTACAGAATCCCGGTCCTGTCGGCACGTACCTCTCTGTGGGAACATTATATACGTCTATAACGTTATATATCCTAACCTAAGGCAACCTAACACCTCGGATGTAGTATTTTACAACACTCCTGGCGGGTCGGCCCCTACTTCTCGGTGGGAACATTATATACGTTCATAACGTAATATAACCTAACCTAACCCATCTATGTCCTCGCTGGGAATGTTTTGTAGAATCCCGTTCGTGTAGCCCTGTACGTCTCGGTGGGAACATTATATACGTCTATAACGTTATATATCCTAACCTAAGGCAATCTAACATCTCGGATGTAGTATTTTACAACAATCCCGGCGGGGCGGAGGCTACTTCTGGGTGGGAACATTATATACCCCTGTAAAGTAATCTAACCTAACCTAACCCATCTAGCCCCTGGCTGGTAATGTTTAACAGAATCCCGGTCGTGTCGGACCATACCTGTCCGTGGGAACATTATATACGTCTATAGCGTTATATATACTAGCCTACGGCAGCCTAACATCTCGGATGTAGTATTTTACAACAATCCTGGCGGGGCGGAGGCTACTTCTCGGTGGGAACATTATATACCCCTGTAAAGTAATCTAACCTAACCTAACCCATCTAGCCCCTGGCTGGTAGTGTTTAACAGAATCCCGGTCGTGTCGGACCAGACCTGTCCGTGGGAACATTATATACGTCTATAGCGTTATATATACTAACCGACGGCAGCCTAACATCTCGGAGGTAATATTTTACAACAATTCTGGCGGATCGGCCCGTACTTCTCGGTGGTAACGTTATATACGTCTATAACGTAAGATAACCTATCCTAACCCATCTAGCCCCTCGCTGGAAATGTTTTACATAATCCCGGTTCTGTCGGCCCGTGCCTTTCTGTGGGATCATTATATACGTCTATAACGTTATATATTCTAACCTAAGGCAACCTAACACCTCGGATGTAGTATTTTACCACACTCCTGGCGGGTCGGCCCCTACTTCTCGGTGGGAACATTATATACGTCTATAACGTAAGATAACGTAACCTAATCCATCTAGCCCCTGGCTGGTATTGTTTAACAGAATCCCGGTCGTGTCGGCCCAGACGTGTCCGTGGGAACATTATATACGTCTATAGCGTTATATATACTAGCCTACGGCAGCCTAACATCTCGGATGTAGTATTTTACAACATTCCTGTCGGGTCCGCTCCTACTTCTCGGTGGGAACGTTATATACGTCTATAACGTAAGATAACCTAACCTAAGGCAACCTAACACCTCGGATGTAGTATTTTACAACACTCCAGGCGGGTCGGACCCTACTTTTCGGTGTGAACATTATATACGTCTATAACGTAATATAACCTAACCTAACCCATCTAGCCCCTCGCTGGTAATGTTTTACAGAATCCAGGTCGTGTCGGCCCAGACCTGTCCGTGGGAGCATTATATACGTCTGTAGCGTTATATATACTAACCTAAGGCAGCCTAACTTCTCGTATGTAGTATTTTACAACATTCCTGGCGGGTCGGCGCGTACTTCTCGGTGGGAACGTTATATGCGTCTATAACGTAAGATAACCTAACCTACCCCATCTAGCCCGTAGCTGGTAATGTTTTACAGAATCCCGTGCGTGTCGTTCCAGACCTGTCCGTGGGAACATTATATACGTCTATAACGTTATATATCCTAACCTAGGGCAACCAAACATCTCGGATGTAGTATTTTACAATACTCCTGGCGGGTCGGCCCCTACTTCTCGGTGGGAACATTATATACGTTTATAGCGTAATATAACCTAACCTAACCCATCTAGGTTCTCGCTGGGAATGTTTTGTAGAATCCCGTTCGTGTAGCCCTGTACGTCTCGGTGGGAAAATTATATACGTCTATAACGTTCTATATACTAACCTAAGGCAATCTAACATCTCGGATGTAGTATTTTACAACAATCCTGGCGGGGCGGCGTCTACTTCTCGGTGGGAACATTATATACCTCTGTAAAGTAATCTAACCTAACCTAACCCATCTAGCCCCTGGCTGATAATGTTTTCCAGAATCCCGGTCGTGTTGGCCCGGACCTGTCCGTGGGAACATTATATACGTCAATAGCGTTATATATGCTAGCCTACGGCATCCTAACATCTCGGATGTAGTATTTTACAACACTCCAGGCGGGTCAAACCCTACTCCTCGGTGGGAACATTATATACGTTTATAACGTAATATAACCTAACCTAACCCATCTAGCCCCTCGCTGGTAATGTCTCACAGAATCCAGGTCGTTTCGGCCCAGACCTGTCCGTGGGAACATTATATACGTCTATAGCGTTATAGATACTAACCTACGGCAGCCTAACATCTCGGATATAGTATTTTACAAAATTCCTGTCGGGTCGGCCCGTACTTCTCGGTGGGAACGTTATATACGCCTATAACGTAAGGTAACCTAACCTAACCCATCTAGCCCATCGCTGGTAATGTTTTACAGAATCCCGGTCCTGTCGGCACGTACCTCTCTGTGGGAACATTATATACGTCTATAACGTTATATATCCTAACCTAAGGCAACCTAACACCTCGGATGTAGTATTTTACAACACTCCTGGCGGGTCGGCCCCTACTTCTCGGTGGGAACATTATATACGTTCATAACGTAATATAACCTAACCTAACCCATCTATGTCCTCGCTGGGAATGTTTTGTAGAATCCCGTACGTGTAGCCCTGTACGTCTCGGTGGGAACATTATATACGTCTATAACGTTATATATCCTAACCTAAGGCAATCTAACATCTCGGATGTAGTATTTTACAACAATTCCGGCGGGGCGGAGGCTACTTCTGGGTGGGAACATTATATACCCCTGTAAAGTAATCTAACCTAACCTAACCCATCTAGCCCCTGGCTGGTAATGTTTAACAGAATCCCGGTCGTGTCGGACCATACCTGTCCGTGGGAACATTATATACGTCTATAGCGTTATATATACTAGCCTACGGCAGCCTAACATCCCGGATGTAGTATTTTACAACACTCCAGGCGGGTCGGCCCCTACTTCTAAGTGGGAACATTATATACGTTTATAACGTAATATAACCTATCCTAACCCATCTAGCCCTTCGCTGGTAATGTTTTACAGAATTCCGGTCATGTCGGCCCAGACCTGTCCGTGGGAACATTATATACGTCTATAACGTTATATATTCTAACCTAAGGCAGCCTAACATCTCGGATGTAGTATTTTACAACATTCCTGGCGGGTCGGCGCGTACTTCTCGGTGGGAACGTTATATGCGTCTATAAAGTAAGATAACCTAACCTACCCCATCTAGCCCGTAGCTGGTAATGTTTTACAGAATCCCGTGCGTGTCGTTCCAGACCTGTCCGTGGGAACATTATATACGTCTATAGCGTTATATATACTAACCTACGGCAGCCTAACATCTCGGATGTAGTATTTTACAACATTCCTGGCGGGTCGGACAGTACTTCTCGTTGGGAATGTTATATACGTCTATAACGTAAGGTAACCTAACCTAACCCATCTAGCCCCTCGCTGGTAATGTTTACAGTATCCCGGTCGTGTCGGCCCAGACCTGTCCGTGGGAACATTATATACGTCTATAGCGTTATATATACTAACCTACGGCAGCCTAACACCTCGGATGTAGTATTTTACAACACTCCTGGCGGGTCGGCCCCTACTTCTCGGTGGGAACATTATATACGTTCATAACGTAATATAACCTAACCTAACCCATCTATGTCCTCGCTGGGAATGTTTTGTAGAATCCCGTTCGTGTAGCCCTGTACGTCTCGGTGGGAACATTATATACGTCTATAACGTTATATATCCTAACGTAAGGCAATCTAACATCTGGTATGTAGTATTTTACAACAATCCTGGCGGGGCGGCGGCTATTTCTCGGTGGGAACATTATATACTTCTGTAACGTAATCTAACCTAACCTAACCCATTTCGCCCCTGGCTGGTAATGTTTTACAGAATTCCGGTCGTGTCGGCCCAGACCTGTCCGTGGGAACATTATATACATCTATAGCGTTATATGTACTAACCTACGGCAGCCTAACATCTCGGATGTAGTATTTTACAAGATTCCTTGCGGGTCGGCCCCTACTTCTCGGTGGGAACGTTATATACGTCTATAACGTAAGATAACCTAACCTAACCCATCTAGCCCCTCGCTGGGAATGTTTAACAGAATCCCGGTCGTGTCGGCCCAGACCTGTCCGTGGGAACATTATATACGTCTATAGCGTTATATATACTAACCTACGGCAGCCTAACATCTCGGATGTAGTATTTTACAACATTCCTGGCGGGTCGGACAGTACTTCTCGGTGGGAACGTTATATACGTCTATAACGTAAGGTAAGCTATCCTAACCCATCTAGCCCCTCGCTGGTAATGTTTTACAGAATCCCGGTCGTGTCGGCCCAGACCTGTCCGTGAGAACATTATATACGTCTATAACGTAATATAACCTAACCTAACCCATCTAGCTCCTCGCTGGGAATGTTTTGTAGAATCCCGTTCGTGTAGCCCTGTACGTCTCGGTGGGAACAATATATACGCCTATAACGTTATATATCCTAACCTACGGCAATCTAACATCTCGGATGTAGTATTTTAAAACAATCCTGGCGGGGCGACGGCTACTTCTCGGTGGGAACATTATATACTTCTGTAACCTAATCTAACCTAACCTAACCCATCTAGCCGTTGGCCGGTTATGTTTTACATAATCCCGGTTCTGTCGGCCCGTGCCTTTCTGTGGGATCATTATATACGTCTATAACGTTATATATTCTAACCTAAGGCAACCTAACACCTCGGATGTAGTATTTTACAACACTCCTGGCGGGTCGGCCCCTACTTCTCGGTGGGAACATTATATACGTCTATAACGTAAGATAACGTAACCTAATCCATCTAGCCCCTGGCTGGTATTGTTTAACAGAATCCCGGTCGTGTCGGCCCAGACGTGTCCGTGGGAACATTATATACGTCTATAGCGTTATATATACTAACCTACGGTAGCCTAACATGTCGGAGGTAGTATTTTACAACATTCCTGTCGGGTCGGCCCGTACTTCTCGGTGGGAACGTTATATACGTCTATAACGTAAGATAACCTAACCTACCCCATCTAGCCCCTCGCTGGTAATGTTTTAGAGAATTCCGATCCTGTCGGCCCGTACTTCTCGGTGGGAACGTTATATGCGTCTATAACGTAAGATAACCTAACCTAAGGCAACCTAACACATCGGATGTAGTATTTTACAACATTCCTGGCGGGTCGGCCCCTACTTCTCGGTGGGAACGTTATATACGTCTATAACGTAAGCTAAGCTATCCTAACCCATCTAGCCCCTCGCTGGTAATGTTTTACAGAATCCCGGTCGTGTCGGCCCAGACCTGTCCGTGAGAACATTATATACGTCTATAACGTAATATAACCTAACCTAACCCATCTAGCTCCTCGCTGGGAATGTTTTGTAGAATCCCGTTCGTGTAGCCCTGTACGTCTCGGTGGGAACAATATATACGCCTATAACGTTATATATCCTAACCTACGGCAATCTAACATCTCGGATGTAGTATTTTAAAACAATCCTGGCGGGGCGGAGGCTACTTCTCGGTGGGAACATTATATACCCCTGTAAAGTAATCTAACCTAACCTAACCCATCTAGCCCCTGGCTGGTAATGTTTAACAGAATCCCGGTCGTGTCGGCCCAGACCTGTCCGTGGGAACATTATATACGTCTATAGCGTTATATATACTAGCCTACGGCAGCCTAACTTCTCGTATGTAGTATTTTACAACATTCCTGTCGGTTCGGCGCGTACTTCTCGGTGGGAACGTTATATGCGTCTATAACGTAAGATAACCTAACCTACCCCATCTAGCCCGCGATTGGTAATGTTTTACAGAATCCCGGGAGTGTCGGCACAGACCTGTCCGTGGGAACATTATATACGTCTATAGCGTCATATATACTAACCTATTTCAGCCTAACATCACGGATGTAGTATTTTACAACATTCCTGGCCGGTCGGCCCGTACATCTCGGTGGGAACGTTATATACGCCTATAACCTAAGATACCCTATCCTAACCCATCTAGCCGCTCGCTGGTAATGTTTTACAGAATCCCGGTCCTGTCGGCCCGTACCTCTCTGTGGGAACATTATATACATCTATAACGTTACATATCTTAACCTAAGGCAACATAACAACTCGGATGTAGTATTTTACAACACTCCTGGCGGGTCGGCCCCTACTCCTCGGTGGGAACATTATATACGTCTATAACCTATCCTAACCCATCTAGCCCCTCGCTGGTAATGTTTTACAGAATCCCGGTCCTGTCGATCCGCACCTCTCTGTGGGAATATTATATACGTCTATAACGTTATATATCCTAACGTAAGGCAACCTAACACCTCGGATGTTGTATTTTACAACACTCCTGGCGGGTCGGCCCCTACATCTCGGTGGGACCGTTACATACGTCTATAACGTTATATGTCCTGACCTAAGGCAACCTCACTCCTCGGATGTAGTATTTTACAACCCTCCTGGCGGGTCGGACCCTACTTCTCGGTGGGAACGTTATATACGTCTATAACGTAAGAAAACCTAACCTAACCCATCTAGCTCATCGCTGGGAATGTTTTGTAGAATCCCGTTCGTGTAGCCCTGTACGTCTCGGTGGGAACATTATATACGTCTATAACGTTATATATCCTAACCTAAGGCAATATAACATCTCGGATTTAGTATTTTACAACATTCCTGGCGGGTCGGCCCCTACTTCTCGGTGGGAACGTTATATACGTCTATAACGTAAGGTAACCTATCCTAACCCATCTAGCTCCTCGCTGGGAATGTTTTGTAGCATCCCGTCCGTGTAGCCCTGTACGTCTCGGTGGGAACATTATATACGTCTATAGCGTTATATACACTAACTAAGGCAGCCTAACATATCGGATGTAGTATTTTACAACATTCCTGGCGGGTCGGCCCCTACTTCTCGGTGGGAACGTTATATACGTCTATAACGTAAGATAACCTAACCTAACCCATCTAGCTCCTCGCTGGGAATGTTTTGTAGAATCCCGTTCGTGTAGCCCTGTGCGTCTCGGTGGGAACATTATATACGTCTATAACGTTATATATCCTAATCTAAGGCAATCTAACATCTCGGATGTAGTATTTTACAACATTCCTGGCGGGTCGGCCCGTACTTCTCGGTGGGAACGTTATATACGTCTATAACGTAAGATAACCTATCCCAACCCATCTAGCCCCTCGCTGGAAATGTTTTACATAATCCCGGTTCTGTCGGCCCGTGCCTTTCTGTGGGATCATTATATACGTCTATAACGTTATATATTCTAACCTAAGGCAACCTAACACCTCGGATGTAGTATTTTACCACACTCCTGGCGGGTCGGCCCCTACTTCTCGGTGGGAACATTATATACGTCTATAACGTAAGATAACGTAACCTAATCCATCTAGCCCCTGGCTGGTATTGTTTAACAGAATCCCGGTCGTGTCGGCCCAGACGTGTCCGTGGGAACATTATATACGTCTATAGCGTTATATATACTAGCCTACGGCAGCCTAACATCTCGGATGTAGTATTTTACAACACTCCAGGCGGGTCGGCCCCTACTTCTAAGTGGGAACATTATATACGTTTATAACGTAATATAACCTATCCTAACCCATCTAGCCCTTAGCTGGTAATGTTGTACAGAATCCCGGTCGTGTCGGCCCAGACCTATCCGTGGGAACATTATATACATCTATAGCGTTATATATCCTAACCTAAGGCAACCAAACACCTCGGATGTAGTATTCTACAACACTCCTGGCGGGTCGGCCCCTACTTCTCGGTGGGAACGTTATACACGTCTATAACGTAAGAGAACCTAACCTAACCCATCTAGCCCCTCGCTGGTAATGTTTTACAGAATTCCGGTCATGTCGGCCCAGACCTGTCCGTGGGAACATTATATACGTCTATAACGTTATATATTCTAACCTAAGGCAGCCTAACATCTCGGATGTAGTATTTTACAACATTCCTGGCGGGTCGGCGCGTACTTCTCGGTGGGAACGTTATATGCGTCTATAAAGTAAGATAACCTAACCTACCCCATCTAGCCCGTAGCTGGTAATGTTTTACAGAATCCCGTGCGTGTCGTTCCAGACCTGTCCGTGGGAACATTATATACGTCTATAGCGTTATATATACTAACCTACGGCAGCCTAACATCTCGGATGTAGTATTTTACAACATTCCTGGCGGGTCGGCCCCTACTTCTCGGTGGGAACGTTATATACGTCTATAACGTAAGATAACCTAACCTAACCCATCTAGCCCCTCGCTGGGAATGTTTAACAGAATCCCGGTCGTGTCGGCCCAGACCTGTCCGTGAGAACATTATATACGTCTATAACGTAATATAACCTAACCTAACCCATCTAGCTCCACGCTGGGAATGTTTTGTAGAATCCCGTTCGTGTAGCCCTGTACGTCTCGGTGAGAACAATATATACGCCTATAACGTTATATATCCTAACCTACGGCAATCTAACATCTCGGATGTAGTATTTTAAAACAATCCTGGCGGGGCGACGGCTACTTCTCGGTGGGAACATTATATACTTCTGTAACCTAATCTAACCTAACCTAACCCATCTAGCCGTTGGCCGGTTATGTTTTACAGAGGGGACGCCATCTTGGATTCGAGGCGAACGGACGTGCCGAGTGACGCTCCGCGATTCTCAGCGATTTTTGATGGTATTTCTACGGAATATATCTCAGAAAGTGTTTTCAAGTGCGTGTGAAGTGGAAAGGAACAGTGTGGAGAAAGAATTGTGAGAATATACTAACCACAAGACGAGAAAAGTGTAAAAAAGTGGTGGCGTGAGTCAGCCACGCGTTGCACTGCGACAACGAGGAGAGAAAGTGAAATATCTTTCGAACCTCGCGGAGAAAAGTGCTGCTTCCATCTCCAGCACTATAAATCGACTGAAGCAACATTCCTGTGGTAGTTTTGTAGTGGAAAGTGCCGTAATATAGGAAAAATCTGTGAAAAACTGTAAGAAACTTGTGACAATTTAGGACGCCATCTTGGACGCCATCTTGGACGCCATATTGGATCGACCGTTATCACCGGCCGCCGCCACGCGGCGCGACGATCCAGACGCATAGTGCCACAGCTGTAGGTGTTGAGTTATCTGATTGGCTGCTACCGCCTGCACAGCGAACTCATATTGGATAGCGAACCGGACGCGAGTGACCCTGATTGGTCGTAGCCGTCGGCACGACCAATCCTCATAGGACTACGTACATAGTGAACTATACGAAATAAATGAATACAAGTAAAGAAATCAACATGGAGCTTGAGACAGAAAGCAGCTCACTCATTCAGCGGACATCGCGGAAAAGAAAAGATTCCATAGATAGTACAGACAGTGAAATGCTCCATACAACGGTCCGTAGGAAAAAGAAAAACAGTTTGATCTCCTCTGAGGACGAGTGTGTGCCATCGACCGAACAAGAAGAGAACGCAAAACCTTTTGCAATAGTGGAAATATTGCAAATTCTCCAAGGAAGTGACACAATAACAGCAAAGGACACAAAAATTTTGAGAAAAAAAGCCCTCGATGCATATAAACAATTTAAAATACTGCTTGAGGGAAACAAAAAACTGAAATCCAAGCTTATCGAAGAACAGAGTGTAAACAAAAAAATATCTTTATTAGACTCTACAATAAGCAACGCCGTATCACAACTTAACGAAGTGAAAAAACAAATGCAGGAACAGTCAACTCACCAGAATCTATCATACGCGGATAAAGTTAAGGTACAGTCGAAGATCATCTCAACACAGTCAATAAAACCGCCGAAGAACATAGTTACAATCTATCCTAAAGAAGGCAGCGAAATAAATAATAGTGAAACCACGAGAAAAATTATAGTGAACAGCATTGAGCCAATTGAGGAGAAGCTAAAAATACGACACATGAAAAAGATAAACAAAAGTGGTGTTCTAATAGAAACAGAAACTACAGACGACGCAGAACAGATATTAAAATGCAAAAAACTTACCTGCGCTGGCCTCGTAGCCGGCCTGCCCTCCAAGAGAAAACCAAATATGATCATCTACCAAGTGCCAAAAGACTTAAAAGAGAAGGACCTCTTAGCCGCGATAAAGGACCAAAACGCAGATCACCTAAACAAAGACAAATTTACTGAAGACTTCAAGCTCCTATTCAGAACCGGAGATCGTGAGAAGGATACAGTGAACTGGGTTATCGAAGTTACTCCAGAAATCAGAAACATCCTCACCAAACGCAGTAAAATATTCATAGGCTGGCATTCCTGCAGCATCCGCGACTACATACAGATAACAAGATGCTACAAATGTCAGAGCTTCGGACATATATCTAAGCACTGTCAAGCAAAAGTGGACACTTGCGGCCACTGTGGACAAGATGGACACTCCTTCGGCTCCTGCCCAAAGAAGCAGCAGAATCCAACGTGTGTAAACTGCAAGCGGGCAAACAAACCACACGACCACTCTTCACGCTCAAAGGAATGTGCAGCCTACAAGCACGCCATCGAAGTCTACCTAGCCAAAGTCGACTATGGTAAGTAATCCCTATTCTACTATGACACAGTTAACACAAATCACACTAGGACAGATAAACGGACAAAATTCGAGAACCGTCCTGGACGAAATCCGACACATCATATCCGAAGGAAATATCGACATCCTTTGCATACAGGAACCATATTCTTACGATAACAAAATTACCGGCATGGGAAACTTCACAGTACTCTCCGATCCTAAACGTTTCACCAACATAACATCACAGAATACGATAAAAACTGCAATAGTGCTCAGTAAAAATGTTACAGTGCTCAAACTCGAACAACTATCAAATACACATTGTATCTGCGCCGAAATTACGAAAGGAAAACTCAAATTCTACATTATCAATAGTTACTTTCAGTACAGTGACCAAATAGAACCATACCTCCAACACCTTGACATAATATTACATAAACTAAAGGGACACAACATAATCATCTGCCTCGACGCCAATGCGAAATCACCAACCTGGCACAGTAAACATTCAGATGAAAGAGGAGAACTCCTAGAATCCTTAATAGCACAGCACAATCTCTTTGTCGTTAATAAACCCTCAGAAACTCACACCTTCGACTCCTTTCAAGGCAAAACTAACATAGATGTCACGCTCACCAACTCATCCAGCTATAAACTTATATCCGATTGGACCGTCCACCAAGAAGCAACCATCAGTGACCACAATTTAATAACCTTTCAAATAAGCACACCAATCACAAAATGTAATCCAGAGCGCCTCCCAAGGTACAATCTCAGTCGCGCCAACTGGGAAAAATTCGACGACGTACTAGAACAGGAAAAACATAAATTACTTGCTACAAACAACACACAAAATGATGCCAGAAACACCGCCACGACAATTACGAAAATAATACAAACAGCATGCGAGTCAGCCATTCCAAGAAAGACGCAATTTCCTAAATCCGTCCCCTGGTGGAACGCCAGACTTACGAAATTAAAAAAAGATACACGTACAGCTAGACGCAGATCCCAAACAACCACTCACGAACCTCACCGATCACAAGAGAAGAAAAACTACAGCATTGCCAGGAACAAATACATAGCCGCCATCAGAAAAGCAAAACAGGACAACTGGAAAAAGTTCGTAACTTCCGAAGGAAACAGAAACCCCTGGAGCTACATATACAAACTTAGTGCAAACAAAGTTCCGATCGAAACCACACACGAAAATATTAAATCAAAAGGAGTACAAGCCCTCTCATGGGAGGAATCAACCAACGCACTACTGGAAGAACTACTCCCACAAGGTGACACAGCAGCAGAGGAACAATGGCACCTAGCAACTCGACGGTTTAGCGAGAAACCTCCGGAATCAGTAAACGCGCCTCCATTTACACATGATGAAATAGGAAATATAATACAGAAACTTAAAAACAAGAAAGCTCCAGGATACGATTTCATAGAAACCGAAATTCTCAAAAGAGCATGGAAATCATTAAGCCACGAAATCACACATCTCATGAACATCTGCCTGACCGAAAAAACCTTTCCTCATCCCTGGAAGAGAGGTGTCATTAGGATACTTATCAAAGGAGAAAAGAAAGATAAGACTAACCCAAAATCATACCGCCCAATATGCCTCCTACCGACACTAAGCAAGGTACTGGAAAAGCTAATTTCAAACAGAATAACAAACATCACCCAGACTCACCCTCTTGCTTCCAACAGACAATTCGGCTTCAAAAAAGGAAACTCCACAGAGGACGCAATAGTGAAAATGCGCGAAATTACACAAGAGATAAGACAAAAATACGCAATAGCCCTTCTTTTCGACATCTCCGGCGCCTTTGACAACGTATGGTGGCCGAGTATATTGGCAAATCTTAAAAAGCGAAACTGCCCAAAGAACATCTACGAATTAATCAAAAGCTATCTATCCGAACGCAGCATTGAAATAGCAAACCCGAACAAAACAATAAAAAAGGAAACATCCAAAGGTTGCCCGCAAGGATCCATCCTCGGACCGACTTTCTGGAATTTAATCTTTGATGAAATTATCAACACTATACAATCTCTGGAAGCGGAACCCATTGCCTACGCCGACGACTTACTAGTGATTATAAACGGAAACTCGCGAAAAGACCTTGAAGTAAAATCAAACAAAATAACAGAAGTCATCTCCAAATGGTGCAATAGACAAAAACTCCAACTCTCGCAAAGCAAAACAGAGATGATCCTACTCAAAGGCTTCCTCGACATAAAAAGACCACCTTTAGTAAAAATTAATCAAATTTCAATAAAAATGGTTAAAGAAGCAAGATATCTCGGCATACATTTCGGAACCAGGCTGAACGTCACTCCACATGTGAAACATATAACAAACAAAAGCAAAATCATTTTCAATAAACTCGCACACGTCGCAAGAGTCCACTGGGGCATAAACAACAAAAATCTAATGACTATATACAAAGGTGTCTTTGTTCCCATCATGACGTACGCAGCCGCGGGGTGGGGGAACAAAATAAACGTCTGGCACAAGAAACAACTAAGACAAGCACAAAGAAGCGCACTCCTACGCGTAACAAGAGCCTATAGAACAGTCTCGACGGAAGCTCTTCTAGTCCTGGCTGCAGCATTACCCATCGAACTCCTCATAGCAGAACGAGCTGATTTCTATTTGTACAAGCGGAACTGCATACAACAGACACCAGGAAACAACACAACAGATAACACCCAGCTGAAACTCTTCCAAAAACAGCAAAGGAAAACCTCAATAGATACATGGCAAGCAACGTGGGAACAATCAAACCAAGGCAGAATAACTTATAAATTTTTCGACAAGATAGAAAAACGCCTGGAGTATAACTGGTGCCAACCAAACTTCTACACGTCACAGCTACTTACAGGACATGGAAAGATCAGAGATAAACAGAAAGAACGCCACACAGCACCAACAGACATATGCTCCTGCGGTTCACCGGACTCAGTCGAGCACATAATTTACGAATGCTCCAACCACACAAATGAACGTCTAACTCTGAACTATCGAACTCCTTGAAGCGCAACAAACTGACCTGGCCATGCACTCTTCAAGATCTGGTAAGTAAAGATTTCTATTCACACTTTTCAGCATTTGCAAACCAAGTGATGAACGCCAGAGAGAACGAATACAGTGACGAGACGACGCGACACACGCGAAGACGAAAAAACGATACGCAACAAAGATAAACAAAATACACACTCACTTCGCACGCACGCACGCACACACACATTCACACACACGCACGCACACACACACATAAACACATGCGCGCGCGCAAAAAGAAGCCGTAAAGACAACGCGAGCACCAGACATCTCTTAAGAGTCCGGTGTGTCCAAGCGGCCGACGGTAGCATAACATCCAATACTGTCAAAAATCGGATAGTGAAAACTAACCGATCTCGTATGAGACTGAGTGCAAGCACTGGCGACCCCGCCTCCACGTGGCCCCCGCTGTCAACACCTCATTCGAACCCGGCTTCAACCCGAGTTCCAATGAGGTGGCTAAGTGGGTCGCTTCCCGTACGGGACGGTCTACTCTCTTGATGACCCGTAGTTGGTGAGAGAGAGGTTTTTCCAAGCACCGCCGCTCAAAACATCTACGGGCGTGACTCTTCGCAGCGGCTAAACGCTAACACAACATCTGTCGATATAGGCGAAAGCCTCGGTGCGACAAGAGCCGGCGCCCGCGCCTCGAAGCTCAGTTTAGACACTCTCTTATGTTTTACAGAATCCCGGTCGTGTCGGAACAGACCTGTCCGTGGGAACATTATATACGTCTATAGCGTCATATATACTAACCTATTTCAGCCTAACATCACGGATGTAGTATTTTACAACATTCCTGGCGGGTCGGCCCGTACTTCTCGGTGGAAACACTATATACGTCTATAACGTAAGATAACCTAACCTAACCCATCTAGCCCCTCGCTGGTAATGTTTTACAGAATCCCGGTCCTGTCGGCCCGCACCCCTCTGTGGGAACATTATATACGTCTATAACGTTATATATCCTAACCTAAGGCAACCTAACACCTCGGATGTAGTATTTTATAACACTCCTGGCGGGTCGGCCCCTGCTTCTCGGTGGGAACATTATATACGTCTATAACGTAATATAACCTAACCTAACCCATCCAGGTCCTCGCTGCGAATGTTTTGTAGAATCCCGTTCGTGTAGCCCTGTACGTCTCGGTGGGAACATTATATACGTCTATAACGTTATATATCCTAACCTAAGGCAATCTAACATCTCGGATGTAGTATTTTACAACAATCCTGGCGGGGCGGAGGCTACTTCTCGGTGGGAACATTATATACCCCTGTAAAGTAATCTAACCTAACCTAACCCATCTAGCCCCTGGCTGGTAGTGTTTAACAGAATCCCGGTCGTGTCGGACCAGACCTGTCCGTGGGAACATTATATACGTCTATAGCGTTATATATACTAACCGACGGCAGCCTAACATCTCGGAGGTAATATTTTACAACAATTCTGGCGGATCGGCCCGTACTTCTCGGTGGTAACGTTATATACGTCTATAACGTAAGATAACCTATCCTAACCCATCTAGCCCCTCGCTGGAAATGTTTTACATAATCCCGGTTCTGTCGGCCCGTGCCTTTCTGTGGGATCATTATATACGTCTATAACGTTATATATTCTAACCTAAGGCAACCTAACACCTCGGATGTAGTATTTTACAACACTCCTGGCGGGTCGGCCCCTACTTCTCGGTGGGAACATTATATACGTCTATAACGTAAGATAACGTAACCTAATCCATCTAGCCCCTGGCTGGTATTGTTTAACAGAATCCCGGTCGTGTCGGCCCAGACGTGTCCGTGGGAACATTATATACGTCTATAGCGTTATATATACTAACCTACGGTAGCCTAACATGTCGGAGGTAGTATTTTACAACATTCCTGTCGGGTCGGCCCGTACTTCTCGGTGGGAACGTTATATACGTCTATAACGTAAGATAACCTAACCTACCCCATCTAGCCCCTCGCTGGTAATGTTTTAGAGAATTCCGATCCTGTCGGCCCGTACTTCTCGGTGGGAACGTTATATGCGTCTATAACGTAAGATAACCTAACCTAAGGCAACCTAACACATCGGATGTAGTATTTTACAACATTCCTGGCGGGTCGGCCCCTACTTCTCGGTGGGAACGTTATATACGTCTATAACGTAAGCTAAGCTATCCTAACCCATCTAGCCCCTCGCTGGTAATGTTTTACAGAATCCCGGTCGTGTCGGCCCAGACCTGTCCGTGAGAACATTATATACGTCTATAACGTAATATAACCTAACCTAACCCATCTAGCTCCTCGCTGGGAATGTTTTGTAGAATCCCGTTCGTGTAGCCCTGTACGTCTCGGTGGGAACAATATATACGCCTATAACGTTATATATCCTAACCTACGGCAATCTAACATCTCGGATGTAGTATTTTAAAACAATCCTGGCGGGGCGGAGGCTACTTCTCGGTGGGAACATTATATACCCCTGTAAAGTAATCTAACCTAACCTAACCCATCTAGCCCCTGGCTGGTAATGTTTAACAGAATCCCGGTCGTGTCGGCCCAGACCTGTCCGTGGGAACATTATATACGTCTATAGCGTTATATATACTAACCCACGGCAGCCTAACATCTCGGATGTAGTATTTTACAACATTCCTGGCGGGTCGGACCGTACTTCTCGGTGGGAACGTTATATACGTCTATATCGTAAGGTAACCTATCCTAACCCATCTAGCCCCTCGCTGGTAATGCTTTACAGAATCCCGGTCGTGTCGGCCCAGACCTGTCCTTGGGAGCATTATATACGTCTATAGCGTTATATATACTAACCTAAGGCAGCCTAACATCTCGGATGTAGTATTTTACAACATTCCTGGCGGGTCGGCCCGTACTTCTCGGTGGAAACACTATATACGTCTATAACGTAAGATAACCTAACCTAACCCATCTAGCCCCTCGCTGGTAATGTTTTACAGAATCCCGGTCCTGTCGGCCCGCACCCCTCTGTGGGAACATTATATACGTCTATAACGTTATATATCCTAACCTAAGGCAACCTAACACCTCGGATGTAGTATTTTATAACACTCCTGGCGGGTCGGCCCCTGCTTCTCGGTGGGAACATTATATACGTCTATAACGTAATATAACCTAACCTAACCCATCCAGGTCCTCGCTGCGAATGTTTTGTAGAATCCCGTTCGTGTAGCCCTGTACGTCTCGGTGGGAACATTATATACGTCTATAACGTTATATATCCTAACCTAAGGCAATCTAACATCTCGGATGTAGTATTTTACAACAATCCTGGCGGGGCGGAGGCTACTTCTCGGTGGGAACATTATATACCCCTGTAAAGTAATCTAACCTAACCTAACCCATCTAGCCCCTGGCTGGTAGTGTTTAACAGAATCCCGGTCGTGTCGGACCAGACCTGTCCGTGGGAACATTATATACGTCTATAGCGTTATATATACTAACCGACGGCAGCCTAACATCTCGGAGGTAATATTTTACAACAATTCTGGCGGATCGGCCCGTACTTCTCGGTGGTAACGTTATATACGTCTATAACGTAAGATAACCTATCCTAACCCATCTAGCCCCTCGCTGGAAATGTTTTACATAATCCCGGTTCTGTCGGCCCGTGCCTTTCTGTGGGATCATTATATACGTCTATAACGTTATATATTCTAACCTAAGGCAACCTAACACCTCGGATGTAGTATTTTACAACACTCCTGGCGGGTCGGCCCCTACTTCTCGGTAGGAACGTTATACACGTCTATAACGTAATATAACCTGACCTAACCCATCTAGCTCCTCGCTGGGAATGTTTTGTAGAATCACGTTCGTGTAGCCCTGTACGTCTCGGTGGGAACACTATATACGTCTATAACGTTATACATCCTAACCTAAGGCAATCTAACATCTGGTATGTAGTATTTTACAACAATCCTGGCGGGGCGGCGGCTATTTCTCGGTGGGAACATTATATACTTCTGTAACGTAATCTAACCTAACCTAACCCATTTCGCCCCTGGCTGGTAATGTTTTACAGAATCCCGGTCGTGTCGGCCCAGACCTGTCCGTGGGAACATTATATACATCTATAGCGTTATATGTACTAACCTACGGCAGCCTAACATCTCGGATGTAGTATTTTACAAGATTCCTTGCGGGTCGGCCCCTACTTCTCGGTGGGAACGTTATATACGTCTATAACGTAAGATAACCTAACCTAACCCATCTAGCCCCTCGCTGGGAATGTTTAACAGAATCCCGGTCCTGTCGGCCCAGACCTGTCCGTGGGAACATTATATACGTCTATAGCGTTATATATACTAACCTACGGCAGCCTAACATCTCGGATGTAGTATTTTACAACATTCCTGGCGGGTCGGACAGTACTTCTCGGTGGGAACGTTATATACGTCTATAACGTAAGGTAAGCTATCCTAACCCATCTAGCCCCTCGCTGGTAATGTTTTACAGAATCCCGGTCGTGTCGGCCCAGACCTGTCCGTGGGAACATTATATACGTCAATAACGTAATATAACCTAACCTAACCCATCTAGCTCCTCGCTGGGAATGTTTTGTAGAATCCCGTTCGTGTAGCCCTGTACGTCTCGGTGGGAACAATATATACGCCTATAACGTTATATATCCTAACCTACGGCAATCTAACATCTCGGATGTAGTATTTTAAAACAATCCTGGCGGGGCGGAGGCTACTTCTCGGTGGGAACATTATATACCCCTGTAAAGTAATCTAACCTAACCTAACCCATCTAGCCCCTGGCTGGTAATGTTTAACAGAATCCCGGTCGTGTCGGCCCAGACCTGTCCGTGGGAACATTATATACGTCTATAGCGTTATATATACTAGCCTACGGCAGCCTAACATCTCGGATGTAGTATTTTACACCACTCCTGGCGGGTCGGCCCCTACTTCTCGGTGGGAACATTATATACATCTATAACGTAAGATAACCTAACCTAACCCATCTAGCCCCTCGCTGGCAATGTTTTACAATATCACGGTCGTGTCGGCCCAGACCTGTCCGTGGGAACATTATATACATCTATAGCGTTATATATACTACCCTACGGCAGCCTAACATCTCGGATGTAGTATTTTACAACATTCCTGGCCGGTCGGCCCGTACATCTCGGTGGGAACGTTATATACGCCTATAACCTAAGATACCCTATCCTAACCCATCTAGCCGCTCGCTGGTAATGTTTTACAGAATCCCGGTCCTGTCGGCCCGTACCTCTCTGTGGGAACATTATATACATCTATAACGTTACATATCTTAACCTAAGGCAACATAACAACTCGGATGTAGTATTTTACAACACTCCTGGCGGGTCGGCCCCTACTCCTCGGTGGGAACATTATATACGTCTATAACCTATCCTAACCCATCTAGCCCCTCGCTGGTAATGTTTTACAGAATCCCGGTCCTGTCGATCCGCACCTCTCTGTGGGAATATTATATACGTCTATAACGTTATATATCCTGACCTAAGGCAACCTCACTCCTCGGATGTAGTATTTTACAACCCTCCTGACGGGTCGGACCCTACTTCTCGGTGGGAACGTTATATACGTCTATAACGTAAGAAAACCTAACCTAACCCATCTAGCTCATCGCTGGGAATGTTTTGTAGAATCCCGTTCGTGTAGCCCTGTACGTCTCGGTGGGAACATTATATACGTCTATAACGTTATATATCCTAACCTAAGGCAATATAACATCTCGGATTTAGTATTTTACAACATTCCTGGCGGGACGGCCCCTACTTCTCGGTGGGAACGTTATATACGTCTATAACGTAAGGTAACCTATCCTAACCCATCTAGCTCCTCGCTGGGAATGTTTTGTAGCATCCCGTCCGTGTAGCCCTGTACGTCTCGGTGGGAACATTATATACGTCTATAGCGTTATATACACTAACTAAGGCAGCCTAACATATCGGATGTAGTATTTTACAACATTCCTGGCGGGTCGGCCCCTACTTCTCGGTGGGAACGTTATATACGTCTATAACGTAAGATAACCTAACCTAACCTATCTAGCTCCTCGCTGGGAATGTTTTGTAGAATCCCGTTCGTGTAGCCCTGTGCGTCTCGGTGGGAACATTATATACGTCTATAACGTTATATATCCTAATCTAAGGCAATCTAACATCTCGGATGTAGTATTTTACAACATTCCTGGCGGGTCGGCCCGTACTTCTCGGTGGGAACGTTATATACGTCTATAACGTAAGATAACCTATCCCAACCCATCTAGCGCCTCGCTGGTAATGTTTTGCAGAATCCCGGTCCTATCGGCCCGTACCTCTCTGGGGGAACATTATATACGTCTATAACGTTATATATCCTCACATAAGGCAACCTAACTCCTCGGATGTAGAATTTTACAACACTCCTGACGGGTCGGCCCCTACTTCTCGGTGGGAACATTATATACGTCTATAACGTAATATAACCTAACCTAGCCCATCTAGCTGCTCGCTGGGAATGTTTTGTAGAATCCCGTCCGTGTAGCCCTGTACGTCTCGGTGGGAACATTATATACGTCTATAGCGTTATATACACTAACTAAGGCAGCCTAACATATCGGATGTAGTATTTTACAACATTCCTGGCGGGTCGGCCCGTACTTTTCGGTGGGAACGTTATATACGGCTATAACGTAAGATAACCTAACCTAACCCATCTAGCCCATCGCTGGTAATGTTTTACAGTATCCCGGTCGTGTCGGCCCAGACCTGTCCGTGGGAACATTATATACGTCTATAGCGTTATATATACTAACCTACGGCAGCCTAACATCTCGGATGTAGTATTTTACAACATTCCTGGCGGGTCGGCCCGTACTTCTCGGTGGGAACGTTATATACGTCTATAACGTAAGATAACCCATCCTAACCCATCTAGCCCCTCGCTGGTAATGTTTTACAGAATCCCGGTCCTGTCGGCCCGTACCTCTCTGTGGGAACATTATGCACGTCTATAACGTTATATATCCTCACATAAGGCAATATAACACCTCGGATGTAGTATTTTACAACACTCCTGGCGGGTCGGCCCGCACTTCACGGTGGGAACGTTATATACGTCTATAACGTAAGATAACCTATCCTGACCCATCTAGCCCCTCGCTGGTAATATTTTACAGAATCCCGGTCCTGTCGGCCCGTACCTCTCTGTGGGAACATTATATACGTCTATAGCGTTATATATACTAACCTACGGCAGCCTAACATCTCGGATGTAGTATTTTAGAACATTCCTGGCGGGTCGGCCCCTACTTCTCGGTGGGAACGTTATATAGGTCTATAACGTAAGAAAACCTAACCTAACCCATCTAGCTCCTCGCTGGGAATGTTTTGTAGAATCCCGTTCGTGTAGCCCTGTACGTCTCGGTGGGAACATTATATACGTCTATAACGTTATATATGCTAACCTAAGGCAATCTGACATCTAGGATGTAGTATTTTACAACAATCCTGGCGGGGCGGCGGCTACTACTCTGTGGGAACATTATATACTTCTGTAACGTAATCTAACCTAAGCTAACCCATCCAGCCGCTGGCTGGGTATGTTTTACAGAATCCCGGTCGTGTCGGACCAGACCTGCCCGTGGGAACATTATATACGTCTATAGCGTTATATATACTAACCTACGGCAGCCTAACATCTCGGATGTAGTATTTTACAACATTTCTGACGGGTCGGCCCCTACTTCTCGGTGGGAACGTTATATACGTCTATAACGCAAGGCAACCTATGCTAACCCATCTAGCTCCTCGCTGGGAATGTTTTGTAGAATCCCGTTCGTGTAGCCCTGTACGTCTCGGTGGGAACATTATATACGTCTATAGCGTTATATACACTAACCTAAGGCAGCCTAACATATCGGATGTAGTATTTTACAACATTCCTGGCGGGTCGGCCCGTACTTCTCGGTGGGCGCGTTATATACGTCTATAACGTAAGATAACCCATCTTAACCCATCTAGCCCCTCGCTGGCAATGTTTTACAGAATCCCGGTCCTGTCGGCCCGTACCTCTCTGTGGGAACATTATACACGTCTATAACGTTATATATCCTCACATAAGGCAACATAACACCTCGGATGTAGTATTTTACAACATTCCTGGCGGGTCGGCCCCTACTTCTCGGTGGCAACGTTATATACGTCTATAACGTAAGATAACCTAACCTAACCCATCTAGCCCCTCGCTGGTAATGTTTTACAGTATCCCGGTCGTGTCGGCCCAGACATGTCCGTGGGAACATTATATACGTCTATAGCGTTATATATACTAACCTACGGCAGCCTAACATCTCGGATGTAGTATTTTACAACATTCCTGGCGGGTCGGCCCGTACTTCTCGGTGGGAACGTTATATACGTCTATAACGTAAGATAACCTGTCCTAACCCATCTAGCCCCTCGCTGGTAATATTTTGCAGAATCCCGGACCTGTCGGCCCGTACCTCTCTGTGGAAACATTATATACGTCTATAACGTTATATATCCTAACCTAAAGAAACCTACCTGCTCGAATGTAGTATTTTACAACACTCCTGGCGGGTCAGCCCCTACATCTCGGTGGGAACGCTATATACGTCTATAACGTAATATAACCTAACCTAACCCATCTAGCTCCTCGCTGGGAATGTTTTGTAGAATCCCGTTCGTGTAGCCCTGTACGTCTCGGTGGGAACATTATATACGTCTATAACGTTATATATCCTAACCTAAGGCAACCTAACATCTGGGATGTAGTATTTTACAGCAATCCTGTCGGGGCGGCGGCTACTTCTCGGTGGGAACATTATATACTTCTGTAACGTAATCTAACCTAACCTAACCCATCTAGCCGCTGGCTGGTTATGTTTTACAGAATCACGGTCGTGTCGGACCAGACCTGTCCGTGGAAACATTATATACGTCTATAGCGTTATATATTCTAACCTACGGCAGCCTAACATCTCGGATGTAGTATTTTACAACATTCCTGGCGGGTCGGACCCTACTTCTCGGTGGGAACGTTATATACTTCTATAACGTAAGATAACCTAACCTAACCCATCTAGCCCCTCGCTGGTAATGTTTTACGGAATCCCGGTCGTGTCGGCCCGTACCTCTCCGTGTCATCATTATACACGTCTATAATGTTATATATCCTCACATAAGGCAACATAACACCTCGGATGTAGTATTTTACAACATTCCTGGCGGGTCGGCCCCTACTTCTCGGTGGGAACGTTATATACGCCTATTACGTAAGATAACCTAACCTAACCCATCTAGCCCCTCGCTGGTAATGTTTTACAGTATCCCGGTCGTGTCGGCCCAGACCTGTCCGTGAGAACATTATATACGTCTATAGCGTTATATATACTAACCTACGGCAGCCTAACATCTCGGATGTAGTATTTTACAACATTCCTGGCGGGTCGGACCCTACTTCTCGGTGGGAACGTTATATACTTCTATAACGTAAGATAACCTAACCTAACCCATCTAGCCCCTCGCTGGTAATGTTTTACGGAATCCCGGTCGTGTCGGCCCGTACCTCTCCGTGGGATCATTATACACGTCTATAACGTTATATATCCTCACATAAGGCAACATAACACCTCGGATGTAGTATTTTACAACATTCCTGGCGGGTCGGCCCCTACTTCTCGGTGGGAACGTTATATACGCCTATAACGTAAGATAACCTAACCTAACCCATCTAGCCCCTCGCTGGTAATGTTTTACAGTATCCCGGTCGTGTCGGCCCAGACCTGTCCGTGAGAACATTATATACGTCTATAGCGTTATATATACTAACCTACGGCAGCCTAACATCTCGGATGTAGTATTTTACAACATTCCTGGCGGGTCGGCCCGTACTTCTCGGTGGGAACGTTATATACGTCTATAACGTAAGATAACCTATCCTAACCCATCTAGCCCCTCGCTGGTAATATTTTACAGAATCCCGGACCTGTCGGCCCGTACCTCTCTGTGGAAACATTATATACGTCTATAGCGTTATATATACTAACCTACGGCAGCCTAACATCTCGGATGTAGTATTTTAGAACATTCCTGGCGGGTCGGCCCCTACTTCTCGGTGGGAACGTTATATACGTCTATAACGTAAGATAACCTAACCTAAGCCATCTAGCTCCTCGCTGGGAATGTTTTGTAGAATCCCGTTCGTGTAGCCCTGTACGTCTCGGTGGGAACATTATACACGTCTATAGCGTTATATACACTAACCTAAGGCAGCCTAACATATCGGATGTAGTCTTTTACAACATTCCTGGCGGGTCGACCCCTACTTCGCGGTGGGAACGTTATATACGTCTATAACGTAAGGCAACCTATGCTAACCCATCTAGCTCCTCGCTGGGAATGTTTTGTAGAATCCCGTTCGTGTAGCCCTGTACTTCTCGGTGGGAACATTATATACGTCTATAGCGTTATATACACTAACCTAAGGCAGCCTAACATATCGGATGTAGTATTTTACAACATTCCTGGCGGGTCGGCCCCTACTTCTCGGTGGGAACGTTATATACGGCTATAACGTAAGATAACCTAACCTAACCCATCTAGCCCATCGCTGGTAATGTTTTACAGTATCCCGGTCGTGTCGGCCCAGACCTGTCCGTGGGAACATTATATACGTCTATAGCGTTACATATACTAACCTACGGCAGCCTAACATCTCGGATGTAGTATTTTACAACATTCCTGGCGGGTCGGCCCGTACTTCTCGGTGGGCGCGTTATATACGTCTATAACGTAAGATAACCCATCCTAACCCATCTAGCCCCTCGCTGGCAATGTTTTACAGAATCCCGGTCCTGTCGGCCCGTACCGCTCTGTGGGAACATTATACACGTCTATAACGTTATATATCCTCACATAAGGCAACATAACACCTCGGATGTAGTATTTTACAACATTCCTGGCGGGTCGGCCCCTACTTCTGGGTGGGAACGTTATATACGTCTGTAACGTAAGATAACCTAACCTAACCCATCTAGCCCCTCGCTGGTAATGTTTTACAGAATCCCGGTCCTGTCGGCCCGTACCTCTCTGTGGGAACATTATGCACGTCTATAACGTTATATATCCTCACATAAGGCAATATAACACCTCGGATGTAGTATTTTACAACACTCCTGGCGGGTCGGCCCGCACTTCTCGGTGGGAACGTTATATACGTCTATAACGTAAGATAACCTATCCTGACCCATCTAGCCCCTCGCTGGTAATATTTTACAGAATCCCGGTCCTGTCGGCCCGTACCTCTCTGTGGGAACATTATATACGTCTATAGCGTTATATATACTAACCTACGGCAGCCTAACATCTCGGATGTAGTATTTTACAACATTCCTGACGGGTCGGCCCCTACTTCTCGGTGGGAACGTTATATACGTCTATAACGCAAGGCAACCTATGCTAACCCATCTAGCTCATCGCTGGGAATGTTTTGTAGAATCCCGTTCGAGTAGCCCTGTACGTCTCGGTGGGAACATTATATACGTCTATAGCGTTATATACACTAACCTAAGGCAGCCTAACACCTCGGATGTAGTATTTTACAACATTCCTAACGGGTCGGCCCGTACTTCTCGGTGGGCGCGTTATATACGTCTATAACGTAAGATAACCCATCCTAACCCATCTAGCCCCTCGCTGGCAATGTTTTACAGAATCCCGGTCCTGTCGGCCCGTACCTCTCTGTGGGAACATTATACACGTCTATAACGTTATATATCCTCACATAAGGCAACATAACACCTCGGATGTAGTATTTTACAACATTCCTGGCGGGTCGGCCCCTACTTCTCGGTGGGAACGTTATATACGTCTGTAACGTAAGATAACCTAACCTAACCCATCTAGCCCCTCGCTGGTAATGTTTTACAGTATCCCGGTCGTGTCGGCCCAGACCTGTCCGTGGGAACATTATATACGTCTATAGCGTTATATATACTAACCTACGGCAGCCTAACATCTCGGATGTAGTATTTTACAACATTCCTGGCGGGTCGGCCCGTACTTCTCGGTGGGAACGTTATATACGTCTATAACGTAAGATAACCCATC
The DNA here is from genome assembly GCA_963969225.1 of Xylocopa violacea. Taxonomy (NCBI): domain Eukaryota; kingdom Metazoa; phylum Arthropoda; class Insecta; order Hymenoptera; family Apidae; genus Xylocopa; species Xylocopa violacea. Next base: position 3,629,046 of record CAXAJV010000789.1, read on the forward strand.
CTAACCCATCTAGCCCCTCGCTGGTAATGTTTTACAGAATCCCGGTCCTGTCGGCCCGTACCTCTCTGTGGGAACATTATGCACGTCTATAACGTTATATATCCTCACATAAGGCAATATAACACCTCGGATGTAGTATTTTACAACACTCCTGGCGGGTCGGCCCGCACTTCTCGGTGGGAAAGTTATATACGTCTATAACGTAAGATAACCTATCCTGACCCATCTAGCCCCTAGCTGGTAATATTTTACAGAATCCCGGTCCTGTCGGCCCGTACCTCTCTGTGGGAACATTATATACGTCTATAGCGTTATATATACTAACCTACGGCAGCCTAACATCTCGGATGTAGTATTTTAGAACATTCCTGGCGGGTCGGCCCCTACTTCTCGGTGGGAACGTTATATACGTCTATAACGCAAGGCAACCTATGCTAACCCATCCAGCTCCTCGCTGGGAATGTTTTGTAGAATCCCGTTCGTGTAGCCCTGTACGTCTCGGTGGGAACATTATATACGTCTATAGCGTTATATACACTAACCTAAGGCAGCCTAACATATCGGATGTAGTATTTTACAACATTCCTGGCGGGTCGGCCCCTACTTCTCGGTGGGAACGTTATATACGGCTATAACGTAAGATAACCTAACCTAACCCATCTAGCCCATCGCTGGTAATGTTTTACAGTATCCCGGTCGTGTCGGCCCAGACCTGTCCGTGGGAACATTATATACGTCTATAGCGTTACATATACTAACCTACGGCAGCCTAACATCTCGGATGTAGTATTTTACAACATTCCTGGCGGGTCGGCCCGTACTTCTCGGTGGGCGCGTTATATACGTCTATAACGTAAGATAACCCATCCTAACCCATCTAGCCCCTCGCTGGCAATGTTTTACAGAATCCCGGTCCTGTCGGCCCGTACCTCTCTGTGGGAACATTATACACGTCTATAACGTTATATATCCTCACATGAGGCAACATAACACCTCGGATGTAGTATTTTACAACATTCCTGGCGGGTCGGCCCCTACTTCTCGGTGGGAACGTTATATACGTCTATAACGTAAGATAACCTAACCTAACCCATCTAGCCCCTCGCTGGTAATGTTTTACAGTATCCCGGTCGTGTCGGCCCAGACCTGTCCGTGGGAACATTATATACGTCTATAGCGTTATATATACTAACCTACGGCAGCCTAACATCTCGGATGTAGTATTTTACAACATTCCTGGCGGGTCGGCCCGTACTTCTCGGTGGGAACGTTATATACGTCTATAACGTAAGATAACCCATCCTAACCCATCTAGCCCCTCGCTGGTAATGTTTTACAGAATCCCGGTCCTGTCGGCCCGTACCTCTCTGTGGGAACATTATGCACGTCTATAACGTTATATATCCTCACATAAGGCAATATAACACCTCGGATGTAGTATTTTACAACACTCCTGGCGGGTCGGCCCGCACTTCTCGGTGGGAACGTTATATACGTCTATAACGTAAGATAACCTATCCTGACCCATCTAGCCCCTAGCTGGTAATATTTTACAGAATCCCGGTCCTGTCGGCCCGTACCTCTCTGTGGGAACATTATATACGTCTATAGCGTTATATATACTAACCTACGACAGCCTAACATCTCGGATGTAGTATTTTAGAACATTCCTGGCGGGTCGGCCCCTACTTCTCGGTGGGAACGTTATATACGTCTATAACGTAAGATAACCTAACCTAAGCCATCTAGCTCCTCGCTGGGAATGTTTTGTAGAATCCCGTTCGTGTAGCCCTGTACGTCTCGGTGGGAACATTATATACGTCTATAGCGTTATATATACTAACCTACGGCAGCCTAACATCTCGGATGTAGTATTTTACAACATTCCTGACGGGTCGACCCCTACTTCGCGGTGGGAACGTTATATACGTCTATAACGTAAGGCAACCTATGCTAACCCATCTAGCTCCTCGCTGGGAATGTTTTGTAGTATCCCGTTCGTGTAGCCCTGTATGTCTCGGTGGGAACATTATATACGTCTATAGCGTTATATACACTAACCTAAGGCAGCCTAACATATCGGATGTAGTATTTTACAACATTCCTGGCGGGTCGGCCCCTACTTCTCGGTGGGAACGTTATATACGTCTATAACGTAAGATAACCTAACCTAACCCATCTAGCCCCTCGCTGGTATTGTTTTACGGAATCCCGTTCGTGTAGCCCTGTACGTCTCGGTGGGAACATTATATACGTCTATAGCGTTATATATACTAACCTACGGCAGCCTAACATCTCGGATGTAGTATTTTACAACATTCCTGACGGGTCGACCCCTACTTCGCGGTGGGAACGTTATATACGTCTATAACGTAAGGCAACCTATGCTAACCCATCTAGCACCTCGCTGGGAATGTTTTGTAGAATCCCGTTCGTGTAGCCCTGTACGTCTCGGTGGGAACATTATATACGTCTATAGCGTTATATACACTAACCTAAGGCAGCCTAACATATCGGATGTAGTATTTTACAACATTCCTGGCGGGTCGGCCCCTACTTCTCGGTGGGAACGTTATATACGTCTATAACGTAAGATAACCTAACCTAACCCATCTAGCCCCTCGCTGGTATTGTTTTACAGAATCCCGGTCGTGTCGGACCAGACCTGTCCGTGGAAACATTATATACATCTATAGCGTTATATATACTAACCTACGACAGCTTAACATCTCGGATGTAGTATTTTACAACATTCCTGGCGGGTCGGCCCGTACTTTTCGGTGGGAACGTTATATACGGCTATAACGTAAGATAACCTAACCTAACCCATCTAGCCCATCGCTGGTAATGTTTTACAGTATCCCGGTCGTGTCGGCCCAGACCTGTCCGTGGGAACATTATATACGTCTATAGCGTTACATATACTAACCTACGGCAGCCTAACATCTCGGATGTAGTATTTTACAACATTCCTGGCGGGTCGGTCCGTACTTCTCGGTGGGAACGTTATATACGTCTATAACGTAAGATAACCTATCCTAACCCATCTAGCCCATCGCTGGTAATATTTTACAGAATCCCGGACCTGTCGGCCCGTACCTCTCTGTGGAAACATTATATACGTCTATAGCGTTATATATACTAACCTACGGCAGCCTAACATCTCGGATGTAGTATTTTAGAACATTCCTGGCGTGTCGGCCCCTACTTCTCGGTGGGAACGTTATATACGTCTATAACGTAAGATAACCTAACCTAAGCCATCTAGCTCCTCGCTGGGAATGTTTTGTAGAATCCCGTTCGTGTAGCCCTGTACGTCTCGGTGGGAACATTATATACGTCTATAGCGTTATATATACTAACCTACGGCAGCCTAACATCTCGGATGTAGTATTTTACAACATTCCTGGCGTGTCGGCCCCTACTTCTCGGTGGGAACGTTATATACGTCTATAACGTAAGATAACCTAACCTAAGCCATCTAGCTCCTCGCTGGGAATGTTTTGTAGAATCCCGTTCGTGTAGCCCTGTACGTCTCGGTGGGAACATTATATACGTCTATAGCGTTATATACACTAACCTAAGGCAGCCTAACATATCGGATGTAGTATTTTACAACATTCCTGGCGGGTCGACCCCTACTTCGCGGTGGGAACGTTATATACGTCTATAACGTAAGGCAACCTATGCTAACCCATCTAGCTCCTCGCTGGGAATGTTTTGTAGAATCCCGTTCGTGTAGCCCTGTACGTCTCGGTGGGAACATTATATACGTCTATAGCGTTATATACACTAACCTAAGGCAGCCTAACATATCGGATGTAGTATTTTACAACATTCCTGGCGGGTCGGCCCCTACTTCTCGGTGGGAACGTTATATACGGCTATAACGTAAGATAACCTAACCTAACCCATCTAGCCCATCGCTGGTAATGTTTTACAGTATCCCGGTCGTGTCGGCCCAGACCTGTCCGTGGGAACATTATATACGTCTATAGCGTTACATATACTAACCTACGGCAGCCTAACATCTCGGATGTAGTATTTTACAACATTCCTGGCGGGTCGGCCCGTACTTCTCGGTGGGCGCGTTATATACTTCTATAACGTAAGATAACCTAACCTAACCTATCTAGTCCCTCGCTGGTAATGTTTTACGGAATCCCGGTCGTGTCGGCCCGTACCTCTCCGTGGGATCATTATATACGTCTATAACGTTATATATCCTGACCTAAGGCAACCTCACTCCTCGGATGTAGTATTTTACAACATTCCTGGCGGGTCGGCCCCTACTTCTCGGTGGGAACGTTATATACGTCTATAACGTAAGATAACCTAACCTAACCCATCTAGCCCCTCGCTGGTAATGCTTTACAGTATCCCGGTCGTGTCGGCCCAGACTTGTCCGTGGGAATATTATATACGTCTATAGCGTTATATATACTAACCTACGGCAGCCTAACATCTCGGATGTAGTATTTTACAACATTCCTGGCGGGTCGGCCCGTACTTCTCGGTGGGAACGTTATATACGTCTATAACGTAAGATAACCAAACCTAACCCATCTAGCTCCTCGCTGGGAATGTTTTGTAGAATCCCGTTCGTGTAGCCCTGTACGTCTCGGTGGGAACATTATATACGTCTGTAACGTTATATATCCTAACCTAAGGCAATCTAACATCTCGGATGTAGTATTTTACAACAATCCTGGCGGGTCGGCCCCTACTTCTCGGTGGGAACGTTATATACGTCTATAACGTAAGATAACCTAACCTAACCCATCTAGCTCCACGCTGGGTATGTTTTGTAGAATCCTGTTGGTGTAGCCCTGTACATCTCGGTGGGAACATTATATACGTCTGTAACGTTATATATCCTAACCTAAGGCAATCTAACATCTCGGATGTAGTATTTTACAACAATCCTGGCGGGGCGGCGGCTACTTCTCTGTGGGAACATTATATACTTCTGTAACGTAATCTAACCTAACCTAACCCATCCAGCCGCTGTCTGGGTATGTTTTACAGAATCCCGGTCGTGTCGGACCAGACCTGCCCGTGGGAACATTATATACGTCTATAGCGTTATATACACTAACCTAAGGCAGCCTAACATATCGGATGTAGTATTTTACAGCAATCCTGTCGGGGCGGCGGCTACTTCTCGGTGGGAACATTATATACTTCTGTAACGTAATCTAACCTAACCCAACCCATCTAGCCGCTGGCTGGATATGTTTTACAGAATCACGGTCGTGTCGGACCAGACCTGTCCGTGGAAACATTATATACGTCTATAGCGTTATATATTCTAACCTACGGCAGCCTAACATCTCGGATGTAGTATTTTACAACATTCCTGGCGGGTCGGCCCGTACTTCTCGGTGGGAACGTTATATACGTCTATAACGTAAGATAACCCATCCTAACTCATCTAGCCCCTCGCTGGTAATGTTTTACAGAATCCCGGTCCTGTCGGCCCGTACCTCTCTGTGGGAACATTATGCACGTCTATAACGTTATATATCCTCACATAAGGCAATATAACACCTCGGATGTAGTATTTTACAACACTCCTGGCGGGTCGGCCCGCACTTCTCGGTGGGAACGTTATATACGTCTATAACGTAAGATAACCTATCCTGACCCATCTAGCCCCTAGCTGGTAATATTTTACAGAATCCCGGTCCTGTCGGCCCGTACCTCTCTGTGGGAACATTATATACGTCTATAGCGTTATATATACTAACCTACGACAGCCTAACATCTCGGATGTAGTATTTTAGAACATTCCTGGCGGGTCGGCCCCTACTTCTCGGTGGGAACGTTATATACGTCTATAACGTAAGATAACCTAACCTAAGCCATCTAGCTCCTCGCTGGGAATGTTTTGTAGAATCCCGTTCGTGTAGCCCTGTACGTCTCGGTGGGAACATTATATACGTCTATAGCGTTATATATACTAACCTACGGCAGCCTAACATCTCGGATGTAGTATTTTACAACATTCCTGACGGGTCGACCCCTACTTCGCGGTGGGAACGTTATATACGTCTATAACGTAAGGCAACCTATGCTAACCCATCTAGCTCCTCGCTGGGAATGTTTTGTAGTATCCCGTTCGTGTAGCCCTGTATGTCTCGGTGGGAACATTATATACGTCTATAGCGTTATATACACTAACCTAAGGCAGCCTAACATATCGGATGTAGTATTTTACAACATTCCTGGCGGGTCGGCCCCTACTTCTCGGTGGGAACGTTATATACGTCTATAACGTAAGATAACCTAACCTAACCCATCTAGCCCCTCGCTGGTATTGTTTTACGGAATCCCGTTCGTGTAGCCCTGTACGTCTCGGTGGGAACATTATATACGTCTATAGCGTTATATATACTAACCTACGGCAGCCTAACATCTCGGATGTAGTATTTTACAACATTCCTGACGGGTCGACCCCTACTTCGCGGTGGGAACGTTATATACGTCTATAACGTAAGGCAACCTATGCTAACCCATCTAGCACCTCGCTGGGAATGTTTTGTAGAATCCCGTTCGTGTAGCCCTGTACGTCTCGGTGGGAACATTATATACGTCTATAGCGTTATATACACTAACCTAAGGCAGCCTAACATATCGGATGTAGTATTTTACAACATTCCTGGCGGGTCGGCCCCTACTTCTCGGTGGGAACGTTATATACGTCTATAACGTAAGATAACCTAACCTAACCCATCTAGCCCCTCGCTGGTATTGTTTTACAGAATCCCGGTCGTGTCGGACCAGACCTGTCCGTGGAAACATTATATACATCTATAGCGTTATATATACTAACCTACGACAGCTTAACATCTCGGATGTAGTATTTTACAACATTCCTGGCGGGTCGGCCCGTACTTTTCGGTGGGAACGTTATATACGGCTATAACGTAAGATAACCTAACCTAACCCATCTAGCCCATCGCTGGTAATGTTTTACAGTATCCCGGTCGTGTCGGCCCAGACCTGTCCGTGGGAACATTATATACGTCTATAGCGTTACATATACTAACCTACGGCAGCCTAACATCTCGGATGTAGTATTTTACAACATTCCTGGCGGGTCGGTCCGTACTTCTCGGTGGGAACGTTATATACGTCTATAACGTAAGATAACCTATCCTAACCCATCTAGCCCATCGCTGGTAATATTTTACAGAATCCCGGACCTGTCGGCCCGTACCTCTCTGTGGAAACATTATATACGTCTATAGCGTTATATATACTAACCTACGGCAGCCTAACATCTCGGATGTAGTATTTTAGAACATTCCTGGCGTGTCGGCCCCTACTTCTCGGTGGGAACGTTATATACGTCTATAACGTAAGATAACCTAACCTAAGCCATCTAGCTCCTCGCTGGGAATGTTTTGTAGAATCCCGTTCGTGTAGCCCTGTACGTCTCGGTGGGAACATTATATACGTCTATAGCGTTATATATACTAACCTACGGCAGCCTAACATCTCGGATGTAGTATTTTACAACATTCCTGGCGTGTCGGCCCCTACTTCTCGGTGGGAACGTTATATACGTCTATAACGTAAGATAACCTAACCTAAGCCATCTAGCTCCTCGCTGGGAATGTTTTGTAGAATCCCGTTCGTGTAGCCCTGTACGTCTCGGTGGGAACATTATATACGTCTATAGCGTTATATACACTAACCTAAGGCAGCCTAACATATCGGATGTAGTATTTTACAACATTCCTGGCGGGTCGGCCCCTACTTCTCGGTGGGAACGTTATATACGGCTATAACGTAAGATAACCTAACCTAACCCATCTAGCCCATCGCTGGTAATGTTTTACAGTATCCCGGTCGTGTCGGCCCAGACCTGTCCGTGGGAACATTATATACGTCTATAGCGTTACATATACTAACCTACGGCAGCCTAACATCTCGGATGTAGTATTTTACAACATTCCTGGCGGGTCGGCCCCTACTTCTCGGTGGGAACGTTATATACGTCTATAACGTAAGATAACCTAACCTAACCCATCTAGCCCCTCGCTGGTAATGCTTTACAGTATCCCGGTCGTGTCGGCCCAGACCTGTCCGTGGGAACATTATATACGTCTATAACGTTATATATCCTGACCTAAGGCAACCTCACTCCTCGGATGTAGTATTTTACAACATTCCTGGCGGGTCGGCCCCTACTTCTCGGTGGGAACGTTATATACGTCTATAACGTAAGATAACCTAACCTAACCCATCTAGCCCCTCGCTGGTAATGCTTTACAGTATCCCGGTCGTGTCGGCCCAGACCTGTCCGTGGGAACATTATATACGTCTATAGCGTTATATATACTAACCTACGGCAGCCTAACATCTCGGATGTAGTATTTTACAACATTCCTGGCGGGTCGGCCCGTACTTCTCGGTGGGAACGTTATATACGTCTATAACGTAAGATAACCTAACCTAACCCATCTAGCCCCTCGCTGGTATTGTTTTACGGAATCCCGTTCGTGTAGCCCTGTACGTCTCGGTGGGAACATTATATACGTCTATAGCGTTATATATACTAACCTACGGCAGCCTAACATCTCGGATGTAGTATTTTACAACATTCCTGACGGGTCGACCCCTACTTCGCGGTGGGAACGTTATATACGTCTATAACGTAAGGCAACCTATGCTAACCCATCTAGCACCTCGCTGGGAATGTTTTGTAGAATCCCGTTCGTGTAGCCCTGTACGTCTCGGTGGGAACATTATATACGTCTATAGCGTTATATACACTAACCTAAGGCAGCCTAACATATCGGATGTAGTATTTTACAACATTCCTGGCGGGTCGGCCCCTACTTCTCGGTGGGAACGTTATATACGTCTATAACGTAAGATAACCTAACCTAACCCATCTAGCCCCTCGCTGGTATTGTTTTACAGAATCCCGGTCGTGTCGGACCAGACCTGTCCGTGGAAACATTATATACATCTATAGCGTTATATATACTAACCTACGACAGCTTAACATCTCGGATGTAGTATTTTACAACATTCCTGGCGGGTCGGCCCGTACTTTTCGGTGGGAACGTTATATACGGCTATAACGTAAGATAACCTAACCTAACCCATCTAGCCCATCGCTGGTAATGTTTTACAGTATCCCGGTCGTGTCGGCCCAGACCTGTCCGTGGGAACATTATATACGTCTATAGCGTTACATATACTAACCTACGGCAGCCTAACATCTCGGATGTAGTATTTTACAACATTCCTGGCGGGTCGGTCCGTACTTCTCGGTGGGAACGTTATATACGTCTATAACGTAAGATAACCTATCCTAACCCATCTAGCCCATCGCTGGTAATATTTTACAGAATCCCGGACCTGTCGGCCCGTACCTCTCTGTGGAAACATTATATACGTCTATAGCGTTATATATACTAACCTACGGCAGCCTAACATCTCGGATGTAGTATTTTAGAACATTCCTGGCGTGTCGGCCCCTACTTCTCGGTGGGAACGTTATATACGTCTATAACGTAAGATAACCTAACCTAAGCCATCTAGCTCCTCGCTGGGAATGTTTTGTAGAATCCCGTTCGTGTAGCCCTGTACGTCTCGGTGGGAACATTATATACGTCTATAGCGTTATATATACTAACCTACGGCAGCCTAACATCTCGGATGTAGTATTTTACAACATTCCTGGCGTGTCGGCCCCTACTTCTCGGTGGGAACGTTATATACGTCTATAACGTAAGATAACCTAACCTAAGCCATCTAGCTCCTCGCTGGGAATGTTTTGTAGAATCCCGTTCGTGTAGCCCTGTACGTCTCGGTGGGAACATTATATACGTCTATAGCGTTATATACACTAACCTAAGGCAGCCTAACATATCGGATGTAGTATTTTACAACATTCCTGGCGGGTCGGCCCCTACTTCTCGGTGGGAACGTTATATACGGCTATAACGTAAGATAACCTAACCTAACCCATCTAGCCCATCGCTGGTAATGTTTTACAGTATCCCGGTCGTGTCGGCCCAGACCTGTCCGTGGGAACATTATATACGTCTATAGCGTTACATATACTAACCTACGGCAGCCTAACATCTCGGATGTAGTATTTTACAACATTCCTGGCGGGTCGGCCCCTACTTCTCGGTGGGAACGTTATATACGTCTATAACGTAAGATAACCTAACCTAACCCATCTAGCCCCTCGCTGGTAATGCTTTACAGTATCCCGGTCGTGTCGGCCCAGACCTGTCCGTGGGAACATTATATACGTCTATAACGTTATATATCCTGACCTAAGGCAACCTCACTCCTCGGATGTAGTATTTTACAACATTCCTGGCGGGTCGGCCCCTACTTCTCGGTGGGAACGTTATATACGTCTATAACGTAAGATAACCTAACCTAACCCATCTAGCCCCTCGCTGGTAATGCTTTACAGTATCCCGGTCGTGTCGGCCCAGACCTGTCCGTGGGAACATTATATACGTCTATAGCGTTATATATACTAACCTACGGCAGCCTAACATCTCGGATGTAGTATTTTACAACATTCCTGGCGGGTCGGCCCGTACTTCTCGGTGGGAACGTTATATACGTCTATAACGTAAGATAACCTATCCTAACCCATCTAGCCCCTCGCTGGTAATATTTTACAGAATCCCGGTCCTGTCGGCCCGTACCTTTCTGTGGGAACATTATATACGTCTATAGCGTTATATATACTAACCTACGGCAGCCTAACATCTCGGATGTAGTATTTTACAACATTCCTGGCGGGTCGGCCCGTACTTCTCGGTGGGAACGTTATATACGTCTATAACGTAAGATAACCTGTCCTAACCCATCTAGCCCCTCGCTGGTAATATTTTACAGAATCCCGGTCCTGTCGGCCCGTATCTCTCTGTGGGAACATTAGATACGTCTATAACGTTATATATCCTAACCTAAGGAAACCTAATTGCTCGAATGTAGTATTTTACAACACTCCTGGCGGGTCAGTCCCTACATCTCGGTGGGAGCGCTATATACGTCTATAACGTAATATAACCTAACCTAACCCATCTAGCTCCGCGCTGGGAATGTTTTGTAGAATCCCGTTCGTGTATCCCTGTACGTCTCTGTGGGAACATTATACACGTCTGTAACGTTATATATCCTCACATAAGGCAACCTAACACCTCGGGTGTAGTATTTTACAACACTCCTGGCGGGTCGGCCCCTACTCCTCGGTGGAAACATTATATATGTCTATAACGTAATCTAACCTAACCTATCCCATCTATCCCTTGCTGGTTATGTTTTACAGAATACCGGTCGTGTCGGACCAGACCTGTCCGTGGAAACATTATATACGTCTATAGCGTTATATATACTAACCTACGGCAGCCTAACATCTCGGATGTAGTATTTTAGAACATTCCTCGCGGGTCGGCCCCTACTTCTCGGTGGGAACGTTATATACTTCTATAACGTAAGATAACCTAACCTAACCCATCTAGCTCCTCGCTAGGAATGTTTTGTAGAATCCCGTTCATGTAGCCCTTTACGTCTCGGTGGGAACATTATATACGTCTATAACGTTATATATCCTAACCTAAGGCAATCTAACATCTCGGATGTAATATTTCACAGCAATCCTGGCGGGGCGGCGGCTACTTCTCGGTGGGAACATTATATACTTCTGTAACGTAATCTAACCTAACCTAACCCATCTAGCCGCTGGCTGGGTATGTTTTACAGAATCCCGGTCGTGTCGGCCCAGACCTGTCCGTGGGAACATTATATACGTCTATAGCGTTATAAATACTAACCTACGGCAGCCTAACATCTCGGATGTAGTATTTTACAACATTCCTGGCGTGTCGGCCCCTACTTCTCAGTGCTAACGTTATATACGTCTATAACGTAAGATAACCTAACCTAAACCATCTAGCCCCTCGCTGGTAATATTTTACAGAATCCCGGTCCTGTCGGCCCGTACCACTCTGTGGGAACATTATATACGTCTATAACGTTATATATCCTAACCTAAGGCAACCTAACATCTCGGATGGAGTATTTTACAACACTCCTGGCGGGTCGGCCCCTACTTCTCAGTGGGAACGTTATATACGTCTATAACGTAAGATAACCTAACCTAACCCATCTAGCCCCTCGCTGGTAATGTTTTACAGAATCCCGGTCGTGTCGGACCAGACCTGTCCGTGGGAACATTATATACGTCTATAACGTTATATATCCTGACCTAAGGCAACCTCACGCCTCGGATGTAGTATTTTACAACATTCCTGGCGGGCCGGTCCCCACTTCTCGGTGGGACAGCTATATCCGTCTATAACGTAATATAACCTAACCTAACCCATCTAGCCCCTCGCTGGTAATGTTTTACGGAATCCCGGTCGTGTCGGACCAGACCTGTCGGTGGGAACATTATATACGCCTATAGCGTTATAAATACTAACCTACGGCAACCTCACGCCTCGGATGTAGTATTTTACAACATTCCTGGCGGGCCGGTCCCCACTTCTCGGTGGGACAGTTATATCCGTCTATAACGTAATATAACCTAACCTAATCCATCTAGCCCCTCGCTGGTAGTGTTTTACAGAATCCCGGTCGTGTCGGACCAGACCTGTCCGTGGGAACATTATATACATCTATAGCGTTATATATACTAACCTACGACAGCTTAACATCTCGGATGTAGTATTTTACAACATTCCTGGCGGGTCGGCCCGTACTTCTCGGTGGGAACGTTATACACGTCTATAACGTTATATATCCTAACCTACGGCAACCTAACATCTCGGATGTAGTATTTTACAACAATCCTGGCGGGGCGACGGCTACTTCTCGGTGGGAACATTATATACTTCTGTAACTTAGTCTAACCTAACTTAACCCACCTAGCCGCTGGCTGGTAATGTTTTACAGAATCCCGGTCGTGTCGGACCAGACCTGTCCGTGGGAACATTATATACGTCTATAGCGTTATATTTACTAACCTATTTCAGCCTAACATCACGGATGTAGTGTTTTACAACATTCCTGACAGGTCGGCCCCTACTTCTCGGTGGGAACGTTATATACGTCTATAACGTAAGATAACCTAACCTAACCCATCTAGCTCCTCGCTGGGAATGTTTTGTAGAATCCCGTTCGTGTAGCCCTGTACGTCTCGGTGGGAACATTATATACGTCTATAGCGTTATATACACTAACCTACGGCAGCCTACCATATCGGATGTAGTATTTTACAACATTCCTGGCGGATCGGCCCCTACTTCTCGGTGGGAACGTTATATACGTCTATAACGTAAGATAACCTAACCTAACCCATCTAGCCCCTCGCTGGTAATGTTTTACAGTATCCCGGTCTTGTCGGCCCACTCCTGTCCGTGGGAACATTATATACGTCTATAGCGTTATATATACTAACCTACGGCAGCCTAACACATCGGATGTAGCATTTTACAACATTCCTGGCGGGCCGGTCCCCACTTCTCGGTGGGACAGTTATATACGTCTATAACGTAAGATAACCTAACCTAACCCATCTAGCCCCTCGCTGGTAATGTTTTACAGTATCCCGGCCGTGTCGGCCCAGACCTGTCCGTGGGAACATTATATACGTCTATAGCGTTATATATACTAACGTACGGCAGCCTAACATCTCGGATGTAGCATTTTACAACATTCCTGGCGGGCCGGTCCCCACTTCTCGGTGGGACAGTTATATACGTCTATAACGTAAGATAACCTAACCTAACCCATCTAGCCCCTCGCTGGTAATGTTTTACAGTATCCCGGTCGTGTCGGCCCAGACCTGTCCGTGGGAACATTATATACGTCTATAGCGTTATATACACTAACCTAAGGCAGCCTAGCATCTCGGATGTAGTATTTTACAACATTCCTGGCGGGTCGGCCCCTGCTTCTCGGTGGGAACGTTATATACGACCATAACGTAAGATAACCCATCCTAACCCATCTAGCACCTCGCTTGTAATGTTTTACAGAATCACGGTCCTGTCGGCCCGTGCCTCTCTGTGGGAACATTATATACGTCTATAAAGTTATATATCCTAACCTAAGGCAACCTAACACCTCGAATGTAGTATTTTAAAACACTCCTGGCGGGTCAGCCCGTACTTCACGGTGGGAACGTTATATACGTCTGTAACGTAAGATAACCTATCCTAACCCATCTAGCCCCTCGCCGGTAATGTTTCACAGAATCCCGGTCCTGTCTGTCCGTACCTCTCTGGGGGAACATTATATACGTCTATAACGTTATATATCCTAACCTAAGGCAATCTAACATCACGGATGTAGTATTTTACAACAATCCTGGCGGGGCGGCGGCTACTTCTCGGTGGGAATATTATATACTTCTGTAACGTAATCTAACCTAACCTAACCCATCTAGCCGCTGGCTGGTTATGTTTTACAGAATCCCGGTCGTGTCGGAGCAGACATGTCCGTGGGAACATTATATACGTCTATAGCGTTATATATACTAACCTACGGCAGCCTAACATCTCGGTTGTAGTATTTTACAACATTCCTGGCGGGCCGGTCCCCACTTCTCGGTGGGAACATTATATACTTCTGTAACGTAATCTAACCTAACCTAACCCATCTAGTCGCTGGCTGGTTATGTTTTACATAATCCCGGTCGTGTCGGACCAGACCTGTCCGTGGGAACATTATATACGTCTATAGCGTTATATATACTAACCTACGGCAGCCTAACATCTCGGATGTAGTATTTTACAACATTCCTGGCCGGTCGGCCCCTACTTCTCGGTGGGCATGCTATATACGCCTATAACGTAAGATAACCTAACCTAACCCATCTAGCCCCTCGCTGGTAATGTTTTACAGTATCCCAGTCGTGTCGGCCCAGACCTGTCCGTGGGAACATTATATTTGTCTATAGCGTTATATATACTAACCTACGGCAGCCTAACATCTCGGATGTAGTATTTTACAACATTCCTAGCGGGTCAGCCCGTACTTCTCGGTGGGAACGTTATATACGTCTATAACGTAAGATAACCTATCCTAACCCATCTAGCCCCTGGCTGGTAATGTCTTACAGAATCCCGGTCCTGTCGGCCCGTACCTCTCTGTGGGAACATTATTTACATCTATAATGTTATATATCCTAACCTAAGGCAACCTAACACATCGGATGTAGTATTTTACAACACTCCTGGCGGGTCGGCCCCTACATCTCGGTGGGAACGTTATATACGTCTATAGCGTTATATATCCTAAACTAAGGCAACCTAACACCTCGAATGTAGTATTTTACAACACTTCTGGTGGTGAGGCCCCTACTCCTCGGTGGGAACGTTATATACGTCTATAACGTAATATAACCTAACCTAACGAATGTAGCTCCTCGCTGGGTATGTTTTGTAGAATCCCGTTCGTGTAGCCCTGTACGTCTCGGTTGGAACATTATATACGTCTATAACGTTATATATCCTAACCTAAGGCAATCTAACATCTCGTATGTAGTATTTTACAACAAACCTGGCGGGGCGGCGGCTACTTCTCGGTGGGAACATTATATACTTCTGTAACGTAATCTAACCTAACCTATCCCATCTAGCCCCCGGCTGGTTATGTTTTACAGAATCCCGGTCGTGTCGGATCAGACCTGTCCGCGGGAACATTATATACGTCTATAGCGTTATATATACTAACCTACGGCAGGCTAACATCTCGGATGTAGTATTTTACAACATTCCTGGCGGGTCGGCCCCTACTTCTCGGTGGGAACGTTATATACGTCTATAACGTAAGGTAATCTAACCTGACCCATCTAGCCCCTCGCTGGTAATGTTTTACAGAATCCCGGTCGTGTCGGCCCGTACCTCTCCGTGGGAACATTATATACGTCTTTAACGTTACATATCCTGACCTAAGGCAACCTCACTCCTCGGATGTAGTATTTTACAACATTCCTGGCGGGTCGGCCCCTACTTCTCGGTGGGAACGTTATATACGTCTAGATCGTAATAGAACCCAACCTATCCCATCTAGCTGCTCGCTGGCCATGTTTTGTAGAATCCCGTTCGTGTAGCCCTGTACCTCTCTGTGGGAACATTATATACGTCTATAACGTTATATATCCTAACCTAAGGCAATCTAACATCTCGTATGTAGTGTTTTACAACAATCCTGGCTCGGCGGCGGCTACTTCTCGGTGGGAACATTATATACTTCTGTAACGTAATCTAACCTAACCTAACCCATCTAGCCGCTGGCTGGTTATGTTTTACATAATCCCAGTCGTGTCGGACCAGACCTGTCCGTGGGAACATTATATACGTCTATAGCGTTATATATACTAACCTACGGCAGCCTAACATCTCGGTTGTAGTATTTTACAACATTCCTGGCGGGCCGGTCCCCACTTCTCGGTGGGAACGTTATATACGTCTATAATGTAATATAACCCAACCTAGCCCATCTAGCTGCTCGCTGGGCATGTTTTGTAGAATCCCGTTCGTGTAGCCCTGTACCTCTCTGTGGGAACATTATATACGTCTATAACGTTATATATCCTAAACTAAGGCAACATAACACCTCGAATGTAGTATTTTACAACACTTCTGGCGGGTAGGCCCCTACTCCTCGGTGGGAACGTTATATACGTCTATAACGTAATATAACCTAACCTAACGAATGTAGCTCCTCGCTGGGTATGTTTTGTAGAATCCCGTTCGTGTAGCCCTGTACGTCTCGGTGGGAACATTATATACGTCTATAACGTTATATATCCTAACCTAAGGCAATCTAACATCTCGGATGTAGTATTTTACAACAAACCTAGCGGGGCGGCGGCTACTTCTCGGTGGGAACATTATATACTTCTGTAACGTAATCTAACCTAACCTATCCCATCTAGCCCCCGGCTGGTTATGTTTTACAGAATCCCGGTCGTGTCGGATCAGACCTGTCCGTGGGAACATTATATACGTCTATAGCGTTATAAATACTAACCTACGGCAGCCTAACATCTCGGATGTAGTATTTTACAACATTCCTGGCGGGTCGGCCCCTACTTCTCAGTGGGAACGTTATATACGTCTATAACGTAAGATAACCTAACCTAAACCATCTAGCCCCTCGCTGGTAATATTTTACAGAATCCCGGTCCTGTCGGCCCGTACCACTCTGTGGGAACATTATATACGTCTATAACGTTATATATCCTAACCTAAGGCAACCTAACATCTCGGATGGAGTATTTTACAACACTCCTGGCGGGTCGGCCCCTACTTCTCAGTGGGAACGTTATATACGTCTATAACGTAAGATAACCTAACCTAACCCATCTAGCCCATCGCTGGTAATGTTTTACAGAATCCCGGTCGTGTCGGACCAGACCTGTCCGTGGGAACATTATATACGTCTATAACGTTATATATCCTGAACTAAGGCAACCTCACGCCTCAATTGTAGTATTTTACAACATTCCTGGCGGGCCGGTCCCCACTTCTCGGTGGGACAGCTATATCCGTCTATAACGTAATATAACCTAACCTAACCCATCTAGCCCCTCGCTGGTAATGTTTTACGGAATCCCGGTCGTGTCGGACCAGACCTGTCGGTGGGAACATTATATACGCCTATAGCGTTATAAATACTAACCTACGGCAACCTCACGCCTCGGATGTAGTATTTTACAACATTCCTGGCGGGCCGGTCCCCACTTCTCGGTGGGACAGTTATATCCGTCTATAACGTAATATAACCTAACCTAATCCATCTAGCCCCTCGCTGGTAGTGTTTTACAGAATCCCGGTCGTGTCGGACCAGACCTGTCCGTGGGAACATTATATACATCTATAGCGTTATATATACTAACCTACGACAGCTTAACATCTCGGATGTAGTATTTTACAACATTCCTGGCGGGTCGGCCCGTACTTCTCGGTGGGAACGTTATACACGTCTATAACGTTATATATCCTAACCTACGGCAACCTAACATCTCGGATGTAGTATTTTACAACAATCCTGGCGGGGCGACGGCTACTTCTCGGTGGGAACATTATATAC
This sequence comes from Xylocopa violacea, assembly GCA_963969225.1. Classification (NCBI taxonomy): domain Eukaryota; kingdom Metazoa; phylum Arthropoda; class Insecta; order Hymenoptera; family Apidae; genus Xylocopa; species Xylocopa violacea. The sequence goes on from CAXAJV010000789.1 coordinate 3,647,142, forward strand.
TTCTGTAACTTAGTCTAACCTAACTTAACCCACCTAGCCGCTGGCTGGTAATGTTTTACAGAATCCCGGTCGTGTCGGACCAGACCTGTCCGTGGGAACATTATATACGTCTATAGCGTTATATTTACTAACCTATTTCAGCCTAACATCACGGATGTAGTGTTTTACAACATTCCTGACAGGTCGGCCCCTACTTCTCGGTGGGAACGTTATATACGTCTATAACGTAAGATAACCTAACCTAACCCATCTAGCTCCTCGCTGGGAATGTTTTGTAGAATCCCGTTCGTGTAGCCCTGTACGTCTCGGTGGGAACATTATATACGTCTATAGCGTTATATACACTAACCTACGGCAGCCTACCATATCGGATGTAGTATTTTACAACATTCCTGGCGGATCGGCCCCTACTTCTCGGTGGGAACGTTATATACGTCTATAACGTAAGATAACCTAACCTAACCCATCTAGCCCCTCGCTGGTAATGTTTTACAGTATCCCGGTCTTGTCGGCCCACACCTGTCCGTGGGAACATTATATACGTCTATAGCGTTATATATACTAACCTACGGCAGCCTAACACATCGGATGTAGCATTTTACAACATTCCTGGCGGGCCGGTCCCCACTTCTCGGTGGGACAGTTATATACGTCTATAACGTAAGATAACCTAACCTAACCCATCTAGCCCCTCGCTGGTAATGTTTTACAGTATCCCGGCCGTGTCGGCCCAGACCTGTCCGTGGGAACATTATATACGTCTATAGCGTTATATATACTAACGTACGGCAGCCTAACATCTCGGATGTAGCATTTTACAACATTCCTGGCGGGCCGGTCCCCACTTCTCGGTGGGACAGTTATATACGTCTATAACGTAAGATAACCTAACCTAACCCATCTAGCCCCTCGCTGGTAATGTTTTACAGTATCCCGGTCGTGTCGGCCCAGACCTGTCCGTGGGAACATTATATACGTCTATAGCGTTATATACACTAACCTAAGGCAGCCTAGCATCTCGGATGTAGTATTTTACAACATTCCTGGCGGGTCGGCCCCTGCTTCTCGGTGGGAACGTTATATACGACCATAACGTAAGATAACCCATCCTAACCCATCTAGCACCTCGCTTGTAATGTTTTACAGAATCACGGTCCTGTCGGCCCGTGCCTCTCTGTGGGAACATTATATACGTCTATAAAGTTATATATCCTAACCTAAGGCAACCTAACACCTCGAATGTAGTATTTTAAAACACTCCTGGCGGGTCAGCCCGTACTTCACGGTGGGAACGTTATATACGTCTGTAACGTAAGATAACCTATCCTAACCCATCTAGCCCCTCGCCGGTAATGTTTTACAGAATCCCGGTCCTGTCTGTCCGTACCTCTCTGGGGGAACATTATATACGTCTATAACGTTATATATCCTAACCTAAGGCAATCTAACATCACGGATGTAGTATTTTACAACAATCCTGGCGGGGCGGCGGCTACTTCTCGGTGGGAATATTATATACTTCTGTAACGTAATCTAACCTAACCTAACCCATCTAGCCGCTGGCTGGTTATGTTTTACAGAATCCCGGTCGTGTCGGAGCAGACATGTCCGTGGGAACATTATATACGTCTATAGCGTTATATATACTAACCTACGGCAGCCTAACATCTCGGTTGTAGTATTTTACAACATTCCTGGCGGGCCGGTCCCCACTTCTCGGTGGGAACATTATATACTTCTGTAACGTAATCTAACCTAACCTAACCCATCTAGTCGCTGGCTGGTTATGTTTTACATAATCCCGGTCGTGTCGGACCAGACCTGTCCGTGGGAACATTATATACGTCTATAGCGTTATATATACTAACCTACGGCAGCCTAACATCTCGGATGTAGTATTTTACAACATTCCTGGCCGGTCGGCCCCTACTTCTCGGTGGGCATGCTATATACGCCTATAACGTAAGATAACCTAACCTAACCCATCTAGCCCCTCGCTGGTAATGTTTTACAGTATCCCAGTCGTGTCGGCCCAGACCTGTCCGTGGGAACATTATATTTGTCTATAGCGTTATATATACTAACCTACGGCAGCCTAACATCTCGGATGTAGTATTTTACAACATTCCTAGCGGGTCAGCCCGTACTTCTCGGTGGGAACGTTATATACGTCTATAACGTAAGATAACCTATCCTCACCCATCTAGCCCCTGGCTGGTAATGTCTTACAGAATCCCGGTCCTGTCGGCCCGTACCTCTCTGTGGGAACATTATTTACATCTATAATGTTATATATCCTAACCTAAGGCAACCTAACACATCGGATGTAGTATTTTACAACACTCCTGGCGGGTCGGCCCCTACATCTCGGTGGGAACGTTATATACGTCTATAGCGTTATATATCCTAAACTAAGGCAACCTAACACCTCGAATGTAGTATTTTACAACACTTCTGGCGGTGAGGCCCCTACTCCTCGGTGGGAACGTTATATACGTCTATAACGTAATATAACCTAACCTAACGAATGTAGCTCCTCGCTGGGTATGTTTTGTAGAATCCCGTTCGTGTAGCCCTGTACGTCTCGGTTGGAACATTATATACGTCTATAACGTTATATATCCTAACCTAAGGCAATCTAACATCTCGTATGTAGTATTTTACAACAAACCTGGCGGGGCGGCGGCTACTTCTCGGTGGGAACATTATATACTTCTGTAACGTAATCTAACCTAACCTATCCCATCTAGCCCCCGGCTGGTTATGTTTTACAGAATCCCGGTCGTGTCGGATCAGACCTGTCCGCGGGAACATTATATACGTCTATAGCGTTATATATACTAACCTACGGCAGGCTAACATCTCGGATGTAGTATTTTACAACATTCCTGGCGGGTCGGCCCCTACTTCTCGGTGGGAACGTTATATACGTCTATAACGTAAGGTAATCTAACCTGACCCATCTAGCCCCTCGCTGGTAATGTTTTACAGAATCCCGGTCGTGTCGGCCCGTACCTCTCCGTGGGAACATTATATACGTCTTTAACGTTACATATCCTGACCTAAGGCAACCTCACTCCTCGGATGTAGTATTTTACAACATTCCTGGCGGGTCGGCCCCTACTTCTCGGTGGGAACGTTATATACGTCTAGATCGTAATAGAACCCAACCTATCCCATCTAGCTGCTCGCTGGCCATGTTTTGTAGAATCCCGTTCGTGTAGCCCTGTACCTCTCTGTGGGAACATTATATACGTCTATAACGTTATATATCCTAACCTAAGGCAATCTAACATCTCGTATGTAGTGTTTTACAACAATCCTGGCTCGGCGGCGGCTACTTCTCGGTGGGAACATTATATACTTCTGTAACGTAATCTAACCTAACCTAACCCATCTAGCCGCTGGCTGGTTATGTTTTACATAATCCCAGTAGTGTCGGACCAGACCTGTCCGTGGGAACATTATATACGTCTATAGCGTTATATATACTAACCTACGGCAGCCTAACATCTCGGTTGTAGTATTTTACAACATTCCTGGCGGGCCGGTCCCCACTTCTCGGTGGGAACGTTATATACGTCTATAACGTAAGGTAATCTAACCTGACCCATCTAGCCCCTCGCTGGTAATGTTTTACAGAATCCCGGTCGTGTCGGCCCGTACCTCTCCGTGGGAACATTATATACGTCTTTAACGTTACATATCCTGACCTAAGGCAACCTCACTCCTCGGATGTAGTATTTTACAACATTCCTGGCGGGTCGGCCCCTACTTCTCGGTGGGAACGTTATATACGTCTAGATCGTAATAGAACCCAACCTATCCCATCTAGCTGCTCGCTGGCCATGTTTTGTAGAATCCCGTTCGTGTAGCCCTGTACCTCTCTGTGGGAACATTATATACGTCTATAACGTTATATATCCTAACCTAAGGCAATCTAACATCTCGTATGTAGTGTTTTACAACAATCCTGGCTCGGCGGCGGCTACTTCTCGGTGGGAACATTATATACTTCTGTAACGTAATCTAACCTAACCTAACCCATCTAGCCGCTGGCTGGTTATGTTTTACATAATCCCAGTCGTGTCGGACCAGACCTGTCCGTGGGAACATTATATACGTCTATAGCGTTATATATACTAACCTACGGCAGCCTAACATCTCGGTTGTAGTATTTTACAACATTCCTGGCGGGCCGGTCCCCACTTCTCGGTGGGAACGTTATATACGTCTATAATGTAATATAACCCAACCTAGCCCATCTAGCTGCTCGCTGGGCATGTTTTGTAGAATCCCGTTCGTGTAGCCCTGTACCTCTCTGTGGGAACATTATATACGTCTATAACGTTATATATCCTAAACTAAGGCAACATAACACCTCGAATGTAGTATTTTACAACACTTCTGGCGGGTAGGCCCCTACTCCTCGGTGGGAACGTTATATACGTCTATAACGTAATATAACCTAACCTAACGAATGTAGCTCCTCGCTGGGTATGTTTTGTAGAATCCCGTTCGTGTAGCCCTGTACGTCTCGGTGGGAACATTATATACGTCTATAACGTTATATATCCTAACCTAAGGCAATCTAACATCTCGGATGTAGTATTTTACAACAAACCTAGCGGGGCGGCGGCTACTTCTCGGTGGGAACATTATATACTTCTGTAACGTAATCTAACCTAACCTATCCCATCTAGCCCCCGGCTGGTTATGTTTTACAGAATCCCGGTCGTGTCGGATCAGACCTGTCCGTGGGAACATTATATACGTCTATAGCGTTATAAATACTAACCTACGGCAGCCTAACATCTCGGATGTAGTATTTTACAACATTCCTGGCGGGTCGGCCCCTACTTCTCAGTGGGAACGTTATATACGTCTATAACGTAAGATAACCTAACCTAAACCATCTAGCCCCTCGCTGGTAATATTTTACAGAATCCCGGTCCTGTCGGCCCGTACCACTCTGTGGGAACATTATATACGTCTATAACGTTATATATCCTAACCTAAGGCAACCTAACATCTCGGATGGAGTATTTTACAACACTCCTGGCGGGTCGGCCCCTACTTCTCAGTGGGAACGTTATATACGTCTATAACGTAAGATAACCTAACCTAACCCATCTAGCCCATCGCTGGTAATGTTTTACAGAATCCCGGTCGTGTCGGACCAGACCTGTCCGTGGGAACATTATATACGTCTATAACGTTATATATCCTGAACTAAGGCAACCTCACGCCTCAATTGTAGTATTTTACAACATTCCTGGCGGGCCGGTCCCCACTTCTCGGTGGGACAGCTATATCCGTCTATAACGTAATATAACCTAACCTAACCCATCTAGCCCCTCGCTGGTAATGTTTTACGGAATCCCGGTCGTGTCGGACCAGACCTGTCGGTGGGAACATTATATACGCCTATAGCGTTATAAATACTAACCTACGGCAACCTCACGCCTCGGATGTAGTATTTTACAACATTCCTGGCGGGCCGGTCCCCACTTCTCGGTGGGACAGTTATATCCGTCTATAACGTAATATAACCTAACCTAATCCATCTAGCCCCTCGCTGGTAGTGTTTTACAGAATCCCGGTCGTGTCGGACCAGACCTGTCCGTGGGAACATTATATACATCTATAGCGTTATATATACTAACCTACGACAGCTTAACATCTCGGATGTAGTATTTTACAACATTCCTGGCGGGTCGGCCCGTACTTCTCGGTGGGAACGTTATACACGTCTATAACGTTATATATCCTAACCTACGGCAACCTAACATCTCGGATGTAGTATTTTACAACAATCCTGGCGGGGCGACGGCTACTTCTCGGTGGGAACATTATATACTTCTGTAACTTAGTCTAACCTAACTTAACCCACCTAGCCGCTGGCTGGTAATGTTTTACAGAATCCCGGTCGTGTCGGACCAGACCTGTCCGTGGGAACATTATATACGTCTATAGCGTTATATTTACTAACCTATTTCAGCCTAACATCACGGATGTAGTGTTTTACAACATTCCTGACAGGTCGGCCCCTACTTCTCGGTGGGAACGTTATATACGTCTATAACGTAAGATAACCTAACCTAACCCATCTAGCTCCTCGCTGGGAATGTTTTGTAGAATCCCGTTCGTGTAGCCCTGTACGTCTCGGTGGGAACATTATATACGTCTATAGCGTTATATACACTAACCTACGGCAGCCTACCATATCGGATGTAGTATTTTACAACATTCCTGGCGGATCGGCCCCTACTTCTCGGTGGGAACGTTATATACGTCTATAACGTAAGATAACCTAACCTAACCCATCTAGCCCCTCGCTGGTAATGTTTTACAGTATCCCGGTCTTGTCGGCCCACACCTGTCCGTGGGAACATTATATACGTCTATAGCGTTATATATACTAACCTACGGCAGCCTAACACATCGGATGTAGCATTTTACAACATTCCTGGCGGGCCGGTCCCCACTTCTCGGTGGGACAGTTATATACGTCTATAACGTAAGATAACCTAACCTAACCCATCTAGCCCCTCGCTGGTAATGTTTTACAGTATCCCGGCCGTGTCGGCCCAGACCTGTCCGTGGGAACATTATATACGTCTATAGCGTTATATATACTAACGTACGGCAGCCTAACATCTCGGATGTAGCATTTTACAACATTCCTGGCGGGCCGGTCCCCACTTCTCGGTGGGACAGTTATATACGTCTATAACGTAAGATAACCTAACCTAACCCATCTAGCCCCTCGCTGGTAATGTTTTACAGTATCCCGGTCGTGTCGGCCCAGACCTGTCCGTGGGAACATTATATACGTCTATAGCGTTATATACACTAACCTAAGGCAGCCTAGCATCTCGGATGTAGTATTTTACAACATTCCTGGCGGGTCGGCCCCTGCTTCTCGGTGGGAACGTTATATACGACCATAACGTAAGATAACCCATCCTAACCCATCTAGCACCTCGCTTGTAATGTTTTACAGAATCACGGTCCTGTCGGCCCGTGCCTCTCTGTGGGAACATTATATACGTCTATAAAGTTATATATCCTAACCTAAGGCAACCTAACACCTCGAATGTAGTATTTTAAAACACTCCTGGCGGGTCAGCCCGTACTTCACGGTGGGAACGTTATATACGTCTGTAACGTAAGATAACCTATCCTAACCCATCTAGCCCCTCGCCGGTAATGTTTTACAGAATCCCGGTCCTGTCTGTCCGTACCTCTCTGGGGGAACATTATATACGTCTATAACGTTATATATCCTAACCTAAGGCAATCTAACATCACGGATGTAGTATTTTACAACAATCCTGGCGGGGCGGCGGCTACTTCTCGGTGGGAATATTATATACTTCTGTAACGTAATCTAACCTAACCTAACCCATCTAGCCGCTGGCTGGTTATGTTTTACAGAATCCCGGTCGTGTCGGAGCAGACATGTCCGTGGGAACATTATATACGTCTATAGCGTTATATATACTAACCTACGGCAGCCTAACATCTCGGATGTAGTATTTTACAACATTCCTGGCCGGTCGGCCCCTACTTCTCGGTGGGCATGCTATATACGCCTATAACGTAAGATAACCTAACCTAACCCATCTAGCCCCTCGCTGGTAATGTTTTACAGTATCCCAGTCGTGTCGGACCAGACCTGTCCGTGGGAACATTATATTTGTCTATAGCGTTATATATACTAACCTACGGCAGCCTAACATCTCGGATGTAGTATTTTACAACATTCCTAGCGGGTCAGCCCGTACTTCTCGGTGGGAACGTTATATACGTCTATAACGTAAGATAACCTATCCTCACCCATCTAGCCCCTGGCTGGTAATGTCTTACAGAATCCCGGTCCTGTCGGCCCGTACCTCTCTGTGGGAACATTATTTACATCTATAATGTTATATATCCTAACCTAAGGCAACCTAACACATCGGATGTAGTATTTTACAACACTCCTGGCGGGTCGGCCCCTACATCTCGGTGGGAACGTTATATACGTCTATAGCGTTATATATCCTAAACTAAGGCAACCTAACACCTCGAATGTAGTATTTTACAACACTTCTGGCGGGTAGGCCCCTACTCCTCGGTGGGAACGTTATATACGTCTATAACGTAATATAACCTAACCTAACGAATGTAGCTCCTCGCTGGGTATGTTTTGTAGAATCCCGTTCGTGTAGCCCTGTACGTCTCGGTTGGAACATTATATACGTCTATAACGTTATATATCCTAACCTAAGGCAATCTAACATCTCGTATGTAGTATTTTACAACAAACCTGGCGGGGCGGCGGCTACTTCTCGGTGGGAACATTATATACTTCTGTAACGTAATCTAACCTAACCTATCCCATCTAGCCCCCGGCTGGTTATGTTTTACAGAATCCCGGTCGTGTCGGATCAGACCTGTCCGCGGGAACATTATATACGTCTATAGCGTTATATATACTAACCTACGGCAGGCTAACATCTCGGATGTAGTATTCTACAACATTCCTGGCGGGTCGGCCCCTACTTCTCGGTGGGAACGTTATATACGTCTATAACGTAAGGTAATCTAACCTGACCCATCTAGCCCCTCGCTGGTAATGTTTTACAGAATCCCGGTCGTGTCGGCCCGTACCTCTCCGTGGGAACATTATATACGTCTTTAACGTTACATATCCTGACCTAAGGCAACCTCACTCCTCGGATGTAGTATTTTACAACATTCCTGGCGGGTCGGCCCCTACTTCTCGGTGGGAACGTTATATACGTCTAGATCGTAATAGAACCCAACCTATCCCATCTAGCTGCTCGCTGGCCATGTTTTGTAGAATCCCGTTCGTGTAGCCCTGTACCTCTCTGTGGGAACATTATATACGTCTATAACGTTATATATCCTAACCTAAGGCAATCTAACATCTCGTATGTAGTGTTTTACAACAATCCTGGCTCGGCGGCGGCTACTTCTCGGTGGGAACATTATATACTTCTGTAACGTAATCTAACCTAACCTAACCCATCTAGCCGCTGGCTGGTTATGTTTTACATAATCCCAGTAGTGTCGGACCAGACCTGTCCGTGGGAACATTATATACGTCTATAGCGTTATATATACTAACCTACGGCAGCCTAACATCTCGGTTGTAGTATTTTACAACATTCCTGGCGGGCCGGTCCCCACTTCTCGGTGGGAACGTTATATACGTCTATAATGTAATATAACCCAACCTAGCCCATCTAGCTGCTCGCTGGGCATGTTTTGTAGAATCCCGTTCGTGTAGCCCTGTACCTCTCTGTGGGAACATTATATACGTCTATAACGTTATATATCCTAAACTAAGGCAACATAACACCTCGAATGTAGTATTTTACAACACTTCTGGCGGGTAGGCCCCTACTCCTCGGTGGGAACGTTATATACGTCTATAACGTAATATAACCTAACCTAACGAATGTAGCTCCTCGCTGGGTATGTTTTGTAGAATCCCGTTCGTGTAGCCCTGTACGTCTCGGTGGGAACATTATATACGTCTATAACGTTATATATCCTAACCTAAGGCAATCTAACATCTCGGATGTAGTATTTTACAACAAACCTAGCGGGGCGGCGGCTACTTCTCGGTGGGAACATTATATACTTCTGTAACGTAATCTAACCTAACCTATCCCATCTAGCCCCCGGCTGGTTATGTTTTACAGAATCCCGGTCGTGTCGGATCAGACCTGTCCGTGGGAACATTATATACGTCTATAGCGTTATATATACTAACCTACGGCAGCCTAACATCTCGGATGTAGTATTTTAGAACATTCCTGGCGGGTCGGCCCCTACTTCTCGGTGGGAACATTATATACGTCTATAACGTAATATAACCCAACCAAGCCCATCTAGCTGCTCGCTGGGCATGTTTTGTAGAATCCCGTTCGTGTAGCCCTGTACCTCTCTGTGGGAACATTATATACGTCTATAACGTTATATATCCTAACCTAAGGCAACCTGCCATCTCGGATGTAATATTTTACTACACTCCTGGCGGGTCGGCCCCTACTCCTCGGTGGGAACATTATATACGTCTATATCGTAAGATAACCTAACCTAACTCATCTAGCCCCTCGCTGGTAATGTTTTACAGTATCCCGGGCGTGTTGGCCCAGACCTGTCCGTGGGAACATTATATACGTCTACAGCGTTATATATACTAACCTACGGCAGCCTAACATCTCGGATGTAGTATTTTAAAACACTCCTGGCAGGTCGGCCTCTACATCTCGGTGGGAACGTTATATACGTCTATAGCGTTATATATCCTAACCTAAGGCAACCTAACACCTCGAATGTAGTATTTTACAACACTCCTGGCGGGTCGGCCCCTACTCCTCTGTGGAAACACTATATACGTCTATAACGTAATATAACCTAACCTAACCAATCTAGCTCCTCGCTAGGTATGTTTTGCAGAATCCCGTTCGTGTAGCCCTGTACGTCTCGGTGGGAACATTATATACGTCTATAACGTTATATATCCTAACCTAGGGCAATCTAACATCTCGGATGTAGTATTTTACAACAAACCTGGCGGGGCGGCGGCTACTCCTCGGTGGCAACATTATATACGTCTATAACGTTATATATCCTAACCTACGGCAATCTAACATCTCGGATGTAGTATTTTACAACAATCCTGGCGGGGCGGCGACTACTTCTCTGTGAGAACATTATATACTTCTGTAACGTAAGATAACCTAACCTAACCCATCTAGCCCCTCGCTGGTAATGTTTTACAGTATCCCGGTCTTGTCGGCCCACACCTGTCCGTGGGCACATTATATACGTCTATAGCGTTATATATACTAACCTACGGCAGCCTAACATCTCGGATGTAGTATTTTACAACATTCCTGGCCGGTCGGCCCCTACTTCTCGGTGGGCATGTTATATACGTCTATAACGTAATATAACCCAACCTAGCCCATCTAGCTGCTCGCTGGGCATGTATTGTAGAATCCCGTTCGTGTAGCCCTGTACTTCTCTGTGGGAACATTATATACGTCTATAACGTTATATATCCTAACCTAAGGCAACCTGACATCTCGGATGTAGTATTTTACAACACTCCTGGCGGGTCGGCCCTTACTCCTCGGTGGGAACATTATATACGTCTATAACGTAAGATAACCTAACCTAACCCATCTAGCCCCTCGCTGGTAATGTTTTACAGTATCCCGGTCGTGTCGGCCCAGACCTGTCCGTGGGAACATTATATACGTCTATAGCGTTATATATACTAACCTACGGCAGCCTAACATCTTGGATGTAGTATTTTAGAACATTCCTGGCGGGTCGGCCCCTACTTCTCGGTGGGAACATTATATACGTCTATAACGTAATATAACCCAACCTAGCCCATCTAGCTGCTCGCTGGGCATGTTTTGTAGAATCCCGTTCGTGTAGCCCTGTACCTCTCTGTGGGAACATTATATACGTCTATAACGTTATATATCCTAACCTAAGGCAACCTGACATCTCGGATGTAGTATTTTACTACACTCCTGGCGGGTCGGCCCCTACTCCTCGGTGGGAACATTATATACGTCTATAACGTAAGATAACCTAACCTAACCCATCTAGCCCCTCGCTGGTAATGTTTTACAGTATCCCGGTCGTGTCGGTCCAGACCTGTCCGTGGGAACATTATATTCGTCTATAGCGTTATATATTCTAACCTACGGCAGCCTAACATCTCGGATGTAGTATTTTACAACACTCCTGGCGGGTCAGCCCGTACTTCACGGTGGGAACGTTATATACGTCTGTAACGTAAGATAACCTATCCTAACCCATCTAGCCCCTCGCCGGTAATGTTTTACAGAATCCCGGTCCTGTCTGTCCGTACTTCTCTGGGGGAACATTATATACGTCTATAACCTTATATATCCTAACCTAAGGCAATCTAACATCACGGATGTAGTATTTTACAACAATCCTGGCGGGGCGGCGGCTACTTCTCGGTGTGAATAGTATATACTTCTGTAACGTAATCTAACCTAACCTAACCCATCTAGCCGCTGGCTGGTTATGTTTTACAGAATCCCGGCCGTGTCGGAGCAGACCTGTCCGTGGGAACATTATATACGTCTACAGCGTTATATATACTAACCTACGGCAGCCTAACATCTCGGATGTAGTATTTTACAACACTCCTGGCGGGTCGGCCCCTACTCCTCGGTAGGAACATTATATACGTCTATAACCTATCCTAACCCATCTAGCCCCTCGCTGGTAATGTTTTACAGTATCACGGTCGTGTCGGCCCAGACCTGTCCGTGGGAACATTAAATTCGTCTATAGCGATATATATACTAACCTACGGCAGCCTTACATCTCGGATGTAGTATTTTACAACATTCCTGACGGGTCGGCCCCTACTTCTCGGTGGGAACGTTATATACGTCTGTAACGTAAGATAACCTATCCTAACACATCTAGCCCCTCGCCGGTAATGTTTTACATAATCCCGGTCCTGTCTGTCCGTACCTCTCTGGGGGAACATTATATACGTCTATAACGTTATATATCCTAACCTAAGGCAATCTAACATCACGGATGTAGTATTTTACAACAATCCTGGCGGGGCGGCGGCTGCTTCTCGGTGGGAACATTATATACTTCTGTAACGTAGTCTAACCTAACCTATCCCATCTAGCCCCCGGCTGGTTATGTTTTACAGAATCCCGGTCGTGTCGGATCAGACCGTTCCGCGGGAACATTATATACGTCTATAGCGTTATATATACTAACCTACGGCAGCCTAACATCTCGGATGTAGTATTTTACAACACTCCTGGCGGGTCGGCCCCTACTCCTCGGTGGGAACATTATATACGTCTATAACGTAAGATAACCTAACCTAACCCATCTAGCCCCTCGCTGGTAATGTTTTACAGTATCCCGGTCGTGTCGGTCCAGACCTGTCCGTGGGAACATTATATTCGTCTATAGCGTTATATATTCTAACCTACGGCAGCCTAACATCTCGGATGTAGTATTTTACAACACTCCTGGCGGGTCAGCCCGTACTTCACGGTGGGAACGTTATATACGTCTGTAACGTAAGATAACCTATCCTAACCCATCTAGCCCCTAGCCGGTAATGTTTTACAGAATCCCGGTCCTGTCTGTCCGTACCTCTCTGGGGGAACATTATATACGTCTATAACGTTATATATCCTAACCTAAGGCAATCTAACATCACGGATGAAGTATTTTACAACAATCCTGGCGGGGCGGCGGCTACTTCTCGGTGGGAATATTATATACTTCTGTAACGTAATCTAACCTAACCTAACCCATCTAGCCGCTGGCTGGTTATGTTTTACAGAATCCCGGCCGTGTCTGAGCAGACCTGTCCGTGGGAACATTATATTCGTCTATAGCGTTATATATACTAACCTACGGCAGCCTAACATCTCGGATGTAGTATTTTACAACACTCCTGGCGGGTCGGCCCCTACTCCTCGGTAGGAACATTATATACGTCTATAACCCATCCTAACCCATCTAGCCCCTCGCTGGTAATGTTTTACAGTATCACGGTCGTGTCGGCCCAGACCTGTCCGTGGGAACATTATATTCGTCTATAGCGTTATATATACTAACCTACGGCAGCCTAACATCTCGGATGTAGTATTTTACATCATTGCTGGCGGGTCAGTCCGTACTTCTCGGTGGGAAGGTTATATACGTCTATAACGTAAGATAACCTAACCTAACCCATCCAGCTCCTCGCTGGGAATGTTTTGTAGAACCCCGTTCGTGTAGCCCTGTACGTCTCGGTGGGAACATTATATACGTCTATAACGTTATATATCCTAACCTAAGGCAATCTAACATCACGGATGTAGTATTTTACAACAATCCTGGCGTGGCGGCGGCTACTTCTCGGTGTGAATAGTATATACTTCTGTAACGTAATCTAACCTAACCTAACCCATCTAGCCGCTGGCTGGTTATGTTTTACAGAATCCCGGCCGTGTCGGAGCAGACCTGTCCGTGGGAACATTATATACGTCTACAGCGTTATATATACTAACCTACGGCAGCCTAACATCTCGGATGTAGTATTTTACAACACTCCTGGCGGGTCGGCCCCTACTCCTCGGTAGGAACATTATATACGTCTATAACCTATCCTAACCCATCTAGCCCCTCGCTGGTAATGTTTTACAGTATCACGGTCGTGTCGGCCCAGACCTGTCCGTGGGAACATTAAATTCGTCTATAGCGTTATATATACTAACCTACGGCAGCCTTACATCTCGGATGTAGTATTTTACATCATTCCTGGCGGGTCAGCCCGTACTTCACGGTGGGAACGTTATATACTTCTATAACGTAAGATAACCTATCCTAACCCATCTAGCTCCTCGCTGGTAATGTTTTACAGTATCTCGGTCGTGTCGGCCCAGACCTGTCCGTGGGATCATTATATACGTCTATAGCGTTATATATACTAACCTACGGCAGCCTAACATCTCGGATGTAGTATTTTACAACATTCCTGACGGGTCGGCCCCTACTTCTCGGTGGGAACGTTATATACGTCTGTAACGTAAGATAACCTATCCTAACCCATCTAGCCCCTCGCCGGTAATGTTTTACATAATCCCGGTCCTGTCTGTCCGTACCTCTCTGGGGGAACATTATATACGTCTATAACGTTATATATCCTAACCTAAGGCAATCTAACATCACGGATGTAGTATTTTACAACAATCCTGGCGGGGCGGCGGCTACTTCTCTGTGGGAACATTATATACTTCTGTAACGTAATCCAACCTAACCTAACCCATCTAGCCGCTGGCTGGTTATGTTTTACAGAATCCCGGTCGTGTCGGAGCAGACCTGTCCGTGGGAACATTATATACATCTACAGCGTTATATATACTAACCTACGGCAATCTATAATCTCGGATGTAGTATTTTACAACAAACCTGGCGGGGCGGCGTCTACTCCTCGGTGGGAACATTATATACGACTATAACGTTATATATCCTAACCTACGGCAATCTAACATCTCGGATGTAGTATTTTACAACAATCCTGGCGGGGCGGCGGCTACTTCTCTGTGGGAACATTATATACTTCTGTAACGTAATCTAACCTAACCTAACCCATCTAGCCGCTGGCTGGTTATGTTTTACAGAATCCCTATCGTGTCGGACCAGACCTGTCCGTGGGAAAATTATATACGTCTATAGCGTTATATATACTAACCTACGGCAGCCTAACATCTCGGATGTAGTATTTTACAACATTCCTGGCGGGTCGGCCCCTACTTCTCGGTGGGAACGTTATATACGTCTATAACGTAAAATAACCTAACCTAACCAATCTAGCTCCTCGCTAGGTATGTTTTGTAGAATCCCGTTCGTGTAGCCCTGTACGTCTCGGTGGGAACATTATATACGTCTATAACGTAATATAACCTAACCTAACCCATCTAGCTCCTCGCTGGGAATGTTTTGTAGAATCCCGTTCGTGTAGCCCTTCACGTCTCGGTGGGAACATTATATACGTCTATAACGTTATATATCCTAACCTAAGGCAATCTAACATCTCGGATGTAGTATTTTACAACAATCCTGGCGGGGCGGCGGCTACTTCTCGGTGGGAACATTATATACTTCTGTAACGTAATCTACCCTAACCTAACCCATATAGCCCCTGGCTGGTAATGTTTTACAGAATCCCGGTCGCGTCGGCCCAGACCTGTCCGTGGGAACATTATATACGTCTATAGCGTTATATATACTAACCTAAGGCATATATTGTACCCAGCGAGAAGTAGGTTCCGACACGCCAGGAATGTTATCAAATGTTACATCCGAGATGTTAGGTTACCTTAGATTAGCATATATCCCGTTATAGACGTATATAATATTCACACCGAGAAGTATGGTCAGACACGCCAGGAATGTTGTAAAATATTACATCCGAGATGTTTGGTTGCCTTAGGGAAGGATATATAAAGTTACAGACGTATATAATGTTCCCACTGACAAGTGGGGTCCGACACGACAGGAATGTTGTCAAATATTACATCCGAGTTGTTAGGTTGTCTTAGGTTAGGATATATACCGTTATAGACGTATATACTGTTCCCACCGAGAAGTAGGTTCCGACACGCCACGAATGTTGTCAAATATTACATCCGAGATGTTAGGTTGCCTTATATTAGGATATATACCTTTATAGACGTATATAATATTCACACCGAGAAGTATGGACCGACACGCCAGGATTGTTGGAAAATATTACGTCCGAGATGATAGGTTGCCTTAGGTTACGATATACAACGTTATACATGCATATAATTTTCCCACCGAGAAGTAGCGTCCGACACGCTTGGAATGTTGTAAAATATTACATCCGAGATGTTTGGTTGCCTTTGGTCAGGATATATAACGTTATTGACGTATATAATGTTCCCACCGAGAAGTATGCCCCGACATGCCAGGAATGTTGTAAAACATTACGTCTGAGATGATAGGTTGCATTAGGCTAGGATATATAACGTTCTAGACATATATAACGTTCCCACCGAGATGTAGGGTCCGACAAGCCAGGAATGTCGTAAAATGTTACATCCGAGATGTTAGGTTGCCTTAGGTTAGCGTATATAACGTTATAGACGTATATAACGTTCCCACCGAGAAGTAGGGTCCGACAAGCCAGGAATGTTGTAAAATGTTACATCCGAGATGTTAGATTGCCTTAGGTTAGGATATATAAGGTTATAGACGTATATACTGTTCCCACCGAGAAGTAGGGTCCGACACGGCAGTAATGATGTCAAATATTACGTCCGAGACGTTACGTTGCCTCACATTAGGATATATACCGTTATAGAAGTATATAATATTCCCACCGAGAAGTATTGTCCGCCTTGCCAGGAATGTTGTCAAATATTACATCCGAGATGTTAGGTTGCATTAGATTAGAATATATACCGTCGTAGACGTATATAATGTTCCCACCGAGAAGTATGTTCCGAGAAGTCAGGAATGTTGTCAAATATTACATCCGAGATGTTAGGTTGCCTTGCATTAGGATATATACCGTTATAGACGTATATAATTTTCCCACCGAGAAGTAGGTTCCGACAAGCCAAGAATGTTGTAAAATGTTACATCCGAGATGTTTGATTGCTTTAGGGTAGGATATACAACGTTGTAGACGTATATAATGTTCCCACCGAGACGTAGGGTCCGACACGCAAGAAATGTTGTAAAATATTACGTCCGAGATGATGGGTTGCCTTAGGTTAAGGTATTTAACGTTATAGACGCATATAATGTTCCCACCGCGAAGTAAGTTCCGACTCGCCTGGAATGCTGTCAAATATTACATCCGAGATGTTAGGTTGCCTTAGGTTAGGGTATGTAACGTTATAGACGTATATACTGTTCCCACCCAGAAGTAGGGTCCGACTCGCCCGAAATGTTGTCAAACATTACATCCGAGATGTTAGCTTGCCTTTGGTTAGGATATATAACGTTATAGACGTATATAATGTTCCCACCGCGAAGTAGGGTCCGACTCGCCAGGAATGTTGTCAAATATTACATCCGAGATGTTAGGTTGCCTTAGGTTAGGATATATAACATTATAGACGTATATAATATTCCTACCGAAAAGTATGCTCCGACAAGCCTGAAATGTTGTAAAATGTTACATCCGAGATGTTTGGTTGCCTTAGGTTAGGATCTATAACGTTATAGACGTATATACTGTTCCCACCAAGAAGTAGGGTCCGACACGCCTGTAATGATGTCAAATATTACGTCCGAGTCGTTACGTTGCCTCACATTAGGATATATACCGTTATAGAAGTATATAATGTTCCCACCGAGAAGTATTGTCGGACTTGCCAGGAATGTTGTCAAATATTACATCCGAGATGTTAGGTTGCATTAGGTTAGGATATATAAGGTTATAGACGTATATACTGTTCCCACCGAGATGTAGGGTCCGACACGGCAGCAATGATGACAAATATTACGTCCTAGACGTTACGTTGCCTCACATTAGGATATATACCGTTATAGAAGTATATAATGTTCCCACCGTGAGGTATGCGCCGACATGCCAGGAATGTTGTAAAATATTACATCCGAGATGTTAGGTTGTCTTTGGTTAAGACATATAACGTTATAGACGTATATACTATTCCCAACGAGAAGTACGCTCCGACACGCCAGAAATGTTGTAAAATGTTACATCGGAGATGTTTGGTTGCCTTAGGTTAGGATATATAACGTTATAAACGGATATAATGTTCCCACCGAGAAGATGGGTCCGACACG
Source organism: Xylocopa violacea (assembly GCA_963969225.1). Taxonomy (NCBI): domain Eukaryota; kingdom Metazoa; phylum Arthropoda; class Insecta; order Hymenoptera; family Apidae; genus Xylocopa; species Xylocopa violacea. The sequence continues at coordinate 3,665,529 of CAXAJV010000789.1, forward strand.
CCAGGAATGTTGTCAAATATTACATACGAGATGTTAGGTTGCCTTAGGGTAGGATATATAACGTTATAGACGTATATAATGTTCCCACCGGGAAGTAGGGTCCGACACTCCAGGAATGTTGTCAAGTATTACATCCGAGTTATTAGGTGGCCTTAGGTTAGGATATTTAACGTTATAGACATATATAATGTTCCCACCGAGAAGTAGGGTCCGACACGCCTGGAATGTTGTCAAATATTACATCCGAGATGTTAGATTGCTTCAGGATAGGATATATAAGGTTATAGACGTATATACTGCTCCCACCGAGAAGACGGGTACGACACGGCAGCAATGATGTAAAATATTACGTCCGAGACGTTACGTTGCCTCACATTAGGATATATACCGTTATAGAAGTATATAATGTTCCCACCATGAGGTATGCGCCGACATGCCAGGAATGTTGTAAAATATTACATCCCAGATGTGAGGTTGCCTTTGGTTAGAATATATAACGTTATAGACGTATATAATCTTCCCACCGAGAAGTATGTCCCGACATGCCAGGAATGTTGTAAAGCATTACGTCTGAGATGATAGGTTGCTTTAGGCTAGAATATATAACGTGATAGACATATATAACGTTCCCTCCGAGATGTAGGGTCCGACAAGCCAGGAATGTTGTCAAATATTACATCCGAGATGTTGGGTTGCCTTAGATTAGAATATATACCGTTATAGACGTATATAATGTTCCCACCGAGAAGTAGGGTCCGACTCGCCCGGAATGTTGTCAAATATTAGATCCGAAACGTTACGTTGCCTTCCATAAGGATATATACCGTTATAGTAGTATATAATGTTCCCACCGAGAAGTATTGTCCGACTCGCCAGGAATGTTGTCCAATAATACATCCGAGATGTTAGCTTGACTTAGGTTAGGATATATAAGATTATAGACGTATATACTGTTCCCACCGAGAAGTGGGGTCCGACTCGCCAGGAATGCTGTAAAATGTTACATCCGAGATGTTTGTTTGCCTTAGGTTAGGATATATAAGGTTATAGACGTATATACTGTTCCCACCGAGAAGTAGGGTCCGACACGGCAGCAATGATGTCAAATATTACGTCCGAGATGTTACGTTGCCTCACATTAGGATATATACCGTTATAGAAGTATATAATGTTCCCTCCGTGAAGAATGCGCCGACATGCCAGGAATGTTGTAAAATATTACATCCGAGATGTTAGGTTGCCTTAGGATAGGATATATAACGTTACAGACGTATATAATATTCCTACCGAAAAGTATGCTCCGACAAGCCTGAAATGTTGTAAAATGTTACATCCGTGATGTTTGGTTGCCCTAGGTTAGGATATATAACGTTATAGACGTATATAATTTTCCCACCGAGAAGTAGGTTCCGATAAGCCTGAAATGTTGTAAAATTTTACATCCGAGATGTTTGGTTGCCTTAGGTTAGGATATATAGCGTTATAGACGTATATAATGTTCCCAACGAGAAGTAGGGTCCGACACGCTAGGAATGTTGTCAAATATTACATCCGAGTTATTAGGTTGTCTTAGGTTAGGATATATAATGTTCGAGACGTATATACTGTTTCCACCGAGAGGGAGGGTCCGACACGCCCGTAATGAGGTCGAATATTACATCCGAGACGTTGCGTTGCCGTACATTAGGATATATACCGTTATAGATGTATATAATGTTCCCCCGGGAAGTATTGTCCGACTCGCCAGGAATGTTGTCCAATATTACATCCGAGATGTTAGGTTGCCTTAGGTTAGGATATATAACATTATAGACGTATATAACATTCCTACCGAAAAGTATGCTCCGACATGCCTGAAATGTTGTAAAATGCTACAGCCGAGATGTTTGGTTGCCTTAGGTTAGGATATATAACGTTATAGACGTATATACTGTTCCCACCAAGAAGTAGGGTCCGACTCGCCAGTAATGTTGAAAATATTACGTCCGAGATGGTGGGTTAACTTAGGTTAGGATATATAACGTTATAGACGTATATACTGTTCCCACCAAGAAGTAGGGTCCTACTCGCCAGAAATGTTGTAAAATATTACATCCGAGATGTTAGGTTGGCCTAGGTTAGGATATATAACGTTATAGACGTATATAATGTACCCACCGAGAAGTAGGGTCCGACTCGCCCGGAATGTTGTCAAATATTACATCCGAGATGTTGGGTTACCTTAGATTAGAATATATACCGTTATAGACGTGTATAATGTTCCCAACGAGAAGTAGGTACCGACAAGCCTGAAATGTTGTAAAATGTTACATCCGAGATGTTTGGTTGCCTTAGGTTAGGATATATAACGTTATAGATGTATATAATTTTCCCAGCGAGAAGTAGGTTCCGATAAGCCACGAATGTTGTCAAATTTTACATCCGAGTTGTGTGGTTGCCTTAGGTTAGGATATATTACGTTGTAGACGTATATAATGTTCCCACCTTGAAGTAGGTTCCGACTAGCCCGGAATGTTGTCCAATATTACATTCGAAATGTTTGATTGCCTTAGGTTAGGATATACAACGTTATAGACGTATATAATATTCCTACCGAAAAGTATGCTCCGACAAGCCAGGAATGTTGTAAAATGTTACATCCGAGATGTTATGTTGCCTTGCATTTGGATATATACCGTTATAGGCGTATATAATGTTCGCACCAAGAAGTAGGTTCCGACTCGCCCGGAATGTTGTCAAATGTTACATCCGAGATGTTTGGTTGCCTTAGGTCAGGATATATAACGTTATAGACGTATATAATGTTCCCACCGAGAAGTAGGATCCGACTAGCCCGGAATGTTGTCAAATATTACATCCGAGATGTTTGATTGCCTTAGGTTAGGATATACAACGTTATAGACGTATATAATATTCCTACCGAAAAGTATGCTCCGACACGCCAGGAATGATGTAAAATGTTACATCCGAGATGTTATGTTGCCTTGCATCAGCATATATACCGTTATAGACGTATATAATGTTCCCACCGAGAAGTAGGGTCCGACACGCCAGGAATGTTGTCAAATATTACATCCGAGACGTTACGTTGCCTTACATAAGGATATATACCGTTATAGACGTATATAATGTTCCCACCGGGAAGTATTGTCCGACACGCCAGGAATATTGTCAAATATTACATCGGAGACGTTAGGTTGCCTTAGATTAGGATATATAACGTTATAGACGTATATAATCTTCCCACCGAGAAGTAGGGTCCGACTAGCCCGGAATGTTGTCAAATATTACATCCGAGATGTTTGATTGCCTTAGGTTAGGATATACAACGTTATAGACGTATATAATATTCCTACCGAAAAGTATGCTCCGACACGCCAGGAATGTTGTAAAATGTTACATCCGAGATGTTATGTTGCCTTGCATTAGGATATATACCGTTATAGACGTATATAATGTTTCCACCGTGAAGTAGGCTCCGACACGCCAGTAATGTTGTAAAATATTACGTCCGAGATTATGGGTCGCCTTCGGTTAAGATATTTCACGTTATAGACGCATATAATGTTCCCATCGCGAAGTAGGGTCCGACACGCCTGGAATGTTGTCAAATATTACATCCGAGATGTTAGGTTGCCTAAGGTTAGAATATATAACGTTATAGACGTATATACTGTTCCCACCAAGAAGTAGTGTCAGACTAGCCAGGAATGTTGTCAAATATTACATCCGAGATGTTAGGTTGCCTTAGGTAGGATATATAACGTTATAGACGTATATACTGTTCTCACCAAGAAGTAGTGTCCGACTCGCCAGGAATGTTGTCAAATATTACATCCGAGATGTTAGGTTGCCTTAGGTTAGGATATATAACGTTATAGACGCATATACTGTTCCCACCGAGAAGTAGGTTCCGACACGCCTGGAATGATGTCAAATATTACATCCGAGATGTTAGGTTGCCTTAGATTAGGATATATACCGTTATAGACGTATAAAATATTTCCACCGAAAAGTATGCTCCGAAACGCCAGGAATGTTGTAAAATGTTACATCCGAGATGTTTGCTTGCCTTAGGCTGCGATATATAACGTTATAGACGTATATACTCTTCCCACCGAGAAGTAGGTTCGGACAAGCCAGGAATGTTGTAAAATGTTACAACTGAGATGTTAGGTTTCCTTAGGTGAGGATATATAACGTTATAGACGTATATAATATTCCCACATAGAAGTATGCTCCGACACGCTAGGAATGTTGTCAAATGTTACATCCGAGATGTTAGGTTGCCTTAGGTTAGGATATATAATATTCGAGACGTATATACTGTACCCTCCGAGAAGTAGGCTCCGTCTCGCCAGGAATGTTGTCAGATATATCATCCGTGATGTTAGGCTGCCTTAGATTAGGTTATATAACGTTATAGACATATGTAATGTTCCCACCGTGAAGTAGGGTCCGACACGACAGTAATGATGTCAAATATTACATCCGAGACGTTACGTTGCCTTACATAAGGATATATACCGTTATAGTCGTATATAAAGTTCCCACCGAGAAGTATGCTCCGACTCGCCAGTAATGTTGTAAAATATTACGTCCGAGATTATGGGTCGCCTTCGGTTAAGATATTTAACGTTATAGACGCATATAACGTTCCCACCGCGAAGTAGGGTCCGACATGCCTGGAATGTTGTCAAATATTACATCCGAGATGTTAGGTTGCCTAAGGTTAGGATATATAACGTTATAGATGTATATACTGTTCCCACCAAGAAGTAGTGTCAGACTCGCCAGGAATGTTGTCAAATATTACATCCGAGATGTTAGGTTGCCTTAGGTTAGGATATATAACGTTATAGAGGTATATACTGTTCCCACCAAGAAGTAGTGTCCGACTCGCTAGTAATGTTGTCAAATATTACATCCGAGATGTTAGGTTGCCTTAGGGTAGGATATATAACGTTATAGACGTATATAATATTCATACCGAAAAGTATGCTCCGACAGGCCAGGAATGTTGTAAAACGTTACATCCGAGATAATGGGTCGCCTTAGGTTAAGGTATTTAACGTTATAGACTCATATAATGTTCTCACCGCGAAGTAGGGTCCGACACGCTTGGAATGTTGTCAAACATTACATCCGAGATGTTAGGTTGCCTTAGGTTAGGATATATAACGTTATAGACGTATATCCTGTTCCCACCAAGAAGTAGGGTCCGACTCGCCAGTAATGTTGAAAATATTACGTCCGAGATGGTGGGTTAACTTAGGTTAGGATATATAACGTTATAGACGTATATACTGTTCCCACCAAGAAGTAGGGTCCGACACGCCAGGAATATTGTCAAATATTACATCCGAGATGCTAGGTTGCCTTAGGTTAGGATATATAACGTTATAGACGTATACACTGTTCCCACCAAGAAGTAGTGTCCGACTCGCCAGGAATGTTGTCAAATATTACATCCGAGATGTTAGGTTGCCTTAGGGTAGGATATATAACGTTATAGACGTATATAATATTCATACCGAAAAGTATGCTCCGACACGCCAGGAATGTTGTAAAATGTTACATCCGAGATAATGGTTCGCCTTAGGTTAAGGTATTTAACGTTATAGACTCATATAATGTTCTCACCGCGAAGTAGGGTCCGACACGCCTGGAATGTTGTCAAATATTACATCCGAGATGTTAGGTTGCCTTGCATTTGGATATATACCGTTATAGGCGTATATAATGTTCGCACCAAGAAGTAGGTTCCGACTCGCCAGAAATGTCAAATATTACATCCGAGATGTTAGGTTGCCTTTGGTTAGGATATATAACGTTATAGGCGTATATAATGTTCCCACAGAGAAATAGGTTCCGACTCGCCCGGAATGTTGTCACATATTACATCCGAGATGTTGGGTTGCCTTAGATTAGAATATATACCGTTATAGACGTGTATAACGTTCTCACCGAGAAGTATGCTCCGACTCGCCAGTAATGTTGTAAAATATTACGTCCGAGATTATGGGTCGCCTTCGGTTAAGATATTTAACGTTATAGACGCATATAACGTTCCCACCGCGAAGTAGGGTCCGACATGCCTGGAATGTTGTCAAATATTACATCCGAGATGTTAGGTTGCGTTAGGTTAGGATATATAACGTTATAGACGTATATACTGTTCCCACCATGAAGTAGGGTCCAACTCGCCAGGAATGTTGTCAAATATTACATCCGAGATGTTAGGTTGCCTCAGGATAGGATATATAACGTTACAGACGTATATAATATTCCTACCGAAAAGTATGCTCCGACAAGCCTGAAATGTTGTAAAATGTTACATCCTTGATGTTTGGTTGCCCTAGGTTATTATATATAACGTTATAGACGTATATAATTTTCCCACCGAGAAGTAGGTTCCGACAAGCCAAGAATGTTGTAAAATGTTACATATGAGATGTTTGATTGCTTTAGGGTAGGATATACAACGTTGTAGACGTATATAATGTTCCCACCGAGACGTAGGGTCCGACTCGCCCGGAATGTTGTCAAATATTACAACCGAGATGTTGGGTTGCCTTAGATTAGAATATATAGCGTTATAGACGTATAAAATGTTCCCACCGAGAAGTAGGGTCCGACACGCCTGGAATGTTGTCAAATATTACATCCGAGATGTTAGGTTGCGTTAGGTTAGGATATATAACGTTATAGACGTATATACTGTTCCCACCAAGAAGTAGGGTCCGACTCGCCAGGAATGTTGTCAAATATTACACCCGAGATGTTAGGTTCCATTAAATTAGACTATATACCGTTATAGACGTATATAATGTTCCCACCGAGAAGAAGGTTCCGACAAGCCAGGAATGTTGTAAAATGTTACATCCGAGATGTTTGCTTGCCTTAGGCTGCGATATATAACGTTATAGACGTATATACTCTTCCCACCGAGAAATAGGTTCGGACAAGCCAGGAATGTTGTAAAATGTTACAACTGAGATGTTAGGTTTCCTTAGGTGAGGATATATAACGTTATAGACGTATATAATATTCCCACATAGAAGTATGCTCCGACACGCTAGGAATGTTGTCAAATGTTACATCCGAGATGTTAGGTTGCCTTAGGTTAGGATATATAATATTAGAGACGTATATACTGTTCCCTCCGAGAAGTAGGCTCCGTCTCGCCAGGAATGTTGTCAGATATATCATCCGTGATGTTAGGCTGCCTTAGATTAGGTTATATAACGTTATAGACATATGTAATGTTCCCACCGTGAAGTAGGGTCCGACACGACAGTAATGATGTCAAATATTACATCCGAGACGTTACGTTGCCTTACATAAGGATATATACCGTTATAGTCGTATATAATGTTCCCACCACGAAGTAGGGTCCGACACGCCAGGAATATTGTCAAATATTGCATCTGAGATGATAGGTTGCCTTAGATTAGGATATATAACGTTTTAGACGTATATATTGTTCCCACCGAGAAGTAGGGTCCGACACGCCAGGAATGTTGTCAAATATTACATCCGAGATGCTAGGTTGCCTTAGGTTAGGATATATAACGTTATAGACGTATACACTGTTCCCACCAAGAAGTAGGGTCCGACTCGCCAGTAATGTTGAAAATATTACGTCCGAGATGATGGGTTAACTTAGGTTAGGATATATAACCTTATAGACGCATATAGTGTTCCCACCGAGAAGTAGGGTCCGACACGCCTGGAATGCTGTCAAATATTACATCCGAGATGTTAGGTTGTCTTAGGTTAGGATATATAACGTTATAGACGTATATACTGTTCCCACCAAGAAGTAGTGTCAGACTCGCCAGGAATGTTGTCAAATATTACATCCGAGATGTTAGGTTGCCTAAGGTTAGGATATATAACGTTATAGACGTATATACTGTTCCCACCAAGAAGTAGTGTCAGACTCGCCAGGAATGTTGTCAAATATTACATCCGAGATGCTAGGTTGCCTTAGGGTAGGATATATAACGTTATAGACGTATATAATATTCATACCGAAAAGTATGCTCCGACACGCCAGGAATGTTGTAAAATGTTACATCCGAGATAATGGTTCGCCTTAGGTTAAGGTATTTAACGTTATAGACTCATATAATGTTCTCACCGCGAAGTAGGGTCCGACACGCCTGGAATGTTGTCAAATATTACATCTGAGATGTTAGGTTGCCTTAGGTTAGGATATATAACGTTATAGACGTATATAATGTACCCACCGAGAAGTAGGGTCCGACTCGCCCGGAATGTTGTCAAATATTACATCCGAGATGTTGGGTTACCTTAGATTAGAATATGTACCGTTATAGACGTGTATAATGTTCCCAACGAGAAGTAGGTACCGACAAGCCTGAAATGTTGTAAAATGTTACATCCGAGATGTTTGGTTGCCTTAGGTTAGGATATATAACGTTATAGATGTATATAATTTTCCCAGCGAGAAGTAGGTTCCGATAAGCCACGAATGTTGTCAAATTTTACATCCGAGTTGTTTGGTTGCCTTAGGTTAGGATATATTACGTTGTAGACGTATATAATGTTCCCACCTTGAAGTAGGTTCCGACTAGCCCGGAATGTTGTCAAATATTACATTCGAAATGTTTGATTGCCTTAGGTTAGTATATACAACGTTATAGACGTATATAATATTCCAACCGAAAAGTATGCTCCGACACGCCAGGAATGTTGTAAAATGTTACATCCGAGATGTTATGTTGCCTTGCATTAGGATATATACCGTTATAGACGTATATAATGTTCCCACCGTGAAGTAGGGTCCGACACGACAGTAATGATGTCAAATATTACATCCGAGACGTTACGTTGCCTTACATAAGGATATATACCGTTATAGTCGTATATAATGTTCCCACCGAGAAGTATGCTCCGACTCGCCAGTAATGTTGTAAAATATTACGTCCGAGATTATGGGTCGCCTTCGGTTAAGATATTTAACGTTATAGACGCATATAACGTTCCCACCGCGAAGTAGGGTCCGACATGCCTGGGATGTTGTCAAATATTACATCCGAGATGTTAGGTTGCCTAAGGTTAGGATATATAACGTTATAGATGTATATACTGTTCCCACCAAGAAGTAGTGTCAGACTCGCCAGGAATGTTGTCAAATATTACATCCGAGATGTTAGGTTGCCTTAGGTTAGGATATATAACGTTATAGAGGTATATACTGTTCCCACCAAGAAGTAGTGTCCGACTCGCTAGTAATGTTGTCAAATATTACATCCGAGATGTTAGGTTGCCTTAGGGTAGGATATATAACGTTATAGACGTATATAATATTCATACCGAAAAGTATGCTCCGACAGGCCAGGAATGTTGTAAAATGTTACATCCGAGATAATGGGTCGCCTTAGGTTAAGGTATTTAACGTTATAGACTCATATAATGTTCTCACCGCGAAGTAGGGTCCGACACGCTTGGAATGTTGTCAAACATTACATCCGAGATGTTAGGTTGCCTTAGGTTAGGATATATAACGTTATAGACGTATATACTGTTCCCACCAAGAAGTAGGGTCCGACTCGCCAGTAATGTTGAAAATATTACGTCCGAGATGGTGGGTTAACTTAGGTTAGGATATATAACGTTATAGACGTATATACTGTTCCCACCAAGAAGTAGGGTCCGACTCGCCAGAAATGGTGTAAAATATTACATCCGAGATGTTAGGTTGCCTTAGGTTAGGATATATAACGTTATAGACGTATATAATGTACCCACCGAGAAGTAGGGTCCGACTCGCCCGGAATGTTGTCAAATATTACATCCGAGATGTTGGGTTACCTTAGATTAGAATATATACCGTTATAGAGGTGTATAATGTTCCCAACGAGAAGTAGGTACCGACAAGCCTGAAATGTTGTAAAATGTTACATCCGAGATGTTTGGTTGCCTTAGGTTAGGATATATAACGTTATAGAAGTATATAATTTTCCCAGCGAGAAGTAGGTTCCGATAAGCCACGAATGATGTCAAATTTTACATCCGAGTTGTTTGGTTGCCTTAGGTTAGGATATACAACGTTATAGACGTATATAATATTCCTACCGAAAAGTATGCTCCGACACGCCAGGAATGTTGTAAAATGTTACATCCGAGATGTTATGTTGCCTTGCATTAGGATATATACCGTTATAGACGTATATAATGTTTCCACCGTGAAGTAGGCTCCGACACGCCAGTAATGTTGTAAAATATTACGTCCGAGATTATGGGTCGCCTTCGGTTAAGATATTTAACGTTATAGACGCATATAATGTTCCCAACGCGAAGTAGGGTCCGACACGCCTGGAATGTTGTCAAATATTACATCCGAGATGTTAGGTTGCCTAAGGTTAGGATATATAACGTTATAGACGTATATACTGTTCCCACCAAGAAGTAGTGTCAGACTAGCCAGGAATGTTGTCAAATATTACATCCGAGATGTTAGGTTGCCTTAGGTAGGATATATAACGTTATAGACGTATATACTGTTCTCACCAAGAAGTAGTGTCCGACTCGCCAGGAATATTGTCAAATATTACATCCGAGATGTTAGGTTGCCTTAGGTTAGGATATATAACGTTATAGACGCATATATTGTTCCCACCGAGAAGTAGGGTCCGACACGCCAGGAATATTGTCAAATATTACATCCGAGATGCTAGGTTGCCTTAGGTTAGGATATATAACGTTATAGACGTATACACTGTTCCCACCAAGACGTAGTGTCCGACTCGCCAGGAATGTTGTCAAATATTACATCCGAGATGTTAGGTTGCCTTAGGGTAGGATATATAACGTTATAGACGTATATAATATTCATACCGAAAAGTATGCTCCGACACGCCAGGAATGTTGTAAAATGTTACATCCGAGATAATGGTTCGCCTTAGGTTAAGGTATTTAACGTTATAGACTCATATAATGTTCTCACCGCGAAGTAGGGTCCGACACGCCTGGAATGTTGTCAAATATTACATCCGAGATGTTAGGTTGCCTTGCATTTGGATATATACCGTTATAGGCGTATATAATGTTCGCACCAAGAAGTAGGTTCCGACTCGCCAGAAATGTCAAATATTACATCCGAGATGTTAGGTTGCCTTTGGTTAGGATATATAACGTTATAGGCGTATATAATGTTCCCACCGAGAAATAGGTTCCGACTCGCCCGGAATGTTGTCACATATTACATCCGAGATGTTGGGTTGCCTTAGATTAGAATATATACCGTTATAGACGTGTATAACGTTCTCACCGAGAAGTATGCTCCGACTCGCCAGTAATGTTGTAAAATATTACGTCCGAGATTATGGGTCGCCTTCGGTTAAGATATTTAACGTTATAGACGCATATAACGTTCCCACCGCGAAGTAGGGTCCGACATGCCTGGAATGTTGTCAAATATTACATCCGAGATGTTAGGTTGCGTTAGGTTAGGATATATAACGTTATAGACGTATATACTGTTCCCACCATGAAGTAGGGTCCAACTCACCAGGAATGTTGTCAAATATTACACCCGAGATGTTAGGTTCCATTAAATTAGACTATATACCGTTATAGACGTATATAATGTTCCCACCGAGAAGAAGGTTCCGAAAAGCCAGGAATGTTGTAAAATGTTACATCCGAGATGCTTGATTGCTTTACGTTGGGATGTACAACGTTATAGACGTATATATTGTTCCCACCGAGGAGTAGGTTCCGACACGCGAGGAATGTTGTCAAATATTACATCCGAGATGTTAGGTTGCCTTAGATTAGGATATATACCGTTATAGACGTATAAAATTTTTCCACCGAAAAGTATGCTCCGAAACGCCAGGAATGTTGTAAAATGTTACATCCGAGATGTTTGCTTGCCTTAGGCTGCGATATATAACGTTATAGACGTATATACTCTTCCCACCGAGAAGTAGGTTCGGACAAGCCAGGAATGTTGTAAAATGTTACAACTGAGATGTTAGGTTTCCTTAGGTGAGGATATATAACGTTATAGACGTATATAATATTCCCACATAGAAGTATGCTCCGACACGCTAGGAATGTTGTCAAATGTTACATCCGAGATGTTAGGTTGCCTTAGGTTAGGATATATAATATTCGAGACGTATATACTGTACCCTCCGAGAAGTAGGCTCCGTCTCGCCAGGAATGTTGTCAGATATATCATCCGTGATGTTAGGCTGCCTTAGATTAGGTTATATAACGTTATAGACATATGTAATGTTCCCACCGTGAAGTAGGGTCCGACACGACAGTAATGATGTCAAATATTACATCCGAGACGTTACGTTGCCTTACATAAGGATATATACCGTTATAGTCGTATATAATGTTCCCACCACGAAGTAGGGTCCGACACGCCAGGAATATTGTCAAATATTGCATCTGAGATGATAGGTTGCCTTAGATTAGGATATATAACGTTTTAGACGTATATATTGTTCCCACCGAGAAGTAGGGTCCGACACGCCAGGAATGTTGTCAAATATTACATCCGAGATGCTAGGTTTCCTTAGATTAGGATATATACCGTTATAGACGTACATAATATTCCCACCGAAAAGTATGCTCCGACACCCCGGGAATGTTGTAAAATGTTACATCCGAGATGTTATGGTGCTTTAGATTAGGACATATAACGTTATAGACTTATATATTGTAACCACCGAGAAGTAGGGTCCGACACGCCAGGAATATTGTCAAATATTACATCCGAGATGCTAGGTTGCCTTAGGTTAGGATATATAACGTTATAGACGTATACACTGTTCCCACCAAGAAGTAGGGTCCGACTCGCCAGTAATGTTGAAAATATTACGTCCGAGATGATGGGTTAACTTAGGTTAGGATATATAACCTTATAGACGCATATAGTGTTCCCACCGAGAAGTAGGGTCCAACACGCCTGGAATGCTGTCAAATATTACATCCGAGATGTTAGGTTGTCTTAGGTTAGGATATATAACGTTATAGACGTATATACTGTTCCCACCAAGAAGTAGTGTCAGACTCGCCAGGAATGTTGTCAAATATTACATCCGAGATGTTAGGTTGCCTAAGGTTAGGATATATAACGTTATAGACGTATATACTGTTCCCACCAAGAAGTAGTGTCAGACTCGCCAGGAATGTTGTCAAATATTACATCCGAGATGCTAGGTTGCCTTAGGTTAGGATATATAACGTTATAGACGTATATACTGTTCCCACCAAGAAGTAGTGTCCGACTCGCCAGGAATGTTGTCAAATATTACATCCGAGATGTTAGGTTGCCTTAGGGTAGGATATATAACGTTATAGACGTATATAATATTCATACCGAAAAGTATGCTCCGACACGCCAGGAATGTTGTAAAATGTTACATCCTTGATAATGGTTCGCCTTAGGTTAAGGTATTTAACGTTATAGACTCATATAATGTTCTCACCGCGAAGTATGGTCCGACACGCCTGGAATGTTGTCAAATATTACATCCGAGATGTTAGGTTGCCTTAGGTTAGGATATATAACGTTATAGACGTATACACTGTTCCCACCAAGAAGTAGGGTCCGAATCGCCAGTAATGTTGAAAATATTACGTCCGAGATGATGGGTTAACTTAGGTTAGGATATATAACCTTATAGACGCATATACTGTTCCCACCAAGAAGTAGGGTCCGACTCGCCAGAAATGTTGTAAAATATTACATCCGAGATGTTGGGTTGCCTTAAGTTAGGATATATAACGTTATAGACGTATATAATGTACCCACCGAGAAGTAGGGTCCGACTCGCCCGGAATGTTGTCAAATATTACATCCGAGATGTTGGGTTACCTTAGATTAGAATATATACCGTTATAGACGTGTATAATGTTCCCAACGAGAAGTAGGTACCGACAAGCCTGAAATGTTGTAAAATGTTACATCCGAGATGTTTGGTTGCCTTAGGTTAGGATATATAACGTTATAGATGTATATAATTTTCCCAGCGAGAAGTAGGTTCCGATAAGCCACGAATGTTGTCAAATTTTACATCCGAGTTGTTTGGTTGCCTTAGGTTAGGATATATTACGTTGTAGACGTATATAATGTTCCCACCTTGAAGTAGGTTCCGACTAGCCCGGAATGTTGTCAAATATTACATTCGAAATGTTTGATTGCCTTAGGTTAGGATATACAACGTTATAGACGTATATAATATTCCTACCGAAAAGTATGCTCCGACAAGCCAGGAATGTTGTAAAATGTTACATCCGAGATGTTATGTTGCCTTGCATTTGGATATATACCGTTATAGGCGTATATAATGCTCGCACCAAGAAGTAGGTTCCGACTCGCCCGGAATGTTGTCAAATGTTACATCCGAGATGTTTGGTTGCCTTAGGTCAGGATATATAACGTTATAGACGTATATAATGTTCCCACCGAGAAGTAGGATCCGACTAGCCCGGAATGTTGTCAAATATTACATCCGAGATGTTTGATTGCCTTAGGTTAGGATATACAATGTTATAGACGTATATAATATTCCTACCGAAAAGTATGCTCCGACACGCCAGGAACGATGTAAAATGTTACATCCGAGATGTTATGTTGCCTTGCATCAGCATATATACCGTTATAGACGTATATAATGTTCCCACCGAGAAGTAGGGTCCGACACGCCAGGAATGTTGTCCAATATTACATCCGATTTATCAGGTTGCGTTAGGTTAGAATATTTAACGTTATAGACGCATATAATGTTCCCACCGAGAAGTATTGTCCGACTCGCCAGGAATGTTGTCAAATATTACATCCGAGACGTTACGTTGCCTTACATAAGGATATATACCGTTATAGACGTATATAATGTTCCCACCGGGAAGTATTGTCCGACACGCCAGGAATATTGTCAAATATTACATCGGAGACGTTAGGTTGCCTTAGATTAGGATATATAACGTTATAGACGTATATAATCTTCCCACCGAGAAGTAGGGTCCGACTAGCCCGGAATGTTGTCAAATATTACATCCGAGATGTTTGATTGCCTTAGGTTAGGATATACAACGTTATAGACGTATATAATATTCCTACCGAAAAGTATGCTCCGACACGCCAGGAATGTTGTAAAATGTTACATCCGAGATGTTATGTTGCCTTGCATTAGGATATATACCGTTATAGACGTATATAATGTTTCCACCGTGAAGTAGGCTCCGACACGCCAGTAATGTTGTAAAATATTACGTCCGAGATTATGGGTCGCCTTCGGTTAAGATATTTCACGTTATAGACGCATATAATGTTCCCATCGCGAAGTAGGGTCCGACACGCCTGGAATGTTGTCAAATATTACATCCGAGATGTTAGGTTGCCTAAGGTTAGAATATATAACGTTATAGACGTATATACTGTTCCCACCAAGAAGTAGTGTCAGACTAGCCAGGAATGTTGTCAAATATTACATCCGAGATGTTAGGTTGCCTTAGGTAGGATATATAACGTTATAGACGTATATACTGTTCTCACCAAGAAGTAGTGTCCGACTCGCCAGGAATGTTGTCAAATATTACATCCGAGATGTTAGGTTGCCTTAGGTTAGGATATATAACGTTATAGACGCATATACTGTTCCCACCGAGAAGTAGGTTCCGACACGCCTGGAATGATGTCAAATATTACATCCGAGATGTTAGGTTGCCTTAGATTAGGATATATACCGTTATAGACGTATAAAATATTTCCACCGAAAAGTATGCTCCGAAACGCCAGGAATGTTGTAAAATGTTACATCCGAGATGTTTGCTTGCCTTAGGCTGCGATATATAACGTTATAGACGTATATACTCTTCCCACCGAGAAGTAGGTTCGGACAAGCCAGGAATGTTGTAAAATGTTACAACTGAGATGTTAGGTTTCCTTAGGTGAGGATATATAACGTTATAGACGTATATAATATTCCCACATAGAAGTATGCTCCGACACGCTAGGAATGTTGTCAAATGTTACATCCGAGATGTTAGGTTGCCTTAGGTTAGGATATATAATATTCGAGACGTATATACTGTACCCTCCGAGAAGTAGGCTCCGTCTCGCCAGGAATGTTGTCAGATATATCATCCGTGATGTTAGGCTGCCTTAGATTAGGTTATATAACGTTATAGACATATGTAATGTTCCCACCGTGAAGTAGGGTCCGACACGACAGTAATGATGTCAAATATTACATCCGAGACGTTACGTTGCCTTACATAAGGATATATACCGTTATAGTCGTATATAAAGTTCCCACCGAGAAGTATGCTCCGACTCGCCAGTAATGTTGTAAAATATTACGTCCGAGATTATGGGTCGCCTTCGGTTAAGATATTTAACGTTATAGACGCATATAACGTTCCCACCGCGAAGTAGGGTCCGACATGCCTGGAATGTTGTCAAATATTACATCCGAGATGTTAGGTTGCCTAAGGTTAGGATATATAACGTTATAGATGTATATACTGTTCCCACCAAGAAGTAGTGTCAGACTCGCCAGGAATGTTGTCAAATATTACATCCGAGATGTTAGGTTGCCTTAGGTTAGGATATATAACGTTATAGAGGTATATACTGTTCCCACCAAGAAGTAGTGTCCGACTCGCTAGTAATGTTGTCAAATATTACATCCGAGATGTTAGGTTGCCTTAGGGTAGGATATATAACGTTATAGACGTATATAATATTCATACCGAAAAGTATGCTCCGACAGGCCAGGAATGTTGTAAAACGTTACATCCGAGATAATGGGTCGCCTTAGGTTAAGGTATTTAACGTTATAGACTCATATAATGTTCTCACCGCGAAGTAGGGTCCGACACGCTTGGAATGTTGTCAAACATTACATCCGAGATGTTAGGTTGCCTTAGGTTAGGATATATAACGTTATAGACGTATATCCTGTTCCCACCAAGAAGTAGGGTCCGACTCGCCAGTAATGTTGAAAATATTACGTCCGAGATGGTGGGTTAACTTAGGTTAGGATATATAACGTTATAGACGTATATACTGTTCCCACCAAGAAGTAGGGTCCGACACGCCAGGAATATTGTCAAATATTACATCCGAGATGCTAGGTTGCCTTAGGTTAGGATATATAACGTTATAGACGTATACACTGTTCCCACCAAGAAGTAGTGTCCGACTCGCCAGGAATGTTGTCAAATATTACATCCGAGATGTTAGGTTGCCTTAGGGTAGGATATATAACGTTATAGACGTATATAATATTCATACCGAAAAGTATGCTCCGACACGCCAGGAATGTTGTAAAATGTTACATCCGAGATAATGGTTCGCCTTAGGTTAAGGTATTTAACGTTATAGACTCATATAATGTTCTCACCGCGAAGTAGGGTCCGACACGCCTGGAATGTTGTCAAATATTACATCCGAGATGTTAGGTTGCCTTGCATTTGGATATATACCGTTATAGGCGTATATAATGTTCGCACCAAGAAGTAGGTTCCGACTCGCCAGAAATGTCAAATATTACATCCGAGATGTTAGGTTGCCTTTGGTTAGGATATATAACGTTATAGGCGTATATAATGTTCCCACCGAGAAATAGGTTCCGACTCGCCCGGAATGTTGTCACATATTACATCCGAGATGTTGGGTTGCCTTAGATTAGAATATATACCGTTATAGACGTGTATAACGTTCTCACCGAGAAGTATGCTCCGACTCGCCAGTAATGTTGTAAAATATTACGTCCGAGATTATGGGTCGCCTTCGTTTAAGATATTTAACGTTATAGACGCATATAACGTTCCCACCGCGAAGTAGGGTCCGACATGCCTGGAATGTTGTCAAATATTACATCCGAGATGTTAGGTTGCGTTAGGTTAGGATATATAACGTTATAGACGTATATACTGTTCCCACCATGAAGTAGGGTCCAACTCGCCAGGAATGTTGTCAAATATTACATCCGAGATGTTAGGTTGCCTCAGGATAGGATATATAACGTTACAGACGTATATAATATTCCTACCGAAAAGTATGCTCCGACAAGCCTGAAATGTTGTAAAATGTTACATCCTTGATGTTTGGTTGCCCTAGGTTATTATATATAACGTTATAGACGTATATAATTTTCCCACCGAGAAGTAGGTTCCGACAAGCCAAGAATGTTGTAAAATGTTACATATGAGATGTTTGATTGCTTTAGGGTAGGATATACAACGTTGTAGACGTATATAATGTTCCCACCGAGACGTAGGGTCCGACTCGCCCGGAATGTTGTCAAATATTACAACCGAGATGTTGGGTTGCCTTAGATTAGAATATATAGCGTTATAGACGTATAAAATGTTCCCACCGAGAAGTAGGGTCCGACACGCCTGGAATGTTGTCAAATATTACATCCGAGATGTTAGGTTGCGTTAGGTTAGGATATATAACGTTATAGACGTATATACTGTTCCCACCAAGAAGTAGGGTCCGACTCGCCAGGAATGTTGTCAAATATTACACCCGAGATGTTAGGTTCCATTAAATTAGACTATATACCGTTATAGACGTATATAATGTTCCCACCGAGAAGAAGGTTCCGACAAGCCAGGAATGTTGTAAAATGTTACATCCGAGATGTTTGCTTGCCTTAGGCTGCGATATATAACGTTATAGACGTATATACTCTTCCCACCGAGAAATAGGTTCGGACAAGCCAGGAATGTTGTAAAATGTTACAACTGAGATGTTAGGTTTCCTTAGGTGAGGATATATAACGTTATAGACGTATATAATATTCCCACATAGAAGTATGCTCCGACACGCTAGGAATGTTGTCAAATGTTACATCCGAGATGTTAGGTTGCCTTAGGTTAGGATATATAATATTAGAGACGTATATACTGTTCCCTCCGAGAAGTAGTCTCCGTCTCGCCAGGAATGTTGTCAGATATATCATCCGTGATGTTAGGCTGCCTTAGATTAGGTTATATAACGTTATAGACATATGTAATGTTCCCACCGTGAAGTAGGGTCCGACACGACAGTAATGATGTCAAATATTACATCCGAGACGTTACGTTGCCTTACATAAGGATATATACCGTTATAGTCGTATATAATGTTCCCACCACGAAGTAGGGTCCGACACGCCAGGAATATTGTCAAATATTGCATCTGAGATGATAGGTTGCCTTAGATTAGGATATATAACGTTTTAGACGTATATATTGTTCCCACCGAGAAGTAGGGTCCGACACGCCAGGAATGTTGTCAAATATTACATCCGAGATGCTAGGTTGCCTTAGGTTAGGATATATAACGTTATAGACGTATACACTGTTCCCACCAAGAAGTAGGGTCCGACTCGCCAGTAATGTTGAAAATATTACGTCCGAGATGATGGGTTAACTTAGGTTAGGATATATAACCTTATAGACGCATATAGTGTTCCCACCGAGAAGTAGGGTCCGACACGCCTGGAATGCTGTCAAATATTACATCCGAGATGTTAGGTTGTCTTAGGTTAGGATATATAACGTTATAGACGTATATACTGTTCCCACCAAGAAGTAGTGTCAGACTCGCCAGGAATGTTGTCAAATATTACATCCGAGATGTTAGGTTGCCTAAGGTTAGGATATATAACGTTATAGACGTATATACTGTTCCCACCAAGAAGTAGTGTCAGACTCGCCAGGAATGTTGTCAAATATTACATCCGAGATGCTAGGTTGCCTTAGGGTAGGATATATAACGTTATAGACGTATATAATATTCATACCGAAAAGTATGCTCCGACACGCCAGGAATGTTGTAAAATGTTACATCCGAGATAATGGTTCGCCTTAGGTTAAGGTATTTAACGTTATAGACTCATATAATGTTCTCACCGCGAAGTAGGGTCCGACACGCCTGGAATGTTGTCAAATATTACATCTGAGATGTTAGGTTGCCTTAGGTTAGGATATATAACGTTATAGACGTATATAATGTACCCACCGAGAAGTAGGGTCCGACTCGCCCGGAATGTTGTCAAATATTACATCCGAGATGTTGGGTTACCTTAGATTAGAATATGTACCGTTATAGACGTGTATAATGTTCCCAACGAGAAGTAGGTACCGACAAGCCTGAAATGTTGTAAAATGTTACATCCGAGATGTTTGGTTGCCTTAGGTTAGGATATATAACGTTATAGATGTATATAATTTTCCCAGCGAGAAGTAGGTTCCGATAAGCCACGAATGTTGTCAAATTTTACATCCGAGTTGTTTGGTTGCCTTAGGTTAGGATATATTACGTTGTAGACGTATATAATGTTCCCACCTTGAAGTAGGTTCCGACTAGCCCGGAATGTTGTCAAATATTACATTCGAAATGTTTGATTGCCTTAGGTTAGTATATACAACGTTATAGACGTATATAATATTCCAACCGAAAAGTATGCTCCGACACGCCAGGAATGTTGTAAAATGTTACATCCGAGATGTTATGTTGCCTTGCATTAGGATATATACCGTTATAGACGTATATAATGTTTCCACCGTGAAGTAGGCTCCGACACGCCAGTAATGTTGTAAAATATTACGTCCGAGATTATGGGTCGCCTTCGGTTAAGATATTTAACGTTATAGACGCATATAATGTTCCCACCGCGAAGTAGGGTCCGACACGCCTGGAATGTTGTCAAATATTACATCCGAGATGTTAGGTTGCCTAAGGTTAGGATATATAACGTTATAGACGTATATACTGTTCCCACCAAGAAGTAGTGTCAGACTAGCCAGGAATGTTGTCAAATATTACATCCGAGATGTTAGGTTGCCTTAGGTAGGATATATAACGTTATAGACGTATATACTGTTCTCGCTAAGAAGTAGTGTCCGACTCGCCAGGAATGTTGTCAAATATTACATCCGAGATGTTAGGTTGCCTTAGGTTAGGATATATAACGTTATAGACTCATATAATGTTCTCACCGCGAAGTAGGGTCCGACACGCCTGGAATGTTGTCAAATATTACATCTGAGATGTTAGGTTGCCTTAGGTTAGGATATATAACGTTATAGACGTATATAATGTACCCACCGAGAAGTAGGGTCCGACTCGCCCGGAATGTTGTCAAATATTACATCCGAGATGTTGGGTTACCTTAGATTAGAATATGTACCGTTATAGACGTGTATAATGTTCCCAACGAGAAGTAGGTACCGACAAGCCTGAAATGTTGTAAAATGTTACATCCGAGATGTTTGGTTGCCTTAGGTTAGGATATATAACGTTATAGATGTATATAATTTTCCCAGCGAGAAGTAGGTTCCGATAAGCCACGAATGTTGTCAAATTTTACATCCGAGTTGTTTGGTTGCCTTAGGTTAGGATATATTACGTTGTAGACGTATATAATGTTCCCACCTTGAAGTAGGTTCCGACTAGCCCGGAATGTTGTCAAATATTACATTCGAAATGTTTGATTGCCTTAGGTTAGTATATACAACGTTATAGACGTATATAATATTCCAACCGAAAAGTATGCTCCGACACGCCAGGAATGTTGTAAAATGTTACATCCGAGATGTTATGTTGCCTTGCATTAGGATATATACCGTTATAGACGTATATAATGTTTCCACCGTGAAGTAGGCTCCGACACGCCAGTAATGTTGTAAAATATTACGTCCGAGATTATGGGTCGCCTTCGGTTAAGATATTTAACGTTATAGACGCATATAATGTTCCCACCGCGAAGTAGGGTCCGACACGCCTGGAATGTTGTCAAATATTACATCCGAGATGTTAGGTTGCCTAAGGTTAGGATATATAACGTTATAGACGTATATACTGTTCCCACCAAGAAGTAGTGTCAGACTAGCCAGGAATGTTGTCAAATATTACATCCGAGATGTTAGGTTGCCTTAGGTAGGATATATAACGTTATAGACGTATATACTGTTCTCGCTAAGAAGTAGTGTCCGACTCGCCAGGAATGTTGTCAAATATTACATCCGAGATGTTAGGTTGCCTTAGGTTAGGATATATAACGTTATAGACGCATATACTGTTCCCACCGAGAAGTAGGGTCCGACACGCCTGGAATGTTGTCAAATATTACATCCGAGATGTTAGGTTGCGTTAGGTTAGGATATATAACGTTATAGACGTATATACTGTTCCCACCAAGAAGTAGGGTCCGACTCGCCAGGAATGTTGTCAAATATTAAACCCGAGATGTTAGGTTCCATTAAATTATACTATATACCGTTATAGACGTATATAATGTTCCCACCGAGAAGACGGTTCCGACAAGCCAGGAATGATGTAAAATGTTACATCCGAGATGCTTGATTGCTTTACGTTGGGATGTACAACGTTATAGACGTATATATTGTTCCCACCGAGGAGTAGGTTCCGACACGCGAGGAATGTTGTCAAATATTACATCCGAGATGTTAGGTTGCCTTAGATTAGGATATATACCGTTATAGACGTATAAAATATTTCCACCGAAAAGTATGCTCCGAAACGCCAGGAATGTTGTAAAATGTTACATCCGAGATGTTTGCTTGCCTTAGGCTGCGATATATAACGTTATAGACGTATATACTCTTCCCACCGAGAAGTAGGTTCGGACAAGCCAGGAATGTTGTAAAATGTTACAACTGAGATGTTAGGTTTCCTTAGGTGAGGATATATAACGTTATAGACGTATATAATATTCCCACATAGAAGTATGCTCCGACACGCTAGGAATGTTGTCAAATGTTACATCCGAGATGTTAGGTTGCCTTAGGTTAGGATATATAATATTCGAGACGTATATACTGTACCCTCCGAGAAGTAGGCTCCGTCTCGCCAGGAATGTTGTCAGATATATCATCCGTGATGTTAGGCTGCCTTAGATTACGTTATATAACGTTATAGACATATGTAATGTTCCCACCGTGAAGTAGGGTCCGACACGACAGTAATGATGTCAAATATTACGTCCGAGACGTTACGTTGCCTTACATAAGGATATATACCGTTATAGTCGTATATAATGTTCCCACCGAGAAGTATGCTCCGACTCGCCAGTAATGTTGTAAAATATTACGTCCGAGATTATGGGTGGCCTTCGGTTAAGATATTTAACGTTATAGACGCATATAACGTTCCCACCGCGAAGTAGGGTCCGACATGCCTGGAATGTTGTCAAATATTACATCCGAGATGTTAGGTTGCCTAAGGTTATGATATATAACGTTATAGACGTATATACTGTTCCCACCAAGAAGTAGTGTCCGACTGGCCAGGAATGTTGTCAAATATTACATCCGAGATGTTAGGTTGCCTTAGGGTAGGATATATAACGTTATAGACGTATATAATATTCATACCGAAAAGTATGCTCCGACACGCCAGGAATGTTGTAAAATGTTACATCCGAGATAATGGTTCGCCTTAGGTTAAGGTATTTAACGTTATAGACTCATATAATGTTCTCACCGCGAAGTAGGGTCCGACACGCCTGGAATGTTGTCAAATATTACATCCGAGATGTTAGATTGCCTTAGGTTAGGATATATAACGTTATAGACGTATACACTGTTCCCACCAAGAAGTAGGGTCCGACTCGCCAGTAATGTTGAAAATATTACGTCCGAGATGATGGGTTAACTTAGGTTAGGATATATAACCTTATAGACGCATATACTGTTCCCACCAAGAAGTAGGGTCCGACTCGCCAGAAATGTTGTAAAATATTACATCCGAGATGTTAGGTTGCCTTAGGTTAGGATATATAACGTTATAGACGTATATAATGTACCCACCGAGAAGTAGGGTCCGACTCGCCCGGAATGTTGTCAAATATTACATCCGAGATGTTGGGTTACCTTAGATTAGAATATATACCGTTATAGACGTGTATAATGTTCCCAACGAGAAGTAGGTACCGACAAGCCTGAAATGTTGTAAAATGTTACATCCGAGATGTTTGGTTGCCTTAGGTTAGGATATATAACGTTATAGATGTATATAATTTTCCCAGCGAGAAGTAGGTTCCGATAAGCCACGAATGTTGTCAAATTTTACATCCGAGTTGTTTGGTTGCCTTAGGTTAGGATATATTACGTTGTAGACGTATATAATGTTCCCACCTTGAAGTAGGTTCCGACTAGCCCGGAATGTTGTCAAATATTACATTCGAAATGTTTGATTGCCTTAGGTTAGGATATACAACGTTATAGACGTATATAATATTCCTACCGAAAAGTATGCTCCGACAAGCCAGGAATGTTGTCAAATATTACATCCGAGATGTTTGATTGCCTTAGGTTAGGATATACAATGTTATAGACGTATATAATATTCCTACCGAAAAGTATGCTCCGACACGCCAGGAACGATGTAAAATGTTACATCCGAGATGTTATGTTGCCTTGCATCAGCATATATACCGTTATAGACGTATATAATGTTCCCACCGAGAAGTAGGGTCCGACACGCCAGGAATGTTGTCCAATATTACATCCGATTTATCAGGTTGCGTTAGGTTAGAATATTTAACGTTATAGACGCATATAATGTTCCCACCGAGAAGTATTGTCCGACTCGCCAGGAATGTTGTCAAATATTACATCCGAGACGTTACGTTGCCTTACATAAGGATATATACCGTTATAGACGTATATAATGTTCCCACCGGGAAGTATTGTCCGACACGCCAGGAATATTGTCAAATATTACATCGGAGACGTTAGGTTGCCTTAGATTAGGATATATAACGTTATAGACGTATATAACCTTCCGACCGAGAAGTAGGGTCCGACTAGCCCGGAATGTTGTCAAATATTACATCCGAGATGTTTGATTGCCTTAGGTTAGGATATACAACGTTATAGACGTATATAATATTCCTACCGAAAAGTATGCTCCGACACGCCAGGAATGTTGTAAAATGTTACATCCGAGATGTTATGTTGCCTTGCATTAGGATATATACCGCTATAGACGTATATAATGTTTCCACCGTGAAGTATGCTCCGACACGCCAGTAATGTTGTAAAATATTACGTCCGAGATTATGGGTCGCCTTCGGTTAAGATATTTAACGTTATAGACGCATATAATGTTCCCACCGCGAAGTAGGGTCCGACACGCCTGGAATGTTGTCAAATATTACATCCGAGATGTTAGGTTGCCTAAGGTTAGGATATATAACGTTATAGACGTATATACTGTTCCCACCAAGAAGTAGTGTCATACTAGCCAGGAATGTTGTTAAATGTTACATCCGATATGTTATGTTGCCTTAGGTTAGGATATATAACGTTATAGACGTATATAATGTTCCCACCGAAAAGTAGGGACCGACTCGCCAGGAATGTTGTCAAATATTACATCCGAAATGTTAGGTTGCCTTAGGTTAGGATATGTAACGTTATAGACGTATACAATGTTCGCACCGAGAAGTAGGGTCCGACACGCCTGGAATGCTGTCAAATATTACATCCGAGATGTTAGGTTGCCTTAGGTTAGGATATGTAACGTTACAGACGTATATAATGTTCCCACCGAGAAGTAGGTTCCGACAAGCCAGGAATGTTGTCAAATGTTACATCCGAGATGTTAATTTTCCTTAGGTTAGGATATGTAATGTTAGAGATTTATATACTGTTCCCACCGAGACGTAGGGTCCGACACGCCAGGAATGTTGTCAAATATTACATTCGAGTTGTTAGGTTACCTTAGATTAGAATATATACCGTCATAGACGTATATAATATTCCCACCGGGAAGTATGCTCCGACACGCCGGGAATGCTGTTAAATATTACGACTGAGATGATAGGTTGCCTTAGGCTGGTATATACAACGTTATAGACGCATATAATGTTCCCACCGAGTAGTAGGGCCAGACACGCCTGGAATGTTGTCAAATATTACATCCGAGATGATAGGTTGCCTTAGGTTAGGGTATACATCGTTATAGACGTATATAATGTTCCCACCGACAAGTAGGGTCCGACACGCCAGGAATGTTGTCAAATATTACATCCCAGTTGTTAGTGTTGCCTTAGGTTAGGATATATAACGTTATAGACGTATATAATGTTCCCACCGACAAGTGGGGTCCGACACGCCAGGAATGTTGTCAAATTTTACATCCGATTTGGTAGGTTGCCTTAGGTTAGGATATATAACGTTATAGACGCATATAATTTTCCCACCGACAAGTGGGGTCCAACACGACAGGAATGTTGTCAAATATTACATCCGAGTTGGTAGGTTGCCTTAGGTTAGGATATATAACGTTGTAGACTCATATAATGTTACCACCGAGAAGGAGGGTCCGACACGCCTGATATGTTGTCAAATATTACATCCGAGTTGTTAGGTTGCCTCAGGTTAGGATATAAAACGTTATAGACGTATATATTGTTCCCACCAAGAAGGAGGGACCGACACGCCAGCTGTGTTGTCCAATATTACATCAGAGATGTTATGGTGCCTTAGATTAGGATATATACCGTTATAGACGTATATACTGTTCCCATCGAGAAGTAGGGTCCGACTCGCCTGGAATGTTGTCAAACATTACATCAGAGATGTTAGGTTGCCTTAGGTTAGGATATAGAACGTTATAGACGTATATATTGTTCCCACCGAGAAGTAGGGTCCGACACGCCAGGAATGCTGTAAAATATTACCTCCGAGATGTTTGGTTGTCTTAGGTTACGATATATAACGTTATTGACGTATATAATGTTCCCACCGACAAGTGGGGTCCGACACGACAGGAATATTGTCAAATATTACATCCGAGTGGTTTGGTTGCCTTAGGTTAGAATATATAACGTTGTCGACTCATATAATGTTACCACCGAGAAGTAGGGACCGGCACGGCCGGAATGTTGTCAAATGTTACAGCGGAGAAGTTAGGCTGCCTTAAGTTACGGTATATAACGCTAGAAACGTATATACTGTTCCCACCCAGTTGTGCGGTCCGACACGCGTGGAATGTTGCCAAATATTACATCCGAGATGTTACGTTGCCTTACATTAGGATATATATCGTTACATACATATATAATGTTCCCATCGAGAAGAATGCGCCGACATGCCAGGAATGTTGTAAAATATTACGTCCGAGATGATAGGTTGCCTTAGGTTAGGACATACAACGTTATAGACGCATACAATGTTCCCACCGAGAAGTAGGGTCCGACCCGCCCGGAAACGCCAAATATTACATCCGAGATGTTTGGTTGCCTTAGGTTAGGGTATATAACGTTATAGACGTATATAATGTTCCCACCGACAAGTGGGGTCCGACACGCCAGGAATGTTGTCAAATATTACATCCGATTTGGTAGGTTGCCTTAGGTTAGGATATATAACGTTATAGACGCATATAATTTTCCCACCGACAAGTGGGGTCCAACACGACAGGAATGTTGTCAAATATTACATCCGAGTTGGTAGGTTGCCTTAGGTTAGGATATATAACGTTGTAGACTCATATAATGTTACCACCGAGGAGTAGGGACCGGCACGCCTGGAATGTTGTCAAACGTTACAGCGGAGATGTTAGGCTGGCTTAAGTTACGGTATATAACGGTAGAAACGTATATACTGTTCCCACCGAGTTGTACGGTCCGACACGCCTGGAATGTTGTCAAATATTACATCCGAGATGTTAGGTTGCCTTACATTAGGATATATACCGTTACAGACATATATAATGTTCCCATCGAGAAGAATGCGCTAAAATGCCAGGAATGTTGTAAAATGTTACGTCTGAGACGATGAGTTAGCTTAGGTTGGGTTATATATCGTTCTAGACGTATATAATATTCCCACCGAGAATATGCTCCGACACGCCAGGAATGTTGTAAAATATTACCTCCGAGATGTTTTTTTGCCTTAGGGTAGGACATACAACGTTATAGACGCATACAATGTTCCCACCGAGAAGTAGGGTCCGACACGCCTGAAATGTTGTCAAATATTACATACGAGTTGTTAGGTTGCCTTAGGTTAGGATATATAACGTTGTAGACTCATATAATGTTACCACCGAGGAGTAGGGAACGGCACGCCTGGAATGTTGTCAAATGTTACAGCGGAGATGTTAGGCTGCCTTAAGTTACGATATATAACGCTAGAAACATATATACTGTTCCCACCGAGTTGTACGGTCCGACACGCCTGGAATGTTGTCAAATATTACATCCGAGATGTTAGGTTGCCTTACATTAGGATATATACCGTTTCAGACATATATAATGTTCCCATCGAGAAGAATGCGCTAAAATGCCAGGAATGTTGTAAAATATTACGTCTGAGACGATGGGTTAGCTTAGGTTGGGATATATAACGTTCTAGACGTATATAATATTCCCACCGAGAAGTATGCTCCGACACGCCAGGAATGCTGTAAAATATTACCTCCTAGATGTTTGGTTGCCTTAGGTTACGATATATAACGTTATTGACGTATATAATGTTCCCACCGACAAGTGGGGTCCGACACGACAGGAATATTGTCAAATATTACATCCGAGTGGTTTGGTTGCCTTAGGTTAGAATATATAACGTTGTCGACTCATATAATGTTACCACCGAGAAGTAGGGACCGGCACGCCCGGAATGTTGTCAAATGTTACAGCGGAGAAGTTAGGCTGCCTTAAGTTACGGTATATAACGCTAGAAACGTATATACTGTTCCCACCGAGAAGTAGGGTCCGACACGCCCGGAATGTTGTCAAATATTACATCCGAGTTGTTAGGTTGCCTTAGGTTAGGATATATAACGTTGTAGACTCATATAATGTTACCATCGAGGAGTAGGGAACGGCACGCCTGGAATGTTGTCAAATGTTACAGCGGAGAGATGTTAGGCTGCCTTAAGTTACGGTATATAACGGTAGAAACGTATATACTGTTCCCACCGAGTTGTACGGTACGACACGCCTGGAATCTTGTCAAATATTACATCCGAGATGGTAGGTTGCCTTACATTAGGATATATACCGTTACAGACATATATAATGTTCCCATCGAGAAGAATGCGCTAAAATGCCAGGAATGTTGTAAAATGTGACGTCTGAGACGATGAGTTAGCTTAGGTTGGGTTATATATCGTTCTAGACGTATATAATATTCCCACCGAGAAGTATGCTCCGACACGCCAGGAATGTTGTAAAATATTACCTCCGAGATGTTTGGTTGCCTTAGGGTAGGGCACACAAGGTTATAGACGCATACAATGTTCCCACCGAGAAGTAGGGTCCGACACACCTGAAATGTTGTCAAATATTACATACGAGTTGTTAGGGTGCCTTAGGTTAGGATATATAACGTTGTAGACTCATATAATGTTACCACCGAGAGTTAGGGACCGGCACGCTTGGAATGTTGTCAAATGTTACAGCGGAGATGTTAGGCTGCGTTAAGTTACGGTATATAACGCTAGAAACGTATATACCTTTCCCACCGAGTTGTACGGTCCGACACGCCTGGAATGTTTTCAAATATTACATCCGAGATGGTAGGTTGCCTTACATTACGATATATACCGTTTCAGACGTATATAATGTTCCCATCGAGAAGAATGCGCTAAAATGCCAGGAATGTTGTAAAATATTACGTCTGAGACGATGGGTTAGCTTAGCTTGGGATATATAACGTTCTAGACGTATATAATATTCCCACCGAGAAGTATGCTCCGACACGCCAGGAATGTTGTAAAATATTACCTCCGAGATGTTTGGTTGCCTTAGGGTAGGACACACAACGTTATAGACGCATACAATGTTCCCACCGAGAAGTAGGGTCCGACACGCCTGAAATGTTGTCAAATATTACATCCGAGTGGTTTGGTTGCCTTAGGTTAGAATATATAACGTTGTCGACTCATATAATGTTACCACCGAGAAGTAGGGACCGGCACGCCCGGAATGTTGTCAAATGTTACAGCGGAGAAGTTAGGCTGCCTTAAGTTACGGTATATAACGCTAGAAACGTATATACTGTTCCCACCGAGTTGTGCGGTCCGACACGCGTGGAATGTTGCCAAATATTACATCCGAGATGTTACGTTGCCTTACATTAGGATATATATCGTTACATACATATATAATGTTCCCATCGAGAAGAATGCGCCGACATGCCAGGAATGTTGTAAAATATTACGTCTGAGCCGATGGGTTAACTTAGGTTGGGATATATAACGTTCTAGACGTATATTATATTCCCACCGAGAAGTATGCTACGACACGCCAGGAATGTTGTAAAATATTACGTCCGAGATGATAGGTTGCCTTAGGTTAGGACATACAACGTTATAGACGCATACAATGTTCCCACCGAGAAGTAGGGTCCGACCCGCCCGGAAACGCCAAATATTACATCCGAGATGTTTGGTTGCCTTAGGTTAGGATATATAACGTTATAGACTCATATAATGTTACCACCGAGGAGTAGGGAACGGCACGCCTGGAATGTTGTCAAATATTACATCCGAGATGTTAGGTTGCCTTAGGGTAGGATATATAACGTTATAGACGTATATAATATTCATACCGAAAAGTATGCTCCGACACGCCAGGAATGTTGTAAAATGTTACATCCTTGATAATGGTTCGCCTTAGGTTAAGGTATTTAACGTTATAGACTCATATAATGTTCTCACCGCGAAGTATGGTCCGACACGCCTGGAATGTTGTCAAATATTACATCCGAGATGTTAGGTTGCCTTAGGTTAGGATATATAACGTTATAGACGTATACACTGTTCCCACCAAGAAGTAGGGTCCGAATCGCCAGTAATGTTGAAAATATTACGTCCGAGATGATGGGTTAACTTAGGTTAGGATATATAACCTTATAGACGCATATACTGTTCCCACCAAGAAGTAGGGTCCGACTCGCCAGAAATGTTGTAAAATATTACATCCGAGATGTTGGGTTGCCTTAAGTTAGGATATATAACGTTATAGACGTATATAATGTACCCACCGAGAAGTAGGGTCCGACTCGCCCGGAATGTTGTCAAATATTACATCCGAGATGTTGGGTTACCTTAGATTAGAATATATACCGTTATAGACGTGTATAATGTTCCCAACGAGAAGTAGGTACCGACAAGCCTGAAATGTTGTAAAATGTTACATCCGAGATGTTTGGTTGCCTTAGGTTAGGATATATAACGTTATAGATGTATATAATTTTCCCCGCGAGAAGTAGGTTCCGATAAGCCACGAATGTTGTCAAATTTTACATCCGAGTTGTTTGGTTGCCTTAGGTTAGGATATACAATGTTATAGACGTATATAATATTCCTACCGAAAAGTATGCTCCGACACGCCAGGAACGATGTAAAATGTTACATCCGAGATGTTATGTTGCCTTGCATCAGCATATATACCGTTATAGACGTATATAATGTTCCCACCGAGAAGTAGGGTCCGACACGCCAGGAATGTTGTCCAATATTACATCCGATTTATCAGGTTGCGTTAGGTTAGAATATTTAACGTTATAGACGCATATAATGTTCCCACCGAGAAGTATTGTCCGACTCGCCAGGAATGTTGTCAAATATTACATCCGAGACGTTACGTTGCCTTACATAAGGATATATACCGTTATAGACGTATATAATGTTCCCACCGGGAAGTATTGTCCGACACGCCAGGAATATTGTCAAATATTACATCGGAGACGTTAGGTTGCCTTAGATTAGGATATATAACGTTATAGACGTATATAACCTTCCGACCGAGAAGTAGGGTCCGACTAGCCCGGAATGTTGTCAAATATTACATCCGAGATGTTTGATTGCCTTAGGTTAGGATATACAACGTTATAGACGTATATAATATTCCTACCGAAAAGTATGCTCCGACACGCCAGGAATGTTGTAAAATGTTACATCCGAGATGTTATGTTGCCTTGCATTAGGATATATACCGCTATAGACGTATATAATGTTTCCACCGTGAAGTATGCTCCGACACGCCAGTAATGTTGTAAAATATTACGTCCGAGATTATGGGTCGCCTTCGGTTAAGATATTTAACGTTATAGACGCATATAATGTTCCCACCGCGAAGTAGGGTCCGACACGCCTGGAATGTTGTCAAATATTACATCCGAGATGTTAGGTTGCCTAAGGTTAGGATATATAACGTTATAGACGTATATACTGTTCCCACCAAGAAGTAGTGTCATACTAGCCAGGAATGTTGTTAAATGTTACATCCGATATGTTATGTTGCCTTAGGTTAGGATATATAACGTTATAGACGTATATAATGTTCCCACCGAAAAGTAGGGACCGACTCGCCAGGAATGTTGTCAAATATTACATCCGAAATGTTAGGTTGCCTTAGGTTAGGATATGTAACGTTATAGACGTATACAATGTTCGCACCGAGAAGTAGGGTCCGACACGCCTGGAATGCTGTCAAATATTACATCCGAGATGTTAGGTTGCCTTAGGTTAGGATATGTAACGTTACAGACGTATATAATGTTCCCACCGAGAAGTAGGTTCCGACAAGCCAGGAATGTTGTCAAATGTTACATCCGAGATGTTAATTTTCCTTAGGTTAGGATATGTAATGTTAGAGATTTATATACTGTTCCCACCGAGACGTAGGGTCCGACACGCCAGGAATGTTGTCAAATATTACATTCGAGTTGTTAGGTTACCTTAGATTAGAATATATACCGTCATAGACGTATATAATATTCCCACCGGGAAGTATGCTCCGACACGCCGGGAATGCTGTTAAATATTACGACTGAGATGATAGGTTGCCTTAGGCTGGTATATACAACGTTATAGACGCATATAATGTTCCCACCGAGTAGTAGGGCCAGACACGCCTGGAATGTTGTCAAATATTACATCCGAGATGATAGGTTGCCTTAGGTTAGGGTATACATCGTTATAGACGTATATAATGTTCCCACCGACAAGTAGGGTCCGACACGCCAGGAATGTTGTCAAATATTACATCCCAGTTGTTAGTGTTGCCTTAGGTTAGGATATATAACGTTATAGACGTATATAATGTTCCCACCGACAAGTGGGGTCCGACACGCCAGGAATGTTGTCAAATTTTACATCCGATTTGGTAGGTTGCCTTAGGTTAGGATATATAACGTTATAGACGCATATAATTTTCCCACCGACAAGTGGGGTCCAACACGACAGGAATGTTGTCAAATATTACATCCGAGTTGGTAGGTTGCCTTAGGTTAGGATATATAACGTTGTAGACTCATATAATGTTACCACCGAGAAGGAGGGTCCGACACGCCTGATATGTTGTCAAATATTACATCCGAGTTGTTAGGTTGCCTCAGGTTAGGATATAAAACGTTATAGACGTATATATTGTTCCCACCAAGAAGGAGGGACCGACACGCCAGCTGTGTTGTCCAATATTACATCAGAGATGTTATGGTGCCTTAGATTAGGATATATACCGTTATAGACGTATATACTGTTCCCATCGAGAAGTAGGGTCCGACTCGCCTGGAATGTTGTCAAACATTACATCAGAGATGTTAGGTTGCCTTAGGTTAGGATATAGAACGTTATAGACGTATATATTGTTCCCACCGAGAAGTAGGGTCCGACACGCCAGGAATGCTGTAAAATATTACCTCCGAGATGTTTGGTTGTCTTAGGTTACGATATATAACGTTATTGACGTATATAATGTTCCCACCGACAAGTGGGGTCCGACACGACAGGAATATTGTCAAATATTACATCCGAGTGGTTTGGTTGCCTTAGGTTAGAATATATAACGTTGTCGACTCATATAATGTTACCACCGAGAAGTAGGGACCGGCACGCCCGGAATGTTGTCAAATGTTACAGCGGAGAAGTTAGGCTGCCTTAAGTTACGGTATATAACGCTAGAAACGTATATACTGTTCCCACCGAGAAGTAGGGTCCGACACGCCCGGAATGTTGTCAAATATTACATCCGAGTTGTTAGGTTGCCTTAGGTTAGGATATATAACGTTGTAGACTCATATAATGTTACCATCGAGGAGTAGGGAACGGCACGCCTGGAATGTTGTCAAATGTTACAGCGGAGAGATGTTAGGCTGCCTTAAGTTACGGTATATAACGGTAGAAACGTATATACTGTTCCCACCGAGTTGTACGGTACGACACGCCTGGAATCTTGTCAAATATTACATCCGAGATGGTAGGTTGCCTTACATTAGGATATATACCGTTACAGACATATATAATGTTCCCATCGAGAAGAATGCGCTAAAATGCCAGGAATGTTGTAAAATGTGACGTCTGAGACGATGAGTTAGCTTAGGTTGGGTTATATATCGTTCTAGACGTATATAATATTCCCACCGAGAAGTATGCTCCGACACGCCAGGAATGTTGTAAAATATTACCTCCGAGATGTTTGGTTGCCTTAGGGTAGGGCACACAAGGTTATAGACGCATACAATGTTCCCACCGAGAAGTAGGGTCCGACACACCTGAAATGTTGTCAAATATTACATACGAGTTGTTAGGGTGCCTTAGGTTAGGATATATAACGTTGTAGACTCATATAATGTTACCACCGAGAGTTAGGGACCGGCACGCTTGGAATGTTGTCAAATGTTACAGCGGAGATGTTAGGCTGCGTTAAGTTACGGTATATAACGCTAGAAACGTATATACCTTTCCCACCGAGTTGTACGGTCCGACACGCCTGGAATGTTTTCAAATATTACATCCGAGATGGTAGGTTGCCTTACATTACGATATATACCGTTTCAGACGTATATAATGTTCCCATCGAGAAGAATGCGCTAAAATGCCAGGAATGTTGTAAAATATTACGTCTGAGACGATGGGTTAGCTTAGCTTGGGATATATAACGTTCTAGACGTATATAATATTCCCACCGAGAAGTATGCTCCGACACGCCAGGAATGTTGTAAAATATTACCTCCGAGATGTTTGGTTGCCTTAGGGTAGGACACACAACGTTATAGACGCATACAATGTTCCCACCGAGAAGTAGGGTCCGACACGCCTGAAATGTTGTCAAATATTACATCCGAGTGGTTTGGTTGCCTTAGGTTAGAATATATAACGTTGTCGACTCATATAATGTTACCACCGAGAAGTAGGGACCGGCACGCCCGGAATGTTGTCAAATGTTACAGCGGAGAAGTTAGGCTGCCTTAAGTTACGGTATATAACGCTAGAAACGTATATACTGTTCCCACCGAGTTGTGCGGTCCGACACGCGTGGAATGTTGCCAAATATTACATCCGAGATGTTACGTTGCCTTACATTAGGATATATATCGTTACATACATATATAATGTTCCCATCGAGAAGAATGCGCCGACATGCCAGGAATGTTGTAAAATATTACGTCTGAGCCGATGGGTTAACTTAGGTTGGGATATATAACGTTCTAGACGTATATTATATTCCCACCGAGAAGTATGCTACGACACGCCAGGAATGTTGTAAAATATTACGTCCGAGATGATAGGTTGCCTTAGGTTAGGACATACAACGTTATAGACGCATACAATGTTCCCACCGAGAAGTAGGGTCCGACCCGCCCGGAAACGCCAAATATTACATCCGAGATGTTTGGTTGCCTTAGGTTAGGATATATAACGTTATAGACTCATATAATGTTACCACCGAGGAGTAGGGAACGGCACGCCTGGAATGTTGTCAAATGTTACAGCGGAGATGTTAGGCTGCCTTAAGTTACGATATATAACGCTAGAAACATATATACTGTTCCCACCGAGTTGTACGGTCCGACACGCCTGGAATGTTGTCAAATATTACATCCGAGATGTTAGGTTGCCTTACATTAGGATATATACCGTTTCAGACATATATAATGTTCCCATCGAGAAGAATGCGCTAAAATGCCAGGAATGTTGTAAAATATTACGTCTGAGACGATGGGTTAGCTTAGGTTGGGATATATAACGTTCTAGACGTATATAATATTCCCACCGAGAAGTATGCTCCGACACGCCAGGAATGCTGTAAAATATTACCTCCTAGATGTTTGGTTGCCTTAGGTTACGATATATAACGTTATTGACGTATATAATGTTCACACCGACAAGTGGGGTCCGACACGACAGGAATATTGTCAAATATTACATCCGAGTGGTTTGGTTGCCTTAGGTTAGAATATATAACGTTGTCGACTCATATAATGTTACCACCGAGAAGTAGGGACCGGCACGCCCGGAATGTTGTCAAATGTTACAGCGGAGAAGTTAGGCTGCCTTAAGTTACGGTATATAACGCTAGAAACGTATATACTGTTCCCACCGAGAAGTAGGGTCCGACACGCCCGGAATGTTGTCAAATATTACATCCGAGTTGTTAGGTTGCCTTAGGTTAGGATATATAACGTTGTAGACTCATATAATGTTACCACCGAGGAGTAGGGAACGGCACGCCTGGAATGTTGTCAAATGTTACAGCGGAGATGTTAGGCTGGCTTAAGTTACGGTATATAACGGTAGAAACGTATATACTGTTCCCACCGAGTTGTACGGTCCGACACGCCTCGAATGTTGTCAAATATTACATCCGAGATGTTAGGTTGCCTTACATTAGGATATATAACGTTACAGACATATATAATGTTCCCATCGAGAAGAATGCGCTAAAATGCCAGGAATGTTGTAAAATGTTACGTCTGAGACGATGAGTTAGCTTAGGTTGGGATATATATCGTTCTAGACGTATATAATATTCCCACCGAGAAGTATGCTCCGACACGCCAGGAATGTTGTAAAATATTACCTCCGAGATGTTTGGTTGCCTTAGGGTAGGACATACAACGTTATAGACGCATACAATGTTCCCACCGAGAAGTAGGGTCCGACTAGCTCGGAATGTTGTCAAATATTACATACGAGAAGTTTGATTGCCTTAGGTTAGGATATACAACGTTATAGACGCATATAATGTTCCCACCGAGAAGTAGGGTCCAACTCGCCCGGAATGTTGTCAAATATTACATACGAGATGTTTGATTGCCTTAGGTTAGGATATACAACGCTACAGACGTATATAATGTTCCCACCGAGAAGTATGCTCCGACACGCCAGGAATGTTGTAAAATATTACGTCCGAGATGATGGGCTGCCTTAGGTTAGGATATTTAACGTTATAGACGCATATAATGTTCCCACCGAGAAGTAGCGTCCGACTCGCCAGGAATGTTGTCAAATATTACATCCGAGATGTTAGGTTGCATTAAATTAGAATATATACCGTTACAGACGTTTATAATGTTCCCACCGAGAAGTAGGTTCCGACAAGCCAGGAATGTTGTCAAATATTACATCCGAGTTATTAGGTTGCCTTAGGTTAGGATATATTACGCTGTAGACGTATATAATTTTCCCACCGAGACGTACGGTCCGACACGCCTGGAATGTTGTCAAATATTACATCCGAGATGTTAGGTTGCCGTAGGTTATGATATATAACGTTCTAGACGTATATACTGTTCCCACCAAGAAGTAGGGTACGACTCACGAGGAATGTTGTCAAATATTACGTCCGAGATGATGGGTTGCCTTAGGTTAGGATATTTAACGTTATAGACGCATATAATGTTCCCACCGAGAAGTAGCGTCCGACTCGCCAGGAATGTTGTCAAATATTACATCCGAAATGTTAGGTTGCCTTAGGTTAGGATATATTACGCTGTAGACGGATATAATTTTCCCACCGAGACGTAGGGTCCGACACGCCCGGAATGTTGTCAAATATTACATACGAGATGCTTGATTGCCTTAGATTAGGATATACAACGTTACAGACGTATATAATGTTCCCACCGAGAAGTATGCTCCGACACGCTAGGAATGTTGTAAAATATTACGTCCGAGATGATGGGTCGCCTTAGGTTAGGATATTTAACGTTATAGACGCATATAATGTTCCCACCGAGAAGTGGGGTCCGACACGCCTGGAATGTTGTCAAATATTACATCCGTGATGTAAGGTTGCCTCAGGTTAGGATATATAACGTTATAGACGCATATACTGTTCCCACCAAGATGTAGGGTCCGACACGCCAGGAATTTTGTCAAATATTATATCCGAGATATTATGTTGCATTAAACTAGAATATGTACCGTTATAGACGTATATAATTTTCCCACCGAGAAGTATTGTCCCACACGCCAGGAATGTTGTCAAATATTACATCCGAGATGTTAGGTTGCCTTAGGTTAGGATATATTACGCTGTAGACGTATATAATTTTCCCACCGAGACGTACGGTACGACACGCCTGGAATGTTGTCAAAAATTACATCCGAGATGTTAGGTTGCCGTAGGTTATGATATATAGCGTTCTAGACGTATATACTGTTCCCACCAAGAAGTAGGGTCCGACTCACCAGGAATGTTGTCAAATATTACGTCCGAGATGATGGGTTGCCTTAGGTTAGGATATTTAACTTTATAGACGCATATAATATACCCACCGAGAAGTAGGGTCCGACACGCCTGGAATGTTGTCAAATATTACATCCGAGATGTTAGGTTGCCTTAGGTTAGGATATGTAACGTTATAGACGTATATACTGTTCCCACCAAGAAGTAGGGTCCGACTCGCCAGGAATGTTGTCAAATATTACATCCGAGATGTTAGGTTGCCTTAGGTTAGGATATACAACGTTACAG
Organism: Xylocopa violacea; assembly: GCA_963969225.1. Classification (NCBI taxonomy): domain Eukaryota; kingdom Metazoa; phylum Arthropoda; class Insecta; order Hymenoptera; family Apidae; genus Xylocopa; species Xylocopa violacea. Next base: position 3,704,267 of record CAXAJV010000789.1, read on the forward strand.
ACGTATATAATGTTCCCACCGAGAAGTATGCTCCGACACGCCAGTAATGTTGTAAAATATTACGTCCGAGATGATGGGTTGCCTTAGGTTAGGATATTTAACGTTATAGACGCATATAATATACCCACCGAGAAGTAGGGTCCGACACGCCTGGAATGGTGTCAAATATTACATGCGAGATGTTAGGTTGCCTTAGGTTAGGATATGTAACGTTATAGACGTATATACTGTTCCCACCAAGAAGTAGGGTCCGACTCACCCGGAATGTTGTCAAATATTAGATCCGAGATGTTGTGTTGCCTTAGATTAGAATATATACAGTTATAGACGTATATAATATTCCCACCGAGAAGTATTGTCCGACTCGCCAGGAATGTTGTCAAATATTACATCCGAGATGTTAGGTTGCCTTAGATTAGGATATATAACGTTATAGACGTATATAATGTTCCCACCGACAAATAGGATCCGACTAGCTCGGAATGTTGTCAAATATTACATACGAGATGTTTGATTGCCTTAGGTTAGGATTTACAACGTTATAGACGCATATAATGTTCCCACCGAGAAGTAGGGTCCGACTCGCCCGGAATGTTGTCAAATATTACATACGAGATGTTTGATTGCCTTAGGTTAGGATATACAACGTTACAGACGTATATAATGTTCCCACCCAGAAGTATGCTCCGACACGCCAGGAATGTTGTAAAATATTACGTCCGAGATGATGGGTTGCCTTAGGTTAGAATATTTAACGTTATTGACGCATATAATTTTCCCACCGAGAAGTAGGGTCCGACACGCCTGGAATGTTGTCAAATATTACATCCGAGATGTTAGGTTGCCTTAATTTAGGATATATAACGTTATAGACGGATATACTGTTCCCACCAAGAAGAAGGGTCCGACACGCCTGGAATGTTGTCAAATATTACATCCGAGATGTTAGGTTGCCTTAGGTTAGGATATATAACGTTATAGACGTATATACTGTTCCCACCAAGAAGTAGGGTCCGACTCGCCAGGAATGTTGTCAAATATTAAATCCGAGATGTTGGGTTGCCTTAGATTAGAATATATACAGTTATAGACGTATATAATGTTCCCACCGAGAAGTATTGTCCGACTCGCCAGGAATGTTGTCAAATATTACATCCGAGATGTTAGGTTGCCTTAGATTAGGATATATAAAGTTATAGACGTATATAATGTTCCCACCGACAAGTAGGATCCTACTAGCTCGGAATGTTGTCAAATATTACATACGAGATGTTTGATTGCCTTAGGTTAGGATTTACAACGTTATAGACGCATATAATGTTCCCACCGAGAAGTAGGGTCCGACTCGCCCGGAATGTTGTCAAATATTACATACGAGATGTTTGATTGCCTTAGGTTAGGATATACAACGTTACAGACGTATATAATGTTCCCACCGAGAAGTATGCTCCGACACGCCAGGAATGTTGTAAAATATTACGTCCGAGATGATGGGTTGCCTTAGGTTAGAATATTTAACGTTATAGACGCATATAATGTTCCCACCGAGAAGTAGGGTCCGACACGCCTGGAATGTTGGCAAATATTACATCCGAGATGTTAGGTTGCCTTAATTTAGGATATATAACGTTATAGACGTATATACTGTTCCCACCAAGAAGAAGGGTCCGACTCGCCAGGAATGTTGTCAAATATTACATCCGAGATGTTATGTTGCATTAAATTAGAATATATACCGTTACAGATGTTTATAATGTTCCCACCGAGAAGTAGGAACCTACAAGCCAGGAATGTTGTAAAATGTTACATCCGAGATGTTTCATTGCTTTAGGTTAGGATATACAACGTTACAGACGCATATAATGTTCCCACCGTGAAGTAGGGTCCGACTCGCCCGGAATGTTGTCAAATATTACATACGAGATGTTTGATTGCCTTAGGTTAGGGTATACTACGTTATAGACGTATATAATGTTCCCACCGAGAAGTAGGTTCCGACACGCCAGTAATGTTGTAAAATATTACGTCCGAGATGATGGGTTGCCTTAGGTTAGGATATTTAACGTTATAGACGCATATAATATACCCACCGAGAAGTAGGGTCCGACACGCCTGGAATGTTGTCAAATATTACATCCGAGATGTTAGATTACCTTAGGTTAGGATATGTAACGTTATAGACCTATATACTGTTCCCACCAAGAAGTAGGGTCCGACTCGCCAGGAAAGTTGTCAAATATTACATCCGAGATGTTAGGTTGCCTTAGATGAGGATATACAACGTTATAGACATATATAATATTCCTACCGAAAAGTATGCTCCGACACGCCAGGAATGTTGTAAAATATTACGTCCGAGATGATGGGTTGCCTTAGGTTAGGATATACAACGTTACAGACGTATATAATGTTCCCACCGAGAAGTATGCTCCGACACGCCAGTAATGTTGTAAAATATTACGTCCGAGATGATAGGTTGCCTTAGGTTAGGATATGTAACGTTATAGACGTATATAATGTTCCCACGGACAGGTACGGTCCAACACGGCCTGGATTCGGTAAAACATTACCAGCGAGGTGCTAGGTGGGTTAGGATAGGTTATCTTACGTTATAGACGCATATAATGTTCCCACCGAGAAGTAGGGTCCGACTCGCCCGGAATGTTGTCAAATATTACATACGAGATGTTTGATTGCCTTAGGTTAGGATATACAACGTTACAGACGTATATAATGTTCCCACCGAGAAGTATGCTCCGACACGCCAGGAATGTTGTAAAATATTACGTCCGAGATGATGGGTTGCCTTAGGTTAGAATATTTAACGTTATAGACGCATATAATGTTCCCACCGAGAAGTAGGGTCCGACACGCCTGGAATGTTGGCAAATATTACATCCGAGATGTTAGGTTGCCTTAATTTAGGATATATAACGTTATAGACGTATATACTGTTCCCACCAAGAAGAAGGGTCCGACTCGCCAGGAATGTTGTCAAATATTACATCCGAGATGTTATGTTGCATTAAATTAGAATATATACCGTTACAGATGTTTATAATGTTCCCACCGAGAAGTAGGAACCTACAAGCCAGGAATGTAGTAAAATGTTACATCCGAGATGTTTCATTGCTTTAGGTTAGGATATACAACGTTACAGACGCATATAATGTTCCCACCGTGAAGTAGGGTCCGACTCGCCCGGAATGTTGTCAAATATTACATACGAGATGTTTGATTGCCTTAGGTTAGGGTATACTACGTTATAGACGTATATAATGTTCCCACCGAGAAGTAGGTTCCGACACGCCAGTAATGTTGTAAAATATTACGTCCGAGATGATGGGTTGCCTTAGGTTAGGATATTTAACGTTATAGACGCATATAATATACCCACCGAGAAGTAGGGTCCGACACGCCTGGAATGTTGTCAAATATTACATCCGAGATGTTAGATTGCCTTAGGTTAGGATATGTAACGTTATAGACCTATATACTGTTCCCACCAAGAAGTAGGGTCCGACTCGCCAGGAAAGTTGTCAAATATTACATCCGAGATGTTAGGTTGCCTTAGATGAGGATATACAACGTTATAGACATATATAATATTCCTACCGAAAAGTATGCTCCGACACGCCAGGAATGTTGTAAAATATTACGTCCAAGATGATGGGTTGCCTTAGGTTAGGATATACAACGTTACAGACGTATATAATGTTCCCACCGAGAAGTATGCTCCGACACGCCAGTAATGTTGTAAAATATTACGTCCGAGATGATAGGTTGCCTTAGGTTAGGATATTTAACGTTATAGATGCATATTATATACCCACCGAGAAGTAGGGTCCGACACGCCTGGAATGTTGTCAAATATTACATCCGAAATGTTAGGTTGCCTTAGATTAGGATATATACCGTTATACACATATATAATATTCCCACCGAAAAGTATGCTACGACTCGCGAGGAATGTTGTCAAATGTTACATTCGAGATGTTAGGTTGCACTAAATTCGAATATATACCGTTATAGACGTATATAATGTTCTCACCGAGAAGTAGGTTCCGACACGCCAGTAATGTTGTAAAATATTATACACGAGATGTTTGATTGCCTTAGGTTAGGATATGCAACGTTATAGACATATATAATATTCCTACCGAAAAGTATGCTCCGACACGCCAGGAATATAAAATGTTACATTCGAGATGTTATGTTGCCTTGCATTAGGACATATACCGTTATAGACGTATATAATGTTCCCACCGAGAAGTATTGTCCGACTCGCCAGGAATGTTGTCAAATATTACATCCGAGATGTTAGGTTGCCTTAGGTTAGGATATATAACGTTATAGACGTTTATAATTTTCCCACCGAGAAGTATTGTCCGACACGCCAGGAATGTTTTCAAATATTACATCCGAGTTATTAGGTTGCCTTAGGTTAGGATACTTAACGTTATAGACGCATATAATGTTCCCACCGAGAAGTATTGTCCGACACGGCAGGAATGTTGTCAAATATTACATCCGAGTTAATAGTTTGCCTTAGGTTAGGATATTTAACGTTATGGACGCATATAATGTTCCCACCGAGGAGTATTGTCCGACTCGCCAGGAATGTTGTCAAATATTACATCCGAGATGTTAGGTTGTCTTAGGTTAGGATATATAACGTTATAGACGTATATACTGTTCCCAGCAAGAAGTAGGGTCCGACTCGACAGGAATGTTGTCAAATATTACATCCGAGATGTTAGGTTGCCTTAGGTTAGGATATGTAAAATTATAGACGTATATACTGTTCCCACCAAGAAGTAGGGTCCGACTCGCCAGGAATGTTGTCAAATATTACGTCCGAGATGATGAGTTGCCTTAGGTTAGGATATTTAACGTTATAGACGCATATAATGTTCCCACTGAGAAGTAGGGTCCGACACGCCTGGAATGTTGTCAAATATTACATCCGAGATGTTAGGTTGCCTTTGGATAGGATATATAACGTTATAGACGTATATACTGTTCCCACCAAGAAGTAGGGTCCGACTCGCCAGGAATGTTGTCAAATGTTACATTCGAGATGTTAGGTTGCACTAAATTAGAATATATACCGTTATAGACGTATATAATGTTCTCATCGAGAAGTAGGTTCCGACAAGCCCGGAATGTTGTCAAATATTACATCCAAGATGTTTGGTTGCCTTAGGTTAGGACACATAACGTTATAGACGTATATAATGTTCCCACCGAGAAGTAGGTTCCGATAAGCCAGGAATGTTGTCAAATGTTACATCCGAGATGTTTGGTTGCCTTAGATTAGGATTTATTACGTTGTAGATGTATATAATGTTCCCACCGAGACGTAGGGTCCGACACGCCAGGAATGTTGTCAAATATTACATCCGAAATGTTAGGTTGCCTTAGATTAGGATATATACCGTTATAGACATATATAATATTCCCACCGAAAAGTATGTTACGACTCGCCAGGATTGGTGTCAAATGTTACATTCGAGATGTTAGGTTGCATTAAATTTGAATATATACCGTTACAGACGTACATAATGTTCCCACCGAGAAGTAGTTTCCGACAAGCCAGGAATGTTGTTAAATATTACATCCGAGTTATTAGGTTGCCTTAGGTTAGGATATTTAACGTTATAGACGCATATAATGTTCCCACCGAGAAGTATTGTCCGACTCGCCAGGAATGTTGTCAAATATTACATCCGAGATGTTAGGTTGCCTTAGGTTAGGATATATATTGTTATAGACGTATATACTGTTCCCACCAAGAAGTAGGGTCCGACTCACCAGGAATGTTGTCAAACATTACGTCCGAGATGTTAGGTTGCGTTAGGTTAGGACATATAACGTTATAGACGTATATAATGTTCCCACCGAGAAGTAGGATCCGACTCGCCCGGAATGTTGTCAAATATTAGATCCGAAATGTTGGTTTGCCTTAGATTAGAATATATACCGTTATAGACGTATATAATGTTCCCACCGAGAAGTAGGGTCCGACTCGCCCGGAATGTTGTCAAATATTAGATCCGAGATGTTGGGTTGCCTTAGATTAGGATATATAATGTTATAGACATTCATAATGTTCCCACCGAGAAGTAGGGTCCGAATAGCCTGGAATGTTGTCAAATATTACATACGAGATGTTTGATTGCCTTAGGTTGCGATATACAGCGTTACAGACATATATAATATTCCTACCGAAAAGTATGCCACGATTCGCCAGGAATGTTGTCAAATGTTACATTAGAGATGTTAGGTTGCATTAAATTAGAATATATACCGTTACAGACGTATATAATGTTCCCACCGAGAAGTAGTTTCCGACAAGCCAGGAATGTTGTAAAATGTTACATCCGAGATGTTAGGTTTCCTTAGATTAGGATATATACCGTTATAGACGTACATAATATTCCCACCGAGAAGTAGGTTCCTACAAGCCAGGAATGTTGTCGAATGTTACATCCGAGGTGTTAGGTTGCCTTACATTAGGATATATACCGTTATAGACGTATATATTATTCCCACCGCAAAGTATGCCCCGACACGCCAGGAATGTTGTAATATGTTACATCCGATATGTTATGTTGCCTTACATTAGGGTATATAATGTTTCCACCGGGAAGTATTGTCCGACTCGCCAGGAATGTTGTCAAATATTACATACGAGATGTTAGGTTCCCTTAGGTGAGGATATATAACGCTATAGACGTATATATTGTTCCCACCGAGAAGTAGGTTCCGACACGCCAGGAATGTTGTAAAATGTTACTTCCGAGATGTTTGGTTGCCTTAGTTTGGGATATATAACGTTATAGTCGTTTATACTGTTCCCACCGAGAAGTAGGGTCTGACACGCCTGGAATGCTGTCAAATATTACGACTGAGATGATAGGTTCCCTTAGGCTGGTATATACAACGTTATAGACGCATATAATGTTCCCACCGAGAAGTAGGGCCAGACACGCCTGGAATGTTGTCAAATATTACATCCGATATGATAGGTTGTCTTAGCTTAGGATATACAACGTTATAGACGCATATAATGTTCCCACCAAGAAGTAGGTTCCGACACGCCAGGAATGTTGTCAAATATTACATCCGAGTTGTTAGGTTGCCTTAGGTTAGGATATATAACGTTATAGACGTATATACTGTTCCCACCAAGAAGTAGTGTCGGACACACCTCGAATGTTGTCAAATATTACATCCGAAATGTTAGGTTGCCTTAGATTAGGATATATACCGTTATAGACATATATAATATTCCCACCGAAAAGTATGTTACGACTCGCCAGGATTGGTGTCAAATGTTACATTCGAGATGTTAGGTTGCATTAAATTTGAATATATACCGTTACAGACGTACATAATGTTCCCACCGAGAAGTAGGGTCCGACTCGCCAGGAAAGTTGTCAAATATTACATCCGAGATGTTAGGTTGCCTTAGATGAGGATATACAACGTTATAGACATATATAATATTCCTACCGAAAAGTATGCTCCGACACGCCAGGAATGTTGTAAAATATTACGTCCGAGATGATGGGTTGCCTTAGGTTAGGATATACAACGTTACAGACGTATATAATGTTCCCACCGAGAAGTATGCTCCGACACGCCAGTAATGTTGGAAAATATTACGTCCGAGATGATGGGTTGCCTTAGGTTAGGATATACAACGTTACAGACGTATATAATGTTCCCACCGAGAAGTATGCTCCGACACGCCAGTAATGTTGGAAAATATTACGTCCGAGATGATGGGTTGCCTTAGGTTAGGATATACAACGTTACAGACGTATATAATGTTCCCACCGAGAAGTATGCTCTGACACGCCAGTAATGTTGTAAAATATTACGTCCGAGATGATGGGTTGCCTTAGGTTAGGATATTTAACGTTATAGACGCATATAATGTTCCCACCGAGAAGTAGGTTCCGACTCGCCTGGAATTTTGTCAAACATTACATCCGAGATGTTAGGTTGCCTTAGGATAGGATATATAACGTTATAGACATATATACTGTACCCACCAAGAAGTAGCGTCCGACTCGCCAGGAATGTTGTCAAATATTACATCCGAGACGTTAGGTTGCATTAAATTAGAATATGTACCGTTACAGACGTATATAATGTTCCCACCGAGAAGTAGGTTCCCACAAGCCCGGAATGTTGTCAAATATTACATACGAGATGTTTGATTGCCTTAGATTAGGATATATACCGTTATAGACATATATAATATTCCCACCGAAAAGTATGCTACGACTCGCCAGGAATGTTGTCAAATGTTACATTCGAGATGTTAGGTTCCATTAAATTAGAATATATACCGTTACAGACGTACATAATGTTCCCACCGAGAAGTAGTTTCCGACAAGCCAGGAATGCTGTCAAATATAACATCCGAGTTATTAGGTTGCCTTAGGTTAGGATATTTAACCTTATAGACGCATATAATGTTCCCACCGAGAAGTATTGTCCGACTCGCCAGGAATGTTGTCAAATATTACATCCGAGATGTTTGGTTGCCTTAGGTTAGGACACATAACGTTATAGACGTATATAATGTTCCCACCGAGAAGTAGGTTCCGATAAGCTAGGAATGTTGTCAAATGTTATATCCGAGATGTTATGTTGCCTTGCATTAGGATATTTTAGGATTATGATTATATTAGGATATTTAACGTTATAGACGCATATAATATACCCACCGGGAAGTAGGTTCCGACACGCATGGAATGTTGTCAAATATTACATCCGAAATGTTAGGTTGCCTTAGATTAAGATATATACCGCTGTAGACATATATAATATTCCCACCGAAAAGTATGCTACGACTCGCCAGGAATGTTGTCAAATGTTACATTCGAGATGTTAGGTTGCACTAAATTAGAATATATACCGTTATAGACGTATATAATGTTCTCATCGAGAAGTAGGTTCCGACAAGCCCGGAATGTTGTCAAATATTACATCCAAGATGTTTGGTTGCCTTAGGTTAGGACACATAACGTTATAGACGTATATAATGTTCCCACCGAGAAGTAGGTTCCGATAAGCCAGGAATGTTGTCAAATGTTACATCCGAGATGTTTGGTTGCCTTAGATTAGGATTTATTACGTTGTAGATGTATATAATGTTCCCACCGAGACGTAGGGTCCGACACGCCAGGAATGTTGTCAAATATTACATCCGAAATGTTAGGTTGCCTTAGATTAGGATATATGCCGTTATAGACATATATAATATTCCCACCGAAAAGTATGTTACGACTCGCCAGGATTGGTGTCAAATGTTACATTCGAGATGTTAGGTTGCATTAAATTTGAATATATACCGTTACAGACGTACATAATGTTCCCACCGAGAAGTAGTTTCCGACAAGCCAGGAATGTTGTTAAATATTACATCCGAGTTATTAGGTTGCCTTAGGTTAGGATATTTAACGTTATAGACGCATATAATGTTCCCACCGAGAAGTATTGTCCGACTCGCCCGGAATGTTGTCAAATATTAGATCCGAAATGTTGGTTTGCCTTAGATTAGAATATATACCGTTATAGACGTATATAATGTTCCCACCGAGAAGTAGGGTCCGACTAGCCCGGAATGTTGTCAAATATTAGATCCGAGATGTTGGGTTGCCTTAGATTAGGATATATAATGTTATAGACATTCATAATGTTCCCACCGAGAAGTAGGGTCCGAATAGCCTGGAATGTTGTCAATTATTACATACGAGATGTTTGATTGCCTTAGGTTGCGATATACAGCGTTACAGACATATATAATATTCCTACCGAAAAGTATGCCACGATTCGCCAGGAATGTTGTCAAATGTTACATTAGAGATGTTAGGTTGCATTAAATTAGAATATATACCGTTACAGACGTATATAATGTTCCCACCGAGAAGTAGTTTCCGACAAGCCAGGAATGTTGTAAAATGTTACATCCGAGATGTTAGGTTTCCTTAGATTAGGATATATACCGTTATAGACGTACATAATATTCCCACCGAGAAGTAGGTTCCTACAAGCCAGGAATGTTGTCGAATGTTACATCCGAGGTGTTAGGTTGCCTTACATTAGGATATATACCGTTATAGACGTATATATTATTCCCACCGCAAAGTATGCCCCGACACGCCAGGAATGTTGTAATATGTTACATCCGATATGTTATGTTGCCTTACATTAGGGTATATAATGATTCCACCGGGAAGTATTGTCCGACTCGCCAGGAATGTTGTCAAATATTACATCCGAGATGTTATGTTTCCTTAGGTGAGGATATATAACGTTATTGACGTATATATTGTTCCCACCGAGATGTAGGTTCCGACACGCCAGGAATGTTGTAAAATGTTACTTCCGAGATGTTTGGTTGCCTTAGTTTGGGATATATAACGTTATAGTCGTTTATACTGTTCCCACCGAGAAGTAGGGTCCGACACGCCTGGAATGCTGTCAAATATTACGACTGAGATGATAGGTTGCCTTAGGCTGGTATATACAACGTTATAGACGCATATAATGTTCCCACCGAGAAGTAGGGCCAGACACGCCTGGAATGTTGTCAAATGTTACATCCGAGATGATAGGTTGCCTTAGCTTAGGATATACAACGTTATAGACGCATATAATGTTCCCACCAAGAAATAGGTTCCGACACGCCAGGAATGTTGTCAAATATTACATCGGAGATGTTAGGTTGCCTTAGGTTAGGGTATATAACGCTAGAAACGTATATGCAGCTCCCACCGAGAAGTAGGTTCCGACACGCCAGGAATGTTGTCAATTGTTACATCCGAGATGATAGGTTCCCTTAGGTTAGTATATATAACGTTATAGACGTATATATTGTTCCCACCGAGAAGTGTGTTCCGACACGCCAGGAATGTTGTAAAATGTTACATCCGAGATGTTTGGTTGCCTTAGTTTGGGATATATAACGTTATGGACGTTTATACTGTTCCCACCGAGATGTAGGTACCGACAAGCCAGGAATGTTCTAAAATGTTACATCCGAGATGTTAGGTTTCCTTAGGTGAGGATATATAACGTTATAGACGTATATATTGTTTCCACTCGAGAAGTAGGTTCCGACAAGCCAGGAATGTTGTAAAATGTTACATCCGAGATGTTTGGTATCCTTAGGTGAGGATATATAACGTTATAGACGTATATATTTTCCCCACCGCGAAGTGGGTTCCGACACGCCAGGAATGTTGTCAATTGTTACATCCGAGATGTTAGGTTCCCTTAGGTTAGGATATACAACGTTATAGACGTATATACTGTTCCCACCGACAAGTAGGTTCCGACACGCCAGGAATGTTGTCAAATATTACATTCGAGGTGTTAGGTTGCCTTAGGTTAGGATATATAACGTTATAGACGCATATAATGTTACCACCGAGACGTAGTGACCGCCACGCCTGGAATGTTGTCAAATATCACATCCGAGTTGTTAGGTTGCCTTATGTTAGGATATATAACGTTATAGACGTATATATTGATAGCACCGAGAAGTAGGTTCCGACACGCCAGGATTGTGCGACAAATATTACGTCCGAGATGATTGGTTAACTTAGAATAGTATATATAACGTTATAGACGTATATAACATTCCCACGGAAAAATATGCTCCTACACGCCAGTAGTGTTATCAAATATTACATCCGAGATGTTAGGTTGCCTTAGATTAGGATATATACCGTTATAGACGCATATAATGTTCCCACCACGAAATAGGTTCCGACACGCCAGGAATGTTGTCAAATATTACATCCGAGATGTTAGGCTGCCTTAGGTTAGGATATATAACGTTATAGACGTATATACTGTTCCCACCGACAAGTAGGCTCCGACACGCCAGCAATGATGTCAAATATTACATCCTAGATGTTACGTTGCCTTACATTAGGATATACAACGTTATAGACCTATATAATGTTCCCACCGAGAGGTATGCGCCGACATGCCATGAATGTTGTAAAATATTACGTCTGAGGTATGTTAACTTAGGTTAGGATATATAACGTTATACACGTATATAATGTTCCCACCGGGAAGTTTTGTCCGACTCGCCAGGAATGTAGTCAAATATTAAATACGAGGTGTTAGGTTTCCTTAGATTAGGATATATACCGTTATAGACGTACATAATACTCCCACCGAGAAGTATGCTACGGCATGCCAGGAATGTTGTAAAATGTTACATCCGAGGTGTTATGGTGCCTTAGATTAGGATATATAACGTTATAGACGTATATATTTTTCCCACCCAGAAATAGGATCCGACACGCCAGGAATGTTGTCAAATATTACATCCGAGATGTTAGGTTTCCTTAGCTTAGGTTATATACCGTAATAGACGTATATATTATTCCCACCGTAAGGTATGCTCCGACACGCCAGGAATGTTGTAAAATGTTACATCCGATATGTCATGTTGCCTTACATTAGGATATATAACGTTATAGACGTATATAATGTTCCCACCGAGAAGTAGTGTTCGACAGGCCAGGAATGTAGCCAATATTACATCCGAGATGTTAGGTTGCCTTAGATTAGGATATAGACCGTTATAGACGCATATTATATTCCCACCGAAAAGTATGCTCCGACACGCCAGGAATGTTGTAAAATATTACGTCTGAGATGGTAGGTTGCCTTAGATTAGGACATACAATGTTATAGACGCAAATAATGTTCCCACCGAGGAGTAGGATCCGACACGCCAGAATTTTGTCATATATTACATCCGAGATGTTAGGTTGCCTTAGGTTGGGATATATAACTGTATAGACGTATATACTGTTCCCATCGAGAAGTAGGGTCCGACACGACTGGAATGTTGTCAAATGTTACATCGGAGATGTTAGGTTGCCTTACGTTAGGGTATATAACGCTAGAGACCTATATGCAGCTCCCACCGAGAAGTAGGTTCCGACACGCCAGGAATGTTGTCAATTGTTACATCCGAGATGATAGGTTCCCTTAGGTTAGGATATATAACGTTATAGACGTATATATTGTTCCCACCGAGAAGTACGTTCCGACACGCCAGGAATGTTGTAAAATGTTACATCCGAGATGTTTGGTTGCCTTAGTTTGGGATATATAACGTTATAGACGTATATATTGTTCCCACCGAGATGTAGGTTCCGACACGCCAGGAATGTTGTAAAATGTTACATCCGATATGTTATGTTTCCTTAGGTGAGGATATATAACGTTATAGACGTATATACTGTTCCCACCGAGAAGTAGGTTCCGACAAGCCAGGAATGTTGTAAAATGTTACATCCGAGATGTTAGGTTTCCTTAGGTGAGGATATATAACGTAGTAGACGTATATATTGTTCCCACCGAGAAGTAGGGTCCGACAGGCCTGGAATGCTGTAAAATATTACATCCGAGATGTTAGGTTGCCTTAGATTAGGATATATACCGTTATAGACGTATAAAATGTTCCCACCGAAAAGTGTGCTCCGACAGGCCAGGAATGTTGTAAAATGTTACATCCGAGATGTTTAGTTGCCTTAGGTTGGGATATATAACGTTATAGACATATATACTGTTCCCACCGAGAAGTAGGTTCCGACAAGCCAGGAATGTTGTCAATTATTACATCCGAGTTGTTTGGTTGCCTTAGATTAGGATATATACCACTATAGACGTATAAAATATTCCCACCTAAAAGTATGCTCCGACACGCCAGGAATGTTGACAAATGTTACATCCGAGATGTTAGGTTTCCTTAGCTTAGGTTATATAACGTAATAGACGTATATATTATTCCCACCGTAAGGTATGCTCCGACACGCCAGGAATGTTGTAAAATGTTACATCCGATATGTCATGTTGCCTTACATTAGGATATATAACGTTATAGACGTATATAATGTTCCCACCGAGAAGTAGTGTTCGACAGGCCAGGAATGTAGCCAATATTACATCCGAGATGTTAGGTTGCCTTAGATTAGGATATAGACCGTTATAGACGCATATTATATTCCCACCGAAAAGTATGCTCCGACACGCCAGGAATGTTGTAAAATATTACGTCTGAGATGGTAGGTTGCCTTAGATTAGGACATACAATGTTATAGACGCAAATAATGTTCCCACCGAGGAGTAGGATCCGACACGCCAGAATTTTGTCATATATTACATCCGAGATGTTAGGTTGCCTTAGGTTGGGATATATAACTGTATAGACGTATATACTGTTCCCATCGAGAAGTAGGGTCCGACACGACTGGAATGTTGTCAAATGTTACATCGGAGATGTTAGGTTGCCTTACGTTAGGGTATATAACGCTAGAGACCTATATGCAGCTCCCACCGAGAAGTAGGTTCCGACACGCCAGGAATGTTGTCAATTGTTACATCCGAGATGATAGGTTCCCTTAGGTTAGGATATATAACGTTATAGACGTATATATTGTTCCCGCCGAGAAGTACGTTCCGACACGCCAGGAATGTTGTAAAATGTTACATCCGAGATGTTTGGTTGCCTTAGTTTGGGATATATAACGTTATAGACGTATATATTGTTCCCACCGAGATGTAGGTTCCGACACGCCAGGAATGTTGTAAAATGTTACATCCGATATGTTATGTTTCCTTAGGTGAGGATATATAACGTTATAGACGTATATACTGTTCCCACCGAGAAGTAGGTTCCGACAAGCCAGGAATGTTGTAAAATGTTACATCCGAGATGTTAGGTTTCCTTAGGTGAGGATATATAACGTAGTAGACGTATATATTGTTCCCACCGAGAAGTAGGGTCCGACAGGCCTGGAATGCTGTAAAATATTACATCCGAGATGTTAGGTTGCCTTAGATTAGGATATATACCGTTATAGACGTATAAAATGTTCCCACCGAAAAGTGTGCTCCGACAGGCCAGGAATGTTGTAAAATGTTACATCCGAGATGTTTAGTTGCCTTAGGTTGGGATATATAACGTTATAGACATATATACTGTTCCCACCGAGAAGTAGGTTCCGACAAGCCAGGAATGTTGTCAATTATTACATCCGAGTTGTTTGGTTGCCTTAGATTAGGATATATACCACTATAGACGTATAAAATATTCCCACCTAAAAGTATGCTCCGACACGCCAGGAATGTTGACAAATGTTACATCCGAGATGTTAGGTTGCCTTAGGTTAGGATATATAACGTTATAGCCGCATATAATTTTCCCACCGATAAGTCGGGTCCGACACGCCAGGAATGTTGTCAAATATTACATCCGTGTTGTTAGGTTGCCTTAGGTTAGGATATATAACGTTATAGACGTATATATTGTTCCCACCGAGAAGTAGGTTTACAACGGTCCTGGCGGGTCGGCACGTACTCCTCGGTGGGAACGTTATATACGTCTACAACATAAGATAACCTAACCTAACCCATCTAGACGATCGCTGGTAATGTTTTACAGTATCCCGGCCGTGTCGGCCCAGACCTGTCCGTGGGAACATTATATACGTCTATAACGTAATATAACCTAACCTAACCCATCTAGCCCCTCGCTTGTAATGTTTTACAGAATTCCGGTCGTGTCGGCCAAGATCTGTCCGTGGGAACATTATATACGTCTATAGCGTTATATATCCTAACCTAAGGCAGCCTAACATCTCGGATGTAGTATTTTACAACATTCCTGGCGGGTCGGCCCGTACTTCTCGGTGGGAACGTTATATACGTCTATAACTTAAGATAACCTAACCTAACCCATCTAGCGACTCGCTGGTAATGTTTTACAGAATCCCGGTCCTGTCGGCCCGTACATCTCCGTGGGAACATCATATACGTCTATAACGTTATATACCCTGACCTAACGCAACCTCACTCCTCGGATGTGGTATTTTGCAACATTCCTGGCGGGTCTGCCCGTACATCTCGGTGGGAACGTTATATACGTTTATAACGTAAGATAACCTAACCTAACCCATCTAGCCTCTCGCTGGTAATGTTTTACAGAATCCCTGTCCTGTCGGCGCGTACCTCTCCGTGGGAACATTATATACGTCTATAACGTTATATATCCTAACCTAGGGCAACCTAACACCTCAGATGTAGTATTTTACAACGCTCCTGGCGGCTCGGCACCTACTTCTCGGCGGGAACATTATATACGTCTATAACGTAATATAACCTAACCTAACCCATCTAGCCCCTCGCTGAGAATGTTTTACAGAATTCCGGTCGTGTTGGCCCAGATCTGTCCGTGGGAACATTATATACGTCTATAGCGTTATATATCCTAACCTAAGGCAGCCTAACGTCTCGATGTAGTATTTTACAACATTCCTGGTGGGTCGGCCCGTACTTCACGGTAGGAACGTTATATACGTCTATAACGTAATATAACCTTACCTAACCCGTTTAGCGCCTCGCTGGTAATGTTTTACAGCATCCCGGACCTGTCGGCACGTACCTCTCCGTGGGAACATTATATACGTTCATAACCTTATATATCCTGACCTAAGGCAACCTCACTCCCCGGATGTAGCATTTTACAACATTCCTGGGGGGCCTGCCCCTACTACTCCGTGGGAACATTATATATGTCTATAACGTAAGATAACCTAACCTAACCCATCTAGCCCGTCGCTGGGAATGTTTTACAGAATCCCGGCCGTGTCGGCCCGGACCTGTCCGTGGGAACATTATATACCTCTATAGCGTTATACATACTAACCTTAGGCAGCCTAACATCTCGAATGTAGTATTTTACAACACTCCTGGCGGGTCAGCCCCTACTTCTCGGTGGGAACGTTATATGCGTTTATAACGTAAGACAACCTAACCTAACCCATCTAGCCGATCGCTTGTAATATTTTACAGAATCCCGGTCCTGTCGGGCCGTACCTCTCCGTGGGAACATTACATACGTCTATAACGTTATATATCCTAACCTAAGGCAACCTAACACCTCGGATGTAGTATTTTACCACACTCCAGGCGGGTCGGCACGTACTTCTCGGTAGGAACGTTATATACGTCTATAACGTAATCTAACCTAACCTGACCCATCTAGCCCCTCGCTGGTAATGTTTATAGAATCCCGGTCCTGTCGGCCCGTACCTCTCCGTGGGATCATTATATACGTCTATAACGTTATATATCCTAACCTAAGGCAACCTAACACCTCGGATGTAGTATTTTACCACACTCCAGGCGGGTCGGCCCCTACCTCTCGGTGGGAACATTATATACGTCTATAACGTAAGATAACCTAACCTAACCCATCTAGACGATCGCTGGTAATGTTTTACAGCATCCCGGCCGTGTCGGCCCAGACCTGTCCGTGGGAACATTATATACGTCTATAGCGTTATATATACTAACCTAAGGTAGCCTAACATCTCGGATGTAGTATTTTACAACATTCCTGGCGGGTCGGCCCGTACTTCTCGGTAGGAACGTTATATACGTCTATAACGTAATCTAACCTAACCTGACCCATCTAGCCCCTCGCTGGTAAAGTTTTACAGAATCCCGGTCGTGTCTGCCCAGACCTGTCCGTGGGAACATTATATACGTCTATAGCGTTATATATACTAACCTACGGCAGCCTAACATCTCGGATGTAGTATTTTACAACATACCTGGCGGGTCGGCCCCTACTTCTCGGTGGGAACGTTATATGCGTTTATAACGTAAGATAACCTAACCTAACCCATCTAGCACACGCTGGTAATGTTTTACAGGATCCCGGCCGTGTCTGCCCAGACCTGTCCGTGGCAACATCATATACGTCTATAACGTCATATATCCTAACCTAAGGCAACCTAACATCTCGGATGTAGTATTTTACAACATTCCTGGCGGGTCGGCCCGTACTTCTCTGTGGGAACGTTATATACGTCTATAATGTAAGATACCCTAACGTAACACATCTAGCCCCTCGCTGGGAATGTTTTACAGAATCCCGGTCCTGTCGGCCCGTACATCTCCGTGGGAACATCATATACGTCTATAACGTTATATACCCTGACCTAAGGCAACCTCACTCCTCGGATGTGGTATTTTGCAACATTCCTGGCGGGTCTGCCCGTACATCTCGGTGGGAAAGTTATATACGTTTATAACGTAAGATAACCTAACCTAACCCATCTAGCCTCTCGCTGGTAATGTTTTACAGAATCCCTGTCCTGTCGGCCCGTACCTCTCCGTGGGAACATTATATACGTCTATAACGTTATATATCCTAACCTAAGGCAACCTAACACCTCAGATGTAGTATTTTACAACGCTCCTGGCGGCTCGGCACCTACTTCTCGGCGGGAACATTACATACGTCTTTAACGTAATATAACCTAATCTAACCCATCTAGCGCCTCGCTGGTAATGTTTTACAGAATAACGGTCCTGTTGGACCGTACCTCTCCGTGGGAACATTATATACGTCTATAACGTTATATATCCTAACCTAAGGCACCTAACACCTCGGATGTAGTATTTCACAACACTCCAGGCGGGTCGGCCCCTACCTCTCGGTGCATACATTATATACCTCTATAACGTAATATAACCTAACCTAACCCATCTAGCCCCTCGCTCGGAATGTTTTACAGAATCCCGGTCGTGTCGGCCCAGACCTGTCCGTGGGAACATTATATACGTCTATATCGTTATATATACTAACCTAAGGAAGCCTAACATCTCGGATGTAGTATTTTACAACATTCCTGGCGGGTCGGCCCATACTTCTCGGTGGGAACGTTATATACGTCTATAACGTAAGATAACCTAACCTAACCTATCTAGCACCTCGCTGGTAATGTTTTACCGAATCCAGGCCGTGTCAGACCGTACCTCTCCGTGGGAACATTATATACGTCTATAACGTTATATATCCTAACCTAAGGCAACCTAACACCTCGGATGTAGTATTTTACCACACTCCAGGCGGGTCGGCCCCTACCTCTCGGTGGGAACATTATATACGTCTATAACGTAAGATAACCTAACCTAACCCATCTAGACGATCGCTGGTAATGTTTTACAGTACCCCGGCCGTGTCGGCCCAGACCTGTCCGTGGGAACATCATATACGTCTATAACGTTATATACCCTGACCTAACGCAACCTCACTCCTCGGATGTGGTATTTTGCAACATTCCTGGCGGGTCTGCCCGTACATCTCGGTGGGAACGTTATATACGTTTATAACGTAAGATAACCTAACCTAACCCATCTAGCCTCTCGCTGGTAATGTTTTACAGAATCCCTGTCCTGTCGGCGCGTACCTCTCCGTGGGAACATTATATACGTCTATAACGTTATATATCCTAACCTAGGGCAACCTAACACCTCAGATGTAGTATTTTACAACGCTCCTGGCGGCTCGGCACCTACTTCTCGGCGGGAACATTATATACGTCTATAACGTAATATAACCTAACCTAACCCATCTAGCCCCTCGCTGAGAATGTTTTACAGAATTCCGGTCGTGTTGGCCCAGATCTGTCCGTGGGAACATTATATACGTCTATAGCGTTATATATCCTAACCTAAGGCAGCCTAACGTCTCGATGTAGTATTTTACAACATTCCTGGTGGGTCGGCCCGTACTTCACGGTAGGAACGTTATATACGTCTATAACGTAATATAACCTTACCTAACCCGTCTAGCGCCTCGCTGGTAATGTTTTACAGCATCCCGGACCTGTCGGCACGTACCTCTCCGTGGGAACATTATATACGTCTATAACCTTATATATCCTGACCTAAGGCAACCTCACTCCCCGGATGTAGCATTTTACAACATTCCTGGGGGGCCTGCCCCTACTACTCCGTGGGAACATTATATATGTCTATAACGTAAGATAACCTAACCTAACCCATCTAGCCCGTCGCTGGGAATGTTTTACAGAATCCCGGCCGTGTCGGCCCGGACCTGTCCGTGGGAACATCATATACCTCTATAGCGTTATACATACTAAACTTAGGCAGCCTAACATCTCGGATGTAGTATTTTACAACACTCCTGGCGGGTCAGCCCCTACATCTCGGTGGGAACGTTATATACGTCTATAACGTAATATAACTTAATCTAACCCATCTAGACCCTCGCTGGGAATGTTTTACAGAATTCCGGTCGTGTCGGCCCAGATCTGTCCGTGGGAACATTATATACGTCAATAGCGTTATATATCCTAACCTAAGGCAGCGTAACATCTCGGATGTAGTATTTTACAACACTCCAGGCGGTTCGGCCTCTACCTCTCGGTGCATACATTATATACGTCTATAACGTAATATAACCTAAGGTAACCCATCTAGCCCCTCGCTCGGAATGTTTTACAGAATCCCTGTCGTGTCGGCCCAGACCTGTCCGTGGGAACAGTACATACGTCTATATCGTTATATATACTAACCTAAGGCAGCCTAACATCTCGGATGTAGTATTTTACAATATTCCTGGTGGATCGGCCCGTACTTCACGGTAGGAACGTTATATACGTCTATAACGTAATCTAACCTAACCTGACCCATCTAGCCCCTCGCAGGTAAAGTTTTACAGAATCCCGGTCGCGTCGACGCAGACCTATCCGTGGGAACATTATATACGTCTATAGCGTTATATGTACTAACCTAAGGCAGCCTAACATCTCCGATGTAGTATTTTACAACATTCCTGGCGGGTCGGCCCCTACTTCTCGGTGGGAACGTTATATACGTCTATAACGTAAGATAACCTAACCTAACCCATCTAGCCGATCGCTTGTAATATTTTACAGAATCCCGGTCCTGTCGGGCCGTACCTCTCCGTGGGAACATTACATACGTCTATAACGTTATATATCCTAACCTATGGCAACCTAACACATCGGATGCAGCATTTTACAACACTCCAGGCGGGTCGGACCCTACCTCTCGGTGGGAACATTATATACGTCTATAACGTAATAAAACCTAACCCAACCCATCTAGCCCCTCGCTTGTAATGTTTTACAGAATTCCGGTCGTGTCGGCCCAGATCTGTCCGTGGGAACATTATATACGTCTATAGCGTTATATATCCTAACCTAAGGCAGCGTAACATCTCGGATGTAGTATTTTACAACATTCCTGGCGGGTCGGCCCGTACTTCTCGGTGGGAACGTTATATACGTCTATAACGTAAGATACCCTAACGTAACACATCTAGCGCCTCGACGGCAATGTTTTACAGAATCCCGGTCCTGTCGGCCTGTACCTCTCCGCGGGAACATTATATACGTCTATAACGTTATATATCCTAACCTATGGCAACCTCACTCCTCGGATGTAGTATCTTACAACATTCCTGGCGGGTCGACCCGCACTTCTCGGTGGGAACATTATATACGTCTATAACGTAATCTAACCTAACCTGACCCATCTAGCCCCTCGCTGGTAATGTTTTACAGAATCCCGGTCCTGTCGGCCCGTACCTCTCCGTGGGAACATTATATACGTCTATAACGTTATATATCCTAACCTAAGGCAACCTAACACCTCGGATGTAGTATTTTACCACACTCCAGGCGGGTCGGCCCCTACCTCTCGGTGGGAACATTATATACGTCTATAACGTAAGATAACCTAACCTAACCCATCTAGACGATCGCTGGTAATGTTTTACAGTATCCCGGCCGTGTTGGCCCAGACCTGTCCGTGGGAACATTATATACGTCTATAGCGTTATATATACTAACCTAAGGCAGCCTAACGTCTCGATGTAGTATTTTACAACATTCCTGGTGGGTCGGCCCGTACTTCACGGTAGGAACGTTATATACGTCTATAACGTAATATAACCTTACCTAACCCGTCTAGCGCCTCGCTGGTAATGTTTTACAGCATCCCGGACCTGTCGGCACGTACCTCTCCGTGGGAACATTATATACGTCTATAACCTTATATATCCTGACCTAAGGCAACCTCACTCCCCGGATGTAGCATTTTACAACATTCCTGGGGGGCCTGCCCCTACTACTCCGTGGGAACATTATATATGTCTATAACGTAAGATAACCTAACCTAACCCATCTAGCCCGTCGCTGGGAATGTTTTACAGAATCCCGGCCGTGTCGGCCCGGACCTGTCCGTGGGAACATCATATACCTCTATAGCGTTATACATACTAAACTTAGGCAGCCTAACATCTCGGATGTAGTATTTTACAACACTCCTGGCGGGTCAGCCCCTACATCTCGGTGGGAACGTTATATACGTCTATAACGTAATATAACTTAATCTAACCCATCTAGACCCTCGCTGGGAATGTTTTACAGAATTCCGGTCGTGTCGGCCCAGATCTGTCCGTGGGAACATTATATACGTCAATAGCGTTATATATCCTAACCTAAGGCAGCGTAACATCTCGGATGTAGTATTTTACAACACTCCAGGCGGTTCGGCCTCTACCTCTCGGTGCATACATTATATACGTCTATAACGTAATATAACCTAAGGTAACCCATCTAGCCCCTCGCTCGGAATGTTTTACAGAATCCCTGTCGTGTCGGCCCAGACCTGTCCGTGGGAACAGTACATACGTCTATATCGTTATATATACTAACCTAAGGCAGCCTAACATCTCGGATGTAGTATTTTACAATATTCCTGGTGGATCGGCCCGTACTTCACGGTAGGAACGTTATATACGTCTATAACGTAATCTAACCTAACCTGACCCATCTAGCCCCTCGCAGGTAAAGTTTTACAGAATCCCGGTCGCGTCGACGCAGACCTATCCGTGGGAACATTATATACGTCTATAGCGTTATATGTACTAACCTAAGGCAGCCTAACATCTCCGATGTAGTATTTTACAACATTCCTGGCGGGTCGGCCCCTACTTCTCGGTGGGAACGTTATATACGTCTATAACGTAAGATAACCTAACCTAACCCATCTAGCCGATCGCTTGTAATATTTTACAGAATCCCGGTCCTGTCGGGCCGTACCTCTCCGTGGGAACATTACATACGTCTATAACGTTATATATCCTAACCTATGGCAACCTAACACATCGGATGCAGCATTTTACAACACTCCAGGCGGGTCGGACCCTACCTCTCGGTGGGAACATTATATACGTCTATAACGTAATAAAACCTAACCCAACCCATCTAGCCCCTCGCTTGTAATGTTTTACAGAATTCCGGTCGTGTCGGCCCAGATCTGTCCGTGGGAACATTATATACGTCTATAGCGTTATATATCCTAACCTAAGGCAGCGTAACATCTCGGATGTAGTATTTTACAACATTCCTGGCGGGTCGGCCCGTACTTCTCGGTGGGAACGTTATATACGTCTATAACGTAAGATACCCTAACGTAACACATCTAGCGCCTCGACGGCAATGTTTTACAGAATCCCGGTCCTGTCGGCCTGTACCTCTCCGCGGGAACATTATATACGTCTATAACGTTATATATCCTAACCTATGGCAACCTCACTCCTCGGATGTAGTATCTTACAACATTCCTGGCGGGTCGACCCGCACTTCTCGGTGGGAACATTATATACGTCTATAACGTAATCTAACCTAACCTGACCCATCTAGCCCCTCGCTGGTAATGTTTTACAGAATCCCGGTCCTGTCGGCCCGTACCTCTCCGTGGGAACATTATATACGTCTATAACGTTATATATCCTAACCTAAGGCAACCTAACACCTCGGATGTAGTATTTTACCACACTCCAGGCGGGTCGGCCCCTACCTCTCGGTGGGAACATTATATACGTCTATAACGTAAGATAACCTAACCTAACCCATCTAGACGATCGCTGGTAATGTTTTACAGTATCCCGGCCGTGTCGGCCCAGACCTGTCCGTGGGAACATTATATACGTCTATAGCGTTATATATACTAACCTAAGGTAGCCTAACATCTCGGATGTAGTATTTTACAACATTCCTGGTGGGTCGGCCCGTACTTCACGGTAGGAACGTTATATACGTCTATAACGTAATATAACCTTACCTAACCCGTTTAGCGCCTCGCTGGTAATGTTTTACAGCATCCCGGACCTGTCGGCACGTACCTCTCCGTGGGAACATTATATACGTTCATAACCTTATATATCCTGACCTAAGGCAACCTCACTCCCCGGATGTAGCATTTTACAACATTCCTGGGGGGCCTGCCCCTACTACTCCGTGGGAACATTATATATGTCTATAACGTAAGATAACCTAACCTAACCCATCTAGCCCGTCGCTGGGAATGTTTTACAGAATCCCGGCCGTGTCGGCCCGGACCTGTCCGTGGGAACATTATATACCTCTATAGCGTTATACATACTAACCTTAGGCAGCCTAACATCTCGAATGTAGTATTTTACAACACTCCTGGCGGGTCAGCCCCTACTTCTCGGTGGGAACGTTATATGCGTTTATAACGTAAGACAACCTAACCTAACCCATCTAGCCGATCGCTTGTAATATTTTACAGAATCCCGGTCCTGTCGGGCCGTACCTCTCCGTGGGAACATTACATACGTCTATAACGTTATATATCCTAACCTAAGGCAACCTAACACCTCGGATGTAGTATTTTACCACACTCCAGGCGGGTCGGCACGTACTTCTCGGTAGGAACGTTATATACGTCTATAACGTAATCTAACCTAACCTGACCCATCTAGCCCCTCGCTGGTAATGTTTATAGAATCCCGGTCCTGTCGGCCCGTACCTCTCCGTGGGATCATTATATACGTCTATAACGTTATATATCCTAACCTAAGGCAACCTAACACCTCGGATGTAGTATTTTACCACACTCCAGGCGGGTCGGCCCCTACCTCTCGGTGGGAACATTATATACGTCTATAACGTAAGATAACCTAACCTAACCCATCTAGACGATCGCTGGTAATGTTTTACAGCATCCCGGCCGTGTCGGCCCAGACCTGTCCGTGGGAACATTATATACGTCTATAGCGTTATATATACTAACCTAAGGTAGCCTAACATCTCGGATGTAGTATTTTACAACATTCCTGGCGGGTCGGCCCGTACTTCTCGGTAGGAACGTTATATACGTCTATAACGTAATCTAACCTAACCTGACCCATCTAGCCCCTCGCTGGTAAAGTTTTACAGAATCCCGGTCGTGTCTGCCCAGACCTGTCCGTGGGAACATTATATACGTCTATAGCGTTATATATACTAACCTACGGCAGCCTAACATCTCGGATGTAGTATTTTACAACATACCTGGCGGGTCGGCCCCTACTTCTCGGTGGGAACGTTATATGCGTTTATAACGTAAGATAACCTAACCTAACCCATCTAGCACACGCTGGTAATGTTTTACAGGATCCCGGCCGTGTCTGCCCAGACCTGTCCGTGGCAACATCATATACGTCTATAACGTCATATATCCTAACCTAAGGCAACCTAACATCTCGGATGTAGTATTTTACAACATTCCTGGCGGGTCGGCCCGTACTTCTCTGTGGGAACGTTATATACGTCTATAATGTAAGATACCCTAACGTAACACATCTAGCCCCTCGCTGGGAATGTTTTACAGAATCCCGGTCCTGTCGGCCCGTACATCTCCGTGGGAACATCATATACGTCTATAACGTTATATACCCTGACCTAAGGCAACCTCACTCCTCGGATGTGGTATTTTGCAACATTCCTGGCGGGTCTGCCCGTACATCTCGGTGGGAAAGTTATATACGTTTATAACGTAAGATAACCTAACCTAACCCATCTAGCCTCTCGCTGGTAATGTTTTACAGAATCCCTGTCCTGTCGGCCCGTACCTCTCCGTGGGAACATTATATACGTCTATAACGTTATATATCCTAACCTAAGGCAACCTAACACCTCAGATGTAGTATTTTACAACGCTCCTGGCGGCTCGGCACCTACTTCTCGGCGGGAACATTACATACGTCTTTAACGTAATATAACCTAATCTAACCCATCTAGCGCCTCGCTGGTAATGTTTTACAGAATAACGGTCCTGTTGGACCGTACCTCTCCGTGGGAACATTATATACGTCTATAACGTTATATATCCTAACCTAAGGCACCTAACACCTCGGATGTAGTATTTCACAACACTCCAGGCGGGTCGGCCCCTACCTCTCGGTGCATACATTATATACCTCTATAACGTAATATAACCTAACCTAACCCATCTAGCCCCTCGCTCGGAATGTTTTACAGAATCCCGGTCGTGTCGGCCCAGACCTGTCCGTGGGAACATTATATACGTCTATATCGTTATATATACTAACCTAAGGCAGCCTAACATCTCGGATGTAGTATTTTACAACATTCCTGGCGGGTCGGCCCATACTTCTCGGTGGGAACGTTATATACGTCTATAACGTAAGATAACCTAACCTAACCTATCTAGCACCTCGCTGGTAATGTTTTACCGAATCCAGGCCGTGTCAGACCGTACCTGTCCGTGGGAACATTATATACGTCTATGACGTTATATATCCTAACCTATGGCAACCTCACTCCTCGGATGTAGTATTTTACAACATTCCTGGCGGGTCGACCCGCACTTCTCGGTGGGAACGTTATATACGTCTATAACGTAAGATAACCTAACCTAACCCATCTAGACGATCGCTGGTAATGTTTTACAGTATCCCGGCCGTGTCGGCCCAGACCTGTCCGTGGGAACATTATATACGTCTATAGCGTTATATATACTAACCTAAGGCAGCCTAACATCTCGGATGTAGTATTTTACAACATTCCTGGCGGGTCGGCCCGTACTTCTCGGTAGGAACGTTATATACGTCTATAACGTAATCTAACCTAACCTGACCCATCTAGCCCCTCGCTGGTAATGTTTTACAGAATCCCGGTCCTGTCGGCCCGTACCTCTCCGTGGGAACATTATATACGTCTATAACGTTATATATCCTAACCTAAGGCAACCTAACACCTCGGATGTAGTATTTTACCACACTCCAGGCGGGTCGGCCCCTACCTCTCGGTGGGAACATTATATACGTCTATAACGTAAGATAACCTAACCTAACCCATCTAGACGATCGCTGGTAATGTTTTACAGTACCCCGGCCGTGTCGGCCCAGACCTGTCCGTGGGAACATTATATACGTCTATAGCGTTATATATACTAACCTAAGGTAGCCTAACATCTCGGATGTAGTATTTTACAACATTCCTGGTGGGTCGGCCCGTACTTCACGGTAGGAACGTTATATACGTCTATAACGTAATATAACCTTACCTAACCCGTTTAGCGCCTCGCTGGTAATGTTTTACAGCATCCCGGACCTGTCGGCACGTACCTCTCCGTGGGAACATTATATACGTTCATAACCTTATATATCCTGACCTAAGGCAACCTCACTCCCCGGATGTAGCATTTTACAACATTCCTGGGGGGCCTGCCCCTACTACTCCGTGGGAACATTATATATGTCTATAACGTAAGATAACCTAACCTAACCCATCTAGCCCGTCGCTGGGAATGTTTTACAGAATCCCGGCCGTGTCGGCCCGGACCTGTCCGTGGGAACATTATATACCTCTATAGCGTTATACATACTAACCTTAGGCAGCCTAACATCACGAATGTAGTATTTTACAACACTCCTGGCGGGTCAGCCCCTACTTCTCGGTGGGAACGTTATATGCGTTTATAACGTAAGACAACCTAACCTAACCCATCTAGCCGATCGCTTGTAATATTTTACAGAATCCCGGTCCTGTCGGGCCGTACCTCTCCGTGGGAACATTACATACGTCTATAACGTTATATATCCTAACCTAAGGCAACCTAACACCTCGGATGTAGTATTTTACCACACTCCAGGCGGGTCGGCCCGTACTTCTCGGTAGGAACGTTATATACGTCTATAACGTAATCTAACCTAACCTGACCCATCTAGCCCCTCGCTGGTAATGTTTATAGAATCCCGGTCCTGTCGGCCCGTACCTCTCCGTGGGATCATTATATACGTCTATAACGTTATATATCCTAACCTAAGGCAACCTAACACCTCGGATGTAGTATTTTACCACACTCCAGGCGGGTCGGCCCCTACCTCTCGGTGGGAACATTATATACGTCTATAACGTAAGATAACCTAACCTAACCCATCTAGACGATCGCTGGTAATGTTTTACAGCATCCCGGCCGTGTCGGCCCAGACCTGTCCGTGGGAACATTATATACGTCTATAGCGTTATATATACTAACCTAAGGTAGCCTAACATCTCGGATGTAGTATTTTACAACATTCCTGGCGGGTCGGCCCGTACTTCTCGGTAGGAACGTTATATACGTCTATAACGTAATCTAACCTAACCTGACCCATCTAGCCCCTCGCTGGTAAAGTTTTACAGAATCCCGGTCGTGTCTGCCCAGACCTGTCCGTGGGAACATTATATACGTCTATAGCGTTATATATACTAACCTACGGCAGCCTAACATCTCGGATGTAGTATTTTACAACATACCTGGCGGGTCGGCCCCTACTTCTCGGTGGGAACGTTATATGCGTTTATAACGTAAGATAACCTAACCTAACCCATCTAGCACACGCTGGTAATGTTTTACAGGATCCCGGCCGTGTCTGCCCAGACCTGTCCGTGGCAACATCATATACGTCTATAACGTCATATATCCTAACCTAAGGCAACCTAACATCTCGGATGTAGTATTTTACAACATTCCTGGCGGGTCGGCCCGTACTTCTCTGTGGGAACGTTATATACGTCTATAATGTAAGATACCCTAACGTAACACATCTAGCCCCTCGCTGGGAATGTTTTACAGAATCCCGGTCCTGTCGGCCCGTACATCTCCGTGGGAACATCATATACGTCT
The DNA here is from genome assembly GCA_963969225.1 of Xylocopa violacea. Taxonomy (NCBI): domain Eukaryota; kingdom Metazoa; phylum Arthropoda; class Insecta; order Hymenoptera; family Apidae; genus Xylocopa; species Xylocopa violacea. Next base: position 3,733,148 of record CAXAJV010000789.1, read on the forward strand.
ATAACGTTATATACCCTGACCTAAGGCAACCTCACTCCTCGGATGTGGTATTTTGCAACATTCCTGGCGGGTCTGCCCGTACATCTCGGTGGGAAAGTTATATACGTTTATAACGTAAGATAACCTAACCTAACCCATCTAGCCTCTCGCTGGTAATGTTTTACAGAATCCCTGTCCTGTCGGCCCGTACCTCTCCGTGGGAACATTATATACGTCTATAACGTTATATATCCTAACCTAAGGCAACCTAACACCTCAGATGTAGTATTTTACAACGCTCCTGGCGGCTCGGCACCTACTTCTCGGCGGGAACATTACATACGTCTTTAACGTAATATAACCTAATCTAACCCATCTAGCGCCTCGCTGGTAATGTTTTACAGAATAACGGTCCCGTTGGACCGTACCTCTCCGTGGGAACATTATATACGTCTATAACGTTATATATCCTAACCTAAGGCAACCTAACACCTCAGATGTAGTATTTTACAACGCTCCTGGCGGCTCGGCACCTACTTCTCGGCGGGAACATTACATACGTCTTTATCGTAATATAACCTAATCTAACCCATCTAGCGCCTCGCTGGTAATGTTTTACAGAATAACGGTCCTGTTGGACCGTACCTCTCCGTGGGAACATTATATACGTCTATAACGTTATATATCCTAACCTAAGGCACCTAACACCTCGGATGTAGTATTTCACAACACTCCAGGCGGGTCGGCCCCTACCTCTCGGTGCATACATTATATACCTCTATAACGTAATATAACCTAACCTAACCCATCTAGCCCCTCGCTCGGAATGTTTTACAGAATCCCGGTCGTGTCGGCCCAGACCTGTCCGTGGGAACATTATATACGTCTATATCGTTATATATACTAACCTAAGGCAGCCTAACATCTCGGATGTAGTATTTTACAACATTCCTGGCGGGTCGGCCCATACTTCTCGGTGGGAACGTTATATACGTCTATAACGTAAGATAACCTAACCTAACCTATCTAGCACCTCGCTGGTAATGTTTTACCGAATCCAGGCCGTGTCAGACCGTACCTGTCCGTGGGAACATTATATACGTCTATGACGTTATATATCCTAACCTATGGCAACCTCACTCCTCGGATGTAGTATTTTACAACATTCCTGGCGGGTCGACCCGCACTTCTCGGTGGGAACGTTATATACGTCTATAACGTAAGATAACCTAACCTAACCCATCTAGACGATCGCTGGTAATGTTTTACAGTATCCCGGCCGTGTCGGCCCAGACCTGTCCGTGGGAACATTATATACGTCTATAGCGTTATATATACTAACCTAAGGCAGCCTAACATCTCGGATGTAGTATTTTACAACATTCCTGGCGGGTCGGCCCGTACTTCTCGGTAGGAACGTTATATACGTCTATAACGTAATCTAACCTAACCTGACCCATCTAGCCCCTCGCTGGTAATGTTTTACAGAATCCCGGTCCTGTCGGCCCGTACCTCTCCGTGGGAACATTATATACGTCTATAACGTTATATATCCTAACCTAAGGCAACCTAACACCTCGGATGTAGTATTTTACCACACTCCAGGCGGGTCGGCACCTACCTCTCGGTGGGAACATTATATACGTCTATAACGTAAGATAACCTAACCTAACCCATCTAGACGATCGCTGGTAATGTTTTACAGTATCCCGGCCGTGTCGGCCCAGACCTGTCCGTGGGAACATTATATACGTCTATAGCGTTATATATACTAACCTAAGGTAGCCTAACATCTCGGATGTATTATTTTACAACATTCCTGGCGGGTCGGCCCGTACTTCTCGGTAGGAACGTTATATACGTCTATAACGTAATCTAACCTAACCTGACCCATCTAGCCCCTCGCTGGTAAAGTTTTACAGAATCTCGGTCGTGTCTGCCCAGACCTGTCCGTGGGAACATTATATACGTCTATAGCGTTATATATACTAACCTACGGCAGCCTAACATCTCGGATGTAGTATTTTACAACATACCTGGTGGGTCGGCCCCTACTTCTCGGTGGGAACGTTATATGCGTTTATAACGTAAGATAACCTAACCTAACCCATCTAGACGATCGCTGGTAATGTTTTACAGTATCCCGGCCGTGTCGGCCCAGACCTGTCCGTGGCAACATCATATACGTCTATAACGTCATATATCCTAACCTAAGGCAACCTAACATCTCGGATGTAGTATTTTACAACATTCCTGGCGGGTCGGCCCGTACTTCTCGGTAGGAACGTTATATACGTCTATAACGTAATCTAACCTAACCTGACCCATCTAGCCCCTCGCTGGGAATGTTTTACAGAATTCCGGTCGTGTCGGCCCAGATCTGTCCGTGGGAACATTATATACGTCTATAGCGTTATATATACTAGACCAAGGTTGCCTAACATCTCGGATGTAGTATTTTACGACATTCCTGGCGGGCCGGCCCCCACTTCACGGTGGGAACGTTATATACGTCTATTACGTAAGATAACCTAACCTAACCCACCTAGCACCTCGCTGGTAATGTTTTACCGAATCCAGGCCGTGTCGGACCGTACCTGTCCGCGGGAACATTATATACGTCTATAACGTTACATATCCTAACCTAAGGCAACATAACACCTCAGATGTAGTATTTTACAACACTCCTGGAGGCTCGGCACCTACTTCTCAGTGTGAACATTACATACGTCTATAACGTAATATAACCTAATCTAACCCATCTAGCCCCTCGCTGGTAATGTTTTACAGAATCCCGGTCGCGTCGACCCAGACCTATCCGTGGGAACATTATATACGTCTATAGCGTTATATATACTAACCTAAGGCAGCCTAACATCTCGGATGTAGTATTTTACAATATTCCTGGTGGGTCGGCCCGTACTTCACGGTAGGAACGTTATATACGTCTATAACGTAATCTAACCTAACCTGACCCATCTAGCCCCTCGCTGGTAAAGTTTTACCGAATCCCGGTCGCGTCGACGCAGACCTGTCCGTGGCAACATCATATACGTCTATAACGTCATATATCCTAACCTAAGGCAACCTAACATCTCGGATGTAGTATTTTACAACATTCCTGGCGGCTCGGCCCGTACTTCTCGGTAGGAACGTTATATACGTCTATAACGTAATCTAACCTAACCTGACCCATCTAGCCCCACGCTGGTAAAGTTTTACAGAATCCCGGTCGTGTCTGCCCAGACCTGTCCGTGGGAACATTATATACGTCTATAGCCTTATATATACTAACCTACGGCAGCCTAACATCTCGGATGAAGTATTTTCCAACATACCTGGCGGGTCGGCCCCTACTTCTCGGTGGGAACGTTATATGCGTTTATAACGTAAGATAACCTAACCTAACCCATCTAGCCGATCGCTTGTAATATTTTACAGAATCCCGGTCCTGTCGGGCCGTACCTCTCCGTGGGAACATTACATACGTCTATAACGTTATGTATCCTAACCTATGGCAACCTAACGCCTCGGATGCAGCATTTTACAACACTCCAGGCGGCTCGGAGCCTACATCTCGGTGGGAACATTATATACGTCTATAACGTAATATAACCTAAGCTAACCCATCTAGCCCCTCGCTGGGAATGTTTTACAGAATTCCGGTCGTGTCGGCCCAGATCTGTCCGTGGGAACATTATATACGTCTATAGCGTTATATATACTAGACCAAGGTTGCCTAACATCTCGGATGTAGTATTTTACAACATTCCTGGCGGGTCGGCCCGTACTTCTCTGTGGGAACGTTATATACGTCTATAATGTAAGATACCCTAACGTAACACATCTAGCGCCTCGACGGTAATGTTTTACAGAATCCCGGTCCTGTCGGCCTGTACCTCTCCGCGGGAACATTATATACGTCTATAACGTTATATATCCTAACCTAAGGAAACCTGACACCTCGGATGTAGTATTTTACGACACTCCTGGCGGGCCGGCCCCCACTTCACGGTGGGAACGTTATATACGTCTATAACGTAAGATAACCTAACCTAACCCACCTAGCACCTCGCTGGTAATGTTTTACCGAATCCAGGCCGTGTCGGACCGTACCTGTCCGCGGGAACATTATATACGTCTATAACGTTACATATCCTAACCTAAGGCAACATAACACCTCAGATGTAGTATTTTACAACACTCCTGGAGGCTCGGCACCTACTTCTCAGTGTGAACATTACATACGTCTATAACGTAATATAACCTAATCTAACCCATCTAGCCCCTCGCTGGTAATGTTTTACAGAATCCCGGTCGCGTCGACCCAGACCTATCCGTGGGAACATTATATACGTCTATAGCGTTATATATATTAACCTAAGGCAGCCTAACATCTCGGATGTAGTATTTTACAATATTCCTAGTGGGTCGGCCCGTACTTCACGGTAGGAACGTTATGTACTTCTATAACGTAATCTAACCTAACCTGACCCATCTAGCCCCTCGCTGGTAAAGTTTTACAGAATCCCGGTCGTGTCTGCCCAGAGCTGTCCGTGGGAACATTATATACGTCTACAGCCTTATATATACTAACCTACGGCAGCCTAACATCTCGGATGTAGTATTTTCCAACATACCTGGCGGGTCGGCCCGTACTTCTCGGTAGGAACGTTATATACGTCTATAACGTATTCTAACCTAACCTGACCCATCTAGCCCCTCGCTGGTAAAGTTTTACAGAATCTCGGTCGTGTCTGCCCAGACCTGTCCGTGGGAACATTATATACGTCTATAGCGTTATATATACTAACCTACGGCAGCCTAACATCTCGGATGTAGTATTTTACAACATACCTGGCGGGTCGGCCCCTACTTCTCAGTGGGAACGTTATATGCGTTTATAACGTAAGATAACCTAACCTAACCCATCTAGACGATCGCTGGTAATGTTTTACAGTATCCCGGCCGTGTCGGCCCAGACCTGTCCGTGGCAACATCATATACGTCTATAACGTCATATATCCTAACCTAAGGCAACCTAACATCTCGGATGTAGTATTTTACAACATTCCTGGCGGCTCGGCCCGTACTTCTCGGTAGGAACGTTATATACGTCTATAACGTAATCTAACCTAACCTGACCCATCTAGCCCCTCGCTGGTAAAGTTTTACAGAATCCCGGTCGTGTCTGCCCAGACCTGTCCGTGGGAACATTATATACGTCTATAGCCTTATATATACTAACCTACGGCAGCCTAACATCTCGGATGAAGTATTTTCCAACATACCTGGCGGGTCGGCCCCTACTTCTCGGTGGGAACGTTATATGCGTTTATAACGTAAGATAACCTAACCTAACCCATCTAGCCGATCGCTTGTAATATTTTACAGAATCCCGGTCCTGTCGGGCCGTACCTCTCCGTGGGAACATTATATACGTCTATAACGTTATATATCCTAACCTGAGGCAGCCTAACATCTCGGATGTAGTATTTTACAACATTCCTGGCGGGTCGGCCCGTCCTTATCGGTGGGAACGTTATATACGTTTATAACGTAAGATAACCTAACCTAACCCATCTAGCACACGTTGGTAATGTTTTACAGAATCCCGGCCGTGTCGGCCCAGACCTGTCCGTGGGAACATTATATACATCTATAGCGTTATATGTACTAACCTACGGCAACCTCACTCCTCTAATGTAGTATTTTAGAACATTCCTGGCGGCTCGGCCCCTACTTCTCGTTGGGAAAGTTATATACGTCTATAACGTAAGATAACCTAACCTAACCCATCTAGACCCTCGCTGGTAATGTTTTACAGAATCCCGGTCGCGTCGACGCAGACCTATCCGTGGGAACGTTATATACGTCTATAGCGTTATATGTACTACCCTAAGGCAGCCTAACATCTCGGATGTAGTATTTTACAACATACCTGGCGGTTCGGCCCATACTTCTCGGTGGGAACGATATATACGTCTATAACGTAAGAAAACCTATCTTAACCCATCTAGCACCTCGCTGGTAATGTTTTACCGAAACCAGTCCGTGTCGGACCGTACCTCTCCGTGGGAACATTATATACGTCTATAACGTTATATAACCTAACCTAAGGCAACCTCACTCCTCGGACGTAGTATTTTACGACATTCCTGGCGGGCCGGCCCCCAACTCAACGTGGGAACGTTATATACGTCTATAACGTAAGATAACCTAACCTAACCCACCTAGCACCTCGCTGGTAATGTTTTACCGAATCCAGGCCGTGTCGGACCGTACCTGTCCGTGGGAACATTATATACGACTATAACGTTACATATCCTAACCTAAGGCAACATAACACCTCAGATGTAGTATTTTACAACACTCCTGGCGGCTCGGCACCTACTTCTCAGTGTGAACATTACATACGTCTATAACGTAATATAACGTAATCTAACCCATCTAGCCCCTCGCTGGTAATGTTTTACAGAATCCCGGTCTCGTCGACCCATACCTATCCGTGGGAACATTATATACGTCTATAGCGTTATATATACTAACCTAAGGCAGCCTAACATCTCGGATGTAGTATTTTACAATATTCCTGGTGGGTCGGCCCGTACTTCACGGTAGGAACGTTATATACGTCTATAACGTAATCTAACCTAACCTGACCCATCTAGCCCCTCGCTGGTAAAGTTTTACAGAATCCTGGTCGCGTCGACGCAGACCTATCCGTGGGAACATTATATACGTCTATAGCGTTATATGTACTAACCGAAGGCAGCCTAACATCTCGGATGTAGTATTTTACAACATTCCTGGCGGGTCGGCCCCTACTTCTCGGTGGGAACGTTATATACGTCTATAACGTAAGATAACCTAACCTAACCCATCTAGCCGATCGCTTGTAATATTTTACAGAATCCCGGTCCTGTCGGGCCGTACCTCTCCGTGGGAACATTACATACGTCTATAACGTTATATAACCTAACCTAAGGCAACCTCACTCCTCGGACGTAGTATTTTACGACATTCCTGGCGGGCCGGCCCCCACTTCACGGTGGGAACGTTATATACGTCTATAACGTAAGATAACCTAACCTAACCCACCTAGCACCTCGCTGGTAATGTTTTACCGAATCCAGGCCGTGTCGGACCGTACCTGTCCGTGGGAACATTATATACGTCTATAACGTTACATATCCTAACCTAAGGCAACATAACACCTCAGATGTAGTATTTTACAACACTCCTGGCGGCTCGGCACCTACTTCTCAGTGTCAACATTACATACGTCTATAACGTAATATAACCTAATCTAACCCATCTAGCCCCTCGCTGGTAATGTTTTACAGAATCCCGGTCTCGTCGACCCAGACCTATCCGTGGGAACATTATATACGTCTATAGCGTTATATATACTAACCTAAGGCAGCCTAACATCTCGGATGTAGTATTTTACAATATTCCTGGTGGGTCGGCCCGTACTTCTCGGTGGGAACGTTATATACGTCTATAATGTAAGATACCCTAACGTAACACATCTAGCGCCTCGACGGTAATGTTTTACAGAATCCCGGTCGCGTCGACCCAGACCTATCCGTGGGAACATTATATACGTCTATAACGTTATATATCCTAACCTAAGGAAACCTGACTCCTCGGATGTAGTATTTTACAACACTCCAGGCGGGTCGGCCCCTACCTCTCGGTGCGTACATTATATACGTCTATAACATAATATAGCCTAACCTAATCCATCTAGCCCCTCGCTGGGAATGTTTTACAGAATCCCGGTCGTATCGGCCAAGATCTGTCCGTGAGAACATTATATACGTCTATAGCGTTATATGTACTAACCTAAGGCAGCCTAACATCTCGGATGTAGTACTTTACAACATTCCTGGCGGGTCGGCCCCTACTTCTCGGTGGGAACGTTATATACGTCTATAACGTAAGATAACCTAACCTAACCCATCTAGCCGATCGCTTGTAATATTTTACAGAATCCCGGTCCTGTCGGGCCGTACCTCTCCGTGGGAACATTACATACGTCTATAACGTTATATATCCTAACCTATGGCAACCTAACACATCGGATGCAGCATTTTACAAGACTCCAGGCGGGTGGACCCTACCTCTCGGTGGGAACATTATATACGTCTATAACGTAATATAACCTAACCTAACCCATCTAGCCCCTCGCTTGTAATGTTTTACAGAATTCCGGTCGTGTCGGCCCAGATCTGTCCGTGGGAACATTATATACGTCTATAGCGTTATATATCCTAACCTAAGGCAGCGTAACATCTCGGATGTAGTATTCTACAACATTCCTGGCGGGTCGGCCCGTACTTCTCGGTGGGAACGTTATATACGTCTATAATGTAAGACACCCTAACGTAACACATCTAGCGCCTCGACGGTAATGTTTTACAGAATCCCGGTCCTGTCGGCCTGTACCTCTCCGCGGGAACATTATATACGTCTATAACGTTATATATCCTAACCTAAGGAAACCTGACTCCTCGGATGTAGTATTTTACAACACTCCAGGCGGGTCGGCCCCTACCTCTCGGTGCGTACATTATATACGTCTATAACATAATATAGCCTAACCTAATCCATCTAGCCCCTCGCTGGGAATGTTTTACAGAATCCCGGTCGTATCGGCCAAGATCTGTCCGTGAGAACATTATATACGTCTATAGCGTTATATATACTAACCTAAGGCAGCCTAACATCTCGGATGTAGTATTTTACAACATTCCTGGCGGGTCGGCCCGTACTTCTCGGTGGGAACGTTATATACGTCTATAACTTAATATAACCTAACCTAACCCATCTAGCCACTCGCTGGTAATGTTTTACAGAATAACGGTCCTGTTGGACCGTACCTCTCCGTGGGAACATTATATACGTCTATAACGTTATGTATCCTAACCTAAGGCACCTAACACCTCGGATGTAGTATTTCACAACACTCCAGGCGGGTCGGCCCCTACCTCTCGGTGCATACATTATATACCTCTATAACGTAATATAACCTAACCTAACCCATCTAGCCCCTCGCTCGGAATGTTTTACAGAATCCCGGTCGTGTCGGCCCAGACCTGTCCGTGGGAACATTATATACGTCTATATCGTTATATATACTAACCTAAGGCAGCCTAACATCTCGGATGTAGTATTTTACAACATTCCTGGCGGGTCGGCCCATACTTCTCGGTGGGAACGTTATATACGTCTATAACGTAAGATAACCTAACCTAACCTATCTAGCACCTCGCTGGTAATGTTTTACCGAATCCAGGCCGTGTCAGACCGTACCTGTGCGTGGGAACATTATATACGTCTATAACGTTATATATCCTCACCTAAGGCAACATAACACCTCAGATGTAGTATTTTACAACACTCCTGGCGGCTCGGCACCTACTTCTCGGTGTGAACATTACATACGTCTATAACGTAATATAACCTAATCTACCCCATCTAGCCCCTCGCTTGTAATGTTTTACAGAATCCCGGTCCTGTCGGACCGTACCTCTCCGTGGGAAAACTATAGCCGTCTATGACGTTATATTTCCTAACGTGATGCAACCTCACACCACGAATGTAGTATTTTACAACATTCCTGGCGGGCCGGCCCCTACTTCTTGGTGGGAACATAATATACGTCTATAACGTAATCTAACCTAACCTAACCCATCTAGCCCCTCGCTGGTAATGTTTTACAGAATCCCGGTCCTGTCGGACCGTACCTCTCCGTGAGAACATTATATACGTCCATAGCGTTATATATCCTAACCTAAGGCAGCCTAACATCTCGGATGTAGTATTTTACAACATTCCTGGCGGGTCGGCCCGTACTTCTCGGTGGGAACGTTATATACGTCTATAACTTAAGATAACCTAACCTAACCCATCTAGCCACTCGCTGGTAATGTTTTACAGAATCCCGGTCCTGTCGGCCCGTACATCTCCGTGGGAACATCATATACGTCTATAACGTTATATACCCTGACCTAAGGCAACCTCACTCCTCGGATGTGGTATTTTACAACATTCCTGGCGGGTCTGCCCATACATCTCGGTGGGAACGTTATATACGTTTATAACGTAAGATAACCTAACCTAACCCATCTAGCCTCTCGCTGGTAATGTTTTACAGAATCCCTGTCCTGTCGGCCCGTACCTCTCCGTGGGAACATTATATACGTCTATAACGTTATATATCCTAACCTAAGGCAACCTAACACCTCAGATGTAGTATTTTACAACGCTCCTGGCGGCTCGGCACCTACTTCTCGGTGGGAACATTGCATACGTCTATAACGTAATATAACCTAATCTACCCCATCTATCCCCTGGCTGGTAATGTTTTACAGAATCCCGGTCCTGTCGGACCGTACCTCTCCGTGGGAAAACTATAGCCGTCTATGACGTTATATTTCCTAACGTGAGGCAACCTCACACCACGAATGTAGTATTTTACAACATTCCTGGCGGGCCGGCCCCTACTTCTTGGTGGGAACATAATATACGTCTATAACGTAATCTAACCTAACCTAACCCATCTAGCCCCTCGCTGGGAATGTTTTACAGAATCCCGGTCGTATCGGCCAAGATCCGTCCGTGAGAACATTATATACGTCTATAGCGTTATATATACTAACCTAAGGCAGCCTAACATCTCGGATGTAGTATTTTACAACATTCCTGGCGGGTCGGCCCGTACTTCTCGGTGGGAACGTTATATACGTCTATAACTTAATATAACCTAACCTAACCCATCTAGCCACTCGCTGGTAATGTTTTACAGAATAACGGTCCTGTTGGACCGTACCTCTCCGTGGGAACATTATATACGTCTATAACGTTATGTATCCTAACCTAAGGCACCTAACACCTCGGATGTAGTATTTCACAACACTCCAGGCGGGTCGGCCCCTACCTCTCGGTGCATACATTATATACCTCTATAACGTAATATAACCTAACCTAACCCATCTAGCCCCTCGCTCGGAATGTTTTACAGAATCCCGGTCGTGTCGGCCCAGACCTGTCCGTGGGAACATTATATACGTCTATATCGTTATATATACTAACCTAAGGCAGCCTAACATCTCGGATGTAGTATTTTACAACATTCCTGGCGGGTCGGCCCATACTTCTCGGTGGGAACGTTATATACGTCTATAACGTAAGATAACCTAACCTAACCTATCTAGCACCTCGCTGGTAATGTTTTACCGAATCCAGGCCGTGTCAGACCGTACCTGTGCGTGGGAACATTATATACGTCTATAACGTTATATATCCTCACCTAAGGCAACATAACACCTCAGATGTAGTATTTTACAACACTCCTGGCGGCTCGGCACCTACTTCTCGGTGTGAACATTACATACGTCTATAACGTAATATAACCTAATCTACCCCATCTAGCCCCTCGCTTGTAATGTTTTACAGAATCCCGGTCCTGTCGGACCGTACCTCTCCGTGGGAAAACTATAGCCGTCTATGACGTTATATTTCCTAACGTGATGCAACCTCACACCACGAATGTAGTATTTTACAACATTCCTGGCGGGCCGGCCCCTACTTCTTGGTGGGAACATAATATACGTCTATAACGTAATCTAACCTAACCTAACCCATCTAGCCCCTCGCTGGTAATGTTTTACAGAATCCCGGTCCTGTCGGACCGTACCTCTCCGTGAGAACATTATATACGTCCATAGCGTTATATATCCTAACCTAAGGCAGCCTAACATTTCGGATGTAGTATTTTACAACATTCCTGGCGGGTCGGCCCGTACTTCTCGGTGGGAACGTTATATACGTCTATAACTTAAGATAACCTAACCTAACCCATCTAGCCACTCGCTGGTAATGTTTTACAGAATCCCGGTCCTGTCGGCCCGTACATCTCCGTGGGAACATCATATACGTCTATAACGTTATATACCCTGACCTAAGGCAACCTCACTCCTCGGATGTGGTATTTTACAACATTCCTGGCGGGTCTGCCCATACATCTCGGTGGGAACGTTATATACGTTTATAACGTAAGATAACCTAACCTAACCCATCTAGCCTCTCGCTGGTAATGTTTTACAGAATCCCTGTCCTGTCGGCCCGTACCTCTCCGTGGGAACATTATATACGTCTATAACGTTATATATCCTAACCTAAGGCAACCTAACACCTCAGATGTAGTATTTTACAACGCTCCTGGCGGCTCGGCACCTACTTCTCGGTGGGAACATTGCATACGTCTATAACGTAATATAACCTAATCTACCCCATCTATCCCCTGGCTGGTAATGTTTTACAGAATCCCGGTCCTGTCGGACCGTACCTCTCCGTGGGAAAACTATAGCCGTCTATGACGTTATATTTCCTAACGTGAGGCAACCTCACACCACGAATGTAGTATTTTACAACATTCCTGGCGGGCCGGCCCCTACTTCTTGGTGGGAACATAATATACGTCTATAACGTAATCTAACCTAACCTAACCCATCTAGCCCCTCGCTGGTAATGTTTTACAGAATTCCGGTCGTGTCGGCCCAGATCTGTCCGTGGGAACATTATATACGTCTATAGCGTTATATATCCTAACCTAAGGCAGCGTAACATCTCGGATGTAGTATTTTACAACATTCCTGGCGGGTCGGCCCGTACTTCTCGGTGGGAACGTTATATACGTCTATAATGTAAGATACCCTAACGTAACACATCTAGCGCCTCGACGGTAATGTTTTACAGAATCCCGGTCCTGTCGGCCTGTACCTCTCCGCGGGAACATTATATACGTCTATAACGTTATATATCCTAACCTAAGGAAACCTGACTCCTCGGATGTAGTATTTTACAACACTCCAGGCGGGTCGGCCCCTACCTCTCGGTGCGTACATTATATACGTCTATAACATAATATAGCCTAACCTAATCCATCTAGCCCCTCGCTGGGAATGTTTTACAGAATCCCGGTCGTATCGGCCAAGATCCGTCCGTGAGAACATTATATACGTCTATAGCGTTATATATACTAACCTAAGGCAGCCTAACATCTCGGATGTAGTATTTTACAACATTCCTGGCGGGTCGGCCCGTACTTCTCGGTGGGAACGTTATATACGTCTATAACTTAATATAACCTAACCTAACCCATCTAGCCACTCGCTGGTAATGTTTTACAGAATAACGGTCCTGTTGGACCGTACCTCTCCGTGGGAACATTATATACGTCTATAACGTTATGTATCCTAACCTAAGGCACCTAACACCTCGGATGTAGTATTTCACAACACTCCAGGCGGGTCGGCCCCTACCTCTCGGTGCATACATTATATACCTCTTTAACGTAATATAACCTAACCTAACCCATCTAGCACCTCGCTGGTAATGTTTTACCGAATCCAGGCCGTGTCAGACCGTACCTGTGCGTGGGAACATTATATACGTCTATAACGTTATATATCCTAACCTAAGGCAACATAACACCTCAGATGTAGTATTTTACAACACTCCTGGCGGCACGGCACCTTCTTCTCGGTGTGAACATTACATACGTCTATAACGTAATATAACCTAATCTAACCCATCTAGCCCCTCGCTGGTAATGTTTTACAGAATCCCGGTCCTGTCGGACCGTACGTCTCCGTGGGAAAACTGTATCCGTCTATGATGTTATGTTTCCTAACGTGAGGCAACCTCACACCACGAATGTAGTATTTTACAACATACCTGGCGGGCGGGCCCCTACTTCTCGGTGGGAACATTATATACGTATATAACGTAATCTAACCTATCCTAATCCATCTAGCCCCTCACTGGTAATGTTTTACAGAATCCCGGTCGCGTCGACGCAGACCAATCCGTGGGAACATTATATACGTCTATAGCGTTATATGTACTAACCTAAGGCAGCCTAACATCTCGGATGTAGTATTTTACAACATACCTGTCGGTTCGGCCCATACTTCTCGGTGGGAACGTTATATACGTCTATAACGTAAGATAACCTAACCTAACCCATCTAGCACCTCTCTGGTAATGTTTTAGCGAAACCAGGCCGTGTCGGACCGTACATCTCCGTTGGAACATTATATACGTCTATAACGTTATATAACCTGATCTAAGGCAACCTCACTCCTCGGATGTAGTATTTTACGACATTCCGGGCGGCCCGGCCCCCACTTCACGGTGGGAACGTTATATAAGTCTATAACGTAAGATAACCTAACCTAACCCATCTAGCACCTCGCTGGGATTGTTTTACCGAATCCAGGCCGTGTCGGACCGTACCTGTCCGTGGGAACATTATATACGTCTATAACGTTACATATCCTAACCTAAGGCAACATAACACATCAGATGTAGTATTTTACATCACTCCTGGCGGCTCGGCACCTACTTCTCGGTGTGAACATTACATACGTCTATAACGTAATATAACCTAATCTAACCCATCTAGCCCCTCGCTGGTAATGTTTTACAGAATCCCGGTCCTCTCGGACCGTACCTCTCCGTGGGAAAACTATAGCCGTCTATGACGTTATATTTCCTAACGTGATGCAACCTCACACCACGAATGTAGTATTTTACAACATTCCTGGCGGGCCGGCCCCTACTTCTTGGTGGGAACATAATATACGTCTATAACGTAATCTAACCTAACCTAACCCATCTAGCCCCTCGCTGGTAATGTTTTACAGAATCCCGGTCCTGTCGGACCGTACCTCTCCGTGAGAACATTATATACGTCCATAGCGTTATATATCCTAACCTAAGGCAGCCTAACATTTCGGATGTAGTATTTTACAACATTCCTGGCGGGTCGGCCCGTACTTCTCGGTGGGAACGTTATATACGTCTATAACTTAAGATAACCTAACCTAACCCATCTAGCCACTCGCTGGTAATGTTTTACAGAATCCCGGTCCTGTCGGCCCGTACATCTCCGTGGGAACATCATATACGTCTATAACGTTATATACCCTGACCTAAGGCAACCTCACTCCTCGGATGTGGTATTTTACAACATTCCTGGCGGGTCTGCCCATACATCTCGGTGGGAACGTTATATACGTTTATAACGTAAGATAACCTAACCTAACCCATCTAGCCTCTCGCTGGTAATGTTTTACAGAATCCCTGTCCTGTCGGCCCGTACCTCTCCGTGGGAACATTATATACGTCTATAACGTTATATATCCTAACCTAAGGCAACCTAACACCTCAGATGTAGTATTTTACAACGCTCCTGGCGGCTCGGCACCTACTTCTCGGTGGGAACATTGCATACGTCTATAACGTAATATAACCTAATCTACCCCATCTATCCCCTGGCTGGTAATGTTTTACAGAATCCCGGTCCTGTCGGACCGTACCTCTCCGTGGGAAAACTATAGCCGTCTATGACGTTATATTTCCTAACGTGAGGCAACCTCACACCACGAATGTAGTATTTTACAACATTCCTGGCGGGCCGGCCCCTACTTCTTGGTGGGAACATAATATACGTCTATAACGTAATCTAACCTAACCTAACCCATCTAGCCCCTCGCTGGTAATGTTTTACAGAATTCCGGTCGTGTCGGCCCAGATCTGTCCGTGGGAACATTATATACGTCTATAGCGTTATATATCCTAACCTAAGGCAGCGTAACATCTCGGATGTAGTATTTTACAACATTCCTGGCGGGTCGGCCCGTACTTCTCGGTGGGAACGTTATATACGTCTATAATGTAAGATACCCTAACGTAACACATCTAGCGCCTCGACGGTAATGTTTTACAGAATCCCGGTCCTGTCGGCCTGTACCTCTCCGCGGGAACATTATATACGTCTATAACGTTATATATCCTAACCTAAGGAAACCTGACTCCTCGGATGTAGTATTTTACAACACTCCAGGCGGGTCGGCCCCTACCTCTCGGTGCGTACATTATATACGTCTATAACATAATATAGCCTAACCTAATCCATCTAGCCCCTCGCTGGGAATGTTTTACAGAATCCCGGTCGTATCGGCCAAGATCCGTCCGTGAGAACATTATATACGTCTATAGCGTTATATATACTAACCTAAGGCAGCCTAACATCTCGGATGTAGTATTTTACAACATTCCTGGCGGGTCGGCCCGTACTTCTCGGTGGGAACGTTATATACGTCTATAACTTAATATAACCTAACCTAACCCATCTAGCCACTCGCTGGTAATGTTTTACAGAATAACGGTCCTGTTGGACCGTACCTCTCCGTGGGAACATTATATACGTCTATAACGTTATGTATCCTAACCTAAGGCACCTAACACCTCGGATGTAGTATTTCACAACACTCCAGGCGGGTCGGCCCCTACCTCTCGGTGCATACATTATATACCTCTTTAACGTAATATAACCTAACCTAACCCATCTAGCACCTCGCTGGTAATGTTTTACCGAATCCAGGCCGTGTCAGACCGTACCTGTGCGTGGGAACATTATATACGTCTATAACGTTATATATCCTAACCTAAGGCAACATAACACCTCAGATGTAGTATTTTACAACACTCCTGGCGGCACGGCACCTTCTTCTCGGTGTGAACATTACATACGTCTATAACGTAATATAACCTAATCTAACCCATCTAGCCCCTCGCTGGTAATGTTTTACAGAATCCCGGTCCTGTCGGACCGTACGTCTCCGTGGGAAAACTGTATCCGTCTATGATGTTATGTTTCCTAACGTGAGGCAACCTCACACCACGAATGTAGTATTTTACAACATACCTGGCGGGCGGGCCCCTACTTCTCGGTGGGAACATTATATACGTATATAACGTAATCTAACCTATCCTAATCCATCTAGCCCCTCACTGGTAATGTTTTACAGAATCCCGGTCGCGTCGACGCAGACCAATCCGTGGGAACATTATATACGTCTATAGCGTTATATGTACTAACCTAAGGCAGCCTAACATCTCGGATGTAGTATTTTACAACATACCTGTCGGTTCGGCCCATACTTCTCGGTGGGAACGTTATATACGTCTATAACGTAAGATAACCTAACCTAACCCATCTAGCACCTCTCTGGTAATGTTTTAGCGAAACCAGGCCGTGTCGGACCGTACATCTCCGTTGGAACATTATATACGTCTATAACGTTATATAACCTGATCTAAGGCAACCTCACTCCTCGGATGTAGTATTTTACGACATTCCGGGCGGCCCGGCCCCCACTTCACGGTGGGAACGTTATATAAGTCTATAACGTAAGATAACCTAACCTAACCCATCTAGCACCTCGCTGGGATTGTTTTACCGAATCCAGGCCGTGTCGGACCGTACCTGTCCGTGGGAACATTATATACGTCTATAACGTTACATATCCTAACCTAAGGCAACATAACACATCAGATGTAGTATTTTACATCACTCCTGGCGGCTCGGCACCTACTTCTCGGTGTGAACATTACATACGTCTATAACGTAATATAACCTAATCTAACCCATCTAGCCCCTCGCTGGTAATGTTTTACAGAATCCCGGTCCTCTCGGACCGTACCTCTCCGTGGGAAAACTATATCCGTCTATGACGTTATATTTCCTAACGTGAGGCAACCTCACTCCTCGGATGTGATATTTTACAACATTCCTGGCGGGTCGGCCCGTACTTCTCGGTGGGAACGTTACATACGTTTATAACGTAAGATAACCTAACCAAACCCATCTAGCCCCTCGCTGGTAATGTTTTACAGAATAACGGTCCTGTCGGCCCGTACCTCTCCGTGGGAACATTATATACGTCTATAACGTTATATATCCTAACCTAAGGCACCTAACACCTCGGATGTAGTATTTTACAACACTCCAGGCGGGTCGGCCCCCACCTCTCGGTGCGTACATTATATACGTCTATAACGTAATATAGCCTAACCTAATCCATCCAGCCCCTCGCTGGGAATGTTTTACAGAATCCCGGTCGTATCGGCCAAGATCTGTCCGTGAGAACATTATATACGTCTATAGCGTTATATATCCTAACCTAAGGCAGCCTAACATCTCGGATGTAGTATTTTACAACATTCCTGGCGGGTCGGCCCATACTTCTCGGTGGGAACGTTATATACGTCTATAACTTAAGATAACCTAACCTAACCCATCTAGCCACTCGCTGGTAATGTTTTACAGAATCCCGGTCCTGTCGGCCCGTACATCTCCGTGGGAACATCATATACGTCTATAACGTTATATACCCTGACCTAAGGCAACCTCACTCCTCGGATGTGGTATTTTACAACATTCCTGGCGGGTCTGCCCGTACATCTCGGTGGGAACGTTATATACGTTTATAACGTAAGATAACCTAACCTAACCCATCTAGCCTCTCGCTGGTAATGTTTTACAGAATCCCTGTCCTGTCGGCCCGTACCTCTCCGTGGGAACATTATATACGTCTATAACGTTATATATCCTAACCTAAGGCAACCTAACACCTCAGATGTAGTATTTTACAACGCTCCTGGCGGCTCGGCACCTACTTCTCGGTGGGAACATTACATACGTCTATAACGTAATATAACCTAATCTACCCCATCTATCCCCTCGCTGGTAATGTTTTACAGAATCCCGGTCCTGTCGGACCGTACCTCTCCGTGGGAAAACTATAGCCGTCTATGACGTTATATTTCCTAACGTGAGGCAACCTCACACCACGAATGTAGTATTTTACAACATTCCTGGCGGGCCGGCCCCTACTTCTTGGTGGGAACATAATATACGTCTATAACGTAATCTAACCTAAGCTAACCCATCTAGCCCCTCGCTGGTAATGTTTTACAGAATCCCGGTCGCGTCGACGCAGACCTATCCGTGGGAACATTATATACGTCTATAGCGTTATATGTACTAACCTAAGGCAGCCTAACATCTCGGATGTAGTATTTTACAACATTCTTGGCGGGTCGGCCCCTACTTCTCGGTGGGAACGTTATATACGTCTATAACGTAAGATAACCTAACCTAACCCATCTAGCCGATCGCTTGTAATATTTTACAGAATCCCGGTCCTGTCGGGCCGTACCTCTCCGTGGGAACATTACATACGTCTATAACGTTATATATCCTAACCTATGGCAACCTAACACATCGGATGCAGCATTTTACAACACTCCAGGCGGGTCGGACCCTACCTCTCGGTGGGAACATTATATACGTCTATAACGTAATATAACCTAACCTAACCCATCTAGCCCCTCGCTGGGAATGTTTTACAGAATCCCGGTCGTATCGGCCAAGATCTGTCCGTGAGAACATTATATACGTCTATAGCGTTATATATACTAACCTAAGGCAGCCTAACATCTCGGATGTAGTATTTTACAACATTCCTGGCGGGTCGGCCCCTACTTCTCGGTGGAAACGTTATATACGTCTATAACGTAAGATAACCTAACCTAACCCATCTAGACGATCGCTTGTAATATTTTACAGAATCCCGGTCCTGTCGGGCCATACCTCTCCGTGGGAACATTACATACGTCTATAACGTTATATATCCTAACCTATGGCAACCTAACACCTCGGATGCAGCATTTTACAACACTCCAGGCGGCTCGGACCCTACATCTCGGTGGGAACATAATATACGTCTATAACGTAATCTAACCTAACCTAACCCATCTAGCCCCTCGCTGGTAATGTTTTACAGAATCCCGGTCGCGTCGACGCAGACCTATCCGTGGGAACATTATATACGTCTATAGCGTTATATGTACTAACCTAAGGCAGCCTAACATCTCGGATGTAGTATTTTACAACATTCCTGGCGCGTCGGCCCCTACTTCTCGGTGGGAACGTTATATACGTCTATAACGTAAGATAACCTAACCTAACCCATCTAGCCGATCGCTTGTAATATTTTACAGAATCCCGGTCCTGTCGGGCCGTACCTCTCCGTGGGAACATTACATACGTCTATAACGTTATATATCCTAACCTATGGCAAGCTAACACATCGGATGCAGCATTTTACAACACTCCAGGCGGGTCGGACCCTACCTCTCGGTGGGAACATTATATACGTCTATAATGTAATATAACCTAACCTAACCCATCTAGCCCCTCGCTTGTAATGTTTTACAGAATTCCGGTCGTGTCGGCCCAGATCTGTCCGTGGGAACATTATATACGTCTATAGCGTTATATATCCTAACCTAAGGCAGCGTAACATCTCGGATGTAGTATTTTACAACATTCCTGGCGGGTCGGCCCGTACTTCTCGGTGGGAACGTTATATACGTCTATAATGTAAGATACCCTAACGTAACACATCTAGCGCCTCGACGGTAATGTTTTACAGAATCCCGGTCCTGTCGGCCTGTACCTCTCCGCGGGAACATTATATACGTCTATAACGTTATATATCCTAACCTAAGGAAACCTGACACCTCGGATGTAGTATTTTACAACACTCCAGGCGGGTCGGCCCCTACCTCTCGGTGCGTACATTATATACGTCTATAACGTAATATAGCCTAACCTAATCCATCTAGCCCCTCGCTGGGAATGTTTTACAGAATCCCGGTCGTATCGGCCAAGATCTGTCCGTGAGAACATTATATACGTCTATAGCGTTATATATCCTAACCTAAGGCAGCCTAACATCTCGGATGTAGTATTTTACAACATTCCTGGCGGGTCGGCCCGTACTTCTCGGTGGGAACGTTATATACGTCTATAATGTAAGATACCCTAACGTAACACATCTAGCGCCTCGACGGTAATGTTTTACAGAATCCCGGTCGTGTCGGCCTGTACCTCTCCGCGGGAACATTATATACGTCTATAACGTTATATATCCTAACCTAAGGAAACCTGACACCTCGGATGTAGTATTTTACAACACTCCAGGCGGGTCGGCCCCTACCTCTCGGTGCGTACATTATATACGTCTATAACGTAATATAGCCTAACCTAATCCATCTAGCCCCTCGCTGGGAATGTTTTACAGAATCCCGGTCGTATCGGCCAAGATCTGTCCGTGAGAACATTATATACGTCTATAGCGTTATATATACTAACCTAAGGCAGCCTAACATCTCCGATGTAGTATTTTACAACATTCCTGGCGGGTCGGCCCGTACTTCTCGGTGGGAACGTTATATACGTCTATAACTTAATATAACCTAACCTAACCCATCTAGCCACTCGCTGGTAATGTTTTACAGAATAACGGTCCTGTTGGACCGTACCTCTCCGTGGGAACATTATATACGTCTATAACGTTATGTATCCTAACCTAAGGCACCTAACACCTCGGATGTAGTATTTCACAACACTCCAGGCGGGTCGGCCCCTACCTCTCGGTGCATACATTATATACCTCTATAACGTAATATAACCTAACCTAACCCATCTAGCCCCTCGCTCGGAATGTTTTACAGAATCCCGGTCGTGTCGGCCCAGACCTGTCCGTGGGAACATTATATACGTCTATATCGTTATATATACTAACCTAAGGCAGCCTAACATCTCGGATGTAGTATTTTACAACATTCCTGGCGGGTCGGCCCATACTTCTCGGTGGGAACGTTATATACGTCTATAACGTAAGATAACCTAACCTAACCTATCTAGCACCTCGCTGGTAATGTTTTACCGAATCCAGGCCGTGTCAGACCGTACCTGTGCGTGGGAACATTATATACGTCTATAACGTTATATATCCTCACCTAAGGCAACATAACACCTCAGATGTAGTATTTTACAACACTCCTGGCGGCTCGGCACCTACTTCTCGGTGTGAACATTACATACGTCTATAACGTAATATAACCTAATCTACCCCATCTAGCCCCTCGCTTGTAATGTTTTACAGAATCCCGGTCCTGTCGGACCGTACCTCTCCGTGGGAAAACTATAGCCGTCTATGACGTTATATTTCCTAACGTGATGCAACCTCACACCACGAATGTAGTATTTTACAACATTCCTGGCGGGCCGGCCCCTACTTCTTGGTGGGAACATAATATACGTCTATAACGTAATCTAACCTAACCTAACCCATCTAGCCCCTCGCTGGTAATGTTTTACAGAATCCCGGTCCTGTCGGACCGTACCTCTCCGTGAGAACATTATATACGTCCATAGCGTTATATATCCTAACCTAAGGCAGCCTAACATCTCGGATGTAGTATTTTACAACATTCCTGGCGGGTCGGCCCGTACTTCTCGGTGGGAACGTTATATACGTCTATAACTTAAGATAACCTAACCTAACCCATCTAGCCACTCGCTGGTAATGTTTTACAGAATCCCGGTCCTGTCGGCCCGTACATCTCCGTGGGAACATCATATACGTCTATAACGTTATATACCCTGACCTAAGGCAACCTCACTCCTCGGATGTGGTATTTTACAACATTCCTGGCGGGTCTGCCCATACATCTCGGTGGGAACGTTATATACGTTTATAACGTAAGATAACCTAACCTAACCCATCTAGCCTCTCGCTGGTAATGTTTTACAGAATCCCTGTCCTGTCGGCCCGTACCTCTCCGTGGGAACATTATATACGTCTATAACGTTATATATCCTAACCTAAGGCAACCTAACACCTCAGATGTAGTATTTTACAACGCTCCTGGCGGCTCGGCACCTACTTCTCGGTGGGAACATTGCATACGTCTATAACGTAATATAACCTAATCTACCCCATCTATCCCCTGGCTGGTAATGTTTTACAGAATCCCGGTCCTGTCGGACCGTACCTCTCCGTGGGAAAACTATAGCCGTCTATGACGTTATATTTCCTAACGTGAGGCAACCTCACACCACGAATGTAGTATTTTACAACATTCCTGGCGGGCCGGCCCCTACTTCTTGGTGGGAACATAATATACGTCTATAACGTAATCTAACCTAACCTAACCCATCTAGCCCCTCGCTGGGAATGTTTTACAGAATCCCGGTCGTATCGGCCAAGATCCGTCCGTGAGAACATTATATACGTCTATAGCGTTATATATACTAACCTAAGGCAGCCTAACATCTCGGATGTAGTATTTTACAACATTCCTGGCGGGTCGGCCCGTACTTCTCGGTGGGAACGTTATATACGTCTATAACTTAATATAACCTAACCTAACCCATCTAGCCACTCGCTGGTAATGTTTTACAGAATAACGGTCCTGTTGGACCGTACCTCTCCGTGGGAACATTATATACGTCTATAACGTTATGTATCCTAACCTAAGGCACCTAACACCTCGGATGTAGTATTTCACAACACTCCAGGCGGGTCGGCCCCTACCTCTCGGTGCATACATTATATACCTCTATAACGTAATATAACCTAACCTAACCCATCTAGCCCCTCGCTCGGAATGTTTTACAGAATCCCGGTCGTGTCGGCCCAGACCTGTCCGTGGGAACATTATATACGTCTATATCGTTATATATACTAACCTAAGGCAGCCTAACATCTCGGATGTAGTATTTTACAACATTCCTGGCGGGTCGGCCCATACTTCTCGGTGGGAACGTTATATACGTCTATAACGTAAGATAACCTAACCTAACCTATCTAGCACCTCGCTGGTAATGTTTTACCGAATCCAGGCCGTGTCAGACCGTACCTGTGCGTGGGAACATTATATACGTCTATAACGTTATATATCCTCACCTAAGGCAACATAACACCTCAGATGTAGTATTTTACAACACTCCTGGCGGCTCGGCACCTACTTCTCGGTGTGAACATTACATACGTCTATAACGTAATATAACCTAATCTACCCCATCTAGCCCCTCGCTTGTAATGTTTTACAGAATCCCGGTCCTGTCGGACCGTACCTCTCCGTGGGAAAACTATAGCCGTCTATGACGTTATATTTCCTAACGTGATGCAACCTCACACCACGAATGTAGTATTTTACAACATTCCTGGCGGGCCGGCCCCTACTTCTTGGTGGGAACATAATATACGTCTATAACGTAATCTAACCTAACCTAACCCATCTAGCCCCTCGCTGGTAATGTTTTACAGAATCCCGGTCCTGTCGGACCGTACCTCTCCGTGAGAACATTATATACGTCCATAGCGTTATATATCCTAACCTAAGGCAGCCTAACATCTCGGATGTAGTATTTTACAACATTCCTGGCGGGTCGGCCCGTACTTCTCGGTGGGAACGTTATATACGTCTATAACTTAAGATAACCTAACCTAACCCATCTAGCCACTCGCTGGTAATGTTTTACAGAATCCCGGTCCTGTCGGCCCGTACATCTCCGTGGGAACATCATATACGTCTATAACGTTATATACCCTGACCTAAGGCAACCTCACTCCTCGGATGTGGTATTTTACAACATTCCTGGCGGGTCTGCCCATACATCTCGGTGGGAACGTTATATACGTTTATAACGTAAGATAACCTAACCTAACCCATCTAGCCTCTCGCTGGTAATGTTTTACAGAATCCCTGTCCTGTCGGCCCGTACCTCTCCGTGGGAACATTATATACGTCTATAACGTTATATATCCTAACCTAAGGCAACCTAACACCTCAGATGTAGTATTTTACAACGCTCCTGGCGGCTCGGCACCTACTTCTCGGTGGGAACATTGCATACGTCTATAACGTAATATAACCTAATCTACCCCATCTATCCCCTGGCTGGTAATGTTTTACAGAATCCCGGTCCTGTCGGACCGTACCTCTCCGTGGGAAAACTATAGCCGTCTATGACGTTATATTTCCTAACGTGAGGCAACCTCACACCACGAATGTAGTATTTTACAACATTCCTGGCGGGCCGGCCCCTACTTCTTGGTGGGAACATAATATACGTCTATAACGTAATCTAACCTAACCTAACCCATCTAGCCCCTCGCTGGTAATGTTTTACAGAATTCCGGTCGTGTCGGCCCAGATCTGTCCGTGGGAACATTATATACGTCTATAGCGTTATATATCCTAACCTAAGGCAGCGTAACATCTCGGATGTAGTATTTTACAACATTCCTGGCGGGTCGGCCCGTACTTCTCGGTGGGAACGTTATATACGTCTATAATGTAAGATACCCTAACGTAACACATCTAGCGCCTCGACGGTAATGTTTTACAGAATCCCGGTCCTGTCGGCCTGTACCTCTCCGCGGGAACATTATATACGTCTATAACGTTATATATCCTAACCTAAGGAAACCTGACTCCTCGGATGTAGTATTTTACAACACTCCAGGCGGGTCGGCCCCTACCTCTCGGTGCGTACATTATATACGTCTATAACATAATATAGCCTAACCTAATCCATCTAGCCCCTCGCTGGGAATGTTTTACAGAATCCCGGTCGTATCGGCCAAGATCCGTCCGTGAGAACATTATATACGTCTATAGCGTTATATATACTAACCTAAGGCAGCCTAACATCTCGGATGTAGTATTTTACAACATTCCTGGCGGGTCGGCCCGTACTTCTCGGTGGGAACGTTATATACGTCTATAACTTAATATAACCTAACCTAACCCATCTAGCCACTCGCTGGTAATGTTTTACAGAATAACGGTCCTGTTGGACCGTACCTCTCCGTGGGAACATTATATACGTCTATAACGTTATGTATCCTAACCTAAGGCACCTAACACCTCGGATGTAGTATTTCACAACACTCCAGGCGGGTCGGCCCCTACCTCTCGGTGCATACATTATATACCTCTATAACGTAATATAACCTAACCTAACCCATCTAGCACCTCGCTGGTAATGTTTTACCGAATCCAGGCCGTGTCAGACCGTACCTGTGCGTGGGAACATTATATACGTCTATAACGTTATATATCCTAACCTAAGGCAACATAACACCTCAGATGTAGTATTTTACAACACTCCTGGCGGCACGGCACCTTCTTCTCGGTGTGAACATTACATACGTCTATAACGTAATATAACCTAATCTAACCCATCTAGCCCCTCGCTGGTAATGTTTTACAGAATCCCGGTCCTGTCGGACCGTACGTCTCCGTGGGAAAACTGTATCCGTCTATGATGTTATGTTTCCTAACGTGAGGCAACCTCACACCACGAATGTAGTATTTTACAACATACCTGGCGGGCGGGCCCCTACTTCTCGGTGGGAACATTATATACGTATATAACGTAATCTAACCTATCCTAATCCATCTAGCCCCTCACTGGTAATGTTTTACAGAATCCCGGTCGCGTCGACGCAGACCAATCCGTGGGAACATTATATACGTCTATAGCGTTATATGTACTAACCTAAGGCAGCCTAACATCTCGGATGTAGTATTTTACAACATACCTGGCGGTTCGGCCCATACTTCTCGGTGGGAACGTTATATACGTCTATAACGTAAGATAACCTAACCTAACCCATCTAGCACCTCTCTGGTAATGTTTTAGCGAAACCAGGCCGTGTCGGACCGTACATCTCCGTTGGAACATTATATACGTCTATAACGTTATATAACCTGATCTAAGGCAACCTCACTCCTCGGATGTAGTATTTTACGACATTCCGGGCGGCCCGGCCCCCACTTCACGGTGGGAACGTTATATAAGTCTATAACGTAAGATAACCTAACCTAACCCATCTAGCACCTCGCTGGGATTGTTTTACCGAATCCAGGCCGTGTCGGACCGTACCTGTCCGTGGGAACATTATATACGTCTATAACGTTACATATCCTAACCTAAGGCAACATAACACATCAGATGTAGTATTTTACATCACTCCTGGCGGCTCGGCACCTACTTCTCGGTGTGAACATTACATACGTCTATAACGTAATATAACCTAATCTAACCCATCTAGCCCCTCGCTGGTAATGTTTTACAGAATCCCGGTCCTCTCGGACCGTACCTCTCCGTGGGAAAACTATATCCGTCTATGACGTTATATTTCCTAACGTGAGGCAACCTCACTCCTCGGATGTGATATTTTACAACATTCCTGGCGGGTCGGCCCGTACTTCTCGGTGGGAACGTTACATACGTTTATAACGTAAGATAACCTAACCAAACCCATCTAGCCCCTCGCTGGTAATGTTTTACAGAATAACGGTCCTGTCGGCCCGTACCTCTCCGTGGGAACATTATATACGTCTATAACGTTATATATCCTAACCTAAGGCACCTAACACCTCGGATGTAGTATTTTACAACACTCCAGGCGGGTCGGCCCCCACCTCTCGGTGCGTACATTATATACGTCTATAACGTAATATAGCCTAACCTAATCCATCCAGCCCCTCGCTGGGAATGTTTTACAGAATCCCGGTCGTATCGGCCAAGATCTGTCCGTGAGAACATTATATACGTCTATAGCGTTATATATCCTAACCTAAGGCAGCCTAACATCTCGGATGTAGTATTTTACAACATTCCTGGCGGGTCGGCCCGTACTTCTCGGTGGGAACGTTATATACGTCTATAACTTAAGATAACCTAACCTAACCCATCTAGCCACTCGCTGGTAATGTTTTACAGAATCCCGGTCCTGTCGGCCCGTACATCTCCGTGGGAACATCATATACGTCTATAACGTTATATACCCTGACCTAAGGCAACCTCACTCCTCGGATGTGGTATTTTACAACATTCCTGGCGGGTCTGCCCGTACATCTCGGTGGGAACGTTATATACGTTTATAACGTAAGATAACCTAACCTAACCCATCTAGCCTCTCGCTGGTAATGTTTTACAGAATCCCTGTCCTGTCGGCCCGTACCTCTCCGTGGGAACATTATATACGTCTATAACGTTATATATCCTAACCTAAGGCAACCTAACACCTCAGATGTAGTATTTTACAACGCTCCTGGCGGCTCGGCACCTACTTCTCGGTGGGAACATTACATACGTCTATAACGTAATATAACCTAATCTACCCCATCTATCCCCTCGCTGGTAATGTTTTACAGAATCCCGGTCCTGTCGGACCGTACCTCTCCGTGGGAAAACTATAGCCGTCTATGACGTTATATTTCCTAACGTGAGGCAACCTCACACCACGAATGTAGTATTTTACAACATTCCTGGCGGGCCGGCCCCTACTTCTTGGTGGGAACATAATATACGTCTATAACGTAATCTAACCTAAGCTAACCCATCTAGCCCCTCGCTGGTAATGTTTTACAGAATCCCGGTCGCGTCGACGCAGACCTATCCGTGGGAACATTATATACGTCTATAGCGTTATATGTACTAACCTAAGGCAGCCTAACATCTCGGATGTAGTATTTTACAACATTCTTGGCGGGTCGGCCCCTACTTCTCGGTGGGAACGTTATATACGTCTATAACGTAAGATAACCTAACCTAACCCATCTAGCCGATCGCTTGTAATATTTTACAGAATCCCGGTCCTGTCGGGCCGTACCTCTCCGTGGGAACATTACATACGTCTATAACGTTATATATCCTAACCTATGGCAACCTAACACATCGGATGCAGCATTTTACAACACTCCAGGCGGGTCGGACCCTACCTCTCGGTGGGAACATTATATACGTCTATAACGTAATATAACCTAACCTAACCCATCTAGCCCCTCGCTGGGAATGTTTTACAGAATCCCGGTCGTATCGGCCAAGATCTGTCCGTGAGAACATTATATACGTCTATAGCGTTATATATACTAACCTAAGGCAGCCTAACATCTCGGATGTAGTATTTTACAACATTCCTGGCGGGTCGGCCCCTACTTCTCGGTGGAAACGTTATATACGTCTATAACGTAAGATAACCTAACCTAACCCATCTAGACGATCGCTTGTAATATTTTACAGAATCCCGGTCCTGTCGGGCCATACCTCTCCGTGGGAACATTACATACGTCTATAACGTTATATATCCTAACCTATGGCAACCTAACACCTCGGATGCAGCATTTTACAACACTCCAGGCGGCTCGGACCCTACATCTCGGTGGGAACATAATATACGTCTATAACGTAATCTAACCTAACCTAACCCATCTAGCCCCTCGCTGGTAATGTTTTACAGAATCCCGGTCGCGTCGACGCAGACCTATCCGTGGGAACATTATATACGTCTATAGCGTTATATGTACTAACCTAAGGCAGCCTAACATCTCGGATGTAGTATTTTACAACATTCCTGGCGCGTCGGCCCCTACTTCTCGGTGGGAACGTTATATACGTCTATAACGTAAGATAACCTAACCTAACCCATCTAGCCGATCGCTTGTAATATTTTACAGAATCCCGGTCCTGTCGGGCCGTACCTCTCCGTGGGAACATTACATACGTCTATAACGTTATATATCCTAACCTATGGCAAGCTAACACATCGGATGCAGCATTTTACAACACTCCAGGCGGGTCGGACCCTACCTCTCGGTGGGAACATTATATACGTCTATAATGTAATATAACCTAACCTAACCCATCTAGCCCCTCGCTTGTAATGTTTTACAGAATTCCGGTCGTGTCGGCCCAGATCTGTCCGTGGGAACATTATATACGTCTATAGCGTTATATATCCTAACCTAAGGCAGCGTAACATCTCGGATGTAGTATTTTACAACATTCCTGGCGGGTCGGCCCGTACTTCTCGGTGGGAACGTTATATACGTCTATAATGTAAGATACCCTAACGTAACACATCTAGCGCCTCGACGGTAATGTTTTACAGAATCCCGGTCCTGTCGGCCTGTACCTCTCCGCGGGAACATTATATACGTCTATAACGTTATATATCCTAACCTAAGGAAACCTGACACCTCGGATGTAGTATTTTACAACACTCCAGGCGGGTCGGCCCCTACCTCTCGGTGCGTACATTATATACGTCTATAACGTAATATAGCCTAACCTAATCCATCTAGCCCCTCGCTGGGAATGTTTTACAGAATCCCGGTCGTATCGGCCAAGATCTGTCCGTGAGAACATTATATACGTCTATAGCGTTATATATCCTAACCTAAGGCAGCCTAACATCTCGGATGTAGTATTTTACAACATTCCTGGCGGGTCGGCCCGTACTTCTCGGTGGGAACGTTATATACGTCTATAATGTAAGATACCCTAACGTAACACATCTAGCGCCTCGACGGTAATGTTTTACAGAATCCCGGTCGTGTCGGCCTGTACCTCTCCGCGGGAACATTATATACGTCTATAACGTTATATATCCTAACCTAAGGAAACCTGACACCTCGGATGTAGTATTTTACAACACTCCAGGCGGGTCGGCCCCTACCTCTCGGTGCGTACATTATATACGTCTATAACGTAATATAGCCTAACCTAATCCATCTAGCCCCTCGCTGGGAATGTTTTACAGAATCCCGGTCGTATCGGCCAAGATCTGTCCGTGAGAACATTATATACGTCTATAGCGTTATATATACTAACCTAAGGCAGCCTAACATCTCCGATGTAGTATTTTACAACATTCCTGGCGGGTCGGCCCGTACTTCTCGGTGGGAACGTTATATACGTCTATAACTTAATATAACCTAACCTAACCCATCTAGCCACTCGCTGGTAATGTTTTACAGAATAACGGTCCTGTTGGACCGTACCTCTCCGTGGGAACATTATATACGTCTATAACGTTATGTATCCTAACCTAAGGCACCTAACACCTCGGATGTAGTATTTCACAACACTCCAGGCGGGTCGGCCCCTACCTCTCGGTGCATACATTATATACCTCTATAACGTAATATAACCTAACCTAACCCATCTAGCCCCTCGCTCGGAATGTTTTACAGAATCCCGGTCGTGTCGGCCCAGACCTGTCCGTGGGAACATTATATACGTCTATATCGTTATATATACTAACCTAAGGCAGCCTAACATCTCGGATGTAGTATTTTACAACATACCTGGCGGGCGGGCCCCTACTTCTCGGTGGGAACATTATATACGTCTATAACGTAATCTAACCTATCCTAATCTATCTAGCCCCTCACTGGTAATGTTTTACAGAATCCCGGTCGCGTCGACGCAGACCAATCCGTGGGAACATTATATACGTCTATAGCGTTATATGTACTAACCTAAGGCAGCCTAACATCTCGGATGTAGTATTTTACAACATACCTGGCGGTTCGGCCCATACTTCTCGGTGGGAACGTTATATACGTCTATAACGTAAGATAACCTAACCTAACCCATCTAGCACCTCGCTGGTAATGTTTTAGCGAAACCAGGCCGCGTCGGACCGTACATATCCGTTGGAACATTATATACGTCTATAACGTTATATAACCTGATCTAAGGCAACCTCACTCCTCGGATGTAGTATTTTACGACATTCCGGGCGGCCCGGCCCCCACTTCACGGTGGGAACGTTATATAAGTCTATAACGTAAGATAACCTAACCTAACCCATCTAGCACCTCGCTGGGATTGTTTTACCGAATCCAGGCCGTGTCGGACCGTACCTGTCCGTGGGAACATTATATACGTCTATAACGTTACATATCCTAACCTAAGGCAACATAACACATCAGATGTAGTATTTTACAACACTCCTGGCGGCTCGGCACCTACTTCTCGGTGTGAACATTACATACGTCTATAACGTAATATAACCTAATCTAACCCATCTAGCCCCTCGCTGGTAATGTTTTACAGAATCCTGGTCCTCTCGGACCGTACCTCTCCGTGGGAAAACTATATCCGTCTATGACGTTATATTTCCTAACGTGAGGCAACCTCACTCCTCGGATGTGATATTTTACAACATTCCTGGCGGGTCGGCCCGTACTTCTCGGTGGGAACGTTATATACGTTTATAACGTAAGATAACCTAACCAAACCCATCTAGCCCCTCGCTGGTAATGTTTTACAGAATAACGGTCCTGTCGGCCCGTACCTCTCCGTGGGAACATTATATACGTCTATAACGTTATATATCCTAACCTAAGGCACCTAACACCTCGGATGTAGTATTTTACAACACTCCAGGCGGGTCGGCCCCCACCTCTCGGTGCGTACATTATATACGTCTATAACGTAATATAGCCTAACCTAATCCATCCAGCCCCTCGCTGGGAATGTTTTACAGAATCCCGGTCGTATCGGCCAAGATCTGTCCGTGAGAACATTATATACGTCTATAGCGTTATATATCCTAACCTAAGGCAGCCTAACATCTCGGATGTAGTATTTTACAACATTCCTGGCGGGTCGGCCCGTACTTCTCGGTGGGAACGTTATATACGTCTATAACTTAAGATAACCTAACCTAACCCATCTAGCCACTCGCTGGTAATGTTTTACAGAATCCCGGTCCTGTCGGCCCGTACATCTCCGTGGGAACATCATATACGTCTATAACGTTATATACCCTGACCTAAGGCAACCTCACTCCTCGGATGTGGTATTTTACAACATTCCTGGCGGGTCTGCCCGTACATCTCGGTGGGAACGTTATATACGTTTATAACGTAAGATAACCTAACCTAACCCATCTAGCCTCTCGCTGGTAATGTTTTACAGAATCCCTGTCCTGTCGGCCCGTACCTCTCCGTGGGAACATTATATACGTCTATAACGTTATATATCCTAACCTAAGGCAACCTAACACCTCAGATGTAGTATTTTACAACGCTCCTGGCGGCTCGGCACCTACTTCTCGGTGGGAACATTACATACGTCTATAACGTAATATAACCTAATCTACCCCATCTATCCCCTCGCTGGTAATGTTATACAGAATCCCGGTCCTGTCGGACCGTACCTCTCCGTGGGAAAACTATAGCCGTCTATGACGTTATATTTCCTAACGTGAGGCAACCTCACACCACGAATGTAGTATTTTACAACATTCCTGGCGGGCCGGCCCCTACTTCTTGGTGGGAACATAATATACGTCTATAACGTAATCTAACCTAACCTAACCCATCTAGCCCCTCGCTGGTAATGTTTTACAGAATCCCGGTCGCGTCGACGCAGACCTATCCGTGGGAACATTATATACGTCTATAGCGTTATATGTACTAACCTAAGGCAGCCTAACATCTCGGATGTAGTATTTTACAACATTCCTGGCGGGTCGGCCCCTACTTCTCGGTGGGAACGTTATATACGTCTATAACGTAAGATAACCTAACCTAACCCATCTAGCCGATCGCTTGTAATATTTTACAGAATCCCGGTCCTGTCGGGCCGTACCTCTCCGTGGGAACATTACATACGTCTATAACGTTATATATCCTAACCTATGGCAACCTAACACATCGGATGCAGCATTTTACAACACTCCAGGCGGGTCGGCCCCTACCTCTCGGTGGGAACATTATATACGTCTATAACGTAATATAACCTAACCTAACCCATCTAGCCCCTTGCTTGTAATGTTTTACAGAATTCCGGTCGTGTCGGCCCAGATCTGTCCATGGGAACATTATATACGTCTATAGCGTTATATATCCTAACCTAAGGCAGCGTAACATCTCGGTTGTAGTATTTTACAACATTCCTGGCGGGTCGGCCCGTACTTCTCGGTGGGAACGTTATATACGTCTATAATGTAAGATACCCTAACGTAACACGTCTAGCGCCTGGACGGTAATGTTTTACAGAATCCCGGTCCTGTCGGCCTGTACCTCTCCGCGGGAACATTATATACGTCTATAACGTTATATATCCTAACCTAAGGAAACCTGACACCTCGGATGTAGTATTTTACAACACTCCAGGCGGGTCGGCCCCTACCTCTCGGTGCGTACATTATATACGTCTATAACGTAATATAGCCTAACCTAATCCATCTAGCCCCTCGCTGGGAATGTTTTACAGAATCGCGGTCGTATCGGCCAAGATCTGTCCGTGAGAACATTATATACGTCTATAGCGTTATATATCCTAACCTAAGGCAGCCTAACATCTCGGATGTAGTATTTTACAACATTCCTGGCGGGTCTGCCCGTACATCTCGGTGGGAACGTTATATACGTTTATAACGTAAGATAACCTAACCTGACCCATCTAGCCTCTCGCTGGTAATGTTTTACAGAATCCCTGTCCTGTCGGCCCGTACCTCTCCGTGGGAACATTATATACGTCTATAACGTTATATATCCTAACCTAAGGCAACCTAACACCTCAGATGTAGTATTTTACAACGCTCCTGGCGGCTCGGCACCTACTTCTCGGTGGGAACATTACATACGTCTATAACGTAATATAACCTAATCTACCCCATCTAGCCCCTCGCTGGTAATGTTTTACAGAATCCCGGTCCTGTCGGACCGTACCTCTCCGTGGGAAAACTATAGCCGTCTATGACGTTATATTTCCTAACGTGAGGCAACCTCACACCACGAATGTAGTATTTTACAACATTCCTGGCGGGCCGGCCCCTACTTCTTGGTGGGAACATAATATACGTCTATAACGTAATCTAACCTAACCTAACCCATCTAGCCCCTCGCTGGTAATGTTTTACAGAATCCCGGTCGCGTCGACGCAGACCTATCCGTGGGAACATTATATACGTCTATAGCGTTATATGTACTAACCTAATGCAGCCTAACATCTCGGATGTAGTATTTTACAACATTCCTGGCGGGTCGGCCCCTACTTCTCGGTGGGAACGTTATATACGTCTATAACGTAAGATAACCTAACCTAACCCATCTAGCCGATCGCTTGTAATATTTTACAGAATCCCGGTCCTGTCGGGCCGTACCTCTCCGTGGGAACATTACATACGTCTATAACGTTATATATCCTAACCTATGGCAACCTAACACATCGGATGCAGCATTTTACAACACTCCAGGCGGGTCGGACCCTACCTCTCGGTGGGAACATTATATACGTCTATAACGTAATATAACCTAACCTAACCCATCTAGCCCCTCGCTTGTAATGTTTTACAGAATTCCGGTCGTGTCGGCCCAGATCTGTCCGTGGGAACATTATATACGTCTATAGCGTTATATATCCTAACCTAAGGCAGCGTAACATCTCGGATGTAGTATTTTACAACATTTCTGGCGGGTCGGCCCGTACTTCTCGGTGGGAACGTTATATACGTCTATAACTTAAGATAACCTAATCTAACCCATCTAGCGCCTCGCTGGTAATGTTTTACAGAATAACGGTCCTGTTGGACCGTACCTCTCCGTGGGAACATTATATACATCTATAACGTTATATATCCTAACCTAAGGCACCTAACACCTCGGATGTAGTATTTCACAACACTCCAGGCGGGTCGGCCCCTACCTCTCGGTGCATACATTATATACCTCTATAACGTAATATAACCTAACCTAACCCATCTAGCCCCTCGCTCGGAATGTTTTACAGAATCCCGGTCGTGTCGGCCCAGACCTGTCCGTGGGAACATTATATACGTCTATATCGTTATATATACTAACCTAAGGCAGCCTAACATCTCGGATGTAGTATTTTACAACATTCCTGGCGGGTCGGCCCATACTTCTCGGTGGGAACGTTATATACGTCTATAACGTAAGATAACCTAACCTAACCTATCTAGCACCTCGCTGGTAATGTTTTACCGAATCCAGGCCGTGTCAGACCGTACCTGTGCGTGGGAACATTATATACGTCTATAACGTTATATATCCTAACCTAAGGCAACATAACACCTCAGATGTAGTATTTTACAACACTCCTGGCGGCTCGGCACCTACTTCTCGGTGTGAACATTACATACGTCTATAACGTAATATAACCTAATCTACCCCATCTAGCCCCTCGCTGGTAATGTTTTACAGAATCCCGGTCCTGTCGGACCGTACCTCTCCGTGGGACAACTATAGCCGTCTATGACGTTATATTTCCTAACGTGAGGCAACCTCACACCACGAATGTAGTATTTTACAACATTCCTGGCGGGCCGGCCCCTACTTCTTGGTGGGAACATAATATACGTCTATAACGTAATCTAACCTAACCTAACCCATCTATCCCCTCGCTGGTAATGTTTTACAGAATCCCGGTCGCGTCGACGCAGACCTATCCGTGGGAACATTATATACGTCTATAGCGTTATATGTACTAACCTAATGCAGCCTAACATCTCGGATGTAGTATTTTACAACATTCCTGGCGGGTCGGCCCCTACTTCTCGGTGGGAACGTTATATACGTCTATAACGTAAGATAACCTAACCTAACCCATCTAGCCGATCGCTTGTAATATTTTACAGAATCCCGGTCCTGTCGGGCCGTACCTCTCCGTGGGAACATTACATACGTCTATAACGTTATATATCCTAACCTATGGCAACCTAACACATCGGATGCAGCATTTTACAACACTCCAGGCGGGTCGGACCCTACCTCTCGGTGGGAACATTATATACGTCTATAACGTAATATAACCTAACCTAACCCATCTAGCCCCTCGCTTGTAATGTTTAACAGAATTCCGGTCGTGTCGGCCCAGATCTGTCCGTGAGAACATTATATACGTCTATAGCGTTATATATCCTAACCTAAGGCAGCGTAACATCTCGGATGTAGTATTTTACAACATTCCTGGCGGGTCGGCCCGTACTTCTCGGTGGGAACGTTATATACGTCTATAATGTAAGATACCCTAACGTAACACATCTAGCGCCTCGATGGTAATGTTTTACAGAATCCCGGTCCTGTCGGCCTGTACCTCTCCGCGGGAACATTATATACGTCTATAACGTTATATATCCTAACCTAAGGAAACCTGACACCTCGGATGTAGTATTTTACAACACTCCAGGCGGGTCGGCCCCTACCTCTCGGTGCGTACATTATATACGTCTATAACGTAATATAGCCTAACCTAATCCATCTAGCCCCTCGCTGGGAATGTTTTACAGAATCCCGGTCGTATCGGCCAAGATCTGTCCGTGAGAACATTATATACGTCTATAGCGTTATATATACTAACCTAAGGCAGCCTAACATCTCGGATGTAGTATTTTACAACATTCCTGGCGGGTCGGCCCGTACTTCTCGGTGGGAACGTTATATACGTCTATAACTTAATATAACCTAACCTAACCCATCTAGCCACTCGCTGGTAATGTTTTACAGAATAACGGTCCTGTTGGACCGTACCTCTCCGTGGGAACATTATATACGTCTATAACGTTATGTATCCTAACCTAAGGCACCTAACACCTCGGATGTAGTATTTCACAACACTCCAGGCGGGTCGGCCCCTACCTCTCGGTGCATACATTATATACCTCTATAACGTAATATAACCTAACCTAACCCATCTAGCCCCTCGCTCGGAATGTTTTACAGAATCCCGGTCGTGTCGGCCCAGACCTGTCCGTGGGAACATTATATACGTCTATATCGTTATATATACTAACCTAAGGCAGCCTAACATTTCGGATGTAGTATTTTACAACATTCCTGGCGGGTCGGCCCATACTTCTCGGTGGGATCGTTATATACGTCTATAACGTAAGATAACCTAACCTAACCTATCTAGCACCTCGCTGGTAATGTTTTACCGAATCCAGGGGGTGTCAGACCGTACCTGTGCGTGGGAACATTATATACGTCTATAACGTTATATATCCTAACCTAAGGCAACGTAACACCTCAGATGTAGTATTTTACAACACTCCTGGCGGCCCGGCACCTACTTCTCGGTGTGAACATTACATACGTCTATAACGTAATATAACCTAATCTAGCCCATCTAGCCCCTCGCTGGTAATGTTTTACAGAATCCCGGTCCTGTCGGACCGTACCTCTCCGTGGGAAAACTATAGCCGTCTATGACGTTATATTTCCTAACGTGAGGCAACCTCACACCACGAATGTAGTATTTTACAACATTCCTGGCGGGCCGGCCCCTACTTCTTGGTGGGAACATAATATACGTCTATAACGTAATCTAACCTAACCTAACCCATCTAGCCCCTCGCTGGTAATGTTTTACAGAATCCCGGTCCTGTCGGACCGTACCTCTCCGTGGGAACATTATATACGTCTATAACGTTATATATCCTAAGCTAAGGCAACCTAACACTTCAGATGTAGTATTTTACGTCACTCCTGGCGGCTCGGCACCTACTTCTCGGTGGGAACATTATATACGTCTATAACGTAAGATAACCTAACGTAACCCATCTAGCACCTCGCTGGTAATGTTTTACCGAATCCAGGCCGTGTCGGACC
Source organism: Xylocopa violacea (assembly GCA_963969225.1). Lineage (NCBI taxonomy): Eukaryota > Metazoa > Arthropoda > Insecta > Hymenoptera > Apidae > Xylocopa > Xylocopa violacea. The sequence goes on from CAXAJV010000789.1 coordinate 3,771,293, forward strand.
GTACGTCTCCGTGGGATCGTTATATACGTCTATAACGTTATATATCCTAACCTAAGGCAACATAACACCTCAGATGTAGTATTTTACAACACTCCTGGCGGCACGGCACCTTCTTCTCGGTGTGAACATTACATACGTCTATAACGTAATATAACCTAATCTAACCCATCTAGCCCCTCGCTGGTAATGTTTTACAGAATCCCGGTCCTGTCGGACCGTACGTCTCCGTGGGAAAACTGTATCCGTCTATGATGTTATGTTTCCTAACGCGAGGCAACCTCACACCACGAATGTAGTATTTTACAACATACCTGGCGGGCGGGCCCCTACTTCTCGGTGGGAACATTATATACGTCTATAACGTAATCTAACCTATCCTAATCCATCTAGCCCCTCACTGGTAATGTTTTACAGAATCCCGGTCGCGTCGACGCAGACCAATCCGTGGGAACATTATATACGTCTATAGCGTTATATGTACTAACCTAAGGCAGCCTAACATCTCGGATGTAGTATTTTACAACATACCTGGCGGTTCGGCCCATACTTCTCGGTGGGAACGTTATATACGTCTATAACGTAAGATAACCTAACCTAACCCATCTAGCACCTCGCTGGTAATGTTTTAGCGAAACCAGGCTGTGTCGGACCGTACATCTCCGTTGGAACATTATATACGTCTCTAACGTTATATAACCTGATCTAAGGCAACCTCACTCCTCGGATGTAGTATTTTACGACATTCCGGGCAGCCCGGCCGCCACTTCACGGTGGGAACGTTATATAAGTCTATAACGTAAGATAACCTAACCTAACCCATCTAGCACCTCGCTGGGATTGTTTTACCGAATCCAGGCCGTGTCGGACCGTACCTGTCCGTGGGAACATTATATACGTCTATAACGTTACATACCCTAACCTAAGGCAACATAACACATCAGATGTAGTATTTTACAACACTCCTGGCGGCTCGGCACCTACTTCTCGGTGGGAACGTTATATACGTTTATAACGTAAGATAACCTAACCAAACCCATCTAGCCCCTCGCTGGTAATGTTTTACAGAATAACGGTCCTGTCGGCCCGTACCTCTCCGTGGGAACATTATATACGTCTATAACGTTATATATCCTAACCTAAGGCACGTAACACCTCGGATGTAGTATTTTACAACACTCCAGGCGGGTCGGCCCCCACCTCTCGGTGCGTACATTATATACGTCTATAACGTAATATAGCCTAACCTAATCCATCCAGCCCCTCGCTGGGAATGTTTTACAGAATCCCGGTCGTATCGGCCAAGATCTGTCCGTGAGAACATTATATACGTCTATAGCGTTATATATCCTAACCTAAGGCAGCCTAACATCTCGGATGTAGTATTTTACAACATTCCTGGCGGGTCGGCCCCTACCTCTCGGTGCATACATTATATACCTCTATAACGTAATATAACCTAACCTAACCCATCTAGCCTCTCGCTGGTAATGTTTTACAGAATCCCTGTCCTGTCGGCCCGTACCTCTCCGTGGGAACATTATATACGTCTATAACGTAATATAACCTAACCTAACCCATCTAGCCCCTCGCTGGGAATGTTTTACAGAATCCCGGTCGTATCGGCCAAGATCTGTCCGTGAGAACATTATATACGTCTATAGCGTTATATATACTAACCTAAGGCAGCCTAACATCTCGGATGTAGTATTTTACAACATTCCTGGCGGGTCGGCCCCTACTTCTCGGTGGAAACGTTATATACGTCTATAACGTAAGATAACCTAACCTAACCCATCTAGACGATCGCTTGTAATATTTTACAGAATCCCGGTCCTGTCGGGCCATACCTCTCCGTGGGAACATTACATACGTCTATAACGTTATATATCCTAACCTATGGCAACCTAACACCTCGGATGCAGCATTTTACAACACTCCAGGCGGCTCGGACCCTACATCTCGGTGGGAACATAATATACGTCTATAACGTAATCTAACCTAACCTAACCCATCTAGCCCCTCGCTGGTAATGTTTTACAGAATCCCGGTCGCGTCGACGCAGACCTATCCGTGGGAACATTATATACGTCTATAGCGTTATATGTACTAACCTAAGGCAGCATAACATCTCGGATGTAGTATTTTACAACATTCCTGGCGGGTCGGCCCGTACTTCTCGGTGGGAACGTTATATACGTCTATAATGTAAGATACCCTAACGTAACACATCTAGCGCCTCGACGGTAATGTTTTACAGAATCCCGGTCGTGTCGGCCTGTACCTCTCCGCGGGAACATTATATACGTCTATAACGTTATATATCCTAACCTAAGGAAACCTGACACCTCGGATGTAGTATTTTACAACACTCCAGGCGGGTCGGCCCCTACCTCTCGGTGCGTACATTATATACGTCTATAACGTAATATAGCCTAACCTAATCCATCTAGCCCCTCGCTGGGAATGTTTTACAGAATCCCGGTCGTATCGGCCAAGATCTGTCCGTGAGAACATTATATACGTCTATAGCGTTATATATACTAACCTAAGGCAGCCTAACATCTCGGATGTAGTATTTTACAACATTCCTGGCGGGTCGGCCCCTACTTCTCGGTGGAAACGTTATATACGTCTATAACGTAAGATAACCTAACCTAACCCATCTAGACGATCGCTTGTAATATTTTACAGAATCCCGGTCCTGTCGGGCCATACCTCTCCGTGGGAACATTACATACGTCTATAACGTTATATATCCTAACCTATGGCAACCTAACACCTCGGATGCAGCATTTTACAACACTCCAGGCGGCTCGGACCCTACATCTCGGTGGGAACATAATATACGTCTATAACGTAATCTAACCTAACCTAACCCATCTAGCCCCTCGCTGGTAATGTTTTACAGAATCCCGGTCGCGTCGACGCAGACCTATCCGTGGGAACATTATATACGTCTATAGCGTTATATGTACTAACCTAAGGCAGCCTAACATCTCGGATGTAGTATTTTACAACATTCCTGGCGGGTCGGCCCCTACTTCTCGGTGGGAACGTTATATACGTCTATAACGTAAGATAACCTAACCTAACCCATCTAGCCGATCGCTTGTAATATTTTACAGAATCCCGGTCCTGTCGGGCCGTACCTCTCCGTGGGAACATTACATACGTCTATAACGTTATATATCCTAACCTAAGGCAACCTTACACCTCAGATGTAGTATTTTACAATGCTCCTGGCGGCTCGGCACCTACTTCTCGGTGGGAACATTACATACGTCTATAACGTAATATAACCTAATCTACCCCATCTAGCCCCTCGCTGGTAATGTTTTACAGAATCCCGGTCCTGTCGGACCGTACCTCTCCGTGGGAAAACTATAGCCGTCTATGACGTTATATTTCCTAACGTGAGGCAACCTCACACCACGAATGTAGTATTTTACAACATTCCTGGCGGGCCGGCTCCTACTTCTTGGTGGGAACATAATATACGTCTATAACGTAATCTATCCTAACCTAACCCATCTAGCCCCTCGCTGGTAATGTTTTACACAATCCCGGTCGCGTCGACGCAGACCTATCCGTGGGAACATTATATATGTCTATAGCGTTATATGTACTAACCTAAGGCAGCCTAACATCTCGGATGTAGTATTTTACAACATTCCTGGCGGGTCGGCCCCTACTTCTCGGTGGGAACGTTATATACGTCTATAACGTAAGATAACCTAACCTAACCCATCTAGCCGATCGCTTGTAATATTTTACAGAATCCCGGTCCTGTCGGGCCGTTCCTCTCCGTGGGAACATTACATACGTCTATAACGTTATATATCCTAACCTATGGCAACCTAACACATCGGATGCAGCATTTTACAACACTCCAGGCGGGTCGGACCCTACCTCTCGGTGGGAACATTATATACGTCTATAACGTAATATAACCTAACCTAACCCATCTAGCCCCTCGCTTGTAATGTTTTACAGAATTCCGGTCGTGTCGGCCCAGATCTGTCCGTGGGAACATTATATACGTCTATAGCGTTATATATCCTAACCTAAGGCAGCGTAACATCTCGGATGTAGTATTTTACAACATTTCTGGCGGGTCGGCCCGTACTTCTCGGTGGGAACGTTATATACATCTATAACTTAAGATAACCTAACCTAACCCATCTAGCCACTCGCTGGTAATGTTTTACAGAAGCCCGGTCCTGTCGGCCCGTACATCTCCGTGGGAACATCATATACGTCTATAACGTTATATACCCTGACCTAAGGCAACCTCACTCCTCGGATGTGGTATTTTGCAACATTCCTGGCGGGTCTGACCGTACATCTCGGTGGGAACGTTATATACGTTTATAACGTAAGATAACCTAACCTAACCCATCTAGCCTCTCGCTGGTAATGTTTTACAGAATCCCTGTCCTGTCGGCCCGTACCTCTCCGTGGGAACATTATATACGTCTATAACGTTATATATCCTAACCTAGGGCAACCTAACACCTCAGATGTAGTATTTTACAACGCTCCTGGCGGCTCGGCACCTACTTCTCGGTGTGAACATTACATACGTCTATAACGTAATATAACCTAATCTACCCCATCTAGCCCCTCGCTGGTAATGTTTTACAGAATCCCGGTCCTGTCGGACCGTACCTCTCCGTGGGAACATCATATACGTCTATAACGTTATATACCCTGACCTAAGGCAACCTCACTCCTCGGATGTGGTATTTTGCAACATTCCTGGCGGGTCTGACCGTACATCTCGGTGGGAACGTTATATACGTTTATAACGTAAGATAACCTAACCTAACCCATCTAGCCTCTCGCTGGTAATGTTTTACAGAATCCCTGTCCTGTCGGCCCGTACCTCTCCGTGGGAACATTATATACGTCTATAACGTTATATATCCTAACCTAGGGCAACCTAACACCTCAGATGTAGTATTTTACAACGCTCCTGGCGGCTCGGCACCTACTTCTCGGTGGGAACATTACATACGTCTATAACGTAATATAACCTAATCTAACCCATCTAGCGCCTCGCTGGTAATGTTTTACAGAATAACGGTCCTGTTGGACCGTACCTCTCCGTGGGAACATTATATACATCTATAACGTTATATATCCTAACCTAAGGCACCTAACACCTCGGATGTAGTATTTCACAACACTCCAGGCGGGTCGGCCCCTACCTCTCGGTGCATACATTATATACCTCTATAACGTAATATAACCTAACCTAACCCATCTAGCCCCTCGCTCGGAATGTTTTACAGAATCCCGGTCGTGTCGGCCCAGACCTGTCCGTGGGAACATTATATACGTCTATATCGTTATATATACTAACCTAAGGCAGCCTAACATCTCGGATGTAGTATTTTACAACATTCCTGGCGGGTCGGCCCATACTTCTCGGTGGGAACGTTATATACGTCTATAACGTAAGATAACCTAACCTAACCTATCTAGCACCTCGCTGGTAATGTTTTACCGAATCCAGGCCGTGTCAGACCGTACCTGTGCGGGGGAACATTATATACGTCTATAACGTTATATATCCTAACCTAAGGCAACATAACACCTCAGATGTAGTATTTTACAACACTCCTGGCGCCTCGGCACCTACTTCTCGGTGTGAACATTACATACGTCTATAACGTAATATAACCTAATCTACCCCATCTAGCCCCTCGCTGGTAATGTTTTACAGAATCCCGGTCCTGTCGGACCGTACCTCTCCGTGGGAAAACTATAGCCGTCTATGACGTTATATTTCCTAACGTGAGGCAACCTCACACCACGAATGTAGTATTTTACAACATTCCTGGCGGGCCGGCCCCTACTTCTTGGTGGGAACATAATATACGTCTATAACGTAATCTAACCTAACCTAACCCATCTATCCCCTCGCTGGTAATGTTTTACAGAATCCCGGTCGCGTCGTCGCAGACCTATCCGTGGGAACATTATATACGTCTATAGCGTTATATGTACTAACCTAATGCAGCCTAACATCTCGGATGTAGTATTTTACAACATTCCTGGCGGGTGGGCCCCTACTTCTCGGTGGGAACGTTATATACGTCTATAACGTAAGATAACCTAACCTAACCCATCTAGCCGATCGCTTGTAATATTTTACAGAATCCCGGTCCTGTCGGGCCGTACCTCTCCGTGGGAACATTACATACGTCTATAACGTTATATATCCTAACCTATGGCAACCTAACACATCGGATGCAGCATTTTACAACACTCCAGGCGGGTCGGACCCTACCTCTCGGTGGGAACATTATATACGTCTATAACGTAATATAACCTAACCTAACCCATCTAGCCCCTCGCTTGTAATGTTTAACAGAATTCCGGTCGTGTCGGCCCAGATCTGTCCGTGGGAACATTATATACGTCTATAGCGTTATATATCCTAACCTAAGGCAGCGTAACATCTCGGATGTAGTATTTTACAACATTCCTGGCGGGTCGGCCCGTACTTCTCGGTGGGAACGTTATATACGTCTATAACTTAATATAACCTAACCTAACCCATCTAGCCACTCGCTGGTAATGTTTTACAGAATAACGGTCCTGTTGGACCGTACCTCTCCGTGGGAACATTATATACGTCTATAACGTTATGTATCCTAACCTAAGGCACCTAACACCTCGGATGTAGTATTTCACAACACTCCAGGCGGGTCGGCCCCTACCTCTCGGTGCATACATTATATACCTCTATAACGTAATATAACCTAACCTAACCCATCTAGCCCCTCGCTCGGAATGTTTTACAGAATCCCGGTCGTGTCGGCCCAGACCTGTCCGTGGGAACATTATATACGTCTATATCGTTATATATACTAACCTAAGGCAGCCTAACATTTCGGATGTAGTATTTTACAACATTCCTGGCGGGTCGGCCCATACTTCTCGGTGGGATCGTTATATACGTCTATAACGTAAGATAACCTAACCTAACCTATCTAGCACCTCGCTGGTAATGTTTTACCGAATCCAGGGGGTGTCAGAGCGTACCTGTGCGTGGGAACATTATATACGTCTATAACGTTATATATCCTAACCTAAGGCAACATAACACCTCAGATGTAGTATTTTACAACACTCCTGGCGGCTCGGCACCTACTTCTCGGTGTGAACATTACATACGTCTATAACGTAATATAACCTAATCTACCCCATCTAGCCCCTCGCTGGTAATGTTTTACAGAATCCCGGTCCTGTCGGACCGTACCTCTCCGTGGGAAAACTATAGCCGTCTATGACGTTATATTTCCTAACGTGAGGCAACCTCACACCACGAATGTAGTATTTTACAACATTCCTGGCGGGCCGGCCCCTACTTCTTGGTGGGAACATAATATACGTCTATAACGTAATCTAACCTAACCTAACCCATCTAGCCCCTCGCTGGTAATGTTTTACAGAATCCCGGTCCTGTCGGACCGTACCTCTCCGTGGGAACATTATATACGTCTATAACGTTATATATCCTAAGCTAAGGCAACCTAACACTTCAGATGTAGTATTTTACGTCACTCCTGGCGGCTCGGCACCTACTTCTCGGTGGGAACATTATATACGTCTATAACGTAAGATAACCTAACGTAACCCATCTAGCACATCGCTGGTAATGTTTTACCGAATCCAGGCCGTGTCGGACCGTACGTCTCCGTGGGATCGTTATATACGTCTATAACGTTATATATCCTAACCTAAGGCAACATAACACCTCAGATGTAGTATTTTACAACACTCCTGGCGGCACGGCACCTTCTTCTCGGTGTGAACATTACATACGTCTATAACGTAATATAACCTAATCTAAGCCATCTAGCCCCTCGCTGGTAATGTTTTACAGAATCCCGGTCCTGTCGGACCGTACGTCTCCGTGGGAAAACTGTATCCGTCTATGATGTTATGTTTCCTAACGCGAGGCAACCTCACACCACGAATGTAGTATTTTACAACATACCTGGCGGGCGGGCCCCTACTTCTCGGTGGGAACATTATATACGTCTATAAAGTAATCTAACCTATCCTAATCCATCTAGCCCCTCACTGGTAATGTTTTACAGAATCCCGGTCGCGTCGACGCAGACCAATCCGTGGGAACATTATATACGTCTATAGCGTTATATGTACTAACCTAAGGCAGCCTAACATCTCGGATGTAGCATTTTACAACATACCTGGCGGTTCGGCCCATACTTCTCGGTGGGAACGTTATATACGTCTATAACGTAAGATAACCTAACCTAACCCATCTAGCACCTCGCTGGTAATGTTTTAGCGAAACCAGGCCGTGTCGGACCGTACATCTCCGTTGGAACATTATATACGTCTATAACGTTATATAACCTGATCTAAGGCAACCTCACTCCTCGGATGTAGTATTTTACGACATTCCGGGCGGCCCGGCCCCCACTTCACGGTGGGAACGTTATATAAGTCTATAACGTAAGATAACCTAACCTAACCCATCTAGCACCTCGCTGGGATTGTTTTACCGAATCCAGGCCGTGTCGGACCGTACCTGTCCGTGGGAACATTATATACGTCTATAACGTTACATATCCTAACCTAAGGCAACATAACACATCAGATGTAGTATTTTACAACACTCCTGGTGGCTCGGCACCTACTTCTCGGTGTGAACATTACATACGTCTATAACGTAATATAACCTAATCTAACCCATCTAGCCCCTCGCTGGTAATGTTTTACAGAATCCCGGTCCTCTCGGACCGTACCTCTCCGTGGGAAAACTATATCCGTCTATGACGTTATATTTCCTAACGTGAGGCAACCTCACTCCTCGGATGTGATATTTTACAACATTCCTGGCGGGTCGGCCCGTACTTCTCGGTGGGAACGTTATATACGTTTATAACGTAAGATAACCTAACCAAACCCATCTAGCCCCTCGCTGGTAATGTTTTACAGAATAACGGTCCTGTCGGCCCGTACCTCTCCGTGGGAACATTATATACGTCTATAACGTTATATATCCTAACCTAAGGCACCTAACACCTCGGATGTAGTATTTTACAACACTCCAGGCGGGTCGGCCCCCACCTCTCGGTGCGTACATTATATACGTCTATAACGTAATATAGCCTAACCTAATCCATCCAGCCCCTCGCTGGGAATGTTTTACAGAATCCCGGTCGTATCGGCCAAGATCTGTCCGTGAGAACATTATATACGTCTATAGCGTTATATATCCTAACCTAAGGCAGCCTAACATCTCGGATGTAGTATTTTACAACATTCCTGGCGGGTCGGCCCGTACTTCTCGGTGGGAACGTTATATACGTCTATAACTTAAGATAACCTAACCTAACCCATCTAGCCACTCGCTGGTAATGTTTTACAGAATCCCGGTCCTGTCGGCCCGTACATCTCCGTGGGAACATCATATACGTCTATAACGTTATATACCCTGACCTAAGGCAACCTCACTCCTCGGATGTGGTATTTTACAACATTCCTGGCGGGTCTGCCCGTACATCTCGGTGGGAACGTTATATACGTTTATAACGTAAGATAACCTAACCTAACCCATCTAGCCTCTCGCTGGTAATGTTTTACAGAATCCCTGTCCTGTCGGCCCGTACCTCTCCGTGGGAACATTATATACGTCTATAACGTTATATATCCTATCCTAAGGCAACCTAACACCTCAGATGTAGTATTTTACAACGCTCCTGGCGCCTCGGCACCTACTTCTCGGTGGGAACATTACATACGTCTATAACGTAATATAACCTAATCTACCCCATCTATCCCCTCGCTGGTAATGTTTTACAGAATCCCGGTCCTGTCGGACCGTACCTCTCCGTGGGAAAACTATAGCCGTCTATGACGTTATATTTCCTAACGTGAGGCAACCTCACACCACGAATGTAGTATTTTACAACATTCCTGGCGGGCCGGCCCCTACTTCTTGGTGGGAACATAATATATGTCTATAACGTAATCTAACCTAACCTAACCCATCTAGCCCCTCGCTGGTAATGTTTTACAGAATCCCGGTCGCGTCGACGCAGACCTATCCGTGGGAACATTATATACGTCTATAGCGTTATATGTACTAACCTAAGGCAGCCTAACATCTCGGATGTAGTATTTTACAACATTCCTGGCGGGTCGGCCCCTACTTCTCGGTGGGAACGTTATATACGTCTATAACTTATGATAACCTAACCTAACCCATCTAGCCACTCGCAGGTAATGTTTTACAGAATCCCGGTCCTGTCGGCCCGTACATCTCCGTGGGAACATCATATACGTCTATAACGTTATATACCCTGACCTAAGGCAACCTCACTCCTCGGATGTGGTATTTTGCAACATTCCTGGCGGGTCTGACCGTACATCTCGGTGGGAACGTTATATACGTTTATAACGTAAGATAACCTAACCTAACCCATCTAGCCTCTCGCTGGTAATGTTTTACAGAATCCCTGTCCTGTCGGCCCGTACCTCTCCGTGGGAACATTATATACGTCTATAACGTTATATATCCTAACCTAAGGCAACCTAACACCTCAGATGTAGTATTTTACAACGCTCCTGGCGGGTCGGCCCATACTTCTCGGTGGGAACGTTATATACGTCTATAACGTAAGATAACCTAACCTAACCTATCTAGCACCTCGCTGGTAATGTTTTACCGAATCCAGGACGTGTCAGACCGTACCTGTCCGTGGGAACATTATATACGTCTATAACGTTATATATCCTAACCTAAGGCAACATAACACCTCAGATGTAGTATTTTACAACACTCCTGGCGGCTCGGCACCTACTTCTCGGTGTGAACATTACATACGTCTATAACGTAATATAACCTAATCTACCCCATCTAGCCCCTCGCTGGTAATGTTTTACAGAATCCCGGTCCTGTCGGACCGTACCTCTCCGTGGGAAAACTATAGCCGTCTATGACGTTATATTTCCTAACGTGAGGCAACCTCACACCACGAATGTATTATTTTACAACATTCCTGGCGGGCCGGCCCCTACTTCTTGGTGGGAACATAATATACGTCTATAACGTAATCTAACCTAACCTAACCCATCTAGCCCCTCGCTGGTAATGTTTTACAGAATCCCGGTCGCGTCGACGCAGACCTATCCGTGGGAACATTATATACGTCTATAGCGTTATATGTACTAACCTAAGGCAGCCTAACATCTCGGATGTAGTATTTTACAACATACCTGGCGGTTCGGCCCATACTTCACGGTAGGAACGTTATATACGTCTATAACGTAATCTAACCTAACCTGACCCATCTAGTCCCTCGCTGGTAAAGTTTTACACAATCCCGGTCGCGTCGACGCAGACCTATCCGTGGGAACATTATATACGTCTATAGCGTTATATGTACTAACTTAAGGCAGCCTAACATCTCGGATGTAGTATTTTACAACATTCATGGCGGTTCGGCCCATACTTCTCGGTGGGAACGTTATATACGTCTATAACGTAATCTAACCTAACCTGACCCATCTAGCCCCTCGCTGGTAAAGTTTTACAGAATCCCGGTCGTGTCTGCCCGTACATCTCCGTGGGAACATCATATACGTCTATAACGTTATATACCCTGACCTAAGGCAACCTCACTCCTCGGATGTGGTATTTTGCAACATTCCTGGCGGGTCTGACCGTACATCTCGGTGGGAACGTTATATACGTTTATAACGTAAGATAACCTAACCTAACCCATCTAGCCTCTCGCTGGTAATGTTTTACAGAATCCCTGTCCTGTCGGCCCGTACCTCTCCGTGGGAACTTTATATACGTCTATAACGTTATATATCCTAACCTAAGGCAACCTAACACCTCAGATGTAGTATTTTACAACGCTCCTGGCGGGTCGGCCCATACTTCTCGGTGGGAACGTTATATACGTCTATAACGTAAGATAACCTAACCTAACCTATCTAGCACCTCGCTGGTAATGTTTTACCGAATCCAGGACGTGTCAGACCGTACCTGTCCGTGGGAACATTATATACGTCTATAACGTTATATATCGTAACCTAAGGCAACATAACACCTCAGATGTAGTATTTTACAACACTCCTGGCGGCTCGGCACCTACTTCTCGGTGTGAACATTACATACGTCTATAACGTAATATAACCTAATCTACCCCATCTAGCCCCTCGCTGGTAATGTTTTACAGAATCCCGGTCCTGTCGGACCGTACCTCTCCGTGGGAAAACTATAGCCGTCTATGACGTTATATTTCCTAACGTGAGGCAACCTCACACCACGAATGTATTATTTTACAACATTCCTGGCGGGCCGGCCCCTACTTCTTGGTGGGAACATAATATACGTCTATAACGTAATCTAACCTAACCTAACCCATCTAGCCCCTCGCTGGTAATGTTTTACAGAATCCCGGTCGCGTCGACGCAGACCTATCCGTGGGAACATTATATACGTCTATAGCGTTATATGTACTAACCTAAGGCAGCTTAACATCTCGGATGTAGTATTTTACAACATACCTGGCGGTTCGGCCCATACTTCACGGTAGGAACGTTATATACGTCTATAACGTAATCTAACCTAACCTGACCCATCTAGTCCCTCGCTGGTAAAGTTTTACACAATCCCGGTCGCGTCGACGCAGACCTATCCGTGGGAACATTATATACGTCTATAGCGTTATATGTACTAACCTAAGGCAGCCTAACATCTCGGATGTAGTATTTTACAACATTCATGGCGGTTCGGCCCATACTTCTCGGTGGGAACGTTATATACGTCTATAACGTAATCTAACCTAACCTGACCCATCTAGCCCCTCGCTGGTAAAGTTTTACAGAATCCCGGTCGTGTCTGCCCAGACCTGTCCGTGGGAACATTATATACGTCTATAGCGTTATATATACTAACCTACGGCAGCCTAACATCTTGGATGTAGTATTTTACAACATTCCTGGCGGTTCGGCCCGTACTTATCGGTGGGAACGTTATATACGTCTATAACGTAAGATAACCTAACCTAACCCATTTAGCCCATCGCTGGTAATGTTTTACAGAATCCCGGTCCTTTCGGCCCGTACCACTCTGTGGGAACATTATATACGTCTATAACGTTATATATCCTAACCTGAGGCAGCCTAACTTCTCGGATGTAGTATTTTACAACATTCCTGGCGGGTCGGCCCGTCCTTATCGGTGGGAACGTTATATACGTTTATAACGTAAGATAACCTAACCTAACCCATCTAGCACACGCTGGTAATGTTTTACAGAATCCCGGCCGTGTCGGCCCAGACCTGTCCGTGGGAACATTATATACATCTATAGCGTTATATGTACTAACCTACGGCAACCTCACTCCTCGAATGTAGTATTTTAGAACATTCCTGGCGGCTCGGCCCCTACTTCTCGTTGGGGAAGTTATATACGTCTATAACGTAATATAACCTAATCTAACCCATCTAGCCCCTCGCTGGTAATGTTTTACAGAATCCCGGTCGCGTCGACGCAGACCTATCCGTGGGAACATTATATACGTCTATAGCGTTATATGTACTAACCTAAGGCAGCCTAACATCTCGGATGTAGTATTTTACAATATTCCTGGTGGGTCGGCCCGTACTTCACGGTAGGAACGTTATATACGTCTATAACGTAATCTAACCTAACCTGACCCATCTAGTCCCTCGCTGGTAAAGTTTTACACAATCCCGGTCGCGTCGACGCAGACCTATCCGTGGGAACATTATATACGTCTATAGCGTTATATGTACTAACCTAAGGCAGCCTAACATCTCGGATGTAGTATTTTACAACATTCATGGCGGTTCGGCCCATACTTCTCGGTGGGAACGTTATATACGTCTATAACGTAATCTAACCTAACCTGACCCATCTAGCCCCTCGCTGGTAAAGTTTTACAGAATCCCGGTCGTGTCTGCCCAGACCTGTCCTTGGGAACATTATATACGTCTATAGCGTTATATATACTAACCTACGGCAGCCTAACATCTCGGATGTAGTATTTTACAACATTCCTGGCGGTTCGGCCCGTACATATCGGTGGGAACGTTATATACCTCTATAACGTAAGATAACCTAACCTAACCCATCTAGCCCATCGCTGGTAATGTTTTACAGAATCCCGGTCCTTTCGGCCTGTACCACTCTGTGGGAACATTATATACGTCTATAACGTTATATATCCTAACCTGAGACAGCCTAACATCTCGAATGTAGTATTTTACAACATTCCTGGCGGGTCGGCCCGTCCTTATCGGTGGGAACGTTATATACGTTTATAACGTAAGATAACCTAACCTAACCCATCTAGCACACGCTGGTAATGTTTTACAGAATCCTGGCCGTGTCGGCCCAGACCTGTCCGTGGGAACATTATATACATCTATAGCGTTATATGTACTAACCTACGGCAACCTCACTCCTCGAATGTAGTATTTTAGAACATTCCTGGCGGCTCGCCCCTACTTCTCGTTGGGAAAGTTATATACGTCTATAACGTAAGATAACCTAACCTAACCCATCTAGACCCTCGCTGGTAATGTTTTACAGAATCCCGGTCGCGTCGACGCAGACCTATCCGTGGGAACATTATATACGTCTATAGCGTTATATGTACTAACCTAAGGCAGCCTAACATCTCGGATGTAGTATTTTAGAACATTCCTGGCGGGTCGGCCCCTACTTCTCGGTGGGAACGTTATATACGTCTATAACGTAAGATAACCTAACCTAACCCATCTAGCCGATCGCTTGTAATATTTTACAGAATCCCGGTCCTGTCGTGCCGTACCTCTCCGTGGGAAAATTACATACGTCTATAACGTTATATATCCTAACCTATGGCAACCTAACACATCGGATGCAGCATTTTACAACACTCCAGGCGGGTCGGACCCTACCTCTCGGTGGGAACATTATATACGTCTATAACGTAATATAACCTAACCTAACCCATCTAGCCCCTCGCTTGTAATGTTTTACAGAATTCCGGTCGTGTCGGCCCAGATCTGTCCGTGGGAACATTATATACGTCTATAGCGTTATATATCCTAACCTAAGGCAGCGTAACATCTCGGATGTAGTATTTTACAACATTCCTGGCGGGTCGGCCCGTACTTCTCGGTGGGAACGTTATATACGTCTATAATGTAAGATACCCTAACGTAACACATCTAGCGCCTCGACGGTAATGTTTTACAGAATCCCGGTCCTGTCGGCCTGTACCTCTCCGCGGGAACATTATATACGTCTATAAAGTTATATATCCTAACCTAAGGAAACCTGACACCTCGGATGTAGTATTTTACAACACTCCAGGCGGGTCGGCCCCTACCTCTCGGTGCGTACATTATATACGTCTATAACGTAATATAGCCTAACCTAATCCATCTAGCCCCTCGCTGGGAATGTTTTACAGAATCCCGGTCGTATCGGCCAAGATCTGACCGTGAGAACATTATATACGTCTATAGCGTTATATGTCCTAACCTAAGGCAGCCTAACACCTCGGATGTAGTATTTTACAACATTCTTGGCGGGTCGGCCCGTACTTCTCGGTGGGAACGTTATATACGTCTATAACTTAAGATAACCTAACCTAACCCATCTAGCCACTCGCTGGTAATGTTTTACAGAATCCCGGTCCTGTCGGCCCGTACATCTCCGTGGGAACATCATATACGTCTATAACGTTATATACCCTGACCTAAGGCAACCTCACTCCTCGGATGTGGTATTTTACAACATTCCTGGCGGGTCTGCCCGTACATCTCGGTGGGAACGTTATATACGTTTATAACGTAAGATAACCTAACCTAACCCATCTAGCCCCTCGCTGGTAATGTTTTACAGAACCCCTGTCCTGTCGGCCCGTACCTCTCCGTGGGAACATTATATACGTCTATAACGTTATATATCCTAACCTAAGGCAACCTAACACCTCAGATGTAGTATTTTACAACGCTCCTGGCGGCTCGGCACCTACTTCTCGGCGTGAACATTACATACGTCTATAACGTAATATAACCTAATCTACCCCATCTAGCCCCTCGCTGGTAATGTTTTACAGAATCCCGGTCCTGTCGGACCGTACCTCTCCGTGGGAAAACTATAGCCGTCTATGACGTTATATTTCCTAACATGAGGCAACCTCACACCACGAATGTAGTATTTTACAACATTCCTGGCGGGCCGGCCCCTACTTCTTGGTGGGAACATAATATACGTCCATAACGTAATCTAACCTAACCTAACCCATCTAGCCCCTCGCTGGTAAAGTTTTACACAATCCCGGTCGCGTCGACGCACCCCTATCCGTGGGAACATTATATACGTCTATAGCGTTATATGTACTAACCTAAGGCAGCCTAACATCTCGGATGTAGTATTTTACAACATTCCTGGCGGGTCGGCCCGTGCTTATCGGTGGGAACGTTATATACGTTTATAACGTAAGATAACCTAACCTAACCCATCTAGCACACGCTGGTAATGTTTTACAGAATCCCGGTCCTTTCGGCCCGTACCACTCTGTGGGAACATTATATACGTCTATAACGTTATATATCCTAACCTGAGGCAGCCTAACTTCTCGGATGTAGTATTTTACAACATTCCTGGCGGGTCGGCCCGTCCTTATCGGTGGGAACGTTATATACGTTTATAACGTAAGATAACCTAACCTAACCCATCTAGCACACGCTGGTAATGTTTTACAGAATCCCGGCCGTGTCGGCCCAGACCTGTCCGTGGGAACATTATATACATCTATAGCGTTATATGTACTAACCTACGGCAACCTCACTCCTCGAATGTAGTATTTTAGAACATTCCTGGCGGCTCGGCCCCTACTTCTCGTTGGGGAAGTTATATACGTCTATAACGTAATATAACCTAATCTAACCCATCTAGCCCCTCGCTGGTAATGTTTTACAGAATCCCGGTCGCGTCGACGCAGACCTATCCGTGGGAACATTATATACGTCTATAGCGTTATATGTACTAACCTAAGGCAGCCTAACATCTCGGATGTAGTATTTTACAATATTCCTGGTGGGTCGGCCCGTACTTCACGGTAGGAACGTTATATACGTCTATAACGTAATCTAACCTAACCTGACCCATCTAGTCCCTCGCTGGTAAAGTTTTACACAATCCCGGTCGCGTCGACGCAGACCTATCCGTGGGAACATTATATACGTCTATAGCGTTATATGTACTAACCTAAGGCAGCCTAACATCTCGGATGTAGTATTTTACAACATTCATGGCGGTTCGGCCCATACTTCTCGGTGGGAACGTTATATACGTCTATAACGTAATCTAACCTAACCTGACCCATCTAGCCCCTCGCTGGTAAAGTATTACAGAATCCCGGTCGTGTCTGCCCAGACCTGTCCTTGGGAACATTATATACGTCTATAGCGTTATATATACTAACCTACGGCAGCCTAACATCTCGGATGTAGTATTTTACAACATTCCTGGCGGTTCGGCCCGTACATATCGGTGGGAACGTTATATACCTCTATAACGTAAGATAACCTAACCTAACCCATCTAGCCCATCGCTGGTAATGTTTTACAGAATCCCGGTCCTTTCGGCCTGTACCACTCTGTGGGAACATTATATACGTCTATAACGTTATATATCCTAACCTGAGGCAGCCTAACATCTCGGATGTAGTATTTTAGAACATTCCTGGCGGGTCGGCCCCTACTTCTCGGTGGGAACGTTATATACGTCTATAACGTAAGATAACCTAACCTAACCCATCTAGCCGATCGCTTGTAATATTTTACAGAATCCCGGTCCTGTCGTGCCGTACCTCTCCGTGGGAAAATTACATACGTCTATAACGTTATATATCCTAACCTATGGCAACCTAACACATCGGATGCAGCATTTTACAACACTCCAGGCGGGTCGGACCCTACCTCTCGGTGGGAACATTATATACGTCTATAACGTAATATAACCTAACCTAACCCATCTAGCCCCTCGCATGTAATGTTTTACAGAATTCCGGTCGTGTCGGCCCAGATCTGTCCGTGGGAACATTATATACGTCTATAGCGTTATATATCCTAACCTAAGGCAGCGTAACATCTCGGATGTAGTATTTTACAACATTCCTGGCGGGCCGGCCCCTACTTCTTGGTGGGAACATAATATACGTCTATAACGTAATCTAACCTAACCTAACCCATCTAGCCCCTCGCTGGTAAAGTTTTACACAATCCCGGTCGCGTCGACGCAGACCTATCCGTGGGAACATTATATACGTCTATAGCGTTATATGTACTAACCTAAGGCAGCCTAACATCTCGGATGTAGTATTTTACAACATTCCTGGCGGGTCGGCCCGTGCTTATCGGTGGGAACGTTATATACGTTTATAACGTAAGATAACCTAACCTAACCCATCTAGCACACGCTGGTAATGTTTTACAGAATCCCGGCCGTGTCGGCCCAGACCTGTCCGTGGGAACATTATATACATCTATAGCGTTATATGTACTAACCTAGGGCAACCTCACTCCTCGAATGTAGTATTTTAGAACATTCCTGGCGGCTCGGCCCCTACTTCTCGTTGGGAACGTTATATACCTCTATAACGTAAGATAACCTAACCTAACCCATCTAGCCCATCGCTGGTAATGTTTTACAGAATCCCGGTCCTTTCGGCCTGTACCACTCTGTGGGATCATTATATACGTCTATAACGTTATATATCCTAACCTGAGGCAGCCTAACATCTCGAATGTAGTATTTTACAACATTCCTGGCGGGTCGGCCCGTCCTTATCGGTGGGAACGTTATATACGTTTATAACGTAAGATAACCTAACCTAACCCATCTAGCACACGCTGGTAATGTTTTACAGAATCCCGGCCGTGTCGGCCCAGACCTGTCCGTGGGAACATTATATACATCTATAGCGTTATATGTACTAACCTACGGCAACCTCACTCCTCGAATGTAGTATTTTAGAACATTCCTGGCGGCTCGGCCCCTACTTCTCGTTGGGAAAGTTATATACGTCTATAACGTAAGATAACCTAACCTAACCCATCTAGACCCTCGCTGGTAATGTTTTACAGAATCCCGGTCGCGTCGACGCAGACCTATCCGTGGGAACATTATATACGTCTATAGCGTTATATGTACTAACCTAAGGCAGCCTAACATCTCGGATGTAGTATTTTAGAACATTCCTGGCGGGTCGGCCCCTACTTCTCGGTGGGAACGTTATATACGTCTATAACGTAAGATAACCTAACCTAACCCATCTAGCCGATCGCTTGTAATATTTTACAGAATCCCGGTCCTGTCGTGCCGTACCTCTCCGTGGGAACATTACATACGTCTATAACGTTATATATCCTAACCTATGGCAACCTAACACATCGGATGCAGCATTTTACAACACTCCAGGCGGGTCGGACCCTACCTCTCGGTGGGAACATTATATACGTCTATAACGTAATATAGCCTAACCTAATCCATCTAGCCCCTCGCTGGGAATGTTTTACAGAATCCCGGTCGTATCGGCCAAGATCTGACCGTGAGAACATTATATACGTCTATAGCGTTATATGTCCTAACCTAAGGCAGCCTAACATCTCGGATGTAGTATTTTACAACATTCTTGGCGGGTCGGCCCGTACTTCTCGGTGGGAACGTTATATACGTCTATAACTTAAGATAACCTAACCTAACCCATCTAGCCACTCGCTGGTAATGTTTTACAGAATCCCGGTCCTGTCGGCCCGTACATCTCCGTGGGAACATCATATACGTCTATAACGTTATATACCCTGACCTAAGGCAACCTCACTCCTCGGATGTGGTATTTTACAACATTCCTGGCGGGTCTGCCCGTACATCTCGGTGGGAACGTTATATACGTTTATAACGTAAGATAACCTAACCTAACCCATCTAGCCCCTCGCTGGTAATGTTTTACAGAACCCCTGTCCTGTCGGCCCGTACCTCTCCGTGGGAACATTATATACGTCTATAACGTTATATATCCTAACCTAAGGCAACCTAACACCTCAGATGTAGTATTTTACAACGCTCCTGGCGGCTCGGCACCTACTTCTCGGCGTGAACATTACATACGTCTATAACGTAATATAACCTAATCTACCCCATCTAGCCCCTCGCTGGTAATGTTTTACAGAATCCCGGTCCTGTCGGACCGTACCTCTCCGTGGGAAAACTATAGCCGTCTATGACGTTATATATCCTAACGTGAGGCAAGCTCACACCACGAATGTAGTATTTTACAACATTCCTGGCGGGCCGGCCCCTACTTCTTGGTGGTAACATAATATACGTCTATAACGTAATCTAACCTAACCTAACCCATCTAGCCCCTCGCTGGTAAGGTTTTACACAATCCCGGTCGCGTCGACGCAGACCTATCCGTGGGAACATTATATACGTCTATAGCGTTATATGTACTAACCTAAGGCAGCCTAACATCTCGGATGTAGTATTTTACAACATTCATGGCGGTTCGGCCCATACTTCTCGGTGGGAACGTTATATACGTCTCTAACGTAATCTAACCTAACCTGACCCATCTAGCCCCTCGCTGGTAAAGTTTTACAGAATCCCGGTCGTGTCTGCCCAGACCTGTCCATGGGAACATTATATACGTCTATAGCGTTATATATACTAACCTACGGCAGCCTAACATCTCGGATGTAGTATTTTACAACATTCCTGGCGGTTCGGCCCGTACTTATCGGTGGGAACGTTTTATACCTCTATAACGTAAGATAACCTAACCTAACCCATCTAGACCCTCGCTGGTAATGTTTTACAGAATCCCGGTCGCGTCGACGCAGACCTATCCGTGGGAACATTATATACGTCTATAGCGTTATATGTACTAACCTAAGGCAGCCTAACATCTCGGATGTAGTATTTTAGAACATTCCTGGCGGGTCGGCCCCTACTTCTCGGTGGGAACGTTATATACGTCTATAACGTAAGATAACCTAACCTAACCCATCTAGCCGATCGCTTGTAATATTTTACAGAATCCCGGTCCTGTCGTGCCGTACCTCTCCGTGGGAAAATTACATACGTCTATAACGTTATATATCCTAACCTATGGCAACCTAACACATCGGATGCAGCATTTTACAACACTCCAGGCGGGTCGGACCCTACCTCTCGGTGGGAACATTATATACGTCTATAACGTAATATAACCTAACCTAACCCATCTAGCCCCTCGCTTGTAATGTTTTACAGAATTCCGGTCGTGTCGGCCCAGATCTGTCCGTGGGAACATTATATACGTCTATAGCGTTATATATCCTAACCTAAGGCAGCGTAACATCTCGGATGTAGTATTTTACAACATTCCTGGCGGGTCGGCCCGTACTTCTCGGTGGGAACGTTATATACGTCTATAATGTAAGATACCCTAACGTAACACATCTAGCGCCTCGACGGTAATGTTTTACAGAATCCCGGTCCTGTCGGCCTGTACCTCTCCGCGGGAACATTATATACGTCTATAAAGTTATATATCCTAACCTAAGGAAACCTGACACCTCGGATGTAGTATTTTACAACACTCCAGGCGGGTCGGCCCCTACCTCTCGGTGCGTACATTATATACGTCTATAACGTAATATAGCCTAACCTAATCCATCTAGCCCCTCGCTGGGAATGTTTTACAGAATCCCGGTCGTATCGGCCAAGATCTGACCGTGAGAACATTATATACGTCTATAGCGTTATATGTCCTAACCTAAGGCAGCCTAACACCTCGGATGTAGTATTTTACAACATTCTTGGCGGGTCGGCCCGTACTTCTCGGTGGGAACGTTATATACGTCTATAACTTAAGATAACCTAACCTAACCCATCTAGCCACTCGCTGGTAATGTTTTACAGAATCCCGGTCCTGTCGGCCCGTACATCTCCGTGGGAACATCATATACGTCTATAACGTTATATACCCTGACCTAAGGCAACCTCACTCCTCGGATGTGGTATTTTACAACATTCCTGGCGGGTCTGCCCGTACATCTCGGTGGGAACGTTATATACGTTTATAACGTAAGATAACCTAACCTAACCCATCTAGCCCCTCGCTGGTAATGTTTTACAGAACCCCTGTCCTGTCGGCCCGTACCTCTCCGTGGGAACATTATATACGTCTATAACGTTATATATCCTAACCTAAGGCAACCTAACACCTCAGATGTAGTATTTTACAACGCTCCTGGCGGCTCGGCACCTACTTCTCGGCGTGAACATTACATACGTCTATAACGTAATATAACCTAATCTACCCCATCTAGCCCCTCGCTGGTAATGTTTTACAGAATCCCGGTCCTGTCGGACCGTACCTCTCCGTGGGAAAACTATAGCCGTCTATGACGTTATATTTCCTAACATGAGGCAACCTCACACCACGAATGTAGTATTTTACAACATTCCTGGCGGGCCGGCCCCTACTTCTTGGTGGGAACATAATATACGTCCATAACGTAATCTAACCTAACCTAACCCATCTAGCCCCTCGCTGGTAAAGTTTTACACAATCCCGGTCGCGTCGACGCACCCCTATCCGTGGGAACATTATATACGTCTATAGCGTTATATGTACTAACCTAAGGCAGCCTAACATCTCGGATGTAGTATTTTACAACATTCCTGGCGGGTCGGCCCGTGCTTATCGGTGGGAACGTTATATACGTTTATAACGTAAGATAACCTAACCTAACCCATCTAGCACACGCTGGTAATGTTTTACAGAATCCCGGTCCTTTCGGCCCGTACCACTCTGTGGGAACATTATATACGTCTATAACGTTATATATCCTAACCTGAGGCAGCCTAACTTCTCGGATGTAGTATTTTACAACATTCCTGGCGGGTCGGCCCGTCCTTATCGGTGGGAACGTTATATACGTTTATAACGTAAGATAACCTAACCTAACCCATCTAGCACACGCTGGTAATGTTTTACAGAATCCCGGCCGTGTCGGCCCAGACCTGTCCGTGGGAACATTATATACATCTATAGCGTTATATGTACTAACCTACGGCAACCTCACTCCTCGAATGTAGTATTTTAGAACATTCCTGGCGGCTCGGCCCCTACTTCTCGTTGGGGAAGTTATATACGTCTATAACGTAATATAACCTAATCTAACCCATCTAGCCCCTCGCTGGTAATGTTTTACAGAATCCCGGTCGCGTCGACGCAGACCTATCCGTGGGAACATTATATACGTCTATAGCGTTATATGTACTAACCTAAGGCAGCCTAACATCTCGGATGTAGTATTTTACAATATTCCTGGTGGGTCGGCCCGTACTTCACGGTAGGAACGTTATATACGTCTATAACGTAATCTAACCTAACCTGACCCATCTAGTCCCTCGCTGGTAAAGTTTTACACAATCCCGGTCGCGTCGACGCAGACCTATCCGTGGGAACATTATATACGTCTATAGCGTTATATGTACTAACCTAAGGCAGCCTAACATCTCGGATGTAGTATTTTACAACATTCATGGCGGTTCGGCCCATACTTCTCGGTGGGAACGTTATATACGTCTATAACGTAATCTAACCTAACCTGACCCATCTAGCCCCTCGCTGGTAAAGTATTACAGAATCCCGGTCGTGTCTGCCCAGACCTGTCCTTGGGAACATTATATACGTCTATAGCGTTATATATACTAACCTACGGCAGCCTAACATCTCGGATGTAGTATTTTACAACATTCCTGGCGGTTCGGCCCGTACATATCGGTGGGAACGTTATATACCTCTATAACGTAAGATAACCTAACCTAACCCATCTAGCCCATCGCTGGTAATGTTTTACAGAATCCCGGTCCTTTCGGCCTGTACCACTCTGTGGGAACATTATATACGTCTATAACGTTATATATCCTAACCTGAGGCAGCCTAACATCTCGGATGTAGTATTTTAGAACATTCCTGGCGGGTCGGCCCCTACTTCTCGGTGGGAACGTTATATACGTCTATAACGTAAGATAACCTAACCTAACCCATCTAGCCGATCGCTTGTAATATTTTACAGAATCCCGGTCCTGTCGTGCCGTACCTCTCCGTGGGAAAATTACATACGTCTATAACGTTATATATCCTAACCTATGGCAACCTAACACATCGGATGCAGCATTTTACAACACTCCAGGCGGGTCGGACCCTACCTCTCGGTGGGAACATTATATACGTCTATAACGTAATATAACCTAACCTAACCCATCTAGCCCCTCGCTTGTAATGTTTTACAGAATTCCGGTCGTGTCGGCCCAGATCTGTCCGTGGGAACATTATATACGTCTATAGCGTTATATATCCTAACCTAAGGCAGCGTAACATCTCGGATGTAGTATTTTACAACATTCCTGGCGGGCCGGCCCCTACTTCTTGGTGGGAACATAATATACGTCTATAACGTAATCTAACCTAACCTAACCCATCTAGCCCCTCGCTGGTAAAGTTTTACACAATCCCGGTCGCGTCGACGCAGACCTATCCGTGGGAACATTATATACGTCTATAGCGTTATATGTACTAACCTAAGGCAGCCTAACATCTCGGATGTAGTATTTTACAACATTCCTGGCGGGTCGGCCCGTGCTTATCGGTGGGAACGTTATATACGTTTATAACGTAAGATAACCTAACCTAACCCATCTAGCACACGCTGGTAATGTTTTACAGAATCCCGGCCGTGTCGGCCCAGACCTGTCCGTGGGAACATTATATACATCTATAGCGTTATATGTACTAACCTAGGGCAACCTCACTCCTCGAATGTAGTATTTTAGAACATTCCTGGCGGCTCGGCCCCTACTTCTCGTTGGGAACGTTATATACCTCTATAACGTAAGATAACCTAACCTAACCCATCTAGCCCATCGCTGGTAATGTTTTACAGAATCCCGGTCCTTTCGGCCTGTACCACTCTGTGGGATCATTATATACGTCTATAACGTTATATATCCTAACCTGAGGCAGCCTAACATCTCGAATGTAGTATTTTACAACATTCCTGGCGGGTCGGCCCGTCCTTATCGGTGGGAACGTTATATACGTTTATAACGTAAGATAACCTAACCTAACCCATCTAGCACACGCTGGTAATGTTTTACAGAATCCCGGCCGTGTCGGCCCAGACCTGTCCGTGGGAACATTATATACATCTATAGCGTTATATGTACTAACCTACGGCAACCTCACTCCTCGAATGTAGTATTTTAGAACATTCCTGGCGGCTCGGCCCCTACTTCTCGTTGGGAAAGTTATATACGTCTATAACGTAAGATAACCTAACCTAACCCATCTAGACCCTCGCTGGTAATGTTTTACAGAATCCCGGTCGCGTCGACGCAGACCTATCCGTGGGAACATTATATACGTCTATAGCGTTATATGTACTAACCTAAGGCAGCCTAACATCTCGGATGTAGTATTTTAGAACATTCCTGGCGGGTCGGCCCCTACTTCTCGGTGGGAACGTTATATACGTCTATAACGTAAGATAACCTAACCTAACCCATCTAGCCGATCGCTTGTAATATTTTACAGAATCCCGGTCCTGTCGTGCCGTACCTCTCCGTGGGAACATTACATACGTCTATAACGTTATATATCCTAACCTATGGCAACCTAACACATCGGATGCAGCATTTTACAACACTCCAGGCGGGTCGGACCCTACCTCTCGGTGGGAACATTATATACGTCTATAACGTAATATAGCCTAACCTAATCCATCTAGCCCCTCGCTGGGAATGTTTTACAGAATCCCGGTCGTATCGGCCAAGATCTGACCGTGAGAACATTATATACGTCTATAGCGTTATATGTCCTAACCTAAGGCAGCCTAACATCTCGGATGTAGTATTTTACAACATTCTTGGCGGGTCGGCCCGTACTTCTCGGTGGGAACGTTATATACGTCTATAACTTAAGATAACCTAACCTAACCCATCTAGCCACTCGCTGGTAATGTTTTACAGAATCCCGGTCCTGTCGGCCCGTACATCTCCGTGGGAACATCATATACGTCTATAACGTTATATACCCTGACCTAAGGCAACCTCACTCCTCGGATGTGGTATTTTACAACATTCCTGGCGGGTCTGCCCGTACATCTCGGTGGGAACGTTATATACGTTTATAACGTAAGATAACCTAACCTAACCCATCTAGCCCCTCGCTGGTAATGTTTTACAGAACCCCTGTCCTGTCGGCCCGTACCTCTCCGTGGGAACATTATATACGTCTATAACGTTATATATCCTAACCTAAGGCAACCTAACACCTCAGATGTAGTATTTTACAACGCTCCTGGCGGCTCGGCACCTACTTCTCGGCGTGAACATTACATACGTCTATAACGTAATATAACCTAATCTACCCCATCTAGCCCCTCGCTGGTAATGTTTTACAGAATCCCGGTCCTGTCGGACCGTACCTCTCCGTGGGAAAACTATAGCCGTCTATGACGTTATATATCCTAACGTGAGGCAAGCTCACACCACGAATGTAGTATTTTACAACATTCCTGGCGGGCCGGCCCCTACTTCTTGGTGGGAACATAATATACGTCTATAACGTAATCTAACCTAACCTAACCCATCTAGCCCCTCGCTGGTAAGGTTTTACACAATCCCGGTCGCGTCGACGCAGACCTATCCGTGGGAACATTATATACGTCTATAGCGTTATATGTACTAACCTAAGGCAGCCTAACATCTCGGATGTAGTATTTTACAACATTCATGGCGGTTCGGCCCATACTTCTCGGTGGGAACGTTATATACGTCTCTAACGTAATCTAACCTAACCTGACCCATCTAGCCCCTCGCTGGTAAAGTTTTACAGAATCCCGGTCGTGTCTGCCCAGACCTGTCCATGGGAACATTATATACGTCTATAGCGTTATATATACTAACCTACGGCAGCCTAACATCTCGGATGTAGTATTTTACAACATTCCTGGCGGTTCGGCCCGTACTTATCGGTGGGAACGTTTTATACCTCTATAACGTAAGATAACCTAACCTAACCCATCTAGACCCTCGCTGGTAATGTTTTACAGAATCCCGGTCGCGTCGACGCAGACCTATCCGTGGGAACATTATATACGTCTATAGCGTTATATGTACTAACCTAAGGCAGCCTAACATCTCGGATGTAGTATTTTAGAACATTCCTGGCGGGTCGGCCCCTACTTCTTGGTGGGAACGTTATATACGTCTATAACGTAAGATAACCTAACCTAACCCATCTAGCCGATCGCTTGTAATATTTTACAGAATCCCGGTCCTGTCGTGCCGTACCTCTCCGTGGGAACACTACATACGTCTATAACGTTATATATCCTAACCTATGGCAACCTAACACATCGGATGCAGCATTTTACAACACTCCAGGCGGGTCGGACCCTACCTCTCGGTGGGAACATTATATACGTCTATAACGTAATATAACCTAACCTAACCCATCTAGCCCCTCGCTTGTAATGTTTTACAGAATTCCGGTCGTGTCGGCCCAGATCTGTCCGTGGGAACATTATATACGTCTATAGCGTTATATATCCTAACCTAAGGCAGCGTAACATCTCGGATGTAGTATTTTACAACATTCCTGGCGGTTCGGCCCGTACTTCTCGGTGGGAACGTTATATACGTCTATAATGTAAGATACCCTAACGTAACACATCTAGCGCCTCGACGGTAATGTTTTACAGAATCCCGGTCCTGTCGGCCTGTACCTCTCCGCGGGAACATTATATACGTCTATAAAGTTATATATCCTAACCTAAGGAAACCTGACACCTCGGATGTAGTATTTTACAACACTCCAGGCGGGTCGGCCCCTACCTCTCGGTGCGTACATTATATACGTCTATAACGTAATATAGCCTAACCTAATCCATCTAGCCCCTCGCTGGGAATGTTTTACAGAATCCCGGTCGTATCGGCCAAGATCTGACCGTGAGAACATTATATACGTCTATAGCGTTATATGTCCTAACCTAAGGCAGCCTAACATCTCGGATGTAGTATTTTACAACATTCTTGGCGGGTCGGCCCGTACTTCTCGGTGGGAACGTTATATACGTCTATAACTTAAGATAACCTAACCTAACCCATCTAGCCACTCGCTGGTAATATTTTACAGAACCCCTGTCCTGTCGGCCCGTACCTCTCCGTGGGAACATTATATACGTCTATAACGTTATATATCCTAACCTAAGGCAACCTAACACCTCAGATGTAGTATTTTACAACGCTCCTGGCGGCTCGGCACCTACTTCTCGGCGTGAACATTACATACGTCTATAACGTAATATAACCTAATCTACCCCATCTAGCCCCTCGCTGGTAATGTTTTACAGAATCCCGGTCCTGTCGGACCGTACCTCTCCGTGGGAAAACTATAGCCGTCTATGACGTTATATTTCCTAACGTGAGGCAAGCTCACACCACGAATGTAGTATTTTACAACATTCCTGGCGGGCCGGCCCCTACTTCTTGGTGGGAACATAATATACGTCTATAACGTAATCTAACCTAACCTAACCCATCTAGCCCCTCGCTGGTAAAGTTTTACACAATCCCGGTCGTGTCTGCCCAGACCTGTCCTTGGGAACATTATATACGTCTATAGCGTTATATATACTAACCTACGGCAGCCTAACATCTCGGATGTAGTATTTTACAACATTCCTGGTGGTTCGGCCCGTACTTATCGGTGGGAACGTTATATACCTCTATAACGTAAGATAACCTAACCTAACCCATCTAGCCCATCGCTGGTAATGTTTTACAGAATCCCGGTCCTTTCGGCCTGTACCACTCTGTGGGAACATTATATACGTCTATAACGTTATATATCCTAACCTGAGGCAGCCTACCATCTCGAATGTAGTATTTTACAACATTCCTGGCGGGTCGGCCCGTCCTTATCGGTGGGAACGTTATATACGTTTATAACGTAAGATAACCTAACCTAACCCATCTAGCACACGCTGGTAATGTTTTACAGAATCCCGGCCGTGTCGGCCCAGACCTGTCCGTGGGAACATTATATACATCTATAGCGTTATATGTACTAACCTACGGCAACCTCACTCCACGAATGTAGTATTTTAGAACATTCCTGGCGGCTCGGCCCCTACTTCTCGTTGGGAAAGTTATATACGTCTATAACGTAAGATAACCTAACCTAACCCATCTAGACCCTCGCTGGTAATGTTTTATAGAATCCCGGTCGCGTCGACGCAGACCTATCCGTGGGAACATTATATACGTCTATAGCGTTATATGTACTAACCTAAGGCAGCCTAACATCTCGGATGTAGTATTTTAGAACATTCCTGGCGGGTCGGCCCCTACTTCTCGGTGGGAACGTTATATACGTCTATAACGTAAGATAACCTAACCTAACCCATCTAGCCGATCGCTTGTAATATTTTACAGAATCCCGGTCCTGTCGTGCCGTACCTCTCCGTGGGAACATTACATACGTCTATAACGTTATATATCCTAACCTATGGCAACCTAACACATCGGATGCAGCATTTTACAACACTCCAGGCGGGTCGGACCCTACCCCTCGGTGGGAACATTATATACGTCTATAACGTAATATAACCTAACCTAACCCATCTAGCCCCTCGCTTGTAATGTTTTACAGAATTCCGGTCGTGTCGGCCCAGATCTGTCCGTGGGAACATTATATACGTCTATAGCGTTATATATCCTAACCTAAGGCAGCGTAACATCTCGGATGTAGTATTTTACAACATTCCTGGCGGGTCGGCCCGTACTTCTCGGTGGGAACGTTATATACGTCTATAATGTAAGATACCCTAACGTAACACATCTAGCGCCTCGACGGTAATGTTTTACAGAATCCCGGTCCTGTCGGCCTGTACCTCTCCGCGGGAACATTATATACGTCTATAAAGTTATATATCCTAACCTAAGGAAACCTGACACCTCGGATGTAGTATTTTACAACACTCCAGGCGGGTCGGCCCCTACCTCTCGGTGCGTACATTATATACGTCTATAACGTAATATAGCCTAACCTAATCCATCTAGCCCCTCGCTGGGAATGTTTTACAGAATCCCGGTCGTATCGGCCAAGATCTGACCGTGAGAACATTATGTACGTCTATAGCGTTATATGTCCTAACCTAAGGCAGCCTAACATCTCGGATGTAGTATTTTACAACATTCTTGGCGGGTTGGCCCGTACTTCTCGGTGGGAACGTTATATACGTCTATAACTTAAGATAACCTAACCTAACCCATCTAGCCACTCGCTGGTAATGTTTTACAGAATCCCGGTCCTGTCGGCCCGTACATCTCCGTGGGAACATCATATACGTCTATAACGTTATATACCCTGACCTAAGGCAACCTCACTCCTCGGATGTGGTATTTTACAACATTCCTGGCGGGTCTGCCCGTACATCTCGGTGGGAACGTTATATACGTTTATAACGTAAGATAACCTAACCTAACCCATCTAGCCCCTCGCTGGTAATGTTTTACAGAACCCCTGTCCTGTCGGCCCGTACCTCTCCGTGGGAACATTATATACGTCTATAACGTTATATATCCTAACCTAAGGCAACCTAACACCTCAGATGTAGTATTTTACAACGCTCCTGGCGGCTCGGCACCTACTTCTCGGCGTGAACATTACATACGTCTATAACGTAATATAACCTAATCTACCCCATCTAGCCCCTCGCTGGTAATGTTTTACAGAATCCCGGTCCTGTCGGACCGTACCTCTCCGTGGGAAAACTATAGCCGTCTATGACGTTATATTTCCTAACGTGAGGCAAGCTCACACCACGAATGTAGTATTTTACAACATTCCTGGCGGGCCGGCCCCTACTTCTTGGTGGGAACATAATATACGTCTATAACGTAATCTAACCTAACCTAACCCATCTAGCCCCTCGCTGGTAAAGTTTTACACAATCCCGGTCGTGTCTGCCCAGACCTGTCCTTGGGAACATTATATACGTCTATAGCGTTATATATACTAACCTACGGCAGCCTA
The DNA here is from genome assembly GCA_963969225.1 of Xylocopa violacea. Taxonomy (NCBI): domain Eukaryota; kingdom Metazoa; phylum Arthropoda; class Insecta; order Hymenoptera; family Apidae; genus Xylocopa; species Xylocopa violacea. Next base: position 3,802,480 of record CAXAJV010000789.1, read on the forward strand.
ACATCTCGGATGTAGTATTTTACAACATTCCTGGTGGTTCGGCCCGTACTTATCGGTGGGAACGTTATATACCTCTATAACGTAAGATAACCTAACCTAACCCATCTAGCCCATCGCTGGTAATGTTTTACAGAATCCCGGTCCTTTCGGCCTGTACCACTCTGTGGGAACATTATATACGTCTATAACGTTATATATCCTAACCTGAGGCAGCCTACCATCTCGAATGTAGTATTTTACAACATTCCTGGCGGGTCGGCCCGTCCTTATCGGTGGGAACGTTATATACGTTTATAACGTAAGATAACCTAACCTAACCCATCTAGCACACGCTGGTAATGTTTTACAGAATCCCGGCCGTGTCGGCCCAGACCTGTCCGTGGGAACATTATATACATCTATAGCGTTATATGTACTAACCTACGGCAACCTCACTCCTCGAATGTAGTATTTTAGAACATTCCTGGCGGCTCGGCCCCTACTTCTCGTTGGGAAAGTTATATACGTCTATAACGTAAGATAACCTAACCTAACCCATCTAGACCCTCGCTGGTAATGTTTTATAGAATCCCGGTCGCGTCGACGCAGACCTATCCGTGGGAACATTATATACGTCTATAGCGTTATATGTACTAACCTAAGGCAGCCTAACATCTCGGATGTAGTATTTTAGAACATTCCTGGCGGGTCGGCCCCTACTTCTCGGTGGGAACGTTATATACGTCTATAACGTAAGATAACCTAACCTAACCCATCTAGCCGATCGCTTGTAATATTTTACAGAATCCCTGTCCTGTCGTGCCGTACCTCTCCGTGGGAACATTACATAAGTCTATAACGTTATATATCCTAACCTATGGCAACCTAACACATCGGATGCAGCATTTTACAACACTCCAGGCGGGTCGGACCCTACCTCTCGGTGGGAACATTATATACGTCTATAACGTAATATAACCTAACCTAACCCATCTAGCCCCTCGCTTGTAATGTTTTACAGAATTCCGGTCGTGTGGGCTCAGATCTGTCCGTGGGAACATTATATACGTCTATAGCGTTATATATCCTAACCTAAGGCAGCGTAACATCTCGGATGTAGTATTTTACAACATTCCTGGCGGGTCGGCCCGTACTTCTCGGTGGGAACGTTATATACGTCTATAATGTAAAATACCCTAACGTAACACATCTAGCGCCTCGACGGTAATGTTTTACAGAATCCCGGTCCTGTCGGCCTGTACCTCTCCGCGGGAACATTATATACGTCTATAAAGTTATATATCCTAACCTAAGGAAACCTGACACCTCGGATGTAGTATTTTACAACACTCCAGGCGGGTCGGCCCCTACCTCTCGGTGCGTACATTATATACGTCTATAACGTAATATAGCCTAACCTAATCCATCTAGCACCTCGCTGGGAATGTTTTACAGAATCCCGGTCGTATCGGCCAAGATCTGACCGTGAGAACATTATATACGTCTATAGCGTTATATATCCTAACCTAAGGCAGCCTAACATCTCGGATGTAGTATTTTACAACATTCTTGGCGGGTCGGCCCGTACTTCTCGGTGGGAACGTTATATACGTCTATAACTTAAGATAACCTAACCTAACCCATCTAGCCACTCGCTGGTAATGTTTTACAGAATTCCGGTCCTGTCGGCCCGTACATCTCCGTGGGAACATCATATACGTCTATAACGTTATATACCCTGACCTAAGGCAACCTCACTCCTCGGATGTGGTATTTTACAACATTCCTGGCGGGTCTGCCCGTACATCTCGGTGGGAACGTTATATACGTTTATAACGTAAGATAACCTAACCTAACCCATCTAGCCCCTCGCTGGTAATGTTTTACAGAACCCCTGTCCTGTCGGCCCGTACCTCTCCGAGGGGACATTATATACGTCTATAACGTTATATATCCTAACCTAAGGCAACCTAACACCTCAGATGTAGTATTTTACAACGCTCCTGGCGGCTCGGCACCTACTTCTCGGCGTGAACATTACATACGTCTTTAACGTAATATAACCTAATCTACCCCATCTAGCCCCTCGCTGGTAATGTTTTACAGAATCCCGGTCCTGTCGGACCGTACCTCTCCGTGGGAAAACTATAGCCGTCTATGACGTTATATTTCCTAACGTGAGGCAACCTCACGCCACGAATGTAGTATTTTACAACATTCCTGGCGGGCCGGCCCCTACTTCTTGTTGGGAACATAATATACGTCTATAACGTAATCTAACCTAACCTAACCCATCTAGCCCCTCGCTGGTAATGTTTTACAGAATCCCGGTCCTGTCGGACCGTACCTCTCCGTGGGAACATTATATACGTCTATAACGTTATATATCCTAAGCTAAGGCAACCTAACACTTCAGATGTAGTATTTTACGTCACTCCTGGCGGCTCGGCACCTACTTCTCGGTGGGAACATTATATACGTCTATAACGTAAGATAACCTAACGTAACCCATCTAGCACCTCGCTGGTAATGTTTTACCGAATCCAGGCCGTGTCGGACCGTACGTCTCCGTGGGAACATTATATACGTCTATAACGTTATATATCCTAACCTAAGGCAACATAACACCTCAGATGTAGTATTTTACAACACTCCTGGCGGCTCGGCACCTTCTTCTCGGTGTGAACATTACATACGTCTATAACGTAATATAACCTAATCTAACCCATCTAGCCCCTCGCTGGTAATGTTTTACAGAATCCCGGTCCTGTCGGACCGTACGTCTCCGTGGGAAAACTGTATCCGTCTATGATGTTATGTTTCCTAACGTGAGGCAACCTCACACCACGAATGTTGTATTTTACAACATACCTGGCGGGCCGGCCCCTACTTCTCGGTGGGAACATTATATACGTCTATAACGTAATCTAACCTATCCTAATCCATCTAGCCCCTCACTGGTAATGTTTTACAGAATCCCGGTCGCGTCGACGCAGACCAATCCGTGGGAACATTATATACGTCTATAACGTTACATATCCTAACCTAAGGCAACATAACACCTCAGATGTAGTATTTTACAACACTCCTGGCGGCTCGGCACCTACTTCTCGGTGTGAACATTACATACGTCTATAACGTAATATAACCTAATCTAACCCATCTAGCCCCTCGCTGGTAATGTTTTACAGAATCCCGGTCCTCTCGGACCGTACCTCTCCGTGGGAAAACTATATCCGTCTATGACGTTATATATCCTAACCTAAGGCACCTAACACCTCGGATGTAGTATTTTACAACACTCCAGGCGGGTCCGCCCCTACCTCTCGGTGCATACATTATATACCTCTATAACGTAATATAACCTAACCTAACCCATCTAGCCCCTCGCTCGGAATGTTTTACAGAATCCCGGTCGTGTCGGCCCAGACCTGTCCGTGGGAACATTATATACGCCTATATCGTTATATATACTAACCTAAGGCAGCCTAACATCTCGGATGTAGTATTATACAACATTCCTGGCGGCTCGGCACCTACTTCTCGGTGGGAACGTTATATACGTCTATAACGTAAGATAACCTAACCTAACCCATCTAGCACCTCGCTGGCAATGTTTTACCGAATCCAGGCCGTGTCAGACCGTACCTGTGCGTGGGAACATTATATACGTCTATGACGTTATATATCCAAACCTAAGGCAACCTCATACCTCGGATGTAGAATTTTACAACATTCCCTGCGGGCCCGCCACTACTTCTCGGTGGGAACATTATATACGTCTATAACGTAAGATAACCTAACCTAACCCATCTAGCACCTCGCTGGTAATGTTTTACAGAATCCCGGACCTGTCGGCCCGTACCTCTCCGTGGGAACATTATATACGTCTATAACTTTATATATCATAACCTAAGGCAACCTAACACCTCGGATGTAGTATTTTACCACACTCCAGACGGGTCGGCCCCTACCTCTCGGTGGGAACATTATATACGTCTATAACGTAAGATAACCTAACCTAACCCATCTAGACGATCGCTGGTAATGTTTTACAGTATCCCGGCCGTGTCGGCCCAGACCTGTCCGCGGGAACATTATATACGTCTATAGCGTTATACATTCTAACCTAAGGCAGCCTAACATCTCGGATGTAGTATTTTACAACATTCCTGGCGGGTCGGCCCGTACTTCTCGGTAGGAACGTTATATACGTCTATAACGTAATCTAACCTAACCTGACCCATCTAGCCCCTCGCTGGTAATGTTTTACAGAATCCCGGTCCTGTCGGCCCGTACCTCTCCGTGGGAACATTATATACGTCTATAACGTTATATATCCTAACCTAAGGCAACCTAACACCTCGGATGTAGTATTTTACCACACTCCAGGCGGGTCGGCCCCTACCTCTCGGTGGGAACATTATATACGTCTATAACGTAAGATAACCTAACCTAACCCATCTAGACGATCGCTGGTAAAGTTTTACAGAATCCCGGTCGTGTCTGCACAGACCTGTCCGTGGGAACATTATATACGTCTATAGCGTTATATATACTAACCTACGGCAGCCTAACATCTCGGATGTAGTATTTTACAACATACCTGGCGGGTCGGGCCCTACTTCTCGGAGGGAACGTTATATGCGTTTATAACGTAAGATAACCTAACCTAACCCATCTAGCACACGCTGGTAATGTTTTACAGAATCCCGGCCGTGTCTGCCCAGACCTGTCCGTGGGAACATTATATACGTCTATAGCGTTATATATACTAACCTACGGCAGCCTAACATCTCGGATGTAGTATTTTACAACATTCCTGGCGGGTCGGCCCCTACTTCTCGGTGGAAACGTTATATACGTCTATAACGTAAGATAACCTAACCTAACCCATCTAGCACCTCGCTGGCAATGTTTTACCGAATCCAGGCCGTGTCAGACCGTACCTGTGCGTGGGAACATTATGTACGTCTATGACGTTATATATCCTAACCTATGGCAACCTCACTCCTCGGATGTAGTATTTTACAACATTCCTGGCGGGTCGACCCGCACTTCTCGGTGGGAACGTTATATACGTCTATAACGTAAGATAACTTAATCTAACCCATCTAGCCCCTCGCTGGTAATGTTTTACAGTATCCCGGCCGTGTCGGCCCAGAGCTGTCCGTGGGAACATTATATACGTCTATAGCGTTATATATACTAACCTAAGGTAGCCTAACATCTCGGATGTAGTATTTTACAACATTCCTGGCGGGTCGGCCCGTACTTCTCGGTAGGAACGTTATATACGTCTATAACGTAATCTAACCTAACCTGACCCATCTAGCCCCTCGCTGGTAAAGTTTTACAGAATCCCGGTCGTGTCTGCACAGACCTGTCCGTGGGAACATTATATACGTCTATAGCGTTATATATACTAACCTACGGCAGCCTAACATCTCGGATGTAGTATTTTACAACATACCTGGCGGGTCGGGCCCTACTTCTCGGAGGGAACGTTATATGCGTTTATAACGTAAGATAACCTAACCTAACCCATCTAGCACACGCTGGTAATGTTTTACAGAATCCCGGCCGTGTCTGCCCAGACCTGTCCGTGGGAACATTATATACGTCTATAGCGTTATATATACTAACCTACGGCAGCCTAACATCTCGGATGTAGTATTTTACAACATTCCTGGCGGGTCGGCCCCTACTTCTCGGTGGAAACGTTATATACGTCTATAACGTAAGATAACCTAACCTAACCCATCTAGACGATCGCTTGTAATATTTTACAGAATCCCGGTCCTGTCGGGCCGTACCTCTCCGTGGGAACATTACATACGTCTATAACGTTATATATCCTAACCTATGACAACCTAACACCTCGGATGCAGCATTTTACAACACTCCAGGCGGCTCGGACCCTACATCTCGGTGGGAACATTATATACGTCTATAACGTAATATAACCTAACCTAACCCATCTAGCCCCTCGCTGGGAATGTTTTACAGAATTCCGGTCGTGTTGGCCCAAATCTGTCCGTGGGAACATTATATACGTCTATAGCGTTATATATCCTAACCTAAGGCAGCCTAACGTCTCGATGTAGTATTTTACAACATTCCTGGTGGGTCGGCCCGTACTTCACGGTAGGAACGTTATATACGTCTATAACGTAATATAACCTTACCTAACCCGTCTAGCGCCTCGCTGGTAATGTTTTACAGCATCCCGGACCTGTCCGCACGTACCTCTCCGTGGGAACATTATATACGTCTATAACCTTATATATCCTGACCTAAGGCAACCTCACTCCCCGGATGTAGCATTTTACAACATTCCTGGGGGGCCTGTCCCTACTACTCCGTGGGAAGATTATATACGTCTATAACGTAATATAACTTAATCTAACCCATCTAGCCCCTCGCTCGGAATGTTTTACAGAATCCCGGTCGTGTCGGCCCAGACCTGTCCGTGGGAACAGTACATACGTCTATATAGTTATATATACTAACCTAAGGTAGCCTAACATCTCGGATGTAGTATTTTACAACATTCCTGGCGGGTCGGCCCGTACTTCTCGGTGGGAACGTTATATACGTCTATAATGTAAGATACCGTAACGTAACACATCTAGCGCCTCGACGGTAATGTTTTACAGAATCCCGGTCGAGTCGGCCCAGACCTGTTCGTGGGAACATTATATACGTCTATAGCGTTATATATACTAACCTCAGGCAGCCTAACATCTCGGATGTAGTATTTTACAACATTCCTGGCGGGTCGGCCCGTACTTCTCGGTAGGAACGTTATATACGTCTATAACGTAATCTAACCTAACCTGACCCATCTAGCCCCTCGCTGGTAATGTTTTACAGAATCCCGGTCCTGTCGGCCCGTACCTCTCCGTGGGAACATTATATACGTCTATAACGTTATATATCCTAACCTAAGGCAACCTAACACCTCGGATGTAGTATTTTACCACACTCCTGGCGGGTCGGCCCCTACCTCTCGGTGGGAACATTATATACGTCTATAACGTAAGATAACCTAACCTAACCCATCTAGACGATCGCTGGTAATGTTTAACAGTATCCCGGCCGTGTCGGCCCAGAGCTGTCCGTGGGAACATTATATACGTCTATAGCGTTATATATACTAACCTAAGGTAGCCTAACATCTCGGATGTAGTATTTTACAACATTCCTGGCGGGTCGGCCCGTACTTCTCGGTAGGAACGTTATATACGTCTATAACGTAATCTAACCTAACCTGACCCATCTAGCCCCTCGCTGGTAAAGTTTTACAGAATCCCGGTCGTGTGTGCCCAGACCTGTCCGTGGGAACATTATATACGTCTATAGCGTTATATATACTAACCTACGGCAGCGTAACATCTCGGATGTAGTATTTTACAACATACCTGGCGGGTCGGCCCCTACTTCTCGGAGGGAACGTTATATGCGTTTATAACGTAAGATAACCTAACCTAACCCATCTAGCACACGCTGGTAATGTTTTACAGAATCCCGGCCGTGTCTGCCCAGACCTGTCCGTGGGAACATTATATACGTCTATAGCGTTATATATACTAACCTACGGCAGCCTAACATCTCGGATGTAGTATTTTACAACATTCCTGGCGGGTCGGCCCCTACTTCTCGGTGCGTACATTATATACGTCTATAACGTAATATAGCCTAACCTAATCCATCTAGCCCCTCGCTGGGAATGTTTTACAGAATCCCGGTCCTGTCGGACCGTACCTCTCCGTGGGAAAACTATAGCCGTCTATGACGTTATATTTCCTAACGTGAGGCAACCTCACACCACGAATGTAGTATTTTACAACATTCCTGGCGGGCCGGCCCCTACTTCTTGGTGGGAACATAATATACGTCTATAACGTAATCTAACCTAACCTAACCCATCTAGCCCCTCGCTGGTAAAGTTTTACACAATCCCGGTCGCGTCGACGCAGACCTATCCGTGGGAACATTATATACGTCTATAGCGTTATATGTACTAACCTAAGGCAGCCTAACATCTCGGATGTAGTATTTTACAACATTCATGGCGGTTCGGCCCATACTTCTCGGTGGGAACGTTATATACGTCTATAACGTCTTCTAACCTAACCTGACCCATCTAGCCCCTCGCTGGTAAAGTTTTACAGAATCCCGGTCGTGTCTGCCCAGACCTGTCCTTGGGAACATTATATACGTCTATAGCGTTATATATACTAACCTACGGCAGCCTAACATATCGGATGTAGTATTTTACAACATTCCTGGCGGTTCGGCCCGTACTTATCGGTGGGAACGTTATATACGTCTATAACGTAAGATAACCTAACCTAACCCATCTAGCCCATCGCTGGTAATGTTTTACAGAATCCCGGTCCTTTCGGCCCGTACCACTCTGTGGGAACATTATATACGTCTATAACGTTATATATCCTAACCTGTGGCAGCCTAACATCTCGAATGTAGTATTTTACAACATTCCTGGCGGGTCGGCCCGTCCTTATCGGTGGGAACGTTATATACGTTTATAACGTAAGATAACCTAACCTAACCCATCTAGCACACGCTGGTAATGTTTTACAGAATCCCGGCCGTGTCGGCCCAGACCTGTCCGTGGGAACATTATATACATCTATAGCGTTATATGTACTAACCTAGGGCAACCTCACTCCTCGAATGTAGTATTTTAGAACATTCCTGGCGGCTCGGCCCCTACTTCTCGTTGGGAAAGTTATATACGTCTATAACAAAGATAACCTAACCTAACCCATCTAGACCCTCGCTGGTAATGTTTTACAGAATCCCGGTCGCGTCGACGCAGACCTATCCGTGGGAACATTATATACGTCTATAGCGTTATATGTACTAACCTAAGGCAGCCTAACATCTCGGATGTAGTATTTTACAACATTCCTGGCGGGTCGGCCCCTACTTCTCGGTGGGAACGTTATATACGTCTATAACGTAATATAACCTAACCTAACCCATCTAGCCGATCGCTTGTAATATTTTACAGAATCCCGGTCCTGTCGTGCCGTACCTCTCCGTGGGAACATTACATAAGTCTATAACGTTATATATCCTAACCTATGGCAACCTAACACATCGGATGCAGCATTTTACAACACTCCAGGCGGGTCGGACCCTACCTCTCGGTGGGAACATTATATACGTCTATAACGTAATATAACCTAACCTAACCCATCTAGCCCCTCGCTTGTAATGTTTTACAGAATTCCGGTCGTGTGGGCTCAGATCTGTCCGTGGGAACATTATATACGTCTATAGCGTTATATATCCTAACCTAAGGCAGCGTAACATCTCGGATGTAGTATTTTACAACATTCCTGGCGGGTCGGCCCGTACTTCTCGGTGGGAACGTTATATACGTCTATAATGTAAAATACCCTAACGTAACACATCTAGCGCCTCGACGGTAATGTTTTACAGAATCCCGGTCCTGTCGGCCTGTACCTCTCCGCGGGAACATTATATACGTCTATAAAGTTATATATCCTAACCTAAGGAAACCTGACACCTCGGATGTAGTATTTTACAACACTCCAGGCGGGTCGGCCCCTACCTCTCGGTGCGTACATTATATACGTCTATAACGTAATATAGCCTAACCTAATCCATCTAGCACCTCGCTGGGAATGTTTTACAGAATCCCGGTCGTATCGGCCAAGATCTGACCGTGAGAACATTATATACGTCTATAGCGTTATATATCCTAACCTAAGGCAGCCTAACATCTCGGATGTAGTATTTTACAACATTCTTGGCGGGTCGGCCCGTACTTCTCGGTGGGAACGTTATATACGTCTATAACTTAAGATAACCTAACCTAACCCATCTAGCCACTCGCTGGTAATGTTTTACAGAATCCCGGTCCTGTCGGCCCGTACATCTCCGTGGGAACATCATATACGTCTATAACGTTATATACCCTGACCTAAGGCAACCTCACTCCTCGGATGTGGTATTTTACAACATTCCTGGCGGGTCTGCCCGTACATCTCGGTGGGAACGTTATATACGTTTATAACGTAAGATAACCTAACCTAACCCATCTAGCCCCTCGCTGGTAATGTTTTACAGAACCCCTGTCCTGTCGGCCCGTACCTCTCCGAGGGGACATTATATACGTCTATAACGTTATATATCCTAACCTAAGGCAACCTAACACCTCAGATGTAGTATTTTACAACGCTCCTGGCGGCTCGGCACCTACTTCTCGGCGTGAACATTACATACGTCTTTAACGTAATATAACCTAATCTACCCCATCTAGCCCCTCGCTGGTAATGTTTTACAGAATCCCGGTCCTGTCGGACCGTACCTCTCCGTGGGAAAACTATAGCCGTCTATGACGTTATATTTCCTAACGTGAGGCAACCTCACACCACGAATGTAGTATTTTACAACATTCCTGGCGGGCCGGCCCCTACTTCTTGTTGGGAACATAATATACGTCTATAACGTAATCTAACCTAACCTAACCCATCTAGCCCCTCGCTGGTAATGTTTTACAGAATCCCGGTCCTGTCGGACCGTACCTCTCCGTGGGAACATTATATACGTCTATAACGTTATATATCCTAAGCTAAGGCAACCTAACACTTCAGATGTAGTATTTTACGTCACTCCTGGCGGCTCGGCACCTACTTCTCGGTGGGAACATTATATACGTCTATAACGTAAGATAACCTAACGTAACCCATCTAGCACCTCGCTGGTAATGTTTTACCGAATCCAGGCCGTGTCGGACCGTACGTCTCCGTGGGAACATTATATACGTCTATAACGTTATATATCCTAACCTAAGGCAACATAACACCTCAGATGTAGTATTTTACAACACTCCTGGCGGCTCGGCACCTTCTTCTCGGTGTGAACATTACATACGTCTATAACGTAATATAACCTAATCTAACCCATCTAGCCCCTCGCTGGTAATGTTTTACAGAATCCCGGTCCTGTCGGACCGTACGTCTCCGTGGGAAAACTGTATCCGTCTATGATGTTATGTTTCCTAACGTGAGGCAACCTCACACCACGAATGTTGTATTTTACAACATACCTGGCGGGCCGGCCCCTACTTCTCGGTGGGAACATTATATACGTCTATAACGTAATCTAACCTATCCTAATCCATCTAGCCCCTCACTGGTAATGTTTTACAGAATCCCGGTCGCGTCGACGCAGACCAATCCGTGGGAACATTATATACGTCTATAACGTTACATATCCTAACCTAAGGCAACATAACACCTCAGATGTAGTATTTTACAACACTCCTGGCGGCTCGGCACCTACTTCTCGGTGTGAACATTACATACGTCTATAACGTAATATAACCTAATCTAACCCATCTAGCCCGTCGCTGGGAATGTTTTACAGAATCCCGGCCGTGTCGGCCCGGACCTGTCCGTGGGAACATTATATACCTCTATAGCGTTATACATACTAACCTTAGGCAGCCTAACATCTCGGATGTAGTATTTTAGAACACTCCTGGCGGGTCAGCCCCTACATCTCGGTGGGAACGTTATATACGTCTATAACGTAATATAACTTAATCTAACCCATCTAGCCCCTCGCTCGGAATGTTTTACAGAATCCCGGTCGTGTCGGCCCAGACCTGTCCGTGGGAACAGTACATACGTCTATATAGTTATATATACTAACCTAAGGTAGCCTAACATCTCGGATGTAGTATTTTACAACATTCCTGGCGGGTCGGCACCTACTTCTCGGTGGGAACGTTATATACGTCTATAACGTAAGATAACCTAACCTAACCCATCTAGCACCTCGCTGGCAATGTTTTACCGAATCCAGGCCGTGTCAGACCGTACCTGTGCGTGGGAACATTATATACGTCTATGACGTTATATATCCTAACCTATGGCAACCTCACTCCTCGGATGTAGTATATTACAACATTCCTGGCGGGTCGACCCGCACTTCTCGGTGGGAACGTTATATACGTCTATAACGTAAGATAACCTAACCTAACCCATCTAGCCCTTCGCTGGTAATGTTTTACAGAATCCAGGACCTGTCGGCCCGTACCTCTCCGTGGGAACATCATATACGTCTATAACGTTATATATCCTGACCTAAGGCAACCTCACTCCTCGGTTGTGGTATTTTACAACATTCCTGGCGGTCCGGCGCCCACTTCACGGTGGGAACGTTATATACGTCTGTAACCTAAGATAACCTAACCTAACCCATCTAGCCCCTCGCTGGTAATGTTTTACAGAATCCCGGTCATGTCGGCCCAGACCTGTCCTTGGGAACATTATATACGTCTACAGCGTTATATATCCTAACCTAAGGCAACCTAACACCTCGAATGTAGTATGTTACAACACTCCTGGCGGGTCAGCCCCTACATCTCGGTGGGAACGTTATATACGTCTATAACGTAATATAACTTAATCTAACCCATCTAGCCCCTCGCTGGTAATGTTTTACAGAATCACGGTCGTGTCGGACCGTACCTCTCCGTGGGAAACTATATACGTCTATGACGTTATATATCCTAACCTAAGGCAACCTCATACCTCGGATGTAGAATTTTACAACATTCCCTGCGGGCCCGCCACTACTTCTCGGTGGGAACATTATATACGTCTATAACGTAAGATAACCTAACCTAACCCATCTAGCACCTCGCTGGTAATGTTTTACAGAATCCCGGACCTGTCGGCCCGTACCTCTCCGTGGGAACATTATATACGTCTATAACTTTATATATCATAACCTAAGGCAACCTAACACCTCGGATGTAGTATTTTACCACACTCCAGGCGGGTCGGCCCCTACCTCTCGGTGGGAACATTATATACGTCTATAACGTAAGATAACCTAACCTAACCCATCTAGACGATCGCTGGTAATGTTTTACAGTATCCCGACCGTGTCGGCCCAGACCTGTCCGCGGGAACATTATATACGTCTATAGCGTTATACATTCTAACCTAAGGCAGCCTAACATCTCGGATGTAGTATTTTACAACATTCCTGGCGGGTCGGCCCGTACTTCTCGGTAGGAACGTTATATACGTCTATAACGTAATCTAACCTAACCTGACCCATCTAGCCCCTCGCTGGTAATGTTTTACAGAATCCCGGTCCTGTCGGCCCGTACCTCTCCGTGGGAACATTATATACGTCTATAACGTTATATATCCTAACCTAAGGCAACCTAACACCTCGGATGTAGTATTTTACCACACTCCAGGCGGGTCGGCCCCTACCTCTCGGTGGGAACATTATATACGTCTATAACGTAAGATAACCTAACCTAACCCATCTAGACGATCGCTGGTAATGTTTTACAGTATCCCGGCCGTGTCGGCCCAGAGCTGTCCGTGGGAACATTATATACGTCTATAGCGTTATATATACTAACCTAAGGTAGCCTAACATCTCGGATGTAGTATTTTACAACATTCCTGGCGGGTCGGCCCGTACTTCTCGGTAGGAACGTTATATACGTCTATAACGTAATCTAACCTAACCTGACCCATCTAGCCCCTCGCTGGTAAAGTTTTACAGAATCCCGGTCGTGTCTGCACAGACCTGTCCGTGGGAACATTATATACGTCTATAGCGTTATATATACTAACCTACGGCAGCCTAACATCTCGGATGTAGTATTTTACAACATACCTGGCGGGTCGGGCCCTACTTCTCGGAGGGAACGTTATATGCGTTTATAACGTAAGATAACCTAACCTAACCCATCTAGCACACGCTGGTAATGTTTTACAGAATCCCGGCCGTGTCTGCCCAGACCTGTCCGTGGGAACATTATATACGTCTATAGCGTTATATATACTAACCTACGGCAGCCTAACATCTCGGATGTAGTATTTTACAACATTCCTGGCGGGTCGGCCCCTACTTCTCGGTGGAAACGTTATATACGTCTATAACGTAAGATAACCTAACCTAACCCATCTAGACGATCGCTTGTAATATTTTACAGAATCCCGGTCCTGTCGGGCCGTACCTCTCCGTGGGAACATTACATACGTCTATAACGTTATATATCCTAACCTATGACAACCTAACACCTCGGATGCAGCATTTTACAACACTCCAGGCGGCTCGGACCCTACATCTCGGTGGGAACATTATATACGTCTATAACGTAATATAACCTAACCTAACCCATCTAGCCCCTCGCTGGGAATGTTTTACAGAATTCCGGTCGTGTTGGCCCAAATCTGTCCGTGGGAACATTATATACGTCTATAGCGTTATATATCCTAACCTAAGGCAGCCTAACGTCTCGATGTAGTATTTTACAACATTCCTGGTGGGTCGGCCCGTACTTCACGGTAGGAACGTTATATACGTCTATAACGTAATATAACCTTACCTAACCCGTCTAGCGCCTCGCTGGTAATGTTTTACAGCATCCCGGACCTGTCCGCACGTACCTCTCCGTGGGAACATTATATACGTCTATAACCTTATATATCCTGACCTAAGGCAACCTCACTCCCCGGATGTAGCATTTTACAACATTCCTGGGGGGCCTGTCCCTACTACTCCGTGGGAAGATTATATATGTCAATAACGTAAGATAACCTAACCTAACCCATCTAGCCCGTCGCTGGGAATGTTTTACAGAATCCCGGCCGTGTCGGCCCGGACCTGTCCGTGGGAACATTATATACCTCTATAGCGTTATACATACTAACCTTAGGCAGCCTAACATCTCGGATGTAGTATTTTAGAACACTCCTGGCGGGTCAGCCCCTACATCTCGGTGGGAACGTTATATACGTCTATAACGTAATATAACTTAATCTAACCCATCTAGCCCCTCGCTCGGAATGTTTTACAGAATCCCGGTCGTGTCGGCCCAGACCTGTCCGTGGGAACAGTACGTACGTCTATATAGTTATATATACTAACCTAAGGTAGCCTAACTTCTCGGATGTAGTATTTTACAACATTCCTGGCGGGTCGGCACCTACTTCTCGGTGGGAACGTTATATACGTCTATAACGTAAGATAACCTAACCTAACCCATCTAGCACCTCGCTGGCAATGTTTTACCGAATCCAGGCCGTGTCAGACCGTACCTGTGCGTGGGAACATTATATACGTCTATGACGTTATATATCCTAACCCATGGCAACCTCACTCCTCGGATGTAGTATTTTACAACATTCCTGGCGGGTCGACCCGCACTTCTCGGTGGGAACGTTATATACGTCTATAACGTAAGATAACCTAACCTAACCCATCTAGCCCTTCGCTGGTAATGTTTTACAGAATCCAGGACCTGTCGGCCCGTACCTCTCCGTGGGAACATCATATACGTCTATAACGTTATATATCCTGACCTAAGGCAACCTCACTCCTCGGTTGTGGTATTTTACAACATTCCTGGCGGTCCGGCGCCCACTTCACGGTGGGAACGTTATATACGTCTGTAACCTAAGATAACCTAACCTAACCCATCTAGCCCCTCGCTGGTAATGTTTTACAGAATCCCGGTCATGTCGGCCCAGACCTGTCCTTGGGAACATTATATACGTCTACAGCGTTATATATCCTAACCTAAGGCAACCTAACACCTCGAATGTAGTATGTTACAACACTCCTGGCGGGTCAGCCCCTACATCTCGGTGGGAACGTTATATACGTCTATAACGTAATATAACTTAATCTAACCCATCTAGCCCCTCGCTGGTAATGTTTTACAGAATCACGGTCGTGTCGGACCGTACCTCTCCGTGGGAAACTATATACGTCTATGACGTTATATATCCTAACCTAAGGCAACCTCATACCTCGGATGTAGAATTTTACAACATTCCCTGCGGGCCCGCCACTACTTCTCGGTGGGAACATTATATACGTCTATAACGTAAGATAACCTAACCTAACCCATCTAGCACCTCGCTGGTAATGTTTTACAGAATCCCGGACCTGTCGGCCCGTACCTCTCCGTGGGAACATTATATACGTCTATAACGTTATATATCATAACCTAAGGCAACCTAACACCTCGGATGTAGTATTTTACCACACTCCAGGCGGGTCGGCCCCTACCTCTCGGTGGGAACATTATATACGTCTATAACGTAAGATAACCTAACCTAACCCATCTAGACGATCGCTGGTAATGTTTTACAGTATCCCGGCCGTGTCGGCCCAGAGCTGTCCGTGGGAACATTATATACGTCTATAGCGTTATATATACTAACCTAAGGTAGCCTAACATCTCGGATGTAGTATTTTACAACATTCCTGGCGGGTCGGCCCGTACTTCTCGGTAGGAACGTTATATACGTCTATAACGTAATCTAACCTAACCTGACCCATCTAGCCCCTCGCTGGTAAAGTTTTACAGAATCCCGGTCGTGTCTGCCCAGACCTGTCCGTGGGAACATTATATACGTCTATAGCGTTATATATACTAACCTACGGCAGCGTAACATCTCGGATGTAGTATTTTACAACATACCTGGCGGGTCGGCCCCTACTTCTCGGAGGGAACGTTATATGCGTTTATAACGTAAGATAACCTAACCTAACCCATCTAGCACACGCTGGTAATGTTTTACAGAATCCCGGCCGTGTCTGCCCAGACCTGTCCGTGGGAACATTATATACGTCTATAGCGTTATATATACTAACCTACGGCAGCCTAACATCTCGGATGTAGTATTTTACAACATTCCTGGCGGGTCGGCCCCTACTTCTCGGTGGAAACGTTATATACGTCTATAACGTAAGATAACCTAACCTAACCCATCTAGACGATCGCTTGTAATATTTTACAGAATCCCGGTCCTGTCGGGCCGTACCTCTCCGTGGGAACATTACATACGTCTATAACGTTATATATCCTAACCTATGGCAACCTAACACCTCGGATGCAGCATTTTACAACACTCCAGGCGGCTCGGACCCTACATCTCGGTGGGAACATTATATACGTCTATAACGTAATATAACCTAACCTAACCCATCTAGCCCCTCGCTGGGAATGTTTTACAGAATTCCGGTCGTGTTGGCCCAAATCTGTCCGTGGGAACATTATATACGTCTATAGCGTTATATATCCTAACCTAAGGCAGCCTAACATCTCGGATGTAGTATTTTACAACATTCCTGGCCGGTCGGCCCGTACTTCTCGGTGGGAACGTTATATACGTCTATAATGTAAGATACCGTAACGTAACACATCTAGCGCCTCGACGGTAATGTTTTACAGAATCCCGGTCGAGTCGGCCCAGACCTGTCCGTGGGAACATTATATACGTCTATAGCGTTATATATACTAACCTCAGGCAGCCTAACATCTCGGATGTAGTATTTTACAACATTCCTGGCGGGTCGGCCCGTACTTCTCGGTAGGAACGTTATATACGTCTATAACGTAATCTAACCTAACCTGACCCATCTAGCCCCTCGCTGGTAATGTTTTACAGAATCCCGGTCCTGTCGGCCCGTACCTCTCCGTGGGAACATTATATACGTCTATAACGTTATATATCCTAACCTAAGGCAACCTAACACCTCGGATGTAGTATTTTACCACACTCCTGGCGGGTCGGCCCCTACCTCTCGGTGGGAACATTATATACGTCTATAACGTAAGATAACCTAACCTAACCCATCTAGACGATCGCTGGTAATGTTTAACAGTATCCCGGCCGTGTCGGCCCAGACCTGTCCGTGGGAACATTATATACGTCTATAGCGTTATATATACTAACCTAAGGTAGCCTAACATCTCGGATGTAGTATTTTACAACATTCCTGGCGGGTCGGCACCTACTTCTCGGTGGGAACGTTATATACGTCTATAACGTAAGATAACCTAACCTAACCCATCTAGCACCTCGCTGGCAATGTTTTACCGAATCCAGGCCGTGTCAGACCGTACCTGTGCGTGGGAACATTATATACGTCTATGACGTTATATATCCTAACCTATGGCAACCTCACTCCTCGGATGTAGTATTTTACAACATTCCTGGCGGGTCGACCCGCACTTCTCGGTGGGAACGTTATATACGTCTATAACGTAAGATAACCTAACCTAACCCATCTAGCCCTTCGCTGGTAATGTTTTACAGAATCCAGGACCTGTCGGCCCGTACCTCTCCGTGGGAACATCATATACGTCTATAACGTTATATATCCTGACCTAAGGCAACCTCACTCCTCGGTTGTGGTATTTTACAACATTCCTGGCGGTCCGGCGCCCACTTCACGGTGGGAACGTTATATACGTCTGTAACCTAAGATAACCTAACCTAACCCATCTAGCCCCTCGCTGGTAATGTTTTACAGAATCCCGGTCATGTCGGCCCAGACCTGTCCTTGGGAACATTATATACGTCTACAGCGTTATATATCCTAACCTAAGGCAACCTAACACCTCGAATGTAGTATGTTACAACACTCCTGGCGGGTCAGCCCCTACATCTCGGTGGGAACGTTATATACGTCTATAACGTAATATAACTTAATCTAACCCATCTAGCCCCACGCTGGTAATGTTTTACAGAATCACGGTCGTGTCGGACCGTACCTCTCCGTGGGAAACTATATACGTCTATGACGTTATATATCCTAACCTAAGGCAACCTCATACCTCGGATGTAGAATTTTACAACATTCCCTGCGGGCCCGCCACTACTTCTCGGTGGGAACATTATATACGTCTATAACGTAAGATAACCTAACCTAACCCATCTAGCACCTCGCTGGTAATGTTTTACAGAATCCCGGACCTGTCGGCCCGTACCTCTCCGTGGGAACATTATATACGTCTATAACGTTATATATCATAACCTAAGGCAACCTAACACCTCGGATGTAGTATTTTACCACACTCCAGGCGGGTCGGCCCCTACCTCTCGGTGGGAACATTATATACGTCTATAACGTAAGATAACCTAACCTAACCCATCTAGACGATCGCTGGTAATGTTTTACAGTATCCCGGCCGTGTCGGCCCAGAGCTGTCCGTGGGAACATTATATACGTCTATAGCGTTATATATACTAACCTAAGGTAGCCTAACATCTCGGATGTAGTATTTTACAACATTCCTGGCGGGTCGGCCCGTACTTCTCGGTAGGAACGTTATATACGTCTATAACGTAATCTAACCTAACCTGACCCATCTAGCCCCTCCTTGGTAAAGTTTTACAGAATCCCGGTCGTGTCTGCCCAGACCTGTCCGTGGGAACATTATATACGTCTATAGCGTTATATATACTAACCTACGGCAGCGTAACATCTCGGATGTAGTATTTTACAACATACCTGGCGGGTCGGCCCCTACTTCTCGGAGGGAACGTTATATGCGTTTATAACGTAAGATAACCTAACCCATCTAGCACCTCGCTGGCAATGTTTTACCGAATCCAGGCCGTGTCAGACCGTACCTGTGCGTGGGAACATTATTTACGTCTATGACGTTATATATCCTAACCTATGGCAACCTCACTCCTCGGATGTAGTATTTTACAACATTCCTGGCGGGTCGACCCGCACTTCTCGGTGGGAACGTTATATACGTCTATAACGTAAGATAACTTAATCTAACCCATCTAGCCCCTCGCTGGTAATGTTTTACAGAATCACGGTCGTGTCGGACCGTACCTCTCCGTGGGAAACTATATACGTCTATGACGTTATATATCCAAACCTAAGGCAACCTCATACCTCGGATGTAGAATTTTACAACATTCCCTGCGGGCCCGCCACTACTTCTCGGTGGGAACATTATATACGTCTATAACGTAAGATAACCTAACCTAACCCATCTAGCACCTCGCTGGTAATGTTTTACAGAATCCCGGACCTGTCGGCCCGTACCTCTCCGTGGGAACATTATATACGTCTATAACTTTATATATCATAACCTAAGGCAACCTAACACCTCGGATGTAGTATTTTACCACACTCCAGGCGGGTCGGCCCCTACCTCTCGGTGGGAACATTATATACGTCTATAACGTAAGATAACCTAACCTAACCCATCTAGACGATCGCTGGTAATGTTTTACAGTATCCCGGCCGTGTCGGCCCAGACCTGTCCGCGGGAACATTATATACGTCTATAGCGTTATACATTCTAACCTAAGGCAGCCTAACATCTCGGATGTAGTATTTTACAACATTCCTGGCGGGTCGGCCCGTACTTCTCGGTAGGAACGTTATATACGTCTATAACGTAATCTAACCTAACCTGACCCATCTAGCCCCTCGCTGGTAATGTTTTACAGAATCCCGGTCCTGTCGGCCCGTACCTCTCCGTGGGAACATTATATACGTCTATAACGTTATATATCCTAACCTAAGGCAACCTAACACCTCGGATGTAGTATTTTACCACACTCCAGGCGGGTCGGCCCCTACCTCTCGGTGGGAACATTATATACGTCTATAACGTAAGATAACCTAACCTAACCCATCTAGACGATCGCTGGTAATGTTTTACAGTATCCCGGCCGTGTCGGCCCAGAGCTGTCCGTGGGAACATTATATACGTCTATAGCGTTATATATACTAACCTAAGGTAGCCTAACATCTCGGATGTAGTATTTTACAACATTCCTGGCGGGTCGGCCCGTACTTCTCGGTAGGAACGTTATATACGTCTATAACGTAATCTAACCTAACCTGACCCATCTAGCCCCTCGCTGGTAAAGTTTTACAGAATCCCGGTCGTGTCTGCACAGACCTGTCCGTGGGAACATTATATACGTCTATAGCGTTATATATACTAACCTACGGCAGCCTAACATCTCGGATGTAGTATTTTACAACATACCTGGCGGGTCGGGCCCTACTTCTCGGAGGGAACGTTATATGCGTTTATAACGTAAGATAACCTAACCTAACCCATCTAGCACACGCTGGTAATGTTTTACAGAATCCCGGCCGTGTCTGCCCAGACCTGTCCGTGGGAACATTATATACGTCTATAGCGTTATATATACTAACCTACGGCAGCCTAACATCTCGGATGTAGTATTTTACAACATTCCTGGCGGGTCGGCCCCTACTTCTCGGTGGAAACGTTATATACGTCTATAACGTAAGATAACCTAACCTAACCCATCTAGACGATCGCTTGTAATATTTTACAGAATCCCGGTCCTGTCGGGCCGTACCTCTCCGTGGGAACATTACATACGTCTATAACGTTATATATCCTAACCTATGACAACCTAACACCTCGGATGCAGCATTTTACAACACTCCAGGCGGCTCGGACCCTACATCTCGGTGGGAACATTATATACGTCTATAACGTAATATAACCTAACCTAACCCATCTAGCCCCTCGCTGGGAATGTTTTACAGAATTCCGGTCGTGTTGGCCCAAATCTGTCCGTGGGAACATTATATACGTCTATAGCGTTATATATCCTAACCTAAGGCAGCCTAACGTCTCGATGTAGTATTTTACAACATTCCTGGTGGGTCGGCCCGTACTTCACGGTAGGAACGTTATATACGTCTATAACGTAATATAACCTTACCTAACCCGTCTAGCGCCTCGCTGGTAATGTTTTACAGCATCCCGGACCTGTCCGCACGTACCTCTCCGTGGGAACATTATATACGTCTATAACCTTATATATCCTGACCTAAGGCAACCTCACTCCCCGGATGTAGCATTTTACAACATTCCTGGGGGGCCTGTCCCTACTACTCCGTGGGAAGATTATATATGTCAATAACGTAAGATAACCTAACCTAACCCATCTAGCCCGTCGCTGGGAATGTTTTACAGAATCCCGGCCGTGTCGGCCCGGACCTGTCCGTGGGAACATTATATACCTCTATAGCGTTATACATACTAACCTTAGGCAGCCTAACATCTCGGATGTAGTATTTTAGAACACTCCTGGCGGGTCAGCCCCTACATCTCGGTGGGAACGTTATATACGTCTATAACGTAATATAACTTAATCTAACCCATCTAGCCCCTCGCTCGGAATGTTTTACAGAATCCCGGTCGTGTCGGCCCAGACCTGTCCGTGGGAACAGTACATACGTCTATATAGTTATATATACTAACCTAAGGTAGCCTAACTTCTCGGATGTAGTATTTTACAACATTCCTGGCGGGTCGGCACCTACTTCTCGGTGGGAACGTTATATACGTCTATAACGTAAGATAACCTAACCTAACCCATCTAGCACCTCGCTGGCAATGTTTTACCGAATCCAGGCCGTGTCAGACCGTACCTGTGCGTGGGAACATTATATACGTCTATGACGTTATATATCCTAACCCATGGCAACCTCACTCCTCGGATGTAGTATTTTACAACATTCCTGGCGGGTCGACCCGCACTTCTCGGTGGGAACGTTATATACGTCTATAACGTAAGATAACCTAACCTAACCCATCTAGCCCTTCGCTGGTAATGTTTTACAGAATCCAGGACCTGTCGGCCCGTACCTCTCCGTGGGAACATCATATACGTCTATAACGTTATATATCCTGACCTAAGGCAACCTCACTCCTCGGTTGTGGTATTTTACAACATTCCTGGCGGTCCGGCGCCCACTTCACGGTGGGAACGTTATATACGTCTGTAACCTAAGATAACCTAACCTAACCCATCTAGCCCCTCGCTGGTAATGTTTTACAGAATCCCGGTCATGTCGGCCCAGACCTGTCCTTGGGAACATTATATACGTCTACAGCGTTATATATCCTAACCTAAGGCAACCTAACACCTCGAATGTAGTATGTTACAACACTCCTGGCGGGTCAGCCCCTACATCTCGGTGGGAACGTTATATACGTCTATAACGTAATATAACTTAATCTAACCCATCTAGCCCCTCGCTGGTAATGTTTTACAGAATCACGGTCGTGTCGGACCGTACCTCTCCGTGGGAAACTATATACGTCTATGACGTTATATATCCTAACCTAAGGCAACCTCATACCTCGGATGTAGAATTTTACAACATTCCCTGCGGGCCCGCCACTACTTCTCGGTGGGAACATTATATACGTCTATAACGTAAGATAACCTAACCTAACCCATCTAGCACCTCGCTGGTAATGTTTTACAGAATCCCGGACCTGTCGGCCCGTACCTCTCCGTGGGAACATTATATACGTCTATAACGTTATATATCATAACCTAAGGCAACCTAACACCTCGGATGTAGTATTTTACCACACTCCAGGCGGGTCGGCCCCTACCTCTCGGTGGGAACATTATATACGTCTATAACGTAAGATAACCTAACCTAACCCATCTAGACGATCGCTGGTAATGTTTTACAGTATCCCGGCCGTGTCGGCCCAGAGCTGTCCGTGGGAACATTATATACGTCTATAGCGTTATATATACTAACCTAAGGTAGCCTAACATCTCGGATGTAGTATTTTACAACATTCCTGGCGGGTCGGCCCGTACTTCTCGGTAGGAACGTTATATACGTCTATAACGTAATCTAACCTAACCTGACCCATCTAGCCCCTCGCTGGTAAAGTTTTACAGAATCCCGGTCGTGTCTGCCCAGACCTGTCCGTGGGAACATTATATACGTCTATAGCGTTATATATACTAACCTACGGCAGCGTAACATCTCGGATGTAGTATTTTACAACATACCTGGCGGGTCGGCCCCTACTTCTCGGAGGGAACGTTATATGCGTTTATAACGTAAGATAACCTAACCTAACCCATCTAGCACACGCTGGTAATGTTTTACAGAATCCCGGCCGTGTCTGCCCAGACCTGTCCGTGGGAACATTATATACGTCTATAGCGTTATATATACTAACCTACGGCAGCCTAACATCTCGGATGTAGTATTTTACAACATTCCTGGCGGGTCGGCCCCTACTTCTCGGTGGAAACGTTATATACGTCTATAACGTAAGATAACCTAACCTAACCCATCTAGACGATCGCTTGTAATATTTTACAGAATCCCGGTCCTGTCGGGCCGTACCTCTCCGTGGGAACATTACATACGTCTATAACGTTATATATCCTAACCTATGGCAACCTAACACCTCGGATGCAGCATTTTACAACACTCCAGGCGGCTCGGACCCTACATCTCGGTGGGAACATTATATACGTCTATAACGTAATATAACCTAACCTAACCCATCTAGCCCCTCGCTGGGAATGTTTTACAGAATTCCGGTCGTGTTGGCCCAAATCTGTCCGTGGGAACATTATATACGTCTATAGCGTTATATATCCTAACCTAAGGCAGCCTAACATCTCGGATGTAGTATTTTACAACATTCCTGGCGGGTCGGCCCGTACTTCTCGGTGGGAACGTTATATACGTCTATAATGTAAGATACCGTAACGTAACACATCTAGCGCCTCGACGGTAATGTTTTACAGAATCCCGGTCGAGTCGGCCCAGACCTGTCCGTGGGAACATTATATACGTCTATAGCGTTATATATACTAACCTCAGGCAGCCTAACATCTCGGATGTAGTATTTTACAACATTCCTGGCGGGTCGGCCCGTACTTCTCGGTAGGAACGTTATATACGTCCATAACGTAATCTAACCTAACCTGACCCATCTAGCCCCTCGCTGGTAATGTTTTACAGAATCCCGGTCCTGTCGGCCCGTACCTCTCCGTGGGAACATTATATACGTCTATAACGTTATATATCCTAACCTAAGGCAACCTAACACCTCGGATGTAGTATTTTACCACACTCCTGGCGGGTCGGCCCCTACCTCTCGGTGGGAACATTATATACGTCTATAACGTAAGATAACCTAACCTAACCCATCTAGACGATCGCTGGTAATGTTTAACAGTATCCCGGCCGTGTCGGCCCAGACCTGTCCGTGGGAACATTATATACGTCTATAGCGTTATATATACTAACCTAAGGTAGCCTAACATCTCGGATGTAGTATTTTACAACATTCCTGGCGGGTCGGCACCTACTTCTCGGTGGGAACGTTATATACGTCTATAACGTAAGATAACCTAACCTAACCCATCTAGCACCTCGCTGGCAATGTTTTACCGAATCCAGGCCGTGTCAGACCGTACCTGTGCGTGGGAACATTATATACGTCTATGACGTTATATATCCTAACCTATGGCAACCTCACTCCTCGGATGTAGTATTTTACAACATTCCTGGCGGGTCGACCCGCACTTCTCGGTGGGAACGTTATATACGTCTATAACGTAAGATAACCTAACCTAACCCATCTAGCCCTTCGCTGGTAATGTTTTACAGAATCCAGGACCTGTCGGCCCGTACCTCTCCGTGGGAACATCATATACGTCTATAACGTTATATATCCTGACCTAAGGCAACCTCACTCCTCGGTTGTGGTATTTTACAACATTCCTGGCGGTCCGGCGCCCACTTCACGGTGGGAACGTTATATACGTCTGTAACCTAAGATAACCTAACCTAACCCATCTAGCCCCTCGCTGGTAATGTTTTACAGAATCCCGGTCATGTCGGCCCAGACCTGTCCTTGGGAACATTATATACGTCTACAGCGTTATATATCCTAACCTAAGGCAACCTAACACCTCGAATGTAGTATGTTACAACACTCCTGGCGGGTCAGCCCCTACATCTCGGTGGGAACGTTATATACGTCTATAACGTAATATAACTTAATCTAACCCATCTAGCCCCACGCTGGTAATGTTTTACAGAATCACGGTCGTGTCGGACCGTACCTCTCCGTGGGAAACTATATACGTCTATGACGTTATATATCCTAACCTAAGGCAACCTCATACCTCGGATGTAGAATTTTACAACATTCCCTGCGGGCCCGCCACTACTTCTCGGTGGGAACATTATATACGTCTATAACGTAAGATAACCTAACCTAACCCATCTAGCACCTCGCTGGTAATGTTTTACAGAATCCCGGACCTGTCGGCCCGTACCTCTCCGTGGGAACATTATATACGTCTATAACGTTATATATCATAACCTAAGGCAACCTAACACCTCGGATGTAGTATTTTACCACACTCCAGGCGGGTCGGCCCCTACCTCTCGGTGGGAACATTATATACGTCTATAACGTAAGATAACCTAACCTAACCCATCTAGACGATCGCTGGTAATGTTTTACAGTATCCCGGCCGTGTCGGCCCAGAGCTGTCCGTGGGAACATTATATACGTCTATAGCGTTATATATACTAACCTAAGGTAGCCTAACATCTCGGATGTAGTATTTTACAACATTCCTGGCGGGTCGGCCCGTACTTCTCGGTAGGAACGTTATATACGTCTATAACGTAATCTAACCTAACCTGACCCATCTAGCCCCTCCTTGGTAAAGTTTTACAGAATCCCGGTCGTGTCTGCCCAGACCTGTCCGTGGGAACATTATATACGTCTATAGCGTTATATATACTAACCTACGGCAGCGTAACATCTCGGATGTAGTATTTTACAACATACCTGGCGGGTCGGCCCCTACTTCTCGGAGGGAACGTTATATGCGTTTATAACGTAAGATAACCTAACCCATCTAGCACCTCGCTGGCAATGTTTTACCGAATCCAGGCCGTGTCAGACCGTACCTGTGCGTGGGAACATTATTTACGTCTATGACGTTATATATCCTAACCTATGGCAACCTCACTCCTCGGATGTAGTATTTTACAACATTCCTGGCGGGTCGACCCGCACTTCTCGGTGGGAACGTTATATACGTCTATAACGTAAGATAACTTAATCTAACCCATCTAGCCCCTCGCTGGTAATGTTTTACAGAATCACGGTCGTGTCGGACCGTACCTCTCCGTGGGAAACTATATACGTCTATGACGTTATATATCCAAACCTAAGGCAACCTCATACCTCGGATGTAGAATTTTACAACATTCCCTGCGGGCCCGCCACTACTTCTCGGTGGGAACATTATATACGTCTATAACGTAAGATAACCTAACCTAACCCATCTAGCACCTCGCTGGTAATGTTTTACAGAATCCCGGACCTGTCGGCCCGTACCTCTCCGTGGGAACATTATATACGTCTATAACTTTATATATCATAACCTAAGGCAACCTAACACCTCGGATGTAGTATTTTACCACACTCCAGGCGGGTCGGCCCCTACCTCTCGGTGGGAACATTATATACGTCTATAACGTAAGATAACCTAACCTAACCCATCTAGACGATCGCTGGTAATGTTTTACAGTATCCCGGCCGTGTCGGCCCAGACCTGTCCGCGGGAACATTATATACGTCTATAGCGTTATACATTCTAACCTAAGGCAGCCTAACATCTCGGATGTAGTATTTTACAACATTCCTGGCGGGTCGGCCCGTACTTCTCGGTAGGAACGTTATATACGTCTATAACGTAATCTAACCTAACCTGACCCATCTAGCCCCTCGCTGGTAATGTTTTACAGAATCCCGGTCCTGTCGGCCCGTACCTCTCCGTGGGAACATTATATACGTCTATAACGTTATATATCCTAACCTAAGGCAACCTAACACCTCGGATGTAGTATTTTACCACACTCCAGGCGGGTCGGCCCCTACCTCTCGGTGGGAACATTATATACGTCTATAACGTAAGATAACCTAACCTAACCCATCTAGACGATCGCTGGTAATGTTTTACAGTATCCCGGCCGTGTCGGCCCAGAGCTGTCCGTGGGAACATTATATACGTCTATAGCGTTATATATACTAACCTAAGGTAGCCTAACATCTCGGATGTAGTATTTTACAACATTCCTGGCGGGTCGGCCCGTACTTCTCGGTAGGAACGTTATATACGTCTATAACGTAATCTAACCTAACCTGACCCATCTAGCCCCTCGCTGGTAAAGTTTTACAGAATCCCGGTCGTGTCTGCACAGACCTGTCCGTGGGAACATTATATACGTCTATAGCGTTATATATACTAACCTACGGCAGCCTAACATCTCGGATGTAGTATTTTACAACATACCTGGCGGGTCGGGCCCTACTTCTCGCAGGGAACGTTATATGCGTTTATAACGTAAGATAACCTAACCTAACCCATCTAGCACACGCTGGTAATGTTTTACAGAATCCCGGCCGTGTCTGCCCAGACCTGTCCGTGGGAACATTATATACGTCTATAGCGTTATATATACTAACCTACGGCAGCCTAATATCTCGGATGTAGTATTTTACAACATTCCTGGCGGGTCGGCCCCTACTTCTCGGTGGAAACGTTATATACGTCTATAACGTAAGATAACCTAACCTAACCCATCTAGACGATCGCTTGTAATATTTTACAGAATCCCGGTCCTGTCGGGCCGTACCTCTCCGTGGGAACATTACATACGTCTATAACGTTATATATCCTAACCTATGACAACCTAACACCTCGGATGCAGCATTTTACAACACTCCAGGCGGCTCGGACCCTACATCTCGGTGGGAACATTATATACGTCTATAACGTAATATAACCTAACCTAACCCATCTAGCCCCTCGCTGGGAATGTTTTACAGAATTCCGGTCGTGTTGGCCCAAATCTGTCCGTGGGAACATTATATACGTCTATAGCGTTATATATCCTAACCTAAGGCAGCCTAACGTCTCGATGTAGTATTTTACAACATTCCTGGTGGGTCGGCCCGTACTTCACGGTAGGAACGTTATATACGTCTATAACGTAATATAACCTTACCTAACCCGTCTAGCGCCTCGCTGGTAATGTTTTACAGCATCCCGGACCTGTCCGCACGTACCTCTCCGTGGGAACATTATATACGTCTATAACCTTATATATCCTGACCTAAGGCAACCTCACTCCCCGGATGTAGCATTTTACAACATTCCTGGGGGGCCTGTCCCTACTACTCCGTGGGAAGATTATATATGTCAATAACGTAAGATAACCTAACCTAACCCATCTAGCCCGTCGCTGGGAATGTTTTACAGAATCCCGGCCGTGTCGGCCCGGACCTGTCCGTGGGAACATTATATACCTCTATAGCGTTATACATACTAACCTTAGGCAGCCTAACATCTCGGATGTAGTATTTTAGAACACTCCTGGCGGGTCAGCCCCTACATCTCGGTGGGAACGTTATATACGTCTATAACGTAATATAACTTAATCTAACCCATCTAGCCCCTCGCTCGGAATGTTTTACAGAATCCCGGTCGTGTCGGCCCAGACCTGTCCGTGGGAACAGTACATACGTCTATATAGTTATATATACTAACCTAAGGTAGCCTAACATCTCGGATGTAGTATTTTACAACATTCCTGGCGGGTCGGCCCGTACTTCTCGGTGGGAACGTTATATACGTCTATAATGTAAGATACCGTAACGTAACACATCTAGCGCCTCGACGGTAATGTTTTACAGAATCCCGGTCGAGTCGGCCCAGACCTGTCCGTGGGAACATTATATACGTCTATAGCGTTATATATACTAACCTCAGGCAGCCTAACATCTCGGATGTAGTATTTTACAACATTCCTGGCGGGTCGGCCCGTACTTCTCGGTAGGAACGTTATATACGTCTATAACGTAATCTAACCTAACCTGACCCATCTAGCCCCTCGCTGGTAATGTTTTACAGAATCCCGGTCCTGTCGGCCCGTACCTCTCCGTGGGAACATTATATACGTCTATAACGTTATATATCCTAACCTAAGGCAACCTAACACCTCGGATGTAGTATTTTACCACACTCCTGGCGGGTCGGCCCCTACCTCTCGGTGGGAACATTATATACGTCTATAACGTAAGATAACCTAACCTAACCCATCTAGACGATCGCTGGTAATGTTTAACAGTATCCCGGCCGTGTCGGCCCAGACCTGTCCGTGGGAACATTATATACGTCTATAGCGTTATATATACTAACCTAAGGTAGCCTAACATCTCGGATGTAGTATTTTACAACAATCCTGGCGGGTCGGCACCTACTTCTCGGTGGGAACGTTATATACGTCTATAACGTAAGATAACCTAACCTAACCCATCTAGCACCTCGCTGGCAATGTTTTACCGAATCCAGGCCGTGTCAGACCGTACCTGTGCGTGGGAACATTATATACGTCTATGACGTTATATATCCTAACCTATGGCAACCTCACTCCTCGGATGTAGTATTTTACAACATTCCTGGCGGGTCGACCCGCACTTCTCGGTGGGAACGTTATATACGTCTATAACGTAAGATAACCTAACCTAACCCATCTAGCCCTTCGCTGGTAATGTTTTACAGAATCCAGGACCTGTCGGCCCGTACCTCTCCGTGGGAACATCATATACGTCTATAACGTTATATATCCTGACCTAAGGCAACCTCACTCCTCGGTTGTGGTATTTTACAACATTCCTGGCGGTCCGGCGCCCACTTCACGGTGGGAACGTTATATACGTCTGTAACCTAAGATAACCTAACCTAACCCATCTAGCCCCTCGCTGGTAATGTTTTACAGAATCCCGGTCATGTCGGCCCAGACCTGTCCTTGGGAACATTATATACGTCTACAGCGTTATATATCCTAACCTAAGGCAACCTAACACCTCGAATGTAGTATGTTACAACACTCCTGGCGGGTCAGCCCCTACATCTCGGTGGGAACGTTATATACGTCTATAACGTAATATAACTTAATCTAACCCATCTAGCCCCACGCTGGTAATGTTTTACAGAATCACGGTCGTGTCGGACCGTACCTCTCCGTGGGAAACTATATACGTCTATGACGTTATATATCCTAACCTAAGGCAACCTCATACCTCGGATGTAGAATTTTACAACATTCCCTGCGGGCCCGCCACTACTTCTCGGTGGGAACATTATATACGTCTATAACGTAAGATAACCTAACCTAACCCATCTAGCACCTCGCTGGTAATGTTTTACAGAATCCCGGACCTGTCGGCCCGTACCTCTCCGTGGGAACATTATATACGTCTATAACGTTATATATCATAACCTAAGGCAACCTAACACCTCGGATGTAGTATTTTACCACACTCCAGGCGGGTCGGCCCCTACCTCTCGGTGGGAACATTATATACGTCTATAACGTAAGATAACCTAACCTAACCCATCTAGACGATCGCTGGTAATGTTTTACAGTATCCCGGCCGTGTCGGCCCAGAGCTGTCCGTGGGAACATTATATACGTCTATAGCGTTATATATACTAACCTAAGGTAGCCTAACATCTCGGATGTAGTATTTTACAACATTCCTGGCGGGTCGGCCCGTACTTCTCGGTAGGAACGTTATATACGTCTATAACGTAATCTAACCTAACCTGACCCATCTAGCCCCTCGCTGGTAAAGTTTTACAGAATCCCGGTCGTGTCTGCCCAGACCTGTCCGTGGGAACATTATATACGTCTATAGCGTTATATATACTAACCTACGGCAGCGTAACATCTCGGATGTAGTATTTTACAACATACCTGGCGGGTCGGCCCCTACTTCTCGGAGGGAACGTTATATGCGTTTATAACGTAAGATAACCTAACCTAACCCATCTAGCACACGCTGGTAATGTTTTACAGAATCCCGGCCGTGTCTGCCCAGACCTGTCCGTGGGAACATTATATACGTCTATAGCGTTATATATACTAACCTACGGCAGCCTAACATCTCGGATGTAGTATTTTACAACATTCCTGGCGGGTCGGCCCCTACTTCTCGGTGGAAACGTTATATACGTCTATAACGTAAGATAACCTAACCTAACCCATCTAGACGATCGCTTGTAATATTTTACAGAATCCCGGTCCTGTCGGGCCGTACCTCTCCGTGGGAACATTACATACGTCTATAACGTTATATATCCTAACCTATGGCAACCTAACACCTCGGATGCAGCATTTTACAACACTCCAGGCGGCTCGGACCCTACATCTCGGTGGGAACATTATATACGTCTATAACGTAATATAACCTAACCTAACCCATCTAGCCCCTCGCTGGGAATGTTTTACAGAATTCCGGTCGTGTTGGCCCAAATCTGTCCGTGGGAACATTATATACGTCTATAGCGTTATATATCCTAACCTAAGGCAGCCTAACGTCTCGATGTAGTATTTTCCAACATTCCTGGTGGGTCGGCCCGTACTTCACGGTAGGAACGTTATATACGTCTATAACGTAATATAACCTTACCTAACCCGTCTAGCGCCTCGCTGGTAATGTTTTACAGCATCCCGGACCTGTCGGCACATACCTCTCCGTGGGAACATTATATACGTCTATAACCTTATATATCCTGACCTAAGGCAACCTCACTCCCCGGATGTAGCATTTTACAACATTCCTGGGGGGCCTGCCCCTACTACTCCGTGGGAAGATTATATATGTCTATAACGTAAGATAACCTAACCTAACCCATCTAGCCCGTCGCTGGGAATGTTTTACAGAATCCCGGCCGTGTCGGCCCGGACCTGTCCGTGGGAACATTATATACCTCTATAGCGTTATACATACTAACCTTAGGCAGCCTAACATCTCGGATGTAGTATTTTAGAACACTCCTGGCGGGTCAGCCCCTACATCTCGGTGGGAACGTTATATACGTCTATAACGTAATATAACTTAATCTAACCCATCTAGCCCCTCGCTGGGAATGTTTTACAGAATTCCGGTCGTGTCGGCCCAGATCTGTCCGTGGGAACATTATATACGTCTATAGCGTTATATACCCTAACCTAAGGCAGCGTAACATCTAGGATGTAGCATTTTACAACACTCCAGGCGGTTCGGCCTCTACCTCTCGGTGCATACATTATATACGTCTATAACGTAATATAACCTAAGGTAACCCATCTAGCCCCTCGCTCGGAATGTTTTACAGAATCCCGGTCGTGTCGGCCCAGACCTGTCCGTGGGAACAGTACATACGTCTATATAGTTATATATACTAACCTAAGGTAGCCTAACATCTCGGATGTAGTATTTTACAACATTCCTGGCGGGTCGGCCCGTACTTCTCGGTGGGAACGTTATATACGTCTATAATGTAAGATACCGTAACGTAACACATCTAGCGCCTCGATGGTAATGTTTTACAGAATCCCGGTCGAGTCGGCCCAGACCTGTCCGTGGGAACATTATATACGTCTATAGCGTTATATATACTAACCTAAGGCAGCCTAACATCTCGGATGTAGTATTTTACAACATACCTGGCGGTTCGGCCCATACGTCTCGGTGGGAACGATATATACGTCTATAACGTAAGAAAACCTAACTTAACCCATCTAGCACCTCGCTGGTAATGTTCTACCGAAACCAGGCCGTGTCGGACCGTACCTCTCCGTGGGAACATTATATACGTCTATAACGTTATATAACCTAACCTAAGGCAACCTCACTCCTCGGATGTAGTATTTTACGACATTCCAGGCGGGCCGGCCCCCACTTCACGGTGGGAACGTTATATACGTCTATAACGTAAGATAACCTAACCTAACCCACCTAGCACCTCGCTGGTAATGTTTTACCGAATCCAGGCCGTGTCGGACCGTACCTGTCCGTGGGAACATTATATACGTCTATAACGTTACATATCCTAACTTAGGCAACATAACACCTCAGATGTAGTATTTTACAACACTCCTGGCGGCTCGGCACCTACTTCTCGGTGTGAACATTACATACGTCTATAACGTAATATAACCTAATCTAACCCATCTAGCCCCTCGCTGGTAATGTTTTACAGAATCCCGGTCGCGTCGACCCAGACCTATCCGTGGGAACATTATATACGTCTATAGCGTTATATATACTAACCTAAGCCAGCCTAACATCTCGGATGTAGTATTTTACAATATTCCTGGTGGGTCGGCCCGTACTTCACGGTAGGAACGTTATATACGTCTATAACGTAATCTAACCTAACCTGACCCATCTAGCCCCTCGCTGGTAAAGTTTTACAGAATCCCGGTCGCGTCGACGCAGACCTATCCGTGGGAACATTATATACGTCTATAGCGTTATATGTGCTAACCTAAGGCAGCCTAACATCTCGGATGTAGTATTTTACAACATTCATGGCGGTTCGGCCCATACTTCTCGGTGGGAACGTTATATACGTCTATAACGTAATCTAACCTAACCTGACCCATCTAGCCCCTCGCTGGTAAAGTTTTACAGAATCCCGGTCGTGTCTGCCCAGACCTGTCCGTGGGAACATTATATACGTCTATAGCGTTATATATACTAACCTACGGCAGCCTAACATCTCGGATGTAGTATTTTACAACACTCCTGGCGGCTCGGCACCTACTTCTCGGTGTGAACATTACATACGTCTATAACGTAATATAACCTAATCTAACCCATCTAGCCCCTCGCTGGTAATGTTTTACAGAATCCCGGTCGCGTCGACCCAGACCTATCCGTGGGAACATTATATACGTCTATAGCGTTATATATACTAACCTAAGGCAGCCTAACATCTCGGATGTAGTATTTTACAATATTCCTGGTGGGTCGGCCCGTACTTCACGGTAGGAACGTTATATACGTTTATAACGTAAGATAACCTAACCTAACCCATCTAGCACACGCTGGTAATGTTTTACAGAATCCCGGCCGTGTCGGCCCAGACCTGTCCGTGGGAACATTATATACATCTATAGCGTTATATGTACTAACCTACGGCAACCTCACTCCTCGAATGTAGTATTTTGGAACATTCCTGGCGGCTCGGCCCCTACTTCTCGTTGGGAAAGTTATATACGTCTATAACGTAAGATAACCTAACCTAACCCATCTAGACCCTCGCTGGTAATGTTTTACAGAATCCCGGTCGCGTCGACGCAGACCTATCCGTGGGAACATTATATACGTCTATAGCGTTATATGTACTAGCCTAAGGCAGCCTAACATCTCGGATGTAGTATTTTACAACATTCCTGGCGGGTCGGCCCGTACTTCTCGGTGGGAACGTTATATACGTCTAAAATGTAAGATACCGTAACGTAACACATCTAGCGCCTCGACGGTAATGTTTTACAGAATCCCGGTCGAGTCGGCCCAGACCTGTCCGTGGGAACATTATATACGTCTATAGCGTTATATATACTAACCTCAGGCAGCCTAACATCTCGGATGTAGTATTTTACAACATTCCTGGCGGGTCGGCCCGTACTTCTCGGTAGGAACGTTATATACGTCTATAACGTAATCTAACCTAACCTGACCCATCTAGCCCCTCGCTGGTAATGTTTTACAGAATCCCGGTCCTGTCGGCCCGTACCTCTCCGTGGGAACATTATATACGTCTATAACGTTATATATCCTAACCTAAGGCAACCTAACACCTCGGATGTAGTATTTTACCACACTCCTGGCGGGTCGGCCCCTACCTCTCGGTGGGAACATTATATACGTCTATAACGTAAGATAACCTAACCTAACCCATCTAGACGATCGCTGGTAATGTTTAACAGTATCCCGGCCGTGTCGGCCCAGACCTGTCCGTGGGAACATTATATACGTCTATAGCGTTATATATACTAACCTAAGGTAGCCTAACATCTCGGATGTAGTATTTTACAACATTCCTGGCGGGTCGGCACCTACTTCTCGGTGGGAACGTTATATACGTCTATAACGTAAGATAACCTAACCTAACCCATCTAGCACCTCGCTGGCAATGTTTTACCGAATCCAGGCCGTGTCAGACCGTACCTGTGCGTGGGAACATTATATACGTCTATGACGTTATATATCCTAACCTATGGCAACCTCACTCCTCGGATGTAGTATTTTACAACATTCCTGGCGGGTCGACCCGCACTTCTCGGTGGGAACGTTATATACGTCTATAACGTAAGATAACCTAACCTAACCCATCTAGCCCTTCGCTGGTAATGTTTTACAGAATCCAGGACCTGTCGGCCCGTACCTCTCCGTGGGAACATCATATACGTCTATAACGTTATATATCCTGACCTAAGGCAACCTCACTCCTCGGTTGTGGTATTTTACAACATTCCTGGCGGTCCGGCGCCCACTTCACGGTGGGAACGTTATATACGTCTGTAACCTAAGATAACCTAACCTAACCCATCTAGCCCCTCGCTGGTAATGTTTTACAGAATCCCGGTCATGTCGGCCCAGACCTGTCCTTGGGAACATTATATACGTCTACAGCGTTATATATCCTAACCTAAGGCAACCTAACACCTCGAATGTAGTATGTTACAACACTCCTGGCGGGTCAGCCCCTACATCTGGGTGGGAACGTTATATACGTCTATAACGTAATATAACTTAATCTAACCCATCTAGCCACACGCTGGTAATGTTTTACAGAATCACGGTCGTGTCGGACCGTACCTCTCCGTGGGAAACTATATACGTCTATGACGTTATATATCCTAACCTAAGGCAACCTCATACCTCGGATGTAGAATTTTACAACATTCCCTGCGGGCCCGCCACTACTTCTCGGTGGGAACATTATATACGTCTATAACGTAAGATAACCTAACCTAACCCATCTAGCACCTCGCTGGTAATGTTTTACAGAATCCCGGACCTGTCGGCCCGTACCTCTCCGTGGGAACATTATATACGTCTATAACGTTATATATCATAACCTAAGGCAACCTAACACCTCGGATGTAGTATTTTACCACACTCCAGGCGGGTCGGCCCCTACCTCTCGGTGGGAACATTATATACGTCTATAACGTAAGATAACCTAACCTAACCCATCTAGACGATCGCTGGTAATGTTTTACAGTATCCCGGCCGTGTCGGCCCAGAGCTGTCCGTGGGAACATTATATACGTCTATAGCGTTATATATACTAACCTAAGGTAGCCTAACATCTCGGATGTAGTATTTTACAACATTCCTGGCGGGTCGGCCCGTACTTCTCGGTAGGAACGTTATATACGTCTATAACGTAATATAACCTAACCTGACCCATCTAGCCCCTCGCTGGTAAAGTTTTACAGAATCCCGGTCGTGTCTGCCCAGACCTGTCCGTGGGAACATTATATACGTCTATAGCGTTATATATACTAACCTACGGCAGCGTAACATCTCGGATGTAGTATTTTACAACATACCTGGCGGGTCGGCCCCTACTTCTCGGAGGGAACGTTATATGCGTTTATAACGTAAGATAACCTAACCTAACCCATCTAGCACACGCTGGTAATGTTTTACAGAATCCCGGCCGTGTCTGCCCAGACCTGTCCGTGGGAACATTATATACGTCTATAGCGTTATATATACTAACCTACGGCAGCCTAACATCTCGGATGTAGTATTTTACAACATTCCTGGCGGGTCGGCCCCTACTTCTCGGTGGAAACGTTATATACGTCTATAACGTAAGATAACCTAACCTAACCCATCTAGACGATCGCTTGTAATATTTTACAGAATCCCGGTCCTGTCGGGCCGTACCTCTCCGTGGGAACATTACATACGTCTATAACGTTATATATCCTAACCTATGGCAACCTAACACCTCGGATGCAGCATTTTACAACACTCCAGGCGGCTCGGACCCTACATCTCGGTGGGAACATTATATACGTCTATAACGTAATATAACCTAACCTAACCCATCTAGCCCCTCGCTGGGAATGTTTTACAGAATTCCGGTCGTGTTGGCCCAAATCTGTCCGTGGGAACATTATATACGTCTATAGCGTTATATATCCTAACCTAAGGCAGCCTAACGTCTCGATGTAGTATTTTCCAACATTCCTGGTGGGTCGGCCCGTACTTCACGGTAGGAACGTTATATACGTCTATAACGTAATATAACCTTACCTAACCCGTCTAGCGCCTCGCTGGTAATGTTTTACAGCATCCCGGACCTGTCGGCACATACCTCTCCGTGGGAACATTATATACGTCTATAACCTTATATATCCTGACCTAAGGCAACCTCACTCCCCGGATGTAGCATTTTACAACATTCCTGGGGAGCCTGCCCCTACTACTCCGTGGGAAGATTATATATGTCTATAACGTAAGATAACCTAACCTAACCCATCTAGCCCGTCGCTGGGAATGTTTTACAGAATCCCGGCCGTGTCGGCCCGGACCTGTCCGTTGGAACATTATATACCTCTATAGCGTTATACATACTAACCTTAGGCAGCCTAACATCTCGGATGTAGTATTTTAGAACACTCCTGGCGGGTCAGCCCCTACATCTCGGTGGGAACGTTATATACGTCTATAACGTAATATAACTTAATCTAACCCATCTAGCCCCTCGCTGGGAATGTTTTACAGAATTCCGGTCGTGTCGGCCCAGATCTGTCCGTGGGAACATTATATACGTCTATAGCGTTATATACCCTAACCTAAGGCAGCGTAACATCTAGGATGTAGTATTTTACAACACTCCAGGCGGTTCGGCCTCTACCTCTCGGTGCATACATTATATACGTCTATAACGTAATATAACCTAAGGTAACCCATCTAGCCCCTCGCTCGGAATGTTTTACAGAATCCCGGTCGTGTCGGCCCAGACCTGTCCGTGGGAACAGTACATACGTCTATATAGTTATATATACTAACCTAAGGTAGCCTAACATCTCGGATGTAGTATTTTACAACATTCCTGGCGGGTCGGCCCGTACTTCTCGGTGGGAACGTTATATACGTCTATAATGTAAGATACCGTAACGTAACACATCTAGCGCCTCGATGGTAATGTTTTACAGAATCCCGGTCGAGTCGGCCCAGACCTGTCCGTGGGAACATTATATACGTCTATAGCGTTATATATACTAACCTAAGGCAGCCTAACATCTCGGATGTAGTATTTTACAACATTCCTGGCGGGTCGGCCCGTACTTCTCGGTAGGAACGTTATATACGTCTATAACGTAATCTAACCTAACCTGACCCATCTAGCCCCTCGCTGGTAATGTTTTACAGAATCCCGGTCCTGTCGGCCCGTACCTCTCCGTGGGAACATTATATACGTCTATAACGTTATATATCCTAACCTAAGGCAACCTAACACCTCAGATGTAGTATTTTACAACGCTCCTGGCGGCTCGGCACCTACTTCTCGGTGGGAACATTACATACGTCTATAACGTAATATAACCTAATCTACCCCATCTAGCCCCTCGCTGGTAATGTTTTACAGAATCCCGGTCCTGTCGGACCGTACCTCTCCGTGGGAAAACTATAGCCGTCTAGGACGTTATATTTCCTAACGTGAGGCAACCTCACACCACGAATGTAGTATTTTACAACATTCCTGGCGGGCCGGCCCCTACTTCTTGGTGGGAACATAATATACGTCTATAACGTAATCTAACCTAACCTAACCCATCTAGCCCCTCGCTGGCAATGTTTTACAGAATCCCGGTCGCGTCGACGCAGACCTATCCGTGGGAACATTATATACGTCTATAGCGTTATATGTACTAACCTAAGGCAGCCTAACATCTCGGATGTAGTATTTTACAACATACCTGGCGGTTCGGCCCATACGTCTCGGTGGGAACGATATATACGTCTATAACGTAAGAAAACCTAACTTAACCCATCTAGCACCTCGCTGGTAATGTTCTACCGAAACCAGGCCGTGTCGGACCGTACCTCTCCGTGGGAACATTATATACGTCTATAACGTTATATAACCTAACCTAAGGCAACCTCACTCCTCGGATGTAGTATTTTACGACATTCCAGGCGGGCCGGCCCCCACTTCACGGTGGGAACGTTATATACGTCTATAACGTAAGATAACCTAACCTAACCCACCTAGCACCTCGCTGGTAATGTTTTACCGAATCCAGGCCGTGTCGGACCGTACCTGTCCGTGGGAACATTATATACGTCTATAACGTTACATATCCTAACTTAGGCAACATAACACCTCAGATGTAGTATTTTACAACACTCCTGGCGGCTCGGCACCTACTTCTCGGTGTGAACATTACATACGTCTATAACGTAATATAACCTAATCTAACCCATCTAGCCCCTCGCTGGTAATGTTTTACAGAATCCCGGTCGCGTCGACCCAGACCTATCCGTGGGAACATTATATACGTCTATAGCGTTATATATACTAACCTAAGCCAGCCTAACATCTCGGATGTAGTATTTTACAATATTCCTGGTGGGTCGGCCCGTACTTCACGGTAGGAACGTTATATACGTCTATAACGTAATCTAACCTAACCTGAACCATCTAGCCCCTCGCTGGTAAAGTTTTACAGAATCCCGGTCGCGTCGACGCAGACCTATCCGTGGGAACATTATATACGTCTATAGCGTTATATGTGCTAACCTAAGGCAGCCTAACATCTCGGATGTAGTATTTTACAACATTCATGGCGGTTCGGCCCATACTTCTCGGTGGGAACGTTATATACGTCTATAACGTAATCTAACCTAACCTGACCCATCTAGCCCCTCGCTGGTAAAGTTTTACAGAATCCCGGTCGTGTCTGCCCAGACCTGTCCGTGGGAACATTATATACGTCTATAGCGTTATATATACTAACCTACGGCAGCCTAACATCTCGGATGTAGTATTTTACAACACTCCTGGCGGCTCGGCACCTACTTCTCGGTGTGAACATTACATACGTCTATAACGTAATATAACCTAATCTAACCCATCTAGCCCCTCGCTGGTAATGTTTTACAGAATCCGGGTCGCGTCGACCCAGACCTATCCGTGGGAACATTATATACGTCTATAGCGTTATATATACTAACCTAAGGCAGCCTAACATCTCGGATGTAGTATTTTACAATATTCCTGGTGGGTCGGCCCGTACTTCACGGTAGGAACGTTATATACGTTTATAACGTAAGATAACCTAACCTAACCCATCTAGCACACGCTGGTAATGTTTTACAGAATCCCGGCCGTGTCGGCCCAGACCTGTCCGTGGGAACATTATATACATCTATAGCGTTATATGTACTAACCTACGGCAACCTCACTCCTCGAATGTAGTATTTTGGAACATTCCTGGCGGCTCGGCCCCTACTTCTCGTTGGGAAAGTTATATACGTCTATAACGTAAGATAACCTAACCTAACCCATCTAGACCCTCGCTGGTAATGTTTTACAGAATCCCGGTCGCGTCGACGCAGACCTATCCGTGGGAACATTATATACGTCTATAGCGTTATATGTACTAGCCTAAGGCAGCCTAACATCTCGGATGTAGTATTTTACAACATTCCTGGCGGGTCGGCCCCTACTTCTCGGTGGGAACGTTATATACGTCTATAACTTAAGATAACCTAACCTAACCCATCTAGCCACTCGCTGGTAATGTTTTACAGAATCCCGGTCCTGTCGGCCCGTACATCTCCGTGGGAACATCATATACGTCTATAACGTTATATACCCTGACCTAAGGCAACCTCACTCCTCGGATGTGGTATTTTGCAACATTCCTGGCGGGTCTGCCCGTACATCTCGGTGGGAACGTTATATACGTTTATAACGTAAGATAACCTAACCTAACCCATCTAGCCTCTCGCTGGTAATGTTTTACAGAATCCCTGTCCTGTCGGCCCGTACCTCTCCGTGGGAACATTATATACGTCTATAACGTTATATATCCTAACCTAAGGCAACCTAACACCTCAGATGTAGTATTTTACAACGCTCCTGGCGGCTCGGCACCTACTTCTCGGTGGGAACATTACATACGTCTATAACGTAATATAACCTAATCTAACTCATCTAGCGCCTCGCTGGTAATGTTTTACAGAATAACGGTCCTGTTGGACCGTACCTCTCCGTGGGAACATTATATACGTCTATAACGTTATATATCCTAACCTAAGGCACCTAACACCTCGGATGTAGTATTTCACAACACTCCAGGCGGGTCGGCCCCTACCTCTCGGTGCATACATTATATACCTTTATAACGTAATATAACCTAACCTAACCCATCTAGCCCCTCGCTCGGAATGTTTTACAGAATCCCGGTCGTGTCGGCCCAGACCTGTCCGTGGGAACATTATATACGTCTATATCGTTATATATACTAACCTAAGGCAGCCTAACATCTCGGATGTAGTATTTTACAACACTCCAGGCGGCTCGGCCCCTACATCTCGGTGGGAACATTATATACGTCTATAACGTAATATAACCTAACCTAACCCATCTAGCCCCTCGCTGGGAATGTTTTACAGAATTCCGGTCGTGTTGGCCCAAATCTGTCCGTGGGAACATTATATACGTCTATAGCGTTATATATCCTAACCTAAGGCAGCCTAACGTCTCGATGTAGTATTTTACAACATTCCTGGTGGGTCGGCCAGTACTTCACGGTAGGAACGTTATATACGTCTATAACGTAATATAACCTTACCTAACCCGTCTAGCGCCTCGCTGGTAATGTTTTACAGCATCCCGGACCTGTCGGCACGTACCTCTCCGTGGGAACATTATATACGTCTATAACCTTATATATCCTGACCTAAGGCAACCTCACTCCCCGGATGTAGCATTTTACAACATTCCTGGGGGGCCTGCCCCTACTACTCCGTGGGAAGATTATATATGTCTATAACGTAAGATAACCTAACCTAACCCATCTAGCCCGTCGCTGGGAATGTTTTACAGAATCCCGGCCGTGTCGGCCCGGACCTGTCCGTGGGAACATTATATACCTCTATAGCGTTATACATACTAACCTTAGGCAGCCTAACATCTCGGATGTAGTATTTTACAACATACCTGGCGGGTCGGCCCCTACTTCTCGGAGGGAACGTTATATGCGTTTATAACGTAAGATAACCTAACCTAACCCATCTAGCACACGCTGGTAATGTTTTACAGAATCCCGGCCGTGTCTGCCCAGACCTGTCCGTGGGAACATTATATACGTCTATAGCGTTATATATACTAACCTACGGCAGCCTAACATCTCGGATGTAGTATTTTACAACATTCCTGGCGGGTCGGCCCCTACTTCTCGGTGGAAACGTTATATACGTCTATAACGTAAGATAACCTAACCTAACCCATCTAGACGATCGCTTGTAATATTTTACAGAATCCCGGTCCTGTCGGGCCGTACCTCTCCGTGGGAACATTACATACGTCTATAACGTTATATATCCTAACCTATGGCAACCTAACACCTCGGATGCAGCATTTTACAACACTCCAGGCGGCTCGGACCCTACATCTCGGTGGGAACATTATATACGTCTATAACGTAATATAACCTAACCTAACCCATCTAGCCCCTCGCTGGGAATGTTTTACAGAATTCCGGTCGTGTTGGCCCAAATCTGTCCGTGGGAACATTATATACGTCTATAGCGTTATATATCCTAACCTAAGGCAGCCTAACGTCTCGATGTAGTATTTTCCAACATTCCTGGTGGGTCGGCCCGTACTTCACGGTAGGAACGTTATATACGTCTATAACGTAATATAACCTTACCTAACCCGTCTAGCGCCTCGCTGGTAATGTTTTACAGCATCCCGGACCTGTCGGCACATACCTCTCCGTGGGAACATTATATACGTCTATAACCTTATATATCCTGACCTAAGGCAACCTCACTCCCCGGATGTAGCATTTTACAACATTCCTGGGGAGCCTGCCCCTACTACTCCGTGGGAAGATTATATATGTCTATAACGTAAGATAACCTAACCTAACCCATCTAGCCCGTCGCTGGGAATGTTTTACAGAATCCCGGCCGTGTCGGCCCGGACCTGTCCGTGGGAACATTATATACCTCTATAGCGTTATACATACTAACCTTAGGCAGCCTAACATCTCGGATGTAGTATTTTAGAACACTCCTGGCGGGTCAGCCCCTACATCTCGGTGGGAACGTTATATACGTCTATAACGTAATATAACTTAATCTAACCCATCTAGCCCCTCGCTGGGAATGTTTTACAGAATTCCGGTCGTGTCGGCCCAGATCTGTCCGTGGGAACATTATATACGTCTATAGCGTTATATACCCTAACCTAAGGCAGCGTAACATCTAGGATGTAGTATTTTACAACACTCCAGGCGGTTCGGCCTCTACCTCTCGGTGCATACATTATATACGTCTATAACGTAATATAACCTAAGGTAACCCATCTAGCCCCTCGCTCGGAATGTTTTACAGAATCCCGGTCGTGTCGGCCCAGACCTGTCCGTGGGAACAGTACATACGTCTATATAGTTATATATACTAACCTAAGGTAGCCTAACATCTCGGATGTAGTATTTTACAACATTCCTGGCGGGTCGGCCCGTACTTCTCGGTGGGAACGTTATATACGTCTATAATGTAAGATACCGTAACGTAACACATCTAGCGCCTCGATGGTAATGTTTTACAGAATCCCGGTCGAG
Organism: Xylocopa violacea; assembly: GCA_963969225.1. Lineage (NCBI taxonomy): Eukaryota > Metazoa > Arthropoda > Insecta > Hymenoptera > Apidae > Xylocopa > Xylocopa violacea. The sequence goes on from CAXAJV010000789.1 coordinate 3,846,847, forward strand.
TCGGCCCAGACCTGTCCGTGGGAACATTATATACGTCTATAGCGTTATATATACTAACCTAAGGCAGCCTAACATCTCGGATGTAGTATTTTACAACATTCCTGGCGGGTCGGCCCGTACTTCTCGGTAGGAACGTTATATACGTCTATAACGTAATCTAACCTAACCTGACCCATCTAGCCCCTCGCTGGTAATGTTTTACAGAATCCCGGTCCTGTCGGCCCGTACCTCTCCGTGGGAACATTATATACGTCTATAACGTTATATATCCTAACCTAAGGCAACCTAACACCTCAGATGTAGTATTTTACAACGCTCCTGGCGGCTCGGCACCTACTTCTCGGTGGGAACATTACATACGTCTATAACGTAATATAACCTAATCTACCCCATCTAGCCCCTCGCTGGTAATGTTTTACAGAATCCCGGTCCTGTCGGACCGTACCTCTCCGTGGGAAAACTATAGCCGTCTAGGACGTTATATTTCCTAACGTGAGGCAACCTCACACCACGAATGTAGTATTTTACAACATTCCTGGCGGGCCGGCCCCTACTTCTTGGTGGGAACATAATATACGTCTATAACGTAATCTAACCTAACCTAACCCATCTAGCCCCTCGCTGGCAATGTTTTACAGAATCCCGGTCGCGTCGACGCAGACCTATCCGTGGGAACATTATATACGTCTATAGCGTTATATGTACTAACCTAAGGCAGCCTAACATCTCGGATGTAGTATTTTACAACATACCTGGCGGTTCGGCCCATACGTCTCGGTGGGAACGATATATACGTCTATAACGTAAGAAAACCTAACTTAACCCATCTAGCACCTCGCTGGTAATGTTCTACCGAAACCAGGCCGTGTCGGACCGTACCTCTCCGTGGGAACATTATATACGTCTATAACGTTATATAACCTAACCTAAGGCAACCTCACTCCTCGGATGTAGTATTTTACGACATTCCAGGCGGGCCGGCCCCCACTTCACGGTGGGAACGTTATATACGTCTATAACGTAAGATAACCTAACCTAACCCACCTAGCACCTCGCTGGTAATGTTTTACCGAATCCAGGCCGTGTCGGACCGTACCTGTCCGTGGGAACATTATATACGTCTATAACGTTACATATCCTAACTTAGGCAACATAACACCTCAGATGTAGTATTTTACAACACTCCTGGCGGCTCGGCACCTACTTCTCGGTGTGAACATTACATACGTCTATAACGTAATATAACCTAATCTAACCCATCTAGCCCCTCGCTGGTAATGTTTTACAGAATCCCGGTCGCGTCGACCCAGACCTATCCGTGGGAACATTATATACGTCTATAGCGTTATATATACTAACCTAAGCCAGCCTAACATCTCGGATGTAGTATTTTACAATATTCCTGGTGGGTCGGCCCGTACTTCACGGTAGGAACGTTATATACGTCTATAACGTAATCTAACCTAACCTGAACCATCTAGCCCCTCGCTGGTAAAGTTTTACAGAATCCCGGTCGCGTCGACGCAGACCTATCCGTGGGAACATTATATACGTCTATAGCGTTATATGTGCTAACCTAAGGCAGCCTAACATCTCGGATGTAGTATTTTACAACATTCATGGCGGTTCGGCCCATACTTCTCGGTGGGAACGTTATATACGTCTATAACGTAATCTAACCTAACCTGACCCATCTAGCCCCTCGCTGGTAAAGTTTTACAGAATCCCGGTCGTGTCTGCCCAGACCTGTCCGTGGGAACATTATATACGTCTATAGCGTTATATATACTAACCTACGGCAGCCTAACATCTCGGATGTAGTATTTTACAACACTCCTGGCGGCTCGGCACCTACTTCTCGGTGTGAACATTACATACGTCTATAACGTAATATAACCTAATCTAACCCATCTAGCCCCTCGCTGGTAATGTTTTACAGAATCCGGGTCGCGTCGACCCAGACCTATCCGTGGGAACATTATATACGTCTATAGCGTTATATATACTAACCTAAGGCAGCCTAACATCTCGGATGTAGTATTTTACAATATTCCTGGTGGGTCGGCCCGTACTTCACGGTAGGAACGTTATATACGTTTATAACGTAAGATAACCTAACCTAACCCATCTAGCACACGCTGGTAATGTTTTACAGAATCCCGGCCGTGTCGGCCCAGACCTGTCCGTGGGAACATTATATACATCTATAGCGTTATATGTACTAACCTACGGCAACCTCACTCCTCGAATGTAGTATTTTGGAACATTCCTGGCGGCTCGGCCCCTACTTCTCGTTGGGAAAGTTATATACGTCTATAACGTAAGATAACCTAACCTAACCCATCTAGACCCTCGCTGGTAATGTTTTACAGAATCCCGGTCGCGTCGACGCAGACCTATCCGTGGGAACATTATATACGTCTATAGCGTTATATGTACTAGCCTAAGGCAGCCTAACATCTCGGATGTAGTATTTTACAACATTCCTGGCGGGTCGGCCCCTACTTCTCGGTGGGAACGTTATATACGTCTATAACTTAAGATAACCTAACCTAACCCATCTAGCCACTCGCTGGTAATGTTTTACAGAATCCCGGTCCTGTCGGCCCGTACATCTCCGTGGGAACATCATATACGTCTATAACGTTATATACCCTGACCTAAGGCAACCTCACTCCTCGGATGTGGTATTTTGCAACATTCCTGGCGGGTCTGCCCGTACATCTCGGTGGGAACGTTATATACGTTTATAACGTAAGATAACCTAACCTAACCCATCTAGCCTCTCGCTGGTAATGTTTTACAGAATCCCTGTCCTGTCGGCCCGTACCTCTCCGTGGGAACATTATATACGTCTATAACGTTATATATCCTAACCTAAGGCAACCTAACACCTCAGATGTAGTATTTTACAACGCTCCTGGCGGCTCGGCACCTACTTCTCGGTGGGAACATTACATACGTCTATAACGTAATATAACCTAATCTAACTCATCTAGCGCCTCGCTGGTAATGTTTTACAGAATAACGGTCCTGTTGGACCGTACCTCTCCGTGGGAACATTATATACGTCTATAACGTTATATATCCTAACCTAAGGCACCTAACACCTCGGATGTAGTATTTCACAACACTCCAGGCGGGTCGGCCCCTACCTCTCGGTGCATACATTATATACCTTTATAACGTAATATAACCTAACCTAACCCATCTAGCCCCTCGCTCGGAATGTTTTACAGAATCCCGGTCGTGTCGGCCCAGACCTGTCCGTGGGAACATTATATACGTCTATATCGTTATATATACTAACCTAAGGCAGCCTAACATCTCGGATGTAGTATTTTACAACACTCCAGGCGGCTCGGCCCCTACATCTCGGTGGGAACATTATATACGTCTATAACGTAATATAACCTAACCTAACCCATCTAGCCCCTCGCTGGGAATGTTTTACAGAATTCCGGTCGTGTTGGCCCAAATCTGTCCGTGGGAACATTATATACGTCTATAGCGTTATATATCCTAACCTAAGGCAGCCTAACGTCTCGATGTAGTATTTTACAACATTCCTGGTGGGTCGGCCAGTACTTCACGGTAGGAACGTTATATACGTCTATAACGTAATATAACCTTACCTAACCCGTCTAGCGCCTCGCTGGTAATGTTTTACAGCATCCCGGACCTGTCGGCACGTACCTCTCCGTGGGAACATTATATACGTCTATAACCTTATATATCCTGACCTAAGGCAACCTCACTCCCCGGATGTAGCATTTTACAACATTCCTGGGGGGCCTGCCCCTACTACTCCGTGGGAAGATTATATATGTCTATAACGTAAGATAACCTAACCTAACCCATCTAGCCCGTCGCTGGGAATGTTTTACAGAATCCCGGCCGTGTCGGCCCGGACCTGTCCGTGGGAACATTATATACCTCTATAGCGTTATACATACTAACCTTAGGCAGCCTAACATCTCGGATGTAGTATTTTAGAACACTCCTGGCGGGTCAGCCCCTACATCTCGGTGGGAACGTTATATACGTCTATAACGTAATATAACTTAATCTAACCCATCTAGCCCCTCGCTGGGTATGTTTTACAGAATTCCGGTCGTGTCGGCCCAGATCTGTCCGTGGGAACATTATATACGTCTATAGCGTTATATACCCTAACCTAAGGCAGCGTAACATCTAGGATGTAGTATTTTACAACACTCCAGGCGGTTCGGCCTCTACCTCTCGGTGCATACATTATATACGTCTATAACGTAATATAACCTAACCTAACCCATCTAGCCCCTCGCTGGGAATGTTTTACAGAATTCCGGTCGTGTTGGCCCAAATCTGTCCGTGGGAACATTATATACGTCTATAGCGTTATATATCCTAACCTAAGGCAGCCTAACATCTCGGATGTAGTATTTTACAACATTCCTGGCGGGTCGGCACCTACTTCTCGGTGGGAACATTACATACGTCTATAACGTAATATAACCTAATCTAACCCATCTAGCGCCTCGCTGGTAATGTTTTACAGAATAACGGTCCTGTTGGACCGTACCTCTCCGTGGGAACATTATATACGTCTATAACGTTATATATCCTAACCTAAGGCACCTAACACCTCGGATGTAGTATTTCACAACACTCCAGGCGGGTCGGCCCCTACCTCTCGGTGCATACATTATATACCTTTATAACGTAATATAACCTAACCTAACCCATCTAGCCCCTCGCTCGGAATGTTTTACAGAATCCCGGCCGTGTCGGCCCAGAGCTGTCCGTGGGAACATTATATACGTCTATAGCGTTATATATACTAACCTAAGGTAGCCTAACATCTCGGATGTAGTATTTTACAACATTCCTGGCGGGTCGGCCCGTACTTCTCGGTAGGAACGTTATATACGTCTATCACGTAATCTAACCTAACCTGACCCATCTAGCCCCTCGCTGGTAAAGTTTTACAGAATCCCGGTCGTGTCTGCCCAGACCTGTCCGTGGGAACATTATATACGTCTATAGCGTTATATATACTAACCTACGGCAGCGTAACATCTCGGATGTAGTATTTTACAACATACCTGGCGGGTCGGCCCCTACTTCTCGGAGGGAACGTTATATGCGTTTATAACGTAAGATAACCTAACCTAACCCATCTAGCACACGCTGGTAATGTTTTACAGAATCCCGGCCGTGTCTGCCCAGACCTGTCCGTGGGAACATTATATACGTCTATAGCGTTATATATACTAACCTACGGCAGCCTAACATCTCGGATGTAGTATTTTACAACATTCCTGGCGGGTCGGCCCCTACTTCTCGGTGGAAACGTTATATACGTCTATAACGTAAGATAACCTAACCTAACCCATCTAGACGATCGCTTGTAATATTTTACAGAATCCCGGTCCTGTCGGGCCGTACCTCTCCGTGGGAACATTACATACGTCTATAACGTTATATATCCTAACCTATGGCAACCTAACACCTCGGATGCAGCATTTTACAACACTCCAGGCGGCTCGGACCCTACATCTCGGTGGGAACATTATATACGTCTATAACGTAATATAACCTAACCTAACCCATCTAGCCCCTCGCTGGGAATGTTTTACAGAATTCCGGTCGTGTTGGCCCAAATCTGTCCGTGGGAACATTATATACGTCTATAGCGTTATATATCCTAACCTAAGGCAGCCTAACATCTCGGATGTAGTATTTTACAACATTCCTGGCGGGTCGGCCCGTACTTCTCGGTGGGAACGTTATATACGTCTATAATGTAAGATACCGTAACGTAACACATCTAGCGCCTCGATGGTAATGTTTTACAGAATCCCGGTCGAGTCGGCCCAGACCTGTCCGTGGGAACATTATATACGTCTATAGCGTTATATATACTAACCTAAGGCAGCCTAACATCTCGGATGTAGTATTTTACAGCATTCCTGGCGGGTCGGCCCGTACTTCTCGGTAGGAACGTTATATACGTCTATAACGTAATCTAACCTAACCTGACCCATCTAGCCCCTCGCTGGTAATGTTTTACAGAATCCCGGTCCTGTCGGCCCGTACCTCTCCGTGGGAACATTATATACGTCTATAACGTTATATATCCTAACCTAAGGCAACCTAACACCTCAGATGTAGTATTTTACAACGCTCCTGGCGGCTCGGCACCTACTTCTCGGTGGGAACATTACATACGTCTATAACGTAATATAACCTAATCTACCCCATCTAGCCCCTCGTTGGTAATGTTTTACAGAATCCCGGTCCTGTCGGACCGTACCTCTCCGTGGGAAAACTATAGCCGTCTATGACGTTATATTTCCTAACGTGAGGCAACCTCACACCACGAATGTAGTATTTTACAACATTCCTGGCGGGCCGGCCCCTACTTCTTGGTGGGAACATAATATACGTCTATAACGTAATCTAACCTAACCTAACCCATCTAGCCCCTCGCTGGTAATGTTTTACAGAATCCCGGTCGCGTCGACGCAGACCTATCCGTGGGAACATTATATACGTCTATAGCGTTATATGTACTAACCTAAGGCAGCCTAACATCTCGGATGTAGTATTTTACAACATACCTGGCGGTTCGGCCCATACGTCTCGGTGGGAACGATATATACGTCTATAACGTAAGAAAACCTAACTTAACCCATCTAGCACCTCGCTGGTAATGTTCTACCGAAACCAGGCCGTGTCGGACCGTACCTCTCCGTGGGAACATTATATACGTCTATAACGTTATATAACCTAACCTAAGGCAACCTCACTCCTCGGATGTAGTATTTTACGACATTCCAGGCGGGCCGGCCCCCACTTCACGGTGGGAACGTTATATACGTCTATAACGTAAGATAACCTAACCTAACCCACCTAGCACCTCGCTGGTAATGTTTTACCGAATCCAGGCCGTGTCGGAACGTACCTGTCCGTGGGAACATTATATACGTCTATAACGTTACATATCCTAACCTAAGGCAAACATAACACCTCAGATGTAGTATTTTACAACACTCCTGGCGGCTCGGCACCTACTTCTCGGTGTGAACATTACATACGTCTATAACGTAATATAACCTAATCTAACCCATCTAGCCCCTCGCTGGTAATGTTTTACAGAATCCCGGTCGCGTCGACCCAGACCTATCCGTGGGAACATTATATACGTCTATAGCGTTATATATACTAACCTAAGGCAGCCTAACATCTCGGATGTAGTATTTTACAATATTCCTGGTGGGTCGGCCCGTACTTCACGGTAGGAACGTTATATACGTCTATAACGTAATCTAACCTAACCTGACCCATCTAGCCCCTCGCTGGTAAAGTTTTACAGAATCTCGGTCGCGTCGACGCAGACCTATCCGTGGGAACATTATATACGTCTATAGCGTTATATGTGCTAACCTAAGGCAGCCTAACATCTCGGATGTAGTATTTTACAACATTCATGGCGGTTCGGCCCATACTTCTCGGTGGGAACGTTATATACGTCTATAACGTAATCTAACCTAACCTGACCCATCTAGCCCCTCGCTGGTAAAGTTTTACAGAATCCCGGTCGTGTCTGCCCAGACCTGTCCGTGGGAACATTATATACGTCTATAGCGTTATATATACTAACCTACGGCAGCCTAACATCTCGGATGTAGTATTTTACAACACTCCTGGCGGCTCGGCACCTACTTCTCGGTGTGAACATTACATACGTCTATAACGTAATATAACCTAATCTAACCCATCTAGCCCCTCGCTGGTAATGTTTTACAGAATCCCGGTCGCGTCGACCCAGACCTATCCGTGGGAACATTATATACGTCTATAGCGTTATATATACTAACCTAAGGCAGCCTAACATCTCGGATGTAGTATTTTACAATATTCCTGGTGGGTCGGCCCGTACTTCACGGTAGGAACGTTATATACGTTTATAACGTAAGATAACCTAACCTAACCCATCTAGCACACGCTGGTAATGTTTTACAGAATCCCGGCCGTGTCGGCCCAGACCTGTCCGTGGGAACATTATATACATCTATAGCGTTATATGTACTAACCTACGGCAACCTCACTCCTCGAATGTAGTATTTTAGAACATTCCTGGCGACTCGGCCCCTACTTCTCGTTGGGAAAGTTATATACGTCTATAACGTAAGATAACCTAACCTAACCCATCTAGACCCTCGCTGGTAATGTTTTACAGAATCCCGGTCGCGTCGACGCAGACCTATCCGTGGGAACATTATATACGTCTATAGCGTTATATGTACTAGCCTAAGGCAGCCTAACATCTCGGATGTAGTATTTTACAACATTCCTGGCGGGTCGGCCCCTACTTCTCGGTGGGAACGTTATATACGTCTATAACTTAAGATAACCTAACCTAACCCATCTAGCCACTCGCTGGTAATGTTTTACAGAATCCCGGTCCTGTCGGCCCGTACATCTCCGTGGGAACATCATATACGTCTATAACGTTATATACCCTGACCTAAGGCAACCTCACTCCTCGGATGTGGTATTTTGCAACATTCCTGGCGGGTCTGCCCGTACATCTCGGTGCATACATTATATACCTTTATAACGTAATATAACCTAACCTAACCCATCTAGCCCCTCGCTCGGAATGTTTTACAGAATCCCGGTCGTGTCGGCCCAGACCTGTCCGTGGGAACATTATATACCTCTATAGCGTTATACATACTAACCTTAGGCAGCCTAACATCTCGGATGTAGTATTTTAGAACACTCCTGGCGGTTCAGCCCCTACATCTCGGTGGGAACGTTATATACGTCTATAACGTAATATAACTTAATCTAACCCATCTAGCCCCTCGCTGGGTATGTTTTACAGAATTCCGGTCGTGTCGGCCCAGATCTGTCCGTGGGAACATTATATACGTCTATAGCGTTATATACCCTAACCTAAGGCAGCGTAACATCTAGGATGTAGTATTTTACAACACTCCAGGCGGTTCGGCCTCTACCTCTCGGTGCATACATTATATACGTCTATAACGTAATATAACCTAACCTAACCCATCTAGCCCCTCGCTGGGAATGTTTTACAGAATTCCGGTCGTGTTGGCCCAAATCTGTCCGTGGGAACATTATATACGTCTATAGCGTTATATATCCTAACCTAAGGCAGCCTAACGTCTCGATGTAGTATTTTACAACATTCCTGGTGGGTCGGCCCGTACTTCACGGTAGGAACGTTATATACGTCTATAACGTAATATAACCTTACCTAACCCGTCTAGCGCCTCGCTGGTAATGTTTTACAGCATCCCGGACCTGTCGGCACGTACCTCTCCGTGGGAACATTATATACGTCTATAACCTTATATATCCTGACCTAAGGCAACCTCACTCCCCGGATGTATCATTTTACAACATTCCTGGGGGGCCTGCCCCTACTACTCCGCGGGAAGATTATATATGTCTATAACGTAAGATAACCTAACCTAACCCATCTAGACCCTCGCTCGGAATGTTTTACAGAATCCCGGTCGTGTCGGCCCAGACCTGTCCGTGGGAACAGTACATACGTCTATAGCGTTATATATACTAACCTAAGGCAGCCTAACATCTCGGATGTAGTATTTTACAACATTCCTGGCGGGTCGGCCCGTACTTCTCGGTAGGAACGTTATATACGTCTATAACGTAATCTAACCTAACCTGACCCATCTAGCCCCTCGCTGGTAATGTTTTACAGAATCCCCGTCCTGTCGGCCCGTACCTCTCCGTGGGAACATTATATACGTCTATAACGTTATATATCCTAACCTAAGGCAACCTAACACCTCGGATGTAGTATTTTACCACACTCCTGGCGGGTCGGCCCCTACCTCTCGGTGGGAACATTATATACGTCTATAACGTAAGATAACCTAACCTACCCCATCTAGCACCTCGCTGGTAATGTTTTACCGAATCCAGGCCGTGTCGGACCGTACCTGTCCGTGGGAACATTATATACGTCTATAACGTTATATATCCTAACCTAAGGCAACATAACACCTCAGATGTAGTATTTTACAACACTCCTGGCGGCTCGGCACCTACTTCTCGGTGTGAACATTACATACGTCTATAACGTAATATAACCTAATCTAACCCATCTAGCCCCTCGCTGGTAATGTTTTACAGAATCCCGGTCCTGTCGGACCGTACCTCTCCGTGGGAAAACTATATCCGTCTATGACGTTATATTTCCTAACGTGAGGCAACCTCACACAACGAATGTAGTATTTTACAACATTCCTGGCGGGTCGGCCCATACTTCTCGGTGGGAACGTTATATACGTCTATAACGTAAGATAACCTAACCTAACCCATCTAGCACCTCGCTGGTAATGTTTTTCCGAATCCAGGCCGTGTCGGACCGTACCTCTCCGTGGGAACATTATATACGTCTATAACGTTATATATCCTGACCTAAGGTAACCTCACTCCACGGATGTAGTATTTTACAACATTCCTGACGGGCCGGCCCCGACTTCACGTTGGGAACGTTATATACGTCTATAACGTAATATAACCTAACCTAACCCATCTAGCCCCTCGCTGGTAATGTTTTACAGAATCCCGGTCCTGTCGGACCGTACCTCTCCGTGGGAACATTATATATGACTATACCGTTATATATCCTAACCTAAGGCAACCTAACACCTCAGATGTAGTATTTTACAACACTCCTGGCGGCTCGGAACCTACTTCTCGGTGGGAACATTATATACGTCTATAACGTAATATAACCTAACCTAACCCATCTAGCCCCTCGCTGGTAATGTTTTACAGAATCCCGGTCGTGTTGGCCCAGACCTGTCCGTGGGAACATTATATACGTCTATATCGTTATATATACTAACCTAAGGCAGCCTAACATCTCGGATGTAGTATTTTACAACATTCCTGGCGGGTCGGCCCGTACTTCTCGGTGGGAACGTTATATACGTCTATAACTTAAGATAACCTAACCTAACCCATCTAGCCCCTCGCTGGTAATGTTTTACAGAATCCCGGTCGTGTTGGCCCAGACCTGTCCGTGGGAACATTATATACGTCTATATCGTTATATATACTAACCTAAGGCAGCCTAACATCTCGGATGTAGTATTTTACAACATTCCTGGCGGGTCGGCCCGTACTTCACGGTGGGAACGTTATATACGTCTATAACGTAATATAACCTAACCTAACCCATCTAGCCCCTCGCTGGTAATGTTTTACCGAATCCAGGCCGTGTCGGCCCGGACCTCTCCGTGGGAACATTATATACGTCTATAACGTTATATATCCTAACCTAGGGCAACCTAACACCTCAGATGTAGTATTTTACAACATTCCTGACGGGCCGGCCCCGACTTCACGGTGCGAACGTTATATACGTCTATAACGTAATATAACCTAACCTAACCCATCTAGCCCCTCGCTGGGAATGTTTTGTAGAATCCCGTTCGTGCAGCCCTGTACGTCTCGGTGGGAACATTATATACGTCTATAACGTTATATATCCTAACCTAAGGCAACATAACACCTCAGATGTAGTATTTTACAACAATCCTGGCGGCTCGGCACCTACTTCTCGGTGTGAACATTACATACGTCTATAACGTAATATAACCTAATCTACCCCATCCTAGCCCCTCGCTGGTAATGTTTTACAGAATCCTGGTCCTGTCGGACCGTACCTCTCCGTGGGAAAACTATAGCCGTCTATGACGTTATATTTCCTAACGTGAGGCAACCTCACACCACGAATGTAGTATTTTACAACATTCCTGGCGGGCCGGCCCCTACTTCTTGGTGGGAACATAATATACGTCTATAACGTAATCTAACCTAACCTAACCCATCTAGCCCCTCGCTGGTAATGTTTTACAGAATCCCGGTCGCGTCGACGCAGACCTATCCGTGGGAACATTATATACGTCTATAGCGTTATATGTACTAACCTAAGGCAGCCTAACATCTCGGATGTGGTATTTTACGACATTCCTGGCGGGCCGGCGCCACTTCACGGTGGGAACGTTATATACGTCTATAACGTAAGATAACCTAACCTAACCCACCTAGCACCTCGCTGGTAATGTTTTACCGAATCCAGGCCGCGTCGGACCGTACCTGTCCGTGGGAACATTATATACGTCTATAACGTTACATATCCTAACCTAAGGCAACATAACACCTCAGATGTAGTATTTTACAACACTCCTGGCGGCTCGGCACCTACTTCTCGGTGGGAACGTTATATACGTCTATAACGTAAGATAACCTAACCTACCCCATCTAGCACCTCGCTGGTAATGTTTTACCGAATCCAGGCCGTGTCGGACCGTACCTGTCCGTGGGAACATTATATACGTCTATAACGTTATATATCCTAACCTAAGGCAACATAACACCTCAGATGTAGTATTTTACAACACTCCTGGCGGCTCGGCACCTACTTCTCGGTGTGAACATTACATACGTCTATAACGTAAGATAACCTAACCTAACCCATCTAGCACCTCGCTGGTAATGTTTTTCCGAATCCAGGCCGTGTCGGACCGTACCTCTCCGTGGGAACATTATATACGTCTATAACGTTATATATCCTGACCTAAGGTAACCTCACTCCACGGATGTAGTATTTTACAACATTCCTGACGGGCCGGCCCCGACTTCACGTTGGGAACGTTATATACGTCTATAACGTAATATAACCTAACCTAACCCATCTAGCCCGTCGCTGGGAATGTTTTACAGAATCCCGGCCGTGTCGGCCCGGACCTGTCCGTGGGAACATTATATACCTCTATAGCGTTATACATACTAACCTTAGGCAGCCTAACATCTCGGATGTAGTATTTTAGAACACTCCTGGCGGGTCAGCCCCTACATCTCGGTGGGAACGTTATATACGTCTATAACGTAATATAACTTAATCTAACCCATCTAGCCCCTCGCTGGGAATGTTTTACAGAATTCCGGTCGTGTCGGCCCAGATCTGTCCGTGGGAACATTATATACGTCTATAGCGTTATATACCCTAACCTAAGGCAGCGTAACATCTAGGATGTAGTATTTTACAACACTCCAGGCGGTTCGGCCTCTACCTCTCGGTGCATACATTATATACGTCTATAACGTAATATAACCTAAGGTAACCCATCTAGCCCCTCGCTCGGAATGTTTTACAGAATCCCGGTCGTGTCGGCCCAGACCTGTTCGTGGGAACAGTACATACGTCTATATAGTTATATATACTAACCTAAGGTAGCCTAACATCTCGGATGTAGTATTTTACAACATTCCTGGCGGGTCGGCCCGTACTTCTCGGTGGGAACGTTATATACGTCTATAATGTAAGATACCGTAACGTAACACATCTAGCGCCTCGATGGTAATGTTTTACAGAATCCCGGTCGAGTCGGCCCAGACCTGTCCGTGGGAACATTATATACGTCTATAGCGTTATATATACTAACCTAAGGCAGCCTAACATCTCGGATGTAGTATTTTACAACATTCCTGGCGGGTCGGCCCGTACTTCTCGGTAGGAACGTTATATACGTCTATAACGTAATCTAACCTAACCTGACCCATCTAGCCCCTCGCTGGTAATGTTTTACAGAATCCCGGTCCTGTCGGCCCGTACCTCTCCGTGGGAACATTATATACGTCTATAACGTTATATATCCTAACCTAAGGCAACCTAACACCTCGGATGTAGTATTTTACCACACTCCTGGCGGGTCGGCCCCTACCTCTCGGTGGGAACGTTATATACGTCTATAACGTAATCTAACCTAACCTAACCCATCTAGCCTCTCGCTGGTAATGTTTTACAGAATCCCTGTCCTGTCGGCCCGTACCTCTCCGTGGGAACATTATATACGTCTATAACGTTATATATCCTAACCTAAGGCAACCTAACACCTCAGATGTAGTATTTTACAACGTTCCTGGCGGCTCGGCACCTACTTCTCGGTGGGAACATTACATACGTCTATAACGTAATATAACCTAATCTAACCCATCTAGCGCCTCGCTGGTAATGTTTTACAGAATAACGGTCCTGTTGGACCGTGCCTCTCCGTGGGAACATTATATACGTCTATAACGTTATATATCCTAACCTAAGGCACCTAACACCTCGGATGTAGTATTTCACAACACTCCAGGCGGGTCGGCCCCTACCTCTCGGTGCATACATTATATACCTTTATAACGTAATATAACCTAACCTAACCCATCTAGCCCCTCGCTCGGAATGTTTTACAGAATCCCGGTCGTGTCGGCCCAGACCTGTCCGTGGGAACAGTACATACGTCTATAGCGTTATATATACTAACCTAAGGCAGCCTAACATCTCGGATGTACTATTTTACAACATTCCTGGCGGATCGGCCCGTACTTCTCGGTAGGAACGTTATATACGTCTATAACGTAATCTAACCTAACCTGACCCATCTAGCCCCTCGCTGGTAATGTTTTACAGAATCCCGGTCCTGTCGGCCCGTACCTCTCCGTGGGAACATTATATACGTCTATAACGTTATATATCCTAACCTAAGGCAACCTAACACCTCGGATGTAGTATTTTACCACACTCCTGGCGGGTCGGCCCCTACCTCTCGGTGGGAACATTATATACGTCTATAACGTAAGATAACCTAACCTAACCCATCTAGACGATCGCTGGTAATGTTTAACAGTATCCCGGCCGTGTCGGCCCAGACCTGTCCGTGGGAACATTATATACGTCTATAGCGTTATATATACTAACCTAAGGCAGCCTAACATCTCGGATGTAGTATTTTACAATATTCCTGGTGGGTCGGTCCGTACTTCACGGTAGGAACGTTATATACGTCTATAACGTAATCTAACCTAACCTGACCCATCTATCCCCTCGCTGGTAAAGTTTTACAGAATCCCGGTCGCGTCGACGCAGACCTATCCGTGGGAACATTATATACGTCTATAGCGTTATATGTGCTAACCTAAGGCAGCCTAACATCTCGGATGTAGTATTTTACAACATTCATGGCGGTTCGGCCCATACTTCTCGGTGGGAACGTTATATACGTCTATAACGTAATCTAACCTAACCTGACCCATCTAGCCCCTCGCTGGTAAACTTTTACAGAATCCCGGTCGTGTCTGCCCAGACCTGTCCGTGGGAACATTATATACGTCTATAGCGTTATATATACTAACCTACGGCAGCCTAACATCTCGGATGTAGTATTTTACAACACTCCTGGCGGCTCGGCACCTACTTCTCGGTGTGAACATTACATACGTCTATAACGTAATATAACCTAATCTAACCCATCTAGCCCCTCGCTGGTAATGTTTTACAGAATCCCGGTCGCGTCGACCCAGACCTATCCGTGGGAACATTATATACGTCTATAGCGTTATATATACTAACCTAAGGCAGCCTAACATCTCGGATGTAGTATTTTACAATATTCCTGGTGGGTCGGCCCGTACTTCACGGTAGGAACGTTATATACGTTTATAACGTAAGATAACCTAACCTAACCCATCTAGCACACGCTGGTAATGTTTTACAGAATCCCGGCCGTGTCGGCCCAGACCTGTCCGTGGGAACATTATATACATCTATAGCGTTATATGTACTAACCTACGGCAACCTCACTCCTCGAATGTAGTATTTTAGAACATTCCTGGCGGCTCGGCCCCTACTTCTCGTTGGGAAAGTTATATACGTCTATAACGTAAGATAACCTAACCTAACCCATCTAGACCCTCGCTGGTAATGTTTTACAGAATCCCGGTCGCGTCGACGCAGACCTATCCGTGGGAACATTATATACGTCTATAGCGTTATATGTACTAGCCTAAGGCAGCCTAACATCTCGGATGTAGTATTTTACAACATTCCTGGCGGGTCGGCCCCTACTTCTCGGTGGGAAGGTTATATACGTCTATATCTTAAGATAACCTAACCTAACCCATCTAGCCACTCGCTGGTAATGTTTTACAGAATCCCGGTCCTGTCGGCCCGTACATCTCCGTGGGAACATCATATACGTCTATAACGTTATATACCCTGACCTAAGGCAACCTCACTCCTCGGATGTGGTATTTTGCAACATTCCTGGCGGGTCTGCCCGTACATCTCGGTGGGAACGTTATATACGTTTATAACGTAAGATAACCTAACCTAACCCATCTAGCCTCTCGCTGGTAATGTTTTACAGAATCCCTGTCCTGTCGGCCCGTACCTCTCCGTGGGAACATTATATACGTCTATAACGTTATATATCCTAACCTAAGGCAACCTAACACCTCAGATGTAGTATTTTACAACGCTCCTGGCGGCTCGGCACCTACTTCTCGGTGGGAACATTACATACGTCTATAACGTAATATAACCTAATCTAACCCATCTAGCGCCTCGCTGGTAATGTTTTACAGAATAACGGTCCTGTTGGACCGTACCTCTCCGTGGGAACATTATATACGTCTATAACGTTATATATCCTAACCTAAGGCACCTAACACCTCGGATGTAGTATTTCACAACACTCCAGGCGGGTCGGCCCCTACCTCTCGGTGCATACATTATATACCTTTATAACGTAATATAACCTAACCTAACCCATCTAGCCCCTCGCTCGGAATGTTTTACAGAATCCCGGTCGTGTCGGCCCAGACCTGTCCGTGGGAACATTATATACCTCTATAGCGTTATACATACTAACCTTAGGCAGCCTAACATCTCGGATGTAGTATTTTAGAACACTCCTGGCGGGTCAGCCCCTACATCTCGGTGGGAACGTTATATACGTCTATAACGTAATATAACTTAATCTAACCCATCTAGCCCCTCGCTGGGTATGTTTTACAGAATTCCGGTCGTGTCGGCCCAGATCTGTCCGTGGGAACATTATATACGTCTATAGCGTTATATACCCTAACCTAAGGCAGCGTAACATCTAGGATGTAGTATTTTACAACACTCCAGGCGGTTCGGCCTCTACCTCTCGGTGCATACATTATATACGTCTATAACGTAATATAACCTAACCTAACCCATCTAGCCCCTCGCTGGGAATGTTTTACAGAATTCCGGTCGTGTTGGCCCAAATCTGTCCGTGGGAACATTATATACGTCTATAGCGTTATATATCCTAACCTAAGGCAGCCTAACGTCTCGATGTAGTATTTTACAACATTCCTGGTGGGTCGGCCCGTACTTCACGGTAGGAACGTTATATACGTCTATAACGTAATATAACCTTACCTAACCCGTCTAGCGCCTCGCTGGTAATGTTTTACAGCATCCCGGACCTGTCGGCACGTACCTCTCCGTGGGAACATTATATACGTCTATAACCTTATATATCCTGACCTAAGGCAACCTCACTCCCCGGATGTATCATTTTACAACATTCCTGGGGGGCCTGCCCCTACTACTCCGCGGGAAGATTATATATGTCTATAACGTAAGATAACCTAACCTAACCCATCTAGCCCGTCGCTGGGAATGTTTTACAGAATCCCGGCCGTGTCGGCCCGGACCTGTCCGTGGGAACATTATATACCTCTATAGCGTTATACATACTAACCTTAGGCAGCCTAACATCTCGGATGTAGTATTTTAGAACACTCCTGGCGGGTCAGCCCCTACATCTCGGTGGGAACGTTATATACGTCTATAACGTAATATAACTTAATCTAACCCATCTAGCCCCTCGCTGGGTATGTTTTACAGAATTCCGGTCGTGTCGGCCCAGATCTGTCCGTGGGAACATTATATACGTCTATAGCGTTATATACCCTAACCTAAGGCAGCGTAACATCTAGGATGTAGTATTTTACAACACTCCTGGCGGTTCGGCCTCTACCTCTCGGTGCATACATTATATACGTCTATAACGTAATATAACCTAAGGTAACCCATCTAGCCCCTCGCTCGGAATGTTTTACAGAATCCCGGTCGTGTCGGCCCAGACCTGTCCGTGGGAACAGTACATACGTCTATAGCGTTATATATACTAACCTAAGGCAGCCTAACATCTCGGATGTAGTATTTTACAACATTCCTGGCGGGTCGGCCCGTACTTCTCGGTAGGAACGTTATATACGTCTATAACGTAATCTAACCTAACCTGACCCATCTAGCCCCTCGCTGGTAATGTTTTACAGAATCCCGGTCCTGTCGGCCCGTACCTCTCCGTGGGAACATTATATACGTCTATAACGTTATATATCCTAACCTAAGGCAACCTAACACCTCGGATGTAGTATTTTACCACACTCCTGGCGGGTCGGCCCCTACCTCTCGGTGGGAACATTATATACGTCTATAACGTAAGATAACCTAACCTACCCCATCTAGCACCTCGCTGGTAATGTTTTACCGAATCCAGGCCGTGTCGGACCGTACCTGTCCGTGGGAACATTATATACGTCTATAACGTTATATATCCTAACCTAAGGCAACATAACACCTCAGATGTAGTATTTTACAACACTCCTGGCGGCTCGGCACCTACTTCTCGGTGTGAACATTACATACGTCTATAACGTAATATAACCTAATCTAACCCATCTAGCCCCTCGCTGGTAATGTTTTACAGAATCCCGGTCCTGTCGGACCGTACCTCTCCGTGGGAAAACTATATCCGTCTATGACGTTATATTTCCTAACGTGAGGCAACCTCACACAACGAATGTAGTATTTTACAACATTCCTGGCGGGTCGGCCCATACTTCTCGGTGGGAACATTACATACGTCTATAACGTAAGATAACCTAACCTAACCCATCTAGCACCTCGCTGGTAATGTTTTACAGAATAACGGTCCTGTTGGACCGTACCTCTCCGTGGGAACATTATATACGTCTATAACGTTATATATCCTAACCTAAGGCACCTAACACCTCGGATGTAGTATTTCACAACACTCCAGGCGGGTCGGCCCCTACCTCTCGGTGCATACATTATATACCTTTATAACGTAATATAACCTAACCTAACCCATCTAGCCCCTCGCTCGGAATGTTTTACAGAATCCCGGTCGTGTCGGCCCAGACCTGTCCGTGGGAACATTATATACCTCTATAGCGTTATACATACTAACCTTAGGCAGCCTAACATCTCGGATGTAGTATTTTAGAACACTCCTGGCGGGTCAGCCCCTACATCTCGGTGGGAACGTTATATACGTCTATAACGTAATATAACTTAATCTAACCCATCTAGCCCCTCGCTGGGTATGTTTTACAGAATTCCGGTCGTGTCGGCCCAGATCTGTCCGTGGGAACATTATATACGTCTATAGCGTTATATACCCTAACCTAAGGCAGCGTAACATCTAGGATGTAGTATTTTACAACACTCCAGGCGGTTCGGCCTCTACCTCTCGGTGCATACATTATATACGTCTATAACGTAATATAACCTAACCTAACCCATCTAGCCCCTCGCTGGGAATGTTTTACAGAATTCCGGTCGTGTTGGCCCAAATCTGTCCGTGGGAACATTATATACGTCTATAGCGTTATATATCCTAACCTAAGGCAGCCTAACGTCTCGATGTAGTATTTTACAACATTCCTGGTGGGTCGGCCCGTACTTCACGGTAGGAACGTTATATACGTCTATAACGTAATATAACCTTACCTAACCCGTCTAGCGCCTCGCTGGTAATGTTTTACAGCATCCCGGACCTGTCGGCACGTACCTCTCCGTGGGAACATTATATACGTCTATAACCTTATATATCCTGACCTAAGGCAACCTCACTCCCCGGATGTATCATTTTACAACATTCCTGGGGGGCCTGCCCCTACTACTCCGCGGGAAGATTATATATGTCTATAACGTAAGATAACCTAACCTAACCCATCTAGCCCGTCGCTGGGAATGTTTTACAGAATCCCGGCCGTGTCGGCCCGGACCTGTCCGTGGGAACATTATATACCTCTATAGCGTTATACATACTAACCTTAGGCAGCCTAACATCTCGGATGTAGTATTTTAGAACACTCCTGGCGGGTCAGCCCCTACATCTCGGTGGGAACGTTATATACGTCTATAACGTAATATAACTTAATCTAACCCATCTAGCCCCTCGCTGGGTATGTTTTACAGAATTCCGGTCGTGTCGGCCCAGATCTGTCCGTGGGAACATTATATACGTCTATAGCGTTATATACCCTAACCTAAGGCAGCGTAACATCTAGGATGTAGTATTTTACAACACTCCTGGCGGTTCGGCCTCTACCTCTCGGTGCATACATTATATACGTCTATAACGTAATATAACCTAAGGTAACCCATCTAGCCCCTCGCTCGGAATGTTTTACAGAATCCCGGTCGTGTCGGCCCAGACCTGTCCGTGGGAACAGTACATACGTCTATAGCGTTATATATACTAACCTAAGGCAGCCTAACATCTCGGATGTAGTATTTTACAACATTCCTGGCGGGTCGGCCCGTACTTCTCGGTAGGAACGTTATATACGTCTATAACGTAATCTAACCTAACCTGACCCATCTAGCCCCTCGCTGGTAATGTTTTACAGAATCCCGGTCCTGTCGGCCCGTACCTCTCCGTGGGAACATTATATACGTCTATAACGTTATATATCCTAACCTAAGGCAACCTAACACCTCGGATGTAGTATTTTACCACACTCCTGGCGGGTCGGCCCCTACCTCTCGGTGGGAACATTATATACGTCTATAACGTAAGATAACCTAACCTACCCCATCTAGCACCTCGCTGGTAATGTTTTACCGAATCCAGGCCGTGTCGGACCGTACCTGTCCGTGGGAACATTATATACGTCTATAACGTTATATATCCTAACCTAAGGCAACATAACACCTCAGATGTAGTATTTTACAACACTCCTGGCGGCTCGGCACCTACTTCTCGGTGTGAACATTACATACGTCTATAACGTAATATAACCTAATCTAACCCATCTAGCCCCTCGCTGGTAATGTTTTACAGAATCCCGGTCCTGTCGGACCGTACCTCTCCGTGGGAAAACTATATCCGTCTATGACGTTATATTTCCTAACGTGAGGCAACCTCACACAACGAATGTAGTATTTTACAACATTCCTGGCGGGTCGGCCCATACTTCTCGGTGGGAACGTTATATACGTCTATAACGTAAGATAACCTAACCTAACCCATCTAGCACCTCGCTGGTAATGTTTTTCCGAATCCAGGCCGTGTCGGACCGTACCTCTCCGTGGGAACATTATATACGTCTATAACGTTATATATCCTGACCTAAGGTAACCTCACTCCACGGATGTAGTATTTTACAACATTCCTGACGGGCCGGCCCCGACTTCACGTTGGGAACGTTATATACGTCTATAACGTAATATAACCTAACCTAACCCATCTAGCCCCTCGCTGGTAATGTTTTACAGAATCCCGGTCCTGTCGGACCGTACCTCTCCGTGGGAAAATTATATATGACTATAACGTTATATATCCTAACCTAAGGCAACCTAACACCTCAGATGTAGTATTTTACAACACTCCTGGCGGCTCGGAACCTACTTCTCGGTGGGAACATTATATACGTCTATAACGTAAGATAACCTAACCTAACCCATCTAGCCCCTCGCTGGGAATGTTTTGTAGAATCCCGTTCGTGCAGCCCTGTACGTCTCGGTGGGAACATTATATACGTCTATAACGTTATATATCCTAACCTAAGGCAATCTAACACCTCGGATGTAGTATGTTACAACAATCCTGGCGGGGCGGCGCCTACTTCTCGGTGGGAACATTATATACGTCAATAACGTTATATCACCTAACCTAACCCATCTAGCCCCTCGCTGGGAAAGTTTTACAGAATCCCGGTCGTATCGGCCAAGATCTGTCCCTGAGAACATTATATACGTCTATAGCGTTATATATCCTAACCTAAGGCAGCCTAACATCTCGGATGTAGTATTTTACAACATTCCTGGCGGGTCGGCCCGTACTTCTCGGTGGGAACGTTATATACGTCTATAACTTAAGATAACCTAACCTAACCCATCTAGCCCCTCGCTGGTAATGTTTTACAGAATCCCGGTCGTGTTGGCCCAGACCTGTCCGTGGGAACATTATATACGTCTATATCGTTATATATACTAACCTAAGGCAGCCTAACATCTCGGATGTAGTATTTTACAACATTCCTGGCGAGTCGGCCCGTACTTCACGGTGGGAACGTTATATACGTCTATAACGTAAGATAACCTAACCTAACCCATCTAGCACCTCGCTGGTAATGTTTTTCCGAATCCAGGCCGTGTCGGACCGTACCTCTCCGTGGGAACATTATATACGTCTATAACGTTATATATCCGGACCTAAGGTAACCTCACTCCACGGATGTAGTATTTTACAACATTCCTGACGGGCCGGACCCGACTTCACGTTGGGAACGTTATATACGTCTATAACGTAATATAACCTAACCTAACCCATCTAGCCCCTCGCTGGTAATGTTTTACAGAATCCCGGTCCTGTCGGACCGTACCTCTCCGTGGGAACATTATATATGACTATAACGTTATATATCCTAACCTAAGGCAACCTAACACCTCAGATGTAGTATTTTACAACACTCCTGGCGGCTCGGAACCTACTTCTCGGTGGGAACATTATATACGTCTATAACGTAAGATAACCTAACCTAACCCATCTAGCCCCTCGCTGGGAATGTTTTGTAGAATCCCGTTCGTGCAGCCCTGTACGTCTCGGTGGGAACATTATATACGTCTATAACGTTATATATTCTAACCTAAGGCAATCTAACACCTCGGATGTAGTATGTTACAACAATCCTGGTGGGGCGGCGCCTACTTCTCGGTGGGAACATTATATACGTCAATAACGTTATATCACCTAACCTAACCCATCTAGCCCCTCGCTGGTAATGTTTTACAGAATCCCGGTCGCGTCGACCCAGACCTATCCGTGGGAACATTATATACGTCTATAGCGTTAAATATACTAACCTAAGGCAGCCTAACATCTCGGATGTAGTATTTTACAATATTCCTGGCGGGTCGGCCCGTACTTCACGGTGGGAACGTTATATACGTCTATAACGTAATATAACCTAACCTAACCCATCTAGCCCCTCGCTGGTAATGTTTTACCGAATCCAGGCCGTGTCGGCCCGGACCTCTCCGTGGGAACATTATATACGTCTATAACGTTATATATCCTAACCTAGGGCAACCTAACACCTCAGATGTAGTATTTTACAACATTCCTGACGGGCCGGCCCCGACTTCATGGTGCGAACGTTATATACGTCTATAACGTAATATAACCTAACCTAACCCATCTAGCCCCTCGCTGGTAATGTTTTACAGAATCCCGGTCCTGTCGGACCGTACCTCTCCGTGGGAACATTATATACGTCTATAACGTTATATATCCTAACCTAAGGCAACATAACGCTTCAGATGTAGTATTTTACGTCACTCCTGGCGGCTCGGCACCTACTTCTCGGTGGGAACATTATATACGTCTATAACGTAATATAACCTAACCTAACCCATCTAGCCCCTCGCTGGGAATGTTTTGTAGAATCCCGTTCGTGCAGCCCTGTACGTCTCGGTGGGAACATTATATACGTCTATAACGTTATATATCCTAACCTAAGGCAACATAACACCTCAGATGTAGTATTTTACAACACTCCTGGCGGCTCGGCACCTACTTCTCGGTGTGAACATTACATACGTCTATAACGTAATATAACCTAATCTAACCCATCTAGCCCCTCGCTGGTAATGTTTTACAGAATCCCGGTCCTGTCGGACCGTACCTCTCCGTGGGAAAACTATATCCGTCTATGACGTTATATTTCCTAACGTGAGGCAACCTCACACAACGAATGTAGTATTTTACAACATTCCTGGCGGTTCGGCCCATACTTCTCGGTGGGAACGTTATATACGTCTATAACGTAATCTAACCTAACCTGACCCATCTAGCCCCTCGCTGGTAAACTTTTACAGAATCCCGGTCGTGTCTGCCCAGACCTGTCCGTGGGAACATTATATACGTCTATAGCGTTATATATACTAACCTACGGCAGCCTAACATCTCGGATGTAGTATTTTACAACACTCCTGGCGGCTCGGCACCTACTTCTCGGTGTGAACATTACATACGTCTATAACGTAATATAACCTAATCTAACCCATCTAGCCCCTCGCTGGTAATGTTTTACAGAATCCCGGTCGCGTCGACCCAGACCTATCCGTGGGAACATTATATACGTCTATAGCGTTATATATACTAACCTAAGGCAGCCTAACATCTCGGATGTAGTATTTTACAATATTCCTGGTGGGTCGGCCCGTACTTCACGGTAGGAACGTTATATACGTTTATAACGTAAGATAACCTAACCTAACCCATCTAGCACACGCTGGTAATGTTTTACAGAATCCCGGCCGTGTCGGCCCAGACCTGTCCGTGGGAACATTATATACATCTATAGCGTTATATGTACTAACCTACGGCAACCTCACTCCTCGAATGTAGTATTTTAGAACATTCCTGGCGGCTCGGCCCCTACTTCTCGTTGGGAAAGTTATATACGTCTATAACGTAAGATAACCTAACCTAACCCATCTAGACCCTCGCTGGTAATGTTTTACAGAATCCCGGTCGCGTCGACGCAGACCTATCCGTGGGAACATTATATACGTCTATAGCGTTATATGTACTAGCCTAAGGCAGCCTAACATCTCGGATGTAGTATTTTACAACATTCCTGGCGGGTCGGCCCCTACTTCTCGGTGGGAAGGTTATATACGTCTATATCTTAAGATAACCTAACCTAACCCATCTAGCCACTCGCTGGTAATGTTTTACAGAATCCCGGTCCTGTCGGCCCGTACATCTCCGTGGGAACATCATATACGTCTATAACGTTATATACCCTGACCTAAGGCAACCTCACTCCTCGGATGTGGTATTTTGCAACATTCCTGGCGGGTCTGCCCGTACATCTCGGTGGGAACGTTATATACGTTTATAACGTAAGATAACCTAACCTAACCCATCTAGCCTCTCGCTGGTAATGTTTTACAGAATCCCTGTCCTGTCGGCCCGTACCTCTCCGTGGGAACATTATATACGTCTATAACGTTATATATCCTAACCTAAGGCAACCTAACACCTCAGATGTAGTATTTTACAACGCTCCTGGCGGCTCGGCACCTACTTCTCGGTGGGAACATTACATACGTCTATAACGTAATATAACCTAATCTAACCCATCTAGCGCCTCGCTGGTAATGTTTTACAGAATAACGGTCCTGTTGGACCGTACCTCTCCGTGGGAACATTATATACGTCTATAACGTTATATATCCTAACCTAAGGCACCTAACACCTCGGATGTAGTATTTCACAACACTCCAGGCGGGTCGGCCCCTACCTCTCGGTGCATACATTATATACCTTTATAACGTAATATAACCTAACCTAACCCATCTAGCCCCTCGCTCGGAATGTTTTACAGAATCCCGGTCGTGTCGGCCCAGACCTGTCCGTGGGAACATTATATACCTCTATAGCGTTATACATACTAACCTTAGGCAGCCTAACATCTCGGATGTAGTATTTTAGAACACTCCTGGCGGGTCAGCCCCTACATCTCGGTGGGAACGTTATATACGTCTATAACGTAATATAACTTAATCTAACCCATCTAGCCCCTCGCTGGGTATGTTTTACAGAATTCCGGTCGTGTCGGCCCAGATCTGTCCGTGGGAACATTATATACGTCTATAGCGTTATATACCCTAACCTAAGGCAGCGTAACATCTAGGATGTAGTATTTTACAACACTCCAGGCGGTTCGGCCTCTACCTCTCGGTGCATACATTATATACGTCTATAACGTAATATAACCTAACCTAACCCATCTAGCCCCTCGCTGGGAATGTTTTACAGAATTCCGGTCGTGTTGGCCCAAATCTGTCCGTGGGAACATTATATACGTCTATAGCGTTATATATCCTAACCTAAGGCAGCCTAACGTCTCGATGTAGTATTTTACAACATTCCTGGTGGGTCGGCCCGTACTTCACGGTAGGAACGTTATATACGTCTATAACGTAATATAACCTTACCTAACCCGTCTAGCGCCTCGCTGGTAATGTTTTACAGCATCCCGGACCTGTCGGCACGTACCTCTCCGTGGGAACATTATATACGTCTATAACCTTATATATCCTGACCTAAGGCAACCTCACTCCCCGGATGTATCATTTTACAACATTCCTGGGGGGCCTGCCCCTACTACTCCGCGGGAAGATTATATATGTCTATAACGTAAGATAACCTAACCTAACCCATCTAGCCCGTCGCTGGGAATGTTTTACAGAATCCCGGCCGTGTCGGCCCGGACCTGTCCGTGGGAACATTATATACCTCTATAGCGTTATACATACTAACCTTAGGCAGCCTAACATCTCGGATGTAGTATTTTAGAACACTCCTGGCGGGTCAGCCCCTACATCTCGGTGGGAACGTTATATACGTCTATAACGTAATATAACTTAATCTAACCCATCTAGCCCCTCGCTGGGTATGTTTTACAGAATTCCGGTCGTGTCGGCCCAGATCTGTCCGTGGGAACATTATATACGTCTATAGCGTTATATACCCTAACCTAAGGCAGCGTAACATCTAGGATGTAGTATTTTACAACACTCCTGGCGGTTCGGCCTCTACCTCTCGGTGCATACATTATATACGTCTATAACGTAATATAACCTAAGGTAACCCATCTAGCCCCTCGCTCGGAATGTTTTACAGAATCCCGGTCGTGTCGGCCCAGACCTGTCCGTGGGAACAGTACATACGTCTATAGCGTTATATATACTAACCTAAGGCAGCCTAACATCTCGGATGTAGTATTTTACAACATTCCTGGCGGGTCGGCCCGTACTTCTCGGTAGGAACGTTATATACGTCTATAACGTAATCTAACCTAACCTGACCCATCTAGCCCCTCGCTGGTAATGTTTTACAGAATCCCGGTCCTGTCGGCCCGTACCTCTCCGTGGGAACATTATATACGTCTATAACGTTATATATCCTAACCTAAGGCAACCTAACACCTCGGATGTAGTATTTTACCACACTCCTGGCGGGTCGGCCCCTACCTCTCGGTGGGAACATTATATACGTCTATAACGTAAGATAACCTAACCTACCCCATCTAGCACCTCGCTGGTAATGTTTTACCGAATCCAGGCCGTGTCGGACCGTACCTGTCCGTGGGAACATTATATACGTCTATAACGTTATATATCCTAACCTAAGGCAACATAACACCTCAGATGTAGTATTTTACAACACTCCTGGCGGCTCGGCACCTACTTCTCGGTGTGAACATTACATACGTCTATAACGTAATATAACCTAATCTAACCCATCTAGCCCCTCGCTGGTAATGTTTTACAGAATCCCGGTCCTGTCGGACCGTACCTCTCCGTGGGAAAACTATATCCGTCTATGACGTTATATTTCCTAACGTGAGGCAACCTCACACAACGAATGTAGTATTTTACAACATTCCTGGCGGGTCGGCCCATACTTCTCGGTGGGAACATTACATACGTCTATAACGTAAGATAACCTAACCTAACCCATCTAGCACCTCGCTGGTAATGTTTTACAGAATAACGGTCCTGTTGGACCGTACCTCTCCGTGGGAACATTATATACGTCTATAACGTTATATATCCTAACCTAAGGCACCTAACACCTCGGATGTAGTATTTCACAACACTCCAGGCGGGTCGGCCCCTACCTCTCGGTGCATACATTATATACCTTTATAACGTAATATAACCTAACCTAACCCATCTAGCCCCTCGCTCGGAATGTTTTACAGAATCCCGGTCGTGTCGGCCCAGACCTGTCCGTGGGAACATTATATACCTCTATAGCGTTATACATACTAACCTTAGGCAGCCTAACATCTCGGATGTAGTATTTTAGAACACTCCTGGCGGGTCAGCCCCTACATCTCGGTGGGAACGTTATATACGTCTATAACGTAATATAACTTAATCTAACCCATCTAGCCCCTCGCTGGGTATGTTTTACAGAATTCCGGTCGTGTCGGCCCAGATCTGTCCGTGGGAACATTATATACGTCTATAGCGTTATATACCCTAACCTAAGGCAGCGTAACATCTAGGATGTAGTATTTTACAACACTCCAGGCGGTTCGGCCTCTACCTCTCGGTGCATACATTATATACGTCTATAACGTAATATAACCTAACCTAACCCATCTAGCCCCTCGCTGGGAATGTTTTACAGAATTCCGGTCGTGTTGGCCCAAATCTGTCCGTGGGAACATTATATACGTCTATAGCGTTATATATCCTAACCTAAGGCAGCCTAACGTCTCGATGTAGTATTTTACAACATTCCTGGTGGGTCGGCCCGTACTTCACGGTAGGAACGTTATATACGTCTATAACGTAATATAACCTTACCTAACCCGTCTAGCGCCTCGCTGGTAATGTTTTACAGCATCCCGGACCTGTCGGCACGTACCTCTCCGTGGGAACATTATATACGTCTATAACCTTATATATCCTGACCTAAGGCAACCTCACTCCCCGGATGTATCATTT
The DNA here is from genome assembly GCA_963969225.1 of Xylocopa violacea. Classification (NCBI taxonomy): domain Eukaryota; kingdom Metazoa; phylum Arthropoda; class Insecta; order Hymenoptera; family Apidae; genus Xylocopa; species Xylocopa violacea. The sequence goes on from CAXAJV010000789.1 coordinate 3,875,564, forward strand.
TACAACATTCCTGGGGGGCCTGCCCCTACTACTCCGCGGGAAGATTATATATGTCTATAACGTAAGATAACCTAACCTAACCCATCTAGCCCGTCGCTGGGAATGTTTTACAGAATCCCGGCCGTGTCGGCCCGGACCTGTCCGTGGGAACATTATATACCTCTATAGCGTTATACATACTAACCTTAGGCAGCCTAACATCTCGGATGTAGTATTTTAGAACACTCCTGGCGGGTCAGCCCCTACATCTCGGTGGGAACGTTATATACGTCTATAACGTAATATAACTTAATCTAACCCATCTAGCCCCTCGCTGGGTATGTTTTACAGAATTCCGGTCGTGTCGGCCCAGATCTGTCCGTGGGAACATTATATACGTCTATAGCGTTATATACCCTAACCTAAGGCAGCGTAACATCTAGGATGTAGTATTTTACAACACTCCTGGCGGTTCGGCCTCTACCTCTCGGTGCATACATTATATACGTCTATAACGTAATATAACCTAAGGTAACCCATCTAGCCCCTCGCTCGGAATGTTTTACAGAATCCCGGTCGTGTCGGCCCAGACCTGTCCGTGGGAACAGTACATACGTCTATAGCGTTATATATACTAACCTAAGGCAGCCTAACATCTCGGATGTAGTATTTTACAACATTCCTGGCGGGTCGGCCCGTACTTCTCGGTAGGAACGTTATATACGTCTATAACGTAATCTAACCTAACCTGACCCATCTAGCCCCTCGCTGGTAATGTTTTACAGAATCCCGGTCCTGTCGGCCCGTACCTCTCCGTGGGAACATTATATACGTCTATAACGTTATATATCCTAACCTAAGGCAACCTAACACCTCGGATGTAGTATTTTACCACACTCCTGGCGGGTCGGCCCCTACCTCTCGGTGGGAACATTATATACGTCTATAACGTAAGATAACCTAACCTACCCCATCTAGCACCTCGCTGGTAATGTTTTACCGAATCCAGGCCGTGTCGGACCGTACCTGTCCGTGGGAACATTATATACGTCTATAACGTTATATATCCTAACCTAAGGCAACATAACACCTCAGATGTAGTATTTTACAACACTCCTGGCGGCTCGGCACCTACTTCTCGGTGTGAACATTACATACGTCTATAACGTAATATAACCTAATCTAACCCATCTAGCCCCTCGCTGGTAATGTTTTACAGAATCCCGGTCCTGTCGGACCGTACCTCTCCGTGGGAAAACTATATCCGTCTATGACGTTATATTTCCTAACGTGAGGCAACCTCACACAACGAATGTAGTATTTTACAACATTCCTGGCGGGTCGGCCCATACTTCTCGGTGGGAACGTTATATACGTCTATAACGTAAGATAACCTAACCTAACCCATCTAGCACCTCGCTGGTAATGTTTTTCCGAATCCAGGCCGTGTCGGACCGTACCTCTCCGTGGGAACATTATATACGTCTATAACGTTATATATCCTGACCTAAGGTAACCTCACTCCACGGATGTAGTATTTTACAACATTCCTGACGGGCCGGCCCCGACTTCACGTTGGGAACGTTATATACGTCTATAACGTAATATAACCTAACCTAACCCATCTAGCCCCTCGCTGGTAATGTTTTACAGAATCCCGGTCCTGTCGGACCGTACCTCTCCGTGGGAAAATTATATATGACTATAACGTTATATATCCTAACCTAAGGCAACCTAACACCTCAGATGTAGTATTTTACAACACTCCTGGCGGCTCGGAACCTACTTCTCGGTGGGAACATTATATACGTCTATAACGTAAGATAACCTAACCTAACCCATCTAGCCCCTCGCTGGGAATGTTTTGTAGAATCCCGTTCGTGCAGCCCTGTACGTCTCGGTGGGAACATTATATACGTCTATAACGTTATATATCCTAACCTAAGGCAATCTAACACCTCGGATGTAGTATGTTACAACAATCCTGGCGGGGCGGCGCCTACTTCTCGGTGGGAACATTATATACGTCAATAACGTTATATCACCTAACCTAACCCATCTAGCCCCTCGCTGGGAAAGTTTTACAGAATCCCGGTCGTATCGGCCAAGATCTGTCCCTGAGAACATTATATACGTCTATAGCGTTATATATCCTAACCTAAGGCAGCCTAACATCTCGGATGTAGTATTTTACAACATTCCTGGCGGGTCGGCCCGTACTTCTCGGTGGGAACGTTATATACGTCTATAACTTAAGATAACCTAACCTAACCCATCTAGCCCCTCGCTGGTAATGTTTTACAGAATCCCGGTCGTGTTGGCCCAGACCTGTCCGTGGGAACATTATATACGTCTATATCGTTATATATACTAACCTAAGGCAGCCTAACATCTCGGATGTAGTATTTTACAACATTCCTGGCGAGTCGGCCCGTACTTCACGGTGGGAACGTTATATACGTCTATAACGTAAGATAACCTAACCTAACCCATCTAGCACCTCGCTGGTAATGTTTTTCCGAATCCAGGCCGTGTCGGACCGTACCTCTCCGTGGGAACATTATATACGTCTATAACGTTATATATCCGGACCTAAGGTAACCTCACTCCACGGATGTAGTATTTTACAACATTCCTGACGGGCCGGACCCGACTTCACGTTGGGAACGTTATATACGTCTATAACGTAATATAACCTAACCTAACCCATCTAGCCCCTCGCTGGTAATGTTTTACAGAATCCCGGTCCTGTCGGACCGTACCTCTCCGTGGGAACATTATATATGACTATAACGTTATATATCCTAACCTAAGGCAACCTAACACCTCAGATGTAGTATTTTACAACACTCCTGGCGGCTCGGAACCTACTTCTCGGTGGGAACATTATATACGTCTATAACGTAAGATAACCTAACCTAACCCATCTAGCCCCTCGCTGGGAATGTTTTGTAGAATCCCGTTCGTGCAGCCCTGTACGTCTCGGTGGGAACATTATATACGTCTATAACGTTATATATTCTAACCTAAGGCAATCTAACACCTCGGATGTAGTATGTTACAACAATCCTGGTGGGGCGGCGCCTACTTCTCGGTGGGAACATTATATACGTCAATAACGTTATATCACCTAACCTAACCCATCTAGCCCCTCGCTGGTAATGTTTTACAGAATCCCGGTCGCGTCGACCCAGACCTATCCGTGGGAACATTATATACGTCTATAGCGTTAAATATACTAACCTAAGGCAGCCTAACATCTCGGATGTAGTATTTTACAATATTCCTGGCGGGTCGGCCCGTACTTCACGGTGGGAACGTTATATACGTCTATAACGTAATATAACCTAACCTAACCCATCTAGCCCCTCGCTGGTAATGTTTTACCGAATCCAGGCCGTGTCGGCCCGGACCTCTCCGTGGGAACATTATATACGTCTATAACGTTATATATCCTAACCTAGGGCAACCTAACACCTCAGATGTAGTATTTTACAACATTCCTGACGGGCCGGCCCCGACTTCATGGTGCGAACGTTATATACGTCTATAACGTAATATAACCTAACCTAACCCATCTAGCCCCTCGCTGGTAATGTTTTACAGAATCCCGGTCCTGTCGGACCGTACCTCTCCGTGGGAACATTATATACGTCTATAACGTTATATATCCTAACCTAAGGCAACATAACGCTTCAGATGTAGTATTTTACGTCACTCCTGGCGGCTCGGCACCTACTTCTCGGTGGGAACATTATATACGTCTATAACGTAATATAACCTAACCTAACCCATCTAGCCCCTCGCTGGGAATGTTTTGTAGAATCCCGTTCGTGCAGCCCTGTACGTCTCGGTGGGAACATTATATACGTCTATAACGTTATATATCCTAACCTAAGGCAACATAACACCTCAGATGTAGTATTTTACAACACTCCTGGCGGCTCGGCACCTACTTCTCGGTGTGAACATTACATACGTCTATAACGTAATATAACCTAATCTAACCCATCTAGCCCCTCGCTGGTAATGTTTTACAGAATCCCGGTCCTGTCGGACCGTACCTCTCCGTGGGAAAACTATATCCGTCTATGACGTTATATTTCCTAACGTGAGGCAACCTCACACAACGAATGTAGTATTTTACAACATTCCTGGCGGGTCGGCCCATACTTCTCGGTGGGAACGTTATATACGTCTATAACGTAAGATAACCTAACCTAACCCATCTAGCACCTCGCTGGTAATGTTTTTCCGAATCCAGGCCGTGTCGGACCGTACCTCTCCGTGGGAACATTATATACGTCTATAACGTTATATATCCTGACCTAAGGTAACCTCACTCCACGGATGTAGTATTTTACAAAATTCCTGACGGGCCGGCCCCGACTTCACGTTGGGAACGTTATATACGTCTATAACGTAATATAACCTAACCTAACCCATCTAGCCCCTCGCTGGTAATGTTTTACAGAATCCCGGTCCTGTCGGACCGTACCTCTCCGTGGGAACATTATATATGACTATAACGTTATATATCCTAACCTAAGGCAACCTAACACCTCAGATGTAGTATTTTACAACACTCCTGGCGGCTCGGAACCTACTTCTCGGTGGGAACATTATATACGTCTATAACGTAAGATAACCTAACCTAACCCATCTAGCCCCTCGCTGGGAATGTTTTGTAGAATCCCGTTCGTGCAGCCCTGTACGTCTCGGTGGGAACATTATATACGTCTATAACGTTATATATCCTAACCTAAGGCAATCTAACACCTCGGATGTAGTATGTTACAACAATCCTGGCGGGGCGGCGCCTACTTCTCGGTGGGAACATTATATACGTCAATAACGTTATATCACCTAACCTAACCCATCTAGCCCCTCGCTGGGAAAGTTTTACAGAATCCCGGTCGTATCGGCCAAGATCTGTCCCTGAGAACATTATATACGTCTATAGCGTTATATATCCTAACCTAAGGCAGCCTAACATCTCGGATGTAGTATTTTACAACATTCCTGGCGGGTCGGCCCGTACTTCTCGGTGGGAACGTTATATACGTCTATAACTTAAGATAACCTAACCTAACCCATCTAGCCCCTCGCTGGTAATGTTTTACAGAATCCCGGTCGTGTTGGCCCAGACCTGTCCGTGGGAACATTATATACGTCTATATCGTTATATATACTAACCTAAGGCAGCCTAACATCTCGGATGTAGTATTTTACAACATTCCTGGCGGGTCGGCCCGTACTTCACGGTGGGAACGTTATATACGTCTATAACGTAATATAACCTAACCTAACCCATCTAGCCCCTCGCTGGTAATGTTTTACCGAATCCAGGCCGTGTCGGCCCGGACCTCTCCGTGGGAACATTATATATGTCTATAACGTTATATATCCTAACCTAGGGCAACCTAACACCTCAGATGTAGTATTTTACAACATTCCTGACGGGCCGGCCCCGACTTCATGGTGCGAACGTTATATACGTCTATAACGTAATATAACCTAACCTAACCCATCTAGCCCCTCGCTGGTAATGTTTTACAGAATCCCGGTCCTGTCGGACCGTACTTCTCCGTGGGAACATTATATACGTCTATAACGTTATATATCCTAACCTAAGGCAACCTAACGCTTCAGATGTAGTATTTTACGTCACTCCTGGCGGCTCGGAACCTACTTCTCGGTGGGAACATTATATACGTCTATAACGTAAGATAACCTAACCTAACCCATCTAGCCCCTCGCTGGTAATGTTTTACAGAATCCCGGTCCTGTCGGACCGTACCTCTCCGTGGGAACATTATATATGACTATAACGTTATATATCCTAACCTAAGGCAACCTAACACCTCAGATGTAGTATTTTACAACACTCCTGGCGGCTCGGAACCTACTTCTCGGTGGGAACATTATATACGTCTATAACGTAAGATAACCTAACCTAACCCATCTAGCCCCTCGCTGGGAATGTTTTGTAGAATCCCGTTCGTGCAGCCCTGTACGTCTCGGTGGGAACATTATATACGTCTATAACGTTATATATCCTAACCTAAGGCAATCTAACACCTCGGATGTAGTATGTTACAACAATCCTGGCGGGGCGGCGCCTACTTCTCGGTGGGAACATTATATACGTCAATAACGTTATATCACCTAACCTAACCCATCTAGCCCCTCGCTGGGAAAGTTTTACAGAATCCCGGTCGTATCGGCCAAGATCTGTCCCTGAGAACATTATATACGTCTATAGCGTTATATATCCTAACCTAAGGCAGCCTAACATCTCGGATGTAGTATTTTACAACATTCCTGGCGGGTCGGCCCGTACTTCTCGGTGGGAACGTTATATACGTCTATAACTTAAGATAACCTAACCTAACCCATCTAGCCCCTCGCTGGTAATGTTTTACAGAATCCCGGTCGTGTTGGCCCAGACCTGTCCGTGGGAACATTATATACGTCTATATCGTTATATATACTAACCTAAGGCAGCCTAACATCTCGGATGTAGTATTTTACAACATTCCTGGCGGGTCGGCCCGTACTTCACGGTGGGAACGTTATATACGTCTATAACGTAATATAACCTAACCTAACCCATCTAGCCCCTCGCTGGTAATGTTTTACCGAATCCAGGCCGTGTCGGCCCGGACCTCTCCGTGGGAACATTATATATGTCTATAACGTTATATATCCTAACCTAGGGCAACCTAACACCTCAGATGTAGTATTTTACAACATTCCTGACGGGCCGGCCCCGACTTCATGGTGCGAACGTTATATACGTCTATAACGTAATATAACCTAACCTAACCCATCTAGCCCCTCGCTGGTAATGTTTTACAGAATCCCGGTCCTGTCGGACCGTACTTCTCCGTGGGAACATTATATACGTCTATAACGTTATATATCCTAACCTAAGGCAACCTAACGCTTCAGATGTAGTATTTTACGTCACTCCTGGCGGCTCGGCACCTACTTCTCGGTGGGAACATTATATACGTCTATAACGTAATATAACCTAACCTAACCCATCTAGCCCCTCGCTGGTAATGTTTTACAGAATCCCGGTCGTGTTGGCCCAGACCTGTCCGTGGGAACATTATATACGTCTATATCGTTATATATACTAACCTAAGGCAGCCTAACATCTCGGATGTAGTATTTTACAACATTCCTGGCGGGTCGGCCCGTACTTCACGGTGGGAACGTTATATACGTCTATAACGTAATATAACCTAACCTAACCCATCTAGCCCCTCGCTGGTAATGTTTTACCGAATCCAGGCCGTGTCGGCCCGGACCTCTCCGTGGGAACATTATATACGTCTATAACGTTATATATCCTAACCTAGGGCAACCTAACACCTCAGATGTAGTATTTTACAACATTCCTGACGGGCCGGCCCCGACTTCACGGTGCGAACGTTATATACGTCTATAACGTAATATAACCTAACCTAACCCATCTAGCTCCTCGCTGGTAATGTTTTACAGAATCCCGGTCCTGTCGGACCGTACCTCTCCGTGGGAACATTATATACGTCTATAACGTTATATATCCTAACCTAAGGCAACCTAACGCTTCAGATGTAGTATTTTACGTCACTCCTGGCGGCTCGGCACCTACTTCTCGGTGGGAACATTATATACGTCTATAACGTAATATAACCTAACCTAACCCATCTAGCCCCTCGCTGGGAATGTTTTGTAGAATCCCGTTCGTGCAGCCCTGTACGTCTCGGTGGGAACATTATATACGTCTATAACGTTATATATCCTAACCTAAGGCAACATAACACCTCAGATGTAGTATTTTACAACAATCCTGGCGGCTCGGCACCTACTTCTCGGTGTGAACATTACATACGTCTATAACGTAATATAACCTAATCTACCCCATCCTAGCCCCTCGCTGGTAATGTTTTACAGAATCCCGGTCCTGTCGGACCGTACCTCTCCGTGGGAAAACTATAGCCGTCTATGACGTTATATTTCCTAACGTGAGGCAACCTCACACCACGAATGTAGTATTTTACAACATTCCTGGCGGGCCGGCCCCTACTTCTTGGTGGGAACATAATATACGTCTATAACGTAATCTAACCTAACCTAACCCATCTAGCCCCTCGCTGGTAATGTTTTACAGAATCCCGGTCGCGTCGACGCAGACCTATCCGTGGGAACATTATATACGTCTATAGCGTTATATGTACTAACCTAAGGCAGCCTAACATCTCGGATGTGGTATTTTACGACATTCCTGGCGGGCCGGCCCCCACTTCACGGTGGGAACGTTATATACGTCTATAACGTAAGATAACCTAACCTAACCCACCTAGCACCTCGCTGGTAATGTTTTACCGAATCCAGGCCGTGTCGGACCGTACCTGTCCGTGGGAACATTATATACGTCTATAACGTTACATATCCTAACCTAAGGCAACATAACACCTCAGATGTAGTATTTTACAACACTCCTGGCGGCTCGGCACCTACTTCTCGGTGGGAACGTTATATACGTCTATAACGTAAGATAACCTAACCTACCCCATCTAGCACCTCGCTGGTAATGTTTTACCGAATCCAGGCCGTGTCGGACCGTACCTGTCCGTGGGAACATTATATACGTCTATAACGTTATATATCCTAACCTAAGGCAACATAACACCTCAGATGTAGTATTTTACAACACTCCTGGCGGCTCGGCACCTACTTCTCGGTGTGAACATTACATACGTCTATAACGTAATATAACCTAATCTAACCCATCTAGCCCCTCGCTGGTAATGTTTTACAGAATCCCGGTCCTGTCGGACCGTACCTCTCCGTGGGAAAACTATATCCGTCTATGACGTTATATTTCCTAACGTGAGGCAACCTCACACAACGAATGTAGTATTTTACAACATTCCTGGCGGGTCGGCCCATACTTCTCGGTGGGAACGTTATATACGTCTATAACGTAAGATAACCTAACCTAACCCATCTAGCACCTCGCTGGTAATGTTTTTCCGAATCCAGGCCGTGTCGGACCGTACCTCTCCGTGGGAACATTATATACGTCTATAACGTTATATATCCTGACCTAAGGTAACCTCACTCCACGGATGTAGTATTTTACAACATTCCTGACGGGCCGGCCCCGACTTCACGGTGCGAACGTTATATACGTCTATAACGTAATATAACCTAACCTAACCCATCTAGCCCCTCGCTGGTAATGTTTTACAGAATCCCGGTCGTGTTGGCCCAGACCTGTCCGTGGGAACATTATATACGTCTATATCGTTATATATACTAACCTAAGGCAGCCTAACGTCTCGGATGTAGTATTTTCAACATTCCTGGCGGGTCGGCCCGTACTTCACGGTGGGAACGTTATATACGTCTATAACGTAATATAACCTACCCTAACCCATCTAGCCCCTCGCTGGTAATGTTTTACCGAATCCAGGCCGTGTCGGCCCGGACCTCTCCGTGGGAACATTATATACGTCTATAACGTTATATATCCTAACCTAGGGCAACCTAACACCTCAGATGTAGTATTTTACAACATTCCTGACGGGCCGGCCCCGACTTCACGGTGCGAACGTTATATACGTCTATAACGTAATATAACCTAACCTAACCCATCTAGCCCCTCGCTGGTAATGTTTTACAGAATCCCGGTCCTGTCGGACCGTACCTCTCCGTGGGAACATTATATATGACTATAACGTTATATATCCTAACCTAAGGCAACCTAACACCTCAGATGTAGTATTTTACAACACTCCTGGCGGCTCGGAACCTACTTCTCGGTGGGAACATTATATACGTCTATAACGTAAGATAACCTAACCTAACCCATCTAGCCCCTCGCTGGGAATGTTTTGTAGAATCCCGTTCGTGCAGCCCTGTACGTCTCGGTGGGAACATTACATACGTCTATAACGTTATATATCCTAACCTATGGCAACCTAACACATCGGATGCAGCATTTTACAACACTCCAGGCGGGTCGAACCCTACCTCTCGGTGGGAACATTATATACGTCTATAACGTTATATCACCTAACCTAACCCATCTAGCCCCTCGCTGGGAATGTTTTACAGAATCCCGGTCGTATCGGCCAAGATCTGTCCCTGAGAACATTATATACGTCTATAGCGTTATATATCCTAACCTAAGGCAGCCTAACATCTCGGATGTAGTATTTTACAACATTCCTGGCGGGTCGGCCCGTACTTCTCGGTGGGAACGTTATATACGTCTATAACTTAAGATAACCTAACCTAACCCAGCTAGCCCCTCGCTGGTAATGTTTTACAGAATCCCGGTCGTGTTGGCCCAGACCTGTCCGTGGGAACATTATATACGTCTATATCGTTATATATACTAACCTAAGGCAGCCTAACATCTCGGATGTAGTATTTTACAACATTCCTGGCGGGTCGGCCCGTACTTCACGGTGGGAACGTTATATACGTCTATAACGTAATATAACCTAACCTAACCCATCTAGCCCCTCGCTGGTAATGTTTTACCGAATCCAGGCCGTGTCGGCCCGGACCTCTCCGTGGGAACATTATATACGTCTATAACGTTATATATCCTAACCTAGGGCAACCTAACACCTCAGATGTAGTATTTTACAACATTCCTGACGGGCCGGCCCCGACTTCACGGTGCGAACGTTATATACGTCTATAACGTAATATAACCTAACCTAACCCATCTAGCCCCTCGCTGGTAATGTTTTACAGAATCCCGGTCCTGTCGGACCGTACCTCTCCGTGGGAACATTATATACGTCTATAACGTTATATATCCTAACCTAAGGCAACCTAACGCTTCAGATGTAGTATTTTACGTCACTCCTGGCGGCTCGGCACCTACTTCTCGGTGGGAACATTATATACGTCTATAACGTAATATAACCTAACCTAACCCATCTAGCCCCTCGCTGGTAATGTTTTACAGAATCCCGGTCGTGTTGGCCCAGACCTGTCCGTGGGAACATTATATACGTCTATATCGTTATATATACTAACCTAAGGCAGCCTAACGTCTCGGATGTAGTATTTTCAACATTCCTGGCGGGTCGGCCCGTACTTCACGGTGGGAACGTTATATACGTCTATAACGTAATATAACCTACCCTAACCCATCTAGCCCCTCGCTGGTAATGTTTTACCGAATCCAGGCCGTGTCGGCCCGGACCTCTCCGTGGGAACATTATATACGTCTATAACGTTATATATCCTAACCTAGGGCAACCTAACACCTCAGATGTAGTATTTTACAACATTCCTGACGGGCCGGCCCCGACTTCACGGTGCGAACGTTATATACGTCTATAACGTAATATAACCTAACCTAACCCATCTAGCCCCTCGCTGGTAATGTTTTACAGAATCCCGGTCCTGTCGGACCGTACCTCTCCGTGGGAACATTATATACGTCTATAACGTTATATATCCTAACCTAAGGCAACCTAACGCTTCAGATGTAGTATTTTACGTCACTCCTGGCGGCTCGGCACCTACTTCTCGGTGGGAACATTATATACGTCTATAACGTAATATAACCTAACCTAACCCATCTAGCCCCTCGCTGGTAATGTTTTACAGAATCCCGGTCGTGTTGGCCCAGACCTGTCCGTGGGAACATTATATACGTCTATATCGTTATATATACTAACCTAAGGCATCCTAACATCTCGGATGTAGTATTTTACACCATTCCTGGCGGGTCGGCCCGTACTTCACGGTGGGAACGTTATATACGTCTATAACGTAATATAACCTAACCTAACCCATCTAGCCCCTCGCTGGTAATGTTTTACCGAATCCAGGCCGTGTCGGCCCGGACCTCTCCGTGGGAACATTATATACGTCTATAACGTTATATATCCTAACCTAGGGCAACCTAACACCTCAGATGTAGTATTTTACAACATTCCTGACGGGCCGGCCCCGACTTCACGGTGCGAACGTTATATACGTCTATAACGTAATATAACCTAACCTAACCCATCTAGCCCCTCGCTGGTAATGTTTTACAGAATCCCGGTCCTGTCGGACCGTACCTCTCCGTGGGAACATTATATACGTCTATAACGTTATATATCCTAACCTAAGGCAACATAACGCTTCAGATGTAGTATTTTACGTCACTCCTGGCGGCTCGGAACCTACTTCTCGGTGGGAACATTATATACGTCTATAACGTAATATAACCTAACCTAACCCATCTAGCCCCTCGCTGGGAATGTTTTGTAGAATCCCGTTCGTGCAGCCCTGTACGTCTCGGTGGGAACATTATATACGTCTATAACGTTATATATCCTAACCTAAGGCAACATAACACCTCAGATGTAGTATTTTACAACACTCCTGGCGGCTCGGCACCTACTTCTCGGTGTGAACATTACATACGTCTATAACGTAATATAACCTAATCTAACCCATCTAGCCCCTCGCTGGTAATGTTTTACAGAATCCCGGTCCTGTCGGACCGTACCTCTCCGTGGGAAAACTATATCCGTCTGTGACGTTATATTTCCTAACGTGAGGCAACCTCACACAACGAATGTAGTATTTTACAACATTCCTGGCGGGTCGGCCCATACTTCTCGGTGGGAACGTTATATACGTCTATAACGTAAGATAACCTAACCTAACCCATCTAGCACCTCGCTGGTAATGTTTTTCCGAATCCAGGCCGTGTCGGACCGTACCTCTCCGTGGGAACATTATATACGTCTATAACGTTATATATCCTGACCTAAGGTAACCTCACTCCACGGATGTAGTATTTTACAACATTCCTGACGGGCCGGCCCCGACTTCACGTTGGGAACGTTATATACGTCTATAACGTAATATAACCTAACCTAACCCATCTAGCCCCTCGCTGGTAATGTTTTACAGAATCCCGGTCCTGTCGGACCGTACCTCTCCGTGGGAACATTATATATGACTATAACGTTATATATCCTAACCTAAGGCAACCTAACACCTCAGATGTAGTATTTTACAACATTCCTGACGGGCCGGCCCCGACTTCACGTTGGGAACGTTATATACGTCTATAACGTAATATAACCTAACCTAACCCATCTAGCCCCTCGCTGGTAATGTTTTACAGAATCCCGGTCCTGTCGGACCGTACCTCTCCGTGGGAACATTATATATGACTATAACGTTATCTATCCTAACCTAAGGCAACCTAACACCTCAGATGTAGTATTTTACAACACTCCTGGCGGCTCGGAACCTACTTCTCGGTGGGAACATTATATACGTCTATAACGTAAGATAACCTAACCTAACCCATCTAGCCCCTCGCTGGGAATGTTTTGTAGAATCCCGTTCGTGCAGCCCTGTACGTCTCGGTGGGAACATTTTATACGTCTATAACGTTATATATCCTAACCTAAGGCAATCTAACACCTCGGATGTAGTATGTTACAACAATCCTGGCGGGGCGGCGCCTACTTATCGGTGGGAACATTATATACGTCTATAACGTTATATCACCTAACCTAACCCATCTAGCCCCTCGCTGGGAATGTTTTACAGAATCCCGGTCGTATCGGCCAAGATCTGTCCCTGAGAACATTATATACGTCTATAGCGTTATATATCCTAACCTAAGGCAGCCTAACATCTCGGATGTAGTATTTTACAACATTCCTGGCGGGTCGGCCCGTACTTCACGGTGGGAACGTTATATACGTCTATAACGTAATATAACCTAACCTAACCCATCTAGCCCCTCGCTGGTAATGTTTTACCGAATCCAGGCCGTGTCGGCCCGAACCTCTCCGTGGGAACATTATATACGTCTATAACGTTATATATCCTAACCTAGGGCCACCTAACACCTCAGATGTAGTATTTTACAACATTCCTGACGGGCCGGCCCCGACTTCACGGTGCGAACGTTATATACGTCTATAACGTAATATAACCTAACCTAACCCATCTAGCCCCTCGCTGGTAATGTTTTACAGAATCCCGGTCCTGTCGGACCGTACCTCTCCGTGGGAACATTATATACGTCTGTAACGTTATATATCCTAACCTAAGGCAACCTAACGCTTCAGATGTAGTATTTTACGTCACTCCTGGCGGCTCGGCACCTACTTCTCGGTGGGAACATTATATACGTCTATAACGTAATATAACCTAACCTAACCCATCTAGCCCCTCGCTGGTAATGTTTTACAGAATCCCGGTCGTGTTGGCCCAGACCTGTCCGTGGGAACATTATATACGTCTATATCGTTATATATACTAACCTAAGGCAGCCTAACATCTCGGATGTAGTATTTTCAACATTCCTGGCGGGTCGGCCCCTACTTCTCGGTGGGAACGTTATATACGTCTATAACGTAAGATAACCTAACCTAACCCATCTAGCCGATCGCTTGTAATATTTTACAGAATCCCGGTCCTGTCGTGCCGTACCTCTCCGTGGGAACATTACATACGTCTATAACGTTATATATCCTAACCTATGGCAACCTAACACATCGGATGCAGCATTTTACAACACTCCAGGCGGGTCGAACCCTACCTCTCGGTGGGAACATTATATACGTCTATAACGTAATATAACCTAACCTAACCCATCTAGCCCCTCGCTTGTAATGTTTTACAGAATTCCGGTCGTGTCGGCCCAGATCTGTCCGTGGGAACATTATACACGTCTATAGCGTTATATATCCTAACCTAAGGCAGCGTAACATCTCGGATGTAGTATTTTACAACATTCCTGGCGGGTCGGCCCGTACTTCTCGGTGGGAACGTTATATACGTCTATAATGTAAGATACCCTAACGTAACACATCTAGCGCCTCGACGGTAATGTTTTACAGAATCCCGGTCCTGTCGGCCTGTACCTCTCCGCGGGAACATTATATACGTCTATAACGTTATATATCCTAATCTAAGGAAACCTGACACCACGGATGTAGTATTTTACAACACTCCAGGCGGGTCGGCCCCTACCTCTCGGTGCGTACATTATATACGTCTATAACGTAATATAGCCTAACCTAATCCATCTAGCCCCTCGCTGGGAATGTTTTACAGAATCCCGGTCGTATCGGCCAAGATCTGTCCGTGAGAACATTATATACGTCTATAGCGTTATATATCCTAACCTAAGGCAGCCTAACATCTCGGATGTAGTATTTTACAACATTCTTGGCGGGTCGGCCCGTACTTCTCGGTGGGAACGTTATATACGTCTATAACTTAAGATAACCTAACCTAACCCATCTAGCCACTCGCTGGTAATGTTTTACAGAATCCCGGTCCTGTCGGCCCGTACATCTCCGTGGGAACATCGTATCCGTCTATAACGTTATATACCCTGACCTAAGGCAACCTCACTCCTCGGATGTGGTATTTTACAACATTCCTGGCGGGTCTGCCCGTACATCTCGGTGGGAACGTTATATACGTTTATAACGTAAGATAACCTAACCTTACACATCTAGCCTCTCGCTGGTAATGTTTTACAGAATCCCTGTCCTGTCGGCCCGTACCTCTCCGTGGGAAAATTATATACGTCTATAACGTTATATATCCTAACCTAAGGCAACCTAACACCTCAGATGTAGTATTTTACAACGCTCCTGGCGGCTCGGCACCTACTTCTCGGTGGGCACATTACATACGTCTATAACGTAATATAACCTAATCTAACCCATCTAGCGCCTCGCTGGTAATGTTTTACAGAATAACGGTCTTGTTGGACCGTACCTCTCCGTGGGAACATTATATACGTCTATAACGTTATATATCCTAACCTAAGGCACGTAACACCTCGGATGTAGTATTTTACAACACTCCTGGCGGGTCCGCCCCTACCTCTCGGTGCATACATTATATACCTCTATAACGTAATATAACCTAACCTAACCCAACTAGCCCCTCGCTCGGAATGTTTTACAGAATCCCGGTCGTGTCGGCCCAGACCTGTCCGTGGGAACATTATATACGTCTATATCGTTATATATACTAACCTAAGGCAGCCTAACATCTCGGATGTAGTATTTTACAACATTCCTGGCGGGTCGGCCCATACTTCTCGGTGGGAACGTTATATACGTCTATAACGTAAGATAACCTAACCTAACCTATCTAGCACCTCGCTGGTAATGTTTTACCGAATCCAGGCCGTGTCAGACCGTACCTGTCCGTGGGAACATTATATACGTCTATAACGTTATATATCCTAACCTAAGGCAACATAACACCTCAGATGTAGTATTTTACAACACTCCTGGCGGCTCGGCACCTACTTCTCGGTGTGAACATTACATACGTCTATAACGTAATATAACCTAATCTACCCCATCTAGCCCCTCGCTGGTAATGTTTTACAGTATCCCGGTCCTGTCGGACCGTACCTCTCCGTGGGAAAACTATAGCCGTCTATGACGTTATATTTCCTAACGTGAGGCAACCTCACACCACGAATGTAGTATTTTACAACATTCCTGGCGGGCCGGCCCCTACTTCTTGGTGGGAACATAATATACGTCTATAACGTAATCTAACCTAACCTAACCCATCTAGCCCCTCGCTGGTAATGTTTTACAGAATCCCGGTCGCGTCGACGCAGACCTATCCGTGGGAACATTATATACGTCTATAGCGTTATATGTACTAACCTAAGGCAGCCTAACATCTCGGATGTAGTATTTTACAACATTCTTGGCGGGTCGGCCCCTACTTCTCGGTGGGAACGTTATATACGTCTATAACGTAAGATAACCTAACCTAACCCATCTAGCCGATCGCTTGTAATATTTTACAGAATCCCGGTCCTGTCGTGCCGTACCTCTCCGTGGGAACATTACATACGTCTATAACGTTATATATCCTAACCTATGGCAACCTAACACATCGGATGCAGCATTTTACAACACTCCAGGCGGGTCGAACCCTACCTCTCGGTGGGAACATTATATACGTCTATAACGTAATATAACCTAACCTAACCCATCTAGCCCCTCGCTTGTAATGTTTTACAGAATTCCGGTCGTGTCGGCCCAGATCTGTCCGTGGGAACATTATATACGTCTATAGCGTTATATATCCTAACCTAAGGCAGCGTAACATCTCGGATGTAGTATTTTACAACATTCCTGGCGGGTCGGCCCGTACTTCTCGGTGGGAACGTTATATACGTCTATAACTTAAGATAACCTAACCTAACCCATCTAGCCACTCGCTGGTAATGTTTTACAGAATCCCGGTCCTGTCGGCCCGTACATCTCCGTGGGAACATCGTATACGTCTATAACGTTATATACCCTGACCTAAGGCAACCTCACTCCTCGGATGTGGTATTTTACAACATTCCTGGCGGGTCTGCCCGTACATCTCGGTGGGAACGTTATATACGTTTATAACGTAAGATAACCTAACCTAACCCATCTAGCCTCTCGCTGGTAATGTTTTACAGAATCCCTGTCCTGTCGGCCCGTACCTCTCCGTGGGAAAATTATATACGTCTATAACGTTATATATCCTAACCTAAGGCAACCTAACACCTCAGATGTAGTATTTTACAACGCTCCTGGCGGCTCGGCACCTACTTCTCGGTGGGCACATTACATACGTCTATAACGTAATATAACCTAATCTAACCCATCTAGCGCCTCGCTGGTAATGTTTTACAGAATAACGGTCTTGTTGGTCCGTACCTCTCCGTGGGAACATTATATACGTCTATAACGTTATATATCCTAACCTAAGGCACGTAACACCTCGGATGTAGTATTTTACAACACTCCTGGCGGGTCCGCCCCTACCTCTCGGTGCATACATTATATACCTCTATAACGTAATATAACCTAACCTAACCCAACTAGCCCCTCGCTCGGAATGTTTTACAGAATCCCGGTCGTGTCGGCCCAGACCTGTCCGTGGGAACATTATATACGTCTATATCGTTATATATACTAACCTAAGGCAGCCTAACATCTCGGATGTAGTATTTTACAACATTCCTGGCGGGTCGGCCCATACTTCTCGGTGGGAACGTTATATACGTCTATAACGTAAGATAACCTAACCTAACCTATCTAGCACCTCGCTGGTAATGTTTTACCGAATCCAGGCCGTGTCAGACCGTACCTGTCCGTGGGAACATTATATACGTCTATAACGTTATATATCCTAACCTAAGGCAACATAACACCTCAGATGTAGTATTTTACAACACTCCTGGCGGCTCGGCACCTACTTCTCGGTGTGAACATTACATACGTCTATAACGTAATATAACCTAATCTACCCCATCTAGCCCCTCGCTGGTAATGTTTTACAGTATCCCGGTCCTGTCGGACCGTACCTCTCCGTGGGAAAACTATAGCCGTCTATGACGTTATATTTCCTAACGTGAGGCAACCTCACACCACGAATGTAGTATTTTACAACATTCCTGGCGGGCCGGCCCCTACTTCTTGGTGGGAACATAATATACGTCTATAACGTAATCTAACCTAACCTAACCCATCTAGCCCCTCGCTGGTAATGTTTTACAGAATCCCGGTCGCGTCGACGCAGACCTATCCGTGGGAACATTATATACGTCTATAGCGTTATATGTACTAACCTAAGGCAGCCTAACATCTCGGATGTAGTATTTTACAACATTCTTGGCGGGTCGGCCCCTACTTCTCGGTGGGAACGTTATATACGTCTATAACGTAAGATAACCTAACCTAACCCATCTAGCCGATCGCTTGTAATATTTTACAGAATCCCGGTCCTGTCGTGCCGTACCTCTCCGTGGGAACATTACATACGTCTATAACGTTATATATCCTAACCTATGGCAACCTAACACATCGGATGCAGCATTTTACAACACTCCAGGCGGGTCGAACCCTACCTCTCGGTGGGAACATTATATACGTCTATAACGTAATATAGCCTAACCTAATCCATCTAGCCCCTCGCTGGGAATGTTTTACAGAATCCCGGTCGTATCGGCCAAGATCTGTCCGTGAGAACATTATATACGTCTATAGCGTTATATATCCTAACCTAAGGCAGCCTAACATCTCGGATGTAGTATTTTACAACATTCTTGGCGGGTCGGCCCGTACTTCTCGGTGGGAACGTTATATACGTCTATAACTTAAGATAACCTAACCTAACCCATCTAGCCACTCGCTGGTAATGTTTTACAGAATCCCGGTCCTGTCGGCCCGTACATCTCCGTGGGAACATCGTATACGTCTATAACGTTATATACCCTGACCTAAGGCAACCTCACTCCTCGGATGTGGTATTTTACAACATTCCTGGCCGGTCTGCCCGTACATCTCGGTGGGAACGTTATATACGTTTATAACGTAAGATAACCTAACCTAACCCATCTAGCCTCTCGCTGGTAATGTTTTACAGAATCCCTGTCCTGTCGGCCCGTACCTCTCCGTGGGAAAATTATATACGTCTATAACGTTATATATCCTAACCTAAGGCAACCTAACACCTCAGATGTAGTATTTTACAACGCTCCTGGCGGCTCGGCACCTACTTCTCGGTGGGCACATTACATACGTCTATAACGTAATATAACCTAATCTAACCCATCTAGCGCCTCGCTGGTAATGTTTTACAGAATAACGGTCTTGTTGGACCGTACCTCTCCGTGGGAACATTATATACGTCTATAACGTTATATATCCTAACCTAAGGCACGTAACACCTCGGATGTAGTATTTTACAACACTCCTGGCGGGTCCGCCCCTACCTCTCGGTGCATACATTATATACCTCTATAACGTAATATAACCTAACCTAACCCAACTAGCCCCTCGCTCGGAATGTTTTACAGAATCCCGGTCGTGTCGGCCCAGACCTGTCCGTGGGAACATTATATACGTCTATATCGTTATATATACTAACCTAAGGCAGCCTAACATCTCGGATGTAGTATTTTACAACATTCCTGGCGGGTCGGCCCATACTTCTCGGTGGGAACGTTATATACGTCTATAACGTAAGATAACCTAACCTAACCTATCTAGCACCTCGCTGGTAATGTTTTACCGAATCCAGGCCGTGTCAGACCGTACCTGTCCGTGGGAACATTATATACGTCTATAACGTTATATATCCTAACCTAAGGCAACATAACACCTCAGATGTAGTATTTTACAACACTCCTGGCGGCTCGGCACCTACTTCTCGGTGTGAACATTACATACGTCTATAACGTAATATAACCTAATCTACCCCATCTAGCCCCTCGCTGGTAATGTTTTACAGTATCCCGGTCCTGTCGGACCGTACCTCTCCGTGGGAAAACTATAGCCGTCTATGACGTTATATTTCCTAACGTGAGGCAACCTCACACCACGAATGTAGTATTTTACAACATTCCTGGCGGGCCGGCCCCTACTTCTTGGTGGGAACATAATATACGTCTATAACGTAATCTAACCTAACCTAACCCATCTAGCCCCTCGCTGGTAATGTTTTACAGAATCCCGGTCGCGTCGACGCAGACCTATCCGTGGGAACATTATATACGTCTATAGCGTTATATGTACTAACCTAAGGCAGCCTAACATCTCGGATGTAGTATTTTACAACATTCTTGGCGGGTCGGCCCCTACTTCTCGGTGGGAACGTTATATACGTCTATAACGTAAGATAACCTAACCTAACCCATCTAGCCGATCGCTTGTAATATTTTACAGAATCCCGGTCCTGTCGTGCCGTACCTCTCCGTGGGAACATTACATACGTCTATAACGTTATATATCCTAACCTATGGCAACCTAACACATCGGATGCAGCATTTTACAACACTCCAGGCGGGTCGAACCCTACCTCTCGGTGGGAACATTATATACGTCTATAACGTAATATAACCTAACCTAACCCATCTAGCCCCTCGCTTGTAATGTTTTACAGAATTCCGGTCGTGTCGGCCCAGATCTGTCCGTGGGAACATTATATACGTCTATAGCGTTATATATCCTAACCTAAGGCAGCGTAACATCTCGGATGTAGTATTTTACAACATTCCTGGCGGGTCGGCCCGTACTTCTCGGTGGGAACGTTATATACGTCTATAATGTAAGATACCCTAACGTAACACATCTAGCGCCTCGACGGTAATGTTTTACAGAATCCCGGTCCTGTCGGCCTGTACCTCTCCGCGGGAACATTATATACGTCTATAACGTTATATATCCTAATCTAAGGAAACCTGACACCACGGATGTAGTATTTTACAACACTCCAGGCGGGTCGGCCCCTACCTCTCGGTGCGTACATTATATACGTCTATAACGTAATATAGCCTAACCTAATCCATCTAGCCCCTCGCTGGGAATGTTTTACAGAATCCCGGTCGTATCGGCCAAGATCTGTCCGTGAGAACATTATATACGTCTATAGCGTTATATATCCTAACCTAAGGCAGCCTAACATCTCGGATGTAGTATTTTACAACATTCTTGGCGGGTCGGCCCGTACTTCTCGGTGGGAACGTTATATACGTCTATAACTTAAGATAACCTAACCTAACCCATCTAGCCACTCGCTGGTAATGTTTTACAGAATCCCGGTCCTGTCGGCCCGTACATCTCCGTGGGAACATCGTATACGTCTATAACGTTATATACCCTGACCTAAGGCAACCTCACTCCTCGGATGTGGTATTTTACAACATTCCTGGCGGGTCTGCCCGTACATCTCGGTGGGAACGTTATATACGTTTATAACGTAAGATAACCTAACCTAACCCATCTAGCCTCTCGCTGGTAATGTTTTACAGAATCCCTGTCCTGTCGGCCCGTACCTCTCCGTGGGAAAATTATATACGTCTATAACGTTATATATCCTAACCTAAGGCAACCTAACACCTCGGATGTAGTATTTTACAACGCTCCTGGCGGCTCGGCACCTACTTCTCGGTGGGCACATTACATACGTCTATAACGTAATATAACCTAATCTAACCCATCTAGCGCCTCGCTGGTAATGTTTTACAGAATAACGGTCTTGTTGGACCGTACCTCTCCGTGGGAACATTATATACGTCTATAACGTTATATATCCTAACCTAAGGCACGTAACACCTCGGATGTAGTATTTTACAACACTCCTGGCGGGTCCGCCCCTACCTCTCGGTGCATACATTATATACCTCTATAACGTAATATAACCTAACCTAACCCAACTAGCCCCTCGCTCGGAATGTTTTACAGAATCCCGGTCGTGTCGGCCCAGACCTGTCCGTGGGAACATTATATACGTCTATATCGTTATATATACTAACCTAAGGCAGCCTAACATCTCGGATGTAGTATTTTACAACATTCCTGGCGGGTCGGCCCATACTTCTCGGTGGGAACGTTATATACGTCTATAACGTAAGATAACCTAACCTAACCTATCTAGCACCTCGCTGGTAATGTTTTACCGAATCCAGGCCGTGTCAGACCGTACCTGTCCGTGGGAACATTATATACGTCTATAACGTTATATATCCTAACCTAAGGCAACATAACACCTCAGATGTAGTATTTTACAACACTCCTGGCGGCTCGGCACCTACTTCTCGGTGTGAACATTACATACGTCTATAACGTAATATAACCTAATCTACCCCATCTAGCCCCTCGCTGGTAATGTTTTACAGTATCCCGGTCCTGTCGGACCGTACCTCTCCGTGGGAAAACTATAGCCGTCTATGACGTTATATTTCCTAACGTGAGTCAACCTCACACCACGAATGTTGTATTTTACAACATTCCTGGCGGGCCGGCCCCTACTTCTTGGTGGGAACATAATATACGTCTATAACGTAATCTAACCTAACCTAACCCATCTAGCCCCTCGCTGGTAATGTTTTACAGAATCCCGGTCGCGTCGACGCAGACCTATCCGTGGGAACATTATATACGTCTATAGCGTTATATGTACTAACCTAAGGCAGCCTAACATCTCGGATGTAGTATTTTACAACATTCTTGGCGGGTCGGCCCCTACTTCTCGGTGGGAACGTTATATACGTCTATAACGTAAGATAACCTAACCTAACCCATCTAGCCGATCGCTTGTAATATTTTACAGAATCCCGGTCCTGTCGTGCCGTACCTCTCCGTGGGAACATTACATACGTCTATAACGTTATATATCCTAACCTATGGCAACCTAACACATCGGATGCAGCATTTTACAACACTCCAGGCGGGTCGAACCCTACCTCTCGGTGGGAACATTATATACGTCTATAACGTAATATAACCTAACCTAACCCATCTAGCCCCTCGCTTGTAATGTTTTACAGAATTCCGGTCGTGTCGGCCCAGATCTGTCCGTGGGAACATTATATACGTCTATAGCGTTATATATCCTAACCTAAGGCAGCGTAACATCTCGGATGTAGTATTTTACAACATTCCTGGCGGGTCGGCCCGTACTTCTCGGTGGGAACGTTATATACGTCTATAATGTAAGATACCCTAACGTAACACATCTAGCGCCTCGACGGTAATGTTTTACAGAATCCAGGTCCTGTCGGCCTGTACCTCTCCGCGGGAACATTATATACGTCTATAACGTTATATATCCTAATCTAAGGAAACCTGACACCACGGATGTAGTATTTTACAACACTCCAGGCGGGTCGGCCCCTACCTCTCGGTGCGTACATTATATACGTCTATAACGTAATATAGCCTAACCTAATCCATCTAGCCCCTCGCTGGGAATGTTTTACAGAATCCCGGTCGTATCGGCCAAGATCTGTCCGTGAGAACATTATATACGTCTATAGCGTTATATATCCTAACCTAAGGCAGCCTAACATCTCGGATGTAGTATTTTACAACATTCTTGGCGGGTCGGCCCGTACTTCTCGGTGGGAACGTTATATACGTCTATAACTTAAGATAACCTAACCTAACCCATCTAGCACCTCGCTGGTAATGTTTTACCGAATCCAGGCCGTGTCAGACCGTACCTGTCCGTGGGAACATTATATACGTCTATAACGTTATATATCCTAACCTAAGGCAACATAACACCTCAGATGTAGTATTTTACAACACTCCTGGCGGCTCGGCACCTACTTCTCGGTGTGAACATTACATACGTCTATAACGTAATATAACCTAATCTACCCCATCTAGCCCCTCGCTGGTAATGTTTTACAGTATCCCGGTCCTGTCGGACCGTACCTCTCCGTGGGAAAACTATAGCCGTCTATGACGTTATATTTCCTAACGTGAGGCAACCTCACACCACGAATGTAGTATTTTACAACATTCCTGGCGGGCCGGCCCCTACTTCTTGGTGGGAACATAATATACGTCTATAACGTAATCTAACCTAACCTAACCCATCTAGCCCCTCGCTGGTAATGTTTTACAGAATCCCGGTCGCGTCGACGCAGACCTATCCGTGGGAACATTATATACGTCTATAGCGTTATATGTACTAACCTAAGGCAGCCTAACATCTCGGATGTAGTATTTTACAACATTCTTGGCGGGTCGGCCCCTACTTCTCGGTGGGAACGTTATATACGTCTATAACGTAAGATAACCTAACCTAA
This sequence comes from Xylocopa violacea, assembly GCA_963969225.1. Taxonomy (NCBI): domain Eukaryota; kingdom Metazoa; phylum Arthropoda; class Insecta; order Hymenoptera; family Apidae; genus Xylocopa; species Xylocopa violacea. The sequence continues at coordinate 3,900,159 of CAXAJV010000789.1, forward strand.
CCCATATAGCCGATCGCTTGTAATATTTTACAGAATCCCGGTCCTGTCGTGCCGTACCTCTCCGTGGGAACATTACATACGTCTATAACGTTATATATCCTAACCTATGGCAACCTAACACATCGGATGCAGCATTTTACAACACTCCAGGCGGGTCGAACCCTACCTCTCGGTGGGAACATTATATACGTCTATAACGTAATATAACCTAACCTAACCCATCTAGCCCCTCGCTTGTAATGTTTTACAGAATTCCGGTCGTGTCGGCCCAGATCTGTCCGTGGGAACATTATATACGTCTATAGCGTTATATATCCTAACCTAAGGCAGCGTAACATCTCGGATGTAGTATTTTACAACATTCCTGGCGGGTCGGCCCGTACTTCTCGGTGGGAACGTTATATACGTCTATAATGTAAGATACCCTAACGTAACACATCTAGCGCCTCGACGGTAATGTTTTACAGAATCCCGGTCCTGTCGGCCTGTACCTCTCCGCGGGAACATTATATACGTCTATAACGTTATATATCCTAATCTAAGGAAACCTGACACCACGGATGTAGTATTTTACAACACTCCAGGCGGGTCGGCCCCTACCTCTCGGTGCGTACATTATATACGTCTATAACGTAATATAGCCTAACCTAATCCATCTAGCCCCTCGCTGGGAATGTTTTACAGAATCCCGGTCGTATCGGCCAAGATCTGTCCGTGAGAACATTATATACGTCTATAGCGTTATATATCCTAACCTAAGGCAGCCTAACATCTCGGATGTAGTATTTTACAACATTCTTGGCGGGTCGGCCCGTACTTCTCGGTGGGAACGTTATATACGTCTATAACTTAAGATAACCTAACCTAACCCATCTAGCCACTCGCTGGTAATGTTTTACAGAATCCCGGTCCTGTCGGCCCGTACATCTCCGTGGGAACATCGTATACGTCTATAACGTTATATACCCTGACCTAAGGCAACCTCACTCCTCGGATGTGGTATTTTACAACATTCCTGGCGGGTCTGCCCGTACATCTCGGTGGGAACGTTATATACGTTTATAACGTAAGATAACCTAACCTAACCCATCTAGCCTCTCGCTGGTAATGTTTTACAGAATCCCTGTCCTGTCGTGCCGTACCTCTCCGTGGGAACATTACATACGTCTATAACGTTATATATCCTAACCTATGGCAACCTAACACATCGGATGCAGCATTTTACAACACTCCAGGCGGGTCGAACCCTACCTCTCGGTGGGAACATTATATACGTCTATAACGTAATATAACCTAACCTAACCCATCTAGCCCCTCGCTTGTAATGTTTTACAGAATTCCGGTCGTGTCGGCCCAGATCTGTCCGTGGGAACATTATATACGTCTATAGCGTTATATATCCTAACCTAAGGCAGCGTAACATCTCGGATGTAGTATTTTACAACATTCCTGGCGGGTCGGCCCGTACTTCTCGGTGGGAACGTTATATACGTCTATAATGTAAGATACCCTAACGTAACACATCTAGCGCCTCGACGGTAATGTTTTACAGAATCCCGGTCCTGTCGGCCTGTACCTCTCCGCGGGAACATTATATACGTCTATAACGTTATATATCCTAATCTAAGGAAACCTGACACCACGGATGTAGTATTTTACAACACTCCAGGCGGGTCGGCCCCTACCTCTCGGTGCGTACATTATATACGTCTATAACGTAATATAGCCTAACCTAATCCATCTAGCCCCTCGCTGGGAATGTTTTACAGAATCCCGGTCGTATCGGCCAAGATCTGTCCGTGAGAACATTATATACGTCTATAGCGTTATATATCCTAACCTAAGGCAGCCTAACATCTCGGATGTAGTATTTTACAACATTCTTGGCGGGTCGGCCCGTACTTCTCGGTGGGAACGTTATATACGTCTATAACTTAAGATAACCTAACCTAACCCATCTAGCCACTCGCTGGTAATGTTTTACAGAATCCCGGTCCTGTCGGCCCGTACATCTCCGTGGGAACATCGTATACGTCTATAACGTTATATACCCTGACCTAAGGCAACCTCACTCCTCGGATGTGGTATTTTACAACATTCCTGGCGGGTCTGCCCGTACATCTCGGTGGGAACGTTATATACGTTTATAACGTAAGATAACCTAACCTAACCCATCTAGCCTCTCGCTGGTAATGTTTTACAGAATCCCTGTCCTGTCGGCCCGTACCTCTCCGTGGGAAAATTATATACGTCTATAACGTTATATATCCTAACCTAAGGCAACCTAACACCTCGGATGTAGTATTTTACAACGCTCCTGGCGGCTCGGCACCTACTTCTCGGTGGGCACATTACATACGTCTATAACGTAATATAACCTAATCTAACCCATCTAGCGCCTCGCTGGTAATGTTTTACAGAATAACGGTCTTGTTGGACCGTACCTCTCCGTGGGAACATTATATACGTCTATAACGTTATATATCCTAACCTAAGGCACGTAACACCTCGGATGTAGTATTTTACAACACTCCTGGCGGGTCCGCCCCTACCTCTCGGTGCATACATTATATACCTCTATAACGTAATATAACCTAACCTAACCCAACTAGCCCCTCGCTCGGAATGTTTTACAGAATCCCGGTCGTGTCGGCCCAGACCTGTCCGTGGGAACATTATATACGTCTATATCGTTATATATACTAACCTAAGGCAGCCTAACATCTCGGATGTAGTATTTTACAACATTCCTGGCGGGTCGGCCCATACTTCTCGGTGGGAACGTTATATACGTCTATAACGTAAGATAACCTAACCTAACCTATCTAGCACCTCGCTGGTAATGTTTTACCGAATCCAGGCCGTGTCAGACCGTACCTGTCCGTGGGAACATTATATACGTCTATAACGTTATATATCCTAACCTAAGGCAACATAACACCTCAGATGTAGTATTTTACAACACTCCTGGCGGCTCGGCACCTACTTCTCGGTGTGAACATTACATACGTCTATAACGTAATATAACCTAATCTACCCCATCTAGCCCCTCGCTGGTAATGTTTTACAGTATCCCGGTCCTGTCGGACCGTACCTCTCCGTGGGAAAACTATAGCCGTCTATGACGTTATATTTCCTAACGTGAGTCAACCTCACACCACGAATGTTGTATTTTACAACATTCCTGGCGGGCCGGCCCCTACTTCTTGGTGGGAACATAATATACGTCTATAACGTAATCTAACCTAACCTAACCCATCTAGCCCCTCGCTGGTAATGTTTTACAGAATCCCGGTCGCGTCGACGCAGACCTATCCGTGGGAACATTATATACGTCTATAGCGTTATATGTACTAACCTAAGGCAGCCTAACATCTCGGATGTAGTATTTTACAACATTCTTGGCGGGTCGGCCCCTACTTCTCGGTGGGAACGTTATATACGTCTATAACGTAAGATAACCTAACCTAACCCATCTAGCCGATCGCTTGTAATATTTTACAGAATCCCGGTCCTGTCGTGCCGTACCTCTCCGTGGGAACATTACATACGTCTATAACGTTATATATCCTAACCTATGGCAACCTAACACATCGGATGCAGCATTTTACAACACTCCAGGCGGGTCGAACCCTACCTCTCGGTGGGAACATTATATACGTCTATAACGTAATATAACCTAACCTAACCCATCTAGCCCCTCGCTTGTAATGTTTTACAGAATTCCGGTCGTGTCGGCCCAGATCTGTCCGTGGGAACATTATATACGTCTATAGCGTTATATATCCTAACCTAAGGCAGCGTAACATCTCGGATGTAGTATTTTACAACATTCCTGGCGGGTCGGCCCGTACTTCTCGGTGGGAACGTTATATACGTCTATAATGTAAGATACCCTAACGTAACACATCTAGCGCCTCGACGGTAATGTTTTACAGAATCCAGGTCCTGTCGGCCTGTACCTCTCCGCGGGAACATTATATACGTCTATAACGTTATATATCCTAATCTAAGGAAACCTGACACCACGGATGTAGTATTTTACAACACTCCAGGCGGGTCGGCCCCTACCTCTCGGTGCGTACATTATATACGTCTATAACGTAATATAGCCTAACCTAATCCATCTAGCCCCTCGCTGGGAATGTTTTACAGAATCCCGGTCGTATCGGCCAAGATCTGTCCGTGAGAACATTATATACGTCTATAGCGTTATATATCCTAACCTAAGGCAGCCTAACATCTCGGATGTAGTATTTTACAACATTCTTGGCGGGTCGGCCCGTACTTCTCGGTGGGAACGTTATATACGTCTATAACTTAAGATAACCTAACCTAACCCATCTAGCCACTCGCTGGTAATGTTTTACAGAATCCCGGTCCTGTCGGCCCGTACATCTCCGTGGGAACATCGTATACGTCTATAACGTTATATACCCTGACCTAAGGCAACCTCACTCCTCGGATGTGGTATTTTACAACATTCCTGGCGGGTCTGCCCGTACATCTCGTTGGGAACGTTATATACGTTTATAACGTAAGATAACCTAACCTAACCCATCTAGCCTCTCGCTGGTAATGTTTTACAGAATCCCTGTCCTGTCGGCCCGTACCTCTCCGTGGGAAAATTATATACGTCTATAACGTTATATATCCTAACCTAAGGCAACCTAACACCTCAGATGTAGTATTTTACAACGCTCCTGGCGGCTCGGCACCTACTTCTCGGTGTGAACATTACATACGTCTATAACGTAATATAACCTAATCTACCCCATCTAGCCCCTCGCTGGTAATGTTTTACAGTATCCCGGTCCTGTCGGACCGTACCTCTCCGTGGGAAAACTATAGCCGTCTATGACGTTATATTTCCTAACGTGAGTCAACCTCACACCACGAATGTTGTATTTTACAACATTCCTGGCGGGCCGGCCCCTACTTCTTGGTGGGAACATAATATACGTCTATAACGTAATCTAACCTAACCTAACCCATCTAGCCCCTCGCTGGTAATGTTTTACAGAATCCCGGTCGCGTCGACGCAGACCTATCCGTGGGAACATTATATACGTCTATAGCGTTATATGTACTAACCTAAGGCAGCCTAACATCTCGGATGTAGTATTTTACAACATTCTTGGCGGGTCGGCCCCTACTTCTCGGTGGGAACGTTATATACGTCTATAACGTAAGATAACCTAACCTAACCCATCTAGCCGATCGCTTGTAATATTTTACAGAATCCCGGTCCTGTCGTGCCGTACCTCTCCGTGGGAACATTACATACGTCTATAACGTTATATATCCTAACCTATGGCAACCTAACACATCGGATGCAGCATTTTACAACACTCCAGGCGGGTCGAACCCTACCTCTCGGTGGGAACATTATATACGTCTATAACGTAATATAACCTAACCTAACCCATCTAGCCCCTCGCTTGTAATGTTTTACAGAATTCCGGTCGTGTCGGCCCAGATCTGTCCGTGGGAACATTATATACGTCTATAGCGTTATATATCCTAACCTAAGGCAGCGTAACATCTCGGATGTAGTATTTTACAACATTCCTGGCGGGTCGGCCCGTACTTCTCGGTGGGAACGTTATATACGTCTATAATGTAAGATACCCTAACGTAACACATCTAGCGCCTCGACGGTAATGTTTTACAGAATCCAGGTCCTGTCGGCCTGTACCTCTCCGCGGGAACATTATATACGTCTATAACGTTATATATCCTAATCTAAGGAAACCTGACACCACGGATGTAGTATTTTACAACACTCCAGGCGGGTCGGCCCCTACCTCTCGGTGCGTACATTATATACGTCTATAACGTAATATAGCCTAACCTAATCCATCTAGCCCCTCGCTGGGAATGTTTTACAGAATCCCGGTCGTATCGGCCAAGATCTGTCCGTGAGAACATTATATACGTCTATAGCGTTATATATCCTAACCTAAGGCAGCCTAACATCTCGGATGTAGTATTTTACAACATTCTTGGCGGGTCGGCCCGTACTTCTCGGTGGGAACGTTATATACGTCTATAACTTAAGATAACCTAACCTAACCCATCTAGCCACTCGCTGGTAATGTTTTACAGAATCCCGGTCCTGTCGGCCCGTACATCTCCGTGGGAACATCGTATACGTCTATAACGTTATATACCCTGACCTAAGGCAACCTCACTCCTCGGATGTGGTATTTTACAACATTCCTGGCGGGTCTGCCCGTACATCTCGTTGGGAACGTTATATACGTTTATAACGTAAGATAACCTAACCTAACCCATCTAGCCTCTCGCTGGTAATGTTTTACAGAATCCCTGTCCTGTCGGCCCGTACCTCTCCGTGGGAAAATTATATACGTCTATAACGTTATATATCCTAACCTAAGGCAACCTAACACCTCAGATGTAGTATTTTACAACGCTCCTGGCGGCTCGGCACCTACTTCTCGGTGGGCACATTACATACGTCTATAACGTAATATAACCTAATCTAACCCATCTAGCGCCTCGCTGGTAATGTTTTACAGAATAACGGTCCTGTTGGACCGTACCTCTCCGTGGGAACATTATATACGTCTATAACGTTATATATCCTAACCTAAGGCACGTAACACCTCGGATGTAGTATTTTACAACACTCCAGGCGGGTCCGCCCCTACCTCTCGGTGCATACATTATATACCTCTATAACGTAATATAACCTAACCTAACCCAACTAGCCCCTCGCTCGGAATGTTTTACAGAATCCCGGTCGTGTCGGCCCAGACCTGTCTGTGGGAACATTATATACGCCTATATCGTTATATATACTAACCTAAGGCAGCCTAACATCTCGGATGTAGTATTTTACAACATTCCTGGCGGCTCGGCACCTACTTCTCGGTGGGAACGTTATATACGTCTATAACGTAAGATAACCTAACCTACCCCATCTAGCACCTCGCTGGTAATGTTTTACCGAATCCAGGCCGTGACGGACCGTACCTGTCCGTGGGAACATTATATACGTCTATAACGTTATATATCCTAACCTAAGGCAACATAACACCTCAGATGTAGTATTTTACAACACTCCTGGCGGCTCGGCACCTACTTCTCGGTGTGAACATTAGATACGTCTATACCGTAATATACCCTAATCTAACCCATCTAGCCCCTTGCTGGTAATGTTTTACAGAATGTCGGTCCTGTCGGACCCTACCTCTCCGTGGGAACATTATATACGTCTATAACGTTATATATCCTAACCTAAGGCAACCTAACACTTCAGATGTAGTATTTTACATCACTCCTGGCGGCTCGGCACCTACTTCTCGGTGGGAACATTATATACGTCTATAACGTAAGATAACCTAACCTAACCCATCTAGCCCCTCGCTGGGAATGTTTTGTAGAATCCCGTTCGTGCAGCCCTGTACGTCTCGGTGGGAACATTATATACGTCTATAACGTTATATATCCTAACCTAAGGCAATCTAACACCTCGGATGTAGTATGTTACAACAATCCTGGCGGGGCGGCGCCTACTTCTCGGTGGGAACATTATATACGTCTATAACGTTATATCACCTAACCTAACCCATCTAGCCCCTCGCTGGGAATGTTTTACAGAATCCCGGTCGTATCGGCCAAGATCTGTCCGTGAGAACATTATATACGTCTATAGCGTTATATATCCTAACCTAAGGCAGCCTAACATCTCGGATGTAGTATTTTACAACATTCCTGGCGGGTCGGCCCGTACTTCTCGGTGGGAACGTTATATACGTCTATAACTGAAGATAACCTAACCTAACCCATCTAGCCCCTCGCTGGTAATGTTTTACAGAATCCCGGTCGTGTTGGCCCAGACCTGTCCGTGGGAACATTATATACGTCTATATCGTTATATATACTAACCTAAGGCAGCCTAACATCTCGGATGTAGTATTTTACAACATTCCTGGCGGGTCGGCCCGTACTTCACGGTGGGAACGTTATATACGTCTATAACGTAATATAACCTAACCTAACCCATCTAGCCCCTCGCTGGTAATGTTTTACCGAATCCAGGCCGTGTCGGCCCGGACCTCTCCGTGGGAACATTATATACGTCTATAACGTTATATATCCTAACCTAGGGCAACCTAACACCTCAGATGTAGTATTTTACAACATTCCTGACGGGCCGGCCCGGACTTCACGGTGGGAACGTTATATACGTCTATAACGTAATATAACCTAACCTAACCCATCTAGCCCCTCGCTGGTAATGTTTTACAGAATCCCGGTCCTGTCGGACCGTACCTCTCCGTGGGAACATTATATACGTCTATAACGTTATATATCCTAACCTAAGGCAACCTAACGCTTCAGATGTAGTATTTTACGTCACTCCTGGCGGCTCGGCACCTACTTCTCGGTGGGAACATTATATACGTCTATAACGTAATATAACCTAACCTAACCCATCTAGCCCCTCGCTGGGAATGTTTTGTAGAATCCCGTTCGTGCAGCCCTGTACGTCTCGGTGGGAACATTATATACGTCTATAACGTTATATATCCTAACCTAAGGCAATCTAACATCTCGGATGTAGTATTTTACAACAATCCTGGCGGGGCGGCGCCTACTTCTCGGTGGGAACATTATATACGTCTATAACGTTATATCACCTAACCTAACCCATCTAGCCCCTCGCTGGGAATGTTTTACAGAAACCCGGTCGTATCGGCCAAGATCTGTCCGTGAGAACATTATATGCGTCTATATCGTTATATATCCTAACCTAAGGCAGCCTAACATCTCGGATGTAGTATTTTACAACATTCCTGGCGGGTCGGCCCGTACTTCTCGGTGGGAACGTTATATACGTCTATAACGTAATATATCCTGACCTAGGGCAACCTCACACCTCGGATGTAGTATTTTACAACATTCCTGGCCGGTCGGCCCCTTCTTCTCGGTGGGAGAGTTATGTACGTCTATAACGTAATATAACCTAACCTAACCCATCTAGACCCTCGTTGGGAATGTTTTACAGAATCCCGGCCGTGTCGCACCGTACCTCTCCGTGGGAACGTTATATACGTCTATAACGTTATATATCCTAACCTAAGGCAAACTCACACCTCGGATGTAGTATTTTACAACATTCCATGCGGGTCGGCCCCTACTTCTCGATGCGAACGTTATATACGTCTATAACGTAATATAATATAACCTAACTCATCTAGCGCCTCGCTGGTAATGTTTTACAGAATCCCGGTAGTGTCGGTCCGTACCTCTCCGTGGGAACATTATATACGTCTATAGCGTACTATATACTAACCTAAGGCAATCTAACATCGCGGATGTAGTATTTTACAACAATTCTGGCGTGTCGGCCAATACTTCTCGGTGGGAACATTATATACGTCTGCAACGTAATATAACCTAACCTAACCCATCTAGCCCTCGCTGGTAGTGTTTTACAGAATCCCGGTCGTGTCGGTCCGTACCTCTCCGTGGGACATAATATAGGTCTATACCGTTATATATCGTAACCTAAGGAAACGTAAAACCTCGGATGTAGTATTTTACAACATTCCTGGCCGGTCGGCCCCTACTTCTCGGTGGGAACATTATATACTTCTATGACGTAATATAACCTAACCTAACCCATCTTGCCTCTCGCTGGTAATGTTTTACAGAATCCCGTTCGTGTCGGCACGTACGTCTCGAGGGGGGGGGGGACATTATATACGTCTATAGCGTTATATATCCTATCCTAAGGCAGCCTAATATCTCGGATATAGTATTTTACAATATTCCTGGCGGGTCGGCCCCTACTTCTCGGTGGGAACATTATATACGTCTATAACGCAATATAACCTAACCTAAGCCATCTAGCCCCTCGCTGGTAATGTTTTACAGAATGCCGGTAGTGTCGGTCCGTACCTCTCCGTGGGAACATTATATTCGTCTATAGCGTTATATATCCTAACCTAAGGCAACCAAACATCTCGGATGTAGTATTTTACAACATTCCTGGCGGGTCGGCCCGTACTTCTCGGTGGGAACGTTATATGTCTATAACGTAAGATAACCTAACCTAACCCATCTAGCGCCTCGCTGGTAATGTTTTACAGAATCCCGGCCGTGTCGGACCGTACCTCTCCGTGGGAACATTATATACGTCTATAACGTTATATATCCTGACCTAAGGCAACCTCACTCCACGGATGTAGTATTTTACAACATTCCTGACGGGCCGGCCCCGACTTCACGTTGGGAACGTTATATACGTCTATAACGTAATATAACCTAACCTAACCCATCTAGCCCCTCGCTGGTAATGTTTTACCGAATCCAGGCCGTGTCGGCCCGGACCTCTCCGTGGGAACATTATATACGTCTATAACGTTATATATCCTAACCTAGGGCAACCTAACACCTCAGATGTAGTATTTTACAACATTCCTGACGGGCCGGCCCCGACTTCACGGTGGGAACGTTATATACGTCTATAACGTAATATAACCTAACCTAACCCATCTAGAACCTCCCTGGTAATGTTTTACCGAATCCAGGCCGTGTCGGACCGTACCTGTCCGTGGGAACATTATATACGTCTATAACGTTATATATCCTAACCTAAGGCAACATAACACCTCAGATGTAGTATTTTACAACACTCCTGGCGGCTCGGCACCTACTTCTCGGTGTGAACATTACATACGTCTATAACGTAATATAACCTAATCTAACCCATCTAGCACCTCGCTGGTAATGTTTTACAGAAACCCGGTCCTGTCGGCCCGTACCTCTCCGTGGGAACATCATATACGTCTATTACGTTATATATCCTGACCTAAGGCAACCTCACTCCTCGGATGTGGTATTTTACAACATTCCTGGCGGGTCGGCCCGTGCTTCACGGTGGGAACGTTATATACGTTTATAACGTAAGATAACCTAATCTAACCCATCTAGCACCTCGCTGGTAATGTTTTACCGAATCCAGGCCGTGTCGGCCCGGACCTCTCCGTGGGAACATTATATACGTCTATAACGTTATATATCCTAACCTAAGGCACCTAACACCTCGGATGTAGTATTTTACAACACTCCAGGCGGGTCGGCCCCTACCTCTCGGTGCATACATTATATACGTCTATAACGTAATCTAACCTAACCTAACCCATCTAGCCCCTCGCTGGTAATGTTTTACAGAATCCCGGTCGTGTTGGCCCAGACCTGTCCGTGGGAACATTATATACGTCTATATCGTTATATATACTGACCTAAGGCAGCCTAACTTCTCGGATGTAGTATTTTACAACATTCCTGGCGGGTCGGCCCGTACTTCACGGTGGGAACGTTATATACGTCTATAACGTAATATAACCCAACCTAAGCCATCTAGCCCCTCGCTGGTACTGTTTTACAGAATCCCGGTCCTGTCGGACCGTACCTCTCCGTGGGAACATTATATACGTCTATAACGTTATATATCCTAACCTAAGGCAACCTAACGCTTCAGATGTAGTATTTTACGTCACTCCTGGCGGCTCGGCACCTACTTCTCGGTGGGAACATTATATACGTCTATAACGTAATATAACCTAACCTAACCCATCTAGCCCCTCGCTGGGAATGTTTTGTAGAATCCCGTTCGTGCAGCCCTGTACGTCTCGGTGGGAACATTATATACGTCTATAACGTTATATATCCTAACCTAAGGCAATCTAACATCTCGGATGTAGTATTTTACAACAATCCTGGCGGGGCGGCGCCTACTTCTCGGTGGGAACATTATATACGTCTATAACGTTATATCACCTAACCTGACCCATCTAGCCCCTCGCTGGGCATGTTTTACAGAAACCCGGTCGTATCGGCCAAGATCTGTCCGTGAGAACATTATATGCGTCTATATCGTTATATATCCTAACCTAAGGCAGCCTAACATCTCGGATGTAGTATTTTACAACATTCCTGGCGGGTCGGCCCGTACTTCTCGGTGGGAACGTTGTATACGTCTATAACGTAAGATAACCTAACCTAACCCATCTAGCCCCTCGCTGCTAATGTTTTACAGAATCCCGGTCCTGTCGGCCCGTACCTCTCCGTGGGAACATTATAAACGTCTATAACATCATATATCCTAACCTAAGGCAACCTCACTCCTCGGATGTAGTATTTTACAACATTCCAGGCGGGTCGACCCCTACTTTTCGGTGGGAAAATTATATACGTCGATAACGTAATATAACCTAACCTAACCCATCTAGCTCCTCGCTGGGAATGTTTTACAGTATCCCGGTCGTGTCGGCCCACACCTGTCCGTGGGAACATTATATACGTCTATAGCGTTATATATACTAAACTACGGCAGCATAACACCTCGGATGTAGTATTTTACGTCACTCCTGGCGGCTCGGCACCTACTTCTCGGTGGGAACATTATATACGTCTATAACGTAATATAACCTAACCTAACCCATCTAGCCCCTCGCTGGGAATGTTTTGTAGAATCCCGTTCGTGCAGCCCTGTACGTCTCGGTGGGAACATTATATACGTCTATAACGTTATATATCCTAACCTAAGGCAATCTAACATCTCGGATGTAGTATTTTACAACAATCCTGGCGGGGCGGCGCCTACTTCTCGGTGGGAACATTATATACGTCTATAACGTTATATCACCTAACCTGACCCATCTAGCCCCTCGCTGGGAATGTTTTACAGAAACCCGGTCGTATCGGCCAAGATCTGTCCGTGAGAACATTATATGCGTCTATATCGTTATATATCCTAACCTAAGGCAGCCTAACATCTCGGATGTAGTATTTTACAACATTCCTGGCGGGTCGGCCCGTACTTCTCGGTGGGAACGTTATATACGTCTATAACGTAAGATAACCTAACCTAACCCATCTAGCCCCTCGCTGCTAATGTTTTACAGAATCCCGGTCCTGTCGGCCCGTACCTCTCCGTGGGAACATTATAAACGTCTATAACATCATATATCCTAACCTAAGGCAACCTCACTCCTCGGATGTAGTATTTTACAACATTCCTGGCGGTTCGGCCCGTACTTCTCGGGGGGAACGTTATATACGTCTATAACGTAAGATAACCTAACCTAACCCATCTAGCCCCTCGTCGCTAATGTTTTACAGAATCCCGGTCCTGTCGGCCCGTACCTCTCCGTGGCAACATTATATACGTCTATAACGTTATATATCCTAATCTAAGGCAACCTAACACCGCGAATGTAGTATCTTACAACACTCCAGGCGGGTCGACCCCTACTTTTCGGTGGGAAAATTATATACGTCGATAACGTAATATAACCTAACCTAACCCATCTAGCTCCTCGCTGGGAATGTTTTACAGTATCCCGGTCGTGTCGGCCCACACCTGTCCGTGGGAACATTATATACGTCTATAGCGTTATATATACTAAACTACGGCAGCATAACACCTAGGATGTAGTATTTTAAAACATTCCTGGCGTGTCGGCCCGTACTTCTCGGTGGGAACGTTATATACGTCTGTAACGTAAGATAACCTAACCTAACCCATCTGGCCCCTAGCTGGGAATGTTTTGTAGAATCCCGTTCGTGCAGCCCTGTACGTCTCCCTGAGAACATTCTATACGTCTATAACGTTATATATCCTAACCTAAGGCAACCTAACACCTCGGATGTAGTATTTTACAACACTCCAGGCGGGTCGGCCCCTACCTCTCGGTGCATACATTATATACGTCTATAACGTAATCTAACCTAACCTAACCCATCTAGCCCCTCGCTGGTAATGTTTTACAGAATCCCGGTCGTGTTGGCCCAGACCTGTCCGTGGGAACATTATATACGTCCATATCGTTATATATACTAACCTAAGGCAGCCTAACATCTCGGATGTAGTATTTTACAACATTCCTGGCGGGTTGGCCCGTACTTCACGGTGGGAACGTTATATACGTCTATAACGTAATATAACCCAACCTAACCCATCTAGCCCCTCGCTGGTAATGTTTTACAGAATCCCGGTCCTGTCGGACCGTACCTCTCCGTGGGAACATTATATACGTCTATAACGTTATATATCCTAACCTAAGGCAACCTAACGCTTCAGATGTAGTATTTTACGTCACTCCTGGCGGCTCGGCTCCTACTTCTCGGTGGGAACATTATATACGTCTATAACGTAAGATAACCTAACCTAACCCATCTAGCCCCTCGCTGGTAATGTTTTACAGAATCCCGGTCGTGTTGGCCCAGACCTGTCCGTGGGAACATTATATACGTCGATATCGTTATATATACTAACCTAAGGCAGCCTAACATCTCGGATGTAGTATTTTACAACATTCCTGGCGGGACGGCCCGTACTTATCGGTGGGAACGTTATATACGTCTATAACGTAATATAACCTAATCTAAACCATCTAGCCCCTCGCTGGTAATGTTTTACAGAATCCCGGTCCTGTCGGCCCGTACCTCTCCGTGGGAACATTATATACGTCGATAACGTTATATATCCTAACCTAAGGCAAACTCACACCTCGGATGTAGTATTTTACAACATTCCTTGCGGGTCGGCCCCTACTTCTCGATGCGAACGTTATATACGTCTATAACGTAATATAATATAACCTAACTCATCTAGCGCCTCGCTGGTAATGTTTTAAAGAATCCCGGCCGTGACGGACCGTACCTATCCGTGGGAATGTTATATACGTCTACAACGTTATATATCCTGACCTAGGGCAACCTCACACCTCGGATGTAGTATTTTACAACATTCCTGGCGGGTCGGCCCCCACTTCTTGGTTAGAACATTATATACGTCTGTAACGTAATATAACCTATCCTAACCCATCCAGCCCCTCGCTGGTAATGTTTTACAGAATCCCCGCCGTGTCGGACCGTACCTCTCAGTGGGAACATGATATACCTCTATAGCGTTATATATCCTATCCTAAGGCAGCCTAATATCTCGGATATAGTATTTTACAATATTCCTGGCGGGTCGGCCCCTACTTCTCGGTGGGAACATTATATACGTCTATAACGCAATATAACCTAACCTAACCCATCTAGCCCCTCGCTGGTAATGTTTTACAGAATGCCGGTAGTGTCGGTCCGTACCTCTCCGTGGGAACATTATATATGTCTATAGCGTTATATATACTAACCTAAGGCAATCTAACATCTCGGATGTAGTATCTTACAACGTTCCTGGCGGGTCGGCTCCTACTTCTCGGTGGGAACATTATATACTTCTATAACGTAA
The DNA here is from genome assembly GCA_963969225.1 of Xylocopa violacea. Classification (NCBI taxonomy): domain Eukaryota; kingdom Metazoa; phylum Arthropoda; class Insecta; order Hymenoptera; family Apidae; genus Xylocopa; species Xylocopa violacea. The sequence goes on from CAXAJV010000789.1 coordinate 3,915,442, forward strand.
TATAACCTAACCTAACCCATCTTGCCTCTCGCTGGTAATGTTTTACAGAATCCCGTTCGTGTCGGCCCGTATGTCTCGGGGGGGACATTATATACGTCTATAGCGTTATATATCCTATCCTAAGGCAGCCTAATATCTCGGATATAGTATTTTACAATATTCCTGGCGGGTCGGCCCCTACTTCTCGGTGGGAACATTATATATGTCTATAACGCAATATAACCTAACCTAACCCATCTAGCCCCTCGCTGGTAATGTTTTACAGAATGCCGGTAGTGTCGGTCCGTACCTCTCCGTGGGAACATTATATTCGTCTATAGCGTTATATATCCTAACCTAAGGCAACCAAACATCTCGGATGTAGTACTTTACAACATTCCTGGCGGCTCGGCCCCTAATTCTTGGTTAGAACATTATATACGTCTGTAAGGTAATATAACCTAACCTAACCCATCTAGCCCCACGCTGGTAATGTTCTACAGAATCCCGTTCTTGTCGGCCCGTATGTCTCGGGGGGTCATTATATACGTCTATAGCGTTATATATCCTAACCTAAGGCAGCCTAAAATCTCGGATGTAGTATTTTACAATATTCCTGGCGGGTCGGCCCCTAATTCTTGGTTAGAACATTATATACGTCTGTAACGTAATATAACCTAACCTAACCCATCTAGCCCCACGCTGGTAATGTTTTACAGAATACCGTTCTTGTCGGCCCGTATGTCTCGGGGGGTCATTATATACGTCTATAGCGTTATATATCCTAACCTAAGGCAGCCTAAAATCTCGGATGTAGTATTTTACAATATTCCTGGCGGGTCGGCCCCTACTTTTCGGTGGGAACATTATATACGTCTGTAACGTAATATAACCTAACCTAACCCATCTAGCCCCACGCTGATAATGTTTTACAGAATCCCGGTAGTGTCGGTCCTTACCTCTCCGTAGGAACATTATATACGTCTATAGCGTTATATATACTAACCTAAGGCAATCTAACATCTCGGATGTAGTATTTTACAACATTCCTGGCGGGTCGGCCTCTACTTCTCGGTGGGAACGCTATATACGTCTATAACGTAATATAACCTAACCTAACCCATCTGGACCGCCGCTGGTAATGTTTTACAGAATCCCGGCCTTGTCGGACCGTACCTCTCCGTGGGAACATTATATACGTCTATAACGTTATACATCCTAACCTAAGGCAACCTCACTCCTCGGATGTAGTATTTTACAATATTACTGGCGGGACGGCCCCTACTTCTCGGTGGGAACGTTATATACGTCCAGAACGTAATATAACCTAACCTGACCCATCTAGCCCCTCGCTGGTAATGCTTTACAGAATCCCGTTCGTGTAGCACCGTACGTATCGGTGGGGCATTATATACGTCTCTAACGTTATATATCCTAACCTAAGGCAATCTAACATCTCGGATGTACTATTTTACAACAATTCTGGCGTGTCGGCCCCTACTTCTCGGTGGGAACATTATATACGTCTGTAACGTAATATAACATAACCTAACCCATCTAGCCCCTCGCTGGTAATGTTTTACAGAATCCCGGTCGTGTCGGTCCGTACCTCTCCGTGGGACATAATATAGGTCTATACCGTTATATATCGTAACCTAAGGAAACCTAAAACCTCGGATGTAGTATTTTACAACATTCCTGGCCGGTCGGCCACTACTTCTCGGTGGGAACATTATATACTTCTATGACGTAATATAACCTAACCTAACCCATCTTGCCTCTCGCTGGTAATGTTTTACAGAATCCCGTTCGTGTCGGCACGTACGTCTCGGGGGGGGGGGGGGGGACATTATATACGTCTATAGCGTTATATATCCTATCCTAAGGCAGCCTAATATCTCGGATATAGTATTTTACAATATTCCTGGCGGGTCGGCCCCTACTTCTCGGTGGGAACATTATATACGTCTATAACGCAATATAACCTAACCTAACCCATCTAGCCCCTCGCTGGTAATGTTTTACAGAATGCCGGTAGTGTCGGTCCGTACCTCTCCGTGGGAACATTATATTCGTCTATAGCGTTATATATCCTAACCTAAGGCAACCAAACATCTCGGATGTAGTATTTTACAACATTCCTGGCGGGTCGGCCTCTAATTCTTCGTTAGAACATTATATACGTCTGTAACGTAATATAACCTAACCTAATCCATCTAGCCCCACGCTGGTAATGTTTTACAGAATCCCGTTCGTGTCGGCCCGTATGTCTCGGGGGGTCATTATATACGTCTATAGCGTTATATATCCTAACCTAAGGCAGCCTAAAATCTCGGATGTAGTATTTTACAATATTCCTGGCGGGTCGGCCCCTACTTTTCGGTGGGAACATTATATACGTCTATAACGCAATATAACCTAACCAAACCCATCTCGCCCCTCGCTGGTAATGTTTTACAGAATGCCGGTAGTTTCGGTCCGTACCTCTCCGTGGGAACATTATATTCGTCTATACCGTTATATATCCTAACCCAAGGCAACCAAACATCTCGGGTGTAGTATTTTACAACATTCCTGGCGGGTCGGCCCCTACTTCTCGGTGGGAACATTATATACTTCTATAACGTAATATAACCTAACCTAACCCATCTTGCCTCTCGCTGGTAATGTTTTACAGAATCCCGTTCGTGTCGGTCCGTACCTCTCCGTGGGAACATTATATTCGTCTATAGCGTTATATATCCTATCCTATGGCAGCCTAATATCTCGGATGTAGTATTTTACAATATTACTGGCGGGTCGGCCCCTACTTCTCGGTGGGAACATTATATACGTCTATAACGTAATATAACCTAACCTAACCCAACTTGCCTCTCGCTGGTAATGTTTTACAGAATCCCGGTAGTGTCGGTCCTTACCTCTCCGTAGGAACATTATATACGTCTATAGCGTTATATATACTAACCTAAGGCAATCTAACATCTCGGATGTAGTATTTTACAACATTCCTGGCGGGTCGGCCTCTACTTCTCGGTGGGAACGCTATATACGTCTATAACGTAATATAACCTAACCTAACCCATCTGGACCGCCGCTGGTAATGTTTTACAGAATCCCGGCCTTGTCGGACCGTACCTCTCCGTGGGAACATTATATACGTCTATAACGTTATACATCCTAACCTAAGGCAACCTCACTCCTCGGATGTAGTATTTTACAATATTACTGGCGGGACGGCCCCTACTTCTCGGTGGGAACATTATGTACGTTTATAACGTAATATAACCTAACCTAACCCATCTAGTCCCTCGCTGGTAATGTTTTACAGAATCCCGGTCGTGTCGTCCCGTACTTCTCGTTGGGGACACTATATACGTCTGTAACGTTATACATCCCAACCTAAGGCAACCTAACATCTCGGATGTAGTATTTTACAACATTCCTGGCGGGTCGGCCCCTATTTCTCGATGGGAACAATATATACGTCCATAACATAATATAACCTAACCTAACCCATCCAGCCTGTGGCTGGTAATGTTTTCCAGAACCCCGGCCGTGTCGGACCGTACCTCTCCGTGGGAACATTATATACGTCTATAACGTTATATATCCTAACCTAAGGCAATATAACGCCTCGGATGTAGTATGATACAACATTCCTGGCGGGTCGGCCGATACTTCTCGGTTCGAACATTATATACGTCTATAAAGTAATATAACCTTACCTAACCCCTCTAGCCCCTCGCTGGGAATGTTTTACAGAATCCCGTTCGTGTCCGCCCGAACTTCTCGGTGGGGACATTATGTCCGTCTATAACTTTATATATCCCAACCTAAGGCAACCTAACATCTCGAATGTAGTATTTTACAACATTCCTAGCCGGCCGGCCCCTACTTTTCGGTGGGAACTTTATATACGTTTATAACGTAATATAACCTAACCTAACCCATCTAGCCCCTCGCTGGGAATGTTTTGTAGAATCACGTTCGTGTAGCCCCGTACGTCTCGGTGGGAACATTATATACGTCTATAACGTTATACGTCATAACCTAAGGCAGTCTAACATCTCGGATGTTTTATTTTACAACATTCCTGGCGGGTCGGCCCCTACTTCTCGGCGGGAACATTATGTACGTTTATAACGTAATATAACCTAACCTAACCCATCTAGTCCCTCGCTGGTAATGTTTTACAGAATCCCGTTCGTGGCCGCCCGTACTTCTCGGTGGGGACATTATGTACGTCTATAACGATATATATCCTAACCTAAGGCAACCTCACACCTCGGATGTAGTATTTTACAACATTCCTGTCGGGCCGGCCCGTACTTCTCGGTTTGAACATTATATACGTCTATAACGTAATATAACCTAACCTAACCCATCTAGCCCATCGCTGGGAATGTTCTGTAGAATCCCGTTCCTATAGCCCCGTACGTCTCGGTGGGAACATTATATACGTCTGTAACGTTATATATCCTAACCTAAGGCGATATAACACCACGGATGTAGTATGATACAACATTCCTGGCGGGTCGGCCCCTACGTCTAGGTGGGATCATTATATACGTCTATAAAGTAATATAACCTTACCTAATCCATCTAGCCCCTCACTGGTAATGTTTTACAGAATCCCGGTTGTTTGGGTCCGTACATCTCCGTGGGAACATTATATACGTCTATAACCTTATATATCCCAACCTAAGGCAAACTAACATCTCGAATGTAGTATTTTACAACATTCCTGGCGGGTCGGCCCTACTTCTGTGTGGGCACTTTATATACGTTTATATCGTAAGATAACCTAACACAACCCATTTTGCCCCACGGTGATAATGCTTTACAGAAGCGCGGTCGTGTCGTCCCGTACTTCTCGGTGGGGAGACTATATACGTCTGTAACGTTATACATCCCAACCTAAGGCAACCTAACATCTCGGATGTAGTATTTTCCAACATTCCTGCCGGGTCGGCCTCTACTTCTCGTTGGGAACATAATATACGTCTATAACTTAATATAACCTAACCTAACCCATCTAGACCCTCGCTGGTAATGTTTTACAGAATCCCGGTCGTGTAGGCCCGTACTTCCCGGTGGGCGCGCTATATACGTCTATAACGAAATATAACATAACCTAACCCATCTAGACTCACGATGGCAATGTTTTACAGAATCCTGTTCGTGTCGTCCCGTACGTCTCAGTGCGGACATTATATAAGTCTATAACGTTATATATCCTAACCCAAGGCAACGTAACATCTCGAATGTAGTGTCTTACAACATTCCAGTCGGGTCGGCCCCTACTTCTCGGTGGGCACATTATATACATCTGTAACGTTATACATCCTACCCTAAGGCAACTTAACATCTCGTATGTAGTATTTTACAGCATTCCAGGCGGGTTGGCCCCTATTTCTCGGTGGGCACATTATATACGTCCATAACGTAATATAACATAACCTAACCCATCTGGACTCTCGCTGGCAATGTTTTACAGAATCACCGTCGTGTCGGCCCGTACATCACGGTGGGGACACTATATAAGTCTATAACGTTATATATCCTCACCTAAGGCAACGTAACATCTCGAATGTAGTATTTTACAACATTCCAGTCGGGTCGGCCCCTACTTATCGGTGGGCACGCTATATACGTCTATAACGTAATATAACATATCCCAACCCATCTAGACTCTCGCTGGTAATGTTTTACAGAATCCCCGTCGTTTCGGCCCGTACTTCTCGATGGGGTCATTATATACGTCTATAACGTTATACATCCCAACCTAAGGCAACTTAAAATCTCGAATGTAGTATCTTACAACATTCCAGGCGGGTCGGCCCCACTTCTCGGTGGGCACATTATATACGTTTGTATCGTAAGATAACCTAACCTAAAACATTTTGCCCTCGGTGATAATGTCTTACAGAATCCCGGTCGTATCGGCCCGTACTTCTCGGTGGGGACATTATATACGTCTATAACGTTATATATCCTAACCTAAGGCAACCTAACATCTCGGATGTAGCATTTTGCAACATTCCTGGCGGTTCGGCCCCTACTTCTCGGTGGGCACATTATATACGTCTATAACGTAATATAACATAACTTAACCCATCTAGACTCTCGCTGGTAATGTTTTACAGAATCCCCGTCGTTTCGGCCCGTACTTCTCGATGGGGTCATTATATACGTCTATAACGTTATACATCCCAACCTAAGGCAACTTAAAATCTCGAATGTAGTATTTTCCAACATTCCTGGCGGGTCGGCCTCTACTTCTCGGTGCGAACATTATATACTTCTATAACCTAATATAACCTAACCTAACCCATCTAGCCCCTCGCTGGTAATGTTTTACAGAATCCTGGTCGTGTCTTTCCGTACGTCTCAATGCGGACATTATATACGTCTATAACGTTACATATCCCAACCTAAGGCATCCTGAAATCTCGGATGTAGTATTTTCCAACATTCCTGGCGGGTCGGCCCCTAAATCTCGGTGGGGACATTATATACGTCTATATCGTAATATAACCTAACCTAACCCATCTAGACCCTCGCTGGTAATGTTTTAGAGAATCTCGTTCGTGTCTTTCCGTATGTCTCAATGCGGACATTATATACGTCTATAACGTTATATATCCTAACCTAATGCATCCTAACATCTCGGATGTAGTTTTTTCCAACATTCCTGGCGGGTCGGCCCCTACTTCTTGGTGGGAACATTATATACGTCTATATCGTAATATAACATAACCTAACCCATCTTGCCCCTCGGTGATAATGTTTTACAGAATCCCGTACGTGTCGGCCCGTACTTCTCGGCGGGGACATTATATACGTCTACAACGTTGTATATATTACCATAAGTCAACCTAACATCTCGAATGTGGTATTTCACAACATTCCTGGCATGTCGGTTCCTACGTCTCGGTGGGAACATTATATACGTCCATAACGATATATATCCTAACCTAAGGCAACCAGACATCTCGGATGTAATATTTTACAACATTCGTGGCATGTCGGACTCTTCGTCTCGGTGGGAACATTATATACGTCTATAACGATATATATCCTAGCCTAAGGCAACCTAACATCTCGGATTTAATATTTTACAACATTCCTGGCGTGTCGTCGCCTGTTTCTCGATGGGGACATTATATACGTCTATAACGTTGTATATCCTAACCTAAGGCAACCTAATATCTCGGATGTAAGATTTTACAACATTACTGGCATGTCGGTCCCTACTTCTCGGTGGGAACATTCTATACGTCTATAACGTTGTATATCCTAACCTAAGGCAACCTAACATATCGAATGTAATATTTTACAACATTCCTGGCGAGTCGTCGTCTACTTCTCGATAGGGACATTGTATACGTCTATAACGTTGTATATCCTAACCTAAGGCAACCTAATATCTCGTATGTAAGATTTTACAACATTCCTGGCATGTCGGTCCCTACTTCTCGGTGGGAACATTATATACGTCTATAACGTTATATATCCTAGCCTAAGGGAACCTAACATCTCGGGTGTAACATTTTACATCATTCCTGGCGTATCGGCCCGTAGTTCTTGGTGGTAACTTATATACGTCTATAACGTTAGATATCCTAACCTAAGGCAACCTAACATCTCGGATATAATATTTTACAACATTCCTGGCATGTCGGTCCCTACTTCTCGGTGGGAACATTATATACGTCTATAACGTTATATATCCTAGCCTAAGGAGACCTAACATGTCGAATGTAATATTTTACAACATTCCTGGCGAGTCGTCGCCTACTTCTCGATGGGGACATTGTATACGTCTATAACGTTATATATCCTAACGTAAGGCCGCATAGCATCTCGGATGTAATATTTTACAATTTTCCTGTCATGTCGGTCCCTACGTCTCGGTGGGAACATTCTATACGTCTATAACGTTGTATATCCTAACCTAAGGCAACCTAACATCTCGAATGTATTATTTTGCAACATTCCTGTCATGTCGGTACCTACTTCTCGGCGGGAACATTACATACGTCTATAACGATATATATCCTAACCTAAGGGAATCTAACATTGCGGATGTATTGTTTTACAACCTTCGTGTCATGTCGGTACCTACTTCTCGATGGGAACATTATATATGTCTATAACGATATATATCCTAACCTAAGGGAACCTAACATCTCGGCTGTAATATTTTACAACATTCCTGACGCGTCGGCCCCTATTTCTCGGTGGGAACATTATATACGTCTATAACGATATATATCCTAGCCTAAGGCAACCTAACATGTCGCATGTAATATGGTACAACAATCCTGGCGTGTCGTCACATACTTCTGGATGGGGACATTATATACATCTATAACGTTGTATATCCTAACCTAAGGCAACCTAACATCTCGGATGTACTATTTGACAACATTCCTAGCGTGTCGTCGCTGACTTCTCGATGGGTACATTATATACGTCTATAAAGTTATATATCCTAACGTAAGGCAGCATAGCATCTCGGATGTAATATTTTACAATATTCCTGGCATGTCGCAGCCTGCTTCTCGATGGGGCCATTATATACGTCTATAACGTTGTATATCCTAACCTAACGCAACCAAACATCTGGGATGTAATATTTTACAGAATTCCTGGCATGTCGGTCCTTACTTCTCGGTGGGAATACTATATTCGTCTATATCGTTATATATCATAACCTAAGGCAACCTAACCTCTCTACCGCATTATTTTACAACATTCCTGGCGTGACGGCGCCTACTTCCCGATGGGGACATTATATACGTCTATGACGTTGTATACATTAACCTAACGCAACCTAACATCTCGGATGTAATAGTTGACAACATTCCTGGCGTGTCGGCCCGTAGTTCTCGGTGGGAACATTGTATACGTCTATAACGATATATATGTTAGCCTAAGGCAACCTAACATCTCGGATTTAATATTTTACAACATTCCTGGCGTGACGGCGCCTACTTCCCGATGGGGACATTATATACGTCTATGACGTTGTATACATTAACCTAACGCAACCTAACATCTCGGATGTAATAGTTGACAACATTCCTGGCATGTCGGTCCCTACTTCTCGGTGGGAACATTATATACGTCTATAACGTTATATATCCTAGCCTAAGGAGACCTAACATGTCGAATGTAATATTTTACAACATTCCTGGTGAGTCGTCGTCTACTTCTCGATGGGGACATTGTATACGTCTATAGCGTTATATATCCTAACGTAAGGCAGCATAGCATCTCGGATGTAATATTTTACAATATTCCTGGCATGTCGGTCCTTATGTCTCGGTGGGAACATTCTATACGTCTATAACGTTGTATATCCTAACCTAAGGCAACCTAACATCTCGAATGTAATATTTTACAACATTCCTGGCGAGTCGTCGTCTACTTCTCGGTGGTAACATTGTATACGTCTCTAACGATATATATCCTAACCTAAGGCAACCTAACATCTCGGATGTAATATTTTAAAACATTCCTGGCGTGTCGTCGCCTGCTTCTCGATGGGGACATTCTATACGTCTATAACGTTGTATATCCTATCCTAAGGCAGCATAGCATCTCGGTTGTAATATTTTACAATATTCCTGGCATGTCGTCGCCTGCTTCTCGATGGGGACATTATATACGTCTATAACGTTGTATATCCTAATCTAACGCAACCAAATATCTGGGATGTAATATTTTACAGCATTCCTGGCATGTCGGTCCCTGCGTCTCGGTGGGAACATTCTATATGTCCATAACGTTATATATCCTCACCTAAGGCAACCTAACACCTCGAATGTATTATTTTACAACATTCCTGGCATGTCGGTACCTACTTCTCAGTGGGAACATTATATACGTCTATAAGGATATATATCCTAACCTAAGGGAACCTAACATCTCGGGTGTAATATTTTACAACATTCCTGGCGCGTCGGTTCCTACTTCTCTGTGGGAACATTATATATGTCTATAACGCTGTATATTCTAACCTAAGGGAACCTAATATCTCGGAAGCAATATATGATAACATTCCTGGCGCGTCGGCTCCTACTTCCCGGTGGGAACATTATATACGTCTATAACGTTGTATATCCTAACCTATGGGAACATAACATCTCTGATGTAATATTTGACAACATTGCAGGCGGGTCGGCCCATACTTCTCGGTTCGGACATTATATACGTCTATGAGGCAATATAACTTAACCTAACCCAACTAGCCTGTGGCTGGAAATGTTTTACAGAATCCCGGCCTTGTCGGACCGTACCGCTCCGTAGGAACATCATATACGTCTATAGCGTTATATATCCTAACCTAAGGCAGCCTAATATCTCGGATGTACTATTTTACAACATTCCTGGCGTGTCGGCCCCTACATCTCGGTGGGAACATTATAAACGTCTATAACGTTATATATCCTAACCTAGGGCAACCTCGCACCACGGATCTAGTATTTGACAACATTCCTGGCGGGTCTGCCGCTACATCTCAGTGTGTACATTATATACGTCTATAACCTAATATAACCTAACCTAACCCATCTGGCCCCTCGCTGGGAATGTTTTGTAAAATCCCGTTCGTGTAGCCCCGTACGTCACGGTGGGAACATTATATACGTCTATAGCGTTATATATCCTAACCTAAGGCAGTCTACCATCTCGGATGTACTATTTTACAACATTCCTGGCGTGTCGGTCCCTACTTCTCTGTGGGAAGATTATGTACGTCTATAACGTAATATAACCTAACTTAACCCATCTAGCCCCTCGCAGGTAATGTTTTACAGAATCCCGGTCATGTCGGCCCGTACCTCTCCGCGGGAACACTATATACGTCTATAACGTTATATATCCTAACCTAGGGCAACCTGACACCTCGGATGTAGTATCTGACAACATTCCTGGCGGGCCGGGCCCTACTTCTCGGTGGGAACATTATGTACGTCTATAACCTTATTTATCCCAACCTAAGGCAACCTAACATCTCGAATGTAGTATTTTACAACATTCCTGGCGGGTCGGCCCCTACTTCTCGGTGGGAGTATTATATACCTCTATAAAGTAATATAACCTTACCTAACCCATCTAGACCCTCGCTGGTAATATTTTACAGAATCCCGCTTGTGTCGGCCCGTACCTCTCCGTGGGAACATTATATACGTCTATAACGTTATATATCCTAACCTAAGGCAACCTAACATCTCGAATGTAGTATTTTATAACATTCCTGGCGGGTCGGCCCATACTTCTCGGTTCGGTCATTTTATACGTCTATAAAGTAATATAACCTAACCTAATCCATCTAGCCCGTGGCTGGTAATGTTTTACAGAATCCCGGCCTTGTCGGACCGTACCTCTCCGTAGGAACATTATATACGTCTATAACGTTATATATCCTATCCTAATGCATCCTAACACCTCGGCTGTAGTATGATACAACTTTCCTGGCGGGTCTGCCCCTACTTCTCGGTGGGAACATTATATACGTTTATAACGTAATATAACCTAACTTAACCCATGTAGCCCCTCGCTGGTAATGTTTTGCAGAATCCCGGTCGTGTAGCGCCGTATGTCTCGGTGGGGACATTACATACGTCTATAACGTTATATATCGTAACCTAAGGCAATTTATCATCTCGGATGTAGTATTTTTCAACATTCCTGGCGGGTCGGCCCATACTTCTCGGTGGGAAAATTATATACCTCTATAAAATAATATAACCTTACCTAACCAATCTAGCCCCTTGCTGGTAATGTTTTACAGAATCCCGGTCGTTTGGGTCCGTACATCTCCGTGGGAACATTATATACGTCTATAACGTTATATATCCTAACCTAAGGCAACCTAACACCTCGGATGTAGTGTGATACAACATTCCTGCCGGGTCTGCCCCTCCTTCTCAGTGGGAACATTATATACGGCTATAACCTAATATAACCTAACCTAACCCATCTAGCCCCCCGCTGGGAATGTTTTACAGAATCCCGGTCGTGTCGGCCCGTACCTCTCCGTGGGTACATTATATACGTCTATAACGTTATATATCCTAACCTAACACAACCTCGCACCTCCGATGTAGTATTTGACAACATTCCTGGCTGGCCGGCCCCAACTTCTCGGTGCGAACATTATATACGTCTATAACGTAATATAACCCAACCTAACCCATCTAGCCCCTCGCTGGGAATGTTTTGTAGAATCCCGTTCGTGTAGCCCCGTACGTCTTTGCGGGAACATTATATACGTCTATAACCTTATATATCCTAACCTAAAGCAATCTAACATATCGGATGCAGTATTTTACAACATTAATGGCGGGTCTGCCCCTACTTCTCGGTGGGAACATTATACACGTCTATAACGTAATATAACCTAACCTAGCCCATCTAGCACCTCGCTGGTAATGTTTTACAGAATCCCGGCCGTGTCGGCCCCTACTTCTCGGTGGGAACATTATATACGTCTCTAACAATATATATCCTAACCTAAGGCAACCTAACATCTCGGATGTAATATTTTACGACATTCCCGTGCACGTCGGCCCATAGTTCTCGGCGGGAGCATTATATACGTCTATAACGTTATATATCCTAGCCTAAGGCAACCTAACATGTAGAATGTAATATTTTACTACATTCCTGGCGCGTCGGCCTCTACTTCCCGACGGGAACATTATATACGTCTATAACGATATATATCCTAGCCTGAGGCAACCTAACATATCGAATGTAATATTTTACAACATTCCTGGCGCGTCGGCCCCTATTTCTCGGTGGGAACATTATATACGACTATAACGCTATATATCCTACCCTAAGGCAACCTACCACGTCGAATGTAATATTTCAAAACATTCCTGGCTCGTTGGCCCCTACTTCCCGGTGGGAACATTATATACGTCTATAACGATATATATCCTAGCCTGAGGCAACCTAACATGTCGAATGTATTATTTTACAACATTATTTGCGCGTCGGCCCCTACTTCTCGGAGGGAATATTATATACGTCTATAACGTTACATAACCTAACCTAACCCATCTAGCCCCTCGCTGGTAATGTTTTACAGAATCCCGGTCGTGTCGGCCCGTACCTCTCCGCGGCAACATTATATCCGTCTATGGCGTTATATATCCTAACCTAAGGCACCCTAACATCTCGGATCTGGTATTTTCTAACATTCCTGGCGGGTCGGCACCTACTTCTCGGTGCTAACATTATATACATCTGTAACGTATTATAACCTAACACAACCCATCTAGCCCCTCGCTGGGAATGTTTTGTAGAATCCCGTTCGTGTAGCCCCGTACGCCTCTGTGGGGACATTATATACGTCTATAACGTTATATATCCTAACCTAACCCATCTAGCCCCTCGCTGGTAATGTTTTACAGAATCCCGGTCGTGTCGGCCCGTACCGCTATGTGGGAATATTATATACGTCTAAAGCGTTATATATCCTAACCTATGGCATCCTATCATCTCGGATTTAGTAATTTACAACAATCCTGGCGGGTCGGCGCCTACTTCTCGGTGGGAACATTATATACGTCTATAACGTGATATAACCTAACCTAACTCATCTAGCACCTCGCTGGGAATGTTTCGTAAAATCCCGTTCGTGTCCGCCCGTACTTCTCGGTGGGGACATTATATACGTCTATAACGTTATATATCCTAACCTAAGGCAACGTATCACCTCGGATCTAGTATTTTACAACATTCCTGGCGGGTCGGCCCATACTTCTCGGTTCGAACATTATATACGTCTATAACGTAATATAACCTAACCTAACCCATCTAGCCCCTCGCTGGTAATGTTTTACAGAATCCCGGGCGTGTCGGCACGTACCTCTCCGTGGGTACATTATATACGTCCATGGCGTTATATATCCCAACCTAAGGCAACCTAACACCTCGGATGTAGTATTTTACAACATTCCTGGCGGGTCGGCCCCTACTTCTCTTTGGGAACATTATATACGTCTATAACGTAATATAATCTAACCTAACCCATCTAGCCCCGCGCCGGTAATGTTTTACAGAATTCCGCTCGTGTCGGCCCGTACGTCTCCGTGGGAACATTATATACGTCTATAACGTTACATATCCTAACCTAAGGCAACCTAACACCTCGGATGTAGTATTTTACAACATTCCTGGCGGGTAGGCCCCTACTTCTCTTTGGGAACATTATATACGTCTATAACGTAATATAATCTAACCTAATCCATCTAGCCCCGCGCCGGTAATGTTTTACAGAATTCCGCTCGTGTCGGCCCGTACGTCTCCGTGGGAACATTATATACGTCTATGGCGTTATATATCCTAACCTAAGGCAGCCTAACATCTCGGATGTAGTACTTTACAACATTCTTGGCGGGTCGGCCCCTACTTCTCGGTGGGAACGTTATATACGTCTATACCGTAATATAACCTAACCTAACCCATCCAGCCCCTCGCTGGTAATGTTTTACAGAATCCCGGTCGTGTAGGCCCGTACTTCTCGGTGGGGGCGCTATATACGTCTATAACGAAATATAACATAACCTAACCCATCTAGACTCACGCTGGCAATGTTTTACAGAATCCTGTTCGTGTCGTCCCGTACGTCTCAGTGCGGACATTATATAAGTCTATAACGTTATATATCCTAACCTAAGGCAACGTAACATCTCGAATGTAGTGTCTTACAACATTCCAGTCGGGTCGGCCCCTACTTCTCGGTGGGCACATTATATACATCTGTAACGTTATACATCCTACCCTAAGGCAACTTAACATCTCGTATGTAGTATTTTACAGCATTCCAGGCGGGTTGGCCCCTATTTCTCGGTGGGCACATTATATACGTCCATAACGTAATATAACATAACCTAACCCATCTGGACTCTCGCTGGCAATGTTTTACAGAATCACCGTCGTGTCGGCCCGTACATCTCGGTGGGGACACTATATAAGTCTATAACGTTATATATCCTCACCTAAGGCAACGTAACATCTCGAATGTAGAATTTTACAACATTCCAGTCGGGTCGGCCCCTACTTATCGGTGGGCACACTATATACGTCTATAACGTAATATAACATATCCCAACCCATCTAGACTCTCGCTGGTAATGTTTTACAGAATCCCCGTCGTTTCGGCCCGTACTTCTCGATGGGGTCATTATATACGTCTATAACGTTATACATCCCAACCTAAGGCAACTTAAAATCTCGAATGTAGTATCTTACAACATTCCAGGCGGGTCGGCCCCACTTCTCGGTGGGCACATTATATACGTTTATATCGTAAGATAACCTAACCTAAAACATTTTGCCCTCGGTGATAATGTCTTACAGAATCCCGGTCGTATCGGCCCGTACTTCTCGGTGGGGACATTATATACGTCTATAATGTTATATATCCTAACCTAAGGCAACCTAACATCTCGGATGTAGCATTTTGCAACATTCCTGGCGGTTCGGCCCCTACTTCTCGGTGGGCACATTATATACGTCTATAACGTAATATAACATAACTTAACCCATCTAGACTCTCGCTGGTAATGTTTTACAGAATCCCCGTCGTTTCGGCCCGTACTTCTCGACGGGGTCATTATATACGTCTATAACGTTATACATCCCAACCTAAGGCAACTTAAAATCTCGAATGTAGTATTTTCCAACATTCCTGGCGGGTCGGCCTCTACTTCTCGGTGCGAACATTATATACTTCTATAACCTAATATAACCTAACCTAACCCATCTAGCCCCTCGCTGGTAATGTTTTACAGAATCCTGGTCGTGTCGTCCCGTACTTCTCGTTGGGGACACTATATACGTCTGTAACGTTATACATCCTACCCTAAGGCAACCTAACATCTCGAATGTAGTATTTTACAACATTCCAGGCGGGTCGGCCGCTACTTCTCGATGGGCACATTATATACGTCTATAACGTAATATAACATAGCCTAACCCATCTAGACTCTCGCTGGCAATGTTTTACAGAATACCCGTAGTGTCGGCCCGTACATCTCGGTGGGGACATTATATAATTGTATAACGTTATATATCCTCACCTAAGGCAACCTAACATTTCGAATGTAGTATTTTACAACATTCCAGGCGGGTTGGCCCCTACTTCTCGGTGGGTACATTATATACGTCTATATCGTAATATAACCTAACCTGAGACATTTTGCCCATCGGTGATAATGTTTTGCAGGATCCCGGTCGCGTCGGCCCGTACTTCTCGGGGGGGGCGGGGACATTATGCACGTCTATAACGTTATACATCCTAACCTAAGGCAACCTAACATCTCTAATGTAGTATTTTACAACATTCCAGGCGGCTCGGCCCCTACTTCTCGGTGTGAACATTATATACGTCTATAACGTTATACATCCTAACCTAAGGCAACCTAACATCTCGAATGTAGTATTTTACAACATTCCTAACTGGTCGGCCCCTAAATCTCGGTGGGGACATTATATACGTCTATATCGTAATAAAACCAAACCTAACCCATCTAGAGCCTCGCTGGTAATGTTTTACAGAATCTCGTTCGTGTCTTTCCGTACGTCTCAATGCGGACATTATATACGTCTATAACGTTACATATCCCAACCTAAGGCATCCTGAAATCTCGGATGTAGTATTTTCCAACATTCCTGGCGGGTCGGCCCCTAAATCTCGGTGGGGACATTATATACGTCTATGTCGTAATATAACCTAACCTAACCCATCTAGACCCTCGCTGGTAATGTTTTAGAGAATCTCGTTCGTGTCTTTCCGTATGTCTCAATGCGGACATTATATACGTCTATAACGTTATATATCCTAACCTAATGCATCCTAACATCTCGGATGTAGTTTTTTCCAACATTCCTGGCGGGTCGGCCCCTACTTCTTGGTGGGAACATTATATACGTCTATATCGTAATATAACATAACCTAACCCATCTTGCCCCTCGGTGATAATGTTTTACAGAATCCCGTACGTGTCGGCCCGTACTTCTCGGCGGGGACATTATATACGTCTACAACGTTGTATATATTACCATAAGTCAACCTAACATCTCGAATGTGGTATTTCACAACATTCCTGGCATGTCGGACTCTTCGTCTCGGTGGGAACATTATATACGTCTATAACGATATATATCCTAGCCTAAGGCAACCTAACATCTCGGATTTAATATTTTACAACATTCCTGGCGTGTCGTCGCCTGTTTCTCGATGGGGACATTATATACGTCTATAACGTTGTATATCCTAACCTAAGGCAACCTAATATCTCGGATGTAAGATTTTACAACATTACTGGCATGTCGGTCCCTACTTCTCGGTGGGAACATTCTATACGTCTATAACGTTGTATATCCTAGCCTAAGGAGACCTAACATGTCGAATGTAATATTTTACAACATTCCTGGCGAGTCGTCGCCTACTTCTCGATGGGGACATTGTATACGTCTATAACGTTATATATCCTAACGTAAGGCAGCATAGCATCTCGGATGTAATATTTTACAATTTTCCTGTCATGTCGGTCCCTACGTCTCGGTGGGAACATTCTATACGTCTATAACGTTGTATATCCTAACCTAAGGCAACCTAACATCTCGAATGTATTATTTTGCAACATTCCTGGCGGTTCGGCCGCTACTTCTCGATGGGCACATTATATACGTCTATATCGTAATATAACATAACCTAACCCATCTTGCCCCTCGGTGATAATGTTTTACAGAATCCCGTACGTGTCGGCCCGTACTTCTCGGCGGGGACATTATATACGTCTACAACGTTGTATATATTACCATAAGTCAACCTAACATCTCGAATGAGGTATTTCACAACATTCCTGGCATGTCGGACTCTTCGTCTCGGTGGGAACATTATATACGTCTATAACGATATATATCCTAGCCTAAGGCAACCTAACATCTCGGATTTAATATTTTACAACATTCCTGGCGTGTCGTCGCCTGTTTCTCGATGGGGACATTATATACGTCTATAACGTTGTATATCCTAACCTAAGGCAACCTAATATCTCGGATGTAAGATTTTACAACATTACTGGCATGTCGGTCCCTACTTCTCGGTGGGAACATTCTATACGTCTATAACGTTGTATATCCTAGCCTAAGGAGACCTAACATGTCGAATGTAATATTTTACAACATTCCTGGCGAGTCGTCGCCTACTTCTCGATGGGGACATTGTATACGTCTATAACGTTATATATCCTAACGTAAGGCAGCATAGCATCTCGGATGTAATATTTTACAACATTCCTGACGCGTCGGCCCCTATTTCTCGGTGGGAACATTATATACGTCTATAACGATATATATCCTAGCCTAAGGCAACCTAACATGTCGCATGTAATATGGTACAACAATCCTGGCGTGTCGTCACATACTTCTGGATGGGGACATTATATACATCTATAACGTTGTATATCCTAACCTAAGGCAACCTAACATCTCGGATGTACTATTTGACAACATTCCTGGCGTGTCGTCGCTGACTTCTCGATGGGTACATTATATACGTCTATAAAGTTATATATCCTAACGTAAGGCAGCATAGCATCTCGGATGTAATATTTTACAATATTCCTGGCATGTCGTAGCCTGCTTCTCGATGGGGCCATTATATACGTCTATAACGTTGTATATCCTAACCTAACGCAACCAAACATCTGGGATGTAATATTTTACAGAATTCCTGGCATGTCGGTCCTTACTTCTCAGTGGGAATACTATATTCGTCTATATCGTTATATATCATAACCTAAGGCAACCTAACCTCTCTACCGCATTATTTTACAACATTCCTGGCGTGACGGCGCCTACTTCCCGATGGGGACATTATATACGTCTATGACGTTGTATACATTAACCTAACGCAACCTAACATCTCGGATGTAATAGTTGACAACATTCCTGGCGTGTCGGCCCGTAGTTCCCGGTGGGAACATTGTATACGTCTATAACGATATATATGTTAGCCTAAGGCAACCTAACATCTCGGATTTAATATTTTACAACATTCCTGGCGTGACGGCGCCTACTTCCCGATGGGGACATTATATACGTCTATGACGTTGTATACATTAACCTAACGCAACCTAACATCTCGGATGTAATAGTTGACAACATTCCTGGCATGTCGGTCCCTACTTCTCGGTGGGAACATTATATACGTCTATAACGTTATATATCCTAGCCTAAGGAGACCTAACATGTCGAATGTAATATTTTACAACATTCCTGGTGAGTCGTCGTCTACTTCTCGATGGGGACATTGTATACGTCTATAGCGTTATATATCCTAACGTAAGGCAGCATAGCATCTCGGATGTAATATTTTACAATATTCCTGGCATGTCGGTCCTTATGTCTCGGTGGGAACATTCTATACGTCTATAACGTTGTATATCCTAACCTAAGGCAACCTAACATCTCGAATGTAATATTTTACAACATTCCTGGCGAGTCGTCGTCTACTTCTCGATGGGGACATCGTATACGTCTATAACGTTATATATCCTAACGTAAGGCAGCATAGCATCTCGGATGTAATATTGTACAATATTCCTGGCATGTCGGTCCCTACGTCTCGGTGGGAACATTCTATACGTCTATAACGATATATATCCTAACCTAAGGCAACCTAACATTGCGGATGTTTTATTTTACAACCTTCGTGGCATGTCGGTACCTACTTCTCGGTGGTAACATTATATACGTCCATAACGTTAGATGTCCTAGCCTAAGACAACCTAACATGTCGAATGTAATATTTTACAACATTCCTGGCGTGTCGTTGCTTACTTCTCGATGGGGACATTATATACATCTCTAACGTTGTACATCCTAACCTAAGGCAACCTAACATCTCGGATGTAATATTTTACAACATTCCTGGCATGTCGGTCCCTACTTCTCGGTGGTAACATTGTATACGTCTATAACGATATATATCCTAGCCTAAGGGAACCTAACATTTCGGATGTATTATTTTACAACCTTCGTGGCATGTCGGTACCTACTTCTCGGTGGGAACATTATATACGTCTATAACGATATATATCCTGACCTAAGGGAACCCAACACCTCGGCTGTAATATTTTACAACATTCCTGGCGTATCGGCCCGTAGTTCTCGGTGGTAACATTATATACGTCTATAACGTCTAGATATTCTAGCCTAAGGAAACCTAACATGTCGAATGTAATATTTTACAACATTCCTGGCGTGGCGTTGCTTACTTCTCGATGGGGACATTATATACATCTATAACGTTGTATATCCTAACCTAAGGCAACCTAATATCTCGGATGTAATATTTTACAACATTCCTGGCATGTCGATCCCTACTTCTCGGTGGTAACATTGTATACGTCTATAACGATATATATCCTAACCTAAGGCAACCTAACATCTCGGATGTAATATTTTAAAACATTCCTGGCGTGTCGTCGCCTGCTTCTCGATGGGGACATTCTATACGTCTATAACGTTGTATATCCTATCCTAAGGCAGCATAGCATCTCGGTTGTAATATTTTACAATATTCCTGGCATGTCGTCGCCTGCTTCTCGATGGGGACATTATATACGTCTATAACGTTGTATATCCTAATCTAACGCAACCAAATATCTGGGATGTAATATTTTACAGCATTCCTGGCATGTCGGTCCCTGCGTCTCGGTGGGAACATTCTATATGTCCATAACGTTATATATCCTCACCTAAGGCAACCTAACACTTCGAATGTATTATTTTACAACATTCCTGGCATGTCGGTACCTACTTCTCAGTGGGAACATTATATACGTCTATAAGGATATATATCCTAACCTAAGGGAACCTAACATCTCGGGTGTAATATTTTACAACATTCCTGGCGCGTCGGTTCCTACTTCTCTGTGGGAACATTATATATGTCTATAACGCTGTATATCCTAACCTAAGGGAACCTAATATCTCGGAAGCAATATATGATAACATTCCTGGCGCGTCGGCTCCTACTTCCCGGTGGGAACATTATATTCGTCTATAACGTTGTATATCCTAACCTATGGGAACATAACATCTCTGATGTAATATTTGACAACATTGCAGGCGGGTCGGCCCATACTTCTCGGTTCGGACATTATATACGTCTATGAGGCAATATAACTTAACCTAACCCAACTAGCCTGTGGCTGGAAATGTTTTACAGAATCCCGGCCTTGTCGGACCGTACCTCTCCGTAGGAACATCATATACGTCTATAGCGTTATATATCCTAACCTAAGGCAGCCTAATATCTCGGATGTACTATTTTACAACATTCCTGGCGTGTCGGCCCCTACATCTCGGTGGGAACATTATAAACGTCTATAACGTTATATATCCTAACCTAGGGCAACCTCGCACCTCGGATCTAGTATTTGACAACATTCCTGGCGGGTCTGCCGCTACATCTCAGTGTGTACATTATATACGTCTATAACCTAATATAACCTAACCTAACCCATCTGGCCCCTCGCTGGGAATGTTTTGTAAAATCCCGTTCGTGTAGCCCCGTACGTCACGGTGGGAACATTATATACGTCTATAGCGTTATATATCCTAACCTAAGGCAGTCTACCATCTCGGATGTACTATTTTACAACATTCCTGGCGTGTCGGTCCCTACTTCTGTGTGGGAAGATTCTGTACGTCTATAACGTAATATAACCTAACTTAACCCATCTAGCCCCTCGCAGGTAATGTTTTACAGAATCCCGGTCATGTCGGCCCGTACCTCTCCGCGGGAACACTATATACGTCTATAACGTTATATATCCTAACCTAGGGCAACCTGACACCTCGGATGTAGTATCTGACAACATTCCTGGCGGGCCGGGCCCTACTTCTCGGTGGGAACATTATGTACGTCTATAACCTTATTTATCCCAACCTAAGGCAACCTAACATCTCGAATGTAGTATTTTACAACATTCCTGGCGGGTCGGCCCCTACTTCTCGGTGGGAGTATTATATACCTCTATAAAGTAATATAACCTTACCTAACCCATCTAGACCCTCGCTGGTAATGTTTTACAGAATCCCGCTTGTGTCGGCCCGTACCTCTCCGTGGGAACATTATATACGTCTATAACGTTATATATCCTAACCTAAGGCAACCTAACATCTCGAATGTAGTATTTTATAACATTCCTGGCGGGTCGGCCCATACTTCTCGGTTCGGTCATTTTATACGTCTATAAAGTAATATAACCTAACCTAATCCATCTAGCCCGTGGCTGGTAATGTTTTACAGAATCCCGGCCTTGTCGGACCGTACCTCTCCGTAGGAACATTATATACGTCTATAACGTTATATATCCTATCCTAAGGCATCCTAACACCTCGGCTGTAGTATGATACAACATTCCTGGCGGGTCTGCCCCTACTTCTCGGTGGGAACATTATATACGTTCATAACGTAATGTAACCTAACCTAACCTATCTAGCCCCTCGCTGGTAATGTTTGACAGAATTCCGGTCGTTTGGGTCCGTACATCTCCGTGGGAAAGTTATATACGTCTATAATGTTATACATCCTAACCTAAGGCAACCTAACACCTCGGATGTAGTATGATACAACATTCCTGGGGGGTCTGCCCCTACTTCTCAGTGGGAACATTATATACGTCTATAACGTAATATAACCTAACCTAACCCATCTAGCCCCTCGTCGGTAATGCTTTACAGAATCCCGGTCGTGTCGGCCCGCACCTCGACGTGGGAACATTATACACGTCTATAACGTTATATATCTTAACCTAAGACAACCTAACACCTCGGATGTAGTATTTTACAACATTCCTGCCGGGTCTGCCCCTCCTTCTCAGTGGGAACATTATATACGGCTATAACCTAATATATCCTAACCTAACCCATCTAGCCACTCGCTGGTAATGTTTTACAGAATCCCGGTCGTGTAGCGCCGTACGTCTCGGTGGGGACATTACATACGTCTATAACGTTATATATCCTAACCTAAGGCAGCCTAATATCTCGGATGTACTATTTTACAACATTCCTGGCGGGTCGGCCCATACTTCTCGGTACGGACATTACATACGTCTATAAAGTAATATAACCTAACCTAATCCATCTAGCCTGCGGCTGGTAATGTTTTACAGAATCCCGGCCTTGTCGGACCGTACCTCTCCGTAGGAACATTATATACGTCTATAACGTTATACATCCTAACCTAAGGCATCCTAACACCTCGGATGTAGTATGATACAACATTCCTGGCGGGTCTGCCCCTAGTTCTGAGTTAGAACATTATATACGTCTATAACGTAATATAACCTTACCTAACCCATCTAGCCCCCCGCTGGGAATGTTTTACAGAATCCCGGTCGTGTCGGCCCGTACCTCTCCGTGGGTACATTATATACGTCTATAACGTTATATATCCTAACCTAACACAACCTCGCACCTCCGATGTAGTATTTGACAACATTCCTGGCTGGCCGGCCCCTACTTCTCGGTGCGAACATTATATACGTCTATAACGTAATATAACCCAACCTAACCCATCTAGCCCCTCGCTGGGAATGTTTTGTAGAATCCCGTTCGTGTAGCCCCGTACGTCTTTGCGGGAACATTATATACGTCTATAACCTTATATATCCTAACCTAAAGCAATCTA
Organism: Xylocopa violacea; assembly: GCA_963969225.1. Taxonomy (NCBI): domain Eukaryota; kingdom Metazoa; phylum Arthropoda; class Insecta; order Hymenoptera; family Apidae; genus Xylocopa; species Xylocopa violacea. The sequence continues at coordinate 3,939,161 of CAXAJV010000789.1, forward strand.
ACTTATCGGATGCAGTATTTTACAACATTAATGGCGGGTCGGCCCCTACTTCTCGGTGGGAACATTATATACGTTCATAACGTAATGTAACCTAACCTACCCCAACTAGCCCCTCGCTGGTAATGTTTTACAGAATCCCGGTCGTGTCGGCCCGCATCTCTCCGTGGGAATATTATATACGTCTATAGCGTTATATATCCTAACCTAAGGCAGCGTATCATCTCGGATATAGTATTTTACAACATTCCTGGCTGGTCGGCCCATACTTCTCGGTTCGAACATTATATACGTCTATAAATTAATATAACCTTACCTAACCCATCTAGCCCCTCGCTTGTAATGTTTTACAGAATCCCGGTCGTGTCGGCCCGCATCTCTCCGTGGGAACATTATATACGTCTATAACGTTATATATCTTAACTTAAGGCAACCTAACACCTCGGATGTAGTATTTTACAACATTCCTGGCGGGTCGGCCCCTACTTCTCAGTGGAAACATTATATACCTCTATAAAGTAATATAACCTTACCTAACCCATCTAGCCCCTCGCTGGTAATGTTTTACAGAATCCCGGTCGTTTGGGGCCGTACATCTCCGTGGGAACATTATATACGTCTATAACGTAATATAACCTAACCTAACCCATGTAGCCCCTCGCTGGTAATGTTTTACAGAATCCCGGTCGTGTAGCGCCGTACGTCTCAGTGGGGACATTACATACGTCTATAACGTGATGTATCCTAACCTAAGGCAATTTATCATCTCGGATGTAGTATTTTACAACATTCCTGGCGGGTCGGCCCCTACTTCTCGGTGGGAACATTATATACCTCTATAAAGTAATATAACCTTACCTAACCCATCTAGCCCCTTGCTGGTAATGTTTTATAGAATCCCGGGCGTTTGGGTCCGTACATCTCCGTGGGAACATTATATACGTCTATAACGTTATATATCCTAACCTAAGGCAACCTAACACCTCGGATGTAGTATGATACAACATTCCTGCCGGGTCTGCCCCTCCTTCTCAGTGGGAACATTATATACGGCTATAACCTAATGTAACCTAACCTAACCCATCTAGCCCCCCGCTGGGAATGTTTTGTAGAATCCCGTTCGTGTAGCCCCGTACGTCTTTCTGGGAACATTATATACGTCTATAGCGTTATATATCCTAACCTAAGGCAGCCTAATATCTCGGATGTACTATTTTACAACATTCCTGGCGTGTTGGCCCCTACTTCTCGGTGGGAACATTATATACGTCTATAACGTTATATATCCTAACCTAGGGCAACCTCGCACCTCGGGTGTAGTATTTGACAACATTCCTGGCGGGCCGGCCCCTACTTCTCGGTGGGAACATTATATTCGTATATAACGTAATATAACCTAACCTAACCCATCTAGCCCCTCGCTGGGAATGTTTTGTAGAATCCCGTTCGTGTAGCCCCGTACGTCTTTGCGGGAACATTATATACGTCTATAACGTTATATGTCCTAACCTAAGGCAATCTAACATCTCGGATGTAGCATTTTACAACATTAATGTCGGGTCGGCCCCTACTTCTTGGTGGGAACATTATATACGTTTATAACGTAATATAACCTAACCTAACCCATCTAGAGCCTCGCTGGTAATGTTTTACAGAATTTCGGTCGTTTGGGTCCGTACATCTCCGGGGGAACATTATATACGTTTATAACGTTATATATCCTAATCTAAGGCAACCTCACACTTCGGATGTAGTATGATACAACATTCCTGGCGGGTCTGCCCCTACTTCTCAGTGGGAACATTATATACGTCTATAACGTAATATAACCTAACCTAACCCATCTAGCCCCTCGTTGGTAATGCTTTACAGAATCCCGGTCGTGTCGGCCCGCACCTCGACGTGGGAACATTATACACGTCTATAACGTTATATATCTTAACCTAAGACAACCTAACACCTCGGATGTAGTATTTTACAACATTCCTGCCGGGTCTGCCCCTCCTTCTCAGTGGGAACATTATATACGGCTATAACCTAATATATCCTAACCTAACCCATCTAGCCACTCGCTGGTAATGTTTTACAGAATCCCGGTCGTGTAGCGCCGTACGTCTCGGTGGGGACATTACATACGTCTATAACGTTATATATCCTAACCTAAGGCAGCCTAATATCTCGGATGTACTATTTTACAACATTCCTGGCGGGTCGGCCCATACTTCTCGGTACGGACATTACATACGTCTATAAAGTAATATAACCTAACCTAATCCATCTAGCCTGCGGCTGGTAATGTTTTACAGAATCCCGGCCTTGTCGGACCGTACCTCTCCGTAGGAACATTATATACGTCTATAACGTTATATATCCTAACCTAAGGCATCCTAACACCTCGGATGTAGTATGATACAACATTCCTGGCGGGTCTGCAGCTAGTTCTGAGTTAGAACATTATATACGTCTATAACGTAATATAACCTTACCTAACCCATCTAGCCCCCCGCTGGGAATGTTTTACAGAATCCCGGTCGTGTCGGCCCGTACCTCTCCGTGGGTACATTATATACGTCTATAACGTTATATATCCTAACCTAACACAACCTCGCACCTCCGATGTAGTATTTGACAACATTCCTGGCTGGCCGGCCCCTACTTCTCGGTGCGAACATTATATACGTCTATAACGTAATATAACCCAACCTAACCCATCTAGCCCCTCGCTGGGAATGTTTTGTAGAATCCCGTTCGTGTAGCCCCGTACGTCTTTGCGGGAACATTATATACGTCTATAACCTTATATATCCTAACCTAAAGCAATCTAACATATCGGATGCAGTATTTTACAACATTAATGGCGGGTCGGCCCCTACTTCTCGGTGGGAACATTATATACGTTCATAACGTAATGTAACCTGACCTAACCTATCTAGCCCCTCGCTGGTAATGTTTTACAGAATTCCGGTCGTTTGGGTCCGTACATCTCCGTGGGAAAGTTATATACGTCTATAATGTTATACATCCTAACCTAAGGCAACCTAACACCTCGGATGTAGTATGATACAACATTCCTGGGGGGTCTGCCCCTACTTCTCGGTGGGAACATTATACACGTCTATAACGTAATATAACCTAACCTAGCCCATCTAGCAACGCGCTGGTAATGTTTTACAGAATCCCGGCCGTGTCGGCCCCTACTTCTCGGTGGGAACATTATATACGTCTCTAACAATATATATCCTAACCTAAGGCAACCTAACATCTCGGATGTAATATTTTACGACATTCCCGTGCACGTCGGCCCATAGTTCTCGGCGGGAACATTATATACGTCTATAACGTTATATATCCTAGCCTAAGGCAACCTAACATGTAGAATGTAATATTTTACTACATTCCTGGCGCGTCGGCCTCTACTTCCCGGCGGGAACATTATATACGTCTATAACGATATATATCCTAGCCTGAGGCAACCTAACATATCGAATGTAATATTTTACAACATTCCTGGCGCGTCGGCCCCTACTTCTCGGTGGGAACATTATATACGACTATAACGCTATATATCCTACCCTAAGGCAACCTACCACGTCGAATGTAATATTTCAAAACATTCCTGGCTCGTTGGCCCCTACTTCCCGGTGGGAACATTATATACGTCTATAACGATATATATCCTAGCCTGAGGCAACCTAACATGTCGAATGTATTATTTTACAACATTATTTGCGCGTCGGCCCCTACTTCTCGGAGGGAACATTATATACGTCTATAACGTTGTATATCCTAACCTAAGGCAACCTAACAGCTCGAATGTAGTATCTTACAACATTCCTGGCGGGTCGGCCCCTACTTCTCGGTGGGAACATTATATACGTCCATAACGTTAAATAACCTAACCTAACCCATCTAGCCCCTCGCTGGTAATGTTTTACAGAATCCCGGTCGTGTCGGCCCGTACCTCTCCGCGGCAACATTATATCCGTCTATGGCGTTATATATCCTAACCTAAGGCACCCTAACATCTGGGATCTGGTATTTTCTAACATTCCTGGCGGGTCGGCACCTACTTCTCGGTGCTAACATTATATACATCTGTAACGTATTATAACCTAACACATCCCATCTAGCCCCTCGCTGGGAATGTTTTGTAGAATCCCGTTCGTGTAGCCCCGTACGCCTTTGTGGGGACATTATATACGTCTATAACGTTATATATCCTCACCTAACCCATCTAGCCCCTCGCTGGTAATGTTTTACAGAATCCCGGTCGTGTCGGCCCGTACCGCTATGTGGGAATATTATATACGTCTAAAGCGTTATATATCCTAACCTATGGCATCCTATCATCTCGGATTTAGTAATTTACAACAATCCTGGCGGGTCGGCGCCTACTTCTCGGTGGGAACATTATATACGTCTATAACGTGATATAACCTAACCTAACTCATCTAGCACCTCGCTGGGAATGTTTCGTAGAATCCCGTTCGTGTCCGCCCGTACTTCTCGGTGGGGACATTATATACGTCTATAACGTTATATATCCTAACCTAAGGCAACGTATCACCTCGGATCTAGTATTTTACAACATTCCTGGCGGGTCGGCCCATACTTCTCGGTTCGAACATTATATACGTCTATAACGTAATATAACCTAACCTAACCCATCTAGCCCCTCGCTGGTAATGTTTTACAGAATCCCGGTCGTGTCGGCACGTACCTCTTCGTGGGTACATTATATACGTCCATGGCGTTATATATCCCAACCTAAGGCAGCCTAACATCTCGGATGTAGTATTTTACAACATTCCTGACGGGTCGGCCCCTACTTCTCGGTGGGAACATTATAAAAGTTTATAACGTAATATAACCTAACCTAACCCATCTAGCCCCTCGCTGGTAATGTTTTACAGAATCCCGGTCGTGTCCGCACGTACCTCTCCGTGGGAACATTATATACGTCTATAACGTTACATATCCTAACCTAAGGCAATCTAACACCTCGGATGTAGTATTTTACAACATTCCTGGCGGGTAGGCCCCTACTTCTCTTTGGGAACATTATATACGTCTATAACGTAATATAGTCTAACCTAACCCATCTAGCCCCGCGCCGGTAATGTTTTACAGAATTCCGCTCGTGTCGGCCCGTACGTCTCCGTGGGAACATTATATACGTCTATGGCGTTATATATCCTAACCTAAGGCAGCCTAACATCTCGGATGTAGTACTTTACAACATTCTTGGCGGGTCGGCCCCTACTTCTCGGTGGGAACGTTATATACGTCTATACCGTAATATAACCTAACCTAACCCATCCAGCCCCTCGCTGGTAATGTTTTACAGAATCCCGGTCGTGTCGGCCCGTACCTCAATGTGGGAATACTATATACGTCTAAAGCGTTATATATCCTAACCTAAGGCATCCTATCATCTCGGATTTAGTATTTTACACCATTCCTGGCGGGTCGGCGCCTACTTCTCGGTCGGAACATTATATACGTCTATAACGTAATATAACCTAACCTAACTCATCTAGCCCCTCGCTGGTAATGTTTTGTAGAATCCCGTTCGTGTCCGCCCGTACTTCTCGATGGGGACATTATGTACGTCTATAACCTTATTTATCCCAACCTAAGGCAACATTACATCTCGAATGTAGTATTTTACAACATTCCTGGCGGGTCGGCCCATACTTCTCGGTTCGAACATTATATACGTCTATAAATTAATATAACCTTACCTAACCCATCTAGCCCCTCGCTTGTAATGTTTTACAGAATCCCGGTCGTTTGGGTCCGTACATCTCCGCGGGAACATTATATACGTCTATAACGTTATATATCCTAACCTAAGGCAAGCTAACACCTCGGATGTAATGTTTTACAACATTCCTGGCGGGTCGGACCCTACTTCTCGGTGGGAACGTTATATACGTCTATAACGTAATACAACCTAACCTAACCCATCCAGCCCCGCGTTGGTAATGTTTTACAGAATTCCGCTCGTGTCGGCCCGTACCTCTCCGTGGGAACATTATATACGTCTATGGCGTTATATATCCTAACCTAAGGCAGCATAACATCTCGGATGTTATATTTTACAATATTCCTGGCATGTCGTCGCCTGATTCTCGATGGGGACATTATATACGTCTATAACGTAATATATCCTAACGTAAGGCAGCATAACATCTCGGATGTAATATTTCACAATATTCCTGGCATGTCGGTCTCTACTTCTCCGTGGGAACATTGTATACTTCTATAACGTTAGATATCCTAGCCTAAGGCAACCTAACATCTCGGATGTATTATTTTACATCCTTCGTGGCATGTCGGTACCTACTTCTCGGTGGGAACATTATATACGTCTATAACGATACATATCCTAACCTAAGGGAACCTAACATCTCGGTTGTAATATTTTACAACATTCCTGGCGTGTCGGCCCGTAGTTGTCGGTGGTAACATTATATACGTCTATAACGTTAGATATCCAAGCCTATGGAAACCTAACATGTGGAAGATAATATTTTACAACATTCCTAGCGGGCCGGCCCCTACTTCTCGGTGGGAACATTATATACGTCAATAACGTAATATAACCTAACCTAACCCATCTAGCCCCTCGCTGGTAATGTTTTACAGAATCCCGGTCGTGTCCGCACGTACCTCTCCGTGGGAACATTATATACGTCTATAACGTTACATATCCTAACCTAAGGCAACCTAACACCTCGGATGTAGTATTGTACAACATTCCTGGCGGGTCGGCCCCTACTTCTCTTTGGGAACATTATATTCGTCTATAACGTAATATAATCTAACCTAACCCATCTAGCCCCGCGCCGGTAATGTTTTACAGAATTCCGCTCGTGTCGGCCCGTACGTCTCCGTGGGAACATTATATACGTCTATGGCGTTATATATCCTAACCTAAGGCAGCCTAACATCTCGGATGTAGTACTTTACAACATTCTTGGCGGGTCGGCCCCTATTTCTCGGTGGGAACGTTATATACGTCTATACCGTAATATAACCTAACCTAACCCATCCAGCCCCTCGCTGGTAATGTTTTACAGAATCCCGGTCGTGTCGGCCCGTACCTCTCCGTGGGAACATTATATCCGTCTATGGCGTTATATATCCTAACCTAAGGCACCCTAACATCTCGGATCTGGTATTTTCTAACATTCCTGGCGGGTCGGCCCCTACTTCTCGGTGGTAACATTATATACGTCTGTAACGTATTATAACCTAACACAACCCATCTAGCCCCTCGCTGGGAATGTTTTGTAGAATCTCGTTCGTGTAGCCCCGTACGCCTCTGTGGGGACATTATATACGTCTATAACGTTATATATCCTAACCTAACCCATCTAGCCCCTCGCTGGTAATGTTTTACAGAATCCCGGTCGTGTCGGCCCGTACCTCTATGTGGGAATATTATATACGTCTAAAGCGTTATATATCCTAACCTAAGGCATCCTATCATCTCGGATTTAGTATTTTACACCATTCCTGGCGGGTCGGCGCCTACTTCTCGGTGGGAACATTATATACGTCTATAACGTAATATAACCTAACCTAACTCATCTAGCCCCTCGCTGTGAATGTTTTGTAGAATCCCGTTCGTGTACGCCCGTACTTCTCGATGGGGACATTATGTACGTCTATAACCTTATTTATCCCAACCTAAGGCAACATTACATCTCGAATGTAGTATTTTACAACATTCCTGGCGGGTCGGCCCATACTTCTCGGTTCGGACATTATATACGTCTATAAATTAATATAACCTTACCTAACCCATCTAGCCCCTCGCTTGTAATGTTTTACAGAATCCCGGTCGTTTGGGTCCGTACATCTCCGCGGGAACATTATATACGTCTATAACGTTATATATCCTAACCTAAGGCAAGCTAACACCTGGGATGTAGTATTTTACAACATTCCTGGCGGGTCGGCCCCTACTTCTCGGTGGGAACGTTATATAATTCTATATCGTAATATAACCTAACGTAACCCATCTAGCCCCTCGCTGGTAATGTTTTGTAGAATCCCGTTCGTGTAGCCCTGTTCGCCTCTGTGGGGACATTATATACGTCTATAACGTTATATATCCTAACCTACCCCATCTAGCCCCTCGCTGGTAATGTTTTACAGAATCCCGGTCGTGTCGGCCCGTGCCTCTATGTGGGAATATTATATACGTCTAAAGCGTTATATATCCTAACCTAAGGCATCCTATCATCTCGGATTTAGTATTTTACACCATTCCTGGCGGGTCGGCGCCTACTTCTCGGTGGGAACATTATATACGTCTATAACGTAATATAACCTAACCTAACTCATCTAGCCCCTCGCTGTGAATGTTTTGTAGAATCCCGTTCGTGTACGCCCGTACTTCTCGATGGGGACATTATGTACGTCTATAACCTTATTTATCCCAACCTAAGGCAACATTACATCTCGAATGTAGTATTTTACAACATTCCTGGCGGGTCGGCCCATACTTCTCGGTTCGGACATTATATACGTCTATAAATTAATATAACCTTACCTAACCCATCTAGCCCCTCGCTTGTAATGTTTTACAGAATCCCGGTCGTTTGGGTCCGTACATCTCCGCGGGAACATTATATACGTCTATAACGTTATATATCCTAACCTAAGGCAAGCTAACACCTGGGATGTAGTATTTTACAACATTCCTGGCGGGTCGGCCCCTACTTCTCGGTGGGAACGTTATATAATTCTATATCGTAATATAACCTAACGTAACCCATCTAGCCCCTCGCTGGTAATGTTTTGTAGAATCCCGTTCGTGTAGCCCTGTTCGCCTCTGTGGGGACATTATATACGTCTATAACGTTATATATCCTAACCTACCCCATCTAGCCCCTCGCTGGTAATGTTTTACAGAATCCCGGTCGTGTCGGCCCGTGCCTCTATGTGGGAATATTATATACGTCTAAAGCGTTATATATCCTAACCTAAGGCATCCTATCATCTCGGATTTAGTATTTTACACCATTCCTGGCGGGTCGGCGCCTACTTCTCGGTGGGAACATTATATACGTCTATAACGTAATATAACCTAACCTAACTCATCTAGCCCCTCGCTGTGAATGTTTTGTAGAATCCCGTTCGTGTACGCCCGTACTTCTCGATGGGGACATTATGTACGTCTATAACCTTATTTATCCCAACCTAAGGCAACATTACATCTCGAATGTAGTATTTTACAACATTCCTGGCGGGTCGGCCCATACTTCTCGGTTCGGACATTATATACGTCTATAAATTAATATAACCTTACCTAACCCATCTAGCCCCTCGCTTGTAATGTTTTACAGAATCCCGGTCGTTTGGGTCCGTACATCTCCGCGGGAACATTATATACGTCTATAACGTTATATATCCTAACCTAAGGCAAGCTAACACCTGGGATGTAGTATTTTACAACATTCCTGGCGGGTCGGCCCCTACTTCTCGGTGGGAACGTTATATAATTCTATATCGTAATATAACCTAACGTAACCCATCTAGCCCCTCGCTGGTAATGTTTTGTAGAATCCCGTTCGTGTAGCCCTGTTCGCCTCTGTGGGGACATTATATACGTCTATAACGTTATATATCCTAACCTACCCCATCTAGCCCCTCGCTGGTAATGTTTTACAGAATCCCGGTCGTGACGGCCCGTACCTCTCCGTGGGCATATTATATACGTCTATAACGTAATATACCCTAACCTAACCCATCTAGCCCCCCGCTGGTAATGTTTTACAGAATCCCGGTCGTGCCGGCTTGCACCTCTCCGAGGGAACATTATATACGTCTATAACGTTATATATCCTAACCTAAGGCAACCTCACACCTCGGATGTAGTATTTTACAACATTCCTGGCGAGGCGGCCCCTACTTCTCGGTGGGAACATTATATACGTCAATAACGTTATATAACCTAACATAACCCATCTAGCCCATCGCTGGGAATGTTTTGTAGATTCCCGTTCGTGTAGCCCCGTACCTGTCCGTGGGGACATTAGATACGTCAATAACGTTATATATCCTAACATGAGGCAACCTCACACCTCGGATGTAGTATTTTACAACATTCCTGGCGGGCCGGTCCCTACTTCTCGGTGGGAACATTATATACGTCTATAACGTAATATAACCTAACCTAACCCATCTAGCCTCTCGGTTGTAGTGTTTTACAAGATTCCAGGCGTGTCGGTTCCTTCATATCGTTGGGAACATAATCCCATGGCCTGAGATGCCATACCTATTCCCTGCAGATTTGGGTTCAAATAACCTCATATTGTCTCTGGGGAATCAGTAATCGCTCCAGGAGTTCTACAGCCGCCTAATTCGACTCATATTAGCGTACATGCCCTAACTGTGTCCTCAAGAATTGGATTCATTTAATCACCTATTGACTCCGTGTTGTCATTGACGGCTCCAACAGTTTTCCGCGCGCGTAATTCGAATTCCATGGCCGGAGATGCCGTACCTACGATCCGCAGAGTCGGGTTTATATAACTTATTATTGGCTCTGCGGCATTAGTAATCGCTCCAGGAGTTCCACAGCCCCCTACTTCGACACATAGGAGTAGACATACCGTAACTGGGGCCATAAGAGTTGGTATCATTTAATCACCAGTTGACGCTGTTTTATTATTAACTGTTCCAACGGTTATCCGGGCTCCTAATTCGAATCAGATGGCCAGAGATGCCATACCTAGGCCCTTCAGAATTGGGTTCATATAACTGCATATTGGCTCCGGGGCATTAGTAGCCGCCGCAGGAGTTCTCCAGCCTCCAAATTCGACACCCTTTTTTTCGTTGGGAAATGTTCATAGATTCCACTCGACTTGGATTAATTTGCTAAGTGGTTATGCCAGACTCTTACTGACTAAAACCCAACAGTGCTTATCATAGCGCACAAATATATGGAGGAGGCCCGGCACTTAACATCGTTTACATCAGCCCCCCCCCCCCCCCCGCGCTGAGAGTCTCTGAATGTTTTCAGGAGACTCTCTTCTGGGCAGTGCACGCACTGACATGTGGGAGATAGACGTGATCACCCGTTTATCTCCGCTTCTCGCAATACGCGTGCAATGGCTCAAAGGTTGATCCCGAATCTTTTAAGTCTACGTGTTTTGTACGAGCATGATAATCTAAGTCCATTTTTTTTTTTTCTTTGAGTTACCCACCGTGGTTACAGTGTCTTCCGTCGTCGGTAACTTCTGTTCTTCCTCTGTCGTTTGGTTACATGAATCTTCTTGAGTTACCGACCTTGGTAATTAAATATTCAGGTGTCGGTAACTCTCCGTCTACTTTTATTTTTCCTCTTCTTCATTTGTGGTCGACCAGTTACCGACCATTATGTAGTCAGCAACTGTCTGCCACGCAATGTCTTCTTTCTTCATTTATTTATCCATTGCCAGTACCTTGCCTCGCTTTCGGTTGTCATTTTGCAAATGTTTGTCATGATGACTCCCGTACACGAAAACCTCGCGCATTCACACACACGAAATTCTCGCGCCCTCACGCACACGAGATTGTTCGCGCCCGCACTATACGCATTGTTCACCACTTTCCTCTTAGGGTTTTTCTTCTTTCTTCGGTCTGTGGTTTCCAACGATGGAACTCTTCCGTGTATATATCATTGTTTTTGTCTTCAGCGAAGCTTCTTCTTCGTCTTCGCATGATCCGCGAAGATCGCGTCTCCGTTGAGCTTGCCACTAGCGTCGTGGTAACAATGCAGGAGAAGACCAGCCTACCGAAAGGATCTTTGAAGCTGAACTGTCGTACCTTTTCAGGAAACAACAGCCCCCGCTCGCACGGTTGGACGCGGCAGACGTCTACGACGCCGACCACGCAGGACACGTCGGGCAGAGAGTTCGCGCTCTTCCTCCTCCTTCCTCCTCCTTCCTCCTCCTTCCTCCTCCTTCCTCCTCCTTCCTCCTCCTTCCTTCCGCTTCCTTCAAAGCCGTGACTTTATCACAAAACAAAGCCATTGCCTGCCAGGAACTCTGTTTTAGCATCATTTTATCGAAGATACTGCTCAGAGTTAAATCTGGCCCTACCTCGCTTACCAGAGCGCGTCGTGGCAGCTCCCGTGCTGGACAGCGCTGTAGCGTGTGACACCCGCTGTCGTCCTCCTCTTCGCAATGGGGGCACAATGACGTGTTTTCTTTGCCTATCCGCTTCAGAAATGACGCAAAATATCCCGGTGAATATCTGCGTCGTGTGACGGCTCATGGCTTGCTTTCACTTCGTCATCAAGATGCATCTTCCCAACATTCGAGGTTCCTTTCTGGTAACGTCGATTTCTTCTCGCATATTATTATATGCGAAGGTATTTTCTTCCGCGAGAAATTCGATCGGCACCAATCCCGCCAATGTCGTTGCTGCATCGTACGAGATCGTCCTGTATACTCTTATCGCAACCTCTCTCCACGGTCTACGCACCGTTTTCAAGTTCTTTTTACTCGCGACAAGAACTTCGCTCTATACGGGCGCACCCTATAGAGCGATACTTCGCTGTATATGATGCTGCCGTACAACCGTTTGACATTTGCGTTCGGACCACCGAGATTTGGCATAATGTGGCTAAAATGTAGTGCCGCACCATCCAATCTGGGCGCCAATCTGGCAAAATGCGACTCAAAATTCCACTTGCTATCTAGGTGAAGTCCAAGATATTTAATATCTTTTTTTACCTCAACAGTTGTATTCGCAATTTTTTTCATCTCTCGGCATTCAGCTCTTCTTTTATTGTCACGCGGGTCAATCAAGAGTAAAACTTCTGTTTTTTCCGCGGCAATCTGAAAGCCAAGTTCACGGAACTTCATCGTTACCGATACCACTCCCCCTTCTGCACGACAGATGGTCCTGCTTTCGTTGCTTCTAGTGGCAAGTACTAGCGTGTCATCGGCATAACATGTAATATGTACTCCTATCGGAAGTGGCTGAAAGATAGCTATGTTATATCCGATGTTCCACAGTAACGGTTCTAGAACCGATCCCTGCGGCACACCGCGATTGACCACCCTCTCAAAGTATCTGTCTTTTCCATTGTAAGTAATGGTTCTATCGCTCAGGTAGTTATTTATTACCATACGTAGGTATTCCGGAAAATCATTGCTCCACGTATGGCCGCCCACGAGAGGGAATTGAAGGCATTCTTTATGTCAAAAGATACCGCAAAAGCAATCCCCCCGATTTTTGTGGCTGTTTCTGCAATCGACTTTACATTTCTTATCGCATCGATTACGGATCGACCTTCCTTGAAACCGTACTGGCAATCCGCTAAATCTCGTCCTCTCGTCGTAAAATGCTGAACGAGTCTCCGGTGAATTACTCTTTCGAAGATTTTTCCTATCTCGTCCAGCAGAACGATCGGACGATAAGCAGACGGATCTTCTTCCGGCCTTCCGGGCTTTTTCAGCAAGAACATTCTGCCAGATTTCCACTTTCTTAGAAATTTTCCGGTCTGCAAGCATTCCGTGAAGATCCTCTGCAGCCGTCGGGCAAAGAAACCTAGAATTCCTAGCCAAGTTCAGCCAGGAACTTCATTCGGGCCTGGCGCAGTGCTCTTTCCCTTAAGTTTTTGCACTGCGCGGGCGATCTCTGGTTGTGCCATTTTCCTCTCGTGGAAATAGATTCTCAACAACCCGCTCCAGGAAGTTTGGTTGCATCGTTTCTGATATAGGAGGCGCCCATGGTCTTAGTTTGTCCATTACCATTTTGTATGGACGCCCCCACGGATCCTCTTGCAAGGTGAACATTAGTCGCTCCCGTGCCCGTGTCTTGGAGTCAGATATTGCGGACTGCAACTTGTTTTTCTTATTTTTATAGCTTTCGTTACACCGCAGGATGTTTTCTATGTTTCTCGTGGACCGGCGACACTTCTCTCTTTTGTACTGGTGGCGCGTTAGCGTACATTCTGCACAAATTCGCGATATTGTTTCGTTCCACCAATACACAGGTCGTCTTTGCACATTGGGTTTTGTACGTAGCATGCAAGCGTTGTACACCGCTGTCACGGAATCCATTAATTCTGCTATTTCCTCGTCCACATTCACTGGACCTTCTTTTTTTCGAGTCCATGTTGCGGATAAAGCAGCAACCCGCATATAATCATCGTTCAGCTTCTTAACGGCTCATTTTCTTACGTGGCGCTGCTATCAAGAATTTCTGAGGCGTTTTGCATGGACTGTGGAAATCTGTATCCAAATACACTTATGGTCCGACAGATTGTCCATGTTGTCGACTTCTCAATTTTGCACTCTTTTCGCTGCGAGAGCATTTCCCAGGGAGATATCTACTATGCTATCTCCTTGAAATCGCGAGCACGTTAATTCCGCTCCACGATTTAGGATCTGTAAGTTTGCAGCATTCGTCCACTTCAGCATCGAGTGATCGCGATCTATTGTGCTTTTCGAATGTCACATGACTGCATGCGCATTGAAATCTCCAAGTACAAATACTGGGCGGTTCCAAATGTTTTTAATTGCGCTTCATATTTCGTCCAGTAAGCGCTCTTAATCGCTCAACGGCTAATTCAGCGGTGCGTACACACCCACCACCACGTATTCCGCCCAGTTCACCGCGATGTAGCTGTTTCCATTTGCTATTTTGGTTATAGGCTTGTATCCTCGATCCAATATTGACTCAATGATATCCGATACGGTTCTGCGATGACTATAAGTTCCACCATGCTGCGCTTCATTTCGCTTATTACTAAGTCCTGTCCTTTGGCAGCATGGTGCACATTCACTTGTAGTATTTGACACAGCGGGGTGAATTTTAAGCTGTGTCCATCGCCTCCTCCAGGCTAGATTCATTTTCATTTGAATCTCCTTCGATATCTAGGGCGGCAAACCTGTTTTCCACCGCCATTCCAAGGATGGAGTGCTCTATTTTTTTGCCGCCACTCATTCCCTTGCTAGTTGTCGGGACGGCGTCGTCTTTAAGCAGCTCTTTTATTTCCTTTCTAAAATATTTGGTGATTCTGTTGTCACCGCTGCTCTTTTTACTGGTTTCCGTTTTATTACCAGCTTTGTTGTCCGTCTTATTGGCGGGTTTACCGGTGTAAAAACTGCCTGCTTTGCTCTAATTTGAAACTCTCGCATTGATTGTTTGCATTTTTATCTGTTTAGGTACGTATGGTATTGTTTGCATCCTTCCCACTACGCACTTGCTACAAATCTTCTCTTCTCTCAGCTTTACGCACCGTTAATTATCTTAGTACTTATTGCCTGTTTTAGGCACGCGTGGAGTGATTTATCCCTAACCCGCACGTAGGAACTGTATTCTAGACTCTCTATTTACAGAGGTATGATATGTTCGTTTTTTGACATGTAAACAGATTGTATTTTCTTCTTCTTCTAACTCTTGAAATTCTTTGTTTTAGGTGTGCAATGAGCTTTATTCACACCAGGAGCTCCTTATTATTCGTTTTTCTATAGTACGCGTGAATCAGATTTCGTTTTAAGTATGTATTAAACAGCCTTTAACCTATCTTTGTTATGTCTGCTAGACACTTAGTTCTTTCTCTTCAGTTATAGTTTCTCACTTCACAATATATATCTATATGTGCATTTTTAGTGAATGGTTCTTATAATTGTTTGTGTTACAGATATGGAGAGGATTACAAACACTCTACTCACGTCTTGGTCTTCTTAATATTACACACTTACTGCAGTTTGTTAAACAATATCTTTTATACCATTCACTTTAACTTTTTGTAATGCATGTAATATTTTTATTCTGTCTTTCTTTGTTTGGAATTGATTCTGTCGTATCTTCACTATGTTTGTTTCACTTATCATACATTTGCATGTAGAAAGTGTTTATTTACTTCACTGCAAACTGCACAGGATGTAAAGCTTCCGTATTTAACGAGCTTTTTAACCTGTTTTGACTTGTCGACATGCGTGCGACGCCGACGAGTGTTTACACCCTCTACACTGTCTATTTATTGCCTTCCTGTCCCCCTTTTTTGTAGGTAAACAGGTTGGCACTTGAGAGGTAGGTCAGTGACAGTCGACTTTTGAGAACACTTTCCGCGGTGGGTCAAGAGCTCCCCTGCCGTGAAACACTTATCTGCCCGACCCTCTTCTGTCAGCGTGGGCACAAGTCTTTTTTCTTTTAACTTTTCATGTTTATTTTCACCCATCCGGTAGTTTTAATTTATTTATAATCAAAACTACTTTTATTGCACTTGATGTACGATTGTTATTTACAATTCTGTGTCATTCTGTTTACAGTGCGTGCTCGCACTCACTGCGCTTATTTGTTGTCTTTCTTCGGTCCGTTACAAATTTATTAGAATTTTTATTTACTTTTAAATTCGTGACGTATCACGAATTATAATCATTATTGAGATGCTGTCTCTCTCGCACTACGGGTCCTTTATCACCGTGACAGATTGATACTTGCGATCTATTGTCTACTCACTTACACCTCTGCACCTTTGTCCCTCGCGAAAGGTAAAGTTTGCTGATAGTGAACGCACGTTGGCGCTCGGTCTACTATTTCAACTCTTTTTATCGTTGTTTTTGGCGATTAATATCCCATTTTGTGAGTTATTATTACGCGCGCACGATAATTATCTTCACTCTCTACCGCACCACATCGCCTTCTTCCCGTTCTTTAATAGCTTTTAATCAGCACTTTCCGCACTTCTTACACTTCTTGAGGTGTTTACTGGTGTAGCTTCCGATATCCTCTTCCTCTTCAGTTCTCCCACGACGTCGTCAGCAGCCTCCACGACTCGAAATTAGATTTGGAAATGGCGAACGACCGCGCACGTGTCGTAACCATGAAGGATAGCGAATCCGAGCACGAAATTCGCTATTATTCGACCCTAATACCGAAAGAATTCCAGATTTTTACGTCTGGATTTCACGCGATACTTACCAAATTCGATTAAGCCGTAGCTTGTATTCGAAATCTCAAGATTTCCACTCGAAAACTCGAAAATGCACGGAGCGATGTGAAATGCGTCTATACTCTTCCCCCAAATTCAACACCTAAGGGCGGATATACCGTATCTGGAGCCCATAAAATTGGATTCATTTATTCACTTATTGACACTGTGTTGATATTAACGGCGCCAAGCGTAATTGGCAATAAAATTTGTCAAATCCAGTAAAATGAAATCAGCATTCACGTTTGAAACGAGCTAAAATTTCAAAAAAATCTCTCATAGAATTTTTATTAAACTTCCAGTTCAATTATTTTTTACGAATTCGAAAAGTATTACATTTTTTAAATTCTCCTCCTATAATACGAATTTTAATCAAATATCAGAGATAAACGATTTATTTATTTAACATTTTTACTGGGGTAACCAGTTGATAATTTCATAGGATCAGGGTTGGTGTTACATCCTCGTTCGTACCATGAATTTTGATCAGCGCTATTCGCGGAATAACGTTCGACGTAACAAAATTGTTCTAGATGTAGCAATCGCAATGAATTTTTTTTAACCGGTCAGAGGCAATAAAGTAGGAGGGATATGCAAGGAAAACGCCAGAATGCGTCGCGTTACCGCGTTTCGAATTTTAATGGCCCGGTGGAATGATAAAGCGGTAATTAATCGTTGTCCATTGCTGCATTGATGCGACGCTTGGCGTCTTTCCAAATAATTATTCCTTCCTTTTTCGCCAATTAATGTTCATATATTTTTCCTTTCGAGATTGTGTTCTCCTTTTTTAAATTCCTTGTTCCTTCTTCCTTTTATGACAAATTATTCGTCGGCAGAGGAGAAATACAACTTTTACCTCAAATATCTATTGTTAGATTCGTATAATTTATTGCAGCGTGGAAAGGTATAGAAAGATAATTTGCTTCCTTTATATTCGATGTATTTTAACGAGCAACAAAAAAATCAATAATGTTTTTATCATTCATGAAGCGTGGAGATATAGTTGATTCTTTTTACTTGATTTTTATCAGTTTTCAATACAGAAAATATAAGAGGATTCGTTTTATGTATAATTTCGAACGAAATTCCTGATCGTTTAGACAAAATTTTATCGTATCGGGTCATTCTGGCTAATGGAAGCGGAATTCTCAATCCTTTTCACCGATGCGAAATATTTAAATCGCATTTCAGCGAATAGAGGGCTTTCTTAACATTTTCTCCTCAAATTAATTTCTTTACCAATTTTCTTTTATTAGCAATTACACATTCTGTCCTCTCTCTCTCTCTCTCTCTCTCTCCCTCTCTCTGTCTCTCTCTCTCTCTCTCTCTCGATGAGGCTTGTAAAATGTCCGAGAAATATCGACATGTAAAGCGATAGAAGAATTAAAAGTAAAGTAATAATATTCCTTAGGAGTGAGACGCCATTCATTATGAATTATGGGACGTATAATGGACGCTTTCCCTGACAAATGAGTTAATGCTCCCTCGATGGACCTGTTTAAATCGTTAGCACCATTAGCGAATTGAAAGTCTGATTCGTAATGGAAAAGAGTGCTGGCGGCAAGCCGGGCGCGTATCGCGACGGAATTTCGCGAAAATTCAAGGACTTAAGGAATTTTAATGGAACCGCGGAGGCTGCTACCGCGCGCAAGCCTGTTTAAATATCCAACAGCAGCGAAGAAATAATTCAACAGCTCGGCCAAGACAAACACTGAGCGATGCGGGATATTTAGGTGAGGAACCGTGTTCGTTTTTACGAGACGCATACCGAAAACGTTGCTGGCCGGGTAAAATTCAGTTGCGCCAGTCTCATTTGGGTTTCCTACTACACTCAGAAGATACGACTGGCACTGATCAAATTACGCCGGAGCGTGCTTCGACTACGAACGAAGTTTAAAGGCCTGTGGGCGCAGTGTATTAAATCCAAAGGGAGACATTGGCTGCTTCAAAATAGCGGCTGTTATTTGAGCGAACGAAGTAAGTTTACGAATGAAGATTCCGCATAAATTAGAAATATATTTTTAATCGAAAATAAATGTGGAGTGTGATATCGAGTGAGAGAAATTGGGAAATTTTAGATAACTTTAACACGTGACAACAGTTTCATTGAATGAATTGAATAATTGGTTGATAGAGACCTAAATGCTTGTGAAGGCGCCAGATAGAAAGGCGTAGCATGCTTTCAGTGGGGTGTGGGTTCCGTTGCAATTGGAGTCGAGTTACTAGGTAGTTTGAAATCGTAGTTGATCATTAAACATCGGCGTATCCCATAATTAGTTAATTGTAACGTTACATTGGTTACTTAACCGCTTACGTCGTAAAATTACTGTATGTTCGTACGTTTCAAGGATCTCGTAAAAAAATGGCCAAATACTAGCCTATTTAAATGAAGTAACAAAGAATAAAGAGTAATTCTACATTCAGTAATAGCACGATCGTTGTTACACTCAATTTTGTTCGTCGAAAGATGATCTCATCCTGGTTTGCAACAAGAAATAATAAAAGAAGTAAAATTTGTAGAATTTGTGGGTCAGGAACAAGTATATACATATGTATATCATTCCCTGACGAATCGATGGATAAATAATTGTTCATTGTTTTACGCTGCTCAGTTTGACATCATTAATATCCCCGTCAGTTGGCGTCATAATAGCTGTGAACGAGGATGATGTGATCAGAGACCTGGGAAAGTCTGTAAATAATTTATGTTGCGTCACATCTACGTGCAAGCGTGAGTACGTTACTATAAGCAATTCTTCCGTTTCTATTTGCATCAGTCCTTTGTGCGGTTTAATCGAATCTCTGATGTCTATTCAGTGCGACTTTTAATTGCTCCTGGTCATCCCATAATGGGATGCAGAAGGGATGCAGTCCTGAATCTGCGGTGTCAAATCCTCTCTAATTCGAACGACTTTTGATAACGACTTGCGATAATGAATGAACGTAATCTCTTTTTCGAAAGTTGGCGAACTATTGAGGAGGGTTGGTTAATTATTCGGTGCGCTATTGATCGCAGACACTATGAAGATTAGTCGAATGTTTTTTGCAAACGAATACCTTACGCGTGCTTTTCACTATTATTTTTAAACGTAATTGAGCGTTGTCTGAAATTTGTCTAGTTTCGTAATTCAGTCTTGACTCGATTCGATGGTGGTACACTAATTATTAGCTATAAGTGAAGGTTATGTCGCGATAGTTCTCGATGATTCTCCAACTGTCACTTCTGAACTAAATTTAATGGAAAATTGTGCTAATTATAGCAATCTTCTAGCTACCTCTGTTGCGTCGTAAAAGCTTAAAAGTTGACGACATCCTTTACGCATCTGTTCTCCAGTGGCGTGGTTTACTACACCGTGGTTTCGCGAAACTTGGCCGTTTCTCGGGCTGGATATTCATTTTAAAACCAGGATAACTTCAGTGTCTACTACACCTTTTCCCCGCGACAAATGCGCGATATTGAATTAATGGACTTTAGAAGTCCATTTCCTCATGCTTCGTACTTACTGTTTCGCATTTAAGCTGTAACACTGAAACAATCTCATTGTTCGTTCTTTTCTGCCTTTTATTATAACCATGCATACCAATGCATTATTTTTTCTTTCGTACGTTCTCCTTCTTTCTCGATTTTGTTCTCTGAATATTTCGTGAGCGCCGACTGCGAGGAACCAGAAAAACACAGAAAATAGAAATTCCAACAAACCCTTGTCGTTTCTCTTTCCCGTATTTCTATTTATCAGTGAAATTTCGTACTTCGTAAACAGGAAGGTCGTAAACGGCGTTTGGTCGCGATAATTTCGAAGCGAGCGATGCGCTGCCAGCATGATTATCTTCCCGTCCCGCTTTCACGGTTTATCGTCGCAACTGCAAGAAGCATCTGGGCTAACGATTCAGGAAAATTGTTAGGTTGTTTTAATATTGCGACTTTGCCGCGCGTCCCTCTCCATTAGCGCGCGAAGTAACACTCTGATGTTATTAATGTATTTGTTTAATTGCTCAGCGGCAAACTGCAGGATTGTTCGATAGTCGCTTTGATTCTTTTATTCTAAATCAGCTTTAGTCGCTCGTATATCGGCTGAACAAACATTCGGAATGCATAGGATACAGTCCATAAATTTCAATGCTGTTTTACAATGTTTACGAATCTCACGATTGAACGTAGCTTCATATAACTCGAGATAAAAGTTTTTCCTTTCTATTTGATTTTTTGCAAAAAAATGTGCGAAACAACAAACATCCATTATCAATCTATTTCCGCGTTCAAAATTCGACGGTCTCTCAAGGTTTTTAAAAATTACGACGAATTAATTCTCCCAGTCGACGGAAATATACTCGAGTTTCTGAGGGTGAACCGTTTCACCTTCTGCACAACGCGCAGATCGTTAGCATACGAAAAAACGGAGAAAACAGTTACTCACCTCTTATGAAATCCACCGCCATCTCCAGACCGTACGTGTCCTTATCACAATCGTCAAGGATGTGCGCCCCGATTTTCACACCCGGCAGAATACCCTCGCCCTCATTGAGGTTATCCAGGGTGTAAAGCCTCGCCTCCAATGCTTGTACTCCGCTCTACGGCATAACAGGGCCGCACGTGATCGGGTCCTCCCTCTCGTACAACAGCATAAACCCTCCGAGAAAGAGGTCGCCCTTGGCGACCGCCTTCTTCTTCACTGGTCAGGCAACGAGAACCTGCGCGCTCCGGTCCATAGATCGGAACTATCTGCGGCCGTATCGAATCAGATGATGAGTTTCCGGGTTCTCGAACCGGAAGCCACACTCGTGTCGCGCTCTCAAACGAGCGCGATCCCTTTCCGCGTCGATGGACCAGCCCGGGGTGGAAAGTCTCGGCGAAGTTCCTGATTAATTTTTTCACGATCGATCGACTCGCTATTGGAGTAATTGTCGCCGTCGTCGTCGAGTCGAACCTGCTCGGAGCTTAATAACCATCTATCGCCCGGCTCGCTGTTGGCCGAGCACATGTATATCAGCACGGCAGGTAACAGAAGCTTCATGACTTCATAATTGTGAATGGTTGGGCTTGCGAACGGCTTCACACGTTGTCCTGTGTTTGCGTCGGGTGGTGGGTTCGAATGGAACTTGCAGTTCACAGCGTCTATGGTCGCTCCTCAATGGGAGATCGGTGGTCCGCTTTCTTCAAGTCCATGGTTTCTAGTTACGTTGCGTTGCGGCGTTGGATGGTACATCGCGATGGTAGTCGATGGTGCCACGGCCTTTATGGGGCCACTGGAACCGGCTGTTTTGGAGCAAGAAAGTTCGATCCGTTTCACTTTCGCTGAGAGTTCCACTGGTCTGGTACTAATTGCTGAAGTTCTGCGATCGGGTAAAGAAACGAAGAGTGGAGGTTGACACGGCGCTGCGGAAGTTTAGAGTGATGAATGGGTGATCGTGGATGGTGACTTGTTTGCGGGGTAACCGGTGTAATCGTTCGTTCCACGTGGAACTGTTGATTCGTTTGGTAGTCTCGCGATATTCCGGATTTACTCGAATGTCATGGGAAATTTCTACCTAGCTTTGCTCCTCCCAAGAGAGCTCATCGGGAAGGAAAGTAAGCAACATTTGCTTTTGGCCACTGTTCGTTAGCAGTTACCCCTTTGTCGTCAGTGGTACGGTTCCTGTTTGCTTCTAAAACTTTTGTCACGATTACAAATGTTTCTCCTAGGCTTGGGATCCTTATTTTTCTTTCGCAAATATTCGCGAAATCGTCTATGTGTCGCGACTGCTTCTCGATAAAATTCCGAGTCGAACTTGAGGCAGAGCAATTTTCTTACGTTTACATGTCGACGAGATCGAAAGCCTATTTGAAAACGCCGCGCCAGCAGCCTCGGAACTATCGGGATTCTCTGATTGGATAATTTCGTCGGAGAATCTACAGGGCATGGACCAGTCGGTGCCAAGACAGCAAAAGTGTAAATTGCTTTTGATTTGCAACGAGCCACTCGCGTTCCGATAGCGACCCGATCGCTTCGCGAACTAATTAAAAACTTTGACACGTCGCGCCCTTCTTGGTTCTCGTGTCTTCGGTGGCTGGTGGAGCTTCCTTTCTCCGTTCGAATTACCGTTTATCGCGCCCGCGATAATTCGTTACGAGGCGTACCTGTTGCTCCGCGGTGGTGGCCACGAAAATCTATTTCCATTTCATTATGCCTCCCTCCCTTTCTCGTCGCTGTGATTTTTCGACCGCTCCCCGTGTTTTTTCAAACGCGACGAACTGTAAGGAACCCCTTTGTAACGAGGGATGTGGTCGCGTTACCTGTTGCGTCCCTCGACGAGGAACCGTTACCTGGTCTAGCGTAGTTTTGTCCGACTCTATCTGGAATTGGATCACGGATTGTCTAGGAACTAACTCGACAACGATCGATATTGAGAACGCGACGCCTTGCACCGATGCCACTCGATGGTTCCAAGTGGCGCTGGCGGACGTCTGGATGGCTACTCTGTCGAACGCCTGACGGAGAACGGACGTTCGTTTTGTGGGCGTTCGAGGATCTTTTCTACGAGATCTATTCTATTGGTCATTACTGATTTAGTTCAGGGAAGTCAACGATCAGAATTTCCAATCTCTACAGTTTTTAATTTGCATAATTATGATTAAGAAAGTTTTTAATTCCCAAATTTTAACTCATAATTCATCGCGAAACCACGATTGGAATCGATCAAATTGGAATAAACGGACGGATATTTTATTGTATCTGTTTGGTATTCGCTATTATTCTGTGGCTAAATGGAGATGGTGTATAATTAATGTAAAAAGTTCCCGAGAGAAAGTTTGCTGAAGCACTGTTAGTTTCTGTTTCAACCGCGATGAATAGAATATAATATTATATTACAATTTCGGAATCTCATTGAAAAACAAAGGAGCCTTTCCAGATAGCCATAGGCTTTTTTCTTTCATTCCATTTTGTCTGTCTGCCTAGTTTTTCCTTTTTCGTACAAAACTTCATCACGTTGAAAAAAATTCGCATATACTGTGGAGCATTACGAAACTTTTGACATGAAAATTTATATGACTTTCTAAATGATTCGGTTAAACGGACGTGAAAGAGAATAGAGCGTTGCAGTGTGCACGTATCAGTTTGTTTTTCCCTCGAAATTAATCTCAATTAAATTACAAATAAGTGAAGTCTTCTGTCAGTTAACAGCATTAATTGGTTGTGGGGAAACATTCGTATAATTTTTACTGGACTTCCTATTCCGCTAGAATTGTCAAATAATACATTTTTATCGCCAGAAAATATCTTTTAAAATGTAAAAATTTGTTATTCGCATGATGGAGTATATTATATATCTTTTTCTTTTTATAAAAATTAATTTATCAAGCTAATGTGTGGTGGATTATTGGATACAGAATGGATTTGTTTCCTGAACCGACATAAACATTTTTCATCGTTACTTCCAGTAATTATCTTTGAGCATTCTGGAACGAGTGATTTATGAATGCGTTGAAAAATGTAAACCACAGGAATAACTGGTCCACGAGACACATCTGTTCATTTCTCTAAGTTTGGGGATTATTTTTTAATCTGATTTGCACGCTTTGTGTAGTGTGGGCCCGGTTCGCGGTGTTCCGACTTTGAAATTTACTTTTTTTAAACGGCTTCCTGAAAATGTTAATTACAAAAGGCATCGGCGATGATATGGAAGCTACGACTGGTTTCACCGCTTACTCGGTAATTAAATTTCTAATTAACAGATCTTACGCTCGAAGTCTCTAATCTGACCGATTACGGTCAACGACGGATAACATTTACTTTCCTTCATTCATTACCAGAAAATTGTACCGACGCGTGCTTCTGGTAACGCTATCTCGAAAATGTTACTCGAACCTACGAAAAAAGTTTTCAAACAGTCTCTTTTCTTTTTCCTTCATTTTCATTGAGACAATTATTCACTAGTTTACGGCGCAATTACTCCGGCGATAACGTTCTTGCGTGCGGGACAAGCACAGGATCGCGTAAATTGCTATAAAACCGCGGCAGCTGCCACTTAACGAACGTGGTATTTTTCAATCACCTCCGTCTCGTCAAGCTGTATTGCCAGAGAATTTCAGAAGTAATCTTCCAAACTGTTTCTCGTGTTATATCATGCGCTAAGCGTAATCGCATGGGGATTAGTTTCTCCCTTTCGCCATTGTTTCATTTTTGTTTTAAACGATTTTTGTTAAACAATGTGTTCATTCTTTACCCGCGAATGAATTTCCGTAGTTAATTTCTTTTTGCTCCTCGCTCGAATAATTTTGCCCCCCTTTTTATCCAATGGATCGATCGATTACACCCGTGTCTTCAATATACTCTGTTATCAGAGAGATATTTAAACGATGCTTACGATTTTCACATCGGTGACGGAACACCACTGTGACAATAGCAATTTCATGGAATCGTTCAATAAAACGCCGAAGAGCCGGTCGGTTTTTCGTCCACTTGTTTGACTCTTCGTACACATTTCTTCGGCCACAATAATCCAACGGCATCGTAGGACAGAGAGCCGTTGGAGTAGTTGGAGCACGCGCGCGCGGCCCCGTGTCGTAGCAGCTACTGACTGGCTCTGCGACTGTATCAACACTACCCTCCTGTGGAACGCATCAACCCTCCGCCACCCTCGAAGCCCTGCCTCGTTCCCTACTACCCTACCTTCCCTCTCCCTCCCGTTCATTCTCTTCCTCGTTTCCTCCAAACCGTCTTACCCTGTCCCTCGTCACGTCTCGCGAATCCTGTTCCTTTCATTTTGCCGCGTGCGACTGTTTAAATCGTCGATCATAATTCTCTCGCGGGTAGGAATTAAAGAAAGCCAGAACGAAATGTAGAGAAGAGAGGAACGGAAGAAGTGGAAGTTTTCTTTATTCCACCGGTTGTCAGCATTGGCACTTTTAGTCTTGTATGAAGTACTTTGATAAATTATTGTCGTCGTACGTAAGGAGCTAATCCCGTGATGGCCGGTATGCGCGTGTGCGCGTGTCCCATGTAGATGGTCTGGGAGCGAAAGGCGAGGAAAATAACGGGACCGGGGTTGTGTCTTTTTTTATTTCTCGAAGAATTCCCGGAGGGAGGCCCGACGCGCCAGTCATGACGCTGGGACGGTACTTCGATGCGACTTCTTCTGCTTATCTGCTGTTTTCTTTGCTAATGTTCTTTAGATTGCTGCGAAAGTTGGTTCACGGGGAGGCTGGAGGTAATAAAAGACAAATTGTAGAATATTACGATTCGGTTAAGCGGAGCAGGTTACTTCTCGTAGAATGAAGCTGCAGAATTTTCCCTTCTTCGGTTCATAACTTCGGTTGTGTCACCGAGATAGAAGAAAAAATTTGACGAGTAATTATAAAATTCCAAGCCGTCACGTCGCGAGTTGGGAGTTTCATATCGAATCCACATTGAGCATTACTTACTACGCGTTTCGGCGTTGCTTTGTGTTTGCAACCAACGCGGTTCTGTTTCGTTGTCCGAAAGTTTCGCGCATCGCGTTCTCATTAAATTCAGGCATCGAAGTTAATCGGGTTCGTAGCGATTCCCGAAACAAGTTCCCGCAACAGGAACGAACAGTGAGGGAAAACTGATGCGATCCATCCAATTATAGCGGCGGATCGTGTAGCTATGTCGGACAAGACGCGCGATTATCGGGTTTGTCAAATGGCGGACAGATTCATTTTTCAAAAAGAATTTCCCTTTTGACGGGTTCGTGACAGTTATACGACACGTCGCATGCTTCTTCATGGAGCCAGCGCATTCGGACCGCTTTTGGCGTTGTTTTACTTTGACGTTTCTCTTTTTTCGCTCGTTCCCCTTGTATTATTATTGCTTTCATTGCATCACGCCGAATCGCTCCTTCTATTGGAAACTTGCAATGGGTGCGGTAGGTTTGAAAGGATTCGAGACCAACATCGCTGGAAATACCATAACGGTATTGCTCGGGCATTACGTCGCGTCGATGGTATCGGTCTGCAGCGACATAAAATGGCACTGCCGTACATTAAATTCCCATGTTGCAAAAGGACGGAAATTATTTCAAAAGCGAGTTCAAGCTCCTCCTTCTTTGGCCTCTCCGTCGAGACTTTAATTTCGTTTTCCTTTTGGCTCGAGTAAAACGGCGATGTTTGGAATGGAACTTGGAACGAGATGGATACACTGGAATAAAAGTGAATGATGTGTAGTAAGCATCTGTGCGGATGAAGTATGCGATGCCGAAAAACATCATCGGCGACGTGAATTTCATTGGTTCCTCTAGACTCGATGAATCTCCATATCCCTTCCAGTCGATGGTGAAAAATAGGATGACACGTGCAAGCGTTAAACGTTCCTTCACTAAGTTCCGAGAACTGGGTGCCCAGAACTCGTTGCGGAGTATCTTATTAACGAAAGCGTTCGCTTTTTGCCTACGATATCCTAACTGAATATTATCCCTCGCAACAAGCAGAGAGGCGTTATATTTATACGATAAGGAAAGTTTATGAGGCAATTTTCTTCACGAACAAGCCACAAACTTCTGCGTAATTTCAGTACTTTCCTTTCAGTGGTTTCGTTCCTTCTTTTCCCCTAACTTTCCCGTCCCATTTTTTGATATTTATCGTCTAGTGGTAAGAAACCAGAAAATAAGTATCTACACCTGAGACATCTCTCTGGAAAAAGAAGAAATTTCACGCGATCATTGTATCCCATTGAACGTTACCCTAAATAATTCGTGGATTGATGGTTAATTGAACGTTTAATCGACCGTTTCCTTCAGTGTATAAGGTTGCTTGTATCTTATCTAGTCGGATTATCACAATTAAAACGAAATCCGATGAGGGCGATTCGATGCGAATACTGGGAGGGCTTTCTAGATCGTTGAAAATTCCAGGTTCAAAATGTTACAGGCATTGTTGCATTATTCATCGAGGAAAATGCGATGAACGCGGGAAACGCGTAGTCTAATTTCAAAGAGCAAATATCTGCAGCTACGATCGAAGTTTCATCTTTTTGAAGAAACACTTTCAAGTCGTAGAGGAGAGGTCAGAAAGTGGAGAGTCGCTGCGCGTGAGCGGGCGTAGAGAATATTTTTTCAGACTGCTGTTGTTATCGCTAGGCGAATTAACTTTTTAATCGCCGCGTGATAAAAGAAGATAACGATGGATAAATTAAAATCTGCATTTTAACAGGTTATGAAATGACGTTGCTAATGAACAAGTTTGTATCTTATAAATATTGAAAATCGATAAACGCAGAGGCAGAAATGATACAACTTTCATTTTTTTTCTCACTTTCTCTCGAACAAAACGTATGCGGCGAAACCGACGAGTCTGTTCGATATCGTCGGCACAAAGGGTGTACGATTGTGTTTGGTGGTTCGCTATAAATTGGTTACAACTACCTTTAAATATACCAGCATCGAAACATCGTCGATCGTTATACAATTCTCGAGTCGTATAGGAAATGCATATAAAGTCTATTATACTGGGCTTCCTCTATTACACTAGGCATCCTTTATGGTACGAGTTTTCATATTTTCTTCATAGTTTGCAGCATGAAAATTTAATGCAGTCATTTTGAATTGGCTGCGAGGTGAAGAGGTGTATCACTTTAATTCGAAACGTTACATTTTTCAGTTAACAGGAACGTTGCTGAACCAGAATGCTTTAATTTTTCCATAATGAAATGTTGCTTCTTATTTTTGCCTCCTTTTAATTAAATTTTATTATTCTGAAACGAGGTGTCACTCGTTTCCCTCCGTTGAAGCTGCAAACCTCTACCTCTCGCACTTCCGGCTTGTGAGCGAATTTTTTCTCCCCTGTGTTGTTTAACGGGTGTTTATTAACATTCACTCGAGCTTCGCTGTTCGTTTTCAGCGTCACCTTAAAGTTCTCTCGAGATCTCGTCGTTCTGCTCCCAGCGGTTATGAATACAAACTGCTCCTTCTTTTATTCTTCAGTTCCTTGAAAATCGAATAAATTCGCTATTTTTCCACCTCATCCGCTTCATAAATACAGTTACACGAAAAATCGTCCAACAGAGGACGAGTCTTCCACCAGAAGAGATGCTTCCGCGTTTATGGAATATCTGAAGCATCGTTCACGAGTTAATGAGTGTGAACGAGAAATTTCTGTGTCGCTCTTCTTCATACTTCTTTTTTTCACTCCGTCTTAATTAATGATTAATTGACACTATCGTAGCGTCTCGTCTTCTTTGATATACTACGTGAAATATCTTTCCGTTTGAACAGGAAAATCGTGGACGGTGACGCCTGATCCGTGCCATTATTTGTAAATATTTTTGTTTAATGAATATAAAAGAAGATACGTTAATATACTGCATGTTAATGCAATGAAATTGGAAATTCTTCTCGGAAGCGCGGCTAAAAACATTTCCAAGCACCAACGTAGTAGAAATTACGACACTGGGTTTGATCTGCAACGACTACAGTCGCAACAAATCGAGGAAGCTTTTCCATCAGGAAATTGCAATTTCTTCGTGCTGGAATTTTCGTTGACCCGAAACACGAATTCTCTCAAAGCTCCGTTTCATAATGAAATCGATGGCTCGATGCCAATTATTTTACACGACGCCCCACGAGTTACAAAGTAAATTCCTAAAACGCTACGCGAGAGGGAATATTTTAAAAACCTAGCAGCCAACTTAATTTATCCTTTGCAAAATATTGCCAGCGTGCTTTTTAAGTAACGTAGGGAAACAGAGAGAGAGAGAGAGAGAATACGAGCAGGGGCGGAAAAATAGATAAATGCATCTAGCAGAAATATGGAACTATTTCAAAGTCAGTTTACCAAAATATGTACGTATCAGAGAATCCGTAATTT
This sequence comes from Xylocopa violacea, assembly GCA_963969225.1. Lineage (NCBI taxonomy): Eukaryota > Metazoa > Arthropoda > Insecta > Hymenoptera > Apidae > Xylocopa > Xylocopa violacea. The sequence continues at coordinate 3,968,908 of CAXAJV010000789.1, forward strand.
TTTTCTCGTTTGCCATGTTAATCGATTTCAGTCTTTTCGAAATTACATTTATGTCGTCTGATATGGACACGCAAACGTACTGGAATTTTCAACCGGATAAACATTGTTTTTATCATTTCAACAAGTTTTTACTAGATCGTGGCATTGCTTCGATTTTGTCATTATCACCCCCCCCCCCCCCCACTTGAGTTGGTCGCTTCATGAAAAATGGAGGTTCTAAACTGTTTGTCCAGAAGTAAGTCGTGACAAATTATCGCGTCCACTGTTCACAGTAGCGTTATCTACGCGTATTTACGTGCACCTTCTGGCCAGAAATTGATGTTTCCTCGCGGTGAAAATTAATGGAAATTTAATATCAATCCCCCGGTTGTACGCGAATAATAGAGCCGATATTCGCGTGGGAACGTCGCGAAAAGTATCCGCGTAATCGAGCGTCTACATTGGACGATATCAATTGGAAATTTCTGCGAAATAACGAAAATTCTCGTTAATTTATATGCGCGATTTCCCTGACTGTGTTTATACGAGAATATAAACGTTTCCAATTTAACTAGACAATTATAAAAATCGTTCTCTAGGGATCGCTCGACGGTGCCGACATTTTTCTTTTCTGCGCAAATCGTAATTAAAATTGAAAAGCGATTCGACTAATTTCAATGGGAAAGTTAACTATCCACGAACAGCTAGGACGAGGAAAACGAAAAAGCTGGAAGCCTTCACGTGCAAAAGGAGGTCAACGTGGTATTACAATAATCATATGCTAACTCAACTAGTTTGCCGTTATATTACATTCATTGCCATCGGACTTTCGTGTAGTTATTAACTTCAACCTGTGTAATTTAATAAAATTCACGTTCAGTAAAGAGTTCATTTGCAAAGCAGCGTATTTGACGTGTTCCTTTACACAGAAGAATTTTATACAGCCAGTGCGCTGGGCACAAAAGTTTGTTCCCTTACGCGAATAAAGTACATAATTTTCATACCATGATTCCTTTTTCATCTCTCTGTTTCATTCAATTTTAGACGAGGTTTTCCTCGAACGCGCAACGATATCGTGGCCAACCAGTGGGTTATGAAAATTGTTAAAATATTTACGCTATGGAATTACGTATGTTCCCTACGTACGAATCTCCCGATGCGTATACGTGTTCCACGTTCGCTGAGAAGCTTTAAAAGAAAAAGAAAAAAACAGGAAAAAAGAGGACGTCGGAAAAAGAAAAAAGTGGAAAAGGCTAGGCGAGAGTGGAATAGCGGACCTCCACGTCCGATCTGCAGAATATCCGAGTGCACGCGTTTTAAGCACTGCCCATAAAAGTATTAATAAAAACTCGGATACTACTTTGAATATCAACGAGATTGCATCAGCAAGAGTAACTGGGTGGAGGAGCTTGGACGTTAAAAACTGTAACCCGCATTACACCTACCATTACTTTGTAGCGAGATTAAACGTTGAGGTTTGAATATTTAATTGAACAAGTAGTGAGGAACGGCATTGCACCGACGATAGACATTCGCGGAGTAATAAAGCGTGCTTCTTATTAAGCTCGTAAAATTTCTGCATTTATGTCTAGAGTGCTTCGTGTTTAATTTATAATATAGTCAAGTTTCTGGAAAATTATGTGTACGATTGTACAATTTTTGTTACTTTTAATTTTACTCTTGTTTGAGGAAAATTGTTGGTCACTTAACTGCCAGTCTGGTATATTGATTGATATCACTGAAAATTAGAGAAAGAATAAATGGTTTTATATATCGGCAAGTATTTCTAAATCTAATTGAATTACGCAAATAGTTGTAACAATTCGAGTTTCGTGAAGATTTTTAAAAGTTATCAGATTTTGATATTGGAGAGATTGTTGTTACCGGTAAAAGCTACGAGTTAGCAGTGAAAGCTCTACTACTTCCCTTACGACTATGATCAAAGTACGATCACCAAAGTCGTACAATTTTACTGTCTTTCGAAATGTTACCAATTCAGCACATGGCTCCAAATAGGTACCGGAAGTAGCAATAGTGATCCCAGTAGATGCATCTTGTCCGCGATAATAACAAATAAATGATTAAGAAGTAAACTCGCGAAGAATAACAATAATTCTCTTTTAAAACGTAAATGTAGCTTTAGTTTACATAAAATTTATAAATGATTATTACCAATAGTTGTGAGTAATCGTTAAGAATATTAATTGGTAAAAAAATTGCGAAAATCGGTAAATTACGGCCAATTTTAACGAAAAATCAATTTAAAATTTAAGCGCAGGGGTGGGGAGCCACGGGTATATAAGGAGGGCACTTCCGCTGATTTAATCAGTTGCTCGATAGACGCGGTACCGATCGGAGCTCCTCTTGGGCCTAGTTGAGGAAGATGGACCATGATCAACGTGTTATGATGGTGGTGGGGGACCACGAAGAGGGTGCTGTCCTCCATGGTGGCGGACACTGGTCAGCCTGATGATCCCTTGGTAGTGGACAGTGGTCAAGCGAGCTGAGTCGATGGTGGTGGATCACGGAGAGGGTGCTGAGCCCCATGATAGTGGACACTGGTCATCGCGATAACCCCTTGGTAATGGAAAGTGGTCAGCGAGCTGAGTCGATGCTGGAGGATTACGGAGAGGGTGCTGACTGCATAGTAGTGGACAATGGTCAGCTAGCTGAGTCGATGGTAGAGGAGAGGAGTCGATGGAGAGGATGCTAGCCGCTGATGACGTCACTTGTCTGCGAACGGTGAGTTTGTACAAACCGAATTTTTAATTAGAGGTGGTGGGGTAGATGAGGTAGCAGTAGTAGTAATTTTGATATATACTTGAACAAACTGGAGGGCTATCAGCTAGCGCATTCGACTGAATGCTAGCATATATAGCCCTCCTATTTTATATAACTGTTATCGTTCTTTTTATTAGTTTATCGGTTTAAAAAATGAGAGATTGTTATGTATTGAGAATAGTTTCGCGATTGAATGACTAGTGTATACCGCGAACACTCTCGGGATTGAACGATTAGTTTTATTACTTTCATTAGTTTTATGATTTATTATTTGTTTTTCTTATTTTTCAATTTTAATTTTCTTTTTGCTACCACACTTGTGTAATGTAAATTTGTAATTGTGTAACCCTTTCCCTCTTATCCTGACTTCTCTCACTTATCACAACCGAGCGTAATTATTCTCGCTTTAATTAGTTCGTAAGAATGGTATCCCAGTTCATTGGGTACTAACAGATTCTTCGATATGTGGTAGAATAGTTGTTTCGAAACCGGTATCTCGCATTTCTTTGTTGTCAGCGATAAAATCATTCATTTTCTATTCATATTCTATTCATAAAAACACGTCGGTCAAAACTCAGGGGCTCGTTTAAGAGAATCCTGCATAATCTATGGCAATTTCTATCTCTTTGAGGTGTTTGTTCTCGAAAGAGATTGGTCTGATTGTTGGAAATTCACTCCATTCCTAATTTATTTTAATTTCTACGTTCATCGTTGGAACGTCGTTGGATACGTCTCTGAACGTAAAGTTTAATCAATGATTTTATATTTATCTATTTTGTGATCGCAAAGTGGTTTCATTATTCTTTTTACATTTGGAAATAAGAAAATGGTATTTTCGGTGAATACAACGTTGGAGATATCACTATGGTATTGTTTTACGTCAAAAAACCTCCATTTCCACAATCTTTAAGATTCTTTCCAATTGCTTCACGCAAACAGGCTATACGAAATTCTATTAGGAGAATCACTATTAAGAGAATCTTGAAATTGGACGTATTTTCTCCGTTCTTGTCAAAAATTCATTGGTTTTGGAGCGAATTTCAACAACTTCACCAACTTCGCCGAGAATAATACCCCTAATCCTTTCCACTTCCTTTGTTATCAAATTTATATGATTACTATGATGAAATTGTTATGACTATTGTAATGAAATTGTTATGATTACTGTAATGAAATTGTTATGATTACTGTACCAAACTTTGTACATGTATTGTACTGATTATTGTAAACAAATTGTACGGAAACACATTCTTCTTATTCAGTGGGAAACACACACTTTGATTTATTCCGTTTAGTTTTGAGTCGTTTTAAAGTAGAATAATAGAATTTAAAGTATCCTTTCGTATTGCTTTTTGTGCAATACTTTAACTTTTGTAAAATAGAATCATCGTATAATCATTCTATAATAATGTTTCTCTCTGAATAAGAAAGTGTTTCCTTTTGCGATTCGTAAAGTCCATACTGCAATTTCTAGAATTCTTTGGTAGATTTTAGAAAATGTATTATGGATCTCGGTTTTTTAACTGAAATAGAGTCAGATCTCGGTACCTTCTGTAACGAGATCGTAAATATGTAATGGAGAGTGGATGGGATTTGCGTTTAGGGGTGGGTCCTTGCGTAGTCACCTCCACGGGGTGGACCTGGGCCCTTGGTAACGTTTTCGAGAGATTGCCTTCTCGAAAACGATATCAAGCTAAGGACTACGCGCGTAGACATAAGTATAATTGTAAACTTGACGCTAGAAATACCAAGCTAGTCAAAAGATCGTGGTTCGTAGCTTCTAATAGAGATAGTTTGATTTTTCATTTGTATAAAGATTTCATAGATTCACTTTTAACAACTTTTTATTATTTCATTAATTTCGTTAGAGATTAGAATAATTTAATCACTGGTACTTCTAGCGTCGAGTCTTTTTCAGTACAATTGAAATTTCCAAGTCCTTCTCAGGACTTTGATACTTTAAATTGGACTGCGAATAGTTTAGTTTAAGTTAATTATTGCCATCCAATTTGTACATTCATGTAATGTAATTTTAATAAGGTAATCATCCCCTTTTATCCCGATTTCCCCCGTTTTTATTACTAATTATATATGGTGACTTCTATCTCGCTATGGTGTCCCTTCGATGAAGGGTTGTTTGATCGTTCGACGTCTGATGGTTTGACGTTTGAAGGTTTGATGGTTTGATGTTTGATGGTTTGATGTTTGATGGCTTGATGTTTGATGGCTTGATGTTTGATGGCTTGATGTTTGATGGCTTGATGTTTGATGGTTTGATGTTTGATGGTTTGATGATCGATGGTTTGATATTTGATGGTTAGAAAATCACTTTCTTTCTGGTTTATTCTGGTTTACTTAAATCTCTGTTCGCCGTTGGAACGCCGTTGCATCGCCGCTGGATCGCTGACGGATGCGTGCGTTTTTAGTCATAAGTACTTGTATATTGTACATCTCTGTAATTTAATTGTAATCGTATTTTAAAGAAATACGTTTTCTTACCCGGAGAGAGAAATAACTGTTCCCCTTTCTTGCACCCCTCGTTTATCAGGGCAGAACTTTTAATTGTTCTCGCGTAAATTAGTTCGCGTTTATTTGCTCGAGCACTCTAACTTTATGCTTCGTAAGATCGCTTCACGTAGATTTCCTCTTTTTTTCTTCTTCCTTTTTTCCCCTTTCCTTTTTTTCCCTTTCCTTTTTTTCTCCTTCGCTCGAGATTTAGATTTTAATCGTCACGCAGGGAAACAGTTGCGACTCAATCAAACCGATGCGTGTTTGTCGTGGCCACCTGGATCTTCACGGGTTCAGCCGTGGACGCGCTCACGATGGAGCGGGCTGAGTGGTTCCCAACCCGAGGCGCTGGGGTCTGACCTGCTGTAAGACGGATTCGGGCGGTTCCACGAGGTTCGTCTCTATCGCAGAGCAATCCTAGAGTTGGGCCTCGCTGGGGTTCAGATGGACATCTCACTCACCGTCGGGGAGAGCGCGGTTGCGATTGTTTCGACGTAAGACGTGGCATAAAACTTGCTCGCGATTCGCGTCGGGTACAGTTCGCCAAATGGCTAACGCGGAAGCATCGGATTGGAATGCTCTTTAATATAATAGTAGAATTTAGAGTATCGTACCGTAGAACCTTTTGCGAGACACTTTCGTTTGTCGAAAGTGTTGGAAGAGTCACTTAATAAATCTCTCTTCGGGTAAGACAGTGGTATTTCTCGTCACCCCTTTTGTAAAGTCCACACTGCAGTTTCTAAATATCTGATAGATTTTAGGAAATGTATTATGGATTTCGCGTATATTAAATTCAAGTAGAATCAGATCTCGGTACCTTCTGTACCGTGATCGTAAATATATAATGGAGGGTGGATGGGATTAGGGTTTAGGGATGGGTCCCTGCGTAGTCACCTCCACGGGGTGGACCTGGGCCCTTGGTAACGTTTTCGAGAGACCGGCCTCCCGAAAACGATATCATGCTAAGGACTACGCACGTAGATTATATAATTAGTGTAATTAGAGAGTAAGATATAGTTTAAGTTAATTTTTGCGTTCGCCGCTGGACCGCCGCTGGACCGCCGCTGGACCGCCGCTGGACCGCCGTTGGATGACTTAATATAACTTGTTAAATTTATCGTGCCTCATCGAAAGAGGGTTGTTTGATTCTTTAATGTTCGATGGGTAGGTGATTGATGTTCGGAAATCCGCTTAGTTTTTGGTTTATTCTGATTTATTTTAACCCCTCCCTTCGCCGCTGGAACGCGGCTGGATGTCGTGATATAACTTACTACATATTCTCCATTAATATAATTTAATTACGTTCCATCTTTGTTCCTTTCCCATGACTATTCTCATGCTAATCAATTCATTCGGTATTAGTAATCTATTCAGTGATCGGTACATGAGTTATCTTAAGTATTGAAACTGAGAGCAGGTGTAGTTGAAATAGAAGTAATCATTCTGTGATTAAAGAAATATATGCGACGGTGGAAAATCAGGGAATTGTTTAAGTAATCCGGCATCTCTCTCTCCATCTCTCTTTCTCTCTCTTTCTGTCTCCGTGGTATCTTCCCTTGATCAAAGGTTGGCTCTTGATTTCAATAATTACAACAACAGAAAATTTAATTCTGTAGTCGCAAAGTGACTTCATTATTCTCTTTAAATTTGGAAATGAGGAAATAATATTTTCGGTGAATGCAGCGTTTGACGCATGGTATTGTTTTACGTAAAGAAATTGCCATTTCCACGTTTTCCAAGGTTCTTTCCAATTGTTTCACGCAAATAGGCTGTACGAAATTATAATTGAGAATGATTATTAGGGAATCGTGAAATTTGACGTATTTTCCCCGTTCTTGTCAAAAATTCAATGGTTTTGAGTCGAATTTCAACCAATTCTTTTCATTTCCATTCTGTTATCCAATTTTTATGATTTCTATAATAAAATTCCTGTGATGTCAATAAATAATTTCAATAGATATTTCTACGTTCGCCGCTGGGTCGCCGCTGGATGCGTATATTATTAGTCATAGATAATAGTAATTATAATTAGATAATAGTAATTGTAATAATAATTGTAATGAAATTATAAGGGAGTATGTACATTGTCTTATCAAGAGCGAAACTATAGAATTTTTCCTCAAAATCCCCGTTTTATCGAAATTGAATATAATTATTCTTAGTCTCCATTTGCACACTACTGATGTTTATCAGTAATAGTTTTATTACTCTGCGTACTCGCTGGCATGCATCGCATGTGGCAAGCAAGTAGTGAGCACGCTAACTTAATGTTACACGTAAGTCGCTGCCATGAGTAGCTCCATGGGTCGAAAAGACTGTGGTTTGGAAAGTGGACAGCGCCGGAAACATTTAGTTAGCAAATCTACGTGATTACGTAGATCCACGTGAGTATGTAGAATACCTTTGATCACGTCGCGAATGTTATGTTCACTTTTCTCTTTGATTTATTACTTATCACAAGTTTGTCCAACTTTAATTACCTTTTTAATTTCATTTTTTCAGAATAGAGTATAATAGAGTTTAGTGTTTATCGCATCGTAATCCCTTTTGCGAAACGCTTTAATGTTTCTAAAGTGTCGATAAAGAGACTTTGTAAATTACTCTCTGGATAAGAATTATGATATATACTTCCAGTCCCTTCTTCCCTTTCACGATTCGTAAATATGTAATAGAGGGTGGATGGGATTAGGGAAATATGGATGTGGTCCTGCGTAGTCACCTCCTCGTTGGTGGACCTGGGTACTTGGTAACGTTTTCGAGAACCTGGTCTCTGAAAGACGATATCATGCTAAGGACTGCGCCTGTAGACATATGTATTGTAGTAGACTTGATGCTAGATGTACCAAACTAGTTAAAAGATGGTGGTCGTAGCTTTTGATAGAGATAGATAGATTTTTCACTTGATCAAAGGTTTCATAGATTTACTTTCAACAATTTTCTATGATACTCATTCATTCCATTATTTCATTAACTTTGCGCGAGATTAGAATAACTGGATTACTGGTATTTTTAGCATCGAGTATTTTGCAGTACAATTTAAATTATCCAAGTCCTTTTCAGGACTTGGAAATTTTATTTACGTTGTACTTCACGTAATAGTTGAAGCCATAATTTAAATTAAGTTAAGTAAAATTTTACTCTCGTGGAATCAACCTGGAACCATCGAAGAATTCTACTTTCTCTCTGGTCTTTTTGGATTTTAATTTAAATCAAATCTTTATCTGGCAAGAGGTTTTATGTCTGCAATAATTCACATTTTATGAGCTTTGGAAAATTTTTAATTCGGTCCTCCCTTTTGCGTAAAATATATCCACGAATCTTGCAAGAACTGCTACTTTATCAATTTTTAATCCTATATTGTAGAGGGTGTAAAAATTTGTACGCGATCAATATTTCGGACAGTAATGGTCATAAAATTCCATTAGATCAGTGGCCTATCTTGTAGCTCGTCGGTACTAGGATAAATCGAGACGAAGTTATCGACTTGAGCTTGCAGAGTATCACGAGCTTACCGACAGGCGATACTTGAGCTTGCAGTGCACCGTGGAAAGCTTCACGACACCTCCGTATCGACTCGTCTCGATGCCTGCATGTTATCTATGCGGGATTCTAGATTTCTGCAGAAGCAAATTTCGTTGTAGATACAATCGCAGCACGGAGCAGAAAATCTCCTTACCGATATTCAATCAAATAGCGTATATGTTGCAAGTGTATTATATTCGTACAAGAATTCAATTAGTCGATCAGAAATCGTTAGAATCGCGCAACAAGCAAAGACAGAGAATCTCGCGAATTTTTTGAAACATTCGCGACATCAATCTCGAAATTTGTATTAGCATTGCATTCTCATAGAGCAACTTATAAAAGGAATTCAGTAATTCAATACTTCTGCCAGAGTTTTTCATTTAGAAACGCTATGTCCGCTCTGCCTCATCTTTGCAGTGTTTGCACGTTTCGTTCGCCTGCTTTCGCATTCGTGCTGCGGTGAAATTGTCAGTATCGCGATGTGATCTCGCGGAAACACATGAATAATGTCAACTTTCAATGCGAATTCGCTTTCACCGAGTGTCGGGCTATTGCTACGGACATCAAATTTTAATATCCGCACTTTACTTTACCGCCGAGTGCATGGGAAGTTGTGTTCTTTTCATTGGAATTTTTATGCCTCGTAACGGTCCAGCCGCCAGCGACTGAATGTCTTCTCTAGTTAAGAGATGATCTACTCTGGGGAATGGAGTTCCCCTAGCCTGTATAATGGAAGCAAACGAAACGTCAAGTATTCTTCGTTACACGGAAATCTAACAATGGCGAAGGGTAGGAAAGATGCTTTCATTCGGATGAGGCGGTCTTCTATACGCGCGAACTTACATCTTTTTTGTACGTAAAAGGATGAGGCTGTATTGTTCTGTTTTGTTGCATCTCGATGGGTATTTAAAAGCAGTGTCGCATGTTTTTGGTGTAGATTCTGATTGTTTCGGAACAAGGGAAATCCTAATTACCTATTTCTGTAGGAGAGTGCAGTATCGTGATATAACGCACGTCTATCACGAATGCAAACTATCTCACGGTAAACTAGCAGTGTGATAGCTCTGCATTTACGATTTCCTTCTCGAGGAAATTGAATTCTATAGAGCTTATCGTTTCAGAATTGTCTAGTGCCGCTTCTTGTTATATTATATCTTAATTTTTATTCTAATTGAAAGACAAATATGACAACTACTAGATAACTTTGGAGAACGTGTATTAAAGTTAGAATCATTTTGAAGTTTCGACTTTTAGATTAGCGATGTTAACTATTCAGTTGATTTTCATTGTGTTTGTGACACAGTAATAATTCAGTAGTTGCGTACGTTAACAATTTTAAACACCAAATTACTTTGTGAAAATGGTTCGATTAAAGAAATTTCGCTCGATACACGATAGGCTTTACAGCGAAGCAGTTTGCGCCCTCTGAATTGTGTTAATTAGAAACTTGATTGTAGGTCCAGCGCGCGTTTTCGCTGGAGCTATCATTGCATACATGACGTAACTTCCTGTCGGGTTGATTCATTTGGTAACAATGGACCTGGCATTTCGCAGCGAATAATAGATTAACATGACTCGTGACAGAGAGGAGAGAACGGAAAAGAGGAAGAAAGTTGCCGCAATTTCATCTAGCACCGCGCCGCGTAAGTTCGTTACACGGGCGGAATTTTCCATATAAAGCATCGCGCACGCTGAACATCTTATCGCTTCTTTGAGTTATCGCTGTGAGATTCCCCTAGCCTTCAAAGCAGTTAAAATTTTCACAGTTTCAGTGGAATCGTGCCCACAGCGTGACCTACATTCGCGGAATTTCATTTTTCTCCCTATAATGTGAATGCATGTGATTGTATTGTTGGATTGAAAGATTCAGGGTACGCAATGGTTCCGTAAACCTCCGTGAGATGTTCGCGAAGTTTCACATTGTCAATTTCATTTGTCGTATCTTGGAAATGAACGAACTTAAGCAAATCGAACATTCTCTTTACCTCTCAAAAAGAATGAAGTCGGCAAATAAGCAGTGTTCTTTCCATTTTTCTGATCTTCGCAAATAACAATGTGGTGAAACGGAACATCTTTTTCCTTTAAAGAGAAATTCAATTTTCTTAGTCGTTTAACTCGAATTGTTTCTCTAATCAATAACGTATTAAACACGTTGACAGTTGCTCGCGGGTATTGCTGAAACTCGTACGAATTTACATTTCCGACGCGCGAGTGCATCGCACTCGTCAATCATAACATCAATCTACAACATCGGACACCGACGACCATTGAATTATCAGCCTTCAGCTAATCAACTGACAAAACAACACGTACCTTTGATAAAGTCCACAGCCATTCCCAAGCCGTACGTATCCTTGTCGTAATCGTCGAGAATGTAGGCACCGATCTTAACACCGGGTACAATTCCACGATCGTTGAGCCTGTCCAGAGTGTAAAGCATCACCTCGAGCGCTTGAACGTCACGTTGCGGTATCACTGGCCCGCAGGTGATGGTATCCTTCCTCTCATGGACCATCATTAGACGACTCAACACTAGATTATACTCGACCATCGCGCTGTGCTTAACTGGCCACTGATTCGGCGGTTCCAGCTCGTGCGACGAGTTTTTCGTCGTTTGCGAGAACGCCTCGTCCATGGTAACGGTTCATGGTCAGAAGAAGTGGCGATCATGTCAAAAGTGAACGAAAATTGGTTCTCGTCGTTAATCAATCCGATGGTCGACGTTTCGGCGGTAACTGGAAGTTGTTCCCTCTCTGTAGACGAAAGCGCGAGATTTTCGTTAAGGTAGTTGCCCAGAGAACCATTTGTACTTTTCAAACGGGAGCGAAACCTTTGATCAAACCTGCACTCTGGAGACGAATTCTAGTGGACATGTCAACGAGACTCTTAGCCCCCCGGGAGCATCGTTGCTGGCATTCGCTTGGACGTATTCCATTTGCATGGTCGAGGCGGTTCTTCGTTGGACCTCGTCCTTGTCCCACGTCGGCGTAGAAGTTCGTCCCGACACCGGGCCTCCGACCTTCATAGATGAATCAAGTTTCAGGCTCGTCGATGTCGAAGTTTGCACCGTGGACGACCTGGACTTTCGTTCTCTCGTAGGATGATCGATCACCGGGATGGGCATCGTGCTCAAGGAGTTAAACCCGTCGGACGGATTAACTTCGTTCACCGTTCCATTATCCAACGAGCGGGTTTGAGCCCTCTCATTTTTCGAGCTAAACCCGACGGACGGTTCATCAGGTTTAATGTCGCAGTCGCGTGTTTGAATATTTCGATTCAACGACTCTGTCGCCCTTGAACCGACGGGTTGCCGTTTCTTCGAAACCATTAGAGGATCGTTAAGCGTTACTTCATCACCTTCTGTCAAACCATCCGTAGCTGTATCGAACCGTTTCGCCTGGTCGTCGATTTTCCTATTTATCGTCCCAATTGTTTGGATAACGGCTTTTCTAGACGCGGATGGTCGTTCAGAAGGGGTTAAAGAAAGCTTCGATTTCGAATATTTCGTTTTATTCACGAGCGATTGCTTATGGTTCGCGTTTATTTTGATATCCTTCGTAATCTTCCGCTCTTGCTCAGTCGAAGATGAGTTCCTGAACGTATCGTCGGAATTTCCCTCGCCGAATTCAGGAAAGCCACTGTTCTCCGACGTATAGCCCCTTTCGGTTAGACAGTTCATATCGTTTCTTAGGTACGGGGCACTCCTTGGCGCCGCAACAGAGCTATGCTCGGAGTTCACGAGGACGCCGTCAGACTCCTTTGTCACGTTACTTTGTGCAGAAGCCTCTTCCGTTGTCGCTTTATTCGCCTCTTCTTTAGCCTTATCAATCTCGCTCCGCGGACCGTCTAATTCCATATCTTGCGACGAATCCGGGCTCAAATTGAGTCTTATCGAGATCACATCGTTACTTAGACTTGAAACGTTTTCCGCTAACTGTGCATTGTCATTTTAACGTCGAATTCGGTTTGCCATTTAACATCGAGCTATCCGATAGCAGTGAATCGTTCTCACTCACCACATCTGGTGCTTCGAGTGTTACTCTGTTAACTCATCCTGTGCTTCCGTCGTGACTTGTTGAGCTGAATTCATTGCTCAATGTTAAAGTACTCAAATTTAACGTCGAATCATTCCACTGCTGTACGTGTGCTGCAGCATCTCGATCGTCCAGTGAGTTATACTTAACGTTCTCTGAAATGAAGTCGATCTCCAATTCTGTCTCAACAATTTTCGCATCGTTATCCAAAAAATCATTTGTCGTTTCGTTGAAAGTAACATTCAATGAAGTTCCACCGTATTGCGACGAATCCAACGCGACCGCGTCGCTAGACGGAATAATATTTCTCTTCTCGCGGATCGAAAAATTTCCACGGGTTCTCCTGTCTGCCTCATCATCGCTTCCATTTGTTGATATCTGTTTCACGGAGATTCCATTCAACTGGCGTGTATACTCCATCTCTCTCCGAATCAACGTTGATTTACGAGACGTCGAGGTTCACCAGGAACCTTCGAACCCTGAAGAATGATGAGTCCTCCCTTCTGTCTTGATTGCTTTGACTCTTTTGCCTCGCGGCTCGCAATTCGAGGATCCCGAATTCTGGCAGAGGTACGACCACTCCAGATTTATTACATCACCAGAATCGAACGACCTCGGCTCTTCGTCAGGTTTTATTCCCGAATTTTTAATGGACCTTCTGCTCATCAACTGATACATGGAATTATCATGTCCGTCGACTTCTATTTCCCGATTTCCCTTTTGGTTTCAATTCTCCGTCGAACAGTTCACTAATAGAAGCGGAAGATTTAGGAGTTTCAATGAAATATCGTTTCTGGATGTATCCTTTGGGCTCAACATCTCGCGTATCTTCCGTACCTTTCGTAGATACTCGTCTCTTCGCGTCTATTAATCTTTTTCGACCCGTCAGCGTTAATCAACCTTAATGGTTGATTAATAGAGGTGGAAGACTCGGCGGAATCGATTAAATATTGCTCAACCGAGCCTTCCGACGACTTCCTACCACTCAATCCCCCTGGATCCGCGAATTTCTCCGATTTCAATCCTGTTTCGAATGCTTTACCGATAGAAACAACGGATTCAGGAATCTCAGTCGAATATCGCTTCCATTGCGGTTTCCTCGCCATATCCCAAGCTCCGAGAACCCGCGATACCGTCACCCTGAAAATAGTCCATAGTCCTTTGACCGTCCACCCTATAGGATCTTTTCATCCGAAGACGTCGAAGCTCGCCACTGAATCCCCTTTGCCTTCTCACGTCCTTGTTCTCTCGTCTGAAAGCCTTTAGCGAGTCGTCATTGCACGAATCCACAACAAAGTGACCGTAATCGACGGTCGCATCGCCGCCTCTCTAGCGACGTCTTTCATCGCGACACGGGAAACCCGGGAGGATTAGCGGACCTCTTCCGGAATATTCACTGAACTCCCGGTGAATCCGGTCGATCCCCTGGCAGTTGGCCCGGCTCGGCGTTTATCGCGTCGTTCCTTGTGGCAGTCGTTCGACGGGTCGAGATCCGCGAGTCGACGATCGCTCGACCGGATCGATCGATCGTCATCTTCGTCGGTTTGATTCGCGTCCACCGTCTGGGCGGTTCGCCAGGAAATTGCTCTCGACGACTCCTCCGTGATGTCATTCTTGACGAGTGGACGGAATGTTTGCCGAGCGGTAGTTGATGGCAATGATAACTTTTAAGAGTGCCGGGATGACGGAGTATTTGAATGGTTTTAAAATTTCTGGGATGGTTCATTAGCGCCGCGAGCCCCGTAAGCGACTTCGGCGCGGTTAACCGACAGCTGGTTGTTACCATAATCGAGCGGATACCGTTCGCCCGCCAAACTGTTTCGCAGAATCGATAGCACCACTGACACGGCCAGTACGGCCAGCCAACAGTTGTTCCGCCGCATCACCTGCCTCCCGTGACAAACATGTCCTGGTCCTGCAAAAGTACGCAGCGTCTCTGTGAATCCACCACATCGCATAATAAGACCTATCGATCTAGTAATCTTATGCTAATCGAGGAGAAACGTATCGAATATCGTTCTCTACGAGATGTACGTGTTTGTTGCACCGAGACGGTTCGAGGCAATTTGGTTGAAACTATTTGAATGGTACAAAAGGGTTAAATTTGATTCGCTCTGTTTGAGAGCGGTTTAATCTATTTGCAGAAGAATGGAAATGTTTGAAGATTAATTATTCATACGTATATTGTGTATGCAATCAAGTTAGAGGTTAAGGATTGAAGCTTTGTATTACAGATACGTGAAGTGCATTAATATCGTGAAGTTTATTTTAAGCTAAGTTATTAATCATGATGCAATAACGAACCAGTAAATATCTCTGCGAGTGTTGCACATTTTCGAAATTACAGAAGAATACCGCATAGTTGGAACTCCGAGCATTACACGTGCATAGTCAAAGCAGGAACTAACCTCGATAAAACATTGGCTATCAGTTAAGCGTGGAATATTGCCACTAAATTTCTCGTATCCAAATCGAAGAAACCAGTGGCCGCAACAGGCGCATACGGAGTCCTGGTGCACCATTGTACATATTTTAGTATCGGTGTATTGTTTAATTGTGTTCAATGCGTTCATATTAAATTCTCCATCACTTCTGATAGTACCTTCAAGTGACAGTAAAAGATTAATACCCTGGAAATCCATTTATTTGAACAGCGTCGGTGGAAATCTCGCTCGTGCGAATGCTTTTTGTAGCCATAATACGTTGATCCGATTACTCTTAGTACAAGCGTTTTCATTTGGTTGGCACGGAACCAAACTGCGATTTGATCGAGAGTGATTTTCCTAGTTTTTATAAATCAGATTTATCGATCGCCTTTCTATAAACCGATACGATCAGCAGTATCGTTGATGGATCACCCGCGCGCAGTTAATTGAATGAAGTTTTAATAATCCGAGAATATGATAGCTTAGGAACGAAGCTATCGCGATGTCGATATAATCTATACAATTGATGCAGAATTAATTACCACTCGGTTAACGTTATCTCGAAAGCCAATATAATCTCTTTGAGCGACATCTTATTGTTGCCAGGCCGCGCAGCGATCCCCTAATCGCTCTTCCAGAAAATTAACCCCTCGCGCTATAACCGTTGTATCCTATCTAACCGTGGATCGTCGCGATTCAACGCGAGCATCCATTATTTTAACACTGCTTGCGCGTTAATTAGTCCGTTTCGAGGCACGGTCTTTCCCCTTTGTCCAATAAATTTCGCGCGGCTGCGAATCCTGAAGGAAAGCCTCGGAAGCGAAGGTTATATTACTTGATCTCCTTTCCGTGCTCGTGTCCAGGTTTGACGCGTTCGTGGGCTAAATATCTGTCGGAACAATGGAGTTACAGGGCTTTAATAAGGCCGTTACTTTATCGAAGGGCAGCCGCGCTCGATAGGATTGAATCGTACGAAATGGACCCCGTTCCGCTCCGTCTCTCGGAGTAGGCACATGCCAGGTTTATTGTCAGATGTATCGACGGAAACGGTGATTTCGCGGGGACAGCGATAGGTTGGTAGGAATCGATTGAGCCCCGTTAAACGGTTATTGGACGATTTAGGTGAGGTAAGCATACTTCCTTGCAGAGCGTATTAAACTTGATCTTCGATTCTAACGACACTTTCCAGCTTAAATTGACATTTTGGAGGTCTCAGATGCCTTTAATTCAATTATCTTCACGGGTAATTTCAACGGTAACTTTGATTTCCTAATCTTCTCTTATCCGTGGGTGATAATTTGAATGGAATATCCGAAGGATTCATTTTTTATCTTTCAGTTGATGAAATTAGTAATTCACGTTGTAAGTAGTTCATTTCTGTTTTATCGCTTGACGAATTCACTAGAGAATTTGACGGTTTACGGAAAGGAACCAGCATTAGTAAGAAACTTGAAAATTTGTTTGAAAAGAGAGCAACAATAACTGGATATGGTGAATACTGGGTAGTACATATTACTATCTGGATGTGGATTTTGGGAGCGATGCCTTCATCAAAAGAAAATAAGAAGCCAATATTGAAGAGGAAGAGAATAAGAAGAACAGTATGCCGAGGGAAAAATTCAGGGATTCTTCCATTGTTCGTGTTTGAACATTTTTTTCATCTACCCCCGTATTTCGAGGTATAAAGTTAAACTGATAACAAATATTACATACAAGAATGCATGTTTTCGTGAAATTTTATCACGACAGTCTACCATTATCCTCAACAGCGAAAATTAGTAGCCAATATTGTGTTCCGTTCCTTCTCAACCCCTGAAAGAGAAATTACACTTTCTAAAAGACTTTAGACATCCTGTAGATTCCGCAACTGAAGGGGTTACCGTAAATACCTTTCTAATTACAGTAGCCCGGCAGATGTTGATTAACCGTCCGTCGAAGTAATCTGATGCTCTAATCCTGCAAACAATCTGAATATCCCGTGTCGTTTAATAACAGCGTTTCGTCTAATGGAGCTTTGATCGATGGTTTTACTAGGTTAGTAAATATCGTTAATTACAGTGGTGTTAAAATTTGACACGCGTGTGACAGAGATAATCTGTCGTGAATTTATTCAAACGGAACCTGAATTGTCATCTTTTAATGATCGATCTCTTAATCGCGACCAGTAGAAGGAATTCAGCGCGAAGTGATCAGCAAATCCTCATTGTTGGATCGTTTAACTGGTGCATGTAATTACGACTGTATATTGTACATTTGTATCAGCTCCGCGCCCTAATTGGTCTGGTTCGAGCCGCTGACATCTGCATTGTCTATGACAACATATGTTGTCGTAACTTTCTCAATCGTATTCGGGATCCGTTCAATTATACAGGCTTGTATAAGGTACATGTGCGCGAAACAGATGGTTGTGATCACGTGTCTACGAAGGATTCGATTTCTCCTTGGTTCGATTGAGGAATCCGCGTGGCATTTTTCTAAGGATTTTAATCATTTCGACGAATTCCATGACGGCGTTTCCACTTGGCATTCAGGTGCTACATAATATTTTTCGTCAAGCGAATTCCACGGATACAATTTCGAACGTGGTCGCGTACGTTCTTTCGTCCGCGAGAAGAAAGAACCCATGGAATGGAGATCCGCGACAACGCAGGATCCCGTGCAATTCAAAAGGGGACCAAGGAGAGAACAAAGGGGATCCTTAATGCCACGCGAAGTCGAGAATGGATGAATAGCGGAGGCATGCGCGAGCGAACCAACTGCTGGGAAATAATTGGAGACAAAAGTCTCCATTCCTCTTAATGTGTATCGCGAGACGAAACACTGTTTGTGATTTTCAAAATATTCGTGTGATTCCTTTTTACCAGCATTCAGTGGAACTGCTCGTATGATATTTTCGAAGCAAAAATAAACGTTTCAATGGCTCAAAGTAGATTGACTATTCTTCGGAAGATATATCTTTGTTCGATTACACAGAACTGCACTTTAGAAGAGGGAAGTTGTTTTTGTTCTCAATAGGTATCACCCGTCTACTCGATTCGATACTAGATTGAGCCGTGATCCGTTGACGAGCTTAACCATCCCCTTTTTTTTTTGTTTGTCCGCTACGATGTGCCACGATAACCTATGGCGATCAACGACTGGAACGTGATGAGAGGAATTTTTATCGGAAGCCAACGAACGATTTTTCCCCAGAGAAAGCTTTTATAAACGCAGCAAGGTTTTACTTATTACGTTACTTTGATGCTCTTGTAATTTTCATTAAAGGTTTTATTAAAACTTCATGAAGGTTTAAGGTGAGTTTTTCTTCCCTCCGCGGATAGGAAGGATCGCGAGATTTTTGCCAGAAATTTCGTAGACTGGCTTTAAGCAGCTTTCGTTGTACCTTGCATTTTCTTATCGCCGTGTATAGGAAATGATACGATGAACTTTTTGAACTAGAAGTTCGTTGATACAGTTTTATAACCGCCTATAGCACCGTATAACTGAGGAAGTGTGGCACGTTCGCGTAAGCGCACACGACGCGATATAGGATACGAGGAATTCATTTTTGCATTTTCAACATTGATTGCAAAACCTACGGAATATTTCAGAGGGCTTCCAGCTGAGAGTTACTCGGACGCAAAAAGTATTCACGCGTTCCAATTTTTCGCAGCTCCCTTATATATATCGCGCACGTGCAACTGTGAGAATTGAGAAAGTTCTTCACCGGCATTTTTTATTAGAGCTCTCCGTCCGCGGGTACGTGAACTGCGAAGTTCATGAACGTAAAGTCATAGCATACTTTTAAACCTGTCAACTGATAATCGTAGCGATTATTCGACGAGATGAATTCATCGATAAAAGAAGAAATATTAAAATTTCTAGGTGGTAGCACTTTTTTGTACAATTTGGAGAAGCATTAATAGAGTATTCGTACACTTGTATCAATTTATTCCTGAAAATAAAATTGTCGTTCCTCGAATTTTCCCTGCAGAATCCAGTTTTTCAAGAAAGAATTTAAGTTACAAGATCGAAGACGGGGGAAAAAGATTGGCGGTCAGTGCATGCCCCGATCGTTCATCATGGTTCAACCCGCGTGGGTAAGCCGAGCACCTTGCCTGCTTGTAGAAAACTCTTTACTTCCGCAAAAAATCATGGCGATCGTTCTCGTGCGGACAGGCTGACCGTCTGCGCGCCTACCTTCCTCCTTCCTTAATTCCGGGCATTCGTACATTTCCCGAGGAAAAATAAACGTCCTCGCAATAGGTACAAACAGCCAAGCATGAAACAAACATACATGTGTCGTATTAACACTAACGTTCGTAAGGGGAAACGGGACAACGACGTCGAATTAAAATTCCAGGGTGTTTTTAGCGCTCGTACGTCGCGAACGTAGAAGAGTGGATTACACGCCGGCAAAGCAGAAAGTCCAAGAAAAAGCGCAAGGTCCTAAGAGGCGACGTTCCAAAGGGGTGGCTAGCGTAGAGTCATAATGCTCGCAGATGTGCCTGCGAACAAAAATTGCGACCAGTGACATTTCGCGTTTGTATCTGCTTCACGGATCTCGAGATTTCGATACTCCTTGACACCGAATGATTCTGCGATTTTCGCAATAAATAGCGGAGACACGCGTGCATCGTAACGCATCAGCTACCGCTCCTACAAATTCTACATCTAGGAGATGACATACCGAATCTCGGGCCTCTAGAATTGTTTTCATTCAAGTACATATTGTCTATGCGCCACTAGTGACCGCTCCAGGAGTTCGCTCTCCGCATATTTCGACTCCCAGAGCCAGACATGCCGTATCTGGTACCCCTAGAATTGACTTTACTTATGTACTGATTCGCTCTGCGCCATTAATAACCAATCCATGAGTTCTACCTCCTTATACGAAACATAGGGTCGGACATATCATGTCTGTGGACCCTAGTATTGGTTTGATTTAAGTATATATTGGTTGTTGGCCATTAACGACCCCTCCAGAAGTTCGTCAACCCCCACTTATTTGACACCTAGGGCCGGATATGCCGTGCCTGGGGCCCCCACTATTGGATGCATTTAAGTCCGGGCACGGAACGGTGATCGTGCACACTGTTGGGGAGTGGCGACCCCACCCTCCGAAGCTGAAGAGTGTTCGGTCTAGTCAGCCGTCGAAACAGGAACGGTGAGTGATGGTGAAAAATTCAGTAGAAGTGGGCACTCAGTGACCTGATAAACTCATCCTGTCGACGTAAGCAGGCAACTAGCCCCTGGCATCGGTGCCCCGAGTGTCTGGTGAGACCTCGAGCACCAAGAACTCGAAAATTGCGTAGGGGATTCGTCTTGTCAGCTAGACGAGGCCCCACAAGAAACGTAATTAACGAGCTCGCCTAGATGCCAGTTAAGGGGCAGTTTGCCGACTTCCGGCCGATCACTCCTCATGGTATTTGCACGACTATGGCCTGGCTCGTATTCGGCTAAGGTTGGGAGACCAGTCTCCCCTCGAGTCTCGAAAAGGGCAAAAATGCCCTAGTCTAAACAATCAGGTGGCCGATCCACGGATCGGCCATCGCATGGGTCCCAGTCGATCGACCGAGCGTATCGAAGGCTCGGACAGTCGACCAGTGGATACCCTATTTCGAAGTCGAGAATCCGCACATCGTCCAAGGACGACTTACCTCTATTACCGGGAAACTCGTTCAGCATACCAGCTCAACGAGTTCCCACCTACCGTGTACCGTCCGCAGTGCACACTGCGGAACTCAGGTGCACCCCGGCAGGGCAGCGTCGGTGCGCGCTGTTGGGGAGTAACGACCCCACCTTCCCGATTCGTGAGAAAGCACCAAGAGGCAGAGCGGCGTGTGATGCGCGCCGATGGGGAGTGACGACCCCACTTTCACTCCACGTATGAAGCATCACCCTCGAATTTCATGGCTCTCGCGTGAGTCTCCCGGTGTTTTGCACCAGGAGACCGCGGCCCAGGCAGGGCAGCGCCGGTGCGCGCTGTTGGGGAGTAACGACCCCACCTACCCGATTCGTGAGAAAGCACCAAGAGGCAGAGCGGCGTGTGATGCGCGCCGATGGGGAGTGACGACCCTACCTTCACTCTACGTATGAAGCATCACCCTCGAATCTCATGGCTCTCGCGTGAGTCTCCCGGTGTTTTGCACCAGGAGACCGCGGCCCCGGCAGGGCAGCGCCGGTGCGCGCTGTTGGGGAGTAACGACCCCACCTTCCCGATTCGTGAGAAAGCACCAAGAGGCAGAGCGGCGTGTGATGCGCGCCGATGGGGAGTGACGACCCCACCTTCACTCCACGTATGAAGCATCACCCTCGAATTTCATGGCTCTCGCGTGAGTCTCCCGGTGTTTTGCACCAGGAGACCGCGGCCCAGGCAGGGCAGCGCCGGTGCGCGCTGTTGGGGAGTAACGACCCCACCTATCCGATTCGTGAGAAAGCACCAAGAGGCAGAGCGGCGTGTGATGCGCGCCGATGGGGAGTGACGACCCCACCTCCACTCCACGTATGAAGCATCACCCTCGAATTTTATGGCTCTCGCGTGAGTCTCCCGGTGTTTTGCACCAGGAGACCGCGGCCCCGGCAGGGCAGCGCCGGTGCGCGCTGTTGGGGAGTAACGACCCCACCTTCCCGATTCGTGAGAAAGCACCAAGAGGCAGAGCGGCGTGTGATGCGCGCCGATGGGGAGTGACGACCCCACCTTCACTCTACGTATGAAGCATCACCCTCGAATCTCATGGCTCTCGCGTGAGTCTCCCGGTGTTTTGCACCAGGAGACCGCGGCCCAGGCAGGGCAGCGCCGGTGCGCGCTGTTGGGGAGTAACGACCCCACCTTCCCGATTCGTGAGAAAGCACCAAGAGGCAGAGCGACGTGTGATGCGCGCCGATGGGGAGTGACGACCCCACCTTCACTCCATGTATGAAGCATCACCCCCCTAATTTCGCAAATTTCATGATAGCTTCACTCGATCCTAAGTATTCCGGAGGTAAAATAGCCCTCCATTCGGATCTCCGGGTGAGGGCAGGATCGGGAGGAGTCATTGTGGCGATGAATAGGTCAAGACGGGCGAACAACCTTCGGCCCGTGACCTCGCCCCTAGGTGTTGGCCCCATTGTCGAGCAACGAAGCCGCCCGGTAACGCGCTCGATGACGGCCGCCCTTCGGCATCATCGCCAAGCCGCGACCGGGTGTGATTCTGCTCACACGACTCTGGCGCGGCCTCCAGGTATCAGCCTTCGCGCTGTCCAGATACGGATTACGAAATGCGACGCGAGACTCAGGTCGGATCCGGTATCTCCGGCTGAGTCTGTGATAGGAACAGAAATAAAATCAAGCGATAGCTCCGCGAACCCTCCCTCCGCGACCGCGACCCCCCACAACCCCACCGCGCCCGCGCCCGCGTCCGCGACCGTACCGACGTCGTCGACGGCGTCACCGTCCGTAATAGAGACCACGGGTATTAGGATACTGCAGCTGAACATGCAACATTCAGCTACAGTTGCAGGCGAGGTGCGTCAGCTCGTAGCCTCGAAGCACTTAGACGTCCTGCTATTGCAGGAACCATACGTCAGTTCTTCGGGCACGAGCCACACCGTTAGTGGACTAGGGATCGGGGCGAGGGTGGCGGCCGTCAGTTCACAATTCCCGTGGGCTGCGGTTGCCGTGTGCAACCCTCGCTTCGAGATGATTTTTGTCTCGCAGCTAAGCACGGAACACTGTGTGTGTGCAGAAGTGCTGGCGCCCGGCTTCTCAGTATACGTCGCATCATGCTATTTTCAGTATAGCGACGAAATCGAGGAGCACCTCAGGCACCTCGAGATGGAGTTTCAGTTTCTGAGGGGGAAGAGACTCATAGTGTCGGTAGATGCCAAGGCTCGGTCGTCACTCTGGGGTCCACAGAGTACAGACGAAAGAGGAGCGATGTTCGAGACGCTCATCCGATCGTTTGGCATGGAAGTTGTGAATGACGCTCGGCAGCCGCCCACCTATTGGTCGACGAGGGGTGAGTCTTTCATCGATGTAACCCTGGCGTCGCCATCCATGCCCCCTTTCGTCAGGGGCTGGAAGGTAAGGTGCGGTTGGGCCAACAGCGACCACAACGCCATAGATATCGGGCTGAGGGTACCGAGAGCCAAAGCGGCGAATCGGGGTGGCGCGAGCACTCGGTTCGACACGGCGGGAGAAGCTATGGCCCCATTGGGATTTAAGATGGTGTAGGGGAGCACCCCCCCTAGTCGTTGCCTCCATGTGCAAATCTCTAGGATAGCAGGTGGGAAGGATAAAAATACCTGTGAACTCCTACGGGCCATAGTTAGCAAGCAGCCACCTCCTCGTGGTTCCCGCCGTCAGTAGCTCCACAGCTAGATCTGTGTGGGTGAAGCAAAGGGCTGCCACTGCGAATTCGAACAAAAATAATCGAACGTAATTTGTCGGGTTGGGAATTAAAAACAAAGTTAATCCTAACCTATTAGTGCGTTAGTAGATCAAATATCCTTACAGCCGACAATGAGTCAGGACTGGGTCTTCTCCCTACGCAAGAGGTGTTGAAAGATAACACAATGTACAAAATGTACGGATAAGTCAAAGGACTTAAATGACGAAAAATATGAGTGGTGCATGGCGGTGCTGGTTTTTCCGCGCCCGCTCCCTCGGTATTGGCTCGCCGGGGGAGTGGGGTTATGGGCGTATCTCTTACGCGTGTGCCATATTTGGCGATGAAGCATGTCCGAGCCCCCTCCCGGGGCCGGGCTTAGAATATACTCGGTTCGACACTCGCCGGGCCGATTGGGAGCGCTACTGCGGTTGCCTAGCCGATCTATCTAGATCGAGGCTCGAGGCCCTCCGGCTCGACTCTATGGAAGACGTCGAAAGGGTGGCGGAAACGCTCACAGGCGTCATTATCGACGCCTGCGCCGCGTCGATGCCACGTAAAAGAGTGTTTAGGAAGTCCAACCCGTGGTGGACTCGCGAACTAACTAATAAGAAAAAGCACGTGTATCGTCTACGTCGTGCCTTCCAGAGGGAAAGAGACGAAGCCGCCCGCCGAACAAAACTACTAGAGTACCGTTCTTCTTTGCGGGAATACAGTAGGACGGTGAAGCGGACGAAGCTCGAAAGCTGGCGACGATTTGTTACGTCGAACGGGAACTCGGGGCCCTGGAGCACCGTATATAAGTATCAGGCGAAGAAACTCCGAGTTGAGAGAGTTCTCAGCACTCTCCGGCGTGGTAGTGAAACCACATCCAATTGCCGCGAAACAGTCAGCTTGCTCTTGGAGGCACACGTCCCCGACGACCGGGAAGAAGAAGACACGCCGGATCAACGTGTCATTAGGGAAGGCGCACGTTTCGCGCCCGGTACTCCCGACGCTGCCCCCATCACGGAGGCAGAGGTCGTGAGTACCGTTCGTTCATTCAAAAATAATAAAGCCCCAGGGCCGGACCACATCGAGGTCCGTGCGCTGAAAACCGCGGCTAGAATCATTCCCGGCCAAATTACACGGCTTTTTAATGGATGCCTTCAATGGGGCGTCTTTCCCTTCGTCTGGAAGGAGGGCTCTCTACGAGTACTTCTTAAGGAAGGGAAGGACGAGAAGGATCCAAAATCCTACCGTCCGATCTGCCTCCTCTCAGTGATAGGTAAACTCTTCGAAAAGCTGCTCAAGGAGCGCCTCTACCAGACGTCGTTGGCGCCTGGAAAAGTGTCCGACCGGCAATTCGGGTTCACGCCCGGAAAGTCGACGGAGGACGCTATCGTGGAGTTGCGCCGCCTGGTCGATTCCTCGGAGGATCGATACGTGGCGGCGATGCTCTTCGATATCTCCGGGGCCTTCGACAATGTCTGGTGGCCATTAGTTTTGAAGTCTTTCAAAGAGCGAGACTGCCCTCGGAATGTTTTCGGAGTAATTTCTAATTACTTCGACGGCCGACGGGTCAAGATCTCGATAGCTTCCGAGCAGGTTTCGAAGCAGGCGACGAGGGGGTGTCCGCAAGGCTCCGTACTCGGTCCCGCCTGCTGGAACCTTATGTTCGACGATCTCCTGCGGTCACTTCAGACCACAGTTGAGAATAGGTTTATCGCTTACGCGGACGATCTCCTCGTCCTAGTAAGCGGGAATAGTAGGCGCGACCTCGAGACCCAAGGTCAACAGGTCGCGAATCAAATTCTTAGTTGGTGTAGTTCGGCCAAACTCGAAATCTCGGCCACAAAGACGGAGGCAATTGTCCTCAAGAGTGGCTGGATCGAGCGGCAACCCTTAGGTCGGAGAGGAGGCGCCCGTCCCGATAGAAAACGCAAGGCCGTTCGGCCTTCGAAAGCCGACCTTGCCGGTAGGCCACTGACCATCCGTATAGGGGACGCAAAAATAAAATTTAGACCCGCGGTCAAGTACCTTGGCGTCACGTTTGATAAAGGAATGCGCGTCCGAACGCATTGCCAAAAAATAAGCGACAAGGTCGGGTCGCTGTTCGCGAGATTAGGTAGGCTGGCGAGGTGTAGTTGGGGGCTTCGCTTCGACTCCCTAGCCGGGATATACAGGGGAGCATTCATCCCGAAAGTGGCATACGCCTCAGCGGGATGGGCCGACCTGTGCTCGGAGAGGGAGTGGAAGGTGCTTAGGTCCGCGCAGCGCCGCGCTTTGATCGCGGTTACCGGCGCGTATCGCCGGATATCGTGGGAAAGTGCGTGCGTGGTGGCCGGCGCGGCTCCTATCGACATCGTCGTCCAGCAAAATAGGGCCCTCTACAATCTTCGTAGAGGAAAGGACGCTAGGTTAGGGAACGCCGTCATCCCAACCGAAGCGGATGACGGAAAACAACGCGTTAAGGATGAGGCGACGAATATGTGGCAAGCCTTGTGGACATCTTCCCACAAGGGCCGCACAACATTCGCCTTCTTCAAGGACGTCCGGGAGAGGTTGGCCGCCGGCTGGCTGAAGCCGAATCACTACACCACGCAGGTGCTGTCGGGTCACGGCAACTTCATGGCTCGTCTCTTGACGTATGCCGTTGCCGATGATGCGACGTGCGTCTGCGGTAGTGCGGTGGACACGGTAGGCCACTTCCTCCTGGAGTGCCCTATCTTCGAGCCGCAGAGGGAAGCTCTGCGGGCTTTCGTTCCCGCGAGTGAGTGGAGATGGCCGGAGGCGGCACCGTACCTGGTGTCGTCACCAGAGGCCTTCTCCACGCTCGCCGACTTCAGCAGAGAATCGCTCTGGCTGAAAGCTTTCCTGGAGTAGGCTTGCTCCATCTAAATCCGTAATAATCCCTCCCTCGTTCTTGGGGACGGCTCACCCCGGCGTTGTCGGAGCGCCGGGGCAAGGCGGAGCAGCGCTGCACATCTTCGCAGCTAACTGTCTCCGTCGAGCCCTCCTCCTCCTCCGCGATTTGTTTCTTATGTACTAATTATGTGTTTTTCTCCCTACAGGATCAGGGCGAGCATGCACGCGAGCATGCGGTGGGCCCGCCTCCCCGAGGTTCCCCGCGGATGCCCCTGCGGCCGAACGAGACTTAGTCTCGGTCGAGCGTCGGGGTAACTGAAGGGCCCACACCGCGGGAAAACGATCGCCGCGGCGCTGCTGGGTTTTTCCTCTCCCGTTCCAGAGGACTGGTTCGCGCTGGCAAGTCGATAGGAAAATGCTGCGTATGCCCTTAAGGCGAGGTAGCAGACTCGTATCCCTTCCCGGGGCCGGGTTCAGAATATTCTGGATTCATTTAAGTACGGCGGGAGAAGCAATGGCCCCATTGGGGATTTAAGATGGCGTAGGGGAGCACCCCCCCTCGTTGCATACGTCATGATGCAAACCTATAGGATAGCAGGTGGGAAGGATAAAAATACCTGTGAACTCCTACGGGCCATAGTTAGCAAGCAGCCACCTCCTCGTGGTTCCCGCCGTCAGTAGCTCCACAGCTAGATCTGTGTGGGTGAAGCAAAGGGCTGCCACTGCGAATTCGAACAAAAATAATCGAACGTAATTTGTCGGGTTGGGAATCAAACAAAGTTAATCCTGACCTATTAGTGCGTTAGTAGATCAAATATCCTTACAGCCGACGATGAGTCAGGACTGGGTCTTCTCCCTACGCAAGAGGTGTTGAAATAATAACACAATGTACAAAATGTACGGATAAGTCAAAGAACTTAAATGACGAAAAATATAAATGAGTGGTGCATGGCGGTGCTGGTTTCTCCCTGCCCGCTCCCTCGGTAGTGGCTCGCCGGGGGAATGGGGTTATGGGTATTTTTACGCGTATGCCATATTTGGCGATGAAGCATGTCCGAGCCCCCTCCCGGGGCCGGGCTTAGAATATTCTGGATTCATTTAAGTACTTATTGGCTCTTGGCCAGTAGTAATCGCTCCAGGAGTTCTATAGCCGCCTACTTCGAAACATAGGACCGCACATACTGTAACAGGGGCCTTTAGAATTGGATTCATTCAACCCCCTATTGAAGCTGTGCTATTACTAACCGCGCCAAGAGATTCCCTGGCACCTAATTCGACACCCAGGGTCAGAGATGCTTTCCAAGGGCCTGTAGTGTTGGTCTCATTTAATTACTTATTGGCTCTGTGTCATTCGTAACACCCCTAGGATTTCGTAGCCCGCATATTCAACCCAAGGTATTCCAAACATGCCACATTTTATGCGCTCGACCATTATATATAAATAGAAACAAATATAACCTAACCTAACACAACTCAACTTCTCGGCGTTAATATTTTACAAAATTCCTGACGTGTCGGCCCCTACTTCTCGGCGGGAACATTATTTACGTCTACAATGTTATATATCCTAACCTAAGGCAACCTAACATCTCAGCGGTAATATTTTACAACATTCCTGACATGTCGGCCACTACTTCTCGTAGGGAACATTGTACATAAATAGAACCTAAAATAAATTAACCTAATTCCACCCAGCACTTGTGTAGTAGTGTTTCACAGGATCCCGGGCATGCTGGCCCGACCTAAGTTGTGTCATGCTACGCTATATAATGTTACAGGCGTATATAATGTTCCCACCCAGAAGTAGGGGCCGACAAACCCGGGAGGCTTCAAAATGTTACAACCGAGGGGCTAGATGGGTTATGTTATGTTGTAATACGTTATAGATGTATATAATGTTGCCACCCAGAAGTAGGCACCGACACGCCAGAAATGTTGTAAAATATTACATCCGAGATGTTATTTTGCCTTAGGTTAGGATATATAACGCTATAGACGTATGTACGGTCCTCATCGAAAGGTACGGGCCGACATGATCAGGATTCTGTAAAACATTTCCACCGAGGGACTAGATGGAATAGGGTAGGTTATAGTACGTTATAAACGTATATAATGTTTCCATCGAGAAGTACGGGCCGACCCGTCAGGAATATTGTAAGGTATTATGGTCGAGAGGTTAGGTTGCGTTAGGTTAAGTTATTTAACGTTATGGACCTATATAATCTTCCCATCGGAAAGCAGGGGCCGACACGCCCGGGATATTGTAAAACATTATTACCCAAGGGATAACTGGGTTAGGTAAGGTTACATTAGGTTATAGACCTATATAATGTTCCCACCAAGAAGTAGTGGCCGACGCGCCAGCAATCTTGTAGAACATCACGGTGGGAACATTATATACATCTATGGCGGTATATATCCTCACCTAAGGCAACCTAACTGGTCGACGGTATTATTTTACAATATACTTCGCGGGTCGGCTCCTACTTCTGGGTGGGAACATTATATACGTCTATAACGTAATATAACCTAACCTAACCCATCTAGCCCTTCGCTGACAATGTTTTACAGAATACCGGTCGTGTCGGCCCGTACTTCTCGGGCGGGACATCATATAAGCCTATAACGTTATGTAGCCTAACCTAACTCATCTAGCCCCTAGGTGGTAATGTTTTACAGAATCGCAGTCGTGTCGTCCCGTACTTCTGGGTGTGGACATTATATACATCTATAACGTTATATATCCTAACCTAATACAACCTAACATCTGGAATGTAATATTTTACAATATTCCTGGCGTGACGGCGCATAAGTCGCGATGTGGACATTATATACGTCTATAACGTTGTATATCCTAACCTAAAGCAACCTAACATCTGGGATGCAATATTTTACAACATTCCTGGCATGTCGGTCCCTACATCTCGGTGGGAACATTCTATACGTCTATAACGTTGTATATCCTAACCTAAGGCAACCTAACATGTCGGACGTAATATTTTACCACATTCCTGGCACGTCGGCCCCTACTTCACGGTGAGAACATTATATACGTGTATAACGCCATATATCCTAGCCTAAGGCAACCTAACATGTCGAATTTAATATTTTACAACTTTCCCGGAGCGTCGGCCCTTACTTCTCGGTGGGAACATTATATACGTCCATAACGTTATATATGCTAGTCTAACTCAACTTAACAAGTCGAATGTAATATTTTGCAACATTCTTGGCGCGTCGGCACCTACTTCTCGGTGGGAACATTATATACGTCCATAACGCTATACATCCTAGCCTAAAGCAACCTAATCTCTCTACCATAATATTTTACAACATTCCTGACATGTCGGTCCCTACTTCTCAGTGGGAACATTATATACGTCTAGAACGATATAAATCCTAACCGAAGGCAACCTCTAACATCTCGGATGAAATGTTTTACAACATTCCTGGCGCGTCGGCACCTACTTCTCGGTGGGAACATTATATACGTGCATAACGCCATATATCCTAGCCTAAGGCAACCTAACATGCCGAATTTAATATTTTACAACATTCCTGGAGCGTCGGCCCTTACTTCACGGTGGGAACATTATATACGTCTATAACGTTATATATCCTAGCCTAACACAACTTAACAAGTCGAATATAATATTTTACAACATTCCTGGCTCGTTGGCCCCTACTTCTCGTTGGGAACATTATATAAGTCTATAACGTTATATATCCTAGCCTAAGGCAACCTAACATCTCTACCGTAATATTTTACAACATTCCTGCC
The DNA here is from genome assembly GCA_963969225.1 of Xylocopa violacea. Classification (NCBI taxonomy): domain Eukaryota; kingdom Metazoa; phylum Arthropoda; class Insecta; order Hymenoptera; family Apidae; genus Xylocopa; species Xylocopa violacea. The sequence goes on from CAXAJV010000789.1 coordinate 3,999,140, forward strand.
ATGTCGGTCCCTACTTCTCGTTGGGAACATTATATAAGTCTATAACGTTATATATCCTAGGCTAAGGCCACCTAGCATGTCGAATGTAATATTTTACAACATTCCAGGCATGTCGGCCCGTAGGTCTCGGTGGGAACATTATATACGTCTATAACGTTATATATCCTAGCCTAACTCAACTTAACATGTCGAATATAATATTTTACAACATTCCAGGCGCGTCGGGACCTACTTCTCGGTGAGAACATTATATACGTCTATAACGTTATATATGCTAGCCTAAGGCAACCTAACATGTCGAATGTAATATTTTACAACATTCCTGGCGCGTCGGCCCGTACTTCTCGGTGGGAACATTATATACGTATATAAAGATATATATCCTAACCGAAGGCAACCTAACATCTCGGATGTAATATTTTGCAACATTCCTGGCGTGTCGGCACCTACTTTGGGTGGGAACATTATATACGTCTACAACGCTATATATCATAGCCTAAGGCATCCTAACATGTCGAGCGTAATATTTGACAACATTCCTGGCTCGTTGGCCCCTACATCTCGGTGGGAACATTATATACGTGCATAACGCCATATATCCTAGCCTAAGGCAACCTAACATGCCGAATTTAATATTTTACAACATTCCTGGAGCGTCGGCCCTTACTTCTCGGTGGGAACATTATATAAGTCTATAACGTTACATATCCTAGCCTAAGGCAACCTAACATGTCGAATGTAATATTTTACATCATTCCCCGAGCGTCGGCCCTTACTTCTCGGTGGGAACATTATATACGTCTATAACGTTATATATCCTAGCCTAACTCAACTTAACACGTCGAATGTAATATTTTACAACATTCCTGGCGCTTCGCCCCTACTTCTCGGTGGGAACATTATATACGTCCATAACGCTATACATCCTAGCCTAAGGCAACCTAATCTCTCTACCATAATATTTTACAACATTCCTGGCATGTCGGTCCCTACTTCTCAGTGGGAACATTATATACGTCTAGAACGATATAAATCCTAACCGAAGGCAACCTCTAACATCTCGGATGAAATGTTTTACAACATTCCTGGCGCGTCGGCACCTACTTCTCGGTGGGAACATTATATACGTGCATAACGCCATATATCCTAGCCTAAGGCAACCTAACATGCCGAATTTAATATTTTACAACATTCCTGGAGCGTCGGCCCTTACTTCACGGTGGGAACATTATATACGTCTATAACGTTATATATCCTAGCCTAACACAACTTAACAAGTCGAATATAATATTTTACAACATTCCTGGCTCGTTGGCCCCTACTTCTCGTTGGGAACATTATATAAGTCTATAACGTTATATATCCTAGCCTAAGGCAACCTAACATCTCTACCGTAATATTTTACAACATTCCTGCCATGTCGGTCCCTACTTCCCGTTGGGAACATTATATAAGTCTATAACGTTATATATCCTAGGCTAAGGCCACCTAGCATGTCGAATGTAATATTTTACAACATTCCAGGCATGTCGGCCCGTAGGTCTCGGTGGGAACATTATATACGTCTATAACGTTATATATCCTAGCCTAACTCAACTTAACATGTCGAATATAATATTTTACAACATTCCAGGCGCGTCGGGACCTACTTCTCGGTGAGAACATTATATACGTCTATAACGTTATATATGCTAGCCTAAGGCAACCTAACATGTCGAATGTAATATTTTACAACATTCCTGGCGCGTCGGCCCGTACTTCTCGGTGGGAACATTATATACGTATATAAAGATATATATCCTAACCGAAGGCAACCTAACATCTCGGATGTAATATTTTGCAACATTCCTGGCGCGTCGGCACCTACTTTGGGTGGGAACATTATATACGTCTACAACGCTATATATCATAGCCTAAGGCATCCTAACATGTCGAGCGTAATATTTGACAACATTCCTGGCTCGTTGGCCCCTACATCTCGGTGGGAACATTATATACGTGCATAACGCCATATATCCTAGCCTAAGGCAACCTAACATGCCGAATTTAATATTTTACAACATTCCTGGAGCGTCGGCCCTTACTTCTCGGTGGGAACATTATATACGTCTATAACGTTACATATCCTAGCCTAAGGCAACCTAACATGTCGAATGTAATATTTTACATCATTCCCCGAGCGTCGGCCCTTACTTCTCGGTGGGAACATTATATACGTCTATAACGTTATATATCCTAGCCTAACTCAACTTAACACGTCGAATGTAATATTTTACAACATTCCTGGCGCTTCGCCCCTACTTCTCGGTGGGAACATTATATACGTCCATAACGCTATAGATCCTAGCCTAAGGCAACCTAATCTCTCTACCATAATATTTTACAACATTCCTGGCATGTCGGTCCCTACTTCTCAGTGGGAACATTATATACGTCTAGAACGATATAAATCCTAACCGAAGGCAACCTCTAACATCTCGGATGAAATGTTTTACAACAATCCTGGCGCGTCGGCACCTACTTCTCGGTGGGAACATTATATACGTGCATAACGCCATATATCCTAGCCTAAGGCAACCTAACATGCCGAATTTAATATTTTACAACATTCCTGGAGCGTCGGCCCTTACTTCACGGTGGGAACATTATATACGTCTATAACGTTATATATCCTAGCCTAACACAACTTAACAAGTCGAATATAATATTTTACAACATTCCTGGCTCGTTGGCCCCTACTTCCCGTTGGGAACATTATATAAGTCTATAACGTTATATATCCTAGCCTAAGGCAACCTAACATCTCTACCGTAATATTTTACAACATTCCTGCCATGTCGGTCCCTACTTCTCGTTGGGAACATTATATAAGTCTATAACGTTATATATCCTAGGCTAAGGCCACCTAGCATGTCGAATGTAATATTTTACAACATTCCAGGCATGTCGGCCCGTAGGTCTCGGTGGGAACATTATATACGTCTATAACGTTATATATCCTAGCCTAACTCAACTTAACATGTCGAATATAATATTTTACAACATTCCAGGCGCGTCGGGACCTACTTCTCGGTGAGAACATTATATACGTCTATAACGTTATATATGCTAGCCTAAGGCAACCTAACATGTCGAATGTAATATTTTACAACATTCCTGGCGCGTCGGCCCGTACTTCTCGGTGGGAACATTATATACGTATATAAAGATATATATCCTAACCGAAGGCAACCTAACATCTCGGATGTAATATTTTGCAACATTCCTGGCGCGTCGGCACCTACTTTGGGTGGGAACATTATATACGTCTACAACGCTATATATCATAGCCTAAGGCATCCTAACATGTCGAGCGTAATATTTGACAACATTCCTGGCTCGTTGGCCCCTACATCTCGGTGGGAACATTATATACGTGCATAACGCCATATATCCTAGCCTAAGGCAACCTAACATGCCGAATTTAATATTTTACAACATTCCTGGAGCGTCGGCCCTTACTTCTCGGTGGGAACATTATATACGTCTATAACGTTACATATCCTAGCCTAAGGCAACCTAACATGTCGAATGTAATATTTTACATCATTCCCCGAGCGTCGGCCCTTACTTCTCGGTGGGAACATTATATACGTCTATAACGTTATATATCCTAGCCTAACTCAACTTAACACGTCGAATGTAATATTTTACAACATTCCTGGCGCTTCGCCCCTACTTCTCGGTGGGAACATTATATACGTCCATAACGCTATAGATCCTAGCCTAAGGCAACCTAATCTCTCTACCATAATATTTTACAACATTCCTGGCATGTCGGTCCCTACTTCTCAGTGGGAACATTATATACGTCTAGAACGATATAAATCCTAACCGAAGGCAACCTCTAACATCTCGGATGAAATGTTTTACAACAATCCTGGCGCGTCGGCACCTACTTCTCGGTGGGAACATTATATACGTGCATAACGCCATATATCCTAGCCTAAGGCAACCTAACATGCCGAATTTTATATTTTACAACATTCCTGGAGCGTCGGCCCTTACTTCACGGTGGGAACATTATATACGTCTATAACGTTATATATCCTAGCCTAACACAACTTAACAAGTCGAATATAATATTTTACAACATTCCTGGCTCGTTGGCCCCTACTTCTCGTTGGGAACATTATATAAGTCTATAACGTTATATATCCTAGCCTAAGGCAACCTAACATCTCTACCGTAATATTTTACAACATTCCAGGCGCGTCGGTCCCTACTTCTCGTTGGGAACATTATATACGTCTATAACGTTATATATGCTAGCCTAAGGCAACCTAACATGTCGAATGTAATATTTTACAACATTCCTGGCGCGTCGGCCCGTACTTCTCGGTGGGAACATTATATACGTGCATAAAGCCATATATCCTAGCCTAAGGCAACCTAACATGCCGAATTTAATATTTTACAACATTCCTGGAGCGTCGGCCCTTACTTCTCGGTGGGAACATTATATACGTCTATAACGTTATATATCCTAGCCTAACTCAACTTAACAATTCGAGTATAATATTTTACAACATTCCTGGCTCGTTGGCCCCTACTTCTCGTTGGGAACATTATATAAGTCTATAACGTTATATATCCTAACCGAAGGCAACCTAACATCTCGGATGTAATATTTTGCAACATTCCTGGCGCGTCGGCACCTACTTCGGGTGGGAACATTATATACGTCTACAACGCTATATATCATAGCCTAAGGCATCCTAACATGTCGAGCGTAATATTTGACAACATTCCTGGCTCGTTGGCCCCTACATCTCAGTGGGAACATTATATGCGTCTATAACGTTATATATCCTAGGATAAGGCAACCTAACAAGTCGAATGTAATATTTTAAAACATTCCTTGCATGTCGGACCGTAGGTCTCGGTGGTAACATTATATACGTCTAGAACGTTATATATCCTAGCCTAAGGCAACCTAACATGTCGAATGTAATATTTTACAACATTCCTGGCGCGTCGGCCCGTACTTCTAGGTGGGAACAGTATATACGTCTATAACGTTATATGTCCTAACCTAAGGTAACCTAACATCTCTACCGTAATATTTTACAACATTCCTGGCATGTCGGTTCCTACTTCTCGTTGGGAACATTATATAAGTCTATAGCGTTATATATCCTAGGCTAAGGCCACCTAGCATTTCGAATGTAATATTTTACAACATTCCAGGCATGTCGGCCCGTAGTTCTCGCTGGTAACATAATATACGTCTATAACGTTATATATCCTAGCCTAGGGCAACCTAACATGTCGAATGTAATATTTTACGACATTCCTGGCACGTCGGCACCTACTTCTCGGTGGGAACATTATATACGTCTATAACGTTATATATCCTAGCCTAGGGCAACCTAACATGTCGAATGTAATATTTTACGACATTCCTGGCACGTCGGCACCTACTTCTCGGTGGGAACATTATATACGTCTATAACGTTATATATCGTAGCCTAACTCAACTTAACAAGTCGAATGTAATATTTTACAACATTCCTGGCGTGTCGGCCCGTACTTCTAGGTGGGAACATTATATAAGTCAATAACGTTATATATCCTAACCTAAGGCAACCTAACATCTCGGACGTAATATTTTACTACATCCCTGGCACGTCGGCCCCTACTTCTCGGTGAGAACATTACATACGTGTATAACGCTATATATCCTAACCTAACTCAACTTAACATGTCGAATGTAATATTTTACAACATTCCTGGCGCGCCGGCCCCTACTTCTCGGTGGGAACGTTATATACGTCTACAACGCTATATATCATAGCCTAAGGCATCCTAACATGTCGAGCGTAATATTTGACAACATTCCTGGCTCGTTGGCCCCTACTTCTCAGTGGGAACATTATATGCGTCTATAACGTTATATATCCTAGGCTAAGGCAACCTAACATCTCGGAAGTAATATTTTACTACAATCCCGGCGCGCCGGCCCCTACTTCTCGGTGGGAACATTATATACGTCTATAACGTTATATATCCTATCCTAAGGCAACCTAACATGTCGAATGTAAAATTTTACAACATTCCCGGCGCGTCGGCCCTTACTTCTCGGTGGGAACATTATATACGTCCATAACGATATATATCCTAGCCTAAGGCAACCTAATCTCTCTACCATAATATTTTACAACATTCCTGGCATGTCGGTCCCTACTTCTCGGTGGGAACATTATATACGTCTATAACGATATAAATCCTATCCGAAGGCAACCTCTAACATCACGGATGTAATGTTTTACAACATTCCTGGCACGCCGGCCCCTACATCTCGGTGGGAACATTATATACGTCTACAACGCTATATATCATAGCCCAAGGCATCCTAACATGTCGAACGTAATATTTGACAACATTCCTGGCTCGTTGGTCCCTACTTCTCAGTGGGAACATTATATGCGCCCTTAACGTTATATAGCCTAATGTAAGGCAACCTAACATGTGGGACGTAATATTTGACAACATTCCTGGCGTGTCGAACCCTACTTCTCGGTGGGAAGAGTATATACGTCCGTAACGTTATATATCCTAACCTAGGGCCACCTAACATCTCGGATGTAATATTTGAAAGCATTCCTGGCGTGTGGGACCCTACTTCGCGGTGGGAACATTATATATGTCTATAACGTTATATATCATAACTTAAGGCAACCTAACATCTCGGATGCAATATTTGACAATATTCCTGGCGTGTCGTACCCTACTTCTCGGCAGGAACTGTATATGCGCCTATAATGTTATATATCCTAACCTAAGGTAACCTATCATCTCGGATGTAGTATTTTACAACATTCCTGGCGTGTCGGCGCATAATTCTCGCTGGGGTCATTATATACGTCTTTAACGTTATATATCCTAACCTAAGGCAAGTTTCGAACAAGTCGAGACCCAAACGTCTCCGGCGAAGGAGACGCTGGCGTCGCCCGAATTCTCGGCGACACGATACAGTCCTACGGATGAAACGGACACGCCTGTTTCAGGGTGTTTAGGATATATCCTTTCGGATTCACGCCAGTGTGCCACGCGTCCCGGTAGATGAAATTTTTCGAATATTCGTTAGTACTCTTCTTCGCGCGTATCGCGCAGATCCTCGAGGCGGCCCCCCCTTGTTCCCGACAACACGAAGCGAGCTTGTAAAATTCGATCTCGCAGCGGCGGGTTCATTAAGGGACTCTCGACAACGAGGAAGAATAGGCAAACGCGAATGTATCGTCGTCCCCTCTGAACGAATGCACGTGGAAGTGAAAACAAAAAAAAAAAAGAAAGATATCCAACACCCAGCGGCGTATTGCTTTCGAGAAGTTGACGACGTTCGTACAGGTAAGTCGTAAAATATCGATGGGACTCGCCGTGAAACCTCGAAGCGGTCTATAATTTTACCCACCCGACAACACGAAGCGAGCATAAAAAATTATTCGATCTCGCAACGGCAGGTGTGTTTCCAGACTCGCGACAACGAGGCTTCGCTCGGCGAAGCGGTCCCCTCTGAACGAACGACACGATCAAAACCCGAACACAGGTGCGTGGTACAAGTTCCTCAAATTCCACGATCCACTGCACGATCTGTGCTTCAGAGCTCAGGTGATAAAAAAAAAAAATTCGTTGGGACTCGGCCGCCAAAGCCTCGAGCGGTCTACCGTTTTTCCCCGGCAACACGAAGCGAGTATAAATTATTCGATCTCGCAACGGCCGGTTTCTCAGACTCTCGACAACGAGGCTATGGCAAAAAGCAAGTCCCCTCTGAGCTTGCAGCACAATTGTGAAACGGGAAAACGAACAAGTACCAGCGGCGTATTGCTTTCACGCAGAGACGCAAAATAATGGTACACACTCGACCTGTCGAATATGCAAAGTCGACGACATAACTTACCGTTCGGGTAAGAAAAATTCGTTAGGACTCGTCGGTTAACAACACCAACACCTCGAGCGCGGTCTGTATAATTTTATTTACCCGACAACACGAAGCGAGCATAATAAATGAGATTCGATCTCGCAACGGCGGGTTCATTATACAGACTCTAATCGCCAACGAGGCTTGGCCCGACGAATCGTCCCCTCCGAACGGAACGGTACGATCGACATTAACACAACCAGGGTACGCGGCGCGACACCACGCTCTTAACGAATTCGAAGTCGACGACGATCGTCGTTCGGGTAAAGATTCGTTGGGACTCGCCGTCGTACACAGCCTCGAGGCGGTCTGTTTCACCCGACAACGCGAAGCGAGCATAATATTGTTCGATCTCGCAACGGCACGGGTTTTCACAGACTCTCGACAACGACGCTTGGCGGCGACGAATCGTTCCCTCCGAACGGAACGGTACGATCGACTAAAACAGGATACGCGCGACACACGCTCTTAAAGGAATTCGAAGTCGACGACGGCGCGTCCGTTCGGGTGAAGATTCGTTGGGACTCGCCGCACGCGCAGCCTCTGAGCGGTCCAATTTAACCTGCGACACGAAGCGAGCATAAAATGGTTCGATCTCGCAACGGCAACGGGTTTTCATAGACTCTATGAGAACGAGGCTTGGCGGCGACGAATCGTCCCCTCCGAACGGAACGGTACGATCGACTAAAACAGGATACGCGCGACACACGCTCTTAAAAGAAATCGAAGTCGACGACGGCGCGTCCGTTCGGGTGAATGATTCGTTGGGACTCGCCGCACGCGCAGCCTCTGAGCGGTCCAATTTAACCTGCGACACGAAGCGAGCATAAAATTGTTCGATCTCGCAACGGCAACGGGTTTTCAGACACTCAACAACGAGGCTTGGCGGCGACGAATCGTCCCCTCCGAACGAAACGGTACGGTACGATCGACTGGTATAAAAGAGCGGGCGACACACGATCCTGCGAATTCGAGATCGACGACGGTACACGTTCATCGTTCGGGTGAAGATTCGTTGGGACTAGCCGCGCGCGCAGCCTCGAAGCGGTCCAATTTAACCTGCGACACGAAGCGAGCATAAAATTGTTCGATCTCGCAACGGCACGGGTTTTCTCAGACTCTCGACAACGAGGCTTGGCGGCGACGAATCGTCCCCTCCGAACGAAACGGTACGGTACGATCGACTGGTATAAAAGAGCGGGCGACGCGATCCTACGAATTCGAGGTCTACGACGGTACACACGTTCGTCGTTCGGGTAAAGATTCGTTGGGACTCGCCGTCGTACACAGCCTCGAGGCGGTCCGTTTCACCCGACAACACGAAGCGAGCATAAAGTTGTTCGAGCTCGCAACGGCACGGGTTTTCACAGACTCTCGACAACGAGGCTTGGCGGCGACGAATCGTCCCCTCCGAACGAAACGGTACGGTACGGTACGATCGACCTGATCGTAGAGAGCGGTCGCGGTGGCACGACCCTGCGAGAATTCGAGGTCGACAACGATCGTTGTTCGTCGTTCGGGTAAAGATTCGTTGGGACTCGTCGCCGTACACCCTCGAGGCGGTCTGTTTAGCCCGGCAACGCGAAGCGAGCATAAAATTGTTCGATCTCGCAACGGCACGGGTTTACCCAGACTCTCGACAACGGGGCTTGGCGGCGACGAATCGTCCCCTCCGAACGGAACGGTACGACGATCGACTGTTTTTACAGGAGGCGCGCGCGCGCGCGCGCTCGTCTCGATCCTTCAAATTCGTGGTCGACGACGTTCTCTCGTTCAGGGAAATGATTCGATGGGACTTCGTCGTCGTACAGGCCTCGAAGCGGTCTGCATTTACCCGACAACACGAAGCGAGCATAAAATTGTTCGATCTCGCAACGGCGGGTTTTTTTCTCAGACTCTCGACAACGAGGCTCGACGCGACGAATCCGTCCCCTCTGAACGGAAAAAAAAAAAAACGATCGTCTAAAGGAACGATAGAACGCGCGGTGCGGTCCTTTTTCCCCTTTGTGTACGCTCTGCGTTTGTTTCATCCATTCGGACTCGCACAATTTTACCTTGGAACGAATAGCTCCGCGGTTACGCACAGATTCGAGGACAGCGGTCTCGGTCTCTCTGACACGAGGTGAGTTACATACTTCGAGCAGTGGATGTAATATGATTGCATGCCGTCAATATCGGCGTTTCATGCAACGTTCGTGGTTTTTTGTTGTGTGTTATTTCGAATCAGTGGATGCGGCCGCGGGTCACGAAGACCACGCGCGAGCTCATTATTTATTTTTTTAATTTCGTCATTTCAATTTTTTCGGTGCCGTTGACAAGCCATCGGGCAACCTTTAAAAAAATTTCACACAGCAAATCAGTGGATGCGGCCGCGGGTCACGAAGACCACGCGCGAGCACTTTATTTTTTTTTTCTTTTGTCTGTGTGCGTTTTGTAACGCATGCAGTATGTAACTCCTCGTCCCGAAATCGAGAGAGAACTGGACACGCAGTTCGTCCTCTGGGTTACGCGCTCGAGCCCGGAGGCTCGCTTCTTCCCTCCCTTCGATCGGCTGCCATGCCGACACGGAAACGCGGAACGGGAGGTCTGGCCTCCGCACGTAATCCGACGTGTTCCGGGCATTATATGCGATCGAAGTTTGGGTTTTGGTATTTGTTTGATCCTTCCCTCCAAGGGAATTTTTATTTTAATACGACTTTTTTCGTTAATGATCCTTCCGCAGGTTCACCTACGGAAACCTTGTTACGACTTTTACTTCCTCTAAATAATCAAGTTTGGTCATCTTCCCGATAACATCGGCAATGCCGAGGCATTGGCCGCGCACCAGTCCGAAGACCTCACTAAATAATTCAATCGGTAGTAGCGACGGGCGGTGTGTACAAAGGGCAGGGACGTAATCAA